>LR990292.1:16570989-17966832 GCA_905147355.2 Apotomis turbidana | reverse complement strand
GGATAATCAAATCAAACTATTAATAACCGGCATCATATTTGCCTGCGCGCCGTCACGGCCGTCCTGCGTATTCACACGTCCTCGTGTGCAGATGTATGTGCCTCAACACTTTCAGCACCTGCGGACAAGTAAAAGACAATGGTTGACTTTATTCACTACTCGGTCACCCTGACCCAATGTTTACCACACGCAGTGGTCAGATGTATGCTAACGGCTAGTCTGGAACAGGCCAATCGGGGCCACACAGGCCAGTCGGTGCCACAAAGGCCAGTCGGTGCCACAAAGGCCAGTCGGTGCCACACAGACCAATCGGAGCCACACAGGCCAGTCGGAGCCACACAGGCCAGTCGGAGCCACACAGGCCAGTCGGAGCCACACAGGCCAGTCGAAGCCACAAAGGTCTGTCGGTGCCACGCAGGCCTAGTGAGTGTCACACATACTAGGTGGATCCACGCAGGCCCATCGTTGCCACATAGGCGTGACGGTGTTACACATAAACAAAGATGGGGGCGTTATTACAAGCAAGCATGGTATTTGAAATCACAATTACTAACCATCGCCGTCATCGGCACATTCTGTCTTAGCCTGATTAATAGGGCCTTCTGGTCCGGCGCTCAACTCTAATGGAACATAACACTGGCATAGCACGCACGCGATAGTGTGCGTACTTGTAGGTTCTATTAGAATTGAGCCTTCAGTAGATATCTATCGCTAATGGCCATCCAACAACTCAACCACTAAATATGGCCCTTAAAGGCCGTTTCCGATTAAGGGAAGAAAATATGCCCTTTCGTGATAATGGACAGATTTTTTTTTCTACAGTCAGTTACGTCTAGTAGAGTAACTGTGTCAAGTTTGGTTGAAAAATTCTTTGCGGTTCCGCAGAAAAAAAATAAAAACGGAAATAATGAAATATGGATTTTCTCCAAAACTATTTAACTTTAATGTACTATTATTTTTCCATTCTGTAAAGCTTAGTCAAGTTCATGTTTTAAGTGAAAATGGTATCTCTATATCTAACGATTATGTAAAAAATAGGTAAGTCAAAATTTTAATATATATATTTTTTTACTTTTGTGAGAGATACCACTCTAAATGACATTTCTAAATAAGCCTTAGTTAACGTCCTGTAACACATATTAATTTGATGGATAAAATCGGAAAGCAACTGTGTCAAAATGAAATAAATAACTGGGCTGGAATTAATAACTATTTAATTAGTAAGCTACTCTAACACTGCTAAATAACCAAAACATAATATCCTCTTTATAAATAAACAAGATTTGACAGTTACAGTGACATTTGCTAGAAAATGTCACCTTTTTAGTTACGTAATGAAAAAAAATACACTTATTCTAATCCTCATCGCTATCTTCATTGACAGTAACGTGAATTCCGTGATTCAAAAAAAAAGTTAAAAGGCATTTGGTTCCGAATTATCCAGCCTCAAGTGAATCATTGTCCTTGGATTGACCATATTTTATTTAGTAGAAATAAACTTAAAACTGCTCTCAGGTTGCGATCTGGTCACATTCCATCTAAATTGTTCTCATTTTTGATGAAAAAAGTTCCTTCGCCACTGTGCGATGATTGTGGAGTGGTTGAAGATGTTCTACATATATTGATGGAGTGTATTCGGTACGATCCGGTGAGATCCAAATATTTTAATAATAATTCCCGTGAAGTCGGTCTTGTGAACAGCATTTTGGCATATTTTGGCACCCATATCGGACGACGCTGAAATGCTGTACAATCTAGCCGATTTAGCGTTAGTTGTTCCTAAGTGATTTATTTGTTTCCTTTTTGTATTTTGTTTGTAAACTGTTTTTACGGGGCGATGTGGTCGCTTAGCGACAAAGCCTTCAATAAATAATAATAAAAAAAAAAAGTCCGCTTAAAGTTTCAGCAGGCCGAACGATTTTGGACGAGTATCGTGCGTGCGATAAATAATAAACAATAGCAACAATGTGTGAACAACACCCTACTGTTCGCATTCCGTTGGCACATCCACAATAATGCCGCCTTATGGATCCAACACCAATGCTGTTTGGGACATATTCGATAAAGCATCTGTAAATATTTTTTGAAATATGGCGAGATTGGACTTTCAGTTTCAGTATATTAAAATTTTCCTTCACATATTCCAAATTCAACGAACCATCTTCATTAAGTATTTCTGATAGATACGAAATCGCTACTTATATCATTGCGAAGTGATATAATGATCTAGGTTTCTTTCTTAATATTTATATGATTGCATTCGCTTTAGAATTCATTTTGTAAAGACGAGTTATCTTTCTAATGTCCCTGAAATGTCATGTTATATTTAAAAAAACAATTCATCTTTATTACTGTCATAATATGTATTTTAATTTCGGTAGAAAGAGGATTATTGCGTGGCGAAAAAAGAATAGTTTGTAATTACAGTTTCAAGATAATGAAGTTATACCCGAAAAGTCTTTTAAATTCCATTTTACAGTTAGTGTCCGATTAAAACCTTTAAATTGATAATCTGGTTAAGTAAAGTTTACGTATATACCAAATAGCAAAAATGATTAATATATACATAGTTTTTATGTTATTACAAAAATAATGACATTTTCAATAACAATAAAAGGCAAATGTCACTAACTGTCAATCTTGTTCATTTGTAAAGAGGATGTATGCATTGGTTATTTGGAAGTGTTAGAATAGCTTACTAATAAAATGTAATAAAATCCAACCCAGTTATTTATTTCATTTTGACACAGTTGCTTTCCGATTTTATCCATCAAATTAATATGTGTTACAGGACGTTAACTAAGGCTTATTTAGAAATGTCATTTAGAGTGGTATCTCTCACAAAAGTAAAAAAATATATATATTAAAATTTTGACTTACCTATTTTTTACATAATCGTTAGATATAGAGATACCATTTTCACTTAAAACATGAACTTGACTAAGCTTTACAGAATGGAAAAATAATAGTACATTAATGTTAAATAGTTTAGGAGATAATCCATATTTCATTATTTCCGTTTTTATTTTTTTTCTGCGGAACCGCAAAGAATTTTTCAACCAAACTTGACACAGTTACTCTACTAGACGTAACTGACTGTAGAAAAAAAAACCAAGTCTTAATATCAAAGGGCATTTTTGCTTCCCTTAATCGGAAACGGCCTTTTGAATCTAATTTTGTTTAGTTACGCTCGTGGTTTCCCAAAAGTACGTAATCACCTACTTTAAACTTTTTAACTTTGGCTTTGGAGCTATCGAACCTGCCTTTATCGTAAGAAGCACTAGTTTCTATGTCTCGTGCCGACTGCTCTCTAACAGAATCTGTCTATGTCCGGCTACGTCAGTCTCTAAGCTGTCAAAATTATCCACTTTAAGGCCTACGTCACAGATCGAAACAAAATGAAAACTTCTCACCAGATTGCCTCATATGGTGTGTCGACGCCACACACGTTAACTCTTTTCTCAGTGAAGTCGCCCTGTCGCTGGCCTGGCAGTTCTTTCCGTCACGACTCGTACCGTAGCAGCTGAAGCAGACGACCCATGGCGTCGCTGATAACTGCTGCTAAGTTCGCGTATTTTTTTCCTGAAACAGACACTCCAAGCACAGTATCACAAAGCTCGGTCATTCTCACCTTAAATCCAACAAAAAAAAGAAAACTCAAATCAATCTAACAAAGTAACACTTAAATTATTATACGTTAATGAGAACATCTAATCCACGACGTAGATACAAGAAAATATTTTAATTAAATCATTATTTGCACTTAAAAAACAAGCTTTACTTTGTATGATAATTTTTGGATTACCAAGGCTTTACCGATTATGAAACTGTAAAAATGATAAAAATCAAACTGCAATTTCAAATTCTTGTGTCCTAATATTTTCCTAATCCTATTGGTGTCTCCAGTTTAAATATTTAAGGCTATAGCGATCACCACAGTTAAAAATAACATTAGGATCGTTTAAAAAAAATCCCAAGCTCACCAGCTCTTACGTAAGTTACAGGCGCTAAAAACTATACGCCAGATAAAGTACACCGAGTAAGAAACTATTCAAAACATCAACAAATTCAATTCTAGAAAACAATTGGAGAATCATGAACAGAGGGTAGATTATTAACGCAGCCGCTCCTACTACTAAGTACTGTGTATGATTGATGCATCCTTAGAGCGCCATTTTTAAATGATAAACTTTAATAATGGTAAACTGCGTAGTGGTCATATTAATCAACACTAAATCTGTAGCAAAATTTCGCGTTCGGTCATATTATATCACTACGAAAACAATCGTTAGAAAAACGTGCAATAAACTTTCTTTCATGATTAGTAATACTTTTTTTGACAAATACCCACTAAACTGAATAAGTCTAACTCAAGTCTACCCCCGAATCTGGCTACACTTTTATTTGTGAACACTATATCGGAATACTAGTGACCAGTTAACGACTGACCTGACGCGATTTTTAAATCTGTCGGTGTCACGCGTCGCTTGTAGATCTCCGTCGCTTCTGGGTCACTTCCACTAGTGCAACGTCTGACGATGTGTCCCGCTGTTCTTGAAGCAAATAACGATCTTCGATGTGGTTTGCTGTTGACTGCTGGCTTTTGTCGCCGAGGTGGTAAGTTGTAGCCCCGGTGGTTTCTCTTTTACATGAAGTAAACAATCGAATTTTTCATGTCCGTTTCTCTCGCAATTAAAAGAGTGCAAACATCATTTGTTTTCATACGTTTTCGTATCTGTGACGCTGTTAGCTGTGTTTTAATGCCTCTGTTCCCTGATTTAAAGCCGTCAGGTTCGTAGTATTTCGAAGAGTAGCCACAAATTTTTGTTTGCTTCGAAATGTTTCATTGTCTTTGCTTCGAGTTCCATCTTTTCGCTCAGTGGCCCGTAGGTATACTATCCCAACTTCTGATATAGAAGCACCGGGAAAGGCAGCAGAACGATCGACAGAACGTCCGTCATCAGTATCACTCATTATGAAGTCAAGATGCCAGAAACACAGAAATAAAATCACTTTAATCACAAATAACAATCACTGGTTTTATTTAAACACACTCGGAATCAAAATAAAGAAAGATTAACAAGATAAACACTGATTGAGAGCCAATAGGTTAGTATGCATGCACACTCGTGACCAGCTGTCACCGATTGGCGCCTGCCTACTACCCTATTCGGGGTGCCCCGCTCTTATTTCAATATACCTTCAACATTTTTATTAATGTCAAGCATTATCTAAAGTTACCCTCAACTATTTCATTGATGTAAACAACACTAGTTACTATTACGATTTACAAGCTTAAAATCAAATTAACCGTTTAAATTACACAGAAAATCGGATAATCAAATCAAACTATTAATAACCGGCATCATATTTGCCTGCGCGCCGTCATATATATCGAGTAAACAAAATGAGGTCGCTGATTATTTCTCTCGGATTCCAACTTTCGATGCGCGAGAGGTACCAGAGAACATGTGTGAAACGCCTTCAATAAATTTTTTGCAATTAAATAGCTTACCACTAACGTATAAAGACATTCAGACGGCGACCGCCAGCGATAATAATTTACGCACAGTATTTAGGTACATTAAATACGGCTGGCCGCGAAAAATAAAATGTAAAAATGTCTTACCATACTTCTTATGCCGAGACGAGCTCGATATAGAAGAAGGTTGTTTATTACGAGGGCATAGGGTGGTTATTCCGGCAACTCATAGGGTTATGATACTGCAAGAGTTGCATAAATCGCATCAGGGAATAGTTAAAACTAAAAGTAATGCACGCGCTCGCGTTTGGTGGCCGAACATCGATCGGGATATCGAACAGCTGATTAATGCATGTACCGTATGTGTGCGTCAGCGCAGCGCGCCCCCGCGCGCCGCGCCCGCGCCGTGGTCACAGATTAATATAATAGTTCTTCGAACAGATACCCATGTCTGAATAAAAAGGCAAATACCTACTGCTTTTCATGCCTACTCAATTTAACAATGGAGCGACCTTGAACGCGCCGGTCGTTGGCCGCACGTGCCGGCAAAACGAGGCTAGGGTTGACACCGCTTAGAAACGATTTTATAAAAAGTCAAGATTAATGAAAATACGATCGATTTATTTAAATTTATTAGTCAAATTTAATTATCATTAGGTACCTACTAGAAATAGGTATTCACATGCGCTGCGGCACACCATCAAAATTGTTTAAATTTCCGAGTAGGTATATCGGAATCTTACCTACCTATTCTATCTGAACATACCAGAAACCTGAACCAAAAACAACTCTCTGTGCAGGTACCTAAGTAACCTAAATATATCCCGATGACAGTAGGTAAGGTAAGTACCTTACCTACTGTCATCGGTTAGTAAGTACTAAATAAAGTTTGGTAGGTGCCTATATATAATGTGTTACATATTGTATAATACTAGCATTACAAGCTTCGAAACAGTCACTAGGTACAAGTTGTTTTATAATAATCTGATCACGCGTTTTATCTTTGCGAATGCATTCCTTGCAAAAGGTCTTAAGTGTCAAGAACAACGCCGACGTTTACGCCCTTTTTAGGCCGTGCAATGCACTCTCCCGCCACACTGAACTGATTTGGTAAATCTTAGTGTTAGTGAGTAAATTATTGTCACTTGTTGATATAGGTAGGTTGATATAGGTAGGAATTTAAGTATATTAAGTAGGTAGGTTTATTTATGCAACATTACATGTATCTATTATAACAGTGTATGCAATGCGTTTCTAGGTAGGTGCTTATTAAGTTCTAAGAATTTTTAATAACATTTCATCGTCGGTCGGCAAAGAAAAAAAGGATAAATATATGTTGCTTTTATGTTTTTACACCCCGCAACACTGCAGCGCCGTCAGTCATTCGCGACGAAGCCATTTTTTTGGTGATTTTATAGCGCGACCGGCGGCGTCCGGCCGTGAGCGCGTGTGGCAACCGACTGGCTAAGCGTGTCGGCCACGACAGGCGACGTGTAGGTATCGTTCTGGGTTCCCACGGTACAGATGGGGGGCACTGCCGTGGTGCCCGCCGGCTTCTGCTTGGGAGCGGATTCACATAGACTATTTCTCGGTGGCCCAACGGTCGTTCTTAGTGGTCGTTGATGCCCACAGTAAGTGGCTCTAATGCTTGGATATGCGGAACGATCTTACTGCAAGGCATTTAATAAGTAAATTGAAGTTTATGTTTGCGACATTTGGACTTCCAAAATCAATCGTGTCAGATAATGATGCCAAAATAGTGTCCCATGAATTCGTTGACTTTTGCAAAGTAAACGGTATACGACACATAACGTCACCTATTTACCATGCATGTAGTAACGGTCAGGCCGAAATATGTGTACGTACTTGTAAAACGCAATTAAAATCCATTATACAGTGCTACTCGTGTGTCAACACAATAAACGATAAGTTGCAAGAGTTCCTATTTGAATACCGAAATACTAAGCACTGCACTACTGGGGCCAGTCCCGCTAAGTTGATGCTGGGCCGCGAGTTGCGCTGCCGGCTGGACTTGTTACTACCGCCGCGGCCGCGCCGATACGATGACGAATCGACTGCGAATGAGGAAAACTGTAGATCGTTTCAAATGGGTGACGTTGTATGGGCAAGATGTTATGAAAATAGGAAACCATTTTGGGCAAAAGCTTATATTTGTAAAAAAATTGGACGTCGAATGTATGAAGTAAAATTGGAGGATAATAATAATACTTGTTAGAGACACATCGATCAATTATTTAAATATACGAATACAATAGAATCTACAACGGCTAACGATGTGCAATCACCTGATTTAACTAATTCCACTGATTGCACAACTGACGAGCCATACCCATTCGCGTGTGCTCTCGATGTTCCAGCAAGCACTCAATAAACAAAAACATGGGCCCAATTCGAGAATGCCGTTTGATATATCTCCAAACGTCAAATCTCCATTAGATTACAGTTATATCGCCATTGAACTGTCATTTATGTGCGATGAGCTTAAAAGTGACATATCTCATCTCAATTTTGGAAATACGAAGGCGATAATGATTGTCAAAAATGTTATTCATGTATATAAATTTCTGTTTTGAACGAAACGTAACGGACCAATTTCACGTACTATGCGGTCAATTTAAAGTATGCGCCTGTTATTTATGCCGTCACATACAAAGGAAACGAAAATTTTGCGCGTCCGAATTGCCGAAGTTGCGATGTTCTAGCGATATCGCCACTTGTCAAGGCACACGTCAAAAGTGACAGATGGCGATGAAAAGGAGAGATCTCCATTATATCTCTAAAATTGGTCGAATACCCCCCTGATTCGAAAAAAAGTTCTTCGATAAAATCGATTCGATCATCCATTCATAATCGTTAGATTTGGCAAACAATATGTCTTTGCTATGTCACTACAAACATCGACAGATAACTGTCAAATGTGTGTTTAAAAAAAATCAGATTGTATATGGAAAGAAAACTAACATAAACAATCATCGTTAAATAGGACCCCACTCAGCATGATGCCACGGCAAGCCGGGACGCTGATTTTCGGTGGGGACCGGCTTACAAACTACTTAAACTACTACTAGAAATACACACAATAAATTAGAATAAATAGGACCACAACGAAGTAGATAAAAATTCAATCATTTAGTATAGAGAATGGTCCGACATAGCATAATCGTATTCTCAACAGATGAGTTAGGTACTTTACATAACTATGAGTCGGATGTCATCTAAATTGGTACTAAAACCAACCAATTGTACTAAAATAACTGCATTTTGGGTACTTTTAAGACGTTCACAAAAATCGTACCAATAAAAGAACGAGTGCCAAGATTGCAAGAGTTTTGCCATTAGATGCCATTATCTTGTAACTACGGTCGCGTAAGATGCAATTGTCGGGATCCGTTACGCGTTTAAAATGTAAATGTTATGTTTTTTTCTTTCTATACTGCTACCTACTATACCGCCGTACAAACACTGAAGTAAGTACAGTAAGTTCCATGAGAAACCGTATTCACTTATAGTTCATTGTTGTAGAGGCTGTAAAGTAAGCAATAGATTAACGAGTAAATTTCGAAGGCCGACCCGCAGGGGAGGCCTTCGATAGTACGAGTTAATCTATTGCACTTTCAGCCGAGACTTAACATAGTGCTTTTCACGACACGAGGAAAAATATTATAATACGAGTTTTTCATATTGGTCATTAAACTCGGCGCCTTTTTGCAGCCTCATTGTTGTAAAAATCAGGGCTATTATAAACATAAAGCTGATCGTGCCCCCAGATTCAAACGACATAAAGACGATTTTCAACCCAGTTATGAAGAAATGACAGAAATATTAAAACTTACCTCACTTTCAACTTAATTTAGAGATTTAAAATATTTAGTCTAGGTTCCCTACGATACATTATACTCTGAAGGGTCATTGTAACGGTACATTCGTGAGTCAATGTGAACATTATTAAATTAATCACATTATCACATTACAAAACCAATTTTAATATTTACTAAACAATACATTTTGTTTTGTTTTTAAATATGGCCGGCTGACCCGTAGCGCATGCGCGCATCGCATCTCGTCGCAATGGAGTCATAGCTTTTCAGCCGAATAAAAAAAAATGAACTCAATATTATTTTATATAGGTAATTAAAAGTGTTTAATAGTTGAAAACTGTTCATTTGTTGAGAAATTAGAAATTAGGAAATTGTTTTACGCCCCATAACTATATTAATATACTTAAACGGGTTTACTCACGTCGTAGAAGTCGAATAACGCTCGACATGTTTCGAATCGGTACGCGATTCATCATCAGGAGAGACGACCAGTCGCGGCGGCGGCCAATCGAACACTGCGGGCATGCGCCCTGTCCGCGCGGCTGCTCGACGCGGGTGTCACCGGCGGAGGCGCAAAACTACCCTCATCATCACGCACAATGCCAATTGTCGGGTTGCACACAACACTCACTACGTCATTTGCTAAGGTCTCGTCCACACTAACCACCGATGTAGTATCCAAAACCGTCCTCCAACTAGGGGGCACTGACCATCCACAATCTCGGTTAAAATTCGGATGACGACTAATTTCGATAGCCTCCCGTACTTTCCGCGGAATGGAAAACTTTTCTCTCGCCAGCACAGTTACCTTATCGAACCGAATATAGTGAGACGTATCCGAATTCAGTGAATGTTCCGTCACTGCAGAACCACGGGTATCCTGATTTTTCATACTACGTATGTGTTCATTTCCACAAGAGTGACTGAACACATACGTAGTATGAAAAATCAGGATACCCGTGGTTCTGCAGTGACGGAACATTCACTGAATTCGGATACGTCTCACTATATTCGGTTCGATAAGGTAACTGTGCTGGCGAGAGAAAAGTTTTCCATTCCGCGGAAAGTACGGGAGGCTATCGAAATTAGTCGTCATCCGAATTTTAACCGAGATTGTGGATGGTCAGTGCCCCCTAGTTGGAGGACGGTTTTGGATACTACATCGGTGGTTAGTGTGGACGAGACCTTAGCAAATGACGTAGTGAGTGTTGTGTGCAACCCGACAATTGGCATTGTGCGTGATGATGAGGGTAGTTTTGCGCCTCCGCCGGTGACACCCGCGTCGAGCAGCCGCGCGGACAGGGCGCATGCCCGCAGTGTTCGATTGGCCGCCGCCGCGACTGGTCGTCTCTCCTGATGATGAATCGCGTACCGATTCGAAACATGTCGAGCGTTATTCGACTTCTACGACGTGAGTAAACCCGTTTAAGTATATTAATATGTCTGAGACTCACGATAGTTTTCTATGTAAAATAGCCCCATAACTAATTTTAAAATATAAATGTTCATGATTTTCAGAGTAAAACCTTCTTTAACAAAATCTTATTAAAAAGTAAACCTGAGGAGTATTATCTTACTTAAGAAAAAAAACTCGTTTAATGGGTATTTATAAGTTTAAGAAAAAAATACACCTCATAAATGACGCATTCTCATTGGTCAATTTAATTTGACATGCAGCAGACGATTAAGCTTTGATTGGTTAAATTGTTGTTTAAGCCGGCCGAGAAAATTAGTCTGAAATATTTTCTAAAAAGTCGTATCTTACTATGAAATTCAAGTGTAGATACGAACTGTTACCGTAAGGTCCAACATTGTTGTCGTGTTGGGAGCTAACATAGATATACAGTTTACAAATGAACATATATAAGCAGTTTTGTGTACTGGATTCAGGTAATCTATAACCACATTTTCGAGCAGTGTCGTGAAAATGTACTTTAGATTCCGCGTGGCAGTAATGGCAGTATAGAAAATCCGAAGTGTCTTATAGATGGCACTAAGTTTAATTAGGTATATATTGCACCTTTTATTTAATACCTTTTTATCATTAACTAGCGACCCGCCTCGGCTCCGCACGGGTGCAAAGCTATACTCTTATATATGCATGCATTATACATATAAACCTTCCTATTGAAACACTCTGTCCTTTAAATAAACACATCAAAATCCGTTGCGTAGTTTTAAAGATCTAAGCATACAGGGACAGACAGGAGGAAGCGACTTTTTTTATACTATGTAATGACACAAAACAGATAGGTACAGAAATCAATCTACATACAAGCGCGCTCGAGCAAACGCACACATAGACATTGCTCACGGACACGTCAAGCGGATGGCACTCGCGCTCGCACTGGGGCCCAATTCGAGAATGCCGTTTGAGATGTCGCCAAACGTCAAATCTCCATTAGATAACAGTTATATCGCCATTGAACTGTAATTTAAATGCGATGAGCTTAAAAGTGACATATCTCATCTCAATTTTGGAAATACGAAGGCGATAATGATTTAATGATTGTCAAAAATGTTATTCATGTACATAAATTTCTGTTTTGAACGAATCGTAACGGACTAATTTCACGTACTACGTGGTCAATTTAAAGTATGCGCCTGTTATTTATGCCGTCACATACAAAGAAAGCGAAAATTTTGCGCGTCCGAATTGACGAAGTTGCGATGTTCTAGGGATATCGCCACTTATCAAGTAGGCACACGTCAAAAGTGACGGATGGCGATGAAAAGGAGAGATCTCCATTATATCTCTAAAATTGGTCGAATACCCCCCCTGGTCCGAGATATCGTGTCCGTGAGCAATGTCTATGTGTGCGTTTGCTCGAGCGCGCTTGTATGTGTTTTGTGGTGATGATAATCTCTTCGGTTTTCACAATTGTGTGACCAGCGGCAGCTGTGAGATATGAAGCATGCCACCAGTGCCGTATTTACCCCTAGGCCCGGGCCTAGGGGCCCAGCCAGTCAAGGGCCCCCTGTCCCAGAAGTTGGATTTGCACCATACTTATGTTGTCCTTATTTATCACTTAAAATACTACTACCTACTATTTAATTAGCTAAGACCGTTTCGAGATAGGGGAGGGCCCCAAATGCCTAGCAAGAATCCCTGCAAGGGTCATGCAAGGGTCCCTGGCCATCTGAGCCCGGGCCTGCCTGCCACGAACCACCGCGGGGTGGTACCGCTCTAGCGGTTTTTTTTACCGAACGAATCGCAGCAATGGCGCACGGCGCGAGGCGCAACGGGAACAAATGTATCAGTGACTAGGAAAGAGTCTTTCCTATAGAGAATTTTCTAAAGATTCTTTCCGCTCTGAAGTCATCGCGTCTTTCCGAAAGACGCGATGACTTCAGAGCGGCGCGTGTGGCGGTGGCCGTGGCATGCTTGCCGCCTCGCGCGCTGGCCGCCGCACCTCTCGCGAGTAAGACTGAAGTCGTGGCGTGGCATATCTGTAAAAGTTTCCAAAACATCGGCAACTCGGACAAATAAATACAAACACTACCTATATAATCCATTTAAGTAGTATCACAGTTAAACATATGATACCTACGCTTGACAAAGCTACGCTTGAGATAGGTACGTCCAGTCCAAAACAATACAGTTTTATTTTCCACCTCTGTTAGTGAGAGAAAACAGAACGTCAACTTTTCACAACAGCAGCGTATCAGCAAAATCGAATTGTGTCAACCTGGCGGCTACATCTACGGTACAGTCAGCTGCAGAGACAAGTCATCCCCCTGCTAGACTTGTTTATGTGTAAGGCAAGGCATACCTCTCTCTTTAGCCAACTGTATCTCAATTGAATAAAATAAACGACGAACTTTGCACTTCTGAATTTATTGCCTTCTATTTGCGCCGCAATATTTCATCTGCAAAGAAAGTGAGTGATTGTTTTAGGTGTTATCTTACAGTTCACTAATTCATACACACAGTATTCCGTTATTACTTAAATTATGTTTAAAAAAAGGCAATGTTTCTTTTTCTTATAAACTCTTTTGTGTCGACGTTTTAACATAAAATTCCTTTCTTGACAGTTTTAAAATAAGTTACAGAAATAAGACGGCAAGGCATTGTTCAAACTTCAAACTAAAAGTCAATTTCAAAGTTTTAACAAAAAGGAATTCGATCAAACCACGGAAAGCTCAGTCACATTGAATACTTTCAGTTTGAATCAATTCCCTTGCAATTTTCTAGTTGCATAAGATTATTCAGGAACCGGGTCCTGTATAAGTTATACTTTGATGAAATTTTTACTTAAAAGTTAGATGGAGAACGGGTAACTTAAATTTAAGTTAAGGACATAAAACCAAGGCAGTTACGGCCCTAAAAGTTATATAAATGTATTATTAAATAGAATTAACCCCCAACTTTGTTCACGGTGAACTCAACTTTTTACTTACGAATACTGAAACTATTCTATTTTATAACTATTCTGCCACACCAGCACTTTACAGTGCCTAATTAGCGCGTTACGTTGTGTTGCGTCGTTGCAGCGTCAACGCTGCGTCGTTTTATATATATATTTTAATAACATGCCACATTATGCATTGCGTCGTCCCACGCGATATTTCGGATCGGATAAACGGATCGCCCTCGTGAACAAAGTTGGGGACTAATTCTTGGACAGCATTTCTATGCTCTACCGAGAGAAGAATATTGACTCAACATAATAAAAATAGCAGTACAACACGTAGTTAGTTACGAGTCACTGTCATAGAGTATATTGAATGTTTTATAATAGAGTCATCTGTCAACGATTTCGATTGCAGCGCCCCCGGCGTTAAGTGGCCGAAACTATACACGACGCGCGACTGTAGCTACATAGCAGTTCTCCTTGTTCACTTATTATTTTTATAACGCCATATTGAATTCATTTCATATAAAAGAATAATAAAATGGCGTTATAATTTACAAAATAGAAGAGAAAATTAAATTAAAACACAATTTTAGATTTATGCAGTAGATTTATTCCTTTTTACAAAGTAAGTACGTGCTTTCACTTGCATAATAATCTGGTATATAGGTAGTATAAAATCTGTCTTCTTGCGTGTCTTGGTTCAGGAAAAATTGGGTTATGGCGTTATTCGAATCTGTAAAGATATTAAAGATATAAAATAACGTAGTTTAGGCTCATAATAATTACATAAAAGTCATCTTAAAAGAGAAATAAAAACACGAACATTTTAGATTTCTGTTTAACCTATAAGGAGAACTTTGACGAACTGTTAGGACCTTCATTTTACTGAAGATTGTTGTGTTAACTTATTTAGAAGGCAAAGGAATAAGTACTTACAAGTTTTTTCACAACGCGGTACACATTTTTGTCGACGTCATGGTTGAAAGTTATCCAATCCAGGGGCAAATCAGTCCAGAAACAAAAAAGTGGTCAACGCAACAAGCAGAAAACAGGAGTCCAAGTGCAGCCAAATCCTCGTAAAAAATAGAAAATAAACACAGAAAGCACTTTTACGTTCACGGAAATAAACGGAAATTTGAAAATGTAATTTTGTACAATAACAAATTAGCGTTTCGTTTGCGGTACCTAACTAGTGTTTCTTTAAAATTTCCAACAAATTTTATGACCGTAACAATATATTACATTTATTTTTATTTTATAACTATATAAATACGAATTACAGTTAAATACTTTTATGAATATTTCTTTTTATTTAAACTAACTTTGAAATACTAGAACTGATGAGTTATTTAACTTATTTTGCGTAATTTGAAACGGAACAAGTGAATTATCCCAGAGTTACTATAAGAAAAAATACTGTAGTGATACCATAGCAATATACATTTGGATCAACTTTTTGATATAAGAGCCATCTATTGTTAAGTGGTAGCATAATACTCTCCCCCATAGAAACCGCTGTTTTGTTCTAACTGAAACCACTGTGGTCACTGTCGAATGTCGACTAAAGAAATCTACACAATATAATAACACAACGGAACACTGAAATAATTTGAAAAACGTTGACGCTGCGACGACGCAACAAAACGCAACGCACTAATGAGGCTTCACTCGGAGACGCAAAGTCGTGACTATGCACAACATACTTACGTGTTAAACTATTTTTTACTTCCCCTGCCCGAAAAGTACGTTATTTTAGCTTCACGAAGCGGGGCTCAAGTGGTCATCTAAACATCTAGTCCCTAGGGTTTAAATGGTAACCATAATAATAATTTCTGTAAGAATCTTGTTATGAGAAGAAAATCATACTAGTGGGCAGCTTCATGCTAGATACAAATAGTTAAAAACAAACCTACTTGATCAGATCGGCCAAAACTTCGGATCATCTGGCAGCCAAGTATACATAATTTGAAATACGCCTTAGAAAACGATGGGGTTAATGTTCTTAGGCGTTTTTCTATCCTACTTAACAATTGTTTATACTTGTCATAGTTCAAATGCTTTTTTTTCTCACAATAGAACTGAAAAGCGTAGTGTTTAACACGTAGCAAACCATCATGACACTGAGATATATTTGTACTTTGCTCACTCCGTTCGCTCGTCCAATCGTCGGTGTCATAATGGCTTACTTTAGCCCCCTGTCAAACAATGTACTATTACAAATGTAGATGTGTTGCATTGTATGAATACTGGGTATACTTAATGTTTTTGATGTGGCTCCCTTTTACTGTACCTCAGTAAATAAGAGTTATCCAATACCACAAAGCGTCGCCTTTAACCTGATTGAAAATGTATCCTATACTGAATTTATACCTTTGGCAACCGCTCTAATGTACAGTTCACCTACGAAGTGCTCCCAGCAGTGCAATAATTTTTAAATTTAATCTTTGCGCTCGACAGACCCAGTTCCCAGACATTAAATTTTCCTTTTAAAATAAAATCAAAATGATTTGTGTCAAGTGCTATTTCAAAGATTGGATATTGAATCACGGAGCACATTCGTCGCGTTGTGGTGATATATGTCTTTGGGCGAATGAGAAATGAATGGTGGGGTACTGTGATTTTTCCTGAATTGCAGGAAATTTATTTGGTCAAGATAAATCGATGAAAATAGGTTTAACCACAAACTGTAGGAAGGGGAAAATACCTATCCAGCTGTAATCTATAAGATCTATTGTAATTTGTAATCCTAATCTATAAGATCTATGTAGAATAATAGTATTCAAGATATACCTATTCGTAATCTGTTAGTACTCGTAAATGTAAAATATTCTAGGACAATCTGGTTAGGTATAATTTTTTGAAATATAAATTAAATAGACAATGTAAATCGAGCCTCTTGTTGATTAATAAAAGAGGGTGATTGAAATTTTAGATCTTTGTTTTGAAGATATATATTTTTTGGATGAGTCGTCAAATAAGAAATAAAATTCACAATTCACAAGGTTGATAAAGTCAGCTTTTGAGTTTTTACTGCCTAGTTTAATTAAAGCATAGTGCGGTGGGATTAAGTTTTTTAAGGCATAATGGGATAGTTTTATTGAACTTATTAGTTTAAGTGCCAAGTGCCTAAGACTCTTATGTAACCACAAACGCTCGTTTGATTTACTCGGTTCGTTCGGCTTACGAACTGGGGGGTATTCGACCAATTTTAGAGATATAATGGAGATCTCTCCTTTTCATCGCCATCCGTCGCTTTTGACGTGTGCCCACTTGACAAGTGGCGATATCCCTAGAACATCGCAACTTCGTCAATTCGGAAGCGCAAAATTTTCGCTTCCTTTGTATGTGACGGCATAAATAACAGGCGCATACTTTAAATTGACCGCGTAGTACGTGAAATTAGTCCGTTACGTTTCGTTCAAAACATAAATATATACATGAATAACATTTTTGACAATCATTATCGCCTTCGTATTTCCAAA
This sequence comes from Apotomis turbidana, assembly GCA_905147355.2. Classification (NCBI taxonomy): domain Eukaryota; kingdom Metazoa; phylum Arthropoda; class Insecta; order Lepidoptera; family Tortricidae; genus Apotomis; species Apotomis turbidana. The sequence continues at coordinate 17,949,671 of LR990292.1, read as the reverse complement.
ATTGAGATGAGATATGTCACTTTTAAGCTCATCGCATTTAAATGACAGTTCAATGGCGATATAACTGTTATCTAATGAAGATTTGACGTTAGGCGATATCTCAAACGGCATTCTCGAATTGGGCCCCTGTTTTATGGTATACTAGGTGCCCGCAACTTCATACGCGGATTTATTTATACAGTATTCGGGTAAAAATTATCCTATTACATCTTTGGATGTAGTATCCATGTACCAAAATTGGTTAACATTTGTCCAGCCGTTTTGGCATAATGCGTCCCCGCAAAGAAAATTATGAAAACAGATGGCGCCAGGCTAGCATAGCGCCGCGCGCCCAAAACATTTCTCCTGAAATCATGACCCCTCGCCATAAAAATCTAGAATTTTATAATAGTATAAAAATCGCCGTTAAACAGATGATGAAATAGGGACCAATAAGAACAACCCATATAAGTATCATTAAGATAAGATAAGATATTTATTGAATAATAATTTATTTTACAGTAATAATAACTATAGCCTTAGATATTCTACTTGGCAAAAAATTACATGTGGAAAGGTCTTTTCATATTCTACAACTTTTTGTATAGCGGGAAATCTCGAATCGTGTAAAAAAAGTTAATAAAAAAGCGATATAGGAACTTAGTATCGAAAAACCCTAACGTTTCAAATCAAAGTTCTTTTATGAAGCGATGAGTTTATTCACTTCCTTCCATAGTTAACGTTTTAGAACTTAGAATAAGCTATCCAGTGACATAACGCTTGTCCTTATTAGTCATATAGACCAATTAGCCCACCTTCCTTTAACGGACATTAACACAGGCGCTGTTAGCTGTCATCCTGTAGAATGTACCCATATTACGGACTTACGAAAATTTCAATTGCAAACGTGAGAAGCAACTACTTGGGGGAGACCGAGGGGTTTAGAAACAGAGGTGAGTTGAAACAATGTTAATTTCTCAATGTATAATCCAGGTGTGCACTTGCTATGGCTGCTAGCGCGGTCGCGTCATGAGCGCATATTGGTTGTATGGAAAGCTATCTAAAATAAGTATACGAGGTACTCTCCATTCGTGCAAACTCTTGCAGCATTCGAAATTCCTTTGTAACGGCAGGAACCCATTTATTGAACATGAATCGACTTCCTCTTAGTATTGACTTGATTAAAGTATAATGGAGTTTGTCATCCAACCTTAACTTTCCTGCAGTTTAAACGATTTAAATTGAACAGAACAACCGAATAAACTCACAAATACTCACCTCAGGAAGTTCTACCAACAATTTTGCTCAATTTTCAACGTCAAACGAAGACAATTCGTCTCCCTCTTTTGAATAAGTCTACCAACTTTGAAATTGTTCTTTATTGTTCCCAACTTTTGTCTAAGTTAATTAGAGGACGCCACAGAAAGAAGGAACCCGATAACACTAAACTTTATTACCTTAATTAAGATAAACAAAAGACTAAGAGTTAAAGAGTTTAAGTCTAATTGGACAACTTTGGCCAAATTTAGTTGGAATAAATACATATAGATAGACCACATTTATTGACGACGCGGTGGGCGTTTGTAGTACACCTGCCTACTCAGCCGGTCCTGGGTTCGAATCGCCGCCAAGGCAAATATTTGTAGGATGAACTTGAATATTTGTTCGTGGGTCATGGATGTTCTGTAAATGTATTTATTTATACATATATCGTCGTCTAGTACTCATAGTACAAGCTTTGCTTAGTTTGGTACTAGGTCGTTTTGTGTAAGTTTATCCTCCGCGCCATTGGGAATAAAGTGTGGAATGATGTCTGTAATAGAATTTTAATCAGTCTGACACCTACATACATATAAATATACAAAATGGACTATTAGTGGACGGTGTTCACCACACAAAAAGGGCAAGATAAACCTTCTGAATTCCTAGAATATTTTTAAATAGACCTGGATATCGACATTTTAGCATATAGTTTCCGGTTTCAGAGAAAAACGCTTTATACGAAACTACACTTCGGCGAAATTAAACATGCTATGAAAAATATTGCTGCGGAAATAATAATGAAATTTATTCTGCAAGTAGGCCACAAGGGCACTACATGTCTGAGTCTACCGGTATTTCACAAGATGAGTTCCACTGTTGAGAAGAAACGCCGAAAGAAACTCGACAGTCAGTATTTTTTTTTCTTTTCAGAAAATATGCTTAACTATTACACAGTAATATGAACTTAACCATAATTTTTTAAAGAATTAAAGACGTACCTATGTAGTCGTCGAAGAAAACATATAAAAAAAATTAAAAGTGTGCCTATAAAATAATAATATTGTATTTTAAGTATAAGAATATAATTGAAATTATAAGAAAGTAAGACGGTACGGAAAAGGTGGAGAACCCAATAGTTAGGATTGATGTTAATGTGAAATAATTATTTAAATTTTAGGGGAAACGGGGCCCTTTCGTGACACCTACCACTTAAAAGGATCTCCTCGGCCTTCCGGGTAAAGATTTATTTTATTACATGGAAATAATATATACCTATATACGCTGCTTTTTTCTAGCAGGGATCTAAATACCTATACTTACATACACATAAATTGAAATGACTAGAAAAGCTATTTTCTTTTATCCCACCCTCCTCTTTTCGTCACAGAACCAGACATGACGCCGTTGGTTTCTTGACAGTTGTCATGGGACTTGGGCTCCCCTTTTTGCTTACCATAAAGTGAAGGGAAGCTACAATGTTGTCCCGTTATACAAAACTGAAATTTTGTTCGCGCGGGGGACGAAGATATTAGAACACTATTCCTTACTTATTGTTTCTATAACTATACTATCATAATACACAATTAATATTGTTTTTAAGAAATAAAATGACTATGACTATGCTCATAGTCCATTGTATTCATTCATAAACAAAATTTAAGTACAGAACTATAATATAAGCCATACAATAAATGAATAGACAACACATGATTGTGTTTGAAATACAACGTGTTTCTATAATAATAATAATATTATCAATGAGTTTGACGTCAACTAATTACACTAGGTAACAATAAACAATATTTATTTATTTATTTATTTAATCTTTATTGCACAAAAGAAAGAACTTATCGTACAAAAGGCGGACTTAATGCCATAGGGCATTCTCTACCAGTCAACCATTGGGCTAAGCAGATAATTTGTGGGCGGTGCAACTAATATTCAATACTATCAAAATCAAAAAATAAATAATAATGTCATTAATAACCATTGATACAAAGATCAAAGCTCGAAGTAAAATTGCAATGCGTAACCTGGTGGAAGATACCGGGAGTCAGACCCGGTACCTCTGGATTGCCGGTCCAGCGCGTCAACCACTTCGCTACCCTTACGCCAAGAAAGCTTTCGAATTTTTCCTTATGATTCGTGTGTCGATCTTTGCATTGTTTATTTGAAAGGTGCAAAGCCTTTATAATTTCTTTGAGCTTTGATCTTTGTATTAATGGTTAATATAAAAACATTAAAAATGAGACATTAGGTACAATGTTTCATAAATTTATAATGTCAATAATAGATAACAAATTGGTCATGTAATAAACAATAAAATAAATGTAACGTAAATACACTAGGAATGAATTACGTACGGTCCAAGGCAGACTTTGAGAACGACAGTCCAGTTTTAAATTTGGATGGCTTTATACTTGACGCCTGTATTTATTGATCCTCTAATCTAATACCTGTCTACATTATCTTCACTTGTATGTTAAGTAAAGATTACATTTTTATATTACGTGAAATTACTCTTGCCATTGCCAGACTGATTTCCGGACATGATACTATAATATCCTGATAAGTATAAAATCGTTATAATTATTAAAAAAAAAAAAAAACATCTTTGCTCCACTGGAATTACCGCGCTTGTGATGTTTTAATTAAAATGGATGTCTCTAGTTATTATAATGTCTGTTCCCGTAAAATTAATCTTCGTCTGTTTTCCTAGAAAAATGTGGTTTCTCAGAGAGTTTTAAATTAATGTCGCACCTACAACTCATTTATGGGCTACGTTACTTATTTTGCAAAAACATAATAAAAAACTTACCGCAACACTAGATTATAGAATGTATTTTTTAAACTGTAGTTTTGTTATGAACTTGGATAATATTTTGGGAACAATTTACGGTTTTTTTTGTATTTACTCATGCACAAGCTTTATGGTACCTATTGAGTGTAAAGAATGTAAAATCAGAAAATATATGTTTACTAAAAGCTAAATTCGAGGTCAGAAAAATATTTTTAAGAGATAAATGATGAAGTGAAGTTTTTTTTTGATTATTTTATTAACATTAAAAAACATTAAGCACTTTTTACAACTAAACACTAATATAATAACATTTTATTAGGTCCTAAATGAAAATAATCTCATAACAGTATTAAACGATTTTGCAAAACCTTTGCTGAGTCAATTGATGGGCAATTTCTCATGTAGCCAAGTCCTCCTGCCTTCATTAAACTCGGCAGCAGTGTGGTCGGTGCCTTCGAGGATCCATTTTGTGGTCAGTAAACCTTCAACTCCGACAGGTCCTGAAAAAACAAATCATTTCAGTCCTGTAAACTGTTTTGGCTTACTAATGCCCTATCGTAACAAAACGGGACGTAATCACGTTCAAAGATTCCCACCCCTTCTCTTTTCGATTTTTGGTCCTTCGAGACCATAACGTAACATCACGTTCGAAACGTCGAGGTAATTAAATAAACACTTTAAAAAAACTAGCTTGTGTTCAAGCCTCATTTAAGCTGCAATGTGTAAAAAAATACAAAAAGACAGTTAATTCAGGATCCTTATCAGACAGAGACGAAGGGTTACCCTAGGAATACTACGAATGATAAAACGCAGCTGAATAAACTTGCTAACTATGTGGTTAATAATTAAAATGATAATGACCGTCATAATTTCAACGAAAGACAAAATAGGTAACAACGCTGTATAAAAGAAAATCTTACCTCTGGCATGTATCCGAGCAGTGGAGATGCCGACTTCAGCGCCGAGACCGAAGCGGAATCCATCGGCGAAGCGAGAAGACACGTTGTGGAACACGCAGGCGCTATCCACAGAGTTCAGGAAACGTTTGGCCGAGGCATCTGTAAGAAAGGCATTTCTATGAAAGCTAGCTATAGCAATTTAACAACATATTATGAGTAGAGAAGAGCTGCAAATTAATAAAGTTAAAAGAATAGTAAACTTATTAGAAGACTTATTAGAGCTAAAGTTAATAAACGAGTAGTAAATAGACATGAGATAGTCAAGCTGAAATGATTTTATTACTAAACTTATCAACATGTTTTTCGTAAATATTTTATAACAAACGCTAATAAGATCAGACGCAAATAAACTGATCTTGTGTCAGTGGATAGTCATCTTATCTATGCTTTTAAATAGTCATAATAATAATTATCTACAGTTTAAATGTCGTTTCCGTAATTGACTAAACATCTGAACATAAAATGAATGTTAGTCTTACAACAACAATTTACGTAACGCTGTGTGTTATTTGATAATATCATCAATGAAATTAAACTAACCGTTTTCAGTGATGATTACATCGGTATGGGAACTGCCATACTTGTGGATGTGTTCGACTGCTGCATCAAGGTCTTTTACGATTTCAATACAGCATTCTAGAGCTCCATATTCGAGCTTCATTGTCCTTGCTGGCGAGGGGCCGAAAGTTAAATGATTTGACAGTTCAGGTCCAGCATGTATCTTGACACCTTCTTTCTTCAACATGTTACAGATATCCGTAAATAGAGAGCTAGAGAGATGGTCCTCGTGTAACAGAAGAGTTTCCATTGCATTACAAGCAGCAGGGTAATCACATTTCGCATCTCTTACTATCTTCAAGGTCTTAACTGGATCAGCATCCTTGTCTACGTACACATGACAGATTCCCTCTGCGTGACCGAGGACGGGGATATGTTGCGACTGTTTCTGTATATTTCTGACTAAATCAGATGATCCACGGGGAATAATCAGGTCAATATGGTTCTCCATTGATAACAAGTCACTAATTTCCTCCCTAGTTGATACTAAGGATATGGCATCTTGAGCACCAACAGTTTTAAGAGATTCCTTAACTAAATCCATGAGCGCTTTGTTAGAGTGCGCAGCTTCTTTGCCTCCCTTTAACAGGAGGCCGTTGGCCGAAGCCATAGCGAGAGCAGCAACTTGGGGTAAAGAATCGGGCCTTGATTCGAATATGACTAGAAGTACTCCAATTGGGACTGTAATTTGTTGGAGTACCAAGTTCTCCGCCAGTTTAGTTTTCTTCAAAACCCTGCCAACATTTTCGTAGCTAGACTCAGCGATTTGCTTCAATCCAACTGATAAAGTTTTCAACTTTCCTTGGCTTAGTGCAAGTCGACTTAGGAGGGGTTTAGCAAGACCGTCTTTTGTAGCCTCTTCTAAATCTTTGGAATTTGCCGCTAATATCTGTTCCTGTTTTTCGACTAAAAGGTCAGCAAGCGTGTGGATGGCAGAAGCTCTTTCTGCTGGCGACAATTGCTGCAAGACTCGACTACCCGTACGGGCTGAAATTAAAGTACAATTGAATGTAAATAAGTATTTTAACGATTAATTTAGTTATTTCAAGGAATTCTTTTTGTTTTTACCGTTTTCAGCAGAAACATCTACAGAGGAGGATGAGGGAGCTGGAGAATCGGTGAAAAAAGTGCCAACTTTCCTGCCGCTAATGATGGTCTTGATGGCTTTCTCTTGCATGCCATTGCAGATAACAACGCTGACACCACGGGCCATGGCCCAAGTCGCAGCGTTGACTTTGGAGTCCATGCCACCAGTGCCCACCTTAAAACAATAAATAACGTGCCATATAACATTTTACTCATACATTTTAAATCTGCAACTGAAATTAATAACTTGGTCGGGACAAAGCATTACTGCTCGTATCAAAAAAAATTATGGAATGAAGGACCTACCTTGGACTTCGTCCCAAACTCGACCTGATCCTTATCCTTGGCAGTATAAGTGTGCATCATGCGAGCACCGTCCTCCCATGGCGGCTTGTTGTAGATGCCGTCCACGTCAGACATCATGATGAGCAGGTCAGCCTGCACCTCTGCTGCCAGAAGCGCTGACAGACTGTCGTTGTCCTTTAGGCCGATACCCTGGAAAAATGTTTAATTTTATCAACCATTGATAAAAATTGTCTTGAATAAAACAATATCACCGGATTATATCTTTTATATTCATTATTTGTCCTCCAACAAGGTGGTTCGACGACCTGGTTAAGATCGCGGGTAGAAATTGGATGAAGGCAGCGCAAGATCGATCGTCGTGGAGAACTTTGGGGGAAGTCTTTGTCCAGCAGTGGACGTCTATCGGCTGATATGATGATGATGATGATGATGATGATGATGATGATTCATTATTTGAGGTTTCCTTCCTCCTGACGTTTTAGTAAATGTACAGTTACCGTTGCCAAATAGTTGATTGAGAAAAATTTAGTTTTTCTCTTCATTATCATCCATCAATCAAGATAATGCTTGTATGCACTGAAGTAAATTGAAGACACACATATATCATTTTGTACCATCCTCATTCGATACATCTCGTAAAATTAATTCTTATTTCATCATTTGGCCCAGAAGAAAATATTACAAAAAGACGATAAAATAAATGTAAAAAATATCCGATACGAAAAGTGTTGTAATCAATTTTATCTAAAAAAATATTGTCTTCTTATACGGTTGTTGTTATATTTATAACAAAATTGCTACGCCCCGAGCCCCCGCAAAAACCCTTATCAGTGCCGTAAGTAAAAGAAAACACAATTTAAAGGAGCCGTCAAGTTTTTCCTATAAGATCCCGCGGAAGTTCCAAGTACTTTTAACAAGGAAGTCGATTTTTTCTTTCATAATTCTCTTAGATCTTTCCCTTTGAAAATCGCAAGCAAGCTGTTGTGGCGGCTGTCTGGGTGTCAGTTAGTTAAGTTACTCGTGTAGAATTATACAAATTAGAATTACATTGATACTCAAAACCGACTTTAGTAGCTGAGTAAAGGTTTTATCGAAAGGTAGTATGGAATTATGCTATTGTTTGTTTAATATCAGAAGATACTAGGTATTTTGAAGATTAACCGACACACGTGCCTCCTAATGAAAGCAACGCCTCTGTAACGGTAGACTAGGCAGACAAACTGCACAGTGTAAGCTTGTGGAATTAAGTAGGGCTCTATTACCGATGATTACGAAACCCTGACACGAACATAGTAGGTACGTACATTCACAAAAAGGCATATTTGAATGAAATTGCCACCAGTAGATGCCACGTTTTGTCATGATTTAAGTCACGGAAGGTCGGTGTCAGCAGCTCGTCACGTCTACAATTCGAGCGCTTGCAAACCAGATTTAAAATTCGACCAGGCACCGAGGCAAAAAAGAGGGGTGTTAGAAGTTTAATATGTGTAGGTATCTGTGTATCGGTGTATCTGTCTGTGGCATCGTAGGTCTCAAACGGAGGGTCCGATTTGAATGATTTTTTTTATTTAAAGCCGTGTCTGCCTAGATGTTTCTTAGGTATGCTTGGTTGATCCGTGGTTTTTTAAATTTTGACTTTAGGGTATGTTTAGAGCACACCGGAGTTACTTATTACAATCAGTGTTCGAGTACGCATCGTACACGTGGCTCTCGCTAAAATGTGTCTTCTTTACTAAGTAGATGTGGGGCAGCTTTCTATGATGTTCAGTTAAATAAACAGGTAAAATTTAATATACAGGCCGATGTATCCATTATGCACTGTGAACTTATAGCCATAGCTGAGGCACTGTCATATGTAGAATCCGTAAATTATGATAAGTTTGTTATTTTATCAGATGCGAAAAGTGCCCTTTTACATTTGGCTCGGTTACCCTCGAGTTTTCGAGGGCATCCGATAGCCTACAGCACCCTGAGATCCATCTGCAAACTTCGAGCGTCGAATAGGAATGTAATGATTCAGTGGATACCCTCTCATGTAGGTATCATGGGCAACGAGGAGGCTGACCGGGCGGCTAGGAGTGCTATAACAGACGGTATTCCGTATTATTGTTCTCCGGTACACAGTGAAATACTCAGTAACGTTAAAATAAGTTGTAACCAAGCATGGAACGAATACTTCGATGAGCGATCTCTTACAAAAGGTATTTGGTATAAAACTATCCAATGTCAGCCTCCTCGGGTCCCATGGTTCGATAAACAAAAATTTAATAGAAGACAGGTAGTATCTATGATCAGGCTTCGCTCCGGACACATTCCGTCTAAGAAATTTAAATTTTTAATGGGTATAGTTGATTCTCAACGGGGGTGACATAGTCACTGTGTGACAAAACCCCTTTCTAATTAATAAAGATAATAAAAAAAAAAAAATTTACTAAGTAACAGTACATAAGTGTGCAGTTACTCAGTGACTACACTATCAGCAATTATTTTTTTAATTGGTGATAGAAGTCACCATGAGACATTCCAAATAATGTTTTTTTTCTATGAAGATATTGGACTCGTCGACATCGCTAACCCTCAACGACACGTACTAGAATATGCTTATCGGAGATGCCACGAGTTTGCTCCACAGCGGCAGAGCGGTCATGTACAGTCGCCATCAGATATATCGCAGCATATAAGGCGTTCATAAATATCTGAACGCAACTCTTATTGACTGGGCGTTACACTGTACATGTTCCGATTTTTATGAACGCCTTATATGCTGCGATATATCTGATGGCAACTGTACGAATATCGGCGGGCTAACCGCGTCGTTTGTGTTAATAATGGGCACTATGTTGGGCGAGATCAGTTTGGAGATAGAGATGCTGGAGGAGACTCTTTGGAGGAATCGGCTTTCGTGACCAAAAATATTTTTGTTCGATGTGCATTATTTTTTATTATTACCGCTAGTCTCTGTGTTGTGTTTACTTGAAATTTCAACGTGAAAGCGTATGATCGAAACCCGGTTTCTCGCTCCAACCCTGCTGTCACTCGCCGCTGCGGGAACTGCCGTAGTTTTCGCTGGGCATTAGCTAAATTTAAGCTCGGATACGTACCTTCTTCCCTGTTCCTGGCACCACAGTGTCGTCATGTACGAACATCGGCGGGCTGACTGCGTCGTTCGTGTTGATGATGGGCACTACGTTGAGCGAGATCAGTTCGGAGAGCGTAGCGAACAGATTTTTGCGGGTCTCTTCGTTGTAGAAATCGGGTTTCGTGACCAATACCTATGAACAAAAAAGTGTGATAAATAATTTTTTTTGCCATTGATAGGGTGAGCGAGAAATGATCGGTCCTCGAGTGGTAGGTATGACCACATAAGTGCAACCCTACCAGGTCAAATTATTTTCGGAATCCTCTGAGATCAGCATAACATTTTTGGCTATCTATTTTATATGGTAAGTAAAAATAACTAAAATATTTTTTTTGTTATCTTCTCTACGAATCCCATCAAGTTGTGCCATAACAAGACGACCTCAAAGTTAGGTAAGACAGTTAAATCCTTATTAAGAATAAGATAACTAAAGTATAAATACTAAAATGATAGGATGAAAAATAAATCTGATAAGTCATAATTAACTATCATAATTATCATCATCATCTTATAGGGCAGTATAACATCTGTACTGTGACTTCGGAGCGAGAGGTACAAAAGGATTTCTCGCTCAACTGCTCGCTGCGCCGCTTGCTGCCGAAAATGGCTTATCCGTAACCCATGTGGTGGGACCTTAATTTTATTTTATGTAGAACTACCGCATTTTCATACGCGAGTGTTTAGATCTGCGCATTAAAGAGGCAACTCTTTTCGTTTAAAAATTAGGTATATGAATTTTAAATAAATACTATAAACAAAAATAAATATTAAACATTAAGTACCTACATCTATTTCAAATATAGTATTTCAAAATTATCGAACAACATTTAATTCACTTTAAAAGTTCTCTGTTTTTTAGATAAATATTATTGAAAAAGCAACCAATATTGGTTAAGCATTTTAATATAAAACAAAGACTTATTATTAATAAAATTATTAGGTTTTTTTACCCTGAAAAAAGATATTCTTTACATTTGAAAGAAAATTGTAGTACGTAATAATAAAATGTCCGGGCCTACTAAACTCAGCTAATTTGAAACCTAGTTTTATATTAGAATACAATGAATTGTTTTACCACTTAATCCGCATGTTTTTTTTTAATAAATGGTCATATGTAAATTGTCAGAATAAAATTATTGAATACAATTGAGCACTAATTAATAAAACAGTTTATAAAACATTTTAAAGACTTCATAAACAATCGCGACTGATTTATCGCTTATGTTTTATGAGTACCCTAAGGTTATTAAAACATATACGATAGATAATTATAATTGTTATAATTATATTATAATAAGTGATAAAGTCAGTAGAGGTTCAGTCGTAGAAGTAAATTAGGAAAATTCCGAGGGGACATCGTCTACTAATTATTAAAACCACACAAAATACCAAAAGCATTAAAATGATTTCGATTGCAATCCTCAAGTAGTAAGGGTAGTTTTCTGTGTAAAGTATAGATAGATTATGTATAGATAAACCTATTTAACATAGGTATGTATGGCATATGTAGGTACATATCTAACGTTTTCTGTCAAACCAGGCAGTATCCCATACTTCATATCAGGCCCTCGCTTATGGGAAGCTACCGGGGCCCAGTCTGACCCAGGGTTTCAGAAAAGGAACTTCAGTTAATTGCTTCGTTTGTGCACGGTCATCCAGTTTGGGGAGAAAAGTTAATTAATATTTCGTTTAGGAATGTTTTCCTCAAAGGTAAGTGCCCTAAATAGAGTCAGTTGACAGACCAAAGTAGTTTTTGGAAAAAAATATTTGCAGTAGTTTTTGCGTTGCTATTTTAATTAAAAACTACGTTTTATGTTGACATTAGTGACGGTTATATTCTATATCTTTTTTACGTTTCCTACATATATTATACTATATGCACTAGTGTGTGATGATATACAATACATAGTCAGACTTTTTACTCAAAGACACAGAATACTCACATGCAAATATTCGCACACATCATCAAACACTTGCCCTAGCCAGGATTTGAACCCGATACCGCCACTTTACAGGTCGTCGTACTAACTAACTTAGTACAGAACAGAGGGTGGTCATAGGAACTCCAAAACAGCACAAGATAAAGCCATCGTGTTTGGGCTCATTTGATTGGTGTTGATCAGCAATTAGCATTTGTATCAGAAAATGCAGTCAGCAATAAAAACATGTTTAGGAAATATCTTTATTCTTACCAAGGTATTTAAAATGTGATACATACTTACCATCCTTAAAGTCGAAAACGTTTTCAAGACAGTTGTACATTTCAGCGAACTTGACTACAGTACATAAATCTTTAAACTAATTAATCAGTAATTCAAATCTTTACGCAGCACTTTTTAATTACTTTTGTTTGTTTAATTCACTTGTTGTTAAGGCTGTTACTTCACTTGGCAAAATATGGTATCCTGCTTTTTCGCCGAACTATTTTTTGTCGAATGTTTCATTTCGCCGAATTTTCACTTTGTAGAATTTGTATTCCTCTGTTGTCGTAAAATTTTCATAATTGTTGTAAATATCATCCTATAGATCAGGTTAGGTAAGGTTAGGTTTGTTTTATAACAATCCTAAATATATAGTTTACAGTTTCAGTGAAAAATGCTTTCTGCGAAACGATACTTCGGCGAAATGAAATATTCCACTAAAAATAGTTCGGCGAAAAGGCAGAAAACCGTAAAATATATATCTAAAGCTGACTTTATCATCTCTTTAGTTGGACACAAAAACCAAATAACTTTTTTTAACAATGAGGCGGCGACGTCGATGTTTGGCATATATTCAGCCAGGTAAAGCACCAGCTTTATGTATATGTTCCTTTGACTATTTGTACATGTACAACTACAAATACAACACATTTTTAACCCGCAACAAAAAAAGAGGGGTGTTATAAATTTATTAACATGTGTATTTGTATATCTATGTGGCATTGTAGCTCTCAAACGGATGGTTCAATTTAAGTGTGTCTCTAATCGAAAGACTTGTCCGTCGATATGGTACGTAGCTGTATATGGTGGAAATAGGACCAGTAGTTTCCAAGGTATTCAGGTTTAATTGGATCAAGTGATAAGCTCTCAACTAATTTTAAAGCTGAGAATTCAAAATTTTGAAAATAAGAAATAATATAGCATTTCTTATATCACTCATTGAATGAGGGTCTCATGGTGTCCAGCTACTTGTGTCGGGGGTGATCAAATAAATAAATAATAAATAAATAAATAGCAGACAACCTCACACAAATCAACCTAGTCCCAAATTAAGCTCAAGAAGGCTTGTGTTATGGGTACTAGGCGACGATATACATACTTATAAAGATAAATAAATACTTATATACATAGAACATCCAACACCCAGGCACAAATATTCGTGTTCATCACACAAATATTTGCCCTTGCCGGGATTCGAACCCGGGACCGTCAGCTCAATTGGCAGTTGCTTAACCACTGCGCCAATCGTCGTCAAATCGTGTTTAAATAAATAAATAAAAATAAATAAATATCAGACAACCTCACACAAATCAACCTAGTCCCAAATTAAGCTCAAGAAGGCTGGTGTTATGGGTACCAGGCGACGATATACATATGTATAGATAAATAAATACTTAAATACATAGAACATCCATGACCCAGGCACAAATATTCGTGTTCATCACACAAAAATAAAAATTTGTAAATTAGGTTATCTAATGGATTTCAATTAAAATACTCAACAACATTGTAATTTTCCTAACAAAGATTAAGAAAGCCTGTAACGAAATTTTATTGATTAAACTTCTGCGTATAAATCAGTTCTTAGTGTTCTAACTGGACACTAAAGGTTGTTTTTAAGTCGCAAGTTTAAATATGTAGATAACCTTCTTTTCGCCAGATTATTTCAGATTATACCCGGAGCTCAAGATTATCCTTAAATCTCTCTAAATCCGATCTAAATTTCAATTAGCTAGGAAACTCCTGATGACTTTTCTTTCTTAGCAATTCTGCCACGTTTCGAAATTACTTATTTAATTACGAAGTGTAACGAGATTTCGATGTTTGCATTAAAATACAATAATTATATACATAGTACATTACTGCACAACTTCTCGGCCTAGGCCTTAAATTTTGTATGAAATCCCTTTATGGTTCTCTCGAGTTGTGCCGCCCGAAACGTGACACTTCGAAGCCTGTTATAACGCACGTTATGACGACATTTCATTGCATGTTTGAAAAATAGTATATTGTGTCATAAGGGTAGTAAGTAGGGGATTTAATAACGGAGGACTATTAGAAGCCCGACACCGAAGGCGGAGGGCTTTTAATGTCCTGAGTTTGTAATCCCCTTACTACCCGCCATACACACAATATTTTTCATCACATTTGGGAGTAAATAACAAATAAATAAGTAAAAAATAAACATTAAACGATAACGATTGACAACTAACTTTTTACTGTATATATATATTTTAATTTACTATAAGCACTGGCAAAACGGCCATCAGCTTAAAACAGAAAACAAATATACGCAGAATCTTACTATTTATCATTAAACAAATAACAATTAACAAAATTATGCAGCAATAATTAACACCGTAATATTATAAAACTTAAATACGAACAGTAATTTTGTTACAAAACTAAATAGTATCTAACCAATAATATTTTACTTTTTTTCTTTTTTTTTGTGTCGTCTACCACAGATAATGCTAAGAACTGCGTTTAGTTTAGAAACTTGACAGGCTATACTGCCAGATTGTAACGATAATTCAAAATTAAGTTTAACGCGCTGCGTCACGCGTTGTTACCCGCTTATCCTACGGGAACACTACATTTTTCGGGATAAAAAGCTAAGCTTAGCCTATTTGTTAATCCAGGGTGTCAGCTACCTTCATACCAAAATTTATCAAAATTGATCCAGCCGTTTGAGCGTGATGAAGTAACAAACATACACATAAACATACAAACTTTTGACTTTATAGTATTATTAGTGTGATGAAAATTTACGTCTTTAAGTTATACTTCGAACGTTAAACTTATTAGTTAATTGCCATACTGCATTAAAACATTCCGCTCAATCTGGCGCGTATAATCGATAACTTCCAGAAGGTAATAAGTAATTACAGTAATTTGGCGTTTACGACCTTTTTGTAGAACTTGAAATCTTTCTCGTAATTTAAACCTCGGGCTTACAACCGCTGTTTTTTGCCCGTCTATTGTGAAGGATAGGCAACTACGGAACCTTACACTGAGCGTGGCCTGACATGCTCTTGGCCGGTTTTTTTAGGGTTCCGTAGTCAACTAGCCTTATTTTGAAATCGGTTAAAAACCAAAGAAAATAGTGCAGCAGTACTCACACCATGAGTTTACAGTGATCGTACTCGCTAGCGGCTGCGTAACCGATTTGTATCCAGAATTGTAGTTCTAAAAAGTAGCCGCTAGCGGAACTATTCAAGTCGCTTACATTACACAGTCGCTATCGAGTCATATCAATTCATGGTAAGGGCTACAGGGCTAGTATATCTTGCCGCTACTTCGCGTCTCGCGTGACTCAGCGTCATCTGTCTTGCTCGCACGGTATTTAAAGGAAAGTGACAGGTAGTATTTAAGCGCGTCAAAGAGTCACATGTCAGAGTCATTCTCGGCGCCTCATCCGGAAGGACGAGGCGCGCCAGCGCCAAGACAAGCAAAGGGCCCCCATGGACCCGCAGTCATACAAAAAAAACAAAAAAAAAAAAAATGTCAGAGTCATGCTAGACGTGCAGTAGTTACAGCCTGACCAAAAAGAGTAGAAATTAAAAGTGGCTATACTGTAGTGTCGTCTCTGTTTTCTTATACTGATTAGCAAGGGACGACACTACAGTGTTGCCACTTTTTAATTTGTACTCTTTTT
Source organism: Apotomis turbidana (assembly GCA_905147355.2). Lineage (NCBI taxonomy): Eukaryota > Metazoa > Arthropoda > Insecta > Lepidoptera > Tortricidae > Apotomis > Apotomis turbidana. Next base: position 17,933,722 of record LR990292.1, on the reverse strand, counting down.
GGTCAGACTGTATGTTTAGTCTCTCTCGAACTCTCGACTCGCTGTTTTTAATGTTTCAGGGTATTAATTAACCGGCACCATCTCTTGAAATATTTAAAGTAAAAACCCATGTAGCAGACAGATTTCACCGATCACCGCGTATAAAACATCATACTCATATTCATAATTTCGTCGAGCATAAACAAGTTCATTTTTAAATGCGCGCATATATTTTTTTGCCTCATAAAATATTACTTCGCTTTAAATTGGGTAAAATTTTACCGTAGGCTTAATTGATGTGAATTTGTATGCTGAACATGGCTGGAACGCGTGGTAGTATTATGAAATACATTCGACAACGGTTCTCAAAGTGTGATCAGCGGGGCTCTGGGGCTCTATCAGGCCTCTAAGAGGGCTCTGTAAAAAAAATATGTCACCTCACTGGTCTTGTAATGTAATAATTGAACAAAGCAAAATATCTTTGAAGTCGATTATAAAAAAAAAAGCAATGATAGCAGAATAATAATAAATATCAGACAACCTCACACAAATCAACCTAGTCCCAAATTAAGCTCAAGAAGGCTTGTGTTATGGGTACTAGGTGACGATATACATACTTAAATATAGATAAATAAATACATAGAACAACCATGACCCAAGCACAAATATTCGAGTTCATCACACAAATATTTGCCCTGGCCGGGATTCGAACCCGGGACCGCCGGCTCAGTAGGCAGGTGTCTACAAACCGAGCCAAACGCTCCGTAATATGTAAATATGTAAGAATATGTAAGGGTATTAAGGGTTATTCAAAACAGTTATTAGCAATTAAGGAGAAGTTTTCTTTTGTACGTGTAATATGTGTTATGATTATCATCCCTCTTGTCGTCCCTTCTTTATCTTAGATAGGTAAAAAGTATCATATACTTAACCATCTTTGCATGTCTATCCCCGTACCAAAATTAGTTCAAATTCGTCCAGCCGTTTTGGTGTGATAAGAGTTCAAATAAATTCTGACCAACAGGGCACCAGACTGGCATGGCGCTGCGCGCTCATACCAAACAAAAAGCGAACCTTCCTGATTGAGCCATTGTTCATGACTCATCTCTAAAGGAATGCAGATGTAGAATTTTATAATAGTATAGATGTAGCTAGGGAAGCTGCTATGGCATCCCATTGGGCCAGGGGGCTTAGTATAGCAAAAGAGTTTGAGAACCGCTGACTCACGACATACTGTGACGTTTCTGAGGTATTTTCTGAAACATCTTTCTACTCCGTGACACGCGTACATAGGACGCAATTCGGTCTTTCAGCAGTATCTACAATCTTAGTAATAACAGGCAGTAGTTGTAAAAAAGTAAGAAATGTTGCCATTTCTGGTAATAAATAACAATGAGTATTTTTGTAGGAGGAACTCTTGTTAATAGCGGTTAGTATCGGTGGCAAAGTTTACGTCTAATATCAACTACATACCTTTTTACAGTCTATTCGTTCTTTCCTGTCCGATTTAATAAACAAGATTATAACCTCAAAGTCTAAAACTGACGTTTATTTACTCGTAAATAAAGTAACCTGACATTGTTTTACTTGAGAAAAAAACTGCAAGTTTTGGCAATAAAATCCAATTATGGTTAGAATCATGTTTACAAAATAAGACAAGTAAGAGCGACTTACCTATACCCGTTTAATTGGCATCAAGTACAATATAAAAATCGGCCAAGTGCGAGTTGGACTCTTGCACCGCGGGTCCCGTACAAACACTTATCCCATCTTAACTGACCGGGTTAAAATAAGTTTGCACCTGATATGTATGGCGCCGGATGTATTGGAGCCCCCTTAAATATTTATTTTATTCTGTTTTTTTATTATAGCGGCAACAGCAATACATCATCTGTGAATATGTCAATGGTCTAGCTATCACGGTTGATGAGATACAGCCTGGTGACAAACGGACGGACAGCGGAGTCTTAGTAATAGGACCGTTTTTTACCCTTTGAGTACGGAACCCTAAAAATTGACATTAGTAACTGATACAAGCTGTCAAACCCATTAAGTAACTAAGTAACTGGTCTGCTCGGCTCGGCGGGTGTCGGAGTCTAGCTAATGGAAGCGTTAGTTTCGGTTCGCTACACTAGACTCAACCTGAGCTACGCTTTACAGACGTGTAAATTTAATAAAAACATAAAAAACAAAATTATTACATGGACACTGTTATGCAATACTGTGTCAACCCTCAAAAATGCAAAAACTGAGATAATGATACCAAACGATTTCTCTGATGATAAAGAACATTTTTCAATAGAATATATTTTAGTTGCAACTTTCATGTAGCCTGAAATTCACGAAAACCGTTAATGCATAACAACAATCATCATTATGACAAACTGCAATAGTGTGTTATGTACCATAACATAAGTTTTTACAAGGTACCCACCATTCAGATTAAGAAGTAGTATGTTATGAGGCTTAACACGTTATTGCTAAATTAAAAATACTTGCTGTAAGTTTATTAAGTATCGCGTGTGTTAACATTAGAGATCGACTTTAAAATCAATTAAAATTAAATAAATTGTTAAATTCAGCATAAATTGGATGAGAAACGAAAAATATATAAGGGACCAGTGTGCTATAATTAAGGTGAGTTTATATTTTTAGTTTTATTGTTGTTTTTTTAGTGACAAATCTGTTGTAGCTATTGTACCCCAGTGTTATGGCAAAAGTAAGCTAACATATACGATTTACACAAACAACATGTCAACGTGGAATGGAGCGCAGTATGTTAAATATTAAAAAAATACGTCATACAAAAATAAGAAGCGTCACAAAAGTTACAGGTGGACTCTAGCAGAAGCACTTGCCCTAAAATGGAAGTGGGCCGGTCATGTGGCTCGTCTCCAAGGCCAGAGATGGATAAAAAGTGTGACAGCACGGAAGGGTCCAGTAGGAAAAAGAAAAAAGGAGAACGAGCAAGAGATGGGAGGACGAAATAGTCAAGACAGCCGCTCCAAACTGGATGCAATTAGCACAGTCCAGAGAAGACTGGCTGGAGTAGGCCTTTACCTGCAGAGAGGTTCCCGCAGATTAAGCAACCCAAAAAAGAAAAAACAAAAGTTTACAAAAGGGATTTATTGGACCGCTTATTGGTATATATTTGAAAAAATTATGAAACCCACAGTTTGGATTTTTCATTGATAATGTTTGTTTCAAAAACTACCTACTGGAAATTGTCAAAATTCACGCAGAAAACCGATTTCTTTTTCAACTTATTTTCGACTGCAAACAATGAAATAGCTATGGCGTAATAGCGAGCGGGACAGGTATAAAACTCGAATCACAAATAAATGTCAGCAGACGCACTTTACTGCGATATAAAACGTCAAATAATTAAACAAGACTTTAAACAAGCAATTACGCTAAAAGCCTGTCAAAATGGTGCAGTCAGATCTGCTCTCTGTCAATTAACTTTTGAAATAATTAAGTATGATTAGTACTCTTGGCCGTGTCTAGACCAACAATTATGGCTCCGAAGTGTTTTATCAGAGGCTTTTACTCGTTATTGAATAGGTAACTGTTAACGTTAAAACTGGTCTAAAAAATATCATCACTATACTTATAATAAAAATCAAAACATAGATTCTTCTCTTCCAACTGAACAACATTTGAATGCTTACATCATATTATAAATGTTTTATATACCTGACATCTCCATAGACGAATGCGTAATTTTAAATCATAGAAACGCAATACTATCAAAACTATTTCTGCTCTGTTTTTAAATAGGTACTGAAGTACAAGATTCTTATAAATAAAAATAAACGTTTTATTGGGTACTAAGTATATCATAAGTATCTGCCAAAACGAAATTGTAATCTGTCTAACGTTAAGTAATTTCTATACATAAAATGAATAACTTTTTATTTCCATTTAAAAAAATCCATTGTAAAATTGTAATCTAAATTGGTTCAAGTTACATTCATTTCAATTACAATGGGCAGACAAATACAAGTTACAAATAAAATACAACGTGGGCCCTGCAACATAAGCAAAAAATTAAAACCTTGATTTTACTCGTTAAACTGAACCCTTTATAAACACTTTTAATAAATGTTACGGGAATTATGAGGGTTTGTACTTTGACAATTAAACTTAAAAAAAAAAAAAAGTTATACTCAAGCCTATGTGTTAGGTTCCACCTAACATTGGATTCATTATATGTAAAGACAAAGCTGACCCTTGGTCAAGTCCTAATTCTATAATATTCTTATATCACTGCATACCGTGTATCGTGCTAAATTGTAGAACAAAAAACAAATGGTTCAGTTTGAAGAAAATAATTTATGTCATAATTTATTGCTACTATTACAGACCACACGCGGTATAAGTATAGCGACGAAGTTGTTTCGAGTATAGGACTATATTAAAAATTTGCAAGACCCATGCTTCCATTCTGAAGAAATTAAAATTGACTACCAGATTTTCAACAATCGTCTTACAAAGAGTGCTGGAATACATTGACAGAAGAGAAGACGTAATCTGGAAAAACTGTGGGTCACTGGAAAGATCCAGGGGAAGACTCGAGGTTGCAGCCCGATGCGTTGGTCCGACCAAATCCGCACTAGGGCTTGCAATTCCGGAATTGGTTAGTATGGCCAGTATCGGAAATTCCGGATTTTTTGATACTGGCCATACAAGCCGATTCCGGAATTGCAAGCACTAATCCGCACTGCACTTGACTCCAACTTCCACGACGCGCTCAAGGTGGCCGAGGGCCGTGGAAGGTGGCGCAACATCATCTGGAGAAAGCTAATTCATGGTGGGTGTCACGACCCTCAGAAAAGAGGATAACGATGCACGGAGGACCACAAATTTACGTATGAACAGAAATTAGCTGAATATTTCATACCACTGGACGCCATCACGTAAAAGCGTGTTCCATTAATTTATCTTTTTGGCCGTATCTTTTTTAAACGCTGGTAAGCAAATCTCGCAATTAATCGGACACGTATTTCGTATTTTAATTTCGAGAGTATTCGATATATGTTTAAAACGCTTTCATAATAGTTTTTTCCCCCCAGTTTTGTTTTATTTTGAGTACATCCACGATTTCTTTTCTGGGATAACATTTATATGCTCTCTTGAGCACGATAGTAATACATTGTTATAAAAATCAACCTATATTTTTAACGGAATATTGAAAATGATATAAACATTTTTGTACGTACTTTCTTTCATATTAAAAAGCATGAAAAACCTTATACCTATGACGAAACCTAATATAACTATATTAAGAAATTAATCATTATTTGAATAAAGTGTTCCAAATAAATAGATCTCTTGATGAAAATAATAAAAAGGTACGCAGTAGATGCTCAAAAATTAAAATAATTATACGAATAGTTGTCGGCTTGTCGTGCGCGCGTCAGCAAATTGACAAAAAAACGAATGGCTCTGTATATACTGGCCCTGCGATAATTATTCGAAATGGCTGAAATATTACTTTTTACGTTTTCAAACCCCTCAGCTCTCGGCCATTTTGAAAAAATTCGAAAAACTGAATCCACAAAAAACATCTTTATAATTTAACAAACCTACTAAATTTGAAAGAGAAATGCGACGTCTATGCGAGATTTTAGACCAAGCTGAAGCGGAGACGCTTCACTCGGTCGGTCAATTATAATTTTTCCTGTAGATTAAAATTTCGTTACCTGTGCTATCTTGACGTTGTACTGTGAAAACATAGCGTCGTACATCGACATGAGCTCGGACTGGCCCACCGCCGCCGCCGCGCGGGGGTCCAGGGTGCTGCTCGCGTCCTAGAATAACATAAACAACTTAGGTCCTGGAATAACAAACAAGCATAACCTGCCTGGTAAGCACTTACCGCCCATGAAAAGGTCAGTCGCCAAGTGCGATAGCGAGGCAAGCACAGATGTTATACATTTCGCGTCCAGTTTAATAACGGCTACAGAATACTGATGGGGCTGCCTCGCTTTTGCAGTGCATATGAGATGTTTGCAGAGGGTCGCATGGACGACAGATGCACCGCCTTCGCCGCAGCACCAACGGTTTTTTTGGTTGAAATAAGGGCAAGGCTTGACAACCTCTTTTACATACACTGTAGAGATGGGCGCTCATGGGTAAATACCCGATAAATACCCAATCTACCGGGCAGTAGTAGTAGTAGATTGGGTATTTACCCGATCTTTATCGGGTATTTACCCATGAGCGCCCATCTTTAACTGGATGACTCAATACTCCAGTGTACCAATGTTTTAAATATATAATAATTTAGGTTTAGTCTTACTAACATAAATATCTAAATAAGAAATATTTGTAACTAGCACTATTGTAATATATGGACCCTAGAAGTCTGAAATAAAGATTATTATATACTATTTACTAACGCCGTCTTATAACCACGCAACTATTATTAGTATAAAATCTGTACTTTTCGATATTTCGATATGGTAGGTTTACCCTAATGAACTTACGCAATGTCAGAAAGCATCACGACACCCTTTTAATAATGTATTTATTCTTTTGACGAACCGGTACTGTAGCACCGTCAAAAATCTCGATCCACATGCAGAGTGTTCGAAGTACAAAGTTCGCCTCATACGTGGGAATGAACAATGTGGGGGGCCACCCTGCAGATACAGATGCTAAACAGTGCGGTGGTAGAAACTGGCTGTGAGCTTCATATCAAACTATTCCTTAGAACATATCCCATTATACAAACTATTCCGGTAGCACTCCAAGCATATGGAACGTATACTGTTGTAACTTCGTTCATACCGTTCTAGACTACAGTTCATCATCATTGTTCCTGAAAAATCTTATTTATCTATCAATATTTTACAGACTTTGAAACCACGGTATGCGATCCTGATTAAATTTAACGGCAGAAATTATATGTTAAAATATGTACCTCTCTAGTATGATCGCTGGGTGACAGTGTCTCCCTCATCGACATGGACATCAGCAGCTCCTGGGTCAGCTTCTGCCGTCCGAAGGCTACGGCTCCGCTGCTCACCATGATGCACTCTCGACCTTCGTGATGGCATTCTGCTACCTGAACAAAATAACAGTAGGTAGGTAAAGACACAGAATAACAGGAATCTCTCTTAAAAGAGAAAAGCAGTGCGTAACTGCGAGCTGCGTGCGAGCTAAAGAGCGAAACGAGCGCGAGCATAAAAAAGAAACTTAACTGTAGTCTGGTAAAGTTATAACTGTATGAAAATTGGTTAAAATTCATCAAACCGATTGCGCGCGATGAGCGAACGAAGATTTTTTTTCTAATTTAGGTACATATCCTGCATCCCGCTGTTAAGATTTCTCGTGAAATAATGACCTGTATCTACAAATAACTGATTTTAAATACAATTTTAGAATTGTATTATTGTGATGTCTAATGACTACCTAATTAACATATACCGGATACTCATTAGACCGATATATTTATGGATAATTTTAAGATTTGAGATGCATCAAACTAAACAAGCTGTCATCTAAAGCTTAGAATAAATGCGCCTAGAACGATAGTCTTCATACAACAGATTTGCGAAGGATGAAGCCGGTTTTGGATTAATGTGTGCGTGTCTACGAACCAATCATAGAGACATTTTGCTTGTGATATTGACGATGTGACAGATGCTTTTTTTTCCCCATGTAAGCTTGCGGGTCCAACGGACCCTTTGCACTGCTGGTGCCAGACGTGCTACTCCGCTTGGAGAAGCACCGGAGATGACAGATGCGTACACGGACGAAACTGAGCCCGTGACAGGCCGTAGCTTACTAAAACTAGCCTCATTTTCAAGCGCTGACTAGGTTACTAGGTGAACTTATTCTAAGTTTAAAGGTAAACAGAGCACATCGTCAAACTATCTAAGTGACATTTAGGGCATCTCGTTTTAGACCTTTATGTACGATTCCCATTGACCGGGCCGGGCCGGGTCAGCTGCCGCCGCGTCGCAACGGGCGCTCTGGCAGCCGGCAGCGGCCGACCGCGTCCAGTGACCAGGTCGGGCGGGTCCAGCTGCCGCCACGTTCCAGCGGACGCTGGAGCGCCCGGCGGCAGCCGACTTCGTCCGTCAGCACGATTAAATCTACTAGGGCGACCTGCTTGAATGTCTCAGTCCGAACGGAGCCGATGGCGCGCGGCGGTGGGAATCGTACATTATTTACATGTACATGTAATGAGTGTTAATTTACCTTCATTTAATATCGTTGAAAGTTTCTATAAAATGTGTAAAATCATGACGATCTCAATATGTTAACATATTTTCTATTTTGTAAACTATCTAAAACTATTGAGATTACGATTATCGATTGAATCATTTCAGCTTTAAGGCGCAGCAATTAAACTACATTTTATAACAGCTCTGACCAACGTTTATTTTTAAAATTATCCTCAGAGATCCAATTGTCAGCCTGTTCGTATTTACACTTCAATTAAATATTGCAGCGCATTTTACATATGTTGAGGGAGGATGAACTTATCGGAATTTTCGCGCTTTTGGAATAATTAATGTCTTTATGTAATTGGATGTTCTGGGAATCAAATTTCCGAATTGTTTAATACGTAATGGGCAGCCTTATATTGGGAAATGTTACTGAGATTTCGTTACTGTTATTTCATGAATAAATGTGTAAATTCCATTTTATATAATTTATACGGTAGTTAAATTTAAGGTATTTAATGAAATCAGTCTGAATCACTAGTATTTATACAAAAATATCATTACTAACTTACTTTAAATGGCAACTTATCAATGCGACTTAGTGCAACTCGAATAGCTCGAAATCGATATTCGACAGATAAATGACGGACATTTTATGGCCGATTCTATTTCGAAACGAACATATAGCGTACGTATTTACCTTTATAAATAAACTACCTGGTCTTTTTCATGCGCCTATGACACCTGATCATCTGATTTTAATCGAATTAAGATGTGACACGCACCCAGCTATAAAATAACCCATAACTGTACTTAATTGCAAAGGTTACAGTCCCAATAATCGACATGTTTACATGTCGAACTAAAGCGTCCAACAATAGGGAATTTAAACAGATAACAATGGATCACCCAAACTCCATGGACAGCGAAGAACAAAGATTGAATCCTTTTCGGATTTTCTTTGCGCAAATATCCGTTTTGGAACTCAAACAAAAAGTCAGCGACCCGAGTGCTTTTTTAAGAAGGCATTTGCGATCATTCTGTTTAATGGCAGCTGTCAGGAGACGCAGATGTTCTTTTGTTTACTTGTGATATTTTTTTTATTATACCTAGCGCTCTTTTGTTTTGGTGGTTTACTCTCAAGCATCTTTGACCGCAAATTCTCTTCGTGAATATTCTTGATGAATCTTTTGCGTTTTTGCGGGTGATGCTTTGATGTTTGACTAATTATTATGTTAGTTGAATAACCTTAAGACTTGCAAAGTTAGCTTGGAGGTGAAAGAGCTGTGTTTGCTGATGACCTGTACGATTTTGTACCCTAAACAAATAACCTCCATGCTAGTTCATTGACGTCTTCCCTCATAATCGCGGCCTAAGAGCCTAAGCATTATTAAATATTATACTAGTATAATTTACCTACTTCTAACCCGACGTCATTCACAAGTCACTTTCACTTCACTTTCATTTATTTCTGTTATGTCCATCGAATCCAGTAGTTTTTTCGGTATTACAGTACCCAAGTAACACAGAGGCTGCACCAATGTATATACAGTATTTATTCAGTGTGCTGCATACTACCTACATATATTGAGAATTAAGCGCCTGACAAATTTCTAATGTTTCACTGTGACGGTTCCTATCACACTGTAACTTATAAATATAAGATAATTGTCTAAAATTGAACAGGAAAATAAATGCTATTTTCAACCGAATTAAAAAAAAAACCGGCCAAGTGCGAGTCGGACTCGCGCACCGAGGGTTCCGTACAAACACTCCATCCCTAAGTGGTTAAGTTAAGTTTGCACCTGGTATGTATAGCGCCCCATATAAATTAGGTGCAAAGTTAGGTATTAAAAAAAAAAAATATGGTTTTCGTAATTATTCCTTTATCTATGCTATAAGACGTTGCTTCGTACCAAATTTCAAGATTCTGAGTTCACGGGAAGCACCCTGTAGGTTTTGATTCCCTTGCAAGTGTCGAAAATTTGCAAATTAGGTGCAAAGTTAGGTATTAAAAAAAAAATTATGGTTTTCGTAATTATTCCTTTATCTATGCTATAAGACGTTGCTTCGTACCAAATTTCAAGATTCTGAGTTCACGGGAAGCACCCTGTAGGTTTTGATTCCCTTGCAAGTGTCGAAAATTTGCGGCATAAACGGCTGTATCTTTTGATTGCGTTGGCTTAGAAGTTTGATTTTTTCACAGCTTCAAGGGACAGTAGACCTGAGTAATTGATATAAATTTCAGCTTCATACGTCCACGCGTTCCTGAGAAAAAGGGTCTTGACAGACGGACGGACAGACGGACAACAAAGTGATCCTATAAGGGTTCCGTTTTTTCCTTTTGAGGTACGGAACCCTAAAAAGAAGGTTCTCTGTTTGACCTGTAAGTATGTGTGTATGTATGTATGTACTAGTAATAATAGACGCGATTTGTCTCAGAGGATTTCTACAACCAGATCTATATTGGGCGTTATCAGGTGTGCTTTTTAGGGTTCCATACGCAAAGGGTAAAAACGGGACCCTATTACTGAGACTTCGCTGTCCGTCCGTCCGTCCGTCTGTCACCAGGCTGTATCTCAAGAACGGTGATAGCTAGACAGTTGAAATTTTCACAGATGATGTATTTCTATTGCCGCTATAACAACAAATACTAAAAATAAAATAAAATAAATATTTAAGGGGGGCTCCCATACAACAAACTGGTTTTATGGGTTCCGTACCACCCTTCATGCGCGAGTCGGACTCGCACTTGCCCAATTTTTTATAAGTACAGCGTAACTTAACAACTAAGCGCTCGTCATAATTCTCATTATTTGCCATCAAACGTACCTGTTCAACGATGGAAGCTAGTCGTCCCAGTGCCAAACCGTTGGCGTCTTCTCTTGTGATCACAGCGCTGCCTAGTTTGACAACTAACCGCCTGGCGTATTTCAACTGGGAGCGGTCGCTGAACGTGCGCTGTTTCCGATGCTCAGCGCTCGCTAGAGTTCGCTTGTCGACGTTTGCGCCCTAGAAAAGAAAACGCTATATCAGACAACCTCACACAGTAAGCTCTAGCCTTGTGTTATATAAACTTAAATGCATAGAAAATATGCGTCACCCCGGAACAAAATATTCGAGTTCATTAGAAAAATATTTGTCCTTGCCGAGACTCTGACGGTACTGCTCGTAAATTAGGCTACTATTGGTGATCAAATTAGAAGCTGATTATATTACGCATTTTGCCGTTGTTAGCAGGAAGGTTATGGGTTCTTTGCATGCTCTTAACAAACTTAAGCACTTTTTACCCACTAAAACCAAGATCCTGCTAGTTCAAACGTTAATTTCACCTATCATTGACTACGCTGATGTGTCTTATCCGGATCTAACCGAAGAGCTTCTGAACAAACTGGAAAGACTTCTCAACAACTGCATTCGTTTCATTTTCTGTCTCCGTAAGTATGACCACGTTTCTTCTTTCCGCACTCAGCTCGGCTGGCTTCCTATCCGTCAACGACGTGAAATGCGAATGCTTTGCACTCTCTTCTCAATTCTTAAAAACTCGAATTCTCCTGAATACCTCAAAGACTTCTTCCACTATTATGGTTTAACTCTTAACCGCCAATTTCGCTCTTCTGGCAATCTATCTCTTTCCATCCCTCCTTATGGTTTTATATCCAACTCTTTTACCGTCCAAGTTGCCCGCCTCTGGAACCGCCTTCCCCTCAAGATCAAGCAAGCTCCGAACAAGGTAAATTTTAAAAAATCCGTGCGTGACCTCTTGATTAGCAGAATGGAGAAATCTTAGCATATCTGTTTTGCTTTTTAGTCAGTATTTATTTATATATGTATATATAATAAATAAATTTATTTATCTAAGTATTTATCTATTAAAACCTATTTAAGTTAGTTGTACCGCCCACAACTTATCTGCTTTGCCCGATGGTTGACTGGTAGAGAATGCCCAATGGCATTAAGTCCGCCTTTTGTACGATTTGTTTTTCATTTGTGCCATAAAGATTAAATAAATATTAATTAAAAACATGTCGCAAATTCTGTATGCAAATTATTGAAAATGATTCAAAAGATTATTATAAACTATCTAGGCCATTTTAATAGTAAGTTATTAAGTAGTACAGAAGCTTTATGTGCAATATATTACCGAAATTCAATTTATGCAATAAACGAATCAAGTGAAATATCTGCAATCTGCGAAATACAGGTTTCGTCGGGCATACAATCAATAAATCGACATCATGCTTCGTTACGACATCAAAGAGAAAAATCCGTGAAATTATATTATGTTAATGAATTATTTATGAGTCTAATACAGGAAGTCTTCCTAATGAAAGGCGAATTTTCATAAAAAAGTTTGTACAAATTTAAGACGTCAATCAAAGTTCAATATATTTTTCCTATCTTGTTACCAATTTTCTTTGTGATCTCCAATATTTCAGATTTCAGATTATATACATAATCATTAAAAAATTAAAAGCATAATGGAACCTTAATTATCAAACACAGCCATAACATTGATATAGAATTACTAAAATAATTGGTAACAAAACAGGAAAAATATTATATTGAACTTCAATTGACGTCTTAAATTAGCGCAAACTTTTTGAGAAATGCTCAAAACGTTTTATTTGAAATTTAAAAGAACTCGGAAATCGCTTGGGACGTCTGTAAAAATTCGCACCCATTAACAAAATACTGTGTTCAATTTGTTGATTCGATCATCTCTAATGCGACAACAAATCGATGTAAACAAAAGATTTACATGAGCCATGTCTGGACTGTTTATCTTTAAAAAAATCTACGGTTCCTTAATTAGAAAAATAACCATTGCACCCAGGTGAAGCCACATAAAACAATTGTGCCTCAAATATCAAAAATTGTTCATCTAACGTTAAGAAAATAAAAAAAGCAGTCGTGAAAAGCGTTGAAATAATATGCGAATGAATTAGTTTCTATTGAAATAAAATATGTCCAACATACATATTATCACTATATATTTTATTTAGCAATGTAGATTTACATGTACTCTATTTCAGCGACAAACCTGTAAATGACAACTTGCCAAAGGCACTGAATTAAGGCGATATTGTCCGGCCCTACGGCCGAATTGAGGGGGTGAGGTGCGCGGCAAGACGCGGAGCGCCGCCCGCGCGTCCCGCCCCGCTCGCCGAGTTCGCTAACGCAAATTCGCGATGGCGATGCACTGTACGTACAGCGGTGTCACAATCACAATACGGTCGGCAGTCTTTTAAGTGGTCGGTGCAAATCGTTCAAAGTGAAATGCGAATTCTTACTGTAGAAGTACTAAATATTATTTTACGTTTTAACATTTTTTTTCTTTTAACTTAATTTATGTTTTATAGTTTTTACTTGCGACTGTTCTCTGTGAAGGGATCGGAGTTATTTTAGTTTTTTTTTAATGCATATTATTGATATGTAGATTGCAGCTCGATATGTTGATTTACTACCCTCTTCATGTTGCGGACTTTTAATAATAGATTGTTTGATAATGAGCTAAAAGATTGAGCCACTGTGACACGAAGTGATTATTTGGACGAGCGAAAGAAGTGAGCGAGGATAAATATAACCTGAATGTCGTAATGGGTTTTAACCATGTGTTGAACACTTTGCTTTTCACTTTGACTGCGAGAAAAAAACTTAGTAATTAATGCGCAATAGCTTACTGTTCTATTTTTTTGTATTTTGGGCACTTTTCTGTAACTATGACTAGGGCATAGACAATTACATTTCGTAGTTTCGTATCTAATAACCCTTTTTATTTAATAATTTAAGCTAATCTATATACATATTATAAATGCGAGTGTCCTGCCTGACTGACTGACTGATGACTGACTGACTCATCAACGCAGAGCCGAAATTACAAATGCTAGAGAGTTGAAATTTGCACACTAGGTTACATTTATAAAGGGTACAAGAGATAAGAAGCTATTTTGAAAAATTCAACCCCTAAGAGGGTTAAAAAGGGGTTGAAAGTTTATATGAAGATTACTTGAAACTGTAGGGCATATTATTAGAATACAAGAAAAGTGATTTCAGTGTTTTTGTAAATTCAGCCCTGAACACAGCACTTGACTTAAATGATACAACTTTCAAATAAGAAAAGTAACTTCAACATTGCTTCGATATGAAAATAATAAAGGTGGATTAATGTTCAAAATAAAATTCCACTCGGACGAAGTCGCGGGCAACACTGCTAGTTAATCCATAACTATGTTGTATTAGTTAAATTACGATAAATTCTTGGAGTTGTAATCTCAGTATTACGAATAATTAAATGCCTCTACTGCAGAGACTTCTTGCTTTGTTTTTGCTGGCCGCTAACAACTTAACTTTTCATAGCAATTATTATATGGCTTCCATTTAAACCCAATGATACTTTTAGCCCGTAAGATTTCACCCACTTCACGAATCTTAAATAACGTACGTTTAGTACTATTTTGTTCTTTCTTCACATTTCTATCCCAGGGTCTATCTTAATTATTGAAATAAAATAGCATGAAAGTAGATAAGTTCTAAGTTTAGATCTGGTTGATATCTTAGTTTTACCTATGAATAAGGTCCAAACTTAACCCAATCGAATTTGCTAGCCAACTTTTAATCCTTATAGATCCTAAATGGCACATTAATATCAAAAATTACGAATGAACATAAAAAATATAGGTTTATTATTATTATTAAATTACTATTCAATCAGGTCCATTTAACACAATTTATTGAAATAGATTTTTAATTTTATATATGGCGCCTACGCCTGATAATTGATGACAGACGATTCGATTGACGTCAGACTCATAAAATCTTGTATACATGTTAGAGCAGTGTCCATAATGCAAAGCCACAATGATTCTTTTAAAATACTCAAGAAAGCTACGTGTGAACTTGTGACGGCAGTAAGGTGGGGATGAGGAGTGTGAATAAACGTACTATTTAAAAATTCACAAAGGATTGAATAGAAAGGTCACAGGACTCGGTATTTAAAATCCATCAAAGTACCATGAAATGGAGGGGAGAAACAAGTAAGCGGTAGGCGTTAAGTAACCGGGTCTTTGAACAATACTATTGTCGAATCTACTATTTCTTAAATTGATATTATTAATCAAAAAATGTCTCATGTAACTAGCATTGGCCAATAACTTATAACTAAATTATCAAGATATTCAATAATCTATTAAATGTGCTTCTGAGATAAATATAATCCAATTAATAAAATTATTTGTTCTTTTAAATACATTTAAATGTGGCCTAATCTCAAAGGCGCTATCATACATAAACAGACTGCTAAACACATTACCCTCCTCTGCGGCGCGCAGTAAGCTACATACCTAGGTGTCCGATATACATTCGAATCGATTGTTGCTAAAGGCCTTACAGGAAGAACAAGTACTGATGAGTATGTGTAAAGTACAAATTTTATTTTTACTAACCAATATCTAGGTTACATAACATACAATAATCACGCCTTTTCCCCACGGGGTAGGCATGGACTTAAAGTACTAAAATATGTTAACTGTGTACTAAATTCCATGCGTGCCAAGTTCCAAGATTGACAGGAGACATAAGTCAGAATACGCTAAAAAACTTAATTTAGATGAAAAATATTTGTGGTAATAGGTACGTAAGTCAATTTGATTCTTAAGAGTCCGCAGCAAGCTCGATTCTTCATACAAACGTAATTACGTCCTTATTTTAATATAACATGTCACATTATCATGAAATTCTCTAAATATAATGAGATAAGATATATCTAGGGCTAAAACTAGTTTATGACTCTTGAAATGTTAATAGAAAGAAAATAGAGCGAGTACAAGTTTTGCATTTTTAGACCCCAGAAAGTTGTTCAGTTTGGCGGCATACTACGACCAAAATATAGTTTAGATTGAAGTCAAAACCTATTTCCGGTGTCGATTAAACTATGCAGTTTGATAAGAAAAAAGATTTATCAAAATTGATCTCGTAGTTTTAAAATGAGAGTGTAACTACGAAAACCTTAAAATAAATTACAAAAAATTGTTGCGAAACTGCAGCGAATTACTCTAGCGCGGGGAACGGTCCGGGGGGGCGGCGGTAAGCACCGCCCGCCGCTAGCGCGCTCTCGCTTTACTGCTAGCGCCCTGTCTTCCTCTAGGTGAAACAACAACATTTTAAAGCGTAAGCGCGCGATCTCAACGCGGAGTTGAGCGGAACTTGCTGCGGACTCTTAATGCTTTGAGCAATGAGTTCTTTTGTACGAAGTGATTATGTTGTTGTAAATTATAAATAAAGCGTTATTTGCATCTACTTGAACATGTCAACCGTGCTACTTTTTGACATTTATGTTCGGTTCTGTAAATTTATTATAAATAAAACATTAACTTACTTTTTCGCATTCCTTGCTCGAGCATTTTCTTTGTTATATGAAAAGCTTCTTTTTTTACTTCGTGCAGCTTTATTTCCCATTTTTTTTTGCAACAATAATTCGTAAATGCGATCACGTGGTCGCGCGGAACAAACTGACACAGGTCCGTCCTCTTCAAGCGCCGAAGCGCGACTAAAATGGCACCGCGCGTGATTGCGCTCGTAGTTTTAGTAGATATTTAGTTCTAGTGATTAAATAAATAATTTTATTCAGACAATACCATCGGCTTTGACGAGATAATGTTAGTATCTATACATTTACGCAAAAAACGGGTAAAAAAGGTTCGTATTTTAGCCATACTACTGAAAACATATTACGAATAGAGGTAACTTTGGGGTTGTTTTCTATCGAGCGAAATTTTTCCAATCATGTTGCTGAACACGATTTCATATTCAGAAGATCCTTAAGTATGATATATATGTTTTTCATAATCTTCAAACACTGATTAAACGTCTACGACGAGTCTGAAAATGAGTGAGTTCGGCGTCTACTGGGAAAAGCCCGCCTTAAGCAATCTTAATATATTATGTCCCTTGTATAGTAGAGTTGCAAAGCCGCGAAATTGTGCGCATCGGGTTACAAGCATGAAATTTCTACCACACATAGAACGTTCCACGGTGATTATTTTCAGATGTGGAGGGAAGTCAGATTCGTCCCCTGTGTGGTGGGAGAGCGGGGTGAAGAGGAGCTTTTTCTTTTTTTATTACTGATCAGTTCAGGCTATTAGGGCTTGTGCGACATCGTTTTCGTGTAAAATAGATATCAGCTATTAATTTTTCATGTTATTTAAGAATAGTTTCATATAAAAATTTGGATTTATTGCCGAAAAGGTAAAAATCACAACAAGTTTTTTTTATTCAGAACGATAAATTAGTTATCTATTCTGAACATTTACAATTTAAAAAAATATAACTAAACAGCAATTT
Source organism: Apotomis turbidana (assembly GCA_905147355.2). NCBI lineage: Eukaryota > Metazoa > Arthropoda > Insecta > Lepidoptera > Tortricidae > Apotomis > Apotomis turbidana. The sequence continues at coordinate 17,916,221 of LR990292.1, read as the reverse complement.
TAATGTTGTCTTTAAAAATGTAATCATATTGGGCACATCTGATACAAAAAGTACCTTGAAAAAAATGTTGATGTTAAGCCTAGCCTGCGTGTTCTAGTACATTTTGCTAAGTCGCGAAATTGTGTACATCTGGATACAACCACCAAATTTCTACCACAGATAGAGTATTCTGCGGTGATTATTTTCAGATGTAGAAGGAAGTCAGATTCGTCCCCTGTGCGGCGGGAAAGCGGGGTGAATAGGACAAAGGAGTCCTCTTTTTCTTTTTATATTACTGATCAGGTAACGCTAGTAGGACTTGTGTCGTATCGTTTTCGTGTAAAACAAAAATCAATAATTCATTTTTCATGTTATTTATTCATAGTACTTTATAAAAATATGGTTGTATTTCCGAAATTGTAAAAATCACAACAAGTTTTTTTTATTCAGGGAGATAAATTAGTTATATTTCCTGAATATTTACAACTAAAAAAAATATTACAAAATAGCAAATTTAATCTTGTTTCTAAAAATATATAAATATTGGGCACTCTTCATACAAACAGTAACTTAAATAAATTGTTGATGTTGAGATTAGCCCGCGTGCTACATTAGCGTATTAGGCGTACATTAGCAAAAAAAAAAATGTTTTAATTACATTAATTTGTTTTTCTAGGACGTATATATTAAATATTATATGTAAAAGCATGTTAATAATCATTATTTAATGTATTTAATGAAGCGAAATAGGATGCGTTCGGAGATTTACGTTGGTTACGCCGACGTAAAGATATATTTTCAGCTACTGTTTGTATGAGAAGTGCCCAACATTAATATATTTTTAGAAACCAGATTAAATGAACTTTTTGAAATAATAATAATAATTTGAAAATGTTCACGAAATTGAACTAATTTACCTCGCTGAATAAAAAACCTTGTTGTGATTTTTACCTTTTCGGCCATTACACCCATATTTTTATATAGAACTATACAAAAATAACATAAAAATGAATTTCTGATATTTGTTTTACACGGAAACGATACGAAACACGTCCTGGTAGACTTAACTGACCAGCAATAAAGAAAGAAAAGAGGGATACTTGGCCGTATTCACTCCGCTCTCCCGCCTCACAGGGGACCTTCCCTCCACATCTGAAAATAATCACCGTGGAACACTCTATCTGTGGTAGAAATTTCATGCTTGTAACCCGATGCGCACAATTATGTTAGAAAACAGCGGACTAACAACTCTACTAGTATGGCTGATACATCGCTCAAATAGCTATACTCCAATGTCAATCGAATGAGGCTCATGGTCCGTTGGCGATAATATGTCAACACTTCGCTGTTTCATGAAATCGGGACTAGACCACTACTTGATAAGAAGCCGAATATGTATATTATACCGTAATATACATATTCGGCTTTTATGAAATATCTAAATAAATAAATAAATACCGGACAACCTCACACAAATCGATCTAGTCCCAAATTAAGCTCAAGAAGGCTTGGGTTATGGGTACTAGACGACGATATACGTACTTATATAGATAAATATATACTTAAATACATAGAACAACCATGACCCAAGCACAAATATTCGAGTTCATCACACAAATATTTGCCCTGGCCGGGAATCGAACCCGGGACCGCCGGCTCAGTAGGCAGGTGTCTACAAACCGAGCCAAACGCGTCGTCAAATATCTAGTCACAAATTCCTTCTTATTTTAAACTGAGGTTTAAACGAAAGCGTGGGGTTTATTTCTCCAATCACAGGTATGTTTTGTTCTAAATTAATAGATGGAGCTGCTGTAGAGAGCAGACAGTCACTTATCTCAATTCTGTTGACAGTTCAATATACTCTAAGAGCCGATAACGAATATTTCATGTTGGACCGACCGATAATAATTATTAGCTGTGTATGAAGTGTAAAATAGTAGCACGAGTAGAGTAAACGATCAAAACGTACGCCGTGGTAACTTAGTTTCTCTGAAGTTTGAAAAGTGTATGAAGATCAATTGAAATGTTTACATTGAAGCGAAAAAAATAATGGTTCAGGTGGGGTTTGAACACACATGTCTATTGTTGAAAAAATCCTTATAAAATATGCGTAAACTTGGATTGCATTATCTGATTATTATTTTATTAAGACACCTGCAGGGTTTATCATCAGGCCTATTTTATGATACTGACTAAAGTTCATCAAGGTGAATCAAAAAGCGAAAATCGCACATTTCTACGTTGAATGAATCCTTAGATCCAGTAGACACATCCATGCTCCAATATCATACAGATCGAATCATTTCCGTCGTATCTAAGAAGTATTTTAATAAAAGTGGCGTGTAAAACAGGCACAAATACCAAGATGTAGTTTCCGTTTTGTTGATGTTAGCAACCCTAGTAATATGACGCGCCCTACAACGTGCCACAGCAAATTGATTCGCACGTCATTCAAGTGGCCAATGAAGTACTGGTAAGCTAATTCCTTTGCCGGCTTTTGCGAATAAAAAGAGAGTGCGGCTTCTGTAGTGTTTTTATTTTTGGTCCAAATTTTTTGAGTACCTTTGTACTATTATCAATGTCCTTGTTAACTAGCTCCTAGTGTATAAAATGTCTATTCGGGCGTAATAAATCAATGTAACACCCGCTGATGTGTGGGGCCCGAGAAAACTCGATCACCCAATTTTATCTCAATACGAGAAGCCTAGACTCTGACAGGTCTATAAAGGTCGGGAGCGTGTGAAGATTTTTTTGGAAATATTATGTCACATACTTATGGCCGCTGTCACAGAATAACACACTACGGAAAGTTATTTTGATCCTTACGGCCCGCTGTCATAGAATAACAAACTACAGAAGATTCTTTTGGTCCAGCGAAATGAGCCTATACTGTATATTATTGGTTGTTTTGTAAAACGCGTCATTCTTCATGAATTATATCCAAAAGCTTAATACATTTCGGTCATCCGTGACGACACTGTCGGGGCCACCAATAAATGACGAAAGCGGCCATACAATAACGTTATCGGAAATCCGTGACCACCGTATTGAGCATTTGAGAGTTCAGTTCTGTATCATAGTAACAACAAAGAGCATATAATCACTAGTAACAAGTGGAATAGGATCGACCACATCGCTGCTCAAAAACGATTACGTGACGGTGCGATGAGATGAGGCAGTCAAAAGCATATAAAATAAGGCTTATTATTTTCGCGGCGACAGAAAAATTAAAGAGCAGCAAACTATTTGCAACTAAAATAATAACTTGTCAGCGATTAAATATTTTGGCAATCATTTATATTAAATGAGCTTTAAACTAAGGATATTTTAAAATTCAAATAATGGCAGCTACTTTAAGGTAGCAGAAATAATAAACAAGATTACTGAAATCATAGTCGAGGTACTATAAATAATGACTTGGCGACTAATATTAGCAGAAGGATAACAAACTTTATATTAGTGGCAACTACAGGTCTCCATCTAAAAAAGCATTTTGGGCTTTGATTTGCTGGCAGCTTGAATATTAAAATGGGTACTATATAAAAGTAATGAGGAGTTATTTTTTTAGTTTTCGAAACCATAATTTAATGAAAACGGCGATAAGCGCGTTTGTTTATTTTACGCTTATTTTAGTCCGAATCTAGCTAAAACACGCTACGCTAAAATAAGCATTGCATTATCATAAGACTTGCCTCAGAATCAGAACCGAAGCTGTCAACCCCGATTCCACGTGGTCTTGTCTGCCCTACCCCTAGAGTGTATATAAAAAGCCGGAGGCGCGGAGGGAGAGCAGCCCTCGCCCGTACTCCGCTCCGGAGCTCCGGCTTGTTGGTCGCCTTCGGCGACCAGCCTCAGCCGCTCCGCTCCGCACGGCTCCCGAGCTTTGTCACGCAAGGGCGGAAGGGCTGCACTTCCCGCAGCGCCGGAGCTAAGGCAGAGTCTGACACAATATCCAAAAAATATTGTCGGTTTAGGAGTCCATATCTCGGTAATTATTAAGTTTAGAAAAAAGTTGTCCATACAAAACACGTTTATTTTAACGTATTCTATACGATAGAATCATAAAAAATAGGTGTCAATATGACATCACACCTGACGAAAATTTTCTGTCCAAACCCCCCCCCCCTAAACAAAATTACATTGGGTCCCCTTTCGTACACATTGACCAAAATCAGAGCCACTAAATAAAACTACAGACCAAAATTATTATTTATACATGCAATTTTCAACTTTGATTAAAGCTCTTAAAGTGTCGCACAAAGTATTTTTTTATGACCTTCATTTATTTTATATGCAATCTCCATTGAACAATTAGAGTAGGTCATTTCCAACTTTTTATCCGCTGTCATGTTTCCGCTTAATTAGTTAATTCAGTCGCCAAAACAATAACTCGATGCTAGTTTATATTGAAACAAAGCCGAAAATTGATTACTTAGCTGCTAGTTTTTACTTTATACTAGTCTCCGCAATTAGTCGCCAACTTATTATTTTTGCTACCCCCTTTAATTTTTTATAAATCCGTAAATCAGATTAATTTGTCGCCGCGTTAAATACATGCCATAAAATAATAGATGCCTGACGTTTGCCTCATGTTTTTTTCATATATTTCATATATTATTTATATATTTTCATATATATTTAAACTAGTATTCCATATCTAAAGTCCTTACTCAAAACTTTTGTAATTTATTGTTTGCCTTATAATTATCCTTTCTTAACCGCACTCGCAGATGGCCAAGATACAGGCTCAGCCTAGTTCGGTCACTGATGGATAGTCTTAAAATATAAAAAGCTGTTGTTGTTAATAAATGATTTTGTATTTTTTTATTGTGTACGAGTATATTTGACTGCGTTTACGGTTCGATACGACACGTTGCTGCCATGGTATAAGAAAATATGGTGACACTCCGGAATGACAGCCGAGACTTATGTCGTCATCACGCTATGATTGGTTGGTTGGTTCTGTCAATCCGTTTCTGTGTTGCCACTGGTGTATCATAATTCCCCGAGTTATTTGTTACCTGTATGATGAAGCGCATAAAATCGTGAGTGTCTTAAATCAATTATTACGACAAAAAAAACTTAGTCAAATAACATGACAATCGTAATGCATAAATTCATAATTATTATTTTTTGTACGAATGGCGGCAATTTTTTTTTATTATAATTATTTTGTTACCGTAAAACGGCTGCTAATCAGTGATATAGAAAGTCTCACTAGCCGCAGTGTCATACCTTATTTTCTCATACCATGGTTTCTGCATAACACTGTCACCGTTTTTCGGAGCGGTTAAAGGCGCGGCGCTGGGCATCGATGGCCATTAGAATCCAAGTCCTTGTCCAATCTTATCTCGAATAATCCAAAAACTCCAAGTAATTGCCTCGCGTATGGTCCGGACACCGGCAATGCCAACATAATAAAAACGTTACGAGAACTTTTTTATTACATTCTGCAAAGGACGCTCGGGTGAAATGATATTTCGCATCCGATATTAAAAATAATGTTTACTCCGTTTTCACAGACTGACTTTTTGCCGAAATTCCTGGTCGAGTGGCCTTTTGATCTCTATATAATTATTTACTGTAACAAAGCCGTTTTCGAGAAAGTTTACCGAAGTGTAAGACGGGCGAAATTACGGTAGTAATTTTATTGGTTCCGTGAACGTAGCTGGACTGCCTTTTACAATGCATAAATGAAAGGCCCCTTGACGTATCCGTCACCGGCGTCACCCTATCAACTGCGAACCCTGCCAACCCCCCGACCCGGAGAACTACACGTATACTTACTTTTTATTTTTTTTTAAATGAGCCAAACAATTGGTGAAAGGTACAGAAGTATATTGTGAGGTCAACTTACGTAGATACCTAGATAAATTATATTACCCAAGAATGGATTATTTACGGTATAGACCATAAATACACATATATATTTGGTATCGGCTACCCGATACCTGACGGGGTAAAAATGTGGTAAAAATAGCTCAATTTATTTAATTGTAGGTAATTAAAAATCCTGAAAAACATGCTATGGGTACAAAAACCGTAGTGGATAAGACTAGCGAGCCACATACGAGCGCATTGTGTGAAATACTTAGGTATTTATTTTAGCTATCATCATCATTAAACTGTAACCAGTAGCGTAGACCAAAAGCCTGATGCAAAACGGCCTGGCGCCATTAACATGGGTCAATTGGCGTGCGGTTATTTTTTTTGATGATATCAATCGATCCTATTTTTTATTGGGATCAAATGTCTATATGGGACAACCTACACTTAGACTGCTCTAAAATACAGAAATGACCGTCAAAGTTCAAAATTCCTACAGAGGACTAAAACGCTTCATACATTTGGCCTACCTACAGATGACATCATCTGCCATACCCAATACCAGGGGGGGTATTCGACCAAATTTAGAAATATAATGGAGAGATCTCCTTTTCATCGCCATCCGTCACTTTTGACGTGTGCCTACTTGACAAGTGGCGATATCGCTAGTACATCGCAACTTTGTCAATTCGGACGCGCAAATTTTCGTTTCCATTGTATGTGACGGCATAAATAACAGGCGCGTACTTTAAATTGATCGCATAGTACGTGAAATTGGTCCGTTACGTTTCGTTCAAAACAGAAATTTATATACATCAATAACATTTTTGACAATCATTATCGCCTTCGTATTTCCAAAATTGAGATGAGATATGTCACTTTTAAGCTCATCGCGTTTTAATGACAGTTCAAAGGCGAGATCACGGAGAGATGACTATTATCTAACGGTGATCTGACGTTTGGCGATCGACACTCGAATTAGGCCCCAGGGGGGGTATTCGACCAATTTTAGAGATATAATGGAGATCTCTCCTTTTCATCGCCATCTGTCACTTTTGACGTGTGCCTACTTGACAAGTGGCGATATCGCTAGTACATCGCAACTTTGTCAATTCGGACGCGCAAATTTTCGTTTCCATTGTATGTGACGGCATAAATAACAGGCGCGTACTTTAAATTGATCGCATAGTACGTGAAATTGGTCCGTTACGTTTCGTTCAAAACAGAAATTTATATACATCAATAACATTTTTGACAATCATTATCGCCTTCGTATTTCCAAAATTGAGATGAGATATGTCACTTTTAAGCTCATCGCGTTTTAATGACAGTTCAAAGGCGAGATCACGGAGAGATGACTGTTATCTAACGGTGATCTGACGTTTGGCGATCGAGACTCGAATTAGGCCCCAGGGGGGGTATTCGACCAATTTTAGAGATATAATGGAGATCTCTCCTTTTCATCGCCATCTGTCACTTTTGACATGTGCCTACTTGACAAGTGGCGATATCGCTAGAACATCGCAACTTCGTCAATTCGGACGCGCAAAATTTTCGTTTCCTGTGTATGTGACGGCATAAATAACAGGCGCATACTTTAAATTGACCGCATAGTACGTGAAATTGGTCCTTTACGTTTCGTTCAAAACAGAAATTTATATACATGAATAACATTTTTGACAATCATTATCGCCTTCGTATTTCCAATTTGGGCCCCAAGTATATTTGTATGGAGAAAATAAGTAATTTGCCATTTTCACCGTGAAAATGTGCGTTTAAGTTCATGGCTGTCATACAATTATTGTTTTGTTAAATTATGAGGATTCTAAAAACAATATCAAAATTTCTTTTAAATAAAAAAATAAATCATAAAATATTCGTAGGTACCTTTGAAGTCACATTTTTTTTTTGTTGTATCATGACTTATTGAGCAAATTTTATTCACATAACTACACTATGTATGTTGTATAATTCAACATCAGTCGCATCGCCTATTCCAGGTTTCCCTATGGACCCTATGAGCCCGACTATGAGCCGAGCCCTATAGTAGCTACACCTAAAAAATTAAGACAGTGCCGCGTCTTCCTCATGTCAAACGGAAAAAAAACAACTGTTTCTAAAGCTACAGTAATGTAATGATTCAGACTTCAATGCCAATCCTCTTGTTAGGCGGTACGTTATTGGAAGGTTCAAAATACGCTCGCGTTTTAATATCCCATACAATAATCAGGTAACCCTAAAAAAATTCTCCGAGGGCCAAACGGGAAAAATCTTAATTGAGAATCGTACTTTTCGTTTTTGATTCAGCGAAAGCACAAAGAAGCTTCATGAATATTGAATCTGTGTTACTCAAATACATCACGAATTCGAAGAAAACTCATCATATAAATCTGGATTTAACGCATTTTTCAATTTAGGAAATGAATTTCGTAATAATTTCCGAAATCAAAAATATTTACTCGCAAAAAGTTAAATTGGTACGGGTTTTTTAATTATTGAGTTGAAAATGTCGAATCGAATCCTGGAACACTGGAAGATTTTTTTTTGCATGACTTGTTTTTTTTTTGCATGACTTGGTCAGGTCAACATTCTGTATCAGGGAGCTTATGGTGGTTGCGTTTATCACGTCATAAATAAGTGACAAAGCATCTGTCAATCACACTCGCATATTGTTTAAACAAATTCGTGAATAAATAAATAAAAGAATGAATTATAGGTGTAACATTATAAATATTACATTCTAATCTTAATATTGACAATATTGAGTCAACAAACTAAGCCATTTTTGAGAAGAAGAAGAAGCAGTTTGTATCCCAAAGCAACAACGTTCTCGGGACGAAATTTAAATATTATGATGAGCTGCACTATATTTCCCTTCTTGGCTGTAATCACCAACTATTATTCATAGAAAACGTCTATAAAAGTAACATTTTCATCTAAACTTACTTCGCGGCAAAATAGAATGATAGATGGCAAAACTATTACTGCTTCGGGGACAATCTTTTTGCAGCAAAAATGACGTACGAGGTAGAGGAGCGATAAATTTATTTTGGTGGCGTACGGAAGGGCTTGAGGGTTGAAACAATTTGTTATCGACATGTGACACCATTTTGAAATAGACTTTTATTTTCCTCACTTTTTTACTTTATGTACCGTAAAAATATTCTGAGATTTTCATGTTGTCAATTTGACGCTTGACCTTTCCGAGATCGCGCCACTATTTTTCTACTTATTACATTATTACTTCCGACGAAGTTTTTTTTGTAAACAGGTGACAGAGTAGAGGGCAAATAGCTAGTGAAAGAAAGTCACAGGACAAGTTCTACATTAGGCTTCATAGACGTAAAACCTTTTTTTAGAACGATTAAGTTAAGACAATACTGACAGAAAGCTACTGGCTATAGCAAAAAGGAAAGGACATTTAACAGTTTGTTTATGTGTTTAAAGCCCTAAGGTCAGGTCAACATTCTGTACCCACTAGCTCACCTGAACTGTTGAAGATTTGCAAACTCGGTGGCTTTTTTACGACCTGTACCCTGTCTGTCGTAAACCGGGTGGTCGCTGGCCTTTCAGAATAGTGGCGCTACTTTATACAAGCATGTCGTAAAAGTTCGGAAACAAGACCGGACAGTAGTGTCACCTTGATACTGTCAGCTGCGGGAAAAAGAATATCTCTTTCCATGCATTTTTTATGTAGGATATCTGATATCAGACATATCTAAAAGCGAACAGTAGCGATGGCCGAATATTTAAATATTTTACCCTACAAAACGATACAAACGATTAGGTACTTTCTTAACAGTTTAAGTTTGTAACAATATTCGGTTTTAATCTCTGAGCTGCAATCAACATTTTGTACCCAATAGCGAAACATGAACTATTGGAAACGTGCAACCTCGGTGGCCGCCTCTTTACGACCTGTCCCCTATCTGTCGTAAACCGGGTGGTCGCTGGCCTTTCAGAATAGTGGCGCTGCTTTACGCGAGCTTGTCGTAAAAGAACAAAATCAAGAGCGGACAGTAACGTCACCCTGAATGGAGAACAATCGACCACATGAAAAAGTAGGACCCGTTCCTTCATGTTTATATGCATACAGAAATTGAGTTTTGGGAAATGCAGGTAAATCAGACTTGTTAAAGTGCCCTAGTGGCCTACTTACAGAAATTTTAATATTGCATTGTGTATAAGGTATAGTAAATAGAGTGCATGCCATAATGACAAAATAGAGAAGGCAAACCTTGCTATTAAAAAGATCCATTATAGTTTGACTAGGAAAAGTCTGCACACGTCTTGTCCTATAGATTGATCAGGGTCATACTATAGTCACGTCAGACAGGATAAAATCTAGACTTAACAAAGGCCACACCTTTGTAGACTACTTAAGACTAAACTTAATCCTATCAGGAGCTTAGGTTAATGGCTCCGTAACACCGTAGCACGACGTCATTAAAGCGGATAAGTCCTAAAGCTGCTAACAGACATTACAGGCCGCCTGTTCCCAAATATTTACACATTCAAATATTAAAATCGTCGTGAGATACTTAACACCTGAAGGCGCGGTTGGATTGTGGTGTGGAGGGATAAAGGAGTCGGGAACAGTAGGTTGCAGATATTGGAATATATTTTACTTAACATAGAACATTGAAGTATTTTTGACGACGCGTTTGGCTCGGTTTGTCACCTGGCTACTGAGCCGACGGTCCCGGGTTCGAATCCCGGCCAGGGCAAATATTAGTGTGATGAACTCGAATATTTGTGCTTGGGTCATGGTTGTTCTATGTATTTAAGTATATATTTATCCATATAAGTACATATATCGTCGTCTAGTACCCATAATACAAGGCTTCTTGAGCTTAATTTGGGACTAGAAGAAGAAGAAGAAGAAGATATGTTTAATTTGCAAACCAATTACATTTAACATTTAAAAAAACAGATTACATTTAATTAGGGACTAGATCGATTTGTGTGAGGTTGTCCGATATTTATATTTATTAATTATTTATTTATTATTATTATTTTACTAAACATAAGTGAAATTGCAAACGATGCGGTGGATCGACCAGGTCAACACTGCACTCAGTGGTCGTCCACGAAAGCATAAGAAGAGCTACAGTAAGGAGGAATGGCAACGGATTGTTAAGCTTGCCACCACTCCTGATTTGATGTTCATGACATCTCTGCCAAGAGTGTGATGAGATGACAAGGAAGAAAATAAATTGTCTATTTGTAATAATTCGATCTTTTTTTTTTCATCATATTGAAGTCTAAATCATTTCGGTCAATGGCGCTACCATGCCACTCTAAGGCATGAAAGAAGCAACTGGTTGAAAAATTCAATGGTTATCGCATCGGTTCAGTGGTCCTATAGGTAGGACGTCCGTGTAGGCCCGGAAAGCTATTGGAAACGCGAGTTCGAACCCCGTCTGGACCATTATTTTTTTAATGTTTCGCTTCAATTTATTTATTTATTCAAATTAGTTGCACAGCATTACAGTAATTAAACTAAGGCACTGTGAACTACAAAATCATACATAAAATAACCTTAAATCTAGTTAGATTTAGGCGACGTAACAGCAAATCAATCAATCTAAACATAAAATCGATTTGTATATGACTGCGCCTCCTTACGCTTAAACGACCCGACAGATGTGTTTAGCAATAACATTTGTAGAAATATTATATAGAGACTCACATCTGCAGACAAACAGTACAAACCGTTTTGGAGGAAATTGTATGTTTTTAGCTTTACACTTTAATAAATAAATAAATAAGATATTACTTTTGGGTATTCTGGTAGCTTCCTGTCTATACTGCTAGTTAAAGGATTTTTTTACCCAACTGAAATAAACCAAAGAAAACAGATTTATTCTTCACCACGCATACAAAGTTGTGGGCACCACCCTATGTAATATACTAACTTCTAATGTAATAGTTAACTAGCGGTGAAGGCCCGGCGCTTTAAAGTGCCACTTTACAATAATGTGCTCGAAAAACGCACTTGCGTTCCATTCCGTCACAATTGCCTCGTCTAACCTCACCCTTAAGTCATTCATTGCTATCGATTTAAACTTCAATAGCTTCAATAAGATCTCCAAAGTGATTCCTTTTGCATGTAAGTGCTGAACATTTGTTGCGACCGTATCATACGCACATCTATTACCACGACATAATTACCACGACTTCTTAAAAATATTGACCCTACTGAATTTTCTTCTTGTCGCCATATAATCCCAAACAAGCCCATTCGCTTTAGGCTGAGCCAGCACTAACCTTGCGTAGGAGTAACTACGTATTATGACACTTAATTGGGCCGGGCTTATATTAATTAGGACCCGCGACCGTATTTAAACATGACCTTAAAAAAGCCTTACTCTTTAAGGCGTTATTTATCGCTAATGCGATAAAAAAAGCTGAAGTTACCTTTTCTTATAATATTATTATACTGTGCTGCTGCTACTGTGCTTTGGTAAAAACTTCTAAAAAATTTGGTTTCAACAAACTCCTGGAAATTCTTTGCCTTTATTATAATTGATTTATATGATAATTGATGTATATTGTTTCATAAGATAAGGGGCTTAAATAAGCCATTGTGATACGAAGTATGACAGTGTCAACTGACATGGCACCGTTGGTTTCTTGTCAGTTGCCGTTGCGAGTTGGGCTACCCTTTTTGCATAGGCGAAGTGGAACCATATGTGGTGCCGTTATAAAAAAAAAGAAGTGATTATTTGGACAAGCGAACGAAGTGAGCGAGGACAAATATAACCTGTGTGCCATAATGGCTTTTAGCCACGTGTTAGGTAAGCACTCGGCTTTCCACTTCGACTGCGAGATAATAAAATATTTCCTAAAAAAATGTAATTGTCGTGTCAATGTCACCACACCACCTTGCGCAACAGATTACTGTTTTTTTTTTGTCGATTTTGCACTTTTTTTTTCTATTATAGCTTTGGACATAGACAATATTAGGTGACTAGGAAAATTCCCCGCTTCCCGAAGCTAAAATAAAGTACTTTTTGAGCTGGAGAAGTGAAAAAATCTTTTTTATTTTTATTTTATTTTTCGTATGCTATTTAATTGAATATTTTATAGAACCTTAAAAATTATAACTTTTAATTGATTTCTTTATACCTTGACCACCTCGTCATTTGTCGGTCTTGATACCTACGGTTTGAAAAGCAACAATAGGCTAGTAGACCCAGTTTTGAATATATTTGAAATGGTTAATAATGATCGAGTACGTTCGCGGTAGTCTCGGAGTACGCGACATCGCCGACAAGCTGCAAGAGAGTAGGCTGCGATGGTTTGGACACGTGAAGAGAAGACCTCCAGAGTACATCGGAAACACAGTGGCCAATCTAATCATGCAGGGGGTCCGAAGGAGGGGAAGACCGAAGACCAGGTGGTTAGATGTGGTCCGAAAAGACCTTAGTTCCTGCGGAGTTACTGAGTCAGACACGTCAAATAGAGTGAAGTGGAAAGAGAAAACGAAGAAGGCAGACCCCACCATCAGATGGGAATAATAATTGCCAAGGAGAGAGAGAGAGAGGGGTTAATAATGATCTTACTAGCTCTGAAAAAAATGTCTTATTGGTATCTAAAATACGCCGATTTTGCCACTCACTTATAGACGAACGTATCAAAACCTCTGGGGTACTTCCCGATGATCTAGAAAGCTGAAATTTGATATGTAAGCTAGTATTAGTACACAAACAATAAAATAAGCGGACTGTCTGGCCCATATGGTAAGGAATTAAGTTTATATACACGATGATTTTTAATCGGTGATCAGGTACCTACCAACTTATCTAACTCGGTAATTGATGGCGGTCACGTTGAAGTCGTAATTACATGAAAACAAACTTTTATTTTTCTATGATAATTTTTATTTAGAAACCTATTTTGTCTAAAATTCTTTGTCACCCTACTAATCTGTATCTGTGAGCTTACAACCTCTTTAATAATTTAATGGCAATGACAATTTATGGGTATTAACTTGTCATTGTCATTACATAAACAAAGTCGTAGAAAATTTCGTTAAACTTCCCGCCAAATGTACCTACTTAAAAAAAATATGTAGGATGACCATGTATCTAATTGTTATTAGTTTGAATCATGCTTCAACTTTTAATTAATTAACAATGAGGTAATTGCGTGAGACCTCGCCTATTAAGTTAAGTTTAAAATTGGATATTAATATTTTTCTACTCCTGATCGCCGATTAAGAATCATCGTGTATATTATCATGAAGACCAAGCCATACTTTTGAAACCAAGGTTAGGGTTACTAAACTCCGGGCTTAGGGGCTTGAAGCCAGTTGATGCCATACTTTTTAAACCAAGGAGGTGGTGTGGTTAGTATAGTCAGGGCTTAGGGGCTTGGCTTTTCCTTGGATCTGATAACTTTTGTACAGCGAAAGCGTTATGAGAATGTGAGTTAGCCGCCAATTTTACATGAAATGTTTTTGATGGGATATATATTTAGGTTTCCTTTGCTAAATACTATACGGAATGAACATATGTTGTAGTATATCATATTGGTCTCATCACGGCAATATTATGTCCATGTCATGCTAAAACAATGTTCAAGTGGCTATGTAAATATGACAATACAATTAAGCGCCTGATTGATATCATTAACACTTTCACGGATACTACGTCACGAGACGTAAAATAGGAACCTCATGATACGGCACGTTTGTGAGCGGCGACTTTTTATGTATCTAAACTGCCACTTCGTCTACAGCGATACGTTTGCTCGTTTGCCCCCTATGAAAAAAAAAAGAAAAAAAAAAACAAAAAAAAAGCCCAACCGCTCTTCATCTACAGCTCCACACTACTCGCGAAGTTGGCCGAGGTTGGGCGAATATGATAGTGTGGAGAGGCACTTCGCTACAGAAAATCATACTTCGGCCAACTTCGCCTCGGTCAACTTCGCGAGTAGTGTGGCCTAGGGGAACATTTCTCATGGTTTTTGTATAAAGACAAATCCCTTTAGCCGTTTTTGGCGAGAACTTTTTTGTATGAATTTTGTTTGTGCCATACGGCATGCCATACATGCAATTTTCAAAATGGTTCTGAGTCTGTCTTAAAATAAAATAGATCCAATTTCCAGGCGTAAACCAGTGAATAACCTAATTCACTGAAATGGTATTAGGTGAATGGAATCAGAGGTTGTTTAAAAAGAAGCTAGCTGTTGACACAAAAACAAGCTTTGTTACAATATATTTCCCTGAAAATCGGTCAGAGGGATTCTGTTTTAATTTTCAATATGTCAGTTGCAGTGTTGCCATTTCGTTTTTTGTGTACAATAAAGCCCAACTAAGCCTTCAATCGGGAATATTCATTCGACAGGATCGCCGTTTTCATTCAATTCGATTTAATTGTCACATAGGTTAGAATAGGAATAAATTATAATTGAATGAAGATTTGATCTTTAAGTTCTGTTACCTAATAGGCCAGTACGCGGAGCGTGACGTACATGAACGTGGTTTTGATAATTCTAATTTGTTTCTTCTTATGTGGACAAATAAGGTTTACTCAGAGCTATTTTTAATTAGATAATAAATTACAGAATTATTTATCTAAACAACTAACCAACAATATTACGTTTACAACTAGCACGTTTGTTCAACTTTCTTGCGCGATTTTTTTTGCAACAACGCAACGTTGCGAATCCGCTTTGCTTTAACCGTAGTCAGATAAAAAGTATCCCCTTGCTTTGCATATTCTAATACAGTAAACAAAAATTTCATCTCTATATTTAATCTAATTCAATACATTCACTATCACTACATAGTATAAAACAAAGTCACTTCCTTCTGTCTGTCCCTATGTATGCTTAAATCTTTAAAACTACGCAACGGATTTTGATGCAGTTTTTTTTTTAATAAATACTGTGATTCAAGAGGAAGATGTATGGTCGCTAGTGTTGTATAATTGAATGTCTTCATATTTTTGCAGCTACTTATAGAAGGTCGCTGAAGGAAGCTGGAAAGCCCTTTTTAGATCGACACAGAGTTCTGTGTGTTCAGGTACAAAACTCATATACCCGTATAAATATCCGGCTGCAGTTAATACGTCGCTGGGGCACCATATCCGAGCCCCACCATCACTGTACTGAGCCTCACGACCAACCTGAGCCTAATTCATCCCTTTATTTCTGTTATTGCGTATAAAAAGGGCAAATTACACTTTTAAACTGGAATGGAGCGTTAAATTCCAATGCCGCCTGCTATTTTCAGGGTATCTCTTTAACGGTCAACCGTAAAAGCCGTTTTTTGGGCTTTTCTTAATGCGGTCCAAATTGTACCTTTAAAATGCGAAATCAATTGAGTCGGTAATGTCCTTATCTGGAGTGTTTATTCTAAACATTCGTTTGAAACGTCTAGTTCGTCCCCGGTGTGATGGAAAGCGTGAAGTCTAGATTGAATGTCAAAATACACTGGTACATTAGATTGTCAAAGATATAGTAATTAAGAAAACGAAACCAAGTGGAATTGGTTTGTCCTTCTATCACTGAATAGCGGAGTCACATATATGCATGTCATTGATTGGACATTACCATGGGTATATCAACTATCCTTATTCTTCTAACTATATTTATTTCTTACGACACTACATAAATTAAATTCAATTTCCCGAAAGCGAGTGATAAAAGCATCCGTAAATATAGCATAATATGTTTGTTACGCAGACAGAACCAAAGACAAACCTAGTTATTATTACCATATAAAAAAATAGCAGCAAAAGCACAAAGGTAAGTTAATGTCCCGAAAATATTCACCAGCGTCCATTTGTTTCATTTTTAACGGCCAATAACGATGTTAATAATTCAGGCGACAGCAAAATGCGGAAGCTAATAAAATAAGAAAAAATGGAATAAATGACTGATGGTAGGTAATCGTACAGAATGAAATTAGATCTCACAGTTTTTAACATCGAAAATATTTTGTTTTTTCTGGTGTACTTCCTTTTCGCCGAATTATGTTTTGTCAAACGTTTCATTTCGTCAAATGTTTCATTTCGCCAAAAGCATTTTTCACTGAAACTGTAAACTATTTAGGATTGTTGTAAATATCATCCTTTAGATCAGGTAATAGGTTAGGTTAGGTTTGTTTTATAACAATTCGAAATAGTTTACAGTTTCAGTGAAAAATACTTTTGGCGAAATGAAACATTTGACGAAATGAAACGTTTGACGAAACATAATTCGGCGAAAAGGCAGAGAACCGTTTTTTCTTTCTGATCGAGTATAGTGCTAGTGCCCTGATTTATGAAATAGGGACATTTGCCTGTAATTTCGCCGAATATGAGTGGATGCACCATATGTCAAAATGTGCGTCTGCCGGAGGATTTAAGTTGCAAGTTGAATTCCCAAAATTGGTTAGTAACTTTTTAAAATTTTCTTAAATTTGACTAATTTTCAAATAAATTTCGCTGACTTGGATCGAGAATTTCCCAATAACTTTTTAAGAGCTCGCTATTCAAGAAACGGAATAAATTGGATCTCGGGATTGTATCAAGCTATAGTTTGAGCCATCTTAGGAGGCGGGCGGACATAAAAGTAGGCGATAGCAGGTCCATTAAGCGCGAGTTTAGAAAGCATTTTATTTTATCATGTGCTTTATTTTCTAAATTACAATTTCAATGCCTTTGATAGTTGCGCGTAGCGTGAGATCTGTAGATTTGTCAAACTAGCGCACTGCCTGGGCCCTAATTCCATATACATCTCTGATATCTCCGAAGTGGCAATACAGTTAGTATATCGCCATTAAATTTCGCCAACTATGTTAGGATTGCGCCTCTTTTATATGCGACGCCATAGCTATTAGGAACAAACTTAACTTCACCAGGCTGCAGTATCAAATAGACACCGATAGCGAGATTCCATGTAGTTCTCAACGGAATCTTCGCCGCAACAAGCCGACCGCGTCGCATCGGTCAGCACGGGTCGAGCGGGATTGAAATGCCATAACAAGATTGGATTTGCAATACCAGCCAGTGCTGTACGGTGACGACAGGGTATGCAGTCTCGGGAAATGTTGCCATGACTGTCCGGGAAATTTCGGACTTAGAAGTCATAATTTCGTAACCAAAGAGGAACCCGTGGAAATACTTCCGATTTTCATCCTGCTTCAATGCAAAGTTTGTACGTAGGTACACAATTAAGACGAAAAATTTAAGTCGATATAATTTTCCTATTTTGCTACCGATTTTCTTTGTGATTTCCAATACATTGATAATAATAATAATATTTTTTTTTTTTTTTTTCACAAAAGCATGGTACTCATTTTATAACAAATTTCGCCAAACACGAAGTTTATTGGCCAAAAATAGTATAAGCCTAACAGAACCTTAATTATCGAACATAGCCATAACATTGATATAAAATTACCATAATAATTGGTAACAAAATAGGACAATTATATTGACTTTAATTTTCTGTCTTAATTGTGTACCTACAAACTTTTTGAGAAATGCTCCTTTACGAAATTTTAGGAACTGATTGAAAAGGAAATGTTCTGTGTTGGAACGTTTCGATTTTGCGCTTCTTCTTCTTCTTCTCTTCTTATAAATTGTATGTACCAGGCGTCTATTTTTGGCGAAAATTCCACTGCAAACATGTAGTCGTCTAGTACACACATTGTATAATCATTTGAGAAAAAAAGTTTCTAAAATTTAGTAATAATTGGTTAACTTTTGGAGGACGAAACAGACGAGAACAAAATGTCGATTTTTATAAGATTTGTATTTATCCGAAACTCATATAATGAATTTTAAGCAGAGGAGTAAAAATCAACAACCCCCTAAAGTTACATACAAGGATCTCAATATTACGGAGGTTGATAATACAAGGTTTTTAGGTTTAGTCGTAGATGAAAAATTAACTTGGAAATGTCAAGTCGATAATGTTTGCCAAAAACTGAGTCGTTACTCCTACGCATTGTATATGCTTCGTAGTCGTAAACCAATCAGCAGAGCTGACTGCATACGACGCATACGTCTCTTCGACACTAAGGTATGGTGTGATTTTCTGGGGTAACTCCACCGACCGTGAAAGTGTATTTCGAGCACAGAAAAAGTGTCTAAGGGCGGTATGGGCTGCGGCCTACAGAATCATGTAAAACTAAATTTAAAGAGTTAAAAATCCTTACTTTTCCATCCCTATACATATTTGAAATTGCTTTATTCGTTAAATCGAGTCCAGACCAATTTAAAGGTTTTAGTAGTCAAAGATTACAAAATAAGCTATTTGCTGCTCCATCTAAAACGGCACTTCTATCAAAAGTGTAGTCGGAATGGCCCCGAAAATATAACAAAATTCCAAGCACCATAAGGGACATGGAAAATATATTAGTTTAAAGTAAATTTTAGATTTTTTTAATAGAAAAAGCATTCTATTCAATTAATAAGTATTTAGATAATTGTAATCATAACTAGCCGTAAGATTATATAATAATAATGCATGTGTAATTTATATTGAATAACAATAGTAACTTAATAATATTGAATAATGATAATAATTTTGTAATCATAAATATTTACCTAGTAATTAAGAATAATAATATTTGTATGCTTAACGGCGAAACATAGATGTACCTGATCCTGTAATATTGAGTATGTCACCTATTACCCACCTATGTTTGACAAATAAACATTTTGAATTTGAATTTGAATTTGAAAATATAAGTCGGAAACGTTAAGAAGGCGCCAACGCGTTGGCTAGCTCTCTCTCACTGAGCGTAAGCGTGAGCGAGATGGAAGTGCGTGCTCGGAAGAGCGGAAATAATGTTTTTTGAGTTGTGTCATAAACGTGTGCATTTTATATTGAAAATAGTTTTACAGTTTTTGATAACTTATAATTGTGCATCTATTAAGCTAAACACATTGTTAAAAACGGAAGGGTTTTGAAGATCTAACCGAAAATATCTAAAAAAAGGTTATGTTTGAGAGATAAAAGTATCGAGGAGCAGTGATAATCCTCTTAAGTCTACATAGCTGACAAAGCCACCGTCCAACGGCTCAGCTTAGAGACTCTTTATATTAGGAAACGGTATTTGGCATGGGTATAAAGTCAGCCGAAGTTAATGTTAACAGTCCAACTTTGCATTGCTGACAGTGGTGGGTTTGGCCGATTGTCGATTTTGCTCTTGATACGTAACGGAATTACATAAAACACTATAGGGAACGTACACGAACAACGATGGCATCAGTGTAAATGTCAATTTGAAGTAATGATAAGGAGAAAGATTCACATTGGCAGCACCATCGCTATGCAAGAGTACGTGCAGGAATAGACATGTTGACTGATGTTGAATTCTACAGCGTACTGTAGTTATATGAATAAAATTAGCTAAATATATCACGAAACAAAGAAGAAAATCCAGAAAAATAAATCTTCTTTGGAAATATGTGACTTCAAAGGTACGCAAATTTTATGATATATTTTTTTACACAAAAGATTTTTTTTTAATGTTTTCAGAATCCTCATAATCATTATTTTACAAAACAATAATTGTATGACAACCATGAACTTAAACGCACTTTTTCACGGTGAAAATGGCAAATTTCTTAATTTCTCCATACAATTATTGGTACCTATACCGGCCTGTGACGTCACTAGCCTGGACGCCTTTTGTATGGAGCGTTTTTAGCGCTACTTAGGAATTTTGAATTTTGACGGTCATTTCTGCCTTTTAGAGCAGTTTAAGTGTAGTCAGTGCCATATAGACATTTGATCACAATAAAAAATAGAATCGATTGAGATCCTCAAAAAAAATTAGTCAACATGTCTATTATGGATAGCAGCACTATCAACGTCAATGTCAAGGTAAATGATTCGGTTTGGCGGTACCAGCTGGTAGTACATTAGTTGTGCACGTTCCCTATAAAAGATTCTCCCTTCTGATCTTCGCAAAGAGTTGAGAATTGTATTTTATAGGTTATTTGGGTAAAATGTGTCATAATAGGTCTCGGAGCATGGCGACGCACCAATAGTGTGTGATTGAACCCATGCTAGTGGCTGCGATCGGGTGCGAAAAATAGCGAAAGGCGAAGCTGAACACCATAGTGCGTCATTTGTGCTTAGTAAACTCCACTTGCCCTTGATTTAATATAGGGGATAGCCATAGTTTCTAGTGTTTTATTTTATTTTCCAAAACTGAAATTTAAGCTTATCTCTAAGACGAAGATTATTCTTCTCACATAAAACTAAATTGCCTAGCTAGATGCAAATCTAAGTAACTCGGTTAGTTCTTTTGTTTTCTTTTCCCTTAGTTCACTAACTGCGTGGGTTTATGTAGATGAGCAAAAATAAACTGAGATTATTTATTCAAATTCCCCACACGTATAGTAAAGATATAATTATTCATTTTGCCCAAAGTTATTTTATACAAAACTTGCATGCTGCTATGATTACTAAACATTTATAATATGTATTTCAGTCAACTAAATAAAATGTCACTACATACAAAGGTTACCTATCTGAAACACAAATTTTTGTTTCCCATCGTGTAACGTTTCACCAAATTTTCATTTACCCGAAAGCCATTTTTTCCGAAACTGGTAATCTTTCAGGATAATTATATAACAAACCTAACGTAATGGGTTCTTTGAAACGATGTTTATTCAATACTGAAAATATAATAGTAGAGTTGCTAAGCCGCGAAATTGTGCGCATCGGGTTACAAGCATGAAATTTCTACCACACATAGAGCGTTCCACGGTGATTATTTTCAAATGTGGAGGGAAGACAGATTCGTCTCCTGTGTGGTGGGAGACCGGGGCGAAGAGGACCAAGTACTGCTCTTTTTCTTTTTTTATTACTAATCAGTTAAGGCTGTTAGGGCTTGTGCGACATCGTTTTCGTGTAAAATAGATATCAGCTCTTAATTTTTTATGTTATTTAAGAATAGTTTCATATAAAAATTTGGGTTTATTGCCGAAAAGGTAAAAATCACATCAAGTTTTTTTTATTCGGAACGATAAATTAGTTATCAATCCTGAATATTTAAGATTTAAAAAAATATTACTAAGACAGCAAATTTGATCTTGTTTTAAAAATGTATACGTATTGGGCACATCTCATACAAAAAATACCTTGAAAAATATGTTGATGTTAAGCTTAGCCTGCGTGCTCTAGTACATTTTGCTAAGTCGCGAAATTGTGTACTTCGGGATACAACCACGCCATTTCATGCTTGTAACCCGATGCGCACAATTATGTTAGAAAACAGCGGACTAACTCTACTATAACGGGTTTCAGGAAAAAAATACTTTCTGACAAATGAAAGCGAAACGTAACGATGGGAAACAATGTTCCGGAGTTGAGTGATACCGTTTTGATTACAACGTTAGAGTTTTAATAGCACGTATAGAATAACATTACAAACCAGGAAGAATACATCAACTTTAACTATATCCATAATAGTTATAAACACGTAACTGTATGTAATCATCAACAACTTATTAGTCATACAACACGTGACAAACACTAGATTGACACGTGCATTCCACCTCAATGGAAAAATGACTATTCGACTATAGATAACTTGGGACTTACGTCGTTGTACACTATTGACGCGTGCATTCCGTCTGAGTTGAAAAATGTCGTATTCGACTGTCAAAGACTTCGACATACAGCGGGGGGTATTCGACCAATTTTAGAGATATAATGGAGATCTCTCCTTTTCATCGCCATCCGTCACTTTTGACGTGTGCCTACTTGACAAGTGGCGATATCCCTAGAACATCGCAACTTCGTCAATTCGGACGCGCAAAATTTTCGCTTCCTTTGTATGTGACGGCATAAATAACAGGCGCATACTTTAAATTGACCGCGTAGACTGTGAAATTAGTCCGTTACGTTTCGTTCAAAACAGAAATTTATATACATGAATAACATTTTTGACAATCATTATCGCCTTCGTATTTCCAAAATTGAGATGAGATATGTCACTTTTAAGCTCATCGCATTTAAATGACAGTTCAATGGCGATATAACTGTTATCTAATAGAGATTTGACGTTTGGCGATCAGTCAAATGTCGATCTCGAATTAGGTCCAGCGTTCTATAAAATTTATTTGTGCATCGAGCTAGTAACGAATAGATACGAACGAGCTTGCACCTTGACCGACCGCAGGGTTACGCACAAACAGACAGTATGGAATAATATAGTCTGGCTAATTAAATATTACTCAAAATTTTGGCGGGAAATTTCAAAAAATTGCGGCGTCACACTGTGTGTAGTAGGAATTATAATTTTGATACTAGAAAATATTTTTGAATTTCTATACACGCGTAAGGTACCTAAGGAAAGAAGTTAAATATGATTATGTTGACGTCCACTCATAGTCAGCTCACATATTTTCTACCATTATGTACAAGTACAGTCAACAACGAACACATAATATATGTTTACACTTTCTAACCATTATACAAGGCGAAAGATTAAATGTAATGTAAATAAGACCTATATCGATAATACCATATATATTACCATATATTAATCCATCACCAATAACTCCGCCGTAGCCGGTCCTAAGCCCAGGTTGAGAAAGGAGGAAGGTAGGCAGAGAGGTGATATATACTGCCGTAAACTCACCAACGCCGAGCCACAGGCGGCGGTCAATAAACCTGTTTTCAGGCTATGGCAGCCGTGAGGAACTAAAAAACCTCAAAAATGTCCAGCTCTCCAAGACGTTCTGCCAACGTGGAGAGGCTATGGCAAGTAACCTGCATGGAAAGTAAAAGAATTAACCCAAGGCCCCGAGTTCCCAGGGTTCTCACCAGCCCAGGTTACGACAGCGGCCTCGGTGATGGTGAGGACAGGGGTGCTAAGAATCTCTGGAAGAGATCCGGCTGTCACACAAAACTATACTTGGCTACGTATAACACAAGGACTTTGAGACTGCAAACGAAACTGGAAGAACTGGAGAAAGACCTCGCACAAATAAAGTGGGATATCATTGGACTGAGCGAAATAAGGCGAGAAGGAGAAGACACCGTAAAATTAAATTCGGGCAATATTCTCTTCTATACGGGAAGTAAGAATTCAGCAACTGGTAGCGTAGGCTTTTTAATTAACAAAAAACTCGCCAATAACATTACGGTATTGCGTACAATATCACCAAGAGTAGCTTACGTAGCCATTGATATTAGTGAGCGGTACTCTATTAAAATCATTCAAGCTTATGCACCAGCCACCACAACATATCACGATGATGAAGAGGTCGAAACCTTCTATGAGGACGTCGACAAGGCTCTACACGAAGGGAAGAGAGCACACTTCAATATCATTATGGGGGATTTCAATGCGAAGATAGGGGTTAGGCATGAGGACGAAACCTGCGTTGGTCCTTTTGGAGTTGGGAGTAGGAACACCAGAGGACAAACACTAGTCAACTACCTGGAGTCAAGGAAATTCTTTGCAATGAATTCTTTCTTTCGTAAAAAGCCTCAAAGAAAATGGACCTGGGCT
This sequence comes from Apotomis turbidana, assembly GCA_905147355.2. Classification (NCBI taxonomy): domain Eukaryota; kingdom Metazoa; phylum Arthropoda; class Insecta; order Lepidoptera; family Tortricidae; genus Apotomis; species Apotomis turbidana. The sequence goes on along the minus strand of LR990292.1, from coordinate 17,891,935 downwards.
AGCCCAGATGGAAAGGTGAAGAATGAAATTGACTACATATGCACTGACAAAAAGTATATTATCACAGATGTCACGGTCCTTAAAAAACTTAAAATGAGCGATCACCGGCTCGTGAGGAGTACAGTAAAGATAAACACTCAATTCGAAAGGAAAAAACTGTTATCGAAACCTCTGGCTAACTTAAACATCCCATTAGGAGTCCACGAAGAGTTTGAAAAGGAACTCAGTGGGAAACTCGCAAGACCTGATGCTGACTATTTCGAAAAGAGCCTAGACGATAATTACACTGAATTCGTAGTAAATGTGACAAATAGTGCAAAAGAAATGTTTGGCCGAATATCTCGAGAAAAGGATACGCTGACTTCTGAGACGCAACTGCTGCTAGAAAAGCGACAACAACTATCGTCTGCGCAATATAATTCTCAAGAACACCGGGATCTCAACAAGCAGATATCCAAAGCAGTGAGACGGGATGTCAGAAAAAGGAACACCCAGAGAATACAACGCTTGATAGAAAAACACCGTGGCCCCAAGGTCTTCAATAGGGCTACTAGTAACGGCAGCAGCCAGCTCAATAAACTGGAAAATGAAGAAGGGGAGATCGTTACAGATTCAGCGGGTTTATCGAAGGTGATAGCTAAATTTTACGGCGCACTATATGAGTCACAAACCAGTGGACATGCTACCGTAGGTACTGCGGACAAACGTGCACCTCTGACAAAACACTACACCGAGGATATCCCAGAAATCAGTACCTACGAAGTGAAGCAGGCTATAAGACAACTCAAGCAGTATAAAGCCCCCGGAGACGATGGCATAACCACGGAACTGCTTAAGGCAGGTGGAAGGCCAATACTGAAAGAACTCCGATGGATCTTTAACGAAGCTTTGTTCACGGGAGAAGTACCAACTCAATGGCAAGATAGTGTAGTTATCCTTTTCCATAAGAAAGGCGCCAAGACAAGTCTCAAAAACTACCGCCCTATTGCACTCTTAAGCCAAATATACAAAGTTTTCTCACGCGTCATTACAACGAGAATAACGCGACGAATGGACGAATATCAGCCCAAAGAGCAAGCGGGCTTTAGAGGTGGCTATAGTACAGTAGACCATATTTTCACATTAAGGCAAGTGATACAGAAATCACACGAATATAACAAACCGCTTTACCTTGCCTTTGTGGATTATGAAAAGGCGTTCGATTCGGTGGAACATTGGGCAGTTTTCGATTCCCTAAAGAGGTGCCGAATAGACTACAGATACATCCAGCTGCTAAAAAATCTCTACCGATCAGCGACGATGACAGTGCAAATTCAAGGCTCCACCGCAAATATACCACTAAAAAGAGGAGTACGCCAAGGGGATGTCATTTCCCCGAAGCTATTTACAAACGCACTCGAAGACGTCTATAAGACACTCAACTGGGACGGCACAGGTATAAATATCGATGGAGAATATCTCAATCACCTACGCTTCGCAGACGACATCGTTCTACACTCGGGTGCAAAGAAATCGGACCACCCCAACATTTTTAACAATTTTCCAATTTCTGTAAAAACTGTAAGGGTGACCATAACATATTATATACCATATGAATGGTAAGATTTTCCTCTATAAATTCATCTGATTTCCGAAGGTGTGTGGCCAATACGTTCAGATTTTCAGGGCTTAGAACGTTACCGCCCTAAAAATGCGTACTGGAGTAAAACTTTTGCCTAAGGGGAAAACTGTGGTTCTAAGGAAATCGAGGAAAAATTAAAACAAATTTCAGCAATTTAATATCGTGTATTGCCTCCTCCAGCCCTACGACAGGCCGTCATACGGTTTTTCATCGACCTTATTAATTTTCTTACGGTATCTTGAGGGATGCCCACCCATTCTTCTTCAATCGCATACCTAAGCTCCAATAAAGTTTCAGGGGCGGGATTTCTGGTTCTGATTCTTCTTTTCAGCTCGTCCCAAATGTGCTCGATCGGGTTCAGGTCAGGACTTCGTGCTGGCCACTCCATAACGCTGATGCCCACCTCCTCCAGGTAGTCCGTAGTGGTCTGGACTGTATGCGGCCGTGCGTTATCTTGCATGAGGATGAAGTCATCGCCGATAAAACCCTTAAATGGAACCACATGATCAGCCAGGATTTCCTCTACGTATCGAGGAGCAGTCAAACCGCCCGCATTTCGCCTTGTACCTGGCCCTGTGATGAACACAATGTCCGTCTACGCTTCCAGAGAAATGCCAGCCCAGATCATAATTGACCCGCCACCATAGGCAACACGTTCCTCGATGCAGCATTGAGAAAACCGCTCCCCAGGCCTCCGGTAAACTCGTGCTCATCCATCATTACCGAACAAAGTTATCCTGCACTCGTCGGAGAAAAGTACGGACCTCCATTGCTGAAGGGTCCAATCTTCATGTTCGCGAGCGAAGACACGTCGTGCACCGCGGTGTCCTGGGGTAAGTTTTGGGCCATTGGCAGCCCTGTGAGCTGTCAATTCCTTCTCCTTCAGTCTTCTTCTGACAGTCCATCGGCTGATAGACACATTCCGGGTCTCTCGGAGCTTCTGCTGAAGCTGAACAGCATTCAATCGACGATTTCGTAGCGAGGAAACAGCGATAAAACGGTCATCTCTCTCTGAAGTACTGCGAGTTCTGCCTGATCCGGCTCTTCTGGAGAACGTCTGATCTTCGCGGAACCTCTGGTACACACGTTGAACTGATGACTTCGATAGGTTCAGTTGTCGAGCCACTTCACGTTGACTAAGCCCACTCTGCAACGGGGCAACTGCTTGGGCGGCTTCTTTGGGGTAGTATCCATGTTTCTTCAGTTTTTCAGGGTCGAGTCGATGAAAGCAGTGTTCAGGAACACGTATCAATTACGAATGATGCATAAACAATGATAATTACTGGTTTTATGCCTAATGGTAAGTGGCCAATTAGTGCATGCGTTAACGAGGCAGTTGGAGGGGGGTGATTTCCACGCCCACATTTTGCACAATATCCATTCCCGCCCTTGAATATTGGTGTCATTTGATAGGGCAGAAAATTATCTATCACGTGGTATTTAAATTGTTACGGTCGAGCTTACAGTTTTAATAGAAAATGGAAAACTGCTAAAAATGTTGGGGTGGTCCGATTTCTTTGCACCCGAGTGTACTTGCAGAAACACCTGAAGATATTGGAAGAATGCTCAACGATCTAAGTCAGGCATCGATGCGGGTTGGCCTGAAAATGAATATGGAGAAGACGAAATGGATGAGCACCTCCGTCAGCGCAAACATATCATTGAACGGCAAAACGATTGAAGAAGTGAACGACTACATATACCTGGGTCAGAAAATAACATTAAAGAGAGATCCATTAGACTCTGAAATTAGCAGACGCATCCAGCTTGGATGGGGTGCATTCGGTAAGCTCAAAGACGTCTTCAGCTCAAAAATCCCGCAAACACTGAAAACGAGAGTCTACAACCAGTGTGTTCTCCCAGTAATGACATACGCATGCGAAACGTGGACGCTAACCGCTGGAAGAATCCACCGCCTAAAAGTGGCACAGCGAGCTATGGAGCGCTCAATGCTCGGAATCTCTCTGCGAGATAGAATACGAAACGAAGACATTCGCCAACGCACGAAAGTTACCGACATCGGAAAAAGAGTTGCGCAATTGAAGTGGCAATGGGCTGGTCATATATGTCGCAGAGACGATGACAGATGGAGTCAGCGAGCGCTTCACTGGAGGCCGCGAACGGGTGGCAGAAGCGTTGGAAGACCGCAAGCCAGATGGTCGGACGACATTAAAAAGACGGCAGGGCCGACCTGGAGTAGGATCGCCGCATCAAGATCAGCTTGGAAATCCATGCAAGAGGCATATGTCCAGCAGTGGACGCATATATGCTGAGAAGAAGAGAAGAAGAAGAATCCATCACCAAAAGAAATTACATTAAGTACTATGCCAAATTTCAACTCCATCGCAATGTTGGAATTAGAATTAGTACATAAAGTATCAACATTATTTATAGAGGACCCACCTACTCATTCCTTGCTCTAAGCACTCTAAATTGTTTAAATCATAGACAATTGGTGATACCACAAGGAAATATCTGTCAACATTATTTGGCTAGCCAGGCTCTATAATCGACCCCTCCAAGACTCGCATTCCAAGAGATAACGTACCAGTGATTCTCCTAGCGTTCTAGCCGCGCGGTTCTAGCGTCATTCCTTTTTCACTATCATTACAGTCTGACAAAAAAGAGTACCTACCTACAAATTAAAAAGTGGAAATACTGTAATGTCATCCCCGTTTTCTTAGATTGATTAGAAAGGGACGATACAGTACATACAGTATTGCCGCTTTTTAAGTTCTACTATTTTTTGTAAGACTGTACCACAACGGAAGAGCCAGTTATTTTAATAATGACCTAACTAGGATCGCACTCGGGAGTGGCTTCGGGATACATAAATCTACTTCAAACAATCATCTATTCTAACAGTATTTGCAGAAATGGGAATGACGAAAAAAAACGCCTTACAAACGCTGAATGATCACCCACTAGGTACTACAATTCTCCATGGATGGACATTTACTAAATTTAAGAAATAAATTAGTCAAGTTCTACATGGTTGCTACATGAATTATTTTTCAGTACTTTAAGGTGGTTGCAGAGATGTTACTTTCATACAAATTGTTTGATCACTACACACTTAGGCGGTTATGGCTTTAGGTTATTAAACATTCTTAAAAAAATCTTGAAGCGATCTTATATTCGCCAATGAAATCAGTTTTGCTATAAATCATACAATTACAAAGTTATTAAAGCTTTAAAACCCGTTGAAATATTGTCCATATATGTATGTGTGCGTTGCTTTTACACAACATACAAACGTAAGCGCACGTAAAGCTATTCATGAACAGTGCGTTCTGAAATATAATACTACTTAACTTATGATTTAGGATTTACGTTTTAATTGATGTTTCGATATGAATGCATAACAGTTTATTTTTTTTAATGATTACAGCTTCCATTAAACATATAACAAATAATTGGAAACATTTGGTTTTAAAGATACCTACCTATTGTGTTTCTTTGCTCATAACAATAAAGTGGAATAGATTTCGAACGCACTAAATGTGAAATTGTGTCAATACTATACTGTCAATTGTGGAAATTCGTATAAAAATGAATCATGTTTGGTTTGCATTTTATTCGTTTCGTGAGTTTTCACTTTATGTAGTGTGAATAATGAAACGTGCATATAATAAACATGTGTACTCAGGACATAGTGATCCCTAAATGATATTGCGATATCATGGGTCAGAAATTGCGGGGAAAGTATTGTGTTTGTAAATATTACAAATCGAAGCGTCCTGCCGTGAAAGAGGTGTCTCGTGCTATTTTCTTTTTAGGCGAAGACAAGCATGGCGTGATGACAACCGTGTAACCAACCACAAAAACTGAACGCAATCGCTCGCTTTGGGTGATGAAAAAAAACAAAGCTGTTCATAGTAGGTTCATATAGGTAGTTTCTTCTCTCTGACTGAATTGATACCAAGACTATACCCATGTTTTTCAATAGGTGTGGGAAACCAAATTGTTTTGGAATTATCGGTTCAGTGACTAAGTTTCCTCGTTGAAGGTTAACTGTAATAACACTAATTACCCTAACACCCTATAAGATAATCACATAATAGGTACTGCATACACCGGTTTCCATTGCTGGCATTCTTGTGACGTAATAAATAATTTCTTTACAGATTCAAGGCCAGCTTAGACCTTCATCAAAAGGGATTACTGCAAGATGATTTCCTTCATTGATTTATCAACAACAATAATGACAATTAAAGTTCGTACAGATGAAGGCTTCATCCAAGAAAAGCTGCAGAAACTTATAATTTTCTACAAACCATGAGTGTTGCATAAAATAATATTACAACGTATACCTGCAAACCACATATGTAAATATAAACCTTCGTTTTCAGGCAGCCGTACTATCCACTAAACAGCACTAAACAGAAAGAAGCCTCGGTAATAGACCTAGTTTTAACGAAAAAATTGAAAATGGCGAAGATCTGGGGGTAAAAAAGAAAAATAATCCACCATTTCGAATTAAAGCGGCGTCTACAACTCGCACAATCATTAGTATTATAATAAAACTCACACGTAACAAAAATTGTTTTATTTTATTTAGTGGGGTTGGTGGTTCTAAAATCCATATATAATAACAATATATTGTTATATATTTTTATATGGTGCGGCGCTCAGTTAGTAGTAGTTCTAGTAGTTATATATTTTTAGACTGAACTCCATGGAATCACGATCTAGAACCACGAAAATCCCAACCCTAATCAGTACCTATTATTCTTGATGTCGGGTTTTTGTATATCAGGTCAGAGTATAACAAAAAGGGCCCGATCTTGTCATTAAGTAATAAAAAACAGAGGTATACTTGTGTTTTTTTTTCATCGTAAATTTCTAAGTCCACAGCACAGAATAGATGATAGTACAAGTAGTCCCAGGCTACGTAGCTTAGGACCGCTCTAGTTCTTAAACGGGCAAGTTAATCAAACAATTGTAATTTATAATAGATACTTATTTTAATGTACTCTTTAGTTGTAATCAAAAAAGTAACAAAAATGAGAAAAATATTTTTCAGCAAAATATGTGCCCTAAAATTGGGCCCTTTTTGCTATACCCCAATCTATCATTCAGAAACATTTAGGACAAACTCAATAACATCATGAATCAGAATCACAATATATCAGAAAAGAAACCCAACAAAAATACTTATTTAATTTCACCACATACTTAGAAAATGTAGAACTGCTAGAGATTTGTAACTTCTTCGTATTATTTATTTTGACAATCCAGCCCGTCTAATACAACTAGGCTTCACGATTCTTGTCGCGCGACATAGCATCGCCCGTCAGTCTCCTACAGTACCGCAAAGAAAGAGATAGGAAATATTTTTCGCGCGAGAAATAGTTGCGTGTCACAGTTGTGCTAGAGGTGCATCTTTACTTCATCATCAAAATCAAATATCATTCCTGCTTATTTATTCTGCGCTTACTAACAAACTGACAGATGATACGCGACCCTTTAATGAATGAATCACCCGCACACACTCACAATCTATATATATATTACGCGAGGCCGATTTTTGTACATCCCATCAGATCTACAGTTATGGTCCGATTTTGATAAATGATATGTCATTAGATTCGTCTCATGCTGGAGAGGTGCATAAAACTCTTGGAATTTTAATTTTTTCCTGAAAAGGTACTGAAAAATGGATTTGAAAAAACTACTGTGCGCTAACCACGTGATCCCTATTTTGACATAAGATGACCAAATAATAATAAGCATGATTTGCTCACAAACCTGAGTAAGTTGTTCAGCATGATGAATTATTATTTTTGAGTCGACAACATAATATCCGCAACACTTAAAACATGTACGAATATGCAAAAATAATTTTACAGTTTGTTGACAATGAATGACAGTAACCATATTCTGACAACTTTTAATGTCTTTTTTATTGGGGGCTATTATGTCAATGCTCTAAATTGCCAGGTTGTTTTTCTTTTTAAAATGTTCATATGGAAACTTTTTTCGCATACCTGTTAAAAATGTGGAGAAAAAAGCCGGTTAAGTGCGAGTTGGACTGGTACTCGAAAGACTAGAAAAACTGACCGTCATTCAAGAATAGATTATTTTTATAGGCGAGTTTTACAATAAATCAAAGCAGAAAAAATGTAGTAAAACTAATTTTAACGTCATTCAAATAAGTAAATTTATTATAGATTATTATAAATATGATTATATAAGTCCATCAAAAAAATAATTCCAAGGAAAATGGCATGAGTCATGGTAAATTAAATGGTATTTTACAAGAAAAAACTAAGTCCTTCCGCTTGCATGTCGACGGGATGGTAAATGTGGTCGAGTTGAGAATATGGACGAGTTGGCACTGAAGACGACTTGGTAATACGGACGAGTTGGTGATATGGGAGATTTGGCAATAAAGACGAGCTGATAATAAGGACAAGTTGGTATTTGTAGACGAGTTGGGTGCATCGTCGAGTTGGGTTGGGAATATGGACGAGTTGGAAATGTGGATGAGTTGGCAATGTGGATGAGTTGGTAAAGTTGACAAGTTGGGAACATGGACAAGAGGTCAATTTGGACGAGTTCGCATTATGGATGAGTTGGCAATGAAGACGAGTTGGTAATACGGACAAGTTGGCAATGAAGACGACTTTTTAATACGGACGAGTTGGTGATATGGAAGATTTGGCAAGAAATACGAGCTGATAATAAGGACAAGTTGGTATAGTAGACGAGTTGGGTGTATCGTCGAGTTGGGTTGGGAATATGGACGAGTTGGAAATGTGGATGAGTTGGCAATGTGGATGAGTTGGTAAAATTGACAAGTTGGGAACATGTACAAGGGGACAATGTGGACGAGTTCGCATTATGGACGAGTTGGCAATGAAGACGAGTTGGTAATACGGACAAGTAGGTAATATGGACGAGTTTTCAATGTGGACGAGTTGGGAATATGGACGAGTTGGGAATGTGGATGAGTTGGCAAAATGAACAAGTTGGGAACACGGACGAGTGGGCAATGAAGACGACTTGGTAATACGGACGAGTTGTCAACGTGGACGAGTTCGGAATGTGGATGAGTTGGCAAAATGAACAAGTTGGGAATATGGACGAGTTGGCAATAAAGACGGGCTGATAATAAGGACGAGTTTGTATAGACGAGTTGGGTGTATCGTCGAGTTGGGAATATGGACGAGTTGGAAATGTGGACGACTTGGAATTGTGGACGAGTTGGGTCTATGGACAAGTTGGAAATGTGGACGAGTTAGCAATATGGACGAGTTGGCATTGTTGATGAGTTGGAAATGAAGACGAGTTGGCAATGTAGATGAGTTGGGTGTATGGACGAGTTGGTAATATAAACGACTTGGCATTGTGGACGAGGTGAGAATATGGACGAGTTGGAAATGTGGACGAGTTGGCATTGTGGACGAGCAAGTAATATGAACGCGTTGGCATTGTGGATGAGTGGGAATATAAATGAGTTAGCAATGAAGACGAGTTGGTAATACGGACGAGTTGATAATATGGACGAGATTGGCAATAAAGACGAGTTGGTATTGTAGACGAGTTGGGTGTATGGACGAGTAGGAAATGTGGACGAGTTAGCAATATGGATGAGTTGGCATTGTGGATGAGTTGGGAATATGGATGAGTTGGCAATAAAGACGAGTTGGTAATATGGACGAGTTGGCATTGTAGATGAGTTGGGTTTATGGACGAGTGGGCAATGTGGATGATTTGGCATTGTGTACGAGTTGGGAATGTGGATGAGTTGGAAATATGGACGAGTTGGAAATATGGTCGAGTTGGCATTGTGGACAAATTGGGAATATGGACGAGTTGCCAATGGAGACGAATTGGTAATATAGACGAGTTGGCAATGCAGATGAGTTGGGTGTATGAACGAGTTGGCAATGTGGACGTGTTGGGTGTGTGGACAAGTTGGCATTGGGACCCAGATGGGAATATAGACGAGCTGACATTGTGGACCAGTTGGCAATGTGGAATAATTAACATGTTACCCTAACATGCGAAACTTATTTATTTATTTATTATTTATTTAAACTTTATTGCACGATACAAAAAAAAAAGTAAGTACAAATGGCGGACTTAATGCCTTTAGGCATTCTCTACCAGTCAACCACTGGGTTAAACAGAAATATGTAGTCGGTGCATGATCAGAGTTACAGAGAAACTTGGTGGTAGAAATAACCTACATATAATGCAAATTTCAAAAAATCGACGCGCTCAATAATAAATCATATTTGAATTAATGACGTCTGGCTGATCATTCTTATACTCATTCAAAATAAAATTTGACAAATTATGCTGTCAACAAAACAAATTGATTTTATAAGGCTTCCGTTTTTACCGACTTTAGTAAGGAACCCTAAAATTAGGTTTATATCATAGACTTGAGAGTATAGATAGCATCTCCCTCACTCTTCTGTCAGACACTATTTCAATAAGAGGAAAGACGAACGTTTGAATTTGGAATTCGCGGGTATTAGGCCTTCAGCTCTAAATTTATTGAAAAAAATATGTCTTAATATTCTTTTTTCAACTTTTTTAGCTGTTTTATATATTGGATTTTATTTATTACACAATTATTTGACACATTTTTTTTTTGTTTTTTTTTTTTTTTTATGGTGGAGTACCTATTGTTGGTCAGTTATTTATTTAGATTAGTAAATAGGGTTTGATTAAGTATACCTAGCGTAAGAATTTCAAACACAATGTGTAATTGTTATTGAATAAATTGATTGATGATGATGACATGGCAGCACCCATATTAAGAAAATTTGCACGATATATTGAATTTCATAAAAAAACAAGCATTGATAATAGTGGTTTTTCGTGTATCTATAAACGTTTTATACTCTCTATTTCATACAATTGAGTTTATGTAACATTTTTTATTATCACTATTTTTAATAGTGAGTGCCCAAATCTGTCGTTTCGATTCATGTGCTATTTCCGGAAATTGATAGAAATCGATCAAATCGATAAATTTACGCCCTGAAGAAAGAACAACAAATTAAATTCTACCAATCTTATGTTCGGTCCTATGAAAATATGTCAATTATTTTTTTATGATATGGGATTATTTTTATGAATTAAATTTTTTCCATAAATCGAATAATATGCATTTTATTTGTGAAACAGATCAGCAGATCACATGTCATTAATGCACAAGTTATTTTTACAAGAGTTGAAAAAGTTGGCACGATGAAGCTGGCAGTTGGCTATCAGGCCTAGCTCTAGCCTGGCTTTTGCGAAATTGCGATGTGGTCGCTTAGCGACAATGCCCTTTAAATATATATATATAAAAAAAAACATAGTTTTATCGTGTTTTTTTCCAGTATTTATTCTTCGTTCGCCAAAAACTTCTTATCGATAAAGTAGTTATTTTCGGTAACACTTCCGGATTTCCATATTCTAGCGGCGGTTCGACGCCGCAACGGGCCTCTAGTTAGTGTTTATTAGTGTGAGTACTTGCTGATTTTTCACAAATTGCTAATACACGGGAGAATAATACAATGTATGACGTGCTACTAATACTACATGTATAAAAGACAAATACGCGGACTCGCTAATACACAAATTTTACTTCAAACTAAAGTAACATACGAAATAATACACAAAAACTACAAATCTTGCTTCCCAGCGCCATCTAGCGTGGAATGTCTAGTTTTGTTTCCTCTGCAACCACCTTAAGTTCTTCTATGTACATTATCTGTCAATCGATATATTGGATAAATTATACTTAAATAATTCCCACACACTTTTTTTTATATCGTTGGGGGCAAACCAGCAAACGGATCGCCTGATGGAAAGCGATTACCGTCGCCCATAGACACCTGCAACACCAGAGGAGTCACAAGTGCGTTGCCGGCCTTGACACTGTATTGAGACTGGCCAACAACGATACCCACATAGCACACATGTTACATAAGAGTTTATACAGCCCTTATTCAGCTTATTACAGCTGTGTAACGTATGTATAAGGGCTTATACTCGTATAGCCTTTGTGGTACTTGGATAGTGACACGATGTAATTGGGAGGTTATTTTAAAGGTACTTGGATTCGTTCAAAGGGACGCTCTATTCCGCACTCTGCTTGCTTTAAGACAACTTCATTGAGTGTTACTTGTGATAATATGACGAGATTGGGTTTATAAAGTAACACTAATCGCAAAGAAGGTAAACTACAGTAAGTTAAGAATAATCGCTGTTTAGTTTTAAACTTACGACAGGTCAGTTAGGTCTAAAACGGTAAGGTTGAATATTTAGTTATTTTATTTGACTTTTGGGGTATCCTTTAAGGAGATAAATCGGGTAACATTCTTAATCTATGTCTTTGTCTGCAGGTGTTTCACGACAAAAAAAATTAGGAAATAACAAAATAAACAGTAATAATTGACACAAAGTTTAATTATGAATTTAAAATATAATATGATCCACTGCAATCTACGCAGGACTCGAACCTGCGACTCGATGTGATAGCTCAGTTGGGAGAGCACTACGCCGGAAATGTAGGGTATATAAACGTGGGGTAGGGCGCATTTGTATTTAAATCTGCGGAATGGCATATGTTATAGCTCCATTTTACTTACTTACTTACTTTTGTGGACAGTCAGCGTAAGCTACGTCAACAAGATACAGTACCACATTGATGCCACTCAATACGAGTGTACAATGAACAAAGATATGAAGTTAGTCCACATAAATACAGCGATAGATAAATAGATATGCGGCCAATAACCTTTAAAACTATAGGGTTCGTTCCCACTATTGCGGAATAGGGTGGAGCGAAGCGAAAAGAACCGAGTTTGACTGATCAGTGATCACAGTACTCGAATTATCCACTCAGGGACCTCAGGGTTAGTGGAAACAGTGAGGTTAAATCACAGACCATTATACCATACTTCGTACCAGGGAAAACGCACCCTAAATGTTTTAATGCCCTTAATATTTATGTTTATCTCTCAGTTACGGTAATAAGAGTACATTGTATGCATGAGCACGAGGTGTCAGAGGTTATTAGTCAAAACGAAGAACATAATGTTAACAGAGTATGGGGACAATAAGTAATTTGCCATTGCATTTGCGTTTTAGTTCATGGTTGTTTTACAATTACTATTTTGTTAAATTATGATGATTCTGGATATGATTTTGAAAATTTTATTTGGATTAAAAAAAAAATTGTTTTCTGACATATTGCTAATTTTATTCATATAACTACAGAATGCTGTAGACTTGAGCATCAGTCGCCATCCCTATTCTCGTGGCACTTTTGATCAGTCATAGGGACGTCTTGTTTATCTACTTGCGATAAACATATGTATATCGATACGTACAGAATACAATATTTAAAATATGATTATGTATACTCATAATCATAGTAAATGGGTGGATCAACTTTTTCTTGTGGTTGTTCTGTCTTGTCACCCAGGAGACAATGGTGATTAAATTTCTTAGAAAAGTTTTGATAATTTATAATATTGTTATTTTCAAGAGATATTCTAAATAAGAATGCTGCAATTACAACATTTTTGTTGAATATTGCAGCGGAAAATCGTAGATTTAAAGAGTAACCCAGGGGACATGTCATCACCATGGCAACAAGCAACAGAAAAAAGTTGATTGACCCAAATAAAAGGCAGTCGTTTCGCGAATGAGCGATGTCTTCGAGATAACCTTTGGATACCAGCTTTTTATAAATTTAAATACGAATTATAATAATAATATTGTATTGTTCCTTCTAAACTAAATAATTGATGTATGTCGAAAGTCGATAAACGACAAGTCTGTGGCAGCTGTAAATTGCCACGAGAATTCCGGCCCCTGCACCAGTAGCATAACTGTCACACGCGACTATTTCTCGCGCGAGATAGTTACCCGTCTTTTTCGGTGCAGTAATGTGAGAGAGCGACGGGTAGCGTTTTCTCGGGTGACAAGAGTCGCGAAGCATGGTTGTGCTAGACAGTCTGGTTATTAGCGCAGTTCGCGCCGCGTACCTACTTGTCAGCCTATGTTTCTGCGATGTGAGTGTAAGTCTATTTGACAAGTCTACATGCTTTAATTCACAATATAAATTCAAATTTACAATAGCCTTTGAAGGTAATCGACCGATTTTATGCCACCTCTGACATAGCTAGTTCTTTACATAACGGACTAAGTTAATATTATATAACTACAGCGCATGAGCCCCTACGACTCCGAGTTTGGCAAAGCAAGTGTTACCTTAAAAACGGACTATGATCATACGTTACAAATCTGATTCGACCTTTGAATTGTTTTGGACCGCCAGAGGAGCTCGGTCACCTAAAATAATATTATAATATTTATAATTGAATGCTTTATATTATAAGACATTCAGAATATTAAAGACTTTTGCTGCGTTATCATTTTGTGAAAGCATATCTAGTTACTCTGATATTGGTGCACAATATTGGCAATTATTTATTATTTCTGTCAATATTTAGGAATATTTGTATAATCTATTTTTGCGTCAGGAGGGGAGTTTGAGTCATTTTCAAAAAACATGTACATAGTTAAGGGCTTTAATTAAAACAAAACTTAATTGATTCCTTTGTGTTACGATAGTTACACATATATTTTGTATGAGTAGATTCGTAACACAAAAGAAGCGATCGTAATTTTGTTTTTATTAAGCCTTTAAGTATGTATGTACATGTATTGTACATGTATTTTGAAAATGACTCTTTTAGTGTCTTTGCGGAGAGGGCAACAAAATGGACGGGGATCGATGCAGACAGATAATCAAGGCAAAACCAGCCAGTGATCATGATCCTTAGTAATGAGGGACCGATTGAAGAGAGATTTATGTCCTTGCCAATGTATATTTCTTAAGCATAATCTGCAACCTAACCGGGCTTATGATGGTTGCATTTATCACGCAATAGATAAATGACAAGGCATCCGTCTCTTATCAACAAGTGCGTGAGTACCAGAACCCATCGGTTACCTTCGTATTAGTTATTGGAGTGAAAAACGCTATATGCCGATTAACCGACCTCAAAAAGAAAGAAGGGAATAAAGACTAACACGATTATATGCGCTTCTACCTACTGACTACGGATGCCAATGAAAAACATTGCCACAAAAACCATTCTACAGCTAAATTTTATCTTCACGCAAAACGATTCACCGCGCAGAAAACCCACAGAAAGATTCACATTTATGGGTATACATACGGAGACCCTAGAAAACCTATACGCTCAGTTTTTTTTCCAAATATTACTAACGTAAAATCCTCTAGTATGTTTTAGATTTCCCACGGGGTACGGCTTACGGGCCAAAGATGTTCTCTTAAAATGCACTATATATGGCTAACGCACGGTTAGTTATTACTTTTTTGCTCGGCAGTGGAACCAACGTCGCAATCCCATTACGGCTTCTTATTTGTCATCTCTCTTCTATGCTATGCTGATACGTATAGATGGATACTTACAAGTTTTTCACATGGTATCTAGGTTACATTTGTCTTTTCGACATTTAGTAATCATTTGAGTACATTTCCGGAGGTGACCGACCCTCAGCAATTAGGATAAAGATGCACGGAGGGGAATCATTTGAGTGAGTTTCTATTCACTACTTGTCAATCACGATAGACCGAAGAACTGGCAGCTTTTATTTCTCGCTCTCCGCTTCAGGAACTATAGCGATAGAACCCTACTGGTATCTTCAGAATCATGCCGAAGGGACTTTCTACTTAATTTTTAGGGTTCCGTACCCAAAGGGTAAAAACCGGCCAAGAGCATGTCGGGCCACGCTCAGTGTAGGGTTCCGTAGTTGCTCATCCTTCACAATAAACTGCTGTTTTAAGCCCGAGGTTTAAGTTAAGACAGATTTTAAGCTCTATAAAAAGGTCGTAAACGCCCTAGAAACTGTAATCACTTATTACCTTCTGGAAGTCAACTTACGACCTTTTAAAGAAAAAATATGAAATTTGGCGATAACTCAAAAACGGCTTGACCGATTTTGTTCAATATAGTTTTCATTGAAAGTACTTATAAGGCCGCATTAACATGAATTTTTCCATATTTTTTTGACTTGTGGTTCAAAAGTTAGAGGGGGGGGGACACAATTTTTTTTATTTTCGGAGCGAATATTTACAAAACTACTGACTTTATCAAAAAGTAATGTTTGAAAACCCCTATTATTTTCAAGAGACCTATTCAACGACACCCCACACACTAGGGTTGAAACGAAAAAAAAAAATCACCCCCACTTTAGGTGTTCGAGAGGTACCCGAAAAAAAATTTTTTTTTTAGTTTTTATTTTACCGTTTTGTCGGCGTGATACATACACATACTCATACCAAATTTCAGCTTTCTAGTACTAATGATCACGGAGCTAAGCCGCGGACGGACGGACAGACGGACAGACGGACAGACGGACAGACGGACATGGCGAAACTATAAGGGTTCCTAGTTGACTACGGAACCCTAAAAACGGGACCCTATTAATGAGACTTCGCTGTCCGTCCGTCCGTCCGTCCGTCTGTCACCAGGCTGTATCTCAAGAACGGTGATAGCTAGACAGTTGAAATTTTCACAGATGATGTATTTCTATTGCCGCTATAACAACAAATACTAAAAATAAAATAAAATAAATATTTAAGGGGGGCTCCCATACAACAAACTAGTTATAGATTATACAATATATATATATGTCGGGGACAGGTCTGGATGGCCGGTGTGGTGTGGCACATTAGATGAGCTAATCGACATAGTTGTGGACGAGGAGGTAGTTGCGAGCAAGATGAAACAATACGGATGCAATTAACTTGATTTATTCCTTATAGAATGAAGCACAAAATAACAGTTCCTGGCACAGAGGTCTGTAAGCTAGGTTATCAAAGTCTCACAATAGTCTTTATTAAATTAACACAGTATTGTTGAGTTATAACGTTTCACTGATTCTAACTTGGTATAGCACAACGAAACGGGACAGTTCCAAGGCAGTAGTGCACTCGATGGTGACCCACAGTGAAGTGTCGGTGGGCGTTCGCTGAGTGAACCGCCAAGACTCTGTCTAGCGCGCCAAAACAGGTTCAAGGGGGCGCTACTGTCGCCTTCCAATGACGCGCCGGCTTCGTTGAGCGTCCATACTCATGACCGTCTCCGACATATATATTGTATAATCTTTTTATTTTTAGTATATATATATATAGGTACGGAACCCTTCATGCGCGAGTCGGACTCGCAATTGCCCAATTTTATTTAGATTAATTGTAAAACAAGTTTAAAATTATTATTTTGTCTTATATGACATATGAAGAAGATGTATACAGTTAGTATATTCACAGTTATACAGCGGGCTTAATATAATAATATAATATCCATATTTATGATTTTAGTTGTTGTTGTTTGGCTTGTTTGTAGGCTGTTGACTATGACGTTGTTTACTTTGTTTCTTCTTTATTCTAATGAGTATTAGTAACCGTATATAGATTGGAATCCATTAAATAGAACTTCCTTATTTAGTTCATTATTATTTATAAGAAACGGTCCGGTGTATTAATTCGTCATATGTCAACACTATTACGGAAGATATGATCAGTCCAACTGGATTGCATAGCAATGGCACAGTATATATAGGCTAAAGCAGTATGGGAACTAAGGCCTCTTTTGAAGATAAATACCTAAACGACCCTAGGGTTGTCATCCGCTGCCGGCGGCACCCTAGGTTTTTTATAATGTATTTATATTTTGTAATTACTTTATTGTATTTTACTTTTTATATACATTTATTGTAAAAAACCTAGCCTAATCGAATGAATTGACTAGTTTAAAAACAAAATTATGTAATTAAAAGACTTCAACATTTTAAAGCGCCTAATCAATTAAGCCAAGTTTGTACTAATTATAAATTGCTGACTGAGAAATACTTTCGCCTGCCACGACACGTTCGAAAAGCTTTATTATTAAATTTTATCGTGTAAAAAATCCTCTTTCTAATTAATAAATTACCAGAAAGCATGGGCACGGCACCACAACTGATTTAATCTACTTATTGATAAATTGATGCAGATACTTTACACATTTAGGTACTCTCTTTGAACACAACAGCTAAAAGGTTTGAAGAAGCCGAGTTCAAGCAACCGTATACAACGCAATACACTCGTGGCATCTTTAAAAATTCGCGGACAGCGCACGAAACACGCAATAAAAACAAACAGTACGCCCGTCGCGACGCGCCATGCGCTACTAGCAGCACCGCGAAGTACGCTTAGCCGCCTCGTGAACGCTTGCGTCTGTGTGCGTGCGCTGTTTCGACCGTTTGTTCGTAATTTCCATACCGCTTTATATGTACTGTGGCAATGGAGTGTTTGTGCTTAGTTATATAATTGCGTACAGTCTTATTATGGTTGTTATGTCATGCTCTCGTATTATTTTTTATTTCTGGATTACTACTGAAACGCTAATTTCACATACTACTCTACACTTATTTCGAGATCGAAAAGGTTATGAAATGATAATAATGAAGTAAATAACTTTATTCTGCAAGTAGGCCACAAGGGCACTTTTATGACTAAGGTAAGGTGAGGTAAGACTAAAATAGCTTATTTTCTACTGAGGTAAGACTAACAAATAGTTAGTTTTTGGACTGTTGGCACTTGGTAGTTTTCTCCCAGTGATAGTCCACCTTACCTTACGGGTTTTTTTTTATTTGGCCAATCGCAATATGTTAAAATTTAACGTTTCCTTTGGCTCATATTCTCGATCTCGATCCTAACACTGAGTCTTTTAGTCTCACTTTAGAAGTAGGTATTCAGTAACAGAACTAATATATTCTGAACATAGAAATATAAGTAATAAGTTTCCGCTGCTTGTTAGCACCAATAATAATCTTAAAGTAGAAAATATCTCGCGCTTTAACTACTAATTTTACATTCCTTTAGATTTTGAATTCTAGAATACTTTAAAAATTATTTAGCATATTCTGCGAGCTCCATTGCCACGCTGAGTTCGTTAAACGCTCCGTTAAAACAGCTCACTAAGAAATTAACAAAGACTGTCGTTTTACAGCTTATGACTGTACGAGTATGCAGATACTTTAAGATATTTCGTATCTGATATTTATTTAATTGCTGCTCAAATACCGAAGTGTGCTTCTGACATTGTCTGGATCTTATCTCCATAAGTGCTCAGAGACCTTGGTAACTATTACTGTGTTTAGAAAGATAATCAGATAACGCTTTTAATACGATTGTTATAAAAAATGCAAGTAACTCGGGCTGTTGGATGCAATTTGCGTGAGACCGAAAATCTGGAGATCCTGGGCGAGGCCTATGTTCAGCAGAGGATATGACCATGACTAGATGACACACAGTCATGATACACTATAATACACACATGCCACATGGTAGTTTAACGTAATTTTGAACGGAATAAGCGATCAATAAGAAGCGATCTTTGCCAGATAACAGATAACTTTTCTACAAAGAAAATCTATATAGTAAAGTGTTGGTGTGCGGCGTGTGTCCCACAGACCACATAAACAGTCTTCAGCCGGTCTAAGCCCAAAAAGTTTAAGGAAAATGTTTCTTATTTCTGATGTTTTCATCCACCTACAATTCCACAACATTACACATGTCAGGCCGTTCCTGACAATTTTACGTGAGTTTAATCCGCTTAACATAATAATTAAATATATCTCAGGAAAGTTTTAATAAGATTAATTCCACAACACAATGAAGAGAGGAATATCAAACGCTGTTATGTACGTCGCCTAAATCAAACTAGATTTAAGGTTTTATTTTAATGTAACTTTGTAGTTCACAGTGACTTGGTTTCATTATTGTAACGCTGTGTAACTAATTTAAATAAATAAATAAATAAATATTAAAGGACAATCTTACACAAATCGACCTAGTCCCAAATTAAGCATAGCTTTTACTGGTGTACTTCCTTTTCGCCGAATTATGTTTCGCAGACGTTTCATTTCGCCAAAAGCATTTTTCACTGAAACTGTAAACTATTTCAGATTTTTGTAAATATCATCCTTTAGATTAGGTTAGGTTAGGTTAGGTTTGTTTTATAACAATTCGAAATAGTTTACAGTTTCAGTGAAAAATGCTTTTGGCGAAATGAAACTTTTGCGAAATGAAACGTTTGACGAAACGTAATTCGGCGAAAAGGCAGAGAACCGCATTTACTATGGGTACTAGACGACGATATACATACCTAATATGAATAGGTATATTCGAGGAACAAATATCCGAGTTCATCACACAAATATTTGCCCTGGCCGGGATTCGAACCCAGGACCGCCGCTCAGTAGGCAGCAGCACTACAAACCGAGCCAACCGTGTCGTCAAAATAAATCAAAGCTCGTTTTTTTTTCCCTTACACAAATAGAATATTTTCTATCAATCAGTTATTAGTGCCACTAACCAGATTTTTATTCAATGAAAAAGGAGTAATTTTGTATCAACCTCGAGTAAATTACTGCGTTTTCATGGATGGAGAAATGTGGCTTCTAAGAAAACGTTTAGGCAATCCCAATCCGCGGTAATTAAGTGTTCGAAACAGATTCCGGCGCTAATTTTCCACCAATTGACACTGCTAAGACACTTTTATCCGGAAAAAATACTCGGAAATTACGAAAGAATATTATTTTCCTTCGTATTTTCCGAAAACATAGTTTACCTTCCTTTGGCTTTTTAATAACGATAAGCCGTTATAAATAAATAAATAAATATCATGGGACAATGTAACACAAATCGAACTAGTTCCGAACTAAGCAAAGCTTGTACTATGGGTACTAGACGACGATATACATAATAAATAAATACATAAATATAGATAACATCCATGACCCAGGAACAAAATATTCGAGTTCATCTCAGAAATATTTGCCCTGGCCGGGATTTGAACCCAAGACCGTCGGCTCAGTAGGCAGGTGCACTGTAAACAGCGCCAACCACATCGCCGCCTCTTTACAGTTTATTTTGATTTCATAAAACATTAGAACATGAAGGAGAATGTTGTCAATGAAAAACATAGGTACCTACATGAAAAAGTAGTGAAATCGCGTTGCAAAAAAAATACAGTAAGACGCAGTTATGTTCATAAATCAGGCGTATACTACTTAAATGAATTAATTAGGTGCAGAAAACCATAAACTTTATTCAAAAGAGGTAGCAAATCTAATATACCTACAAATAACGCAGAATTTTCGAGTAAATAAATTTCCCTCACAAGTTTAGACATATGTCTACATTAAATTGACTACGGTGCCTACGCAATTAAAGGCCTAAAACTGAAACTTAGCGTCTGGAACCGAAGTTCTGTTTAGTCTGCGAAAACTAAGCGACGCTAAGGCGCCTGTTTGACGACGAGCGGAGAGAGCAGCGAGTGATAAATTAACTCTTATATTGTGTCATATATATTTATATTTTTTTTTGTGTGTTATAGAGGTAGGTAAATTAACATGTATTTGTCATAGCCCACCTAACAAAGGGTTCAAACTGATACATTTGCGTTTGAATCCCGAATTTATATTTAGTTATAGTCAGTGAAAACTAAAATGTTCGGCGGCGAGCAGAGCAATCATAGAATGTTATATGTAGGTAACATATTCAAATACGTTTTGTGGTACACTTCACAAGGGGTTACCTGAAACTTAGCCTTTAGACCTGAGGTTATGTTTTATTATTCCTAGTCCGAAGCAACTTACAAACTAAAACACGATTAAGCAGTAAATAATACGTTTTAGAAGAATCTTTAATAGTAAGTATTAATATTCTTTAGAAAATCACAAAATGTAGCAATCACAGTGTGTTGCCAAATAGGAAAAAAATAAGAATCTTTTAAGTTTCTCGCTGTCGCTGAGACAGGGCCTTAACTTAAAAAGCTGAGTTTGCAATTCATAGTTTAGGCAGTTGAGGTACTAACTTTACTGCAGTGGCTTCTTGTTTATGTCGAATTTTAGCTATAATAAGCATTTTAAAGAAACACAGTCGCAACCATGCAACAAATGTATTACATATAACGTTGAATTTATCACTATAGGTACAGCGCGAAGGAGTAAAGTTAATCACAAGTTTAAATTAAATAGTTATTTATCAAGACAAAATAGCAAGAGTGATTGGTTTTTTTTTCTAGAAGAACTTGTTTGTTTAATTCCAAATGCATTGGTCCAGTTACTTCTTTTTCTATTTTTTTTTATATTCAAATAAATCCACCAACTTAAACTGAAGTAGGTACACACTTGTCTTGTCGGGCCTGCGGTAGAATGTGTCGATCTCGTATCGGTTTAGTTAGCCACCAGAAACGGTGTCTCCCGAACATTAAATCGTCTGCAATAAACGCGACGGCCTTTATATAAATTGAAGTAACACAAAAAAGATTCACCTGTATGTGTGTTAAAGTTTGTTATAAAAACATGTGTAATTAAAACAATACTTTACTATCAACTTACCAAAACCACAGGCGCGTCAGTGGCCTATCGGTGTAACTCGGGCGTCGGTGACCTTGTAATGCCGAATCCTTCGACAAGGCATTCACGTGAATGCCTTTCCCCAACTCGCGCGTCCCGCGCTCGCCCCTCGACACGCACACATAGCCGCAAATTTGTTACTGCACACAAGTGTCGCTGTCGTTTCTTTTTACGTTAGTATATAATATTCTTTGCCAAAACCCCAAACTCACGCGAACGCGAAAGTTACGCCTATTAAAAACTTACAAACTTTTAACAAATTCCAAAAGTGAAATAATGCCGCACTCACCTCAAAGTTGGTAACAAGAGGTAGTTTGTCGCCGCCTACGCTGTATGAGTACACCTCTTCCCGAGCCTTCTGAGCAATTTAGAACTAAGACACAACCTGGTTACTCCGCACCAACTTTTCACTCCGAGTCTTTTCACTCAGGTTTTATTATTACAGTAGCCGGCAAACTTTTAGAGTATGACCTTGACTGCGCAGTAGCCGATTTACGTAAACATGTACATGCGCAGATCCTCCATTTTTGATCTAAATGTTTGCCGGCAACTGTACAGACGCATACAGGAATACGCGTTACTGTTTTAACGGAGCACAAGGAGCTAAGTTGAAATAAAGATGATTCTTAAAAAGCATGTTTAATCTGATACGAGTTATATTGTTACGGCAACTTTTAACCTTGCTTGCTACGATAGTTTATATTATCACTAGCATTAACCCGCGGCTTCGCTCGCGTGCCTATACAATATACATCATCCTACGGGAACAATGCTCTTTTTTTCAGGATTAAAAGTAGGCTATAATCTGCAATCTGCATTTCCCTGATGCATATCCGTCCAGCCGTTTTAGCGTGAATAAGTAACAAAACATACACAGACTTTCGCTTTTCTAATATTACTGGGAAATACTTTTTATTTTATCATAACTCCACTTTATCAAATCAAACCGAAAACTCAAGCACTCAAATCAAACGATCTCAGCTTTTACTGTACCAAATAAAGTTCACTTCAAAATCCATAACTCGAAGTGAAGCTAAGACACCGGGATATGTGTGCATTTTATTTGTACCTATAAAGCTTTTATAATGTCCCGAGCCTCCGCTTATTGACTTGTGATATTCGAGATTGATTTAATGATTCTAAGCCATGTTCTAAGTTACGTCATGTTCTATTGTAATATATTGAGGTTCTCTTCGTTGATGAATGAAAAATGTATTATTCTGAGCCAGATAAACGTAATTCAGAATTCTGAAATGACTTAACATAATTGTTGAAAAGCTTGAATGTATTTATTACGGATGCAGGGAGTTTCCCGATCATTACTCCTCCCGTCCCAACGCGCCGCCCGCCTATAGGTACCGATTGACGACGATCGAGATGCCACCAAATACAATTTTTTTAATCAATTAGGATAACGCGGGTCTCTATCCATACCTCAAAAGCAAAAACAGAACCCCCTTATAGGATCACGTGTAGCTGTCTGTCAGTCCGTCTGTTACAACCGATTTTCTGCAAAACTACTGCAATTTGGCGCAAATGCTTTCAAGAATTTTCATGACCACAAATAAAATTTCAAAATTGGTGGCATTTTCGTAATTAACGTCCCAACAAACCATAAAAAATACACCCCTACTCATATTTAGACATTTCAACCCCATTTCACCCCAACAGGGAAGATGTTAATTCACGTCCGCCACGTTGGATTTAAAGATCGTTGCGGATTTCGTAATTAGCGACCCGATAAACCATAAAAGCATTACTAATGGATTTTCAGACTTTGTCACCACATTTCTCCCTTTTAGGGGTTGAATTAAAAAAACCTGAAACACGTGTTTACTCATTTATTGTTAGAAATACTCCTGTGAAGTTTCGAATAAAATAGCCTAACTAATCTTGTTTCCCCATACAAACTCTGGAACCCCATTTCACCCCTTTAGGGGGTGAGTTTTGAAAAATCCTTTCTTAGTGCACCCCTACACCTTATAAGGAACCTACGTGCCAAATTTGAACTCTCTAGAACCAGCGGTTTAGTATTTAGACATTTCAACCCCATTTCACCCCAACAGGGGAGATGGTAACTCACGTCCGCCACGTTGGATTTTAAAATCGTTGCGGTTTTCGTAATCAGCGACCCGATAAACCATAAAAACAATACCCATGCTGATTTTCAGACTTTGTCACCACATTTCTCCCTTTTAGGGGTTGAATTTTCAAAAAACCTGAAACACGTGTTTACTCATTTATCGTTAGGAATACTCCTGTGAAGTTTCGAATAAAATAGTCTAACTAATCTTGTTTCCCCATACAAACTTTGGAACCCCATTTCACCCCTTTAGGGGATGAGTTTTGAAAAATCCTTTCTTAGCGGATGCCTACGTCATAACATCTATCTGCCTGCCAAATTTCAGCTCGATCCGTCCAGTGGTTTGGGCTGTGCGTTGATAGATCACTATGTCAGTCAGTCAGTCACCTTTGAGTTTTATATATATAGACTAGCATTAACCCGCGGCTTCGCTCGCGTGCCTATACAATATACATCATCCTACGGGAACAATGCTCTTTTTTTCAGGATTAAAAGTAGGCTATAATCTGCAATCTGCATTTCCCTGATGCATATCCGTCCAGCCGTTTTAGCGTGAATAAGTAACAAAACATACACAGACTTTCGCTTTTCTAATATTACTGGGAAATACTTTTTATTTTATCATAACTCCACTTTATCAAATCAAACCGAAAACTCAAGCACTCAAATCAAACGATCTCAGCTTTTACTGTACCAAATAAAGTTCACTTCAAAATCCATAACTCGAAGTGAAGCTAAGACACCGGGATATGTGTGCATTTTATTTGTACCTATAAAGCTTTTATAATGTCCCGAGCCTCCGCTTATTGACTTGTGATATTCGAGATTGATTTAATGATTCTAAGCCATGTTCTAAGTTACGTCATGTTCTATTGTAATATATTGAGGTTCTCTTCGTTGATGAATGAAAAATGTATTATTCTGAGCCAGATAAACGTAATTCAGAATTCTGAAATGACTTAACATAATTGTTGAAAAGCTTGAATGTATTTATTACGGATGCAGGGAGTTTCCCGATCATTACTCCTCCCGTCCCAACGCGCCGCCCGCCTATAGGTACCGATTGACGACGATCGAGATGCCACCAAATACAATTTTTTTAATCAATTAGGATAACGCGGGTCTCTATCCATACCTCAAAAGCAAAAACAGAACCCCCTTATAGGATCACGTGTAGCTGTCTGTCAGTCCGTCTGTTACAACCGATTTTCTGCAAAACTACTGCAATTTGGCGCAAATGCTTTCAAGAATTTTCATGACCACAAATAAAATTTCAAAATTGGTGGCATTTTCGTAATTAACGTCCCAACAAACCATAAAAAATACACCCCTACTCATATTTAGACATTTCAACCCCATTTCACCCCAACAGGGAAGATGTTAATTCACGTCCGCCACGTTGGATTTAAAGATCGTTGCGGATTTCGTAATTAGCGACCCGATAAACCATAAAAGCATTACTAATGGATTTTCAGACTTTGTCACCACATTTCTCCCTTTTAGGGGTTGAATTAAAAAAACCTGAAACACGTGTTTACTCATTTATTGTTAGAAATACTCCTGTGAAGTTTCGAATAAAATAGCCTAACTAATCTTGTTTCCCCATACAAACTCTGGAACCCCATTTCACCCCTTTAGGGGGTGAGTTTTGAAAAATCCTTTCTTAGTGCACCCCTACACCTTATAAGGAACCTACGTGCCAAATTTGAACTCTCTAGAACCAGCGGTTTAGTATTTAGACATTTCAACCCCATTTCACCCCAACAGGGGAGATGGTAACTCACGTCCGCCACGTTGGATTTTAAAATCGTTGCGGTTTTCGTAATCAGCGACCCGATAAACCATAAAAACAATACCCATGCTGATTTTCAGACTTTGTCACCACATTTCTCCCTTTTAGGGGTTGAATTTTCAAAAAACCTGAAACACGTGTTTACTCATTTATCGTTAGGAATACTCCTGTGAAGTTTCGAATAAAATAGTCTAACTAATCTTGTTTCCCCATACAAACTTTGGAACCCCATTTCACCCCTTTAGGGGATGAGTTTTGAAAAATCCTTTCTTAGCGGATGCCTACGTCATAACATCTATCTGCCTGCCAAATTTCAGCTCGATCCGTCCAGTGGTTTGGGCTGTGCGTTGATAGATCACTATGTCAGTCAGTCAGTCACCTTTGAGTTTTATATATATAGATATTTCAAATACATGAGAACAGAGCACAGATATGAAAGAATAAAAAAGATAGAAAGATACGTGTACACGTGTAAAGCAAAAACATGTCTACTTATATATATATTTTTTTTATTATCAACTGACAAAACCGCTGAACTTCATACCTAAGCAAAAGTTTACGCCTATTAGAAACTGGACAAATGGCCAACTTTTAACAAGCCCCAAAAGTGGAATAAATAAATAAATATCGGAAAACCTTACATAATTTCGATCTAGTCCCAAATTAAGCTCAAGAAGATATTATATACTTAAATACATATAACAACCATGACCAAATATTCGAGTTCATCACACAAATATAGGTTGTCTGGAAGAGATCGCTCTTTAGCGATAAGACCGCCTGTTGTTCCCTATTTAACGTTGCTTTATTTCTTTGTTATTAATCTTTTTCATGTGGTGCACAATAAAGAATATTATTATTATTATTAAATATTTGCCCTGGCCGGGATTCGAACCCAGGACCGCCGGATCAGTACAGTAAACGCGTCGTCAATGCAATAAAGCCGCACTCACCTCAAAGTTGGTAAGAAAAGGTAGTTTGTCGCCGCCTACGCTGTATGAGTACCACCTCTTCCCGAGCCTTCTCAGCAATTTAGAACTAAGGTACAACATGGTTTCACCCCACTTTTCACTTAATGTTTTTTTTCACTCCGTTTTTTTTTCACTTTGGTTTTAGTTTCTATTGCATTGCAACAGCGTTCGTTAGCTCGTGGTGATAACCATTCGTTAAATGAGGACAGATACCGCCGCTTGATAGTATAATGAGATGTTTAAACAAATTTAAATAAAGAATTTGCAATTTCATTGCTTAATTGCCGCCATTATACTGTTGTTTGTATTTTGACGCGTACATGTTATGGTCAGAAGTTTCGGAATAGTTTTAAAGTCAATAGATTTTCAGTAGTTGTAGAGTTTTTTTTGTTTGATTTCCAAAGAGTTGAAAAAATAATAATTAAAGTTTAATTCATTCGAATAAAAACCTCATTCTTTTGTTTCATATAATATTTCTGGTACGTAAGTATATTATTGTTGCAGTACGCCTAAAGGTTTATAGCAGTAATACATAAAATACATTCACATTGAATTCCTATTAAATTGAACGAAACTAGAAGCAAATAACCACATAATAATCAATGCTTATTTTACTTTTATATATTTAATCACATGCCGATACACACTGCTCAATACAATATAAACGAGAATGGATATTCTATTAAGTCGAAAGTCGAATTCTACTGTACAGAAATCGAGCTATGCACAATTGGAATTCGATTATTCACGCAAACGCCCGATACGCTACTCTATAGATACCTACCTACATGCATTTATAAATGCAATGCAACATGTTTGCATATAACGTCAGTCACTAATAAACCTCCAATACCAAAGAGGCCTAAGTACCTTCTACAATTTTGAATCATATAATCTTTTGATATGAGACAATGATAATTTACCTCTGGTACCAAAAAGACTCAAGTGCCTTTTTTAGTCATGTAACTTATTATCTTTTGGTATTAGATACTGGTAATGGACATTGCACGTACTTGTTAGCGACAAGTGACAACTAAATGAGCCTTGATCCATATCATGTATCGTGTAATTGTTCATATAAACAATGATGATGTTTTGTCCTTTTTATACCCGTGTAAAACAACTTTTACCCAATACATAACACATAGAGTAGCTATAAAAATGTTTTCTAGTCTTTCAAGAATCTACAATTCTACATCTATACTACTAATTCTAAAATTGTACTGAAATTAGTTTTCTATGGAGAATTATTTAACCTCTGTACTTAAGTATATAAAAAATACCGGACAAGAGCGAGTTAGACTCGCCCACTGAGGGTTCCGTACAAAGTTATACCATTGCTTAACCTCGATGGTTGATTACGTAATTTAAATGAAGACTATATATTTATGATTTAATTACAATGTGTAGTTATCAGATTTTTTCCTATACATACAAAAACAAATACAAAATGCTTTATTGCACACCAAAAAAGTTTACAAATTCAATACAGAACAATAATTTTAATAACGGTAGACACGATAACGGTCTTATCGCTAAAGAGCGATCTCTTCCAGGCAACCTTTAGGTAGTGGAGTTGGTTAGTATTAATCACACAATGAGTAGGTGATGCAGAAGGGGAAGGGAGAACAGAATAATTATCAACAGATAAGCAATTAAACGTGTAAACATGTAGTATAAGTCGGTATTACTTGCCAAATTTCATAGTTCTAGGTCAACGGAAAATACCCTGTAAATTTTGATTCTCTTGACAGCGTCTAAATATATGCTTTTTGCGGCATAAACGGTCGTGTCTTTTTTTTACTTAGAACTTTGATTTTTTCACAGCCTCAAGGGACTGTATGGTTTTAACTTCAACCTCTTCCCGGATAAAGACGTTCCCGAGATAAAGGCTCTTAACAAACAGATGGATGGACGGACAGACGGACGAACAATAAAGTAATCCTATAAGGATTCCGGTTTTTCCTTTTGAGGTACGGAACCCTAAAAATGCGATTAGCCTATTACATATCCAGCGAGTGACCGCTAATTATAACTACAGATACTCATTCATACACGTGCCAGATGGTATCGCACGTTAATCTTATTATCTGTTATCTTACAGAATAAATAAAGTATCACCTTGTTACGGATTATTTTTATTGCCACATGCGTCTGCAGCATGTTTTTCAATTCGATTAATATATAATTGTACCGCTACACGACTTTAATAGAACAAATTGATTTAAATTTTGAACTATCAGGACTATAAAAAATATTTAAATGTCACCCGATGTAATTCATATTGTAACATATTTCTACATATTCATGAGTCGGGTAAATGTGATTTCTTTCTCTAAATGGACATTTAATAAAATGTATATATGTTATGGCATAATTATTACATGTCCCAGATCGCAGGTTTTTGTAGAATGCGATCTGGCGCTGAGCGTAAAAAAAGTTAAAAAAATAATACTAATAATAATTTGTATGTTTTGTTATAGCCACGATCCATTTTTTAAATATTACGTCGTAATTGTCGGAAGATATAAATCCTAATAGTTAAGATTTGATTAATTGTAATGTTGTTAAATTATAAACACAACATACATACCTAATTAAATATTTGATATCCCAATTAACTAAATAGATAAAGCAGATAGCCAAAAGACTGTTCGATACCACGGGGGACCGAAGGTCCAGCTTGCTCGCGGCATCTTCGGGACCCAAATGAGCCCGAATTTTTAAATCTTTTTTAAATTATGTTAACTCCGTTTTAGCGGATATTTTAGTTAGTTAAGTATTTAGTTTATATTGGTATTTTAATTTCTAGAAATATGTAGATTTATCATGGTAATGCAAATATACTTGGGAAGTTATGATTATGTCTTAAAAATAATTTAATAAACCGATAATATTTATTTTTTCAATGACGTTTTATACGTTTAAAGCCACAGTGTCACAGATCCTTAAATGCGAATAATTATTTAGTATAGTAATTAGTGTAAGTTTAATGTAGTTACTTCCGCTTTTTATTTATAACTGTAATCTGAAAATGATGTGAACAGTTCTTGTTGAGTTTCAAACAAATGATGATATTATGTATGTATAATATGTAATTAACGCATAAGCTGTTAGTTTGTAACTTGTTACTGTTCCTACATATAATAAAATAAAAGTAAAAAATTTAATAAACAATAGCTGACAAAAAATAGACTGATTCCTACTGACGTTCAACTGATTAAATGATAGAACAATTTACAATTACAAAGTTCAAAGTTCAAGTTTTAGTTACAAAGTTCGTCGTCGCTGATAATTATCAACGACCTCTAATTGGTGTAACACAATAAAGATGTTGAAATTATCAAGCATTAAAATTGTTTATTACACAAGTGCTTATCAAATCATAGTGTCACCTAAGGACATTACGAAATGTACTATCGGGTTTATTTTTCTAAACTAATAATACGAGAAGTAAAATTCTTTGCTTTTATTATTTTTCAAAATAAGTTTCTGAAAAAAAAATCATTTATGTGACAAGCTTTTATAGCCGACTGTACTTTTCTTTGAACATCTATCAATTATTGCTCACTGAGACGATTCCAAACATCCCAAACTCGGTAGGATTGCTTTGTCAATTACATAGTTTCTAGGGCCACGTTCCGGCTTCATCATCAGACCAGCCCCATGGTTCCATATTATTACATTGTCATCAAAGTTAAGTAATTGGGTATGCAAAATTCGAGCTTAATCGGTTGGAGATATCTGCTTCAAAATTGAGTTGCAAGATTTCACCCGAGCATACACACATACAAAGTTACATACAAAACAAGTTAAATAAAAGCTTGACAAATACTAAGTGTTCTAAACACTCTCAGAAAAAATAAATTCATACTCTGTACCAATACCAACATCGTGTATTTCTGTTTAGCTCAATGTCAGCGATAAATAAATGCCATATGAGCCATTTTTTGGATATATATTTTCTACTCAGAATCACGAGCTCTTTCGATCTAATTAGGATAAAAAAGAGGCAAATTTTTTATACCTATATTCTGTTATGCGAGAATAAACTTGTTCTGCATTATTTAACGAGTAGTTCAGTGTTATGAAAATCTGCACTTTAGTATAAAATTGTTAGTTTGTACTCATAATTTTAATATAAGTACCCTATTATGAAGCAGAACTTTGCACTTCTTAAGAACATATAAAAAGGGTTCCATACTCCCAAGTCATATTATACTTGCATTTTAGTTTTATTTTTTTCTCATATAATTTGTAATCGAAATTCAATGGAATGACCAGCATCACCAGCGAAAGAAACATACTGAGCCAAGTCGAGGATCTAATTCCTCCCAGTTTTTTTTTATTGTTTATTATATTTGCTTTGGGCCTTTTATGTGCCGCATCGACCATTATTGTGGCAGCCCTTTCTTAAAATTCACTGCTGAGACCCGTTGAGTCCAGGAATTCCCAGACTCTTTGGGCAGTGACTTGCTGTATCTCTTTTGGGGGCAGAAAATGTTGCCCAAAGTGGATATTTCTGTTGTGCATAAGTGGTCCACAGGAGCAGAGGATATGCATAGCAGTCTCCTCTGACTCTGCAGAACCTACACGTTGCGTCCTGTTCCATCCCCAGTAGGAACCGGTGTTTGTTTCGTTTGCAGTGACCAGTCAGAACTCCTACCAGGGTCAGACACCATAAGAAGCGTTTACCTATACTCGACGCGACCTATAGACGACGCGTTTGGCTCGGTTTGTAGACACCTGCCTACTGAGTCGGCGGTCCCGGGTTCGAATCCCGGCCGGGGCAAATATTTGTGCAAATATTTGTTCTTGGGTCATGGATGTTATCTATATATGTATTTATATATTATGTATATCGTCGTCTAGTACCCATAGTACAAGCTTTGCTTAGTTTGGGACTAGGTCGATTTGTGTATGATTGTCCCTTAATATTTATTATACTGTGGTTCCACGCAAAGGGCAAACCACATAGCCCTTGATTGCATCATATGGTAAGTACATTACAGTGAGGGATCCACTGCTCAGCCTCAGCCGTGACGAAACATGGAAAACCGGCCAAGTATGAATCTGACTCGCGCACCGAGGGTTCCGTACAAATACTTACCTATCCCATCTTAACTGGCTGGGTTAAATTAAGGTTACACCTGGTATGAATGGCGCCGGATACAAATGAGGGGCAAAGTTAACGCAACCGATCAAGTTTGTTGTCCTTAAATACTTAGGTATTTTATTCTGTTTTTTATTATTTGTTGTAATAGCAGAAATACATTATCTATAAAAATTTCAACTGTTTAGCTATCACGGTTCACGATATACAGCCTGGTGACAGACGGACAGCGGAGGCTTAGTAATAGGGTCGCGTTTTTACCCTTTGGGTACGGAACCCTAAAAAGGATTCCTTAAATGGACACTCAAGAAAGTAAAATTTAGTGGAAGTAATTCTTCTACAAGAGATTTTACTTTACATTCAACATTTTTCGAAATGTTCCCAACATTCGCTACATTCTTTAAGAACTTCGACATCCACAAAAACGCTAAGAGCTACACTCGTTGCATTTACCACTGTGTGACACAAGAACGACCTAAGTGCCTTTAATTTTCAATTGGCATTACGTCGTTTCGGCCGGGGCGGTATTACTTGCATTAAAAGCTTTTGAGGGCACCTTTTAGCCGGGGGCGTTCTTTATTTTGCCCTCACCCGACATTATTCACTCTGCGTTTTACAGCGGCTGGATTTAGGTATTTCACATTATAAAGATATCTGGATAAAGAGAGTCACTGGGAATGAAAGTTATTCTAGATACAGTCAGCATCAAAAGTAACTGTCAATTTTACCACTAGCTTATTGCGGTCATTACACTTTCCTAAATTAGTCACTGACGAGAGGGATGCAGCAATATGTGAGACACGTATGGAAATAACTCCATCTCACTCCTTCGTATCGCTGTATCCCTCGCGTCAGTGACTGATTTAGGAGAGTGTACCTAATAGATGCATTACGTCAAATTGCTCATTGTAGGTACAATCAATTTACAGTATTATAAATGCGAAATGAAATATCGTTGTACATCGGAGATGCCACGACTTTGCGCGGCGAGCGGTTGAGCGAGAGATCCGACCGCGGCGGTTATACGAGTGAGCGACACGAACGTACCGCGCACTGCTGTCGCGCAGTCGTGGTTTAAGTAATAGAACGAATGAGCGGTTCTGAAGCATCGCAGTTCTAAACGTATGAACTAATTATCGATATAGTTATTTTCATAATGGGTACATATTTATTGAATAAGATCTTTCTTGAAGGTCGATAACTTAAAATATTCAAATATCTAATAATTCCCCGTTTGATAACTATTATAAAATTCACGGCATTCTGGAAACATTCGGCCACGAATTACGCAATATAATATACCTTGACAGATGTTTGGGTATACTTAATTAATAATCATGAGTATAATTTAAATGGTATATTATGTACTTAACATTATGTCACGAATTTTATTGCAGATACAATATTATGTTTTATAATTCCGTACAGGTGCCGGCAAACTTCTTGAGCATGATAGGGTTGCCAACTATTTTTGGGGGAGTTATAGTATTTTCCAAAAAAAATGAAAAAATATAGTACACAGTAAAAAAATATAGTACTTTAAGACAACTCTTTATTTTGGGGTAAACTATGTTCCATTATATACTTACTAGCATTCTGTGAATTCCTTTTACATAAGACGAAGAGATCGTTACCGGTATTAATTAAAATTTAAATATCTTTCACATTTCGCGTTTTTATTCAAATGATATGAAATAGAATTTAGGTATTGATACGGAACTTTGAAATAAGCCGGGTAAAATATGAAATTGTATAATAATAAGCGAAATACCGAAATTGAATACCGGTATTAATGTATGGAACTCAATACCGGTATCCGATCAATGCATTAAGACTATTTTTGACTTGAACATCTTTAAGGTTATTTAGAACTTTTCATCTTCATCAGCATGCGTGATGTGATTGGTGTGATCACTCACTTATCACCTCGACCACTACCATTAATTATCACTTTTCATGATCACAGTGACTCACGGATACGTTTACAATAAGAAAAGTTCAAACTACTACTTAACTAGCTAAACTTTCACGTTTACAAAGATATAAAGTAATAATATATGATTTATGGATATTAAATACTGCATAGGGAGTAATTAGGGATGATTTCTCGCACCAAAGTAGAATTCAAACGAGTCAAACATGATATTACGCAATAAAAAACATATATTTTCTTTAATTTATGGATTCTGCAGCAATCTACTAATGTTACGAAAGAAAACACAGCAAACGAACACTACCTACTTAAAACAAAACAGACGTACGTGCCATTACCAGCTCTTTGAAGTTAAGTCCTTTTTGCTAACCCACCGGTTCGAATTCAGAAATATTTCTTTGAACGCCCTTACTCCGTGATTACTTCGATTTCCTTTGATATTTGTGTATTGAACCTGGCTTTATGACGAAAGCTTGTTACTACATTATTAGCAAGGAGATGTTTGTCATTCCGCTAATGATAACAAAATAAGACGGTATTAAAGCGATGGCAAAATAAGTCGGTTATTTTTCGGGAATCGTTGTGTCTTTACTGAGGGTCATGTTTAGTGTAATTTGCCGGTTTACCAAGCAGTTACCGTTGATGGGCTGAATTTGGAAGGATTTAGAATATCTCTAATTGAGCAATATCGCGTCCCCTTACCCTTGGCGTTCCCTTGAAGGGGTTCCTTTTCAGGTGTATCTCGACTTAGCTTAAAATACGATCCTTCTTTTGAGGTAGTAGGTACTTTATTGAATTTACTGCTGCTCGTGACTAAAATTATGACCATGTAATTTATGATGCCAATTATAAAGTTCTTAAATATGAAGTAGGTACAGCATGATGATGGCTTATGTGATGAATAACGAAAAACGATAGACTTAGGATTTAAAATTACGGAGTTTTTTTTTAACTCACTATTGTGTTAAACCTTAAAACTTTCGTGAGGCGTATTTGGTGAATAATAGTCCCTGATGAAGACCTCGATACGAGTTCGAAACATATCGGGCTGTTCCTGACAATCACACTTGAGTGTAAACCGCTTAATACATTATTGTGATGTTTTTTCACTGTTATTTATGTAATCGTTATTTAGAAGATTGTATACATGAAAGGGTGTGCAAAATTAAAGTGGCGCTTACTTTCTTTTGAGCAATAAGTATTATATTTGTTTCCTAATTGACCTCCTATGATATCTTACATAGTATAATTTTCTCAATGATCTGAGATATTCAAACGCCGCTTTAATTATTTGTCTCATTATTATTAACATGAATGAAGTAGGTAGGTACAAACATTGATATCGAGTAATGAGTGAGTAGGAAACAAGAGCATAATTCCTCTACAAAATAATTCCGATATGCGTCGTTGTAGACTATAAATAAACATAGCTGCGTGTGACTCGCAAAGACTTTGCCCCTGTGATGCACTCACGTGCATAATGCTTGTGAAGGATCGACCACACCCAAGCTTAGGCTGAGTTTTCAATAGAGCTAACCTAGGTAACTGTGTGTGTGTGTGTGATGCCAAGTAATAATAATAATAATACTCATTATTATGCACCACAAAAGAAAGAGAAATATATAAAAAAAATACAGGTAGACGCTCTTAGGAAAGAGTATTTGCTATAAGGACGTAAGGAGCACAACTATAAGTGGTTTAAAATTTCATGGGGAAAAAAATAGTACGAGTGTGAACTAAGGTGAAATATATGAAAAAGTATACATGAAATTGGTAGTGCAAAATTGTTGAAAACTACTTATTCGACACATATTTATGCATGTAAATACTATACTTACTTAAATACAAAATT
This sequence comes from Apotomis turbidana, assembly GCA_905147355.2. Classification (NCBI taxonomy): domain Eukaryota; kingdom Metazoa; phylum Arthropoda; class Insecta; order Lepidoptera; family Tortricidae; genus Apotomis; species Apotomis turbidana. The sequence goes on along the minus strand of LR990292.1, from coordinate 17,856,113 downwards.
AGACAAATTAAAAGAGATACTAATTAATTTAAATACGTATAATAATATACACATGATGGCATTAAATACAACACAATACAAGTAATTACAAGCGAGTATTTAATATATATATATATTTGTTTGGCTCAAATTATGGAAGCTATGTAAATTAGAACCACTTATTTATCATAATATCAAAATTCATGTAAATTAACTTAGCATAATTTATAATGTAATTTGTTATGAAATAAATAAATCTAAATCTAATCTAATCTATCATAGAGCTGGTTTGATGATGAATTCGAAAGATGGCCATAAGATCTCCTAAAGTAGAGAAGTTTGTATAATATTTATTTTGGATATTCGAGTATCATGGATATAATTATATATAGGTTAGTTCAATAAATCGCTGAATTAACTGTACTTTGATCCTTAAGGCCCTAATTGAAATGCGGCTTGTTTAAAAGTAATTTCAAAAACATGAAAGAAAGAAAATTGTTAAAGGCTACAAGCAGGTAACAAGTTTATTTCAGGAGGAATTCATTAAAAAGGGTATTTTTGAAGCAGCTTTACACTTAATAATAATAAGTTATTCTTAAAACTTCAAAAGATTATCAGGGAAAAATAATAAGGATACGTTTTCACTTCTACTGCTCAAAAAGTACTTTATTTTAGCTTCATGAAGCGGGGCTAAAATGGCACTTTAAGTCCCTAGGGTTTAAAATTAAACCATAAAATAATCTCTATGAAATCGAAACAGAAATCTTGTAAACACAGCCAGCTCCATACAAGATACAGATAATTAAAAAATACCTAAATATTTTACCCTGGCTTAGAATATTATGACGACAAAATCATTTTAAAAAATTGAAAGGAATTATACATACACTGCAGTTGAAAATGGAAAACCGACTAAGAAAAAGTTAGACGTAGGTATATACATATGATCTTATGTTCTTAGGCGTTTTCCTGATATTACGATTGTCTATGCCCGCTATGTCATAGTTAAAAAAAATTAAAGTGCCAACGACGTTGGCCCAACGTACAATAATAAAATCAGTTCTAGCGCAGGTGATACAAAAAAAAAGTTTATATTTATTTTCTCGCAGCCGAAGTGAAAAACAGAGTGTTTAGCACGTGGCTAAACCCAGGCCGTGGCTAAACTCAATTATGACAACTCAGGTTATATGTATTTGTCCTCTCTCGCTCCGTTCGTCGTCCAAATAATCACTTCGTGACACAATTGATTATTTTAGCCCATTGACAAACAATCTACTTACTAGGTACTTGAATATTTTTTTTAATATATTTTGTTTAAAATAACATAATTATAAACTTACAAGAACTGTATGTTTTCCATTTCGATTGGTGGTCTGTTTCATTTTCAATATAATCACACTAATATTATAAAGACGGATATTTGTGAATGTGTATGTTTGTTACTTCTTCACGCCCAAACGGCTGAACCAAGTTTATTATTATAAAATTTGTTATATGGAGGTAACTGACACCCTGGATAGGCTACTTTTTATCCCGAAAAAAAAAATTGTGCTCCCGTGGAGTGGATACCACTGCGGGGTGCAGTTAGTATGTAAAATAATAACACTATTTACTTACGATTAAATTAAATCCTTGGATACTAAAATTCCTCGCTTGGGAAATTCTAAAATTCTCCCCAAACAGTCTATTCTGCACGCACCCCCTTCTCAGAGTTAATAATAAGGAATTATAGCACATTTTCACTGTTATTTAATTTAAAATCACTGATAATCAATTTAAAAACTCGCCATTCGTCGACTTTACAATATTATTGTTTTATTTCTAGTTTTGCATGTTCACATCAGTACTTCCAGGTCGCTAGTGATACTGATAATCGACTGTTATATTAAACGGACAATATAGGATCTTATATATTAACGTCAACAATCTATGTAGTGTGAGTGCGTGTGTGTGAAGTGAGCGATAATGAAGATATTATATTATATGGGATGTTGCAATTTAATTGTACTAATACTAGGTACTTTGACTCTGCGATAGGCGATAACTTCAAAAATACGCATAAATACATATTATTAATAGAGTTTTTATGTCTTGTATGTATTTAAAAGCATTCTAAGAACCTAGGATTAACAGTCCTAAGTTTTTTTTTGACGTTTTTATTAAATATTTTCTTCTAAAATGTTTGAGCTACCTATAATTTCCCGGTGCTGCAAATTTTTATATTGCATTTTTATCGAAAGGCAAAAAAAATTGATGCTGTATATCGTTGTCAAAATATTATATTTTTTGCAATTTTTATTTCAATTAACAAGATAGGGAGGAAAGTACACACTTTCCATCCATCCAGTAAAAGAATAACTAAGTTCGGTTTACCGAGACACGACGGCATTCCATTAAGGTAAGCTGGCAGGATATTCTTTTTATGAGAATTTCTTAAAATACTCCCTAAAATATAAATGACTAGCTGTGCCCCGCGGTGTTACCCGCTCATCCCACGGGAATACTAAATTTATTCGGGATGAAAAGTATCCTATGTCCTTTCCCGGGTCTCAAACTATCTCCATACCAAATTTCATCTAAGTCGGTTCAGCGGTTTAAGCGTGAAGAGGTAACAGACAGACAGACAGACAGACAGACAGACACACTCTCGCATTTATAATATTAGTATGGATATCATAACGATGTGATATCATAACGACGTAATGGCACTACAGCACTTTTACGTCACGATGTTCTGAAAAGTCACTCAAACCTCAACATTGGCTTGGCTGGGAACAAAATGGTTTGGGTACTAAGCTTGCATGCTTTTTAAATAATTATGTGATCATATTATTATTGTTTACGTGATAGTAACAATGGGGAATGGTTTTTTTTAATCTTGAATTGTTAAGAACAGCGCCATCTATAAATCCTTAATCGAACTCTGTAGATGGCTTAGTTACCGAAGTAAATATGTATTAAGTAAGCTATCGATTATTATAGGTCCTAAGTATGTAGTTCCCAGCCAACCCAATAGAGGGCGCTGAAACTAATTGTACCTGTCTTAGATATAATATAGAATTAAGATTTAGTTAGTTCACTTTCAAATATACACCATCAGAAGCACACGTTGTCTCTCTTCATCCCCCCGGTCCATCCACAAGAAGACATGAATAATTCGTTATACGGAGATTTTTGAAACATTTCTAGAAAAACGCGGTGAAAATCGAAAATAATGGGGCAATAAAAGAAAACATTAATCTAAGTATATTACATTTTAGGAGATGAAATAGCACAATTTTCACACAGTGATGGCGTTCAATGTAATTCAATTAAGTAAAGCATCCTTTAAAAAACATTTTTATGCTTCGATTTATATCATATCAAATCATCATAAACATGTTTCAATTGTGATATATCATTTTTGACCACCAATGTATTTTTTTTTGTACTGTAATAAAAAAATAGAGTGTAACAATGTAAACATATGTTTAAATTCATATCAGATTTTTCGACTTTCACTTGTCCTTGCCGTTGTGCAGTACGAAAGTGAAGTTATTAAAAATACTATGGAGAAAACAATTAAACGTATGTAATTGGCATAGAGATGAAATTATATCTTAAACTGGCCTATATTTTACGATTATAGAATCATGCCGTATATTGTATACTATTAATAGTAAATTACAAGTGGAAAATATTGACTAGTAAAAGTATGCAAATACAATTATAACATCATGTAATGGTAAAATAGGGGTAAACAATTGTGTTAAGATTAAATAACGGTTACTCATAATCTCATAATTACCGTAAAAAGGTTAGTTACTGGGTGGATCAACTTTTTCTTGTTGTTATTCTGTCCCGTCACCCAGGAGACAATGGTGATTAAACTTCTTACAAAAGTGTTGATAATTTATAATATTGGTAACTTTTAAGAGATATTCTAAATAAGAATGGTTTTATAACTGCTGCAATTACAATATTTTTGTTGAATATTGCCGCCAAAAATCGTAGTTCTAAAGAGTAACCCAGGGGAAATCACCATGGCAACAAGAAAAAAGTTGATTGACCCTAATAGTTAAGAGCAAACCCACTCCACTGATCATTATTCATAAAAATCGAGGTTACGTTCTCGTCTGCTTTTCCTCCAAAACTTTACCAATCTTTACAAAATTTTAGGAACTGAATATGAAGGAAATGCTTTGTGTCGAACCGTTTCAATTTTCCGACGCCATAGTTACTAGGTTTGTATAGAAAAGAAGCAGTTCTGTGATATACCCTCTCAAGCTCCTCGGTATGCGGCAAAACATATCGTAGGTACATACCGTTTTTAGCGAGTAAAGCATCGAACCCTGAAACGTAAAAAGAATCCCTCAATTTAAGGGAAGAAACAGTAGAAGATACTGACCTGATTCGGATACTGCAGGGAATTTATCAGCGATAGACCAAAACGGAGCGGCTGAAAACAAAACACAACTGGAATTAATCTAATATTTATTACAGACGCATGGACGTGTGATAATAAGTCAATTTTCATATTGGCATACTCTTAAAATGCGTATCATCTTCATCATCATGACATCAACATCAACATCATGCCGCGCGCGCGCACCAAGCTGGTGCGGGAGGCGCCGCTGACGCGTGCACTGCGCACCCTGAACGTCATCGCGATAAATCTAGACTTGTTTTTTTGTGCTCTGAGTGAATTCAAAAAAATTGCTTTATGGAAGATTGCCTATCCTAGTAAGGTAATCTTGAAATGATACCTGTGTTTATTTAAACATAAGTTTGTTTATATGTTATGTTTGCAACAATATCGCATTGGGTATAGCCTGTAATGATAATTGTATGTGTGGAAAATAAATAAATAAAATCATCATATCGGCCGAAAAACGTCTGCTTTTGCGCAAAGGGCACCAAGGCTCTCCACGACGACTGGTTGTGCACATCATCCAATGACTTCCCTGGTGCGAGGATTCGTGGCGGACAGTCCATCATTATCATTATTACAAAGTATAAAAATCAAGTCGCTTCATGTCTGTCTGTCCCTATGTATGCTTAGATCTTTAAAACTACGCTACAGATTTTGATGCGATTTTTAATAGGTAGAGTGATTCAAGAGGAAGGTTTATATGTATAATACATGCATAATTTATTAGAATTACACCCGTGCAAAGCCGGAGCGGGTCGCTAGTATAATACATTGTGGACCACCTATTTCTCATACACGTTCCTCTCTCTCTTGTCTCCTTTTACGCTACTCAGACACGTTCTCTGATTATTTTTACGCTACGTGAAGCTAGAAAAGGCATTGAAAATGTAGTGTAATTTAGAAATAACAGACCTCGCGCGGAATTCTCGATCTAAGTCTGATTTTTTGACAAATTTTAGAAAAATTTACGAACCGATCTTGGGAATTCAAATTTCACTTTGAAGGCGTCCGGAAAACGCACATTTTGATATAATAGAGCCCATCCGCGTACCTCTCTTATCTGCAAAACTACTGACAAATGTTACAATTTCATACTCGATCAGGAAAACAATAACATGTTCAATGTATTAAGCGAATAAGTATTCCTATTCGTACTTAGATTTTTCCTTGTATTCCATTTAGCCACCTCGCCACCTCGCTCAGCATTTATGGAGGCACAGCCTAAGACTGTGACATCTACTAAAATCACCCGAGTAGATCACCCAGGTGATCCTAATGAACGCTATAAATGCTATTACTATTACACTACATATAACAACATTTGATATAATATTTCATTTGATATAAGAACAATAAGTATAATTTCAGTGGGTATCAGTTCAATAGGTACGTATAAAAGACAATAGATAGAAAACGTTTATATTCGCAAGATATTCGCAAGACACGACGACTGACAATGACTATTACAGTTTTACTTTTTAGTTTCAGCCGTTATCATTGTACCATATGATATTATGTCATATGAAATGTTATTATAACATTCGCTTATTATATCCCCTGATCGTTATTTTGTCCAATAATATTATATCATAAGTTGTTATAGCGACCATTACGCACCAATGTTCAGCACAATCCCCTAGGTGATTTTATTGGACCAGACGGCTGAATTCAGTGACGTACATCTAGGATACCTATCGTAGGATATCTATTGCAGAAATCAAAAATGTTTCTTCGTCTAATAATACCACTTGCGTGAGATCACCCAAGAGATTGAGACATATTCGTCCAATATAATCTCATCTTAGTGCCAAGCCCGAAAGCAATATTTGTAACCGTAAGAAAATAATAAAATTATATGTATGTACCTTATCGACATTCATTTCTAATGGTCTACCCCAATAGCGAAGGCGATGGTGTGTTCTTCTAGCACATCGATCAAAGGATCATATTTATCTTCTGACAAGTCGTGAACATATCAGTATAGTACACTATTCCGTAGATGAATGCGTTACTAAAGCTAAAAGTCAACAGTTATCGCTATTAACCATGATAATAACCGTGAACATCTAAACAATGAAACCGGATATTAATCATTGGTAAACGTTCGCTCCGCCATAATTAAATAAGTGAGTAGTTAATCTAGTTTGTTAAGGAAAGGAAGATAAAAAAAAGTATTAATAAATGCGACCAAGTGCGTGTCGGATCACGAGCACTAGTCACAAGAGTGACCAACATACTCATTTTTTCACAAACAATAACCGCCTTCAATGAGCTAAATAGGTTTAAACTTTGTTTGTTGTTGATTTTCTCCAAAAGCGCTAAATTAATTTCGATAAAATGTATGTGAGATCAACTCTGAAGTATGATCTAGCTTTCAAAAAAGTATCATCAACATCGATTGTTAATTGGCCAACTGATCGACACATACAGTTGAATTGAGAAAGGGGCAGTCGGTTGAGCGTATTATTTTATAAAGGATAAAAGTGGTAAAATATATTTCGTTAAAAGTTTTTTTTTATTTGACAGGCTATTTAAAAGTTAGCGGGGAGGAGGAATACCATATTTGTAATGGTTACAAAAATGAATTAGTGGTGGTTGTGGAATGTGAAATGAGTTGGTGATTATATTAACCAAAGATTGTATAATTACCTGGCTGTTATACAGAAAATACCTAGATATGAACTAAATAATATAAATAAATGTAAGTATCATATGTTATCCCTCTAGGCCTTAAGTTGGAAAAGCGACCAGCTAAACTTTATTTCATTTCGTACATAGAAGTTTTGCGGAAAGTTGAGAACGCAGTGTGTTGAAAACTCGTTCTGAAAAGAATTAGTAGACATAAGGAATGTTACATTTGAATTGTAGTGACTGTCATCGAGTTCCGAAAATTCCATGTAAATATCACTGTGACTTTATTATACCTGTTACTGGAATCGGATTGATTGTGAGTTTTTTACACTTGTTGCTCACATTCACAGAGTAAATTGCTTCATGTGGCGCAATCTCCACATGAAGCAATTTACTCTTACCCTTTTTCCTACTACCCTTTACGTTATTACCCTTTTTTTACCCTTACTACAGTGTCGAGCTGCCAAGACAAGAAGAATAGCTAACTAGGAAAAGACGACCTACGAGATTTTGTAAAGTTGCGCATTGTTGCTTTGTAACATGTGATATTCTTTAACGGCCGGTCACTGTGACTTTTTCATCGTAACGTTATTTATCACGTTACTTATCACCCCATCTCATAATCACACTAGAATATACTTTCAAACCTCGTAAGACTTCTTGAATATGCTGAATTGAGTCAGGTATTTTTCTGAAACTCAAAACTTAAGCCAAGATTTGGTACAGAAATAAAAAAAATTAAGAATTAAGTTAAAACAGAGCAATACTCAATTGAGTTTGGGGTTTTTGGATTATTCATTATACTAGACTAGGAGGTGCGCTTTATTCGTGCGGAAGAAGTCATAAACCTATTAAGTGAAAATATTCCGTTGACGTGTTCTCATTAAGCTTCCAATGTGACAAATATATAGTTGAAATTCGTCTAGTCGGTCTGGTGTGATGACATGTGACATAAATATTTCCTCAAAGTTATGGCCACATATTTAACGGGCAAGCGAAACCATATTACTCAAGAGGTAAGGGTTTCGCCAGGGCTGGATTTAAGCCCTGCGAAAGGCAAGGCGAGGGCCCTCTGCCTATGTAGGAAGGTATCTAGGCAAGCCATAGGCTAGGATAACAAGGCCCTTGGTTTCACCACTGAAATTATGAATTATGTTGACTTGTAAAACTATGTTTTATCAAATAAATTTAAAAATAAATGAATGAATGAAATGAAAGCCTAAGTCACCCTAAGATTCATGCGGAAGTGACCTTGTGTAAGAACGTCAAATCAGTCTGTTATCTATCACACTCGGGCACAGCAAGGTTACCATTGTTTTTAACCGACTTCAAAAAAGGAGGAGGTTATCAATTAGAACTATTTTTTATTTTTTTTTGTATGTGTGTTACTCGATATCTCCGAGAACCATGAACCGATTTTCAATTTTTTTTTTAATCGAAAGTGTAGAACTCCGAGTTGGTCCCGTTGGCACTAAGTCGGGATCTGATGATGGAATCTTGGAGAAATCGAGGGAACTCTTCAAATGTTATAGGGACATGTACGGCGCTTTCGGTAATTTATTGATAAGGTCAAGAATTTACATTCAGTAAATAGGATTTGGTGTAAGGAAACTGATGATGAACACATACGAATCACTAAAAAGCAAAAAAAAAAAATTTTTTAACAAAAAAAAGAACCGACTTCAACAAAACTAAAAAGCTAACAATAACCCGTTCAAGTACAGATTACATTTGACTCACCGTTCGAAGTCGGTGCCAAATCTCGCGTAAACTATAATATATAAATATAAGAACTGAGTGGTTTGGGATCGACTTCGAAGGGTGAGTCAAATGTAATCTGTACTAGAACGGGTCATTCGGGTTGGCTTTTTAGTTTTACTGAAGTCGGTTCTTTTTTTTGTTAATTTTTTTTTTTGTTTAGATATACCTAATGAGTCCATAAAGATAAAACAACACAAATTGTCAAATTAAAATATCTTTAAGTTTTTTAGTGGTCACGCTTAGAATAAATTGTCACGTAATAAAACGCACAAAACTCATGAGTGCGTTTTGAGGACGATTAGTAACAATACTTTTTGATTACTCGATGATTCCTTGTGATAGTTTGTGCTGACAGCAAACTTCACATTAACAATACTTGGTAAACGTAAATAATACTAAATTTTCTGTGACCAGGGAACGATCTCATGTTCCCTGATTTTAGCCACAATGTCTGGCCCATGTCCAGGATGCCAGCCCAACAAAGAGATTCAATCTTATCAAAGGAAACTGTCAAAAGAAGAGCAGAAATGTGAAAAGGCAAATCAAAGGGCTCTTGAAAAATATGAAAGCCAATTGGCTAGATTCGAAAGAGCCCGTCAAAAGAAGTTAAAGTTACTAGAAAAGGTATATATATCGAAGTTGGAAGATGAATTGGTTGGAACAGGTGATTTCTCCGGGAACCCTAGTTTGATGGGAGCTCCGCCGGGTGACGCTGGGGAACCGTTTGACCCCTGCTGCTGTAGTGGTGTGGAAAGCCCGTACAAAAGCAATGACCCCATACTCGATAGACGACAAGATACGTCGAATATCATAAGTATATTTGTGAAGCCCGAACAATTAGGTTTAGACGTCAGTAGGAAAAAATGGTGAGCGAGTGAATATTGACCAATAAGATTTGATCATATTTTTCACAGGCAATGATTCATCCTCGATGCTTATGTAGCAAACATTGGCTCTTCCGATACCGGCCTAATATAATGTCTTTAACCTTAGGCCTGTATATCATCATCATATCCGACGAAATAAGTGCAATGTTGGGCAAAGGTCGCCCTTAAGGTTCTCCACAACGATCAATGTGTCTCTGCAAAGGTTTCCCGCGGCCCTGACCAGATCGTCGGTCCACCATGTTAAGGAAAGCCTTTGTTAGGAGCATACCCTCGCTGCGTCTTCGGGTATGGTCGCATGCTGTTACTTTATGATTCTTCGTGGAACAATATCCTAATTAATGTCTTATTACTGCAAATGAACGCCTAATTGATGAATATATTCACACATCACACGTATACGTAGTATTATACTAAATCTGGGGGCACTGTAGTGTCCCCGCCAAGATAAACAAAAAAGAAGCGGGGCACTACCTATTTTTTTCGAACCGTTTCGTCCCATTTTCAAATCTTTTATAGCTCCGTCCCATGTAAAATTGGCGGCCAAAACTCACCATGCTCATAGCGATTTCGCTGTAAAAAAAGTTATAAGATTCCAAGAAAAACCAAGCCCTTAAGCCTCGACTTTACTAACCTAACCTTGGTTCCAAAAGTATGGATTGGCCGTTTCACAGATCAGTTATCAATATTGTGATAATTATTATCAATCTTAATTCTTATCTATGAAACGGACAGGCTATACTTTTGAAACCAAGGTCTAGAGTTACTAAAGACAGGCACAGGGCTTAGGGGCTTGAAGCCATTTGAAGTCATACTTTTTAAACCTAGGTGTAGGGTTAGTAAATTCAAGGGTTTGGCTTTTCCTGGTATCTGATAACTTTTTACTGCGAAAGCGTTATGAACATGGTGAGTCTTGGCTGCCAACTTTACATGAAATGTTTTTGGTGGGATATATTCCCAAAAGCAGATAACATTTGTCTGTATTTTGTTTCTTTCAGTGCGTGTGACGCCAATGCATGTTCTCTCCGGAAGCAATTTATGACCATTTGCTACCGATACTGCTGCTATCTCCTGACCGTCCTGGCAATCGCTCTCACCATCGGGACGGTGGTCATTGTATACTTGGATCCCATAAAAGGGTTGTTACCGTCGTAGCTCTGGATAATTACATGCTTTCAAGTTGTACAATTTTTTAATGTTACTTATTGATGGCTGTGATTGTTTTGAGCATGGAAACCGTCGTTATATTGTGTCTTTCAATTAAAAGTCTTTTTTGGCTTTTAATGCTAGATTACTTTACCGATTCTTCTGAATATTATAGTCAACTGAAGACACTGATTGGAGTACTTAGCGGATAATTTTGAGGACTAAGTTTTTGTAGCAACTTCTATAGCTGTTTGTACTAATACAGATACACTGCCGCAAAAAAAGCAGCAGCCCTCATTAGATTATTATGATAACAATTTCTTTTTAAATGAATGTTTTCTATCACGCGGCCGAGTTATGGTCAGCAACACAGACCTACTGATTCTGTTCTGTTCTGCTTAGAATATCACGGAAAATAATTAAAACCGAAACGCTGCAATGCACCATTCATCACGTACCCTGTCGACCCGGGTCGGCACACCTTGTCAGCAAGCAACTGCACATCCAGCATAACTATGACACGTGACTCTTTGTCGCGCTACAATACAAATACTACCTGTTACTTTCCTTTCGATACGGTGCGAGCAAGACGGGTGATGCGGAGTCGCGCGACAAGCGAAGTCGCGCCAAGATATGCTAGCTAGTATTGCCGATCAGAATGTTCGGGCCGGTCAGCTAATAGCGACCGGCGTTTGTGTGACGACGAGTCCGAATAGGCTTAGGTAATACAATTTTTCGAAGATCATTAAATTACATTTTTTTTAGGATCTACAAACTGCAGGTCATTCGTTTCCTAGGGTCCCTTCAGCCAACCCTATTGCGAACTGTCAAATTGTCAGTAAACAAAAAATTTTTTGGAAAAACCATAATAGAAACGAAAATATGACCTTCAGACTGTAGATTCTTAAGGACTATGGATTTTTTTTATGATCTTCGAAGAATTGTACCCATCCTTTTCTATTTTGTTCTTGTAGAACAAAACAAAATCGGTAGGTCTTTGCCGGGTTTAACAAGTGTGACGTGAAAGAAAGAGTTTACAAGGCATACTTTCACATTTATAATAAGTGTAGAATAGGTGAAGAATTCATATCTTTCATAGGGAAAATCAAATACAAAATAATCTTGACTAATAATATTTACGCACTAAAAAATATGTTACTTAATTATGCTTACTAAACATTCAATAAGTTCTTTTATCCGACGTAATATTTGAACGCACTCGGGAAGACAGCTTGCAGATGACATTACGAAATACAAACAAACCTCAAACAAACCTAGAATTATGTACAAAATAAATATACAATTTATAGATACAATTATTAGTTTTAGATACAATTATTGGCTATGTTACGAAATCATTCACGACGTCGACGATAAAAATCAACTTTATAAATAGGTAATTAAAATGAAAGAACGTTAAAAGTAATCATCTCGTTAGCCTGAGTAGGCGAGGCTTCGAAGATATGACTATGCGTGTAGTCTCAGCATTTCGACAATTCTAAGTAAGGATCCTCTATGTCTCAAAGCTACAGAATTTTAAGCATGTTGATCTAATCCATGGTTCAGAATGGATTGCAATACATATGAAAAATTTCGTAAATGGCAAAGAAACTATGCAAAAAAACTGCAGAAGCAATCAAGAAAGCAAGCAAAGAAGGAAAAAGAGGAACAAAAAAAGTACGAAAAAAAATTGAAGAAATTACAAAAAAAAAGTGATAAAAGATTATATGCGCTAAGAAAAGCCGTTAGAGGAAAAAAAGCAAAAATTGTTACAATACCTCAGTGGTAAGTACCTACCTAAATTGTTCGACTGACTGGTAAAAGGTCTAGTGATCTCTTGTTCAGTTCAAAGTCATAACATAAATAAAGCTGACCGGCACTATCCCCTGCATAAACCATCGCATTCTATCACTGTGGCGGTTCCACTACATTTCGGGAGCTCAACCGCGAGCCACCTGGCTGCCTATTGGATACAATGGAACTGCAATTACGAGTCATTGCTTTAACTAGCAAGCTAATATCTCGCCTACATGAACCACCGACGTTCATTACTACAAAACTATTGTGGGTAAATCTCATTATTTCTAAATCTTCATCATCATCATCATTCTAGCCTTTTTCTCATGTCCTTTCGAATCGGCTGTCCATCGTTTTGCGCCTTTTATCTCTATTTTGCGTCATATCAGGGCTTACGTCACGTCTGTCGTCTTCATATCCTTTATAATTGAGCTTGTCTGTTCAATTTCTGAATCCCGCGCGAATTTCATGATTAATATTGGTCTTTATACTTACTGTTTCTATTTCAGCAACTGCGAAGAACGGCAACGGTGTTATGCCCTCAACTGTTTAGGCTGCATGTCTTGCACAGTTTTCATCTTCATCTTCGTCATCATGTTCCTGTAACAAAAGTATACCGAAGTTTGATAAAAACTATTCTTATGTCTAAAGATTTCCTAGTGGTCGTATAATTTGTCTTATCAGTATGACCATGGGGATACTCATGCCCTGCTAGACATACTCACTTTTCAAACCTCCTGTAGGAAACACAGATATCAGTCCGTATGAAAATAAAAAAAGACGAGCTACAATTAACTAGACAGGACGTTCTATTTACACGAAAACCAAAAAAAAATATCGTAATTAGCATGACCACCGGGAAACGGGGACTGATTCCCATTTCTGCAAACTCATTTCTACATTTATACAAATGCCAATTTTCATCGGTTATTTTTAGTATGTGAAATCTGAGTTATAACAAAATAGGGTATTTTCATACATAACAAACTGGGCAAGTTAAATATAACCGTTTAAAAATAACTCCTTTAATTCCATGGTTAGTGTTATGACAATTGGCATGTGCAGCGTACCCTATCTGAACGCTCCCAAGCAAGCAAACAAATGACATGAGGCAGTATGACCTTATGGTCTTAGCCTGTCCGGAACTTGGATGAAGTACCTATGGATACGGCATACGCGTATACCCGAAAGGGACAGCAGCAAAGTACATGACTAACACAGGGTTACCAGGTTCCAAATAATTCTGCCGTTTTTCCAGTGCTAGTTGTTAGGCTAACAACTAGCTAACAATGTTAGCGGTGTAAATTAGTTTTAAATGTATTATTATATTGTATGGGAAAATTATAAAATAATTACAATAAAACTTTACAAAAAAAAACTGTCAAAATGTAATGGAAAAATATATTTATTTACATAAATTTAATTACAATTTCGAGAGAACAGCAAGATAGCCCATGAGGCATGAGGCAAGATGTTTACTGTCCTTTAAATTGTCGTGAACATAATACAAGCATTTTTGGTTGGTTCCCAATTCGATCGTCCTGTTGCACGTATCCAACATTGGAGTAAAGCAGGATCATGTTTTGGAAATCTAAAACAAAAAAATATATTTGTAAAACTCCATGAGTTAAGGGTAATTTACCAATTCTTATACTGGTATCCCTTAAAATCGAATAAAGCAGAAAAATTAAAAAGCAGTAAAAAAACGCGGCGGAACGTCAAGAAAAGGTGAAGACAAAGAGTAAAGACTACTGACACTGACAAGACGTAAAGACTATTGAATTTGTAGGGATAATACCTAAAAATAAGATATTACAAAATGAGATTTTAAGCAGATTTCTGATGTTTTGATATGATTTTGCTGTGCTATTTATCGTATAAATAATTATTAAATATATATTTGCAGAAATCAAGCAAAAGCAAAGTCGAAACATCGCACTTACCTATGAAAGCTTATATTTTCACTTTTTTGGCCTGCGTCGCTTTTACAGCCAATTATGGAGCAACGCACCATTGTTTTACAAATCTATAGCTAATAGCACTCACTATTATTCATATATAAACTTTCGAAATGTAAAATTATCCACAATATTCGTTGTTTTATAGTATGCTACAACCAAGCTACAACGCCATAGATATAGTATAGTAGTTATAGATTTGCCACAGAGCGACCAGGCGTAAGAGAAAGACATATAATGACGTCAAAATGTCGGGTTGCCATGGTCGTAAAAAAAAAAACCCATAAAAAGTGGCTAGAGAGAAACGTTCCAAGTACTCGAATTCACATTTTTTTTTTTACTCATTTTCCAATAACATCAAATAAAGGATAAAAAAAATATGTATATTCCCTTTTTATATTTTTGAAAATATTCCAATTAACGATTAAAAATCTATTTGTTCCTCATTTTAAAAGACCGTAGGCGAAAGGTAATTGGTCACAGCCCAGTAAATCATAAGTCGGACTATTACTAAGGCAGATTTAGTATAAAAATTGTAGCGCTGTTCTTTTATAGGCTACTACTGTCAATTTTCCACTAGGTGTCGTCATTTTGAGTGCTGATTGATTTCAGACTTAGACGACGCTGCTGTCACCTTTATATTTAGTATTTTCAAAACTAGTCCGTATAATCAAATAAAAATAATATACTTGGGTTCTCTGATAATAAAAATAATGAAATTAGTTTAAATTTTAATTAATAAGTATTTACAACAATTGTTTGTAAACAAAATTTTTGATTTGCTCTTGAATACTGTAAAAAATTTCTGGCCAGTATTGAAAAAAATAGGATGAAACTTCTTCTTTCTTCTTTTTCTTCTATTCTACTCAGGATACTTTTAATCCATCGTGACAGTCCACGTTCATGGACTTATTCATTCCGCCTTATTGGGACATTCTGTAACAAAGCAAAATTAAATAGTAAAATTGTAAACGACATAAGTAGATAGGATATAACCAATACTAGTAGCTAAAAAATCTAATTTTTCTCAGGCCTAGCTATTCATTCATTTTTTACACGGTTCTTTCTCTGTCGGAATCGGAGACCTGAAAATATCAATTTGCTATAGATTCCCCAAATATGGGGGTAATTTTTATTTTATATCTAGGCATCCCCAAATTGGATTATAAACCGACTGATTTATTTAGACGTCTATGTTAGCTGGCTTCTATCGTAGATTTATGCTACGCAATTTGACCGATTTGCAATATTGAGTTGTCAAAATGCTCCGAGTTATTTTGAAAATAATTTACAGATAATTCCTATTTTATCAAGTTTTTTCATGATATAACTAATGATTTAACTTTGTAACTTGATTCTTGTGAGATTTGAGAAAGAAATAGGTGATCAAAACACAAAGAAACTTGTACTTACGCATGAAATGTAAAATCCGCTTATTTTCGTTAACTGTTGCTTTTCTAACCAAACACAGATCACCCCACCATTTTTGAGGCTACACACAAACACTCCACATCCATTAATATGTCAATTATCTGGTAATAACAATTATTTAATAAACAAAATCTTCTATTTCTATACCGCTTTTGATACTGCCTGATTGTTTTGCTTCGAATTTGGAGTGTGCCAATAACCCGACCATGAAAAAATGCTCGGTCGCTGATAAAGACAAAACATGGCACTCTTTTCTATTTCTTCTTTTAGGAATCGCAATAAGGCTATCTTTATCTATCAAAGCGTGTCAGACCCTTGTACAACGCACATTTGAATTGCCCGGCAGTATTTAGCGGAGCTCTGTCAATTTGACAATCATCCGCTAAACAAAAAAAAGCGGAACTCTGATAAGGACAAAACATCTTGTCTATGTCTCTGTCGCTCTTAACGGTTTCTGTAAATAGTTGTCCCGTTCCCTCCGGGTATTATTATTCACTTGTCATGTCCAGAGGTTACTTGGTCCATGGTCCGGAAGGACCTCAGACCAATGATTGGTCTGAGGGAAGGACGAATGATTAAAAAAAAAACAGATGACATTAATAAATTTGACAAGAACAAGTAAATAAGCAAACATAGTAATGAAATAGATTAAACCGTTTTAGGTGTCCCTTACTGAACAGGACAGGCGTTTGATCATCTTTCTTACCATGAGACACACCGCAGCGACAGACGATAAATCCAAATTAATACATAAATAAATGCAAGTATGTTATGCAGGTAATTATCTTCGCAAAATCTTCACATATATGACTATGACTGTTGTAGGGGCCACTAATTTCCTCTATAACTCACATTAGAGAAGATTAGTTAGTTAGCCCAATGGAAAAGGAAAAAGTGCAAGGATTGGATTGTGCTCCATATGAAAAGTTTCGTAAATGGCAAATAAGATACGCAAAGAAACTACAAAAGCAAGCAAAACGAGACGCAAACACAGCGGAACGAAAACAGTACGAAAAAGAATTGAAGAATTTGCGGGAAGAGATTGCACGAAAAAGAAACGCGTTAAGACAGGGTATCAAACCCAAACCAGTTGTTCAAATAACTCATTGGTGAGTATTTAAATGTAGAGCGTAAAGGTTTTCTATTAGCAACCGAACTCAGCGTCATTTTTGACCAATAACATTTTAGTTAAGGCCGATACAGACGGCATTTGACTGCAGCCTTCAAATGTTGCCTGTACCTGATGTAGACTGTAGACTGACGTCTCACTGACGCGTTGTAGATGAAGCTATCTTAGTAAGGTTGGTGCCCCATGTATTTCATAGCGTTTAGAATTGGGTGTGTAATAATTCATAGAACAACAAATGGTATAACGTTCATCACATCGAATAACATATAATATAATTTCAACACATAGAATCGATCAATTGTTAGAATTATCATATCGTAGAAAATCAGTTCATATATTTTCATTTCTTATAACAACACTTGATATATTTTTTGTTTCGCATATAAACACTAAATATAATGAACACTTAATATAATGAACATTTAATATAATAAACATTTAATAGAATAAACAAATAACATAATACATACTTAATATAATGAACATTTCACACAATAAACATTTAATAGAATAAACAAATAACATAATACACACTTAATAGAAAGGTACGTAAATAATAATTATAATATTCGCAACTTTTTGCCAGTACTCCGCCTTAGCTCCGAACTTAATACTTTCCTGGAAGTGGTTGGGTGGATTTGTTCTTGTATGTAAACAGTAGGTATGAATACAAGCAAAACTTTTTACGGTACGCAAAAAAAAAATAACCTCGAAGGCCAGGCGGGAGCTCGCTACGCTTCACTCCCGCCTGACCTTCTAACCTAACCCGGCCACGTCGGATCTGCTCTGGAAGGTTTTGCTCGCTCGCTTCGCTCGCTCGCTCGTATGTTTTTGTTTGCCAGTACTCCGCCTTAGCTCCGAACTTAATACTTTCCTGGAAGTGGTTGGGTGGATTTGTTCTTGTATGTAAACAGTATGTATGAATACAAGCAAAACTTTTTTCGGTACGCAAAAAAAAAAACCTACGCTTCGCTCCCGCCTGACCTTCTAACCTAACCCGGCCACGTCGGATCTGCTCTGGAAGGTTTTGCTCGCTCGTATGTTTTTTTTTTGCCAGTACTCCGCCTTAGCTCCGAACTTAATACTTTCCTGGAAGTGGTTGGGTGGATTTGTTCTTGTATGTAAACAGTAGGTATGAATACAAGCAAAACTTTTTTCGGTACGCAAAAAAAAATAACCTCGAAGGCCAGGCGGGAGCTCGCTACGCTTCGCTCCCGCCTGACCTTCTAACCTAACCCGGCCACGTCGGATCTGCTCTAAAAGGTTTTGCTCGCTCGCTTCGCTCGCTCGCTTGTTAAAATTTTGTAATTTATGAATTCGAAAGTACATTATACGAAAAATACATTCTATTAAACGTACATTCTATGAAAAGTACATTCTATTAAACGTACATTCTATGAAATTATTGTTATAAGAAAAGTGCATTATATTAAACGTGCATTCTATCAAATTATTGTTATAAGAAATGACTTTCTATCAATTGTGCTTCTACGAAATAACGATATATGAAATAAACATTCCATGAAACGTTGTTATACAAACTGAAAATTCTACCAAACGTATGTTCGGTCATATGAAAATATGTTAATTGTTTTTCTATGAAATGAGACGCACCCTTTAGAATTCTGCTTATTGTCATTAGCAACTTAATTTACTTAAGAGGCCTTATGCTTTTTAACATAGTGATTGTTTAGACATTTTTTTCTTAACTTATTATTGATGTTACTACCTTGAACAGGGCTATTGGGATTTATTGGTATATATTTGAAACCTATAGTTTGAAATGTTAATTGATCATTTTTGTTCCAAAAACTACTCGCAATTGACAAAATTCACGCGGAAAATTAGTATTTCAACTTATTTTTGACTGCACGCAATGAAAGCATGAAATATCTATGTTACTACCTAGAACTCGGGGAAAAGTATTATTCACTTCAAAAAGTTGATTGAAATTATGAATATATTTGTCATTGTTAAATCTTGGCATACAGGGTTCAGGAAAACACTCCAACTCGGTTAAGGTATTTATTCCGACTGAATGACTGTCACAAAAATACTTACATCTACCTACATATATAACACCTCCACCTTTAAATCAATCGTACATAGAAACTAGTACAACCGTACAACATTACAGATGCCTTCACTTGTACACTATACCTACGAATTTTATGCACATTTAATCTACTTAAAACTAGTCAGTACATTTTTGAAAATATCTTCAAATCCAAATCGAAACGGGGGCTTACGGGCCCTTGTAGCTTTAGGAGCATCGCTGGGACAAGGGTCCTCAGTCGAGGTTCCTGCTAGTGCAGGTAGAGTGGCTGTGTGTGCAGGTGGTGGCGCCTTAGGCGAGTTCAGTTCTGCTGGATTTGGGATAACGGCGGAGCCACCCTCACCAACCCGTGCTGTCTCACCTACCTCCGTCTGACCCGACGCCTCACCATTGCCAGGAAATACAAGAGAACTGCGTTTACCATGACTTCCCTCCCCATCATTTTCCGTCACCCGCCTATTCTTTAACTGGTCAATGTGCCTATGAACCCCGGTTCCATTAGTAGATTCTACATAATAATGCGTATCACGGCGCCGAGTCCACGCGAGCTAGCATCACAGGTCACGACGGACTCCTGAGAAATGACAAAGTGCACTAACACCTCTGTACTCATCAATAATTTCTTCACTTGTTTAAAAGCTGCCTCGCGCTGCTTATCCCATCCACGTCGCCAATGTTAAATCTTGGAATACAGGGTTCAGGAAAACACTCCAGCTCGGTTAAGGTATTTATTCCGACTGAATGACTGTCACAAAAATACTTTCATCTACCTACATATATAACAGTCATGATATGAAAAAAATAAAGTTTAATACGAATAAGGCCTCTTAATTCTTGCTTAATTTACTAACACCATCTAGAACCTTTCTTTATATAGATAGATAGAGAATAGGCATTGGAAGTCCTGTTGAATTATTCCATTTTTAGGGTACATTCCCACTGGCGCGGAGCTAAGCGAAACGAACCCTGTTTGACCAATCACAGAGTCCAAAACCTCAGTGGTGACAAGTCTAATGTAATAACAGTGTGTTCTAATAACAGTCTTATCACGGTCCACTTAGCCCGGCTATGCGTCAGTGGAAACCCACCCTTATAACCGATAGACAGCCAGCATTTTAACTAAAACCCGACTGCAAACGGCGTAAGTGCATCTAAACTGGGCAGTCCGTTTGTAGCTGGCGTGTTATCTGAACAGAACTACACGCCAGCTGCAAGGATGCCGCGCAGTTGTTTTACAGTTTAAGTGCAGCTGTAGTTACATCAACAGCATCAGAACTGCCCTGCAAATAGTATTTTGCAGCTGGAAAATACTGGCCTTCTGTATCGGCCCCTACATTTACTGTTTCTGTTTCAGTGACTGCAGACAACGACACCGTTGTTACGCCCTCAATTGCTTAAGCTGCATGTCTTGCACAGTTTTTATTTTTATTTCTATTGTATTTTCATTGTTTCATCTCTAACGTTCTACAGATTTCTATTATTACGTCAAGTTGCTAGGAGTTCTCAAGTATTTATTAAACTTAGTGTAATTTTAATTCTTTCTAATTAATGAAAACGTGAGGTAGGAATCTGTAGAAATCCACAATGTTGTTTAGAAAATGTATACAAGTTGTGATCTAATTATAATCTGTAAGACTGTAAAATTGTAATGATTTTTTTTAAATTGGGATTCACCCAAATAAAATTGTCTAGAAAATTTTTAAAATGTATATTTTATTATTTTATTTTTGTATCTCCGGGAAGACTGAAGAAATACTGGCGAAAACTGTGTTGTTCCATTGAGCTCAATACATCTAAGATTGATAATTTATATATTTACATACGACAAAGCTAAGCAAAAAAGAGGTGCATTCCATGAGCTGTTACAATAGTTTCCGGGTAGACTAGAACCTCTCTGATTTCCCAAATAATAGAAACCATTTTAGGCAAAGACAGCGAAGCCTTTACTGTCCTGCATCATTTACTGTAGACAACACACTTCGCACATAACTGCACGGTTTCTATCGCACTTTCGGCTGCATAGGCTACCTGTCCACTGGAGCGGAGCGGAGCAGAGCGGAGGTGCGTAAAATGGACCAATAACACTCCTCTGATTTAAAGGCACTTCTCTTGGGCTTCACAAATAGCCTAACAAGTATCGGTCCGGCCCAGGGATAGTGGCGCTACAGACAGCCTTCATATGGCAATAATGTGCATACATCATTATATTTGCATTGTTAAACATCAATAGCGATTTTTCAAGGATTTTCCATTAACCAAATGCAAAAAAATCATTACCGGAATGCTGCTCAATCCTTCGTTCGTCTTGCGAAATAAATACTGAATCCTATTGAAAAAAAACTTGACTTTCATCAGTGTGGATGCAAAAATATTTAGCCCTGTTTCCTCTTTGTTTATTATTATTAATCCGTTTATGGCGGCTCGAAGCTTGTGCCAGTATCAGTTTTTTTGGTTTATTACCAATGCATGACTTCCGTGTTAAATGTAAATAAAACTTATCAAAAAATAAAAAATAAAACATGAGATGAAATGAACATGAACAAAGATGGCCGATGAATCTCCCTCTTTGTTTACATCAATGACATTCACCGACTTTCAAGGTCGGTTACAAAAAAAAATTGTCGTTGCCAGTAAAATAAATTTGTACCACTAATCTGCAATATGGTGCGGGTTGAAAAAGTTGTTGGGCTATGAAAAATAGTAGAGTTGCTAAGCCGCGAAATTGTGCGCATCGGGTTACAAGCATGAAATTTCTACCACACATAGAGCGTTCTACGGTGATTATTTTCAGATGTGGAGGGAAGTCTGATTCGTCCCCTGTGTGGTGGGAGAGCGGGGTGAAGAGGACCAAGTACTGTTCTTTTTCTTTTTTTTATTACTGATCAGTTAAGGCTATTAGGGCTTGCGCGACATCGTTTTCGTGTAAAATAGATATCAGCTATTAATTTTTCATGTTATTTAAGAATAGCTTCATATAAAAATTTGGGTTTATTGCCGAAAAGGTAAAAATCACAACAAGTTTTTTTTATTCAGAACGATAAATTTGTTATCTATCCTGAATATTTACAATTTAAAAAAATATTACTAGACAGCAAATT
Source organism: Apotomis turbidana (assembly GCA_905147355.2). Lineage (NCBI taxonomy): Eukaryota > Metazoa > Arthropoda > Insecta > Lepidoptera > Tortricidae > Apotomis > Apotomis turbidana. The sequence continues at coordinate 17,833,832 of LR990292.1, read as the reverse complement.
TATCTTATTTTTAAAAATGTATACATATTGGACACATCTCATACAAAAAGTACCTTGAAAAAAATGTTGATGTTAAGCTTAGCCTGCGTGTTCTAGTACATTTTGCTAAGTCGCGAAATTGTGTACATCGGGATACAACCACGAAATTTCTACCACAGATAGAGTATTCCTCCACCACCTACTAATTTCAAACATTAATTTTCAACTACTCCGCTACCTAAAGGTTGTCTGGAAGAGATCGCTATTTAGCGATAAGACCGCCTGTTGTTTACCTCTGCCTGTTATTTGAATGTATCTCATGTTGTGTTGTATATTCCTTGATGTTGGAGGTGTGCAATAAAGAGTATTTGTATTTGTATTTGTAGTATTTTGCGGTGATTATTTTCAGATGTGGAGGGAAGTCAGATTCGTCCCCTGTGCGGCGGGAAAGTGGGGTGAATAGGACAAAGGAGTCCTCTTTTTCTTTTTACATTACTGATCAGGTAACGCTAGTAGGACTTGTGTCGTGTCGTTGTCGTGTAAAACAGATATCAGGAATTCATTTTTCATGTTATTTATTCATAGTAAGTACCATATAAAAATATGGTTGTATTTCCGAAATTGTAAAAATCACAACAAGTTTTTTTTATTCAGGGAGATAAATTAGTTATATTTCCTGAATATTTACAACTAAAAAAAATATTGCAAAATAGAAAATTTAATCTAGTTTCTAAAAATATGTAAATATTGGGCACTCTTCATCATCTTCACATTGTTGATGTTGAGATTAGCCCGTGTGCTCGTGATACATTAGCAAAAAAATATTTTGTTTTAATTACATTCATTTGTTTTTCTAGGACGTATATAGTAAATATAATATGTAAAAGCATGTTAACAATCATTATTTAATGTATTTAATGAAGCGAAATAGGATGCGTTCGGAGATTTACGTTGGTTACGCCGACGTAAAGATATATTTTAAGCTACTGTTTGTATGAGAAGTGCCCAACATGCATATGTATTTAGAAACCAGATTAAATGAACTTTTTGAAATAATAATAATAATTTGAAAATGTTCATGAAATTGAACTAATTTACCTTACTGAATAAAAAAACTTGTTGTGATTTTTACCTTTTCAGCCATTACACCCATATTTTTATATAGAACTATACAAAAATAACATAAAAAATTAATTTCTGATATTTGTTTTACACGGAAACGATACCAAACACGTCCTGGTAGACTTAACTGACCAGCAATAAAGAAAGAAAAGAGGGATACTTGGCCGTATTCACTCCGCTCTCCCGCCTGACAGGGGACGAATCTGACTTCCCTCCACATCTGAAAATAATCACCGTGAAACACTCTATCTGTGGTAGAAATTTCATGCTTGTAACCCGATGCGCACAATTATGTTAGAAAACAGCGGACTAACAACTCTACTAAAGCCATAGATTTTGGAAAAAGATGATCGGTTCATTGTTCTCCGCTCCGGTTCTTTGGACAGGCAGCTTTATCAGTGTCAAGAATAATTCCATGGGTGAAATTATTCTCAGGTTCGATTTGACTAGAACGCAAGAGTTGTCGCGAGACAATTATTTTACCCAGGGTAAAATCTAAACGCTGAGGCGTTGCCAATTTTGACAGCAAATGAAATAAATAAACAATTCAGTATTAATAAAAATGTGAAATAAAAATTTCAAGGTTTTTGGAAGTCATTCTTTGGAAGCATGATTAAACGCCTTTATTGCAATGATCGTGGACCGTAGTTATTCGGCATCTTTTAACAAAAATGTTACGTATATGAACAAGAGTTTTTTGAAATATTAGTAGCCATCACATAAAAACGCCGTAAAAACAATGTAAAAATCACACCCTTTTTGGAAGTCATTATTTGGAAGTACTTATGCTTAAACGCCTTTCTTGCAATGATCATGGCCCGTATTTATACGGTTTCTTTTAACCAAAATGCATGATGTATATTAAAAAGACTTTTTGAAATACTAGTAGCCATCACTTAAAAAACGCTTTTCCTTTTAAACTTTTTTCCTTTTTCCAAAACAATGTAAAAATCACATCCCAAAATGAGTTGCTGTTGTCCATTTGAAAAAACTATCAAAAGTCTCCGTAAGTGGTATAGAAGATGTGCTAAGAAACGAAGAAATGCAGCAAGACGAAAGTGTAGACCGAAACAAAAAGGGCCGAAACCAAAGGAATTTTGGAGAAAGACAAAAAAAAACCCGGTAATAAGGGCTTTTAAAAAGATGGGAAGAAAAATTGACAGAATATCTAGCAGAGCATGTGGCAGGTAAGTACCTATAAGGGTCGATTGCAAAAAATTTGTACATAGTTAAAGGCTTAGTTAACATTAAATACGATCGCTTCCTTTGTGTGACGAAAGTTAGTCATACAAAATGTATGGTTAACTTTCGTCACACAAAGGAATCAATTAACATTGTTTTAATTAAAGCCCTTAACTATGTACAATTTTTTTGCAATTGACCCATAATCCAATGAATGAAGGTGTTTTAGTTTTTAAAATGTGCACATCTTCGTAACTAACCGTCCTTGAAACAAAATTTGAAATGTAAATTATAGTAAATTTAATTCTCTACAACATTGCCCAAGCTCTTTTCTAGCTAAAATGCTCCTAAACAAAGATAAAAGCCAGAAGTTTGATACATACTGGAAATTGCTAATTTTTACATTTTTAAATGTGCATATCTCCGTATCTATCTGTCCTTGCAACAAAATTTATAATGTAAGTTATAGTAAATTTATATGTCTACAACATTGTCAAAGCTCTTTTTTAGCTAAAATGCTCCTAATCGAAGGTATAAGCAAAAATCTGGAGAAATTTAAATATGGCGGCGGGCGCGGAGGAGGGGTATTGTGCATTTTGCATTTTAAACACTCACTAACGACCCTAGACAACATATAAAAAATTCAAAACTACCGGACCGTTTGTAAGATCACCCCTAGTACTTCAATCTACATTCACCGAACTACTACCTACATCCTACACTGAAAAATATTGCTTCTACGTCTCACGTATAACTATATATATTGTTCAGGAGTATACGCAGACGGCGTTTCTGTTTATTGTTTCGGTTCAAATCTTCCTTGCGAGCATACAAAAATGTATACATACAAGCAAACAAATGTGAAATGAATCAGTCATGAAACCCTACGTAATGAAATGACATAGCTCTCATCTCTGTTGGTTCTTGGTCCATTTGGCGCATCGGCATGATCCTTTGAAATGTTGCCAATTATTGTATTGAAAATTAGTTTAATATGAAGAGGGATCATTATTTCAGTAAAAATGCAGCAGCAGTGCGTACCATACAGCGCCTTCTGTTGGCAACATTTTGTTTGTCTCTCATCACGTTGAAACGGTTGGACGGGTTTTAACTAATCTTAGTACATGGATAGCTGGACATGCAAAGATACTCAAATAATACTTTATACCGATAAGAGCGCCTGTTGTCTACCGTTATTTATAAATTGTATTTATCTTGTTTCCTTTTGTAAACTTTTTTGGTGTGCAATAAAGTATTGTTGTATTGTATTGTATTGTTGTACCCGACAACGGCGAAGATAAAAGTGTTACGCGAACGACGTTCCCAGCACCCTTCTAGTACTTACTATTTTTTTCCAGTTGCAAAGAAAAATTCGACTGTTGCGTCGTCCACTGCTGCTGGCTGATATTTTGTTCATTGATTGGTACAGGAGTCTATGTTGGGACTACCATATAACGGGTGAAGATTTGAAGGTATTTTACATGTTTATTTTTAGGTACTTGTAACCATGAACTGATAATTCAATGAGGCTGACAATTTACTAAGTCACGTTGTACGTTCTATGTTGTAGGCGGCACCAACTTATCGAGTCGACTGTCCCACACAGCGCTTAGATCTTCCCGAGTCACAGAATTCAATCCACACTGGCTTACCTATTTAAGATCCTTTTGTATTACTACCGTACTCATCAAGTACTTACGGTACAGTCGCCATCAGATATATTGCAGCATATAAGGCGTTCATACATATGTGAACACAACTCTTATTGACTGGGCGTTACAGTACATGTTCATATATTTATGAACGCCTTATATGCTGCGATATGTCTGATGGCGACTGTACCAGTAGAGGAGTAGGTTCTCCGCCGACGAGTCCGAAGATGTCTTGGACAGCATGGCGTCTAGACGCCATAAGGCCCAAGCATAGGCAGTATTTTCGAATTAATGCTCTATGCCATGCTACATCTCATCGTCGAAGGGTCGGTTTGCCAGCTTAAAAAAGGCTATCAGGCCTAGCAAATCTTGCCGCGATTTCGTTTCTAGCGTGACTTGGTGTCACTCTTGTTGCTCACACAGTATAGCAAAGAAAGAGACGGGCAGTGCTTCTTGTACGACAAAGTCACGGTTGTGCTAAAAGGTGCTGCTCCAGGTCAGTGGAAATGCACCTTTGGCTACAACTCAACCAGTGTGTACTGCCGGTATCATAAAGCAAGGGACAATAAAGAGCTTGACAGATACTTGACAGTCCAATACATGTAAACAAACATGGGGTTTAAATTACTTATATATTAGTTAATTTTATTATACCTGCTAACCGGTCTTATCCAATTCAAGCATATGGCGGAATCAGGACAATATTGATATGGAATTACGTACAACTAGAGATTAATATGTTATTTTAGGAACGCCCTGTCTCATAAAATATGTCCTTTTGTCACAAACCACTTTACGAATTAGTGAACAGCAGTACCTAAATTGAAACACCCTAGACCCAACCTTTAGTCAACCCGGACTCCAAGATGGATAGCTGTTCAGTTGAACATTGCCGTCAAAAAGAACTGACGTATGTGAAGCAACTGCGAAGAGACTTGAAACAACGAGACAAACAGAGAAAACAGGTTCAAATAAAATTTAAAAAGGAATTGAATAGATTAAAACGAAAGCGCAGAAATCAACAAAGGGCCTTGAACAGGGCTGTCAGAAAACTGGCACCAAAGGATAAGAGAAAGTTCCTTGTGTATGATACTCCGTCGAAAATTATAGTAGCTAGGATATGGTGAGTAGGCATACAAGTCATATTATCCGTTACGAAAGCACCACCCTATGTGTTAACGGGTTGTACAAGTTTTGAGAAAAATACACAAAGTTTGTGGGTTTTCGTTTTCAACGCTGAGTCGAGAAAGTTAGGAGTAGTAGAAATAATAGGAATGATGAGATAAGGCTTCAATCGAGCCACTGTATTTTATTACCCTACAAGACTTGTTAACCTCAAAAGCGGCCTTTAATTTTGGGGACAACTACAGCACGAAAAATTGTGTTCAGTTATTTAATATATATTGAAGGTGTTTTTTAGACATTATCTTCTAAATCTGATACATTTTCTAATAATAATTGCCCTTACAATTACCGAAAATGTATCAGATTTAGAAAATAAGTGCGGAAGTGGCGCTAGTTTGGCATTATCCGACGCCTTAAGGGTATTTAGCTCTTTTTCGGGAATCGAGTATTTTCCAGAATTTCTCTGTCCCATATCGTATCTCTAAGCCGGAATCTCGGCACGGATACAAAGGGAGCAATGAGGGTAATTGTCTGTATTACCTCAATTAGAGGCACCCCACAGAAGCGTCTTTTGAGCGTCGTCGTCCTGTCAAAGACGCCGACGTTCGAGAGCCGATAGAGACGTCGCGTCGACGCTGCGCGAACTTAGCGTCACTGCGTCTAACTCCCTACAGCTACGCACAATAATAAGTGATTGACAAGTGAATGCAACTAAAAACTAGCAACATTGACGAAATAACTTGTCATTTATGTGTATAAAAAGCTCCTATTTTTGTTTCAGTGCCTGCAGAAAACGTTTCTTCAGATTATTCCGTACGTGGCACTGCTATGCCGGATTCGCGACGGCTATCGCGTTGGCAATGGTTGTAGGAACGACATCGACTGCTGCTGCTGCTTTTTCTCTATTACTTTAACTAAATAGCAAAAACCAAGAACCTGTCGGACCATAATAATACACTACAGAAGCAATGGTATGGAATTCTTCTAAGTATTGAAATATATAAGTACACAGAAACCCGTACATTGTGTGTTAATAGCCTCCTCCAAAATACATCCCCCTTCAGTACTAAGCATGATACATTTCAGTTGGTCACTGCACATTATCGTCTAAAACTGGAAAACGAAAAAACATAAAGTCCAAAGTGAACAAGACCCTGTAACAAGTGTGTAGAGATCCTGAGTTCGTGGGGGCCGAACGCATAAGCCTCTTCAAAGATATCTCGAAGAAGCATACTGATATTACTGGCGACCGGATAGCAGGCGATTTCGCTCAACAAATCAGTATCAACCTTAACTCTATCAAACCCTCATTCAGACATGTATTGTATAAAATACTACATAGTATAAAAAAAAGTCGCTTCCTCCGTCCGTAAAAATAAAGAGCGAAAATATACCTTATCAGTCAGCAGGAAAACTGCTTTGACAGCGTCCGCCATTACCGCTTTACTTAGAATAATAACGCCTAGAAACCCAGTTCACGCGCAACGGTGAGGCCACTAAAACTTAGCCAGAAATGGCTAAAAGCGCCGATCGGCTTGTCAGTTGCAAGGACGCGTGACAAGTGTAAAGAGCTCCCACATTTTCAATTATTATGGCGGTTTGTGCAAGGATAGGGTGTCGCAATGCATCTGATAAAAAGGATAAACATGCTAAGACAACATTTCACTCGTAAATATTATTCTTTAACTCGTATTTTTACGTAAAACAGTAATCAAAACTTCATATTTTCTATAAGCGGCATGACAACGTAGTCTTATTCTAAGCCGCTTTAGTGGTCGTTGGCGTGGTAGGCACTACAGCACACGACCACTTTTGTGGCTCTTGGCGTTCAAAGGGCAACGGATTTTGATGCAGTTTTTTTAAAAGATAGAGTGATTCCAGAGGAATATTTATATATAATACATGCAAAATTGATCAACATTGCACCCGTGCGAAACCGGGGCGGGTCGCTAGTATAAATATAAGAGTAAGCTCAACTTTACCAGCTACATCAGGATGCACGCCGGTAATTACCTTGAGTCGCCGTCGCCGGTCGCGCCGTGGATATTGCTTTATTTCCTTGAACCCCTCCCGATGCTAAACGTCACGTCTCTTATCGAGCTCATCCCGACGATCAAAGGCAACAAGCACAAGGGCATAGCCAAGTTTACGAAGATGCCATGACTTTGCGCAACAGCGGCAGCGGTGTAGCTACGTGTGTCTCGCTCACTCGTATGGCTACCGCACTCGGATCTCTCGCTCAACCGCTCGCCGCGCCGCCGGCCGCAAAATCGTGGCATCTCCGTAAACGCCCGTGTGCTTGTTGCCTTTGATCGTCGGGATGAGCTCGATAAGAGACGTAACGAACTTACAGTCTGACCAAAAAGAGTAGGAATTAAAAAGTGGCAATACTGTAGTGCCGTCCCCCTTTTCTTAGAGATTAGAAAGGGACGACACTACAATATTGCCACTTTAAAAATTTCTACTCTTTTTGGCCAGACTGTATGGCTGAATATAAAATCAAGAAAGCCGCGCACAGCGATGCCTCGCCAGAAACGTTCCTTTATAAGTTACGAAGCGAGTTGCGTTCGCTACAACTTCTTAAAATAATTCTATAGTTTACCTTGTTCACCCTCCCCGGAGACATCTCTCTCTATCATCTAACGCCGTATATTATACATTTTGTATGGCATGGACACTGTTCAGTGTCCACTATACAGTCTGACCAAAAAGAGTAGAAATTAAAAAGTGGCAATACTGTAGTGCCGTCCCCGTTTCCTTAGATATATTAGAAAGGGACGACACTACAGTATTGCTACTTCTTAATTTCTACTCTTTTTGGTCAGACTGTAAATAGTCGAAGAGCTGTTGAAATGGTTTTGTGACTTATACCTATGCCGTGTTTATATTGAAGCGAAAAAATGTTGCAAGAGTCGAACCCACGCCACGGCCGAATGTCCACTTGTTGTATGGAAGCCACGTGCTGAAGCATCGAATTTATACCGCTCTCGTTTGCCAGTATGAAGTTGAGATTTTAAACTCCTCTGATTTCACCAGAACCCAAAATCTAAGGAACTGTAATATTCATTATAAATTATAAAAATATATTTATTTATTCCTCGCTGAAAGAAGGATTTAGGAAGTCATTAAATCTTTTTAAAACCTATCGTTTTGTTTTGTCATGGTTTTGTCATGTTTATCTATCAGTTCCTAAACGGTTCATATCAAAGACTACAATGTAACTGGTTCATATCAAGCTGATGACATTGTAAGTTGTCAGGCTATCATGAATAAACAAACCCACTATGCAAATCAATATTGAAATTTAACTATCAAATTATAAATTAAAATCCATACATTTAAAAAGTCTACCGAGCCATGTCGAGTTGATAAAATGATCTCGCAAATAAATGTGCACCGAAGTCAGGTTCAGACACATCAGTTGCCATCAAAGCCAAGATTACGGCCTCTTACGTCAGGAACCAATGCCTCTTTTCTACAAGTAGTAACCAACTTGGCGAAGTTGAACAAACAACAGTAACACCCGCGAAAAATACATGTTAAAATAACTGTGGTTTAAAAATTGAATTTAATATCAAACTCAAGGATAAGTATTCTTGCGAAATAAGATACTCCTGGTTGGCGACATGGCGAAAAGGGTCCAAGAGAAAGGCAAGTCTATAAAAAATATATTTGAAAATGAGTTCAGTTTTGGAAAAGCATCAGTTTTCATCAACCCTAATGATAAGACCACTTGCACCGGGAGCGCAAATAGTATTATTGAACCTCTATTATCAGAATACGTTCCTAGACGACAACGAGGCGAAACTAGGCCACAAGTAAGAAGAGTAGAATTAAAGTCCACAAACAAATATCGTGAAAATGCCTTCGTTTCGGAAAATCTATCATTTGCCGGCATTCATACCGAGTATTGCCACCAGCCGCAAAGTCTTTTATGTCAACAGCATGGGCAAAAAGAAAATTCCATTAACAATCAAAGTGAAAACTGGAAACAAACGGCTCAAAAATGCTCACTGAAACTAAGAGAATTTCAAAACCAACGCGAAAATCAGCTATGTAACCTGTTAGAAGCTCAAAGGAAAGCAGAGAGTTACAGCAAGCCCAAACTTATGGCCGACGTTGCAGTTGGGCTGATACCAAGCTGGGAGGTTTATAGCCAAAATTACGAATCTGTAAACATTTTACTCAACGTTCCAACATGGGATCCAGATAGAACTATGAATAATATTTCGGAAAACGTAAATATGCAAAATTCAAGTCGTGAAACCTACAATATTATAAAGAAGTGCATGGAAAAACAAAGTATATTACAAAAGGAACTAGAAGGACGTCTGAACGATTTGAAAAGGGCTTTTAGTAGCGCTAGGGTCGAAGACCAATCACGATGAAGCGGATTCATTCATTACATTATCGGAACTGAAATCGTTTTTGTGTCGATATAACGGCATATTTACATGCTTGACCATATATAATGGAACCGCTAAGGGCCTTATCACACTTGCGATTTGCGAGCGAGTTTTCTATACAAATAAGCCTCGCGGAAAACTCGCTGCGTGATCGCCTTCATACAAAATTCGCTCGCAATGGAATTTGCTCCAATCGTGTGTAATTCCAGAAAAATTAAATTAGAGTCCCTTCGAGATCGAGACCATGAACATAACATCACGTTCTAAACGTCGAAGTTATTAAATAAACACTTTTTGAGCACTGCTAAGTCCCGGTTTATTACAGTTATGTGTGACAATCGTGGATATTTTTAAATCAATCCTACATACTACATAATATACTACATATTTTTATATTTTAAACGTGAATGTTTATTTGTGTGTATGTATGTTACGCACGCACGCAAAAACTACACAACAGATTTGCGTAAAACTCTTCAATAACATAGTTTAGATATCAAAATGCAAAGCATTTCACATCAAAATGTCGAATTCTTTTCGCGTGGGAAGAAAAATGTTTTTGTTCATATCATGACAAATAGGTATATTGATAATTTCAAACAACTTTTTAAAGTGAATGATACTTTTCTCTGAGTTCTAGATAGTAACATAGCTTATTTTTTTTTTTTTTTATATTTCAAGCTTTCATTGCGTGCAGTCGAAAATAAGTTGAAAAAAAAACCGCTTTTTGCGTGAATTTTGACAATTGCAAGCAATTTTTGAAACAAAAATTATCAAGGAAGAATCGGCATTTTTGATGGACAAGGAGCCCTAAATATATTTTTCAATAAATATGTAAAATAAATTGCAAGTCACAGAATAGAAAGACATCTTTTTTTGTCGGTCCTACTATGATGTTACCGTGAAATTTGTCTATTTTGCTCCCGACTGAGCAATTAGAGGTGTTGCAAATTATAATTCTTGCCAGGAATCGAACCTAGGACCTAGGAACCAACTACCACGGAGCCAACCACGTCATCTTGATCTAGACACCTCGTCGTTCGAAGTATATATGAAATAAAAAAGTATTCCGCAATTTTCAAGTAATTTTCGCATAATAATAAGCCATAACTATCCACAGTGATGAAAGACAAGTTGTTTTCAAAACGATTTAGTATTTATTTCAGAAGAAGAACGAATGATTGAGCAACATTTTGGCAAACAATGTTTTGAATAGACAAAAATTCATATTTTTTATACTACAATTACACAACTAAAGTAGTAGACGACCGGCAGAGCTCTCTCGATCTCTATAATATTAATTTCCATCTATTAGAAATATGAAATTGTGGTTTAACGTAAGTTTCAACTTCCAATTCCCAAAATTGTTATAACATAGAAAATCGTTTCACCAGGGTTACTAATACTCGATCATACGCTTCAACGACAGTACATTTTATCGAGAGGCTCTATTTGGCATACGATATATATTATTAGGCTACGAAAGTCCGAATCTAGGGCTCTCGCTGGTTAGGGCGCGTGCCGACATAGAGCACCCTAGAGTGTTATTGTAAAGCCGGAGGCGAGCAGCCCTCGCCCACCGGGACAAATCTCGGAAGCCGTGTAAAGCGGAGCAGCTGAGTCTGGTCGCCGAAGGCAACCAATTAGCCGAAGCTGCGGAGCGGATTACGGACCGTGCATTGCACGCAAGGGTGGAATGGCTCAGTTACATTGGTCGATAACTCGGTCGACATACGGCATGCGGGGATTCCCCGCAGACGGTATAACTACCAGTGAAACTCACAAGTAGATAACTCGGTCGACATACGGTATGCGGGGAATCCCCGCACACGGTATAAGGACCAGTGAAACTCATAATGGCATGCGTTATGGAGATCTACCGCACCCCGCATACGGGCCCTATCGACCAGTGAAACTGAGCCATTCTGCTCTCCCAGCAGCGCCGGAGCTAAGGTGGAGTGGTCGTCCGTGACAAAACGTGGCTGCAGTACAACGCCTACTCACAGTAATGAACAGTAAAAATTTTTGGAAGTAGTTGCGTATTATTTACGACTGACCTCAATATTTTTTCTAAAAGCACTGCAATAATAACAAATGCATCGTTCGATGAAACGACGTTACTGCAATGAACATTGTTTGCAGCAATAATAATAAATGTCGATACCATATGAGGTAGGACCGCACTGGTAACTACGCGGCAGCGGAGCGACGCGATGCGGGTAAATATTATTTGTATGAAATTATATGAGATAGAACGCACTACGCGACAGCGGAACTACGCGGCGCGACATCCAGTTCCATACAGAAATATTTGGTTGCGTCGCGTAGTTACGCTTAGTGCGTAAGCACCTTTATGAGTCATGTATGTGACTCGTAAATTCGATGAATCGTTACGCTACGATTTACGATGAAAAGTTTTTCAATAAAATAAAAAGCAATGAATTGATGATTAGTGATTAGAAAAAAAAAGTAATGAAATTCATGGAATACTTATCGGTGACATGAAAATCGATCTAAGTAATTTCGATAAAATGATAGACACCCGTTGTCTATACACATCAAGCAATTGACATTTCCTAGTTAACATTGCATCATAATGAAATAAACACATTTTTTTTATATTTCGTTTATTGCGCCGAAAATATTATTATTCTTGAAGATCATTCAGGTTCACACCAAAATGCCGTAATCGGGAGTGTTGACGATGACCATAATATTCATGATATAGAAGACTAACGTGAAATTACCATCAATTTCTCCAATGCTAAGACTACGTCTAAGAAAAAAAAACAAAATATGAATTAAATTAAAAGGTGGCTATAATGCAATCTGGCCTCCCTTGCAGGCACTGTTCAAAGAGTCGTGCAGAGAAATGCGCTAAAATACTAAAAACTGTGCAGTGTGTGCGAGAAAGACAATTAAAACACCTAAAAAGGGCTCTGAACGCAACAAGCAAATGCACCTTGCGTAGATGCGCAGGTAGGAGCTGGTTACCCAAACTCAGATCCAACCTACTCTGCACAACCACCAGCTTGTACAGATACGTAAGCAGAGGCTGCTTGCCCAGATCCAATACCAGTATGCCTAGGTGCAAACCCGTGCTCCAGTGCGTAAGCAATAGTTGCTTGCTCGGCGACATATCCTGCTTACTACATAAACCATGCGAGGAAAAAAAATCATGTTGTTGCATTAAGAAGAGTTCATGTACGAAGTGTAAACCAATCCCCAGCTGTCAACCCCTGTCAATGGGACCTTCATGCAATTGCGTGGTAAAAAAGTCGAGTTCACAGAAAAATTGTAAATCGTGCCAGCATACCCCTTCCACCTGCATATCCCGGAAGAAGTTACTGCTTTGCAAAAGCCTACCCTTTTCGAAACCGATTTGTGTACAAGCCCAAAATGAATTGTGAGTCTACCTACTTACTAACTGAGCGTAATGATCCAACGTGGATCTTGGCCTCTAACTCTGTGCTGAACTAGCTCTAGCCAGTTATGGATTCCTAGGTCCCTGTGATCTTTTTGGACTTAATCACTGCAGCGATATCTAGGCCGTTCTACGACTACGATCACTCGGTCGTCCCATATAATGTTGATCTCCTTTTTCCTTTGATTGACGTATGTTACCGTACAACACAAATATTTAAATGTAGCAACTCCTTACAAGGCGGCATCTTTCACATTGGAGGTCTTTTCTTATCTCTTTCGTGTTCTTTTATCGTTCCATGTCAAAATATCTTCCCAAAATGGGAATTAAGCTTCCCATGGTTAATTCTGAGATCAGTCTTCTTTCCTTCTACCTCCAAGACGTCTGCACTGGCTTTCGCTTCACTATCACGCTGTCTAAAGTGAAAGCCAGTAGGTACAAACGTCTTTCCGCCCAGAAGAACGTAGGAAAGAGTTTTGTGAGCAGAGCAATTTTTCGATAGTTGGTATATTTTTTTGGCAGCCCTTCTTTTGTATTGGGTAAATAAGTCCCACATTCCACTCTGATGGTTGCTTTTCATCCGGCAAATCATATTAATTCATTTATAGGATCTTGATTGCACCGCTCGTGGGATATACGTAGTTAAGATATAGTTGCCGTGTATCAACTGAATAAAGAATTGTGAGTAGCGTGTAATAAATAAATTGTGTTTGTGATGTGATAACTAGACAGCAGGATCTTTATAACGGTAGTACAAACTTTTGAAGGTATCAGTGATGCGGCGTCAAAAGTACCATTGGATACGCCTAAATATTTATAGCTTCAGTTTTCTTCAAGGCCAGTCAAATTGAAAGGTCATATAATAACAATCGGCTTCTATGGACGCAACGTCACTGGGGAGGTACCTAAAACTGTAGCAAAGGTATTCTCTAGTCGGTACATTGTCATTATATTCATACACTTGATTAGTTAGGCTCGATATAATTTTTTTTTATCGGACAACCCCACACAAATCGATCGATCAATCGTTAATTTGATTTCTCTTTCCTATTCTTGATAGTCAAGAGGCATTGAGTAATCTAAGAAAAACTACGCTAATCGTAAGTGCATGTCCGGGAATGGATGCAAAGATCAACATGAATGCGTTTCGTTTCAGAAAAAAACAGAGAAACCGGCGTAGACAGCGCAGACGGCGAGAGTCGCGGAATATGTGCTGCCGTTGCGTCATCTGCGGCGCCGCCGTCGCCACCATCGGAGTCTTCGCCCTCTATTGGATCCCGATTTATGCGGCTATCGCGGGCGCCCTAGGTGTAGCTTTATAACCGTTTACGCTAACGGCCCCGCCACAAATGTGTTCTAAAAGTGTAATTCCGTGTATCCCGGCCGATCGCAGCCGCGCGTGATTGATTGCGTGCGACTGACGCGCGCTGGTGCGACAATAGTCGTGTCGTTTCCGGAGTCTGCGACTGATGCTTGCGGCTTACGACAGAACGATGTTTAGACACGCTGAGTCGCACGTCCGTCGTAGGCCACGACTTCTAAAGCGGCCGCCTTTCAATCTAGCTCATATCATTGCCGCGGCCGTGGCCGGCTGAAGAAGTGAGCAATACACCGCCTTCGCTCCCAGCTATGGCCGCCGCCCACCGCTGCCACTTTAGACCGCAGTCGTAACCGCTCCGTAAGGCCTCGTTGAAGGACCGACGACACGACTTTTCGTTTATGGCAAGACGGCGCTCGAAGCACAGCGGCACACCCAAACAACGGTGTCCTCAGATCGCCCGCGGATGACGCTTCAACGCTCTCGGCGAGGAACGTTGTACAGTCGCCATCAGATATATCGCAGCATATAAGGCGTTCATAAATATTTGAACAGTTCAGATATTTATGAACGCCTTATGTGCTGCGATATATCTGATGGGTACATCAAGCAATAAGCGCAAGATAACGCTTTTCCATAAACGCTCTCATATGCGGACATATGTTTGATTCCCTCGCGCATCTCTTGTCCCTGAATGAAGCCTTAGTTTTGTATACCCTGAGTCCAAACTGTCTTTTGACACCTGTATACGCCATGTGAATTAATATGCAAATTTGTTGTATCAAGACTAGCAAAATTCCTGTAAATGTTCAGTTAATGAGGGTTTTCTGGATCATAATTATTACCTGATGTTTATCTTTTGTGTGGTCTGTTTGAGTCATCATGCTTAGAATAAAGACGCCTAACTCTCGTCTTCATACAACAGATTTGCTTGCTATAAAGCCGCTTTTGGTATTATGTGTGAGCTAATCATAGAGACGTGTTGCTTGTGACATTGACGTTGTGACAGACACGCACACGGACTTCGTCCAGTGGCTAATCAAAACTGGCTTCACTTTCAAGCTTTCAAGCGCTGCGCTGATTGGGTAATATATCAAGGTAAAGTAGGTACTAGTAATTTTCCAACTTAGAAAACCTTCATTAGATGTCTTACAACTGTGTGTAACTACTTGAGTTTGTGTTTTTCGTAATTTCCTAATCACTTATAGTTGCTACCATCGGTACCCAAAAGTATCTTATTTTGCTGAATATTATAGTCGTCGTACTTTTGAACATGTTGTTTCATTTGGGAGAATAGAAGATTACACATAGGAAGACGCCATAAGGCTTAACTAAATTTGTTTTAAGTACAGAAACCATCAAAATCAACAGCGCCGGATCTTCAGATTTTTTCCCGGGACAGAAACTTAATGTGGCATCTCCATTTTCTTCTGCAAGGCTCTGTGAAACGACTTTTTGGTCTTCGAAATCTTCGAATATAGGTATACTACGCTACTACTAGCCACTGAACACGACGAAACGTTCGACGTTGCGCAACTGAACAATAAGCTATAACATAGACATAATGTAAATAATAACCTAAATTCAAAATTTTAATAACCTCTGACATGACAAACTGCATTCAAATCGGACCATCTGTTTGGGAGTTACGATGCCACAGACAGACACACAGATATACATGTTCAACTTTTAACACCCCTTCTTTTGTCAGGGGTGAAAAACTAAGAGAAAATAAGAATAAAAAATATTATTTATAGGCTGTTAAAAACATTGACTGTATCAGGGCTTGTTAGCCTTCACGGAGTGATTACATACTCTTTGGCCCTCACTACCAGTGAGTCGGCCTTTGTGTGGGAGTACAAACGCCCGCGCCACAGGAGTGATAACAGATGACTTCTGTCAGTGCGTCCCATCCTGTGGTACCTACCTACTGACTCTGTCCCATTAAGTGGTCCACATGATGGGGCAGATAGGTAATGGGACGACCTAGACACGTTATTCAACAACCGAGCGGAAGAGCCATCCGATCTGGATTCATGGAAAAGAAAGAAATCTACCTTTTCCCAGCAGTGAGAAATACATTGGAGGCCATTTGTACGCTAACTATAACAAGGAAGGGTATATTTTTTTTACTATGAGTGAGGCGAAATGATATAACACATGTCCATTCTTTTTTCATGTTCTCCAACGTATAATGAAACCAGTAATTCATTATCAATTTGCTTGAACAAATCTCTCTACAGAAGTTAGAGGGTTTGGTCAATTTTAAGTACTTTGAAGGACAATTTCTCCTAACAGGTTGAATTTGGGCAGCTAAAAAAAATACTTGTCTGCTATTTTAGACTACTCCTTAACATATATCAAATTGAATGAAATCGGATTCGGACAGTTAGGCACCCTTCCTTGTAAGTAGTATAACTAGGTACCTATAAAGAGACGGATTAAGTTCGTAATCCCGCCATCCCCGTTTCACCACTGGACATCCAGGCAAGGGGAGCTACATCATACTTCTGTTATCAGTTTACCACTTATTCGGACGAAGCGATTTGCTGCATCATTTGTAATGCGAACCGCTAACGAATGGAATTCGCTCTCTTGGGACTCTTCAAGGAAAGAGTCAATAGGCTGTTGCTGCAACGCACTTCATTTTCAACCCGAAATTCACTTACCATCAAGTGTTACTGAAGCGAATCTATGGTCATTTTATGGATAAAAAACCTTTAAGTATTACCTATTTATTACCTATGGTCACTAGTGACATACGATTTGACAGAAACTTGTAAATAAATAAACTTTTGGTATCTACAAAAAAATGCAAAATTTTGTGTAGTAAACGCGCAAAAAACTCGTCTTTATTGAAGTTCATCATTATTGAAATAAACTAAGTGGATTCATGAAGTAGATGTAGGCACATTTTATAGGTTAAGCACTAGACATTATCCAGTGAATTACTTATACTTACGACACGCAAGTTATCAGAGCAAAATAACCTGTGTATTTTGTCCAGGATAAAGGATTACAAAGAAATCGGAATTAAATCAAAGCTTAAGTAAAAAAACCAAGCCTTGGATTAGCAATCCAACATTTGGACAACATCTCAAAAAAAAAAAAAGAAAGAAAATGCTCAGATCTTGTAACTATAGAAATTATGGAAAGGAAGCTTTAGGTAATTAATTTTTTTTTACCTACATAAACTGGTTTTCAAAGTAACTTCCTAACATTTTATTTATATATATTTCCCATACATTTCAACGATCAGTTTTTGGTATGAAAAATGCTCTCAAAAACTTTCTTACTCTCTACCTTCTCGATGGCAGAGCAATTCTAAATTATATTGATGATATTTGTTCGTTTCCTAAACAGCAGGGCACAGTCACAGCAAAGTTTGAAGAAACGGTTACCGAAAGCCGTTTGTTCGTTACTCGCACCTTTCAACCTTCGTCTGAAAGTGCAGTTTTCGATATGGATACACGAAAATGGTATTTTGTAATTTTTATAATAAATTTCCTCATACCGTCAACACCACAATAACTGAGAAACGGGATGTTAGGGTTGTACTTAAGTACCAACACATTTCATGCCGATCGAGTCTTGGATATTTCTACCCGTCGATGATAAAGAGGCATATGACTTTATTTCTCATCGACGAGAACTCAGCACAAACTTCAGATTAATGAATTATCATGTTTCTCACGTTAACTGTTTCAATAACAAATAAATAATTGTAATATTAATTACCGGATACCTTTACTTGCCCGAATTTCATTTCCCATAAATGTATCACTTGGCATAATTTTCGTGCTTCCTGCCGTACATACCATATTCTTATTATTATTCATGTAGAAATCATCAAGTTTGTTTTATAACAACCCCGATAAGTATCAGCTATACAGAGGAAAATTGATATATGGCAAATGAATATTATAGCAAGTGATACATTATGGCATATGATATTCGGGTAAACGATAGAAAACCATTGATTACAAATATTGTTTTATACAGGTCTTTATCGACCTGTGCAGAATGCGACTTTGTTTTTACTCCTCCCCGACCCAAACCAAGGAAAAACAATTTAGAGCCCAAGCAGGCGTGCTTAGGTATTGACAAACTAATACAAGAAGAGAGAGACAACCATGAGTGGAATGTTGCATTTCAAAAGGCGTTAGTAAAGAGGCTAGAAGCTTCAGAAAGGAGAATAGCATTAGATGAGTATCTTGACGAAGATATGGATTTGGGCGGACCCGCAAAAAAAGGTCGGAAGCGGAAAAGACGTAAAGAGTATAAAGAAACAACAGCGGCTACTGACAATGTTAAAACTGAACAAGTAAAAGTTGGTACAGGTGACGCAGAAGCTCCTCTTCCAGAAATTCAACCCGTGTTCAAAGAAAAAAATTGCGTGTGTTCTTTAAAAATAAAAAGACAAGAACGGAAACGCAAGAGGTTCGCAAAGATTATGGAAAAAGAACAGATGAAGTTTGAGAAATTAAACATGATGGCTCAGCGGAAGTACGAAAGGGAACGAAGAAAAGCTTACAAAAAGTGTGAGAGGACTCAACTTGCTGCGGAAAGAGGGTACTTCAGAGGGAGCAAAGATGGCGGTGGGCCTACAGCGGAAGAGACATTTAGCGTCTTTTTACATATGGATCCCGGAGAATGGTGAGTTGGTGTAATCGACGTTAATTTATAACGGTACGTTTCCAGTGATGCTGGGTAGAATGGAGCGAATTCAAAATTTGACAAAACATAATCACACTGTTTGCACAGTCGTACGCGCGATTTCGAGCGCTGTGTTTGATCAAACACGGCTTCGTCAATTGGCTTACAAAATTGCAAGCCAATTTACCAATACTTTATGTATGATATGCCTATTATTATTGAATGCCGGCAGTATATCAATTGCTTAGCCAATTAATCGAGTGGCTAATTTAACCAGTTGACTACGACATATACTAAATAATATTTTTATTCAATTTTCAGTGGTTGCAGAGGTCGAGGGGCATGTTTGGAAAAATGTAAAAAGTGTTTCTTTAAATATTGCGTGTGGTTCTATCTTTTTGGATTTGTGACTTTCTTTATCGTCTCGTACGGAATGCATATGCTTTAATTGTTGAATGTATGTCCAATTTGCTTGATTAAATGACTTGTGTATCCATGTAAAGGGTTGATTTTCTACACCCATATAATTTCTAGTTATACCATGATTATATGCACTTCAATCTGTGAAGTCTTTCGTGTTAATGCAATCTAAATAAAAAATATTATCGCTCTTACTCAGTGACAATTTGACTCCTTTAGAGGATGAATTTCAGATAATACCGAAATCAGTTTCCTAAAATTACAAATTATATTTAGAAATTATTATAATTCGTATTCGAAAACTAAGCATTTGTCATACAAACTTTTAACCCCAATATAACCCCATACGGGATGAGTTTTGAAAAATCCCTTCTATTCCCTTTCTATTCCTTGCCAAAGCCTTATACTAACCAACTGTAGCCTACACTAACTCGCCAAGTTGACCAAAGTTGGCCGTAGTATGGGTTTCCGCGGCGAAGTGCCTCTCCATCATTCTTTGCTCTCCACACCTTCTATGTCCCCCGACTTCGGTCAACTTCGCGAGTAGTGTGGAGCCGCAATAAAACTTTCAAGGTCCTACATCTTTCCTACATTCAGTAGTTTCGGCTCTGCGTTGATGAGTCAGTCATTCAGGACCATGGACCTAGTAAATATATAAGCTCCTTGTTCAGGACTTAAAGGCTTACACTTGGCTAAATTTAGCATCCTAAGTGAGGCATGCAGCAATACGAAAGAGTGAGATGGAGTTATCTCCATACGTGTCTCACATATTGCTGCATCCCTCTCGTTAGTGACTAATTTAGAAAAGTGTTATAGCCGCATTAGGTAATTTTCTTCTGTAGACTTCTGTCTATGAAGACTTTTCTCATTCAATATTTTATTACCTATGGTCACAATCAATGTGACATGTGACAACAGAAACTTTTAGTTATAAATAAGTACCATTTTAGGCTTAATAATAATAATAAATAAGTAAAATAATGTCAAAATTATACGTTCAAGTTGATATAAGCTTTCGCGTCTTATGAATTATTATGTAGGTATTAAAAACAAGAGTTAATAAAGGAAATTCTATTCTGGTTGGTCTGTACCGCCCTGGTAACTATAACACACGCACTAAAACAAGTAGGTACTCACTCCAGAAGATAATGATAATGAAATATTCATAATAAGCCTGTAATAAGCAAACTAATCTATAAGTGCAGTGTCTGATGTATTCTTAAATGCCAAGAAATTTATTTTGCTTTCTCATTTTTTGTACCAATCAAGTGGAAACTATTCCGAACCTGCTTCTCTATGCAAATAATTTGAAACATTTGGTCATTATCTATAATAGGTATTTTGCAACAAACAGAGAAAACAGCAGCAGTCCAAACATTTAAGGACAAGTAAAAAAAAAACACGAATGAACAGTGCAGCATGAAAAGAAGAAAATCTCCTTACTTTTGCTCTAAGTCAGCGTAAAGAACCGTAAATAAGTAAGTACCTAGAAACTAGGGCGTTGCTTATTTTCTAACCCCGTACTCTCACCCCCTCATTCTGTTCTAGGACACGAAAAAACGTCACTAATTTTTATTTATTTTTTTAATTCAGGTTTAGTGGTCGATACCGCCCATTAAAAATCCGAGATAAATGTTAATAAAACTCGGTTCACATAGTTTTCTTCTTAAATTTTTGGCGGTAGCGACCCCTAAAACAGGAAAAAATTAAAAAGTCAGTGACTTTTTTCGTGTCCTAAAACAGAATGAGAGGGTGAGAGAACGGAGTTAGAAAATAAGCAACACCCTAGTAGAAACTTTATTTGTACCAGCCCGTCTACCACAACTATGGTTCGCGACTCATGTCGAGCAACATACCATCACCCGTCACTATCTGACAGAGCTGTACAGAAAGAGATAGATAGTATATCCCGCGCGAGAAAGAGTTGCGTGTCACAGTTGCGCTAGAGGTGCTGATTAGCCTACAGTAGTAAACGAGATCAAATATAATTCGATTTAAAAATGGGCAAGAATAGAGACGTGCTGTTCTCCGGGACGTTTTCCTATTTGTATAGGAAAGTTCTCGAGAACGTTATTTCTCCATACAAATCGGGATAAGTTCTCGAGGACACATCTCTAGGCAAGACAGTCTGAAAGGAAAGTTTTCATTGACACACACGCCTATCACACGCTTGTCTGTGGCATCGTGTAGCTCCCTACCCCTGCTCCGCTACTCCCTGTGTAGGATCGGATGATCCGATTGGAATGCCGTATTTTAATCGAATCGGCTTTCGATCGATGTCGATGCCGTTCTTTTGAAGTCGGTGAATGCGGTGTCCTTCTTTTTTCTTGGTTGCAAGCTTATAAAGTCTCGAGTTCCATTTGACAGCATTTATTCACCTATCTGTTTGTTTCTTCAAAACCAAGGTTTGTCCAGACCAATCAGGCTGCGAAAGAGCTGGTTTCGTGATGAAGAAAAGTGAAAGGTAATTAATGTCCTATTAACCCTTCCCGTACCGCAAGGTCGTACAGAACATCTGCCCAGTATGCCTGGATCAGTGAAACTATATCTAACCTTCTACTAAGTCTTGTAGAGATGAAATATAAAGATAAAAAATCATTTAGGTTATGATTAAACCTGCGCTGTGGATATAATATTAGGGTGCATGCATGAAAGCTTATTAAATAAAAATATAAATATTGTTTAGGTATCCAAGTAAGATCCATGGGAATCACTTTAGCATCGTCCATAAATAACACACAATACTCATAATCATAAGTCATAATGTTATTAAGTACGACGACTTGTAGACGAGTTAATTCGTCACCAGCAGCAGCAGGGTTAGCATATCGTGGCGCGACTTAGTATCACCTGTCTTACTCGCACGATATAGAAAGAAAAGTGACAAGTAGTGTTTTCTCGCGCGACAATGAGTCGCGTGTCACAGTTATGCTAGAAGCACAGAAATTATGCTCTACGTCTGAAAGAGACGTGGGAATAGCTTAGAAGATGAGTACATCTAGGTCAAACGCTTTTCAGAGCCAGTAGTACTCCCAAAGTTAAATACATAATTATATTTAAGTTAAATAACTACATGAACATGACATACGAGTAACTATTGTAGGTATGACATGTGGAAGTCGGCAATCATTGCCCTAATCCAGGACATAATGAGCAGGTACATTTCTAAAGCACTTCCAATTTTCACACAATCGTCATTGTGCAGGTCCCTGTCAAGCTCCGGCAAAGCCGAATTCTCTGTAAGCCCCAAACGATTAAAACCTCAAAAGGGATGCACATGTCTCGACAAACTAGTCGATGAAGAAAGACAACGGCATGCCAAGAACATTGCTTTTCAAAAGGCTTTAATACGGAGACTAGAAGCTTCTGAAAAGAGGCTATCGTATGATGATTGGAACGAAGATGATGAGGATGATGATGAGGATGATGATAAGAAAAAAGATAAGAAGAAAAAAGGAAAGGAAACATATAACATAAAGCTTCCTAAATACAAACGCCCGGACGACAAAGTCTCATGCATGTGCTTTAAAAAAATAAAAAAAGAAGAGCGAAAACGCAAGCGATTCGTAAAGCGTCTAGAAAAACAACAGGCAAAGTATGAAAAGAACACTTTAAAGGCTCAAAGGAAGTATGAAAGAAATCGAGTAAAGGCATATAAAAAGTGTGACAAGTTACAAGAAGCTATAGATAGACAATATTTGAAGGGAAAAGAAGTCTCGATAGCGCAAGGTGACGACACGTATAAAGTGTTCTTGCATATGGATCCGGGTGACTGGTGAGGTTGTTTTTTTATTGCAACTTTTTAGGTTTCACCTGCTTCGGTATTTGCTTTTCTCTCTATCAGAAATAAAGCTCTTCGATCGCCTAAAACTTGTGAGCGAATGAAGTCTACTCCATAAATTCATACAAGTCAGGCATATTTCACAACCCGTCTACTCAATTGAAGGATAAGGGAAGAAACTGGCTGGCTTTTAGTCCATTTCATTTTAAATTGATGGTTTTCGTCTATGGCCACAAAATATCTCAGCTATATACATTTTTTTGCTATATTTTTACTAGCGCCATACTTTGCAAATGTGAATTAGCCAGTTTTAGGTAAGTACAGTAAAGGAAACAAACGCGTACAGTTGCCGAGAAACTTCTTGAGCCTAACCTTGACTGCGCAGTAGCCGATTTACGTACAAATATGCATGCGCAGATCCGCCATTTTGGGTCAAGAAGTTTCTCGGCAACTGTACCTTTGTGACCCTTAGTGTCACTCTGACAAGAGCGAAAAAGGTACGCATTTCAATTTCCCAAGGAAATTTTCCTTGACTATACATGACAGTCATGATTCCAAAATGTATAAATAAAACTGAATTTGCAACGGAACCTTGTTTTAAAATGGAATTTAAAAATGTTCTTTGTTACAGCGGTTGCAACCAGGATATAAGGAGCTTCGACTATTTAAAAAAATGTTTCTACAAATGTTGCGTATTTCTGTATCTTCTGGGATTTCTGATGGCTTATGTGACATTTTACGTCATTACTAGGTTTTGATATAATAATGATGTTCTGTTTCGTTCTGAAAATTATATTTTTTGTTTGACTCGCGTTGTTCGATTATTTGCTTAATTCACGGACAACCTCACACAAATCAATCCAGTCCGACATTCAGCTCTAATAGGTTTGTGTTATGGGTAATAGACAACAATATACTGACATACATACTTATATATATGTAGAACATATCCGTGTCAGATCATCACACAAATTCCTACCTGCTTGTCAGGATTCGAACCCAGTACCGTCGGCTCAATAGGCAGCTGGACTACCACGCCGCCAACCGCGTCGTCAAATGTCTACGCAGTCCACTGATTAGGGCTTCCAATATCCCCGGTATCCCGGGACTATCCATACAAAAAATCTCGTGATTGGATGCTCTACCACTGACCTGATATTGTAAGCGAGGCCACTTGGAAATAAATCGTAATCAAGACCAACCTTACATAGCTCAGTAGGTAGGTACCATCGTAATTCTATGGAACCTCTAATTTTTTTTACTATCCGATGAAATGATGTAACGATCGTCGCTCATGGATGCTCATGGATATGTGCAACACCAGAGTAGAAGCCCATTTGATGCGTTTAGGTTCACTTCATCCATATTCGCATTTTGTCAACATTCCTATTCCTCCACATTCTCACCTAGTCTACAATCCCATCTGGTCTGCATTCCCAACTTGTCCACAATCCCAACTCGTTCACATTCCCATATCGTCCTTATTAACCTATCTGCCTTATTCGATTTTGAAATTTGCAAGCCATTTATCAACAACCACTTCTAGTGACTCAATAAAAGGAGGTAGTTCTCAATTGTAAGTTTTTAAAAACGTTTTTACCTTTATTGGAATGTGGATAAGTTGAGAAAGTGGACGAAATGGGAATGTGGACTACTTACATCGGAATGCGGACGAGTTCGTAATATGGCAGAGTTGGGAATGTAGACGAGATATGAAGTGGGCGATTTGGGAATTGAATGTGGACGAAATAGGAATGTTGAAAAAAATAGGAATATGGACGAAGCTCGAAGTAAACAGAAAGGATTTGATGTTAAACTCTAACTGTATTAAATACAAATACAAATACTCTTTATTGCACAACTCCAACATCAAAGAATATACAACACAACATGAGATACATTCAAATAACAGGCAGAGGTAAACAACAGGCGGTCTTATCGCTAAATAGCGATCTCTTCCAGACAACCTTTAGGTAGCGGAGTAGTTGAAAATTAATGTTTGAAATTAGTAGGTGGTGCATAATAATAAAAGGACTAAATGAACGACTACCATAAAAGACAAAGGTAATAAACATACATAAATAAAACTATACAGATATACTTACATAAATACTTAGACATAATAAATAAATATATTGTAAAGTAATAAATAAAACAAAAACAGTATGAGCCACAAAGTTAAAGGAGCGATTATTATTGCAGTGTACTAAGGGAGAGACAAGTAGTGTTTTTTGACGAGGGTTTTAAATGTTGCAAGAGATTGGGCACGCCTTATATCCAGAGGAAGCGAATTCCACAGTAAAGTAGCCCGGAAAGTGAAAGAACCATTATAAAATTTAGAAGATGAAGGGGGAACAGTAAGAACTAAGTTTTGTGCAGAGCGAACAGAACGCAAATAACTGAAGCGCTCCTTGAGGTAGCGGGGAGTTGTGGGGTTAAATGGTACATTATAAAGAAGAGACAGAATATGGGAGTGACGACGATTAAGTTCAGTAAAGTCGGTAAATTTTGTCGTTGTTGCCTATATTCAATAAAACTACACAATAAAAGAACTTATTTTATTATTAAAATAATCGAGCATAAATATTTTAAACAATGCCTGCTATTTATTATTTCACTAAGATTTAGGCACCACAAATTATTAGCGGTAAAGAATAACCACATTATACAACTTAAATTATAATTTTGGCATTATCAGTAACCATTTTTGGATAATACACATAATAAGACAATAATAAAAAATAACTTAATAGTTTTAAAACATGGGAGCTCCATGTATACGAAACTAGAGAAGGAACAGATATTATTTGTTCGAAGTATAATAAAAATATATCAACAAGAAGAGTAAAGCTAAGAAATAATCTTATTATGTGATGAATATTATTATAAAAAATATTTTTTTATTAGATATTTGTAACGAAAAAAATTCACTGAGTATATTTTAACAGATTTTTAATAACAAGGCACGCAAATAAAAAAGTGACCAATAGAATACGAATACAAATGAAGAGTGAAGAGCAAAAACGCCTTTTTTTATTCATAAACTGACCAGCAATTGACCTCGGTAACACCTGATGGTAAAACTATGCGGTAATTTATATTATTTATTAGTATTTCTTTAAAAAATCATACTTGAAACTAAAGTACACCCTATGAGGCTACTACTTCCCAAAATCGGGTCTCACGTAAAAATTTGACTACAGTAGAACCTCGATTATCCGAACCATTACTAAGTTTATCCGAACACTCAATGACTCGAGCATGGTTTCGGTGTTCTAATAGGTAAGACACTAGTGTTGGCCCGGTGCAGCCGTTGGAAACGCGGGTTTGAACTTCGGCGCGAAACAATCTTACTCGAACGCCCTGGATTGGTTTAACATCAACACCAAATCTTGGATATACAATTTCAGATGATGAAAATGTTTCATCAATAAACATTAAGATGACGATAACGAACACGATGCTCCGAAATCTCATCTCAAAGAACACAGTCGTGTTCCGATGAACCGAACTAGTCTCGGTCCCAAATGGTTCGCAAAATTGAGGTTCTACTGTAAAACAATTATCCCTGAAACTAACTTTTGGGTGGATCAACTTTTTCTTGTTGTTATTCTGTCCCGTCACTCAGGAGACAATGGTGATTAAACTTCTTAGAAAAGTGTTGAAAATTTATAATATTGGTATTTTCAAGAGATATTCTAAATAAGAATGGGATTATAACTGCTGCAATTACAAGTTACAACATTTTTGTTGAATATTGCCGCCGAAAATCGTAATTTTAAAGCGTAACCCAGGGGACATCATGGCAACAAGCAACAGAGAAAAGTTGATTGACCCTTGTATCGTTTTTCCGCTGAACTCTTCATTCGTATGTCCTCTTTCATTCCAATGAGAAAGTGCCGTGCATTAGGCTCCATGTCTTGGAGCTTAGTTTTTATTCGTGAATATTTTAGTCTGTTCTCTGGTGTGTATTCAATATACAGTTTTCCATTTATCTTCTAAATAATCGGTTCTGGATTTAATACTATATTGTGATAGTTTTATAGACTATACGATCATCTCCCGATCGACGACTGAACCGTACATATAGTTCAATCGACATCTTAAGGGTAAATCAAAGAAACCTCAGGTTAGGACATCTGGTAGCATACCGTGGTTCTAAAATCCATGGTTTAATAACGATAAAACACCACAAATCATGGTATCTAATATCGCCATATATTTCTACTTTGACTATGAAAAAAAAATTAAGGACTCCATAGATTTTAAAACCACGGTATGCCACCAAATTTGCTAACCCTAATTCTGACATCACAACGGTGCCGATTCTCATAAGGCACATTAAGTTCGCTCAAAAATTCAACTAAAGATCAGTCTCTCTGATCGTATAAACTCCATCGCATACATTCTCCTTTAGAACCAGCGCTTTCTTCGCACCAATCTCCTCGTGTTTTAGAACTATAGAACTGGCCCGTTTTCGATTAGGACTCTCAATATCATTGATATCTTTCAACGGCGATCTATTCACGGCTAGGTTCCCAATCGACGACGTAAGATCCGAAGGCACGTTGCCATCTAAGCAGTATAACAACGAATCGGTCATTTTCTCGTCATCTTTCGAGGTATTCAGTATAGATAGGTCTACAGGCGTAGCGGTAAGGACCGATCTGCTGAGTAAGTACTCACGGAAGGGTTCAGTGAGTGATTTGCTCCGTTCTTGAGTGACGGTGATAGTGGGGAGGGGTTCGCAGAGCGTCGCGTTTAGTTCTAGGTTCGGTCGTTCGCGGCTCAGTATGAAGCGGGAGGTTTCAGAACGCAGCGGACTGATGTCGCCGACGGACAGCGAGCGGCCTTCGAACGTTCGAGAACGGGGGATTGACGCGTTCAACGATCTGGAATAGATAAGCATTGTTATTAAAAGAATGAGACATATTTAATTATTGTATTAACCCTAGAGTGCTCGCGCTATGAGCATTTTGCCGCCCGCGGAACTATATTCGTGATATTTTGTAAACGATGCATTTGTCAAGTCCAAGCGTCCTAGTAGCTGCCCCCCCGTACCTTACCTCCTTGTTTTAGAAATTATAACAAATTCAGTGCGGGGGTGACTGCAGGAGGCAAAGATTGTCACAGGTGTGTCGCGTTTGACGGCAAATTGCTCACTGCGCGACTACTCACGTAAGTAAAGTTTATGGATCTGTTTTTAGGGTTCCGTAGTCAACTAGGAACCCTTATAGTTTCGCCATGTCCGTCTGTCCGTCTGTCCGTCCGCGGCTTAGCTCGGTGATCATTAGTACTAGAAAGCTGAAATTTGGTATAAGTATGTGTATGTATAACGCCGACAGAACGGTAAAATAAAAATTCAAAAATTTTATGTTTTTCGGGTACCTCTCGAACACCTAAAGTGGGGGTTCATTTTCAACACTGGTGTGTGGGGTGTCGTTGAATAGGTCTTGTAAAAATAATGGGGGTCTTCTAACATTATTTTTTGATAAAGTCAGCAGTTTTGTAAATATTCGCTCCAAAAACAAAAAAAATGGTGTCCCCCCCCTCTAACTTTTCAACCACGGGTCAAAAAAATTCGGAAAAATTCATGTTAATGACTAATGAGGCCTTATAAGTACTTTCAATGAAAACTATATTGAACAAAAACGGTCGAGCCGTTTTTGAGTTATCACCAAATTTCATATTTTTTCTTTAAAAGGTCGTAAGTTGACTTCCAGAAGGTAATAAGTGATTACAGTTTCTAGGGCGTTTACGACCTTTTTATAGAGCTTAAAATCTTTCTTAACGTAAACCTCGGGCTTAACACAGCAGTTTAATGTGAAGGATGAGCAACTACGGAACCCTACACTGAGCGTGGCCCGACATGCTCTTGGCCGGTTTATAGAGCTTGAAATCTTTCCCGTAACTTAAGTCCATTGTGAAGGATGAGCAACTACGGAACCCTACACTGAGCGTGGCCCGACATGCTCTTGGCCGGTTTATAGAGCTTGAAATCTTTCCCGTAACTTAAGTCCATTGTGAAGGATGAGCAACTACGGAACCCTACACTGAGCGTGGCCCGACATGCTCTTGGCCGGTTTATAGAGCTTGAAATCTTTCCCGTAACTTAAGTCCATTGTGAAGGATGAGCAACTACGGAACCCTACACTGAGCGTGGCCCGACATGCTCTTGGCCGGTTTTTTTTATATAGTTGAAATATTATGAGTTTTCATTGCGTTCAGTATTGTTTTGATATAACTATCGTATTAATATTGATTTTTGGTTGGTTTTGTTTAGTTATTGGGCGTTGTTTTTGTTTTATTTTGCTCAGTTTACTTTATATTATTACGACGAACATTTCTGAAATTAAATTGCCCTGGCGATGACTAGACCACATATCATTACTACACTGAGCGTGGCCCGACATGCTCTTGGCCGGTTTATAGAGCTTGAAATCTTTCCCGTAACTTAAGTCCATTGTGAAGGATGAGCAACTACGGAACCCTACACTGAGCGTGGCCCGACATGCTCTTGGCCGGTTTATAGAGCTTGAAATCTTTCCCGTAACTTAAGTCCATTGTGAAGGATGAGCAACTACGGAACCCTACACTGAGCGTGGCCCGACATGCTCTTGGCCGGTTTATAGAGCTTGAAATCTTTCCCGTAACTTAAGTCCATTGTGAAGGATGAGCAACTACGGAACCCTACACTGAGCGTGGCCCGACATGCTCTTGGCCGGTTTTTTTAATATAGTTGAAATATTATGAGTTTTCATTGCGTTCAGTATTGTTTTGATATAACTATCGTATTAATATTGATTTTTGGTTGGTTTTGTTTAGTTATTGGGCGTTGTTTTTGTTTTATTTTGCTCAGTTTACTTTATATTATTACGACGAACATTTCTGAAATTAAATTGCCCTGGCGATGACTAGACCACATATCATTAGAAGATCCGACGTACACACATTGCAGAAACAGCTGAGAAACCAAATCGTCCGATTTGTAACATCGGATCATCAAAATATAATATGCGCAGTATGACCGTCCAAGAAAAATAGAAGTTCGAAAAAAGGATGCAACAGATGTGCAAAGTTACTGTGCAACGAACATTGTATGTACATCTGTCAGGATTGTTTTGCTAAAATACATATTGTAATGATGAAAACGTATAATTTAGCTATTAAGTTTAATTTTCCTTTTTTTATATAAATAATTGTGAAGAAGTTGCAAAAAACCAAGAAATTTCACCTAAGATTTCCCAAAGCATTCTTTTCTGAATTCTAAGCATCAAACTTTAGTAAATGTTTCTTATTCTGATAGTTTATGTTTTATTCTATCCTTTGAACATAATTATAAATTCATATAACGCCTATTTGCTAGAAAAAATCATATTAAGTATGGGCGGCAAAATGCTCCCCACGCGATCACTCGCGTTTCACGGGAAGGCGCGATCACTCTAGGGTTAAGCGGTTTATTCACGTGAAATTGTTAGGAACGGCCCGACTAGTTTCGAGTGACAAAGTTGCCGCGCCGTTGTACGGGCAGCAGTCCATGATGATTGATGAAAGAGCTCCATACGATCTCGAAACATGTCGGGCCGTTCTTGACAATTTTACGTGAGTGTAAACCGCTTAATACAATAATTAGATAAGTACGGTGTGAACGTATTAATATTGAAAACCTTTGTAATATGTCGTGCGGGGCATCCTCCATTATGCACTTGACTTGTCACAGAAGTATTTTTAACCCCCCCCCGCGAAAAAAAAGAGTTTTTTTTTTAATCGAAAAACTTGTCCGTTGATTTCGTTTTTAGCTATGCTTGGTGGAAATATGACCAATTTCCAAGATAGTCAGCTTCAAAGCTAAACATTTTAATTTAGGTTATTCTAATAAAGGAAGTTGAAAAGAGACTTCAGCTTTTAATTTGTAACTTGTAGCTTCATGGGCTGGGGGCTTAACCTAACCCTCACGACATGTGAGTCGGACTTTGTGTGACAAACCCACTAACGGGAATATCTCCGCGCCACAGGATTGAATCTAACCACAATGTTACGAAGTACCTTTCACAAGAGTACGTTGACCTCGTGTCATCGTCAGACGACACGAAATCGCTGTCGTTGTCGCGCATCCCAATAGCACTCGGCTCGCACGTGTTGTCTCGCTCGCACGCGCCCTCCCCGCACAGCGCGGCGTCTCGCTCGCACATCGCGTCGCGCTGCTCGCACGTGATTATGAGAGGCTTTCTGGATCGCGGCGTCATTATGGATTCCTGCAATCACAGTGTAACTTACGTGAACAAAAAAACATGCAAAATAACTTATCTGACATCCTCAGCCCTGAATCTACATTTAGGACGCACTTTGAACCTTGTCACAATGACACAAGGTTTAAAATGGTTCCGTACATCGAGCGTAATCCACGACCGTTCACTTTTTTGGTGCCGCAGTGATTCCCCAATCATTTACGGCTTATCAAAAGTGTGGGTCTCTATATTTATTAATAACTAAATATAGTATGTTTAACGTAACTTTATATAAGTGTAAAGAAATATCTAATAGTTATCAATTAGAAATTCTGAAATGAACAAAAAATTAAAGCTCATGACAATGATATAAAAGGATGACAATGGTAAGAAGTCAGATACAAACACACACACAGGTTATTACAGCGAGGAATAATCGTTAAAGGAATCGATAACAAAATAACCACGATGCTAAAAGTTTACCACAGAAAATGAGGGTCCATACAAGTAACATCCAGTAAAAGTGCTACAGTGCGTGAGCTGTCAGAATGACATTCGCGTTTTTTACCTGTCTCGTTCGCTCTAAGCCGATTCAGATAAGAACCTCTCTGTTTCCACCAAAACCCGAATCGCAATCGAGAGCTCACGGCCTGTACTAATATAAACCGACAGTATTCAGTCTTTACATGCTTTTTCAGAACAACTCATGGAACTCATAACAATGGTTATAATTTAAATACGTTATTCTTCGCTATAACACGAAAACTCTCAGTAAACAATGAAGTTAGCAACATGCAAACAAACCTGCATAGCCTTGGACAGTTTCTGCGTAGACTTCGTTATAGGCGACATAGAGGCCCTTCTAAAGTTCACAGTGTATGGAGTCGCGCAATCTTCCACTATAGGCGCCTCCGATGTACCAGGCGTACTCGTGAGATAATGCAAACGGAAGTCTTCATCTCGACGTTTTTTTGGAGTCTCTTTGATTGGACTATCGTACGACAAATCGTTTTCTGAACCAGTATCCTGTTCATCGAAACAAGACACACACGAAGTCGGCGTGCCTTTGATAACTATGTTCCGCTTCTGATATTTCTTGTTTATATTCTGTGACGCCGATAGAAGTTTCGATCGGAACAATCTAGAACCTTTCTTTGTGTTTTTAGGCGTTTCTTCGTTATCTATCATACTTAAGTTAGGCTCTGAAACGAATTTCGGGCTAGTTTTTCTTCTACGACTAATAGCACCTTCTGATAATGTGCTCTCGTTACTACCATCCGAGTCGTAATCGTCATCCAATGACTCTGAACTGGCGATTTTGTGGGCGAGGTTCTTTAGGACAATGTTCTTGTGTAATGGGTCATTTTTGTCGTCAAGGCGTTTCTTCTTCTGTAATTAAGCATGCGTGATGCGGGTTAGCGACAGAAAGAGTTAGTGAGAAGATAGAGGATGATTCACAATGCTGACACACAATGTTAGTGGTGGATATTCGAAAAAGTTGAACTATTTTATCGTAATTTGTCGTGTGTGTAAAAGACTCTGTGTAAGTTGAAGTCTAAAGGCATAGTTTACTTTTGATTTCTAATTCATTTATTAACTTTTTTGAATATCCCGTTATGTTCTATGTAATTATCGACAGAAGAAAAGCAAACAATGACGATTATAGGTTTTTAATCGTACGATTATTATCTAATACAAATAAATGCCACACAGCATACATGTTACAGTAAACGAAAATGAAACGTGTACCTTTTCGATCATTACTGTCATTGTGGCAAGAGCGAAAAAGGTACGTCTTTAAATTTCCTTGACTGTACGAAGGAGTATAACTATAGAAAATCATTCAGGTTCTTGACTTTTAGCTTAGAGGTAATTTAATTGATCTATTGCCAAAGCATTAGAGGCAAAACTCTAGAAAAAAATATGCTTACAAACAGGATTAATTGTATAGTGTCTTTATTAAATAAGTTACCTTTAAAAAGATTTGACTTTATCTAAGAATCAGGAACATACAATTAGGTAGTTATTTTTTAATGAAACATTATGGGTATTTTTAACTCACAGTACTTCGCTTTTTAGCGATAGCCCGCCTGTTGTCTACTGTTATTTAACAATTGTATTTGTTTTGTTTCCTCTTGTAAACTTTTATTGGTGTGCAATATAGTATTGTTGTATTGTACTTCGCGTAGTTTATTAACTTGAAAATATAGACTACCTACGTCATCATTCCCTTGCCCTTAACCCATTTATTTGGGGTCGACGGAGTATGTTTCCTTCCTCCATGTTTCCCTATTAGGGTGAAGACCAAAAAGTTTGCAACGTTAACTAACTCAATAATAACTCAATAATATTAGTGTCAAAGTCTCCATTGTGCGACGACAGTTAACCTTTCAATAATGTACCTTAATGTTCTATTTTAAGGTTCCTTATTGTATCGTTATTTTTTGTCGCACAACGGAACTTTCTCAATTGTTTTTAATTCCTCGCTAACTACGACTTAATTTCATCCAACTTTTTGCTCCTGACCCATTACTCGTCATCTCGTCGTTTACTTCCTTCTTATTCATATCATCTTTCACACAATCCATCCATCTTTTCTTTTGTCTTCCTTATTCTATATCCATCCACATTCATGCTTAACGCTTTTCTGGTTACAATCTATATTTAAGAAGATGGAGGAAGATCGTACGAGAGAAGTGTTGCGAAGGGGAGGTCACGACCCTCAGCTCTGAGGGAAACGACGCAAGGAGTTAATATAAGATAACTATAATTTTTAACAAAAAAAAGAACCGACTTCAGTAAAACTAAAAAACTAGATCTGTGGTGTTCATCATCAGTTTCCTTACACCAAATCCTATTTACTGAATCTAAATTCTTGACTTTATCAATAAATTACCGAAAGCGCCGTATATGTCCCTATAACATTTGAAGAGTTCCCTCGATTTCTCCAAGATTCCATCATCAGATCCCGACTTAGTGCCAACGGGACCAACTCGGAGTTATACCCTTTCGATTAAAAAAAAAATTAAAATCGGTTCACGGTTCTCGGAGATATCGAGTAACAAACATACAAAAAAAAAAAAAAAATTAGTTCGAATAGAGAACCTCCTCCTTTTTTTGAAGTCGGTTAAAAAGAACCTACCTCTTCGATATAGCTCTGAGTAAACGACGCAAGGAATAAAGAAGATAAGCAAAGAACCTACCTCTTCGATAGAGTTGATGGCAGACCCTGAGCCTTTCTTCGGGGTCTTGTTCAGGAGTCCCTTGTTGAAGATGTGCCGTTTGATGGAGTCCCCGAAACTCCTGGAGCCCGCGACTTTGCCCGTCCGCAGGATTTGAATCGGCGTGCCTGTAACATGATGAAATAAATTCTTAACGCACATATGCACCGTCATACATGTTTGTTCCTAGGCCTCGCCCCCAGCAGTGAAAGCGTTTGAACTTTTTCCACGATGATAGAACCAAAAAGTTTAATGAAATTAAGGCGTAGTTAGCTAAACAAAACGAGGAAATAAAAGCGATTGGAATAAGTTCCGTTGTGCGACAAAAATTAACGATACAATAAGGAACCATAAAATAGAACTTTAAGGTACGTCATTTGAAGGTTAACTGTTGTCGCGCAACGGAGTCTATGATATAAATATTAATTGAGTGAGTTAAGATGGTAAACTTTTTGGTCTTTACCCATCTTCAAGTTAAATTTATTAAAAAACGGCCCGGCCACTAATTTAGCGGCGAGCGGCGGCGGTGGGCGATACGTGTGTCTCGCTCACTCGTATGGCCTCCGCGCTCGGATCTCTCGCTCTACCGCTCGCCGCGCCGCGTGCCATCGAAAGTCGTGGCATGTCCATAAGACTGACTTTTTGACTTTTGTGACTAGACGGTTCCCATAGCATAAAATGTTTTGTGATAAGAAAATCTCCAACACTCTGGTAGTGCCCGAGAGCGAAATTTGAGCCACCAAAGTTCGATACCGGTGTCTTCTGTCCACTTACCGTATCCATTCTGCCGGTTAGAGTGTTTTATCAGTCTTCGTTTGTGCGTAGACTGGGGTAGTGCGCATACAACTGAGCCAACGAACGAGGTATTTAAATCTTTTATATCCACTTTCTGTAACCATCCATCCCGCCAAGTGCTCAGTCTTCGTTTCGTTTATGTATAAACTAGGGTGTCTCCTATATAAGCGGCATATGCGTCTACAACTGAGCCAGGAAGGTATTGGTGCCTTCTATCCACTTACCAATATCCAATTATCCTTTCTGCCCGATTTCTGTTTTATTTATCAGAGTCTTCGTTTGTGTGTAGACTCTGGTAGTGCCAGTGAGCGCATAGATTTGAACCACCAAAGTACGATACCGGTGTCGTCTGTCCACTTACCATATCCATTCTGCCGGTTAAAGTGTTTTATCAGTCTTCGTTTGTGCGTAGACTCGGGTAGCGCCTGTATGTGCGCATACAACTGAGCCAGCGCAGTGTCCGTAGGGTTTGATGAATTCTCAGCCGCTGTCCGGCCCCGGTCCACGAACGTGTATACTGTATTCGCTGCCGTTCTGAAATGTTAAGGGTTTAATTCTATATTATTTTACTACCTATAACGCATGAACTTGTAAATATTGTCTCATTATCAAGATACAACTACGAGTTTACTTTTTTACAGACAAAGCGAAGCGAATAAACCCTAATTGAACGTGATTGAGTCCCTTTATGTTATAATAATGTAATAAAGCGAAGCGGTTTGAAAGGTTATATAAATTAATGAGGATATTTTATATATTGTTGTGTCAAAATATGGATGGACTGCAATTATGGAAGAGATCCTTTAACCCCTCGCATGCCATGTCAAAAATCATATTGAAGCTAATCATATTGAAATTAACTGATATTTTTACGTAAGATTCAAATGTCCCGCACGGATCCGTGCCTAAGCATGCAAGGGGTTAATGAAGAGAGAATCACACTATTTCAGGATTACTCGAGGAACGCTGTGGTGTGAACGACGATGTAGTCACTAGAATTGAGAAAGGGATGCTTAGTTGGTTTGGGCATGTAGAAAGAAGATTCACGGAACAAATCTACAAGGCAAATGTAAATGGAAATGTTGGAAAAGGTAGGTTAACCTAGATGAACGTTTCTTGATCAGATTGGAGACATTCTGAAAAAAGGGCAAGTCAAGAGTACTCTAAACCGAGACGAGATTAATAAATGTTGATGAAGCGAAAAATTTATTTCAAGACCGTAGCAGGTGGAAAGATGTGGCCTAACCCGTTGGGGAAAAGGCGTGATTATGTATGTATGATATGTACTTGATGAGTTCTATAGCTTCTACGGGAGACTTTTAAGTCACTCTTACTTGTCTGTTAAGCTCTCGTCAAGCCTGGTGTCTCGCGCGGTGAAGTACGCATGCGCGTCGGTGGCCAGCTGCGGCGGCGCCAGGAACAGCCGCCCCGACAGCCGGATCATGAAGCTGACCACCGGGGACAGGGCTATGGCGTCCGCGTGGAACGTCTCCGGAGACAACTGGGAAAAAAAAAAAAAAAAAAAAATTATTACCAAAAACCAAAATTGATACAAACATGATAATATCCATTATAATGCATGCATTTTTCTGTAAAGTCGGTTTACGGACGATAAAGGGTATACGAGTAGTTAGGCATATTAAGTCCAAAAAATGTATGGTATACCATAACGTCAGTTGACAACCAAAACTAAGTAACAAATACCTACTTAAAATAAAGCTCGTATCTCAGTATCAATCAACAAACTAGATACGAGGTTTTGAAAATAACTGTCTGAAAAATTGACACCAGGCGATAAGTTTGTTTCATTTTGGATATGTTGATCCAAGTGAATATTTTTGAAAAAAATATATATTATAGAATATTAGTTTATACATAATATAGCCAAAATTGGTGGGTTTCCCTATCTCGAAAATATAAAAAAAAATTATTGAAAAATTTAAAGTGAAAATTTCACTACTTATAAGGATATTTGGAAATCCATTTTTTTTTAAATAATACATCTTTATATCCTACATAATGTGTATAAGTTACAAAAAAATCCATTGAGTAGTTTAGATTAAAGAAAATAGAAACCAATTTTCGTTTTTTTTAATTTTCTCAAAAACCTGAAGTATTTCAGGGTCTTTTTTTTGTAAAATAGCATCTTACATCTGGGCTAATATATTAGCAAAACGGCAATCGATTTGGCTTCTGGGGCCGATGCCCCATACAAACACGGCTATACCCTTTACGTGCCCCATGCCGGCCGATAGAGTGGAAGTGATAGATGCGTCACAAGCCGAACGCTTAGGCCGATCGTGCCTCTGTATCGCTCGTTCCGCTCTCTCGCTTGCACGCTCGACTCAGGCGGAACGTTACAATGAGTCATGCTTTTTCGTGCGTGCAGCCGGCGTTCATCGATTTATAAGACGTTATCACATCAATAAGGCGTGACGCGAGTTTATAAGGGATGCTGATTATGTTTAAGGGAATAACAAAAAAAATGCAAAAGAAACGCAACGGTCCATAAAACTACCAAATCATCTGCGGATAAAAGAGAGTCCTCCTTTTTACTATCCAGATTTGAGAATATGTTTCGGTTATACAAAACCAAATCCAAGTTTAAAGAAGATTTTGTTCCTTCCCAAAGGATTAAGCTGTGTACGCACGAACTAACAAAAAATACGAACACTTTGTTCCCACGTGCGTACTGCGAACGCGGTCAGGTCTTATCTCAAGTACCTAAATAAAGGCGGAAGGTGGGACCAACCACAGTGGTGCTATTAGCGCGCTGCGCGGCGCGTATTGGTAGCAATAACTGGAGAAAGTTCCAGATATTGCTAAATACTACCTATAAATGGTAATTTATTTGCTTACCTTTCGCGGACACAATAGATGTGGCGTGAACATAGTAGCGAGCGTGTCTGGCGACATTCTGTTCGAGGCCTCATTGTCTGCCACCACCCTGAGCAGCGTCAGTAGGCGCTGGAGGAAGTTTCGATGCAACGGTGCTAGAAGTAGCAGCAATAGTTGTAGGGCTGTGAGGAGCTTCGGTTCCGATGCTTCGGCGTTTGGGGGATATTGTGCTGTGAATTAAAGTTTTGAATTATTAGTTTAAGTCTACAGAGGTCTGTATTGAAATACAATGCATTGTAGACAATCAACATATAAAACCGGCCAAGAGCATGTCGGGCCACGCTCAGTGTAGGGTTCCGTAGTTGCTCATCCTTCACAATAAACTGCTGTTTTAAGCCCGAGGTTTAAGTTAAGACAGATTTTAAGCTCTATAAAAAGGTCGTAAACGCCCTAGAAACTGTAATCACTTATTACCTTCTGGAAGTCAACTTACGACCTTTTAAAGAAAAAATATGAAATTTGGCGATAACTCAAAAACGGCTTGACCGATTTTGTTCAATATAGTTTTCATTGAAAGTACTTATAAGGCCGCATTAACATGAATTTTTCCATATTTTTTTGACTTGTGGTTCAAAAGTTAGAGGGGGGGGGACACAATTTTTTTTATTTTCGGAGCGAATATTTACAAAACTACTGACTTTATCAAAAAGTAATGTTTGAAAACCCCTATTATTTTCAAGAGACCTATTCAACGACACCCCACACACTAGGGTTGAAACGAAAAAAAAAAATCACCCCCACTTTAGGTGTTCGAGAGGTACCCGAAAAAAAATTTTTTTTTTAGTTTTTATTTTACCGTTTTGTCGGCGTGATACATACACATACTCATACCAAATTTCAGCTTTCTAGTACTAATGATCACGGAGCTAAGCCGCGGACGGACGGACAGACGGACAGACGGACAGACGGACAGACGGACATGGCGAAACTATAAGGGTTCCTAGTTGACTACGGAACCCTAAAAATGGATAACGTAGCGGACGTTCCGTAAATGCACATCCTACAAATATGGTAAATGTGCTTAGCATTTTAAATAAACATAATAATGCTTAATTTCATGTGATGTGCGTAAAGTCACGGTAGCTCAGTGGTTGGAGCACTATTCAGGAAAATTACAGGTTGTGGGTTAAAGACCCACCTGTAATATAGTGGATCACACAAAACTTTGTATTTATATTTAACCTTTGTATCAATATTTAAAAAATATGAACATATAACTTTTTTTGTTAGGTAAGCACATATTATATTAATATTCCTGTCTCAACCTTTTCATTAAAGTTAATTGAGAAAACAAAGCAAGCTAGAATGAACCTTTTTTCAATATTCACAAAATTATAAGATATTTGTAATATAAATTATGTTACACTAGTCAATAGTTAATTATTTGAACTACTGGTTTTATTACTGACTGCTCAAAGTGTGGTTTTGTGTTTGTGTTTTGAAGGAACTCATTATCACAAAGAACTTACTTGCTAAAGTACAATACGTCTGATAATACTGGTCCATCAGTAAAGGTTGTGGCAGTTCGGCGAGAAATCCCTTCAAGACAGAGGCACAGTCATGTACGGAGAACCGGCCTTGGTCCAGTCCGAGACTGGAGCCCGTCAGCAACAGCTGCTTGAGCTCCTGCTGCCGACTGAGAGAGCCCGTGCGACGGAATATACCTTCTTGCGTTACATCTGTAATGTGAAAAAAATATTGATATATTTAGTTGCATAAAAAATTATTCCATAACTGAGATAGCTCTAAGTGAGAGCCATTACACTGTAAGTGCTGCTTACGTGCGGGGCTAGCATATATTGCCACAACTTCCCTTCTTTCGCAACTCAGCATCATCTGCCTTACTGCATGGAATTGAAAGAAAGTCGCATGTCAAAGTTATAGACATGCTCGGAAGCATAACACTGTAAGTTCATGTATTTAACATATCACTTCGAAGGAATTGAGTGGATATGAAACATCATTAATTTTAATTGTGAGCTTAATTATTGAACCATTTAGTTTTAACACATTTTAATTGCGTGGTCAAAGTGTGGAACAGTTTACCCGAATCCATGATTAGTGCACCCTCATTGAACTCTTTCAAAAATAGACTAGACAAACATTTACAAACACAGAACACAAGTGAATCGTGATATGCACTCATAAGCTATAAGCTGCCTGTGCATTAAATAAATAAATAAATTTGTTCTTGTTGCATCTATTGAAAGGACATATCCAAAGGTGGTTTATTTTATCAATTGCTTAACAATTAAAGAAGCTAACATAAATAAACAGTTATCAAATGAAGTTAAGTTTCTAATATGAGAAATTTAAAAAAGGACCTCTGCTTTTAACTTGTAGCTTCTTTTAATGGGTGTAATAATAATAAACAAGAAGTTCCAAAAACATTGTATGATTATTCAATACACAAAATATTCGGAGATAATTAAAAAACATATATATTTTGTCATAATTATCAAGTGAATTGAGAGAAAAACATTCAATTTAAAAAATATGATACAA
The DNA here is from genome assembly GCA_905147355.2 of Apotomis turbidana. NCBI lineage: Eukaryota > Metazoa > Arthropoda > Insecta > Lepidoptera > Tortricidae > Apotomis > Apotomis turbidana. The sequence continues at coordinate 17,793,120 of LR990292.1, read as the reverse complement.
ATCATTTAGGTATATATTAACACTTTTGCAACCAGATAAAAAGTAAGACACATCCCAGAAACCGGCCGAGCCGCCTTTTATAGCATCAACCCCGGCTTCCGGTTTGGCCGGCATCTGAACTAAGTTTACGAGCGCCCGGCCTCCGGGTTGTTGGTGTCGAAAGTGTTAACTAAAAAATACTATAATAATCTGCTTACTTTCTGGTAACGAAAGAAACTCAATCAATTCATTGAGCCTCAATATACCATCCTCTGTGATGGAGTTTGCTTCTACGCCCGCCTTGCCAATGGTACCATTGGTTTGACTAGAACTAGGGGCCGTATACTTTGTCTTCTTATGAAAATTCCATCTAAATTGCTTTGGTTTATCAGTTGAAGAGTCAACACTGAAATAAATATACCAAAAAGTAAAAATCGTAATTTCAAAGACGATAACGCAAAAAGAATACTTTGGTTTAGTTACTCACTCGTCTGTATTTATATCTACCACGAAGGATAGATGCATACGCACTAGAGTTAGGAATTGATCTACATTCTCTTTCCGTAATCTTTCTATAAGTAATATGTCTGGGGAACTCATTTTGTTTTTGTCAATAAACTTTGCACATGGTCTACAGTGTTGTAGTGTTTGACTCAATTGAGACTGCGGTTAACACATATTCTCAATAGAAGCACACGTGCTATAAAGGTTGCACTTATTAAAATACTGTTTATATAAACATAACGTATTCTATTCACAATTCGTTAATATTTCCGATTATTTTCCTTTCCTCTTTCAGCCCGTTTTCATTGTTTTTAAACGTCATTTTGTCACAACCAGTGTTGCCAGAGCGTTTGTGGCATAAGTTACGTTTAATTCCTCGAAAAGTTACATTTTTGCTGCGAAAGTTACATTTTGATATTAATAAAAAACCGGTCAAGCGCGAGTCGGATTCGCGTACCGAGGGTTCCAAAGGTACAAAATATGAAATGAAAGTATAGAATATTTAAAGCCTGACCAGAAATATATGAGGATGCGCCATATTGCGGAATTTCACTGGAACTAATTTCTTACACTGGCAATGATTTTATGATGGTTTGTCAACAATGCCAATGTCATTCGTGGTGATTGATTTCTTTAAAAGAAAAATATTTAAAATTATCTAAAGAAAATGCCGAAAACCATTCATAGCCGTGAACGTAAGATTATAAATAAAGTGTACACGTGTTTACTACACGAAAAACAGTCAGGAAAAGAGTGCATTCCATTAAATGATATTACGAGGTTAACATATTGGAACTGACAGGTACTTAAACTAATGTCATTATTATGGTGGGTTGCGATTGGTTGCAAAATGGTTGCCATATAAATCTTATAAATAGCGCCCTCTTGACAATCCTCATATATTTCTGGTCAGGCTTTACTTTAAGTAAGTTTGTAATATCAAAAAAATATAACCGTCACTACCCAAAAATGTGTCCATACACAGTCTATTACTCTTTATTTACCATGGGAAACTGTGTCATCATCATCATATCAGCCAATAGGTATACGTCCACTGCTAGACAAAAGCATCCCCAAATTTCTCCACAACGATCGGTTATGCGCCGCCCTCATCCAATTGCTTCCCGCAAACCTAACCAGGTCGATCAACCTGTTTTGGATGCTTTCCACGTGACGTGAAGCTGTTATGTACAATAATCTTGTTGAGTTGGCCAGTTGGAGGCGTAGGTTGCTGTCATCTAGCAAAGTAGTCATAAATAAATAAATAGTTTAGTTAGTTCTTTTATTTCTTATGCTGAAATAATCCATAGTTTAACTTTTATGTTTTTATTATTGTTATTCTATGTTTTAAATTTTGTAATATAAATCTTATTTTTAAAATTGACACCACTGTATATACTAGTACGTAGTTCAGTAAACTAGCCGTCTACTTGAGAATGCTGTTGCACGCCTGTAATTGAGGCACAAGCTAGACCTGCTACCTGTGTTTTATAATTTTATTTTGTGATTGTATAAGCCTGTGTTTTGTTGGTGTGTCTAATAAATAAATAAATAAATAAATAGACATAACCATAAATGTTGTTGTTATAAACGACAATTGGACCAATCACAACAAATGACAAAGTAAATTGACCAATGAGAATGCATAATTTTTGAGGTATATCTTTTTACAAAACGCATAATAACCACATAACCACTAACAGTTTTATATCTAAAGTTGAATTTTTAATTATCCGGTGATTTGACGGATGTCGTAATTTATATTTTCGTTATTCAGAAATTATTTCTTAAAAATAATAATGAGAATCCACGTAATTGCTGATATTAGATTGACTTATTGATAAAAAGTGATATGTTGAAACCAAATTAAACTTAATCAAATTACGCTCGTAAAAAATTGCGTCATTTTACTCCCGCTAATTGAAAATCAAGCTAAAAAAAATCAAGGAAGACGCCTCAGCTTTAATATGTTTAGTACTGGCTAATAGATAGTCTGTTAAGCGAGTGGTGAAGCTTGATAAAAGCAGCCAATTCAAAATTCTTACAGGTATCTGCACTGATAGTACACCGAATATATGCGTTAGATAAATCACATTTTAAAAACTTAATCACGGAATCGTATTCTATTTTTATTACGGAATTGTATTCTATTTTTAGGTATATTTACTGTCGATATTGATATTTGTTAGGTTTTTGAATTTATCGCATCTTTCAAGGGACATGACTTGTATGACAAACTTTAAGAGTGCAGGTTAAAGAAAATATTTAAAAATTTAAAACTGACGGGAGAAACATAATGTTAATATCGATTTGCGATATTGTGTAAATATCTATTTTATTTTATTAGTTGTTAAAAGCATCATATACATATTATTAAATATTATAATGTCTTGGCCGAAAGTACAATAGATGGACTTGTATTATCTAGGGCCTCATCTTGGCCCTCGAACTTACTCATCCATCCGTTGTTTACTTTCCAACCTCTACAAAAATGTGTTCGCTTTTTTTTAACTATATAAATACAAATATACAGATTTCGGATACAAACGGAACATAATCGTTTGTATCTTGACAGATGGACAACGAAGTGATTTGACGATCGGAAGTTCTTTGAATCCTAAGAATATTTTTAGAAGGATAGCCATCTTAAATTTTGGTGCAGTCCCTCGAGTTGAAATCATACATTTTTGTATGATTTCAACTCGAAGGACTGCACCAGAGTATTTTCACATATTGTGTTATAAATCCTATCATATTATGGCGTATCTTATGAAAGGGCTTCGTAAGTTGATTCCGAATATATACTGGATTATTACATTAATGGTACTTATTTGAGAAAAAACTGAAACACATTATCGAAATTTTCAGAGGCCTTATTCCTTTTAAAAATTTTTTTTTTCATATTTTGAGTATGGCAACAATCATATTTTATGTTTCATGTTGGTAGCTTTGGGTTGTTATATCTGTAACGTTGGTATACTTCCTGTAAAATAAATATGGCTAACTTACTTGTGCTAATATCAATGTACACGTGTTGTTGCATCCAAGTTTAACAAATAAAATTCACCTTTAAAAACCTCTTCTTCTTCATTTAACTCCAAATGGTTATGGGCCCAGCCCCTTAACCGAGGTGAAGAGGTGATAATCTGCGGTAAAGCAGTGGAAATCTGTGGTAAAGCAGTAAAGTATTGCGGCGTGGTCAAAATGGACGCCGACAATTTCAGTCCAGCGGTGATATCTTCGGGCAGCCAAGGGATAAGGTTAGAAGGCGCCGACAACTGGACGAGTTGGAAATTTCAAATAAAAGTTATCTTGAAAGCATTATCTGCGTATGGAGTAGTAGACGGTTCTAATCCATGCCCGGGCGCACCGGACCCGGCATCTGCTCAAGCGGCTCAACTGGCTCAAGACACAAAAAAATATGCAGATTGGCTGAGATTGGATGCAAAAGCTCAAGGAGTAATCGTAACCAGACTATCGCCAAGTGTGATGCTGCAAGTCCAAAATTGTGAGACATCTAAACAAATATGGGACAAGTTGTGTACGGTGTACGAACAAAAGTCGGACGTTTCACTACATATACTACAACAACAATTTTTTGAAATGAAACCAGGAAGCAATGAAAACATAGCAACGTTTATTGCGAGGATTGACAACATTTTATCGCAAGTTCGCCAGGCAAAAGGCGACATTCCAGAAAATATGATTATTACAAAAATAATCAGTTCATTGGGAGAAAAATTCCGACATTTTGTATCTGCATGGGATTCGGTATCAACTGATAAGCGGACGTTGTCAGAGTTGACAGCTCGACTGTTGATTGAAGAGCAAAGAAATAAAACTTATGAAGATCAAAATAATAACGAAAACCTAACGGCCTTTAAAGTGAATGTAAAAAAAGACTCGAGGAAGTGCTTTAATTGTGGTAAAAGTGGACATTATAAGCGTGACTGTCGAGTGCAAAAATCGAACATGTTTTGTAGCAAGTGTAAAAAACATGGACATACCTACGAACAATGTTGGTTTAACAAAAGACCGGGAACTAGTGAAAAGCGTAGTGCGAATTTTACAAATGAAAAACAGAACGCGTTCATAACGTCGATTTCGATCAGTGCTCTAACCTCAAATTGTTCTGAATATGACTGGTACCTCGATAGTGGCGCATCTGAACACATGTGTTACACGAGAGAACTATTCCAAAACTTTAAAAATTTTGTGGCGTCAAAGGATGTAATAATCGGGGACGGAACAGTGATAAAATCAGTTGGTTGTGGGGACATTGAACTGAAAGCGTATGACGGAGAAAAGTGGATCCCTACCACAATACATGGTGTTTTGTTTGTGCCAGAACTAAAAGTAAATCTGTTTTCAATGAGTGCGGCTTTGGACAAAGGATATAAAATGTTGTCTACAGCCAACAAGTGTACATTTGAGAAAAATGACAGTGTACATGCTATTGCGAAGCGGCAAGGTAAAATGTACATTATGATGTTTCAACAAAAGGAAGAAACTGCTTTAGTGGGGAAAAGCAACTCTCAACTTCAAGAGTGGCATGCTAAACTAGGCCATCAAAATATTAATCAAGTTAAAATGATTCTCGAAAAGAATAGCATAACGTTTGAAAAAGGTGATGAAGAAACCTGCGTACCCTGCTTGAAAGGAAAGCAACACAAACTTCCTTTTCCGAGTAGTGACCATAGAGCGACAGAACCTGGAGAAATAATTCACATGGATATTGGAGGCCCTGTTGAAGAAGTTTCACTCGGTGGAGCAAGATTTTTCCTGTTATTGAAGGATGATTTTACAAAATATAGAAAAGTATATTTTCTGAAAAATAAATCAGAGAGTGTAGCCTGTTTAAAACAATTTATCAAGCAAACGGAAGTGAACCCTGGTCACAAAATAAAGTACATAAGAAGTGATAATGCCAAGGAGTTCATTGGAAAGGAAATGCGTGGTCTCCTCAATGCCCATGGTATCCAACATCAAAAAAGTGTCGTCTACACTCCTCAACAAAATGGTTGTATCGAACGCGAGATGCGGACAGTAGTTGAATCAGCTCGGACAATGCTGATAGAGAGCGGCTTAAGGAAAGATTTGTGGGCTGAAGCCCTAAATACCGCTGTTTATGTAATAAATAGGACTGGACCAAGTCGGTTACATAATAAAACACCATACGAGCTTTGGTCGGATCAAGAATATGACATCAACAAACTAAGACAGTTCGGAGCACAAATATCCGTGCATGTACCTGACCAGAAACGGCGGAAATTCGATAGTAAAGCTGAATTAGGAAATTTGGTTGGATACGGAGAGAACACTAAAGGATACAGAGTTTACCTACCCGACAAACAGGAAGTAGAAATTAAAAGGGATGTAATATTTCTAAAGGGAGTAGCAGACAAACACACCGCGGTTGAGAATAACATAGAAATATTCACTGGATTTGACATAGATAATGAAGTATCTCAAGAACAGTACGAAGATGAAAACCCTGAATTAAATGACACCTTTGCAAGTGCGACTGATGAAGAGTCGATAGATCTACAGGAAAATTCTATAAATGTATCAGAGGAGACTGGACAAGAAGTGACAGAAGGAAGACCTAAGAGAACAATAAAAACACCAAAATGGCAGGAAGATTATAAAATGAATACAGACTCCGATGAAACGGACTGTAGTTTCACTACCTACAGCTGCCATGACCCTATTACATATGAGGAGGCGATGAAAAGACCTGACAAATGCATGTGGGAAGAAGCCATTAAAAAAGAACTGGAGACCTTAGAAAGAAATAACACATGGGAAGAAGTAACAGAAGTTCCAGATGGAGAAAACCTTGTGAGTAGCAAATGGGTATTCAAAGTTAAAGAAATGGACGGAAAAACTATATACAAAGCTCGCCTAGTAGCTCGAGGCTTTGAACAGAAAAATTGTGATGACCAAACATATGCACCCGTTGCAAAGCTGACTACGTTCAGGACATTGATGGCAGTAGCCAATCAGAAAGGTAAACCAGTTTACCAGATGGATGTTACAGGAGCTTTTCTCTATGGGGACATAAATGAGACTGTTTATATGAAGTTATCTAGTAACAAAATTTGTAAACTTAAAAAATCTATTTATGGTCTTAAAAAATCGCCTAAATACTGGAATTCTAAATTTAATGATTTTATGCTGAAAGAAAATTTTGAAAGATCTCAAAATGATCCATGCTTGTATTTTAAAAGAGATAATAATGAGTATATCTATGTTTTGCTATTCGTAGATGATTTGCTTTATTTTGGTCAAAATGAAAAGCTAGTAAATGACTTGAAAAATGCCTTAAATTGTAATTTTCAAATGAAAGACTTAGGTCTTGCAAGTTGCTACTTAGGAATAAATATCTACCAAGACCTTAAAAACAATGTAACTAAAATAAATCAGAAAAATTACTTAGAAAAATTGCTTGATAAATATCAAATGTCAAATTGTAAAGCAGTAGCAACACCGATGGAACAAAACTTTAATTTTGAATTGTTACAAAGAGAAAAATCTGAAAACATAGAGATTGAAAAAACATGTAGAAGTCTAATAGGAAGTTTGCTTTATGCTACTTGTACTATGCCCGATTTGGCAGTAGCAGTAGGATTCTTAAGCAGATATGTCCATTGTGCTAGTATGGCCTTATACAAATGTCTTAAACGGATACTTAGATATATAAAAGATACAATTGATTTGTCATTAACATATAAGATTAATAATGTTGTAAAATTACAAGGTTACAGTGACGCAGACTGGGCTGGTGATATAAAAGACCGAAAATCGACATCTGGTCAGATTTTCTATATATTCAATTGTCCAATTTCTTGGTGTACAAAAAAACAGTCTTGCGTGACTCTGTCATCTTGTGAAGCAGAGTATGTAGCACTTAGTTTGACTATAATGGAAGGGTGTTTCTTACAAAAACTTTTAAAGGATTTTGGTTATCCAAATGTATTACTAGAAGTCTTAGAAGACAACCAAAGTGTTTTAAAAATTGTTGGAAACACTGACAGCAATAAGAGATTAAAACATATAGACATTAAATATAAATATATAGTCGAGCAAGTGTCAAATGGAAATGTAAAGCTTGAATATATAAACTCAAATAATAATATTGCACTTATTCACAAAGCCTTTAGGCAAACAGTTATTTAGTAAACTTAGAAATTTAATTTTGTCTTAAATTTTTTATATTGTGTTATAAATTGAATATAGTACAGGAGCCAGTTGCATAAATTGAAATGTCATAAAAAATAACTGTTGAGGGGGTGTTTTGAGTATGGCAACAATCATATTTTATGTTTCATGTTGGTAGCTTTGGGTTGTTATATCTGTAACGTTGGTATACTTCCTGTAAAATAAATATGGCTAACTTACTTGTGCTAATATCAATGTACACGTGTTGTTGCATCCAAGTTTAACAAATAAAATTCACCTTTAAAAACCTCTTCTTCTTCATTTAACTCCAAATTCATATTACCTATGACTAATATATTGATAATTTCAACCAACTTTTTGAAGTGAAAAATACTTTTGTCCGAGTTCTAGGTAGTAACGTAGCTATTTCATGCTTTTATTGCGTGCAGTCGAAAATAAGTTGAAAAAACTAATTTTCCGCGTGAATTTTGTCAATTTCGAGTAGTTTTTGAAACAAAAATTATCAATGAAAAATTCAAACTGTAGGTTTCAAATATATACCAATAAATCCCAATAGCCCTGTTCTAGGTAGTAACATCAATAATATGTTAAGAAACATGTTTGATTATAGGGAAAAATTACTAAAGCAATCAGCATTTTAAAAGGAATAAGGGCTCTTAAAAATTTTCAGTAGTACATATGATATATTTTTGCCCGATAGTATATGTTATTTGGATTCAGAATCGAAATTAATGTTCCCACTTTAGTATTTTTAACAAAGCCTATTGAAAAGTTGCGAAAATTCCCCAGAAATCAAAAGTTACGTACATGTTACGAGAGAGGGTCAAAAGTTACGAAAAATGTAACAAATGTAACCATCTGGCAACGCTGGTCACAACGGCCAAATGGGCGTTCCGAGACTTTTTTTGTACAGAACAGCCAAAAACAATATTACACAATGAGGGATCGCTTTTGCTACGCAAATATTCCCAACAGGTTATTAAATAAGAAGCAATAAAAATAATTAACTAAATTGATGAAAATATTTAAAAATACTCAGTAACCCTTGAAAGCCTGTTTGTTAATGATAAGAGTTGTTTCTAGTATCCGAACAGGTTAGAGCTTCAAGTTATTCGAGGCAACGAAAATATCGTTCAGAAACTTTGTATCTTTGAGTTTAGTTAAAAAACAAAAGGAAAAAACCGGCCAAGAGCATGTCGGGCCACGCTCAGTGTAGGGTTCCGTAGTAGCTCATCCTTCACAATAGACGGGCTTAAAACAGGTTTTAAGTTACAAGTAAGATTTCAAGCTCTATAAAAAGGTCGTAAGCGTCAAAGTAAATGTATTTACTTATTACCTTCTGGAAGTCAACTTACGTCCTTTTAAAGAAAATTGTGAAATTTTGTGATAACTCAAAAACGGCTCGACCGATTTTGTTCAATATAGTTTTCATTGAAAGTACTTATAAGGCCTCATTTTCATGATGTTTTCCATAATTTATTAACCCGTGGTTGAAAAGTTAGAGGGGGGGGGACGCTGTCTTTTTATTTTCGGAGCGAATATTTACAAAACTGCTGACTTTATCAAAAAATAATGTTTGGAGACCCCTATTATTTTTGACCTATTCAACGACACCCCACACACCAGTTTTGAAACGAAAAAAAAATCACCTCCACTCTAGAGTGGGGGTGATTTTTTTTTCTAGAGTGGGGTTGATTTTTTTTTACGAAAGAATATTTTTTTTATTTTACTGTTTTGTTGGCGTGATATATACACATACTCATACCCAATTTCAGCTTTCTAGAACTAATGATCACGGAGCTAAGCCACGGACGGACGGACAGACGGACATGGCGAAACTATAAGGGTTCCTAGTTGACTACGGAACCCTAAAAAAGGATTACTAAATTAGAAATTAACTATTATAAAAAATATTTTTTGGAGGACCGGTCTCACTGATTTGGAGGCCTCTGAAGCATGAAATAATATTTTTTGGATAATGTTTCATTCAAGGAGAATAACTAGTAGCTAAAATCTAAAAAAAACTTCCAGTTTACAGACAGATACGAAAAACCAATTAGATTGACACACTAAACAAGTTTTTCCCAGTTTCGATAACAGTTGCCCTTATAGATGCTAGGAAATAATATGTCTATTAGTGAATAGAAAGGAATGTAGTTATTTGCACTTTGTACATACAGTAAAGGCTTATGTGGTAAACATCTACCTGAACGAACGTCTACCTGAAGTAGCCCAAAACATTACAGAGTGGCTTAGCGATCATAACCTGGAAATTAATCTCCAAAAAACAAAAATAATTCAATTTAAACCATTTCAAAAAAAACCCTTGCAAATGTCACTACAAATAAACAACAAATTAATTGAGGAAGTTAACGAATTCAAACTGTTAGGTATAAAATTAGATACAAGTATTAATTGGAAATCACATATCCAAAACATAAAATCAAAATTATCCAGCTTTATATACGCGTTATGTGTTTTAAAATCCAACACAAACCTACATACGGCGTTGTCTGCTTATTTTGCTTTCGCGCAGGCATGGCTCCAATATGGTGTGATTCTTTGGGGGGCCAGCACCGATGTGATGAAATGTATTCGCATACTCACCAACACGCAGATACCTGATAGCTGCCGCCCACACTTTGTCCAATTAAAAATTCTTACAACTTCTTACCCTCAATTTATATTATGGAAGCGGCACTTTTTGTTAGGACGCACTCAAATTTGTTTACCAAAAAAGTAGTGAAATCTCAAAGACGAAACAAAACAACTAGACTAGAACTACCAGTTACAAAATTAGAGATGTATAAAAAAGGCCCTTATTACCGATGCATACTAGTTGTAAACAAATTGCCAGCGATACTCAGAGATGAACCGAAAGACACTGTATTTAAAAGGGAATTAAAAAAGCTATTAATTAATAAATGTTATTACTCCATAGATGAATACCTAAACGACGAATCTTTGCCAAAGTAAAATTATACAGTTCATGTTAAATGTGATAAGATAATAAATATATTAATAATGTAAAATAAATCGTTTACTAATAAATCATTTGTATGTAAAATTATAATCTATGATAAACCTACAATTATGTAATAAATAATGTAATACTGTGGAATGATATTTATGCGATATTATTGTAACAAAATTTTATTTATTTATTCTAATAATCTAAATCGAATTTGTACCTAACTATACACCCACCACTAAGTAAATTGCTGTGCCCTGACAGGGTTCATGTTATGGACTTAATCATATTAAATGTAACATCTTATTGTACAACATGATAATGCAATAAAGAATTATGAATTATGACATAAAATTTGATAATTTATCATAATTATAAATAAGCGAGCAATACGGGCAACAAACTATGGAAAAATAGTAAGTAAACTGCAAATGACCTATCAATGAATGAACCCAAGTAGGATGCTAATTATTTCTTCACTGCATATACATTTGTTTTAAGATTTCTGGGAAAAGTAAAATGAAATATTGTAATGTTCTTAAGTAAATAAAGATATCTAATTTATTTTATAAACAATAAGTCTTAAGCGTAGAGGTATACAGGAATGGACATTTAAAACATATCATCATGTCCAAGGTCTGCCAGTAGATTTAATCCTCGCTCCTTCAGTGCTTTAGAGAGCAACTTCTGCTGTTCTATTTTAGCATCTTGTTCCTTTCTTTGAGCATCTAGAATGTCATCGACAGATACTTCAGTTAGTGGCAGGTTATCTTCTTTGTCTGTGTCCTGTAAATAAAGAAACTGTTAAACAAAATTATTTGTGTGATTCTGATTACTGTTCCCTGGATTATAATTTAAAACATAATGTTTAACTGACAAAGATATAAATAACACACGAAATTAAGAACAACATAAAAAAAACTATTTATTTATTAAAGAGAAACATAAGTATACATATGTTATAGGTATTGAAGAAAAAATGGAAAAAAAAAATTATACATGTCTAATATTCTATGTCTGACTACCATCCGAAACATTTCGAAACTTACGATTTCTCCCAGAAGGACCACATTTTCGCCTCTCACAATAAATATTCCTCTAGGTATGTCACCATACTCTTTCCCCACATGTATACGTTCTATAGTTTTATGTAGAACTAGATTCGCAAATTGGTCCACGCAGCGCAGGTATCCAATCAGTGTGCGCCCATCTCGCAGCAATACCATAAGTTTCTCTTCATGTAACAAGAAAATATTTACAAATAACGTGCAACACAAAAGTACACAATAATAGTGATTAAAAAAGTACATACTATCCAATTCATCTAATAAATGCGCCGTTCCCGCTAGAGGGTTAACGTTATTAGACATATTCATCTGTTGTTATAAATAGTTATTTTGTTGAATTTTACTGAAATTAAGTAATATATGCAGCAATTCAATTTCTCAAGAAAAATTCGTCACTTCGACAAAAACCGGACCGGAACGCGATGATAATGATGACATTGACACTGTCATTATGACAGTCTTGCTCGAGACTGAGACGTAACACACTTTTAAGTTTAACTATGCTTCTTATCATCAACATATTATATGCTTAATTTTCAAAAATAGAACAGGTAATAAAATTTACGTTAAAATCCTTAAGCATCGTTATTTTCGAAACGTACTTTTAAGCTACCTTTTTTACTTATTCTGTTTAATTTTCCATCTTTACTGAAAAAACTAGTTACACTTTGGTTAAGAAAATGAAAACGCCTCTCTTGATATGTTCCACCGTTTGATTTTCCTGCTGCAATTGTGATGAGAATAGAAAAAGAAAATCAGTAAATACAAGTATATACTATATCTCAAAAGTTATACAAAATAAACGTGATATAAACTAAATAAATTATAATAATCCCACATCTATATCTCAAACAATGGCACATAACAATGGCGACACAAATTTGACAGAACTGCAGCTGGCTGTCACAGTCACACAACAGAATTTTAGCAAGCACGGATTTTATTTTCAGTGTGATACCGATATATATAACCAAGCGTCTCAACAGTACTGATATGTTTTACTATACCCGCCGATTATCGACGAGTTTGCAAATAAGTTGGAACGACGTGTAAAATGGAGCAGCACGACGAAGTCAAATCCGGTTGTTTGTTGTTCCCTCCCGCCGGAGGAAATGTGTTTAGTAAATTTCCCAAGAAGGTAATATAGTTTTGTTTTTTTTTTTTATTTTTTTTTTACGATTACGCTGTTTAATAATGCCGAAGTTACGATGTAAGTTGCGTGAATCACGCAGAACCCGTAACGTGCTACGTTACGACATTGGGGTGGAGTGAGTCACAGGTTGATGCTAGCAATGTGCCATGTAGTTTTAAACTTCCGATTACCTGTTACTTTTTATCTTTTGCGTGCCCTACTTCGTAATACTATGTTGACTGTATCACTCGAAAATATAAGTATAAACAAAACAATACTGTTGTGTGTATATTTATGCTTGTGCGTGTATAGTAAAATTTACCAATACTAAACCGATTTTGATACTGCTAACGTACAATATTATCTTTAGGGTTATTGCAATATTTTTTCTACATGTAACAGGTATTTATTGTCAATAAACTACTTAGTTCAATATCACTGTGATTATAATAAAGAGATTGTTGTAATCAGACTGAATATAAAAAATATATAATATTTGTTTAGTATTAAAGATTTCGGACTTTATCCTATAATCTATTTCAGTCATACTATTTTCCCTAGACAAATTGAATATAAGTAATATTATATTTCTTTATTTTTTCAGAAAAACTGGCAACAAAAGTACTGTCTTCTGCTAAACTCCAGCAAACAGGGCATAGAGCGCTTAGAAATATATGACAACAAGGATGACATTAACACCGGTGCCATCCCTAAGATTATTACACTTGAGAATTGCATCAAAATAACGCATTCTAGTCCAAACATTATTACTGTACTTACTAAGTCACATACTCAGCAACTTTGCGCTCAATCGGAAGCAGAGACATTGGAATGGGTAAAAGCCCTGCAGTCTGTAGCGTTCAGGGGACGAGATGTCAGTCCAGTCCGTTGTGATGAAGACAATGACCTCTATTGCTCTTCCGGTGAAGGGGTATTTTCAGTCAAAATGTGTCCTTCAGATGCTTCAACAAGATGTGGATTGGAACCGATACGGTACTTGCTACTACTGACAACGACTGCCGTTGAACTAAGAGATTTAAATGACAACAAGTTGTATGCTACTTGGCCATATAGATATATAAGACGTTATGGTTACAGACAGGGTAAATTCACATTTGAAGCAGGTAGGAAATGTGACACTGGTGAAGGCATCTTCCATTTGGAGCATCCTAACCAATCAGAAATATTTAAGTGTGTTTCATTGAAGATGAAAACAATGAAACAGATGATTGGAAGTGATCTGAATAGTCCAGAACACAGTGAATTCAATTTGCAGGCTGGTGCCAATTTGTTCCCTGGATCTAGAAGTCCTTTGGTTGCTGCCAGGCCAGATGACTTAAGCTTGAGTTCGCTCTCATTCAAAACTGCACCATCAAGTCAACAGAGCTCTTTCTCTGAAAGAGATAGTGCTCCTTTATTAATGCCTAAGCCAGCCTTGAAGCCTAAACCTCAGAAGCCTCCTCGAAAAATTATCAACATGCCCAAATCTCTAACTAAAGATTTATGTAGTTCTACAGATGAAAGCATAGATTTCGGAAGGTACAAGAAACTCGAAAACTATGAAGTGATTGATCAGGTAAAAAGAGACCCCAGTCCCCCTTCAGTGCCATATGACAGGGTAGAAATTCGTAGTGAAGCTTGGAAGACTCTGGGGATTGATGATCCTGATCATACTGAGTTTACGCCTAATTTGGGTGACAACCCAAATTGCATGAAACTCATATCCAGATCCCAAGATAATTTGAATGCTTCTGGCCCAGAAGGTTCGAGAATAATTCTTTTACCAAGCCCAGTGGTTGACCCCGAAGATGAGAACTATGACCGACTTCAGTATTTTGGATCTACAAGTAAGCTGAATAAGTCCTCCAAATACAAGAAAGTAGAAGCCCGTCCTACGACATTGATTCCCGGAGATTCAAAGAGTAAAGATACTTGGAATGACTATGATGAAGTTGAAAATGTAATGCAGACTGCGAGACTGGCTGATGATTCCCATCTAGGATATGGCATGATTCGTAAACCGAACACACCAGGCCCTCAGGTGCCAACTGCAGCGCAGGCTCAGGCATTACAGAACCAGGTAAGTTTGGAGGAGATCAACCACAGCAATTGCAATGGGACTGATTATGCAGTTATTAGCCGTCCAAAAAGGGTGTAAAGCTTTTAGGAACTTAGTATTACAGCGAATATTGTAATGTAAAGACTGAAATTTTGTAATATCAGATATTCGAATAGTACGAGATTATTATGGGTTTTTGTTTTTATCGAAATTTTTAGGCAAAATTATTCTAAAATTTAACTATTACGGATTATAGTTTTAAATGTTTTAATCCCTGTAGAAATTACTCTTTGCATTCCAGTTATACTTTCCACAAATTAGTTAAGTGCTTATACATTTTTTAGGATGATGCATTGTACCCTAATAAGTGTTATAATGTATATTTTCCATATAAGATACTAATTTACACAATACCATGTGATTACACTGTGCCTTATTGATGTAGGATAAGGATAATTTCTTAAAGATTACCACAGTGACATACATATATCTACCAGTTGGTGCCAATATAAATATTTTATGTTTTTTTAATAGTATTAGTTTACCATATCTCCCTACTTGCAGATTTAAGAGACACTGTTAAGCCAAAACTTAAAAACCTTTTCAGTTTATTATATTATAATCTAGACCCACTGGTCTTGTTGCAGTTGAATAAACCCCAAGTTACTTTTTTTTCTTAGTATCAGCAACAAGAATATGGGCTTCATAATATAGGTATTGCTTACATTCCTAAAAAAAGTTTTCAGAACAGTGGTTCTGAAAACTTCCGGAACTTCTTTTTTAGTAATGTAACTTGGGGTTTATTCAACTGCAACAAGAAAATTCTCAGTCCAGTTGTATTTTGTACTGCGTTGCGAGGCACACGTCAGGTTGATATAATTTGAAGGAACCTTTCGAAAGGTCTGGCGATTTACGGGCGAGTTGAAAGGCAGGCGAGCGCCCAGCGCATTCCCCGCGAACACGCAACGATTACGCCGCGAGTTCGCTGTTTTTTCAATATGGGGTCCTCGCAGCGAAATGGTTACCTCGCTTTGAACTAGCCCGCTAATCTCACGAGTGCCAAGGTTCTTATGCACCCCCGGAGTTATTTTGAGAATCACTGATCTAGACGATTCAGCCTTAAGAGTTAGGCATTAAATTGGAATGTTGTCGGATCAATGTGATGGCAAGTGGGGATAAGTAAATGTTATTCATGAGATCAGATTATTGGTAACACTGATTCATCTCCAAGCAGGATGGTGCTAAAGCTAAATAGTTGCATAACTGAAAGTCAATATACTGGAAGGAAGTAAGGTCCATTTCAATTTTCACACTTTAAAAAATATGACATTGTCATGTACAATCTTATCAATAGTGGAACACACAATGTATATTGTTGAAACTATGTTCCTTTACTTTAAGACTGCACCGAGCGAAATGTGAAAAAATAGGCAGTTGCTGTTAAGTAGATAATGTCAACACTAGTTGTTTAATCCATTTCTAAACTATGTATTTAGCACTTCGAAGAGTGTGTTAACAACTTCTCCGTGGAAAAATATAAAATTATTAATATTTTACCCTAGATAATTAAGTAAAGTTGGACGAAAATTGTAAAATCGTAAGCAGGCGTTAAGTGTTTTTTTAAACTTTTACAATGGAAATCTATTCTGATTTTCAGTTCAATAAAAAGATGAATGTTTACATTACAATTTGTCCCCATCAAATATTTCAATTATTGTTTGGTATTAAAGGTCCAGATTTGAGAAAAAGTGCTTTTAATTCTCCATACATTTTTATTATGGCGGCCGCGCGCCGATCTAAATACGCATTCCCCGCGCTCTATGGTTCAGTCGCTAACGCTCGGCGCCCTCTTAAAAAAAAATCTATTTTAAGGATTTGCTGTATCTCAGTTTAAAATTGGCATTAAAAATTCACATTTTGGTACCTATATTTTTTGAGTGGTATATAAGCTCCTGTAACAATAATTACTACCAAATACATTTAAAAAATCATTTGCAACTGTGTCTATAAGTTTATAATTATTACTGAAAATCCCATTAAAATGAAACTAGAAAACCATAGTAAATTTTAATTCTTTCAAATTGGACAGCTTTGAAAATTTATGTGGTTTGTTCTTTTATAGTATTTTAAATATAGTGTTACCAATATTTTATTAGCTGTTCTGATATGTAAGTAGATTACCACACGTATAGTCTATGTAAATTTTATTAAAAGCCATATTTTGTGACTTATTTTATAAACTGAAAATATTGATAAATAAATCATAATCATATTTCTTGGTGTATTATTTATTTATTGGATTTATATTAATTTACATATTATGAACAACATGACCTAGTGTAAAAGCATTAACAACTACTTCATTAGATTATTAACTTACAAAAAACTGTTGAGGCACATAATATAAAGATTAAACAATCATACCAAATTATTTGTTTGCCTTATGGTTGACTGGTAAGATATCTTTTGGCATTAAACTTTTGTATGCTTAGGCAAGGATCGGTGCAGATCATTCCAATATTACAATAAATTGTCTTATAAAGATTAACATTTTGTCTGCTCACCTACTGGATGGAAAACTGTGTCCAGACACTGAGCAACAGCAATAACATTGCAATAGCGGTAAATGGCATCTGGGGCCATACATATATGCCGTTTGACGCTCATAAGTTTGAATAAATAAATCTATTATTCCAGAGACCGTATTTTGAAAATTTGGATGAAGATGATTGAACACTATTGAATTTAAATCAATGGCTATATTTTTTAACTTTTAGATTTAGAAAGTAAGAAGTAATATAACATGACAATAAAATGATCTGTATATAGTACTATAATGGAAAGCAGTGAAGCCATCTCTGGAACATAACCTTGGCAGCATCTAAAATTCTAATTATGGTTTAGGTAATGTACCCAAAACTTCCGCTTCTTCAGATTTCTCATAATAATTTTTAACCATATCTGATGCAATGAATTCAAGATCTTGTGAAGAAATTTTCTGAACCGTCTCCCCTTTTTCAGCCATGATGTCTTCTATGTTTTTCTTGCCATTCATATCACTGAACCAATTCAAGTTATCAGCAATCAGGTGTCTATTCTCACAGCCATCGCAATTGACGATTACTACGCCTTTATAGTAAGCAAGTTTGGTGATGAATTTCGTGCTTCTGGTATTGCATTTCTTGCAAGTATACATTAGCTGAAATTTTCCTTGTAACTGCACTAACGGTTTCTCTTCTACTGCTTGAACGTCTGTGAATTTGGTTGTATTTGTACTGAAGTTCCTCGGCGATATTACTGATGTAGATACAGGTTTCGCGGGAACAAGCAAACGTCTTCCAAAATATGAATTCCCATTACTTGGAAAGAATACCACATTGTTTAATAACCGCGGCTTGTGATACTTCACCACAAAATCTATCAAAGTCTTGTGCGACATGGTAAATGGAAATAATGAAGTACTTTTCACAATTAAAGCAATTTATTACTTATTGCACCACTGCCAATAAAATTTCAAAATAAAATAAGGCGCACGCATGTGAACGCAATGACCTCCTCGTGATCGTGATATTTTGACAGTGACGTATTGTCAACTTCAAATACTATGTTTTAGTTACCTTTAAAATCGCAGCAAGCATTTTGTTAATATAATATTATGAAACGCTGCGTTTATTTCTAGTACCTTAAACAGATCAATATTTAAATGTTGCCAAATCCACAACGTTCCCAAGTTGTTGTGTTTTTTTAAGTTCTGACCTTACAAACACCTAAAATTATTTACAGAAATGTTTCCACTCACAGACACTGGACTAAATACAAATGTCCTAATTTCTCATGAAATTTAATTATGTGTGCACTTCAGCACTCGATGCCTCTTCGTGTTTTGAATTTTGTTTAGGTATTATAATCCCATCTACAATATCTGTCTATCTCTCCCTTCAATCGGTCCCTCATTACTGAGACTGGTTATTGCCTTAATGATTTGTCTCCATCGGTCCCAGTCAATCGTCGCCCTCACCGCCTGGTGGAATTTGCTTGAGCAGGTTGCTTTTTGATTTGGTCAGACCATTTGGTTGGTGAACGGACTCGGGCTCTCTTGCCTTCAATGCCCCCAACCACGACCTGTTTTTCAAGGCTCTCGTCTCCTCTTCGCATTATGTGCCCAAAGTATGACAGTACACTGTGCAAACAAATGGTGGACAGCCGTGTTTTATATTTAGTTGTGAGAGAATAGACACATTAGTACGTTTGGCCGTCCAGGGTATCCTGAGTATACGCCTCCAGCACCACATTTCGAATGCGTCTATAGCGAATTATGTGTTGGTATGGCGTAACCTCTATGTTTGTGATGACTCTATCACGTTCTTCTGTCAAGCTTATCTTGTCACGAATTTTGCTAAAAAAATACATTATTATAAATAAAATGTTTTAAATAAAATGCGTTGTATTACAAATTGTACATTTATATTTTAACGCCCAACATTATATAATATAGGATGCTAAACATTGGAGATGTACCTATAAAAAAGCTGCAGACAAACAGACAAACCATCACTTACTTTGAATAGTAAATTGAATTCCTTGCATCTATAAATTGAAGACCACCCCAGAACAGACATAATATAAAGTGTGGAGGTGAAAAACAATTCGTGCCTGTTTTATATTTGGACTCAGCAAATTAAAGTGAGTAGGTATGCAGAATCGCTATAACCGGAGTCTGATAATAACCCCATGTTTTAGTTACACATATGTCTGATAATACCTATGTCTGTCTATATGTCTGATACCCCATGTTTTTGACGTAACAACGTCTTAAATTAGGTTGCGCTCGAAGTCACTCATGAAAAAGTGTAACGCCCGCTTACGTCTGTTAGGAGGGCCGGTTGTCCCGCTAAAACTCGAGAACGGCTGAACCGATTTGGCTAATTTTAGTATTGAAATATTCGTGGAAGTCAAGGGAAGGTTTAAACGGTGAGAAAATATTGAATAAATGAGTGGAAAATAATAAAAAAGATAATTTTATATTCCCATACAAATACAAACTGTTCGTACTTACCTGTCAAACATATGATGTTTGTTCCGTCGGTTCGGTATTTTTAGAATAATGACATGTAGATCTAGACTAAATAAGGGTTTGGAATCGACAACATACATGCATAATAGTCTGATTATCGCATATTTAGATTTAAAACATGTAAAATAATGACACTATAATGACATTAATGACACATGTGATGGGTGCGTTCAGAAAGTAACACTTAAAATGTTGTTAGGGAAATTGCGAATGGATATGATACAAATAAATATTCTACCGAGAAAAAGACGTTGTCACGCACTCTTTTGGTTCTTAAATTAGATACTCATTTAAACTGGAAAGCACACATCGAATCAGTAAAAAACAAACTGTCCTGATTCGTATACGCACTGAGCATATTGAAGAGCAACACTAGCATGGAGTGCGCGCTGAACCCTTATCACACGCAGGCGGTCGCGTGGCTACGCTACGGGCTCCTGCTGTGGGGCCACAGCCCAGATGCGCACCAGCTCTTCATTATGCAAAAGAAGTGTGTACGAATCCTGGCCAACATCCACCAACCAAATAGCTGTAAACCTGAATTCAAAAACCTGAAACTATTAACTCTCCCCTCCCTCTATATCATAGAAATTGCCACGTTTGTACGAAAAAAATTGCATCTCTTTAAATTCAATCAAAACACTCGACGCCGAGAAAATCTTGAACTCCCGGAGCCCAAACTAGAAATATACAAAAATGGACCATACTACAGAGCAATTAAAATATATAATAAAATCCCTCCTAAAATAAAAAAAAAACACAAAAAGACTCATCCTTTATAAGCAAACTAAAACGAACACTTATAGATAAGTGCTACTACACAATTACGGAATTCATGGACGAGAAAAATATTTAAATACTATGTAGGTACAAATTGTCTGCACAATGCAATGTACCTAACTTATGCAATGTATATATAAGTAAAAGATGCTTGTTTAAAATTTGAAATGTAAAAGTAACATTGAATGTTTTTATTACTAGTATTAAGTTTATATTAAGGAATATTAAGTTTGGTAAACCAGACTACATACCAAAATATTAACTTTTTGCTACACCCTGACAGGGTCCCTGTACCTAGTTATAAGTACTTGGATGCAATAAATATTATTATTATTATTATCTTCCTTCGCCCGTAAAACCGACTTTACAGGCAACCATTTTTTTTATTTGTTGACGCGTTTGGCGCAGTTTGTAGACAGCTGCCTACTGAGCCTGCGGTCCCGGGTTCGTATCCCGGCTAGGGCAAATATTTGTGTGATGAACTCGAATATTTTGTACTTGGGTCATGATTGTTCTTTGTATTTATGTATATATTGATCTATATAAATATAGTGTCGTCTAGTGCCCATAACACAAGCCTTCTTGAGCTTAATTTGGGACTAGATCGATTTGTGTGGGGTTGTCCGATATTTATTTATTATTTATTGAATGACTAGTTTTATAGGATTTTTATGTTATTTATTTTTTCCGAAATTAAGGGTTAAATAATAAGTACACTAGCAACACCCTCGGTTAGACGAGACAAAACAGCCAAACCAATTTTTATAAAAAAAATGGCTACTGTCCATTGGGACAATTCTGCCAGTATCAGTATCAAGGATGTAAGAAAACAGCCATAAAACCCAGAAAAAAAAAACAGAAACGTCTAAATTTAAACCTAAAAAGAAATCAATGGACAGTAGCCATTTTTTTATAAAAATTGAATTGAATTGAGGTTGTCAAAATTCATGCATTGAAATTGAGGACTGATTATAAAATTATAAATTCTTTGTAATTACAGTAAAGAACTTAAAAATTTATAATATATATATATATATATTACAATATTTACAACATTATTTTTATTTATTCCAAACATGGAATCTGTGTCGTATAGTCCAGATTTATCTGGTGAAGTAATTAGGAATGATGAAGCTAAGATAAGCATTGTTACTGGTAAGTAACACTTTATTACTGTTTATCTATTCTCAGATGGATTCATATAAGTACTGGACCATTGTAGTGCACTTGAGTCTTTTAAAATATGTCGATTGTTTCATCAATATAGGGTTATACGGTTTACATGACCTCGAAGTCATTGATACTGTTTCTTATCATTAGAATTAGAAGAATGTCGGAGTATAGCAAAGGGGGCCCTATTTTAGGACAGAATTTTTTTTAATGGTTTTTTTTGCTGTTTTTGGGCTTGAATTAGATTGAATTTTGTAGATTACGTTAAAAAAAGCATATTTTGTTCTTTTAACTTTTTCACAGAGTAATATTTACCGAGATATTGGGTCAAAATAAACATGTTTTATTCTTTAAACTTTTTCTCTGTAATTATTTTTCAATAGCTAATAAAAAGTTGGCGATTCGGTTCTGGCGCTTCGCCGACCGCTGCCACGGCACGCTCGCTCCGCTCGCTCGGCTCGCGCGATGTGGTCTTAACTAACCTAACCTAACCCATTAATCTTTTTATCTCGGTAAATATTAATCTGAGCCAAAAAATTATACTAACAAAACATGCTTATTTAAACACGTTTTATAGGATTCGTAAATAAAAATAAGGTGTTATATTGACATAAATTACTCGTCTCCGAAATTTGTCCATGTCTCGGATCCCATTAAAATGAGTAATGTTTGAACCTCAATATCTCGGTAAATATTGATCTGAGAAAGAAAGTTAAAATAACAAAACATGCTTATTTTAGTTTTAAGCCTAAAAACAGCAAATAAAAAAAAAGTGTAAAAATTTTCTAAGTCCTAAAATGGGGCCCCCTTTGCTATACCCCAACCAAAATTCTAAATCAAATCAATATGTATGGGTTAAGGGCAAAACTGCTGAGGCCATGATCCCTGGCAGAGATCATTTTTAGAGTTCCGTACCCAGAGAGTAAAAACGGGACCCTATTACTGAGACTTCGCTGTCCGTCTGTCCGTCCGTCTGTCACCAGGCTGTATCTCAAGAACAGTGATAGCTAGATAGTTGAAATTTTCACAGATGATGTATTTCTATTGCTGCTATAACAACAAATACTAAAAATAAAATAAAATAAATATGTAAGGGGCTCCCATACAACAAACTTGTTATAGATTATGGTTGGTTTGACCTTGTGGTTGACTGGTAGAGAATGCCTCATGGCATTAAGTCCGCCATTTGTACTTTACTTATGTATTTTGTGCAATAAAGTTTAAATAAATAAATAAATAAATATAAATTGCATAAAGCATGTTTAGTAACATTATTAAATAAAGGCTTATAATATAATATACATTATTGTTTACCTGTTTTAATCTTCATTCTTTGATCTTGTAATTCAAAATATAACTTCTATCCTGTTCCAGACATAGTATCTTCACACATTGACAGAACACGCCTCGTAATAAAGTGGAACAAACCGTATAGCCTACACTGGGCGCGGTGTCGCGCGCGACGCCCGGCCTGCTGCCGCCGCGCTCGCCGAGCCGCACCACAGCGCGCTGCTCGGCTACCTGCAGCGGTACAACGTGCACATCTGGGCCCTGTTTCATATACGTGACAATGACAGGCGACAGGTGACAGGTGACAATTCAACATTTTGACAATTTTTCGTTTCATAAACATTACCTATGACAAATAAGTCGTGGTGGAAAAATTACAATTATGTCAAATTGTCGCGACATTTTGACATATTTCTGTTTCATAATCATTTTCCCTTGACAGGCGACAGGTGACAATTTGTCGCGAAAAACTTGGCATATTTGTTTTATGAAACACAAAATTGTAATTACAAGTTGACAAATTTGTAGAATTGTCGAAGATTTCTGACAGGCGACCTCACCCAATGTCAGCGGCTACTTCTCACTAACTAATTACTTATTACCAGTGAAATGGTGCTAACATCGACACATTAGTAGCAACAGCGATGAAGAATATTTAGTTCAACCAATAGGGCGTCGTCGAGCATTTAGGACAAGGGCAAACTTTACTTTTGACGTGGTTGACCCCACATTTATAGAAAAACTAGCTTTTGCCCGAGACTACGAACGCGTGGAACTTGATAAAAGGGGGTTATTAAAAGCGCCTAAGCAAATGTAAGAGCAATTATGCTTTTGGTCTAATAATTACATTTCCTACAGGGTCACCGCACTCCAACAAAAATATTCACTCACTTTTCAATCTGTTTAGGTATAATTTCCAGGATGAAAACTATCCTATGTCCTTCCTCGTATCTTAAACTATCTCTATGCCAAATTTTATCAAAATCGATTCAGCGGTTTAAGCGTGAAGAGGTAACAGACAGACAGACACACTTTCGCATTTATAATAATACTAGCTGTGCCCCGCGGTGTTACCCGCTCATCCCACGGGAACACTAAATTTATTCGGGATGAAAAGTATCCTATGTCCTTCCCCGGGACTTAAACTATCTATATACCAAATTTCATCTAAATCGGTTCAGCGGTTTTAGCGTGAAGAGGTAACAGACAGACAGACAGACAGACAGACAGACACACTTTCGCATTTATAATATTAGTATGGATTAGTATGGATTTCGAGTTTGTAAAACTACCGTCGCATACTTAATAACTAGAATAGGACAAGAATTAAAACACTCAACAACGAGAAATTTCGCACTAACTCCCACTCAGCAAATTTTATGCGTATTAAAAACGAATTCAATTATTTAACAGGGCCAATATTTGCTAAATATACCCAATTCCCTTCAATTGCTCTGCGATTTCCATCCATTTTTTTTTCGTGCGTTAAATGTTCACTAAATTGGCCAAACAATACATATTTCTCGGTTGTCTTGTATAAGGCCCAAAATTATTATTTTCGTGTCCATCTTACTTGTTGCAAGTTACCGAACAAATCCTAGAATGCTGGTCAAAACTATAATCAAAGACAAACATTTTTATTGCTGCTCTCATACTGCTATATTATTTTAACAAAAATGTATGCTGTGACATATTTGTCGCAATTTACGACAATTATGTCGATTACCATGACAAAAAAGTCTTGACAATTTTCTTAAATACTGACATTTTAAAACTGACAATTCTAGACCTTTATGAAACGCGATTGACACTGACAATTTTGTCAACTATTTACCTGTCGCAATCGGACATATTTGTCACGTTTATGAAACAAAATTTGTAGCTACAATTCGACAATTTTGTCAAAAACTGACAAATTGTCGACTTGTCACGTATATGAAACAGGGCCCTGGTGAGCACAACACTGTTACTGGCTCCGCACACTACGGCTTCTTGTGACCGCGACAGTACCTACTATGTGGCTTTTGCACGCTCGACGCGAGAAGAGAGATGTACTGTCGCGGCCACAAGAAGCGGTAGTGGACGCTGGCTCTTAAGTCTTAAGGGTCTTTTTTGATAAGATGCGCCTTTTTTTCCTCTTTCCGAATATTTATCTAACTCAATTTCACAAAAAATGTTAGATGTGCCCTTTTTCGTTATGACGGCAGAATTGACAACGTTTAATTTTTTTTACATATCCTTTTTCATATACAGTCCGAAAGAGGGTTTTTTTTAAGTTACACGTATTTTTTACTTTCCTCCTCAAGAAAGCCTCCATTTTGAAGCAAAAAGCCCAACTTTATAGTTGCTCATTCTAATAGATCGTAAGCGACAAAAATGACGTCAGTGCTCCGCTCAGGGCGGCCAATATCGGTAGTGACCGAAGAAAACGTAGCAAAAGTCAAAAAGCTGGTATTAGAAGATAGAAGAATTAAGGTTTGGCAAATAGCTGAGGTCTTAGGTATTAGTAAAGAAAGAGTCGGAGAAATTTTACATGAACATTTGTACATGAGTAAAGTCAGTGTTCGTTGGGTACCGAAAATGCTAACGGCCTTCGATAAAGTACGTCGTGTGGAAACTTCTCGGGCGTTTTTAGAATTGTGCGAAGATGATTTAGATGAAGTTTGTTCCCGAATAGTAACTGTTGATGAAACATGGATCAGACAGTATGATCCTAAGTGTAAGTCTGAGTCGATGCAGTGGATTGAAAAGGGTGAAAGGCCGCCGAAGAAATTTAAAGTGCAAAAGTCGGCCTCTAAGTTAATGGCTACGGTATTTTGGGATTGTGATGGCATTCTTTTAATCGATTATTTAGAAAAAGGCTCTACGATAAACGGAACTTATTATGCAAATCTAATAAGACAGGTGCGACAAGCCATAGTTGAGAAAAGGCGGGGTAAACTAAGGAAAGGCATTTTGTTTTTGCAAGACAACGCACCCGTTCACACCGCTAATGTTGCGAGGCGTGCTCTGAAGGAAGTTGGTTTTGACGAAATTGACCACCCACCCTACAGCCCAGATCTAGCCCCAAGCGATTATTTTCTATTCAATAATTTGAAGAAAGAGTTGAGGGGAAAGCGATTTAGAAGTGACGAAGAGATGAAGGCGGCTGTACAGGAGCATTTTGAAGGGCAAAATGAAGATTATTTTTTTAATGGCCTAAAAGCACTGTATAAAAAATGTAAAAAATGCATTGATTTAGGAGGAGACTATATTGAAAAATAAACACGAGTTCATTTGTGTAAATTGTTTTTTTCTATCTTAGGCTTAGAACTTTTCAGACGCCCCTCGTATATGGGTAAACGGGACAACACTATACGCCGGCGTGGGTCAAATGTTGGTTGTGATTTCTGCTTTGAGGATATTTTAATTCCCTAAATGTAGCCTTCGTATATAGATGAGTCAATCCATACTAATATTATAAATGCGAAAGTGTGTCTGTCTGTCTGTCTGTCTGTCTGTCTGTCTGTTACCTCTTCACGCTTAAACCGCTGAACCGATTTAGATGAAATTTGGTATATAGATAGTTTCAGTCCCGGGGAAGGACATAGGATACTTTTCATCCCGAATAAATTGAGTGTTCCCGTGGGATGAGCGGGTAACACCGCGGGGCACAGCTAGTCCAAAATAAATACAATATCTATATAGCCTTCAGCTTTAATTCTTCTCCACTGGAAGATGATGATTACATATTTTGTCCGTAATTTATAGTGACACAATAATTGGTCTAATTGGTAACAATTCAAGCTTAATACGAGTAATGGACACATACTCATTAAAAAAAAAAAAAAAAAAACGTGTTTTTTAGGGTTCCGTAGCCAAATGGCAAAAAACGGAACCCCCTTATATATTCGTCATGTCTGTCCGTCTGTCCGTCCGTATGTCACAGCCATTTTTTTCCGAAACTATAAGAGCTATACTGTTGAAACTTGGTAGGTAGATGTATTCTGTGAACCGCATTAAGATTTTGATGCAAAAATTAAAAAAAAAAAAAAATGGGTGCTCCCCATACTTAGAACTGAAACTTAAATTTTTTTTTTCATCAAACACATACGTGTGGGGTATCTATGGATAGGTCTTCAAAAATGATATCGAGGTTTCTAAAATATTTTTTTTCTAAACCGAATAGTTTGCGTGACAGACGCTTCCAAAGTGGAAAAAAGTTGGTCCCTCTAACTTCTAAAATAAGAAAATGAAAAATCCAAATAAAACATATGATGTACATTACTATAAAAACTACCAACGAAAATTGTTTTGAACGAGATCTAGTAAGTAATTTTTTTTTTATATTTTAATACCTAACTTTGCACCTAATTTATATGGGGCGCTATACATACCAGGTGCAAACTTAACTTAACCACTTAGGGATGGAAAGTGTTTGTACGGACCCTCGGTGCGCGAGTCCGACTCGCACTTGGCCGGTTTTTTTTTTGTAAAGTGACGCTTTAAATGCTTGCTTACTTAGTCAACAGATTCAAACTTGAAAACAATTTTATTTAAGACTAATATGGACTTAAGGACCATGCATGATTAAATTAATTCATCTTTAATATTATTAAATACATTCGTATTCGTAATAATTAATCGTGTTTCATAAAATAAAATCTTTTATTTTTATATTTTTAAGCAGTTGTAATTTTGAGGTTATATTCACGCACCAAAAAGTTTGGTTTACTCGGCTAATTCCGAATGGCGGGTAATTCCGAAAATTACAGATATCTATTAAACGGGGGTAACATTTTTTGCGCTAGCAACACTTCCTCAGATAGGTACTATACACTTCTACAGTAAGAAGTGTTGCTAGCGCAAAAAATGTTACCCCGTTTAATAGATATCAGTAATTTTCGGAATTACCCGCCATTCGGAATTACCCGATTACCTACACCCTATACCTATCAATAAAAATGACTATAAACCTCCATTGACAAACATCGTGATTGGCTGTTTAGGGGTTTCCAAAGTAAATTAAAACAATTTTACTTTAGTCCCTAGAGATTAATAAGGAGCTTTAGTCCCGATATGCAGAGACTAAAGTAACATTTTTTTTTGCCAGCGTATCCGTTAGGGTGGTCCTTATTTTTCGATTTTTGAAAAGTAAAAGGGACACCTTATCAAATCGTTATTTAGTATGAGTTATTTCCACATTATTTTTATTTCATTTTTTTATCAAGTTTTAGAGGTCGCTACCGAAGGTCAAAGTTTTGAAAAAAATTAAAAAAATAGCAATTTTATGAATCGAGCCAACTGTTTATTCCTGCGATTTTATTATTAATTTTGGACTTTTTAAATGAAATCAAGTGCTATTGCCTAATATTGATGCACTATCGCGACTTCCACCCCCTTCTCGCACCGCCGCGACGCGACCGCGTGGAACGATTCTCAGCACATTTTCGTTACTCTGAGAGTGTGCACGTCATACTCTGGCGTATCGTTGTCGGAATGGCGTCTACAAGCATTGGCATGAGCGTGTCAACGAGAAATACAATTCACATCTTCAAAATGCAGCAGCTATTATGACCACAGTCAACAAAAAAACTTACAGAGAGAGGCTCAGAATTTAAAGAATGAAGAAAACTTCCAAAAACGCCATAACGCGAAGTAAAAACGAAACTGACAAGACTTTCACACATTTAAATAAAACAATTTAAGCAGATTATATCGCGTATATGAATTATTTGTGCCTCTCTGACGTTTCGGTAGCTTTCCAGTAACCGTTGTCAAAGGTTGACTGAGAAACACACATTTTTTCTTAAACAAAGTTACATTTGTGCATGCTATCCATTTTATAAATATGAATTAAAAATAAAGGTGTGTACATACTTGCCAGATAGGCCTAATGTGTTAAGACAGTTACACTTTTGCGAGATATTTATTAAATAAAATAATTAATGCCCTTCTGCATTAATTATTTTATTTAATAAATATCTACCAGCGGTTCACTATAAGGCTTACTGAGGAGAAATAACAGCCCAAAGAAAACTCCCAGATCGCCTTATTACTATGATATACTTTTAAACAAATACTCTACATATACTACTTTTATCCCTAATTTGTTTACACCGTTCGAGGCCCAGGGTTTCCATTCTTGTGACTTGCTTGATCCTTGATAAGATGTACAACAGGATCCCAAGCCGGCGGTAATGAGTAACCATCTTCTCTATTGAAATTGGGATATTGTTTGATTTGAATAGCCTCACGCAACATTCAGCGAAAATATCGTTTCTCTCTGGCAAAGATTGAAGTATTATCAAACTTTATTTAATGGTTTGGTTTGTCCATGCCATGGTCACAGACTGCAGACCTGTGCGACAACAACGGTGTTTGACATCTGCTACATGCTCCATAACCCGTGTAGCTATACTAAGTTTCGTTTGGCCAATGTATGACAGACCACACTCACAGTCCAGCTTGTAAACACCAGCACTCTGCAGAGGAATGCTGCTCTTCACGGGCCTCAGGTACTGAGACATCTTCTTCATCGGCTTGAAATATGTTTTAATGGAAGCCCGTTTCAAGATGTTTCCAATCCTATCCTATCTAAGTTTTCATCTACATCTAGCAGTGAAAATACCATTCCAACACCTGACATGAACCAGGAAGCAGGGCCTTCAACACTCCCAGTCTTACTTTTAGACAGAAACAGTATTTGCTTTTAATAGTAAAACAATCCGGAAAAGTACCCTAACACCCAAAAATCCACCCTTTTATCATATTTTGGTAATTTTAGTATGTATTAAAATGGATACCTTATTGTGTAGTTGATAATAATATCTGTTTTAGAGAATGTAACTGCACTTATTACCACTTTATGAAGTTTTTTTTTCAATAAATCTGATTTTTTATGTAATATGTTTGTTTAGTTATTTTTCACAAAGTTTAAGCTCTGGTAGCGACCCCTAATTTTTGTCCAAAAATTATGAAAAAAATACTGTTACCGATTCTTATGTTAAATAATCAATAGAAAAGGTGCCCCGTTAAAAAATCTAAATTAATTTTTTTTTTGCCATATTAGGACAATGGCATCAGTAGAAGTACAAGCGGGTGGGTGGTGCCGCCGCCGCATTGCGCGGACGCAGGTTGGCCTGATACCCGACCAAGAAACGGCCGCAGACCGGGAGGGGCGGCTTGCCGCGCGCTACTACATGCGCGGGCTGCGGTCGCGCCCCCGCCGCCTCCGCCGCCGCCGCCGCCGCCGCCGTTAACGGTAAGTCTCAAGAGACATGGCTGACTACAAGTAGTCAGCCATGTTTGTTTAATAATGGGAACAATTTAAACGCTCACCAAAATGGCTTTTATACCCTAAAACTAAATTCCAAATAAAATGAATTGCCTCCATATAAATTAAACCCACTCTAATAAATCTTTGTTTATTATCCAGCCTCCGGCTCCCCTGCCCCCCGCGCCGCGGCCGCCCTCCCCGCCGCCCGCGCCGCCCGCGCCGTGGCTCTCCCAAGTATGTTTTCACCTCACTCGCTCGGAAAACCTCCGTTTAATAGGGCGAAATCTGCGTGCAAAAGTCTATTTTATCCGCTAGCGTGCAAAAGTCATTTGAATTTCGAACACGACGATTTTGATTCTCTGTGGTGCATGTAACTTTTTTATATTTAAGACTCCTTCAACGCGTGACTGATTTCATCAGTCGATAAATCTTCGAATAACCAATCAACGCACGCTAATAAAGGGCGATCTGGTCAGGCCGGCTAAAATCATATGTACGTTTGAATACCTCTCTTAAAAAAAAAATACACCTACAATATCACGTCCAGAAACCTGGTTTGTGGTTACAGATTTTTAAGTTTATATTTTTTCTACACTTTATTTTATGTTGAATATGTTTATATATATTAATAGTAAGTATTTCAGTTTCATTTACATATTTTGACTAGTAAATATATTAAATACAACACAAATTATAATATTTATTTGTTATAAAAGTTGGAACATAAGAGTGTAATTTCTAAACGCACCCGAGAAAAAATAATAATTAAAAAGTTGGAAGTTTTCACAATTCACGTAAATTTATTCTGTGGAGAATACATACACACTGTTGTCTTACTTTATAGAAATATCGAAAACAAAAAAGTTAAGCCCAATTTGGAGTATTTATTCAATGCTAAAAGCCTAGATTAAAACGAAAAAGGATTTGTTATAAATATTTGAAGACAATAAGTAATTTACCGAAACTATTGGCGTTTTTAAAGAAGATAAAGCCGAAATAATCTTGTTCGGATCCCATCGTCCAATAACTTCCAAAGCAAGTGTTATCGAAAATACTTCCGAGTGGCCAACTAATCCTTCCCAGAATGCCATTCTCCCACATTCACAACGAATGTGTCAAGTAGTTTCAAATACAAATATAATATAACAGTGCTTAAGAAAAACTCAACGATAAAATGTACACAACGATAATACAAATTACGGCCATATTACTTTTAATTTTTAATATGTGTGCTTCTCTCGTATTTATTTGGTTTGGATTTGAGTGTGTTATGTTTTAAATTTGATGTGTTAAGTAGAAGGCAAAATTAAATGATTATTTTTTGTTTTAATTGTTTTTCTTGAATCTTGCATTTTCCTCGCTGTAGTGAGGTGAAAAGTTGTGTGTTCCGCATGGCTGCAAAATTATTTAGCTTCTCGTGTCTTGAAAGCCTCGCTACGCTCAGGAATCTATCTTTGAACCATTCGCTTCGCTCATGGTTCAATCTTAGATTCCTTCGCTCGCTCAGCTTTCAATTTCAACACTCGCGCCAAATAACAACTTTGCAGCCTTGCATAACAAATAACTATTCCGTGATGTTTCCTTTTGCCAACCAAACCGAAGTATCGACAAAAAAAAATAGTTCGAATTGAGAACCTCCTCCTTTTTTTGAAGTCGGTTAAAAAATAACAATATTGGAGTCTCCTAATGACTATTAAATTTATTACCCACTAGCTGTGCCCCGCGGTGTTACCCGCTCATCCCACGGGAACACTAAATTTATTCGGGATGAAAAGTATCCTATGTCCTTCCCCAGGACTGAAACTATCTATAAATAAATAAATAAATAAATATCGGACAACCTCACACAAATCGATCTAGTCCCAAATTAAGCTCAAGAAGTCTTGTGTTCTTTTCGTCTACTAGACGACGATATACGTACTTATATAGATAAATATATACTTAAATACATATAACAACCATGACCCAAGCACAAATATTCAGGTTCATCACACAAATATTTGCCCTGGCCGGGATTCGAACCCGGGACCGCCGCTCAGTAGGCAGGTGTCTATAAAACGAACCAAACGCGTCGTCAATATACCAAATTTCATCTAAATCGGTTCAGATTTAAATTTATTATGTCATACGGAATAATCATTTGGGGTAATTCTACTGATGCCCAACGAGTCCTCATTCTCCAGAAGCGCGCACTGGGAATACTGGCTGGAGTAAAACCCAGATATTCTTGTAGGGATTTATTCGAAACGAACCAGATCATGACGCACTACTCACTTTACATATTTGAAATTTTAATGTTCGTAAGAAAGAGTTTGCCAACTTTTGCACGTGTCGAAGTGTCGGGCAAACAGATTCGATCGTCAGGTAGACTCAGAACAGTCCCGCGTCGCATGGCACTTGCAGGTAAAAAGTTTTTACCTGCAAGTGCCATGCGTTTTTACTAAAAACCCGCGCGTCATCGGCCCGACCTACTACGAGCGTCTACCCGCCGAAATACGTACTGAACCATCTGACGAAACATTTCGACGAAAATTGAGAAACTTTTTATTGAAAAATCCATTTTATTCTGTTAGTGAGTACATGGACATGAAATTATAAAATGACATTTGTTTATTTAGCTATTTAATGTTTTTCTGACGATCCCATGGGAGATATGTATATCTATTATAAGTTGTGTAAACTAGTTTTTTACTCATAGTGACATATATTTCTGTTCTATCTGACATTGCATTTTATGTTTCTATTATTATTGTTGTAGTTATATTATGAGTGTATATTTGACTTAATTGAATGATTATTATCTTATTATATGTTTTTATTGACGATCATAATATCAAGATTCATGTAAATTAACTTAGGATAGGTAATTTATAATGTAATTTGTTATTATGAAATAAATAAATCTAAAATCTAAATCTAATCTAAATCATGTTTAGTAACATTATACATTGACATTCAGTTTGGTCCAGGGGCATTTCACTCAGTACTTTACAGATTTCATACATTAAAACTTGCGTGCGCGTAGTACGAGACTCGCTCGATAGATGGAGCTAAATTCAATATTTGAATTAGTGTTATTAAAATGAAATCTGTTTTTATGTTATTATTTTATCCATAAATAAACATATAATAAAAACATAATTATAAGTTATTGTGAAAGATTATGAAGCATTATTTTAATTTATCATTACAGGCAACATTACGGCTTAAGATTATATCCCCGTTCCATTCCACTCATTTATTTTTTAGATTTCACCTATTATATTTTAAGCAGTTATATGATGATTGTCACAAAAATTTAATATCCACAAAAAAAAAATGGAAAATAGTAAATGTAGTATTTTTTTTAATGTAAAAAAACAATAGAAGAAAGAAAACTAAAATACTACTTAGTTAATACATTCCGTGTGGAGAAACGCGTAGCGTAGTGCTGTTTGACAGTTTACTTTATGGATTATGGACAAGTTTGTTTTCTGGTGGATATTCAAACGGGTATAAGAAATTTACTTCGGCTGTGCTTGATGGATATTAGCGAATCTGCTCTACGTAAGGATTTCGATCCCGGATTTGTGTAATGGATCACGATTGCCTCGTTTTAAACTATTTTAAAGTCATGGTAGCACTAAAAAACCGGCCAAGAGCATGTCG
The DNA here is from genome assembly GCA_905147355.2 of Apotomis turbidana. Lineage (NCBI taxonomy): Eukaryota > Metazoa > Arthropoda > Insecta > Lepidoptera > Tortricidae > Apotomis > Apotomis turbidana. The sequence goes on along the minus strand of LR990292.1, from coordinate 17,759,006 downwards.
GGCCACGCTCAGTGTAGGGTTCCGTAGTTGCTCATCCTTCACAATAAACTGCTGTTTTAAGCCCGAGGTTTAAGTTAAGACAGATTTTAAGCTCTATAAAAAGGTCGTAAACGCCCTAGAAACTGTAATCACTTATTACCTTCTGGAAGTCAACTTACGACCTTTTAAAGAAAAAATATGAAATTTGGCGATAACTCAAAAACGGCTTGACCGATTTTGTTCAATATAGTTTTCATTGAAAGTACTTATAAGGCCGCATTAACATGAATTTTTCCATATTTTTTTGACTTGTGGTTCAAAAGTTAGAGGGGGGGGGACACAATTTTTTTTATTTTCGGAGCGAATATTTACAAAACTACTGACTTTATCAAAAAGTAATGTTTGAAAACCCCTATTATTTTCAAGAGACCTATTCAACGACACCCCACACACTAGGGTTGAAACGAAAAAAAAAATCACCCCCACTTTAGGTGTTCGAGAGGTACCCGAAAAAAAATTTTTTTTTTAGTTTTTATTTTACCGTTTTGTCGGCGTGATACATACACATACTCATACCAAATTTCAGCTTTCTAGTACTAATGATCACGGAGCTAAGCCGCGGACGGACGGACAGACGGACAGACGGACAGACGGACAGACGGACATGGCGAAACTATAAGGGTTCCTAGTTGACTACGGAACCCTAAAAATGTTGTGTGTGTCTACCTGTGGTAAGCGTTTGTTCTAATTATGTTCCCCAAAATCAATGAAATAAAAATAATTAATTATAAATGTGTCTTCTTTATACCTTCCTACAAACATAACTAGTTTTAAAGCCCACTTATTATGTTAAGTGTGAGGTACAGATGAATCATATAATATGTATTGAAAGTACCTACAGTACAGTGCATAGCGATTGCTATGTATACATATGTACATGACTCAGATAACTCGAGACTCAGTCAATAGATGGCGCTAGTACACAAAGGAAGCTGATGACTCTATCTCAGTATATATAATTTACTCTATGGTTTGGTGGTAGACATACAACAAAGCGTACGTGCGCTAATCACTCCATCCAGTCCAGTTAAATGTAAATCATTTCATATCGCATTCATTTCATATTGGCAGAAACGTAGTGCATTAACTTTATTGTTTTGTGTTTGACTTGCTATACTGTTTGTTCCACTTTATTACGAGGCGTGTTATATGTCAATGAAGAGAATAGGGTAAGGCACTCCCGGAATGAGAGGCGAGACTTGTGCCGTCATCGCGCTATGATTGGTCGTCAATCCGTTTCTGTGTTGCCAGTGGTGTATCAGAATACGGGAGTATTCCCTTGTTACCTGTACAGTATAAATCTTATAAAATCGTGAGTGATTGTAAATCATTGACATACCACGCCTCGTAATAAAGTGGAACAAACAGAATAGCCTACACCTTATTTAATTGTAGTTGTAAATGTATGATATTGTTTTCAGTGATCGCCCGCGACCCATACATCCAGCGGCGTCTAGCGGCGATCATTATTAATCGCGCCTCAAACCAGTAAGCCAATCCTATCCTATCTAAGTTTTCATCTACATCTAGCAGTGAAAATACCATTCCAACACCTGACATGAACCAGGAAGCAGGGCCTTCAACACTCCCAGTCTTACTTTTATAGACAGAAACAGTATTTGCTTTTAATAGTAAAACAATCCGGAAAAGTACCCTAACACCCAAAAATCCATCCTTTTATCATATTTTGGTAATTTTAGTATGTATTAAAATGGATACCTTATTGTGTAGTTGATAATAATATCTGTTTTAGAGAATGTAACTGCACTTATTACCACTTTATGAAGTGTTTTTGCCAATAAATCTGATTTTTTATGTAATATGTTTGTTTAGTTATTTTTCACAAAGTTTAAGCTGTGGTAGCGTTTTGTCCAAAAATTATGAAAAAAATACTGTTACCGATTCTTATGTTAAATAATCAATAGAAAAGGTTAAAAAATCAATTTTTTTTTTTTTTGCCATATTAGGACCGGCTTTGTATCCGTCCACACACAAGTGGACGGATAGATAGCGATAGCGACGCTAGCGACGCGTACCGCCGCGGTCGCCAAACGGCCGCGGACCGCGAGGCGAAGCGGAGGTACGGGCGGGCTTATATGCGGGGAGTGAGGTCGGTCCCCCGCCACCGCCGCCGCCGTTAGCGGTAAGTCTCAAGAAACATGGCTGACTACAAGTAGTCAGCCATGTTTCTTTAATAATGGGAACAATTTAAGAGGGAAGTATAGTACGCACTCGTCCATACAAAAAGAGAAAACGTTTTTCCACCTTTAAATATTTTCCAATCTCCATCATTTTTTAGTATGTTATTGACACAGTGACAAACTAGGTTTGTAGGTTTTCCTTTTTTCAAAATTTGCTATAGATTCTAATTTAAAGGTAGCTGAAAAACCTTAATTTTTGTGATTAAAACGTTGTTGAATGAAACCGTTTGTATTATAAAAACAATGCACTTTTAAAAAAAAAGCGAAACCTATAAACCTAGATTATATTATGCTGAAGCGATCGAAATCAAAATCGAAGTGATTTGCTAAGATTTAGTTAGTGGAAAACGTTTTCTCCCGTAACGCAAATTTCATCAAAAAAGTACCTATTCTCAGTCGCAAGCTGCAACGCTCTCTATCGCACGATTGCGGGTCGGGGGAGGAAGTAAAGTATCACGTATTTACAAGGATGTTAATGAAAAATTAAAAACGATCCTTACCCGCGTAATCGATATCGAAATCAGTTTCAAAAATTATGGGAGTAGAGTAGGAACTTCTACTAACACTAGTTGGATTTCAAGAAAAAGATCGATCGGTTGATTATCATTATATTACAATTTAATTTAAAAAATCGGCCAAGTGTGAGCCACCCACGCACCGAGGATTCCGTACAAATTTTCACTTATGCCATCTTAACTGGCCTGGTTAAGTTTGCACCTGGTGCGTATGGCGCCGTATACAAATGAGGTGCAAACTTAATATAACCAGGTTCACCAAACATGATATTTGAAAAGGACTATATTTTTTATGATTGTATTACAAATGTATAGTTTCAGGGTGAATTTCAACAAGCTCAAAATTTACCTAATTTTGGTGGCATTTTTTATTTTTAATGTTAGAGTCAAAATTATATACATATCAATAATACGAATCAAGTCATAACCAATATTGTGTAGTAATGGCCCTTTGTTATACATAATAGTTATAAAGTTATCATGATTTTAGTAATTTGCCTGCCACCAAAATTGCTTGTGCCCGCAAATATTTGATTTTTTGGCCACCAAAATTGTACATCTACACCAAAATTAGTTATTTGTGCTAAAAATTAATATTTGTTAATGAAATTGCCTACTGGAAATTGAAAGAAAGTAAATGTTTTATTAATCATTTTAGTTATACAAAAATATCTATGAAAATACAATCACTAACTCGTTTGTAAAAACAATATATTTTTTTCTTTTCGAGGACTTCTTCTCTTTGCGATTAGCCATCCTAAAAAATAAATAAATTATGAATAGCAAAAGTAATAATTTACATTAATTGTTTGCATGTAATGTATCTAAAGATCTAAACACTTTATTGTACACAATAACAAGAAATACATTGCAAACAAATAAGCATGTACAAAAGCGAACCTATCCCTCTAAGGGATTTCTTCCAATTAACCTTCAAGTAAATGAGTATTAAACCCAAGTAAATGGTAGACAAACCAAGCAACATGTACAATACGTTAACTTTACAATAGTACAAATGAAAATGCAAAAACCAAATGAGAGAGAGAGATAGGCAAACAGTCAATGTAGGTAATACATATTACGTAATATCTATATAAATACATATAACATAAATATAATCATAATTATAACAAAAACAGCAACCTAATCAAGTAATCATTCGTTCGACAGCCTCAATTTCTGTAACTTCCCCTTGAGTGATGCTACGAACTGCGTCTACCTTAGAACGGGAGACAATTTATTCCATAATTTCACGGCGCGCACAGCAAAAAACACATCGTAAACTCATGTTCTGATCATAGATCTCATGATATATGCAGTGGGATACATAGATCCAGATTCGCACTTGACCGCAGGCGATGTCCACTACCATCCGCCATGTAAAAGAACTTCTCTGCAAGGTAAGGAGGACAAGAAGGAATGAAAAGGACATTATACAAAAGACAAAGAACATAGTATCTGCGCTGACGGATCGGGAGCCATTTAAGTTGAGCGCGGTATTGAGACACATGATCAAACTTGTGGAGACCAAAGCAAAAGTGAGCGGGCAAGCATGATCTCCGTATGAAGAGGAAGGAAATTCTGCAGACACCTCAATGAATGAAGGGACGCGAAAAGTTTCCTACTGATCTCAGAAATAAGAGGTGCCCATGACAAAGTTTGATCCATGGTAATGCCAAATTTGTTTACAGTAGAAGAGCAAGGTATAGGCGTACCATCAAAGAAAATAACTGGCTTAGCTTGATCTGAAAGCTTGGAAATAAAATGTGGGCTTCCAACGACAATAGCCTGCGACTTCTTAGCATTCTTCATCAAACCAATGGATCAAGCCCAAGCACGGATTGATTCTAGGTCTGAATTGATTTGCGAAACCAAGGAGCCAAAATCCTCAATGCTGGTCGCCGCATAAAGCTGCAAATCGTCTGCATAGAAATGGAACGAGGAGGAGAGTGACTTGGTGATTCCGACGGAGAGAGTATGCCCCCTTGGGGGACACCAGCAGACGGTTTACACCAGCTAGAAAATCGGTCATCAACTCGAACCCGCTGTTCCCTCCCAAAGCGGTAATCACGAAACCAGGACAGTGAAGTTGAAGATATATTTAAAGTACTAAGTAAACTGAGAAGTATATCAAAATCAACAGTGTTAAAAGCACTACTAAAATCAAGGAGCACCAATATAGTGACTTTTCTATATTCTATATTTAGACGAATGTCGTCGGTGATCTTAACCAAAGCGGTGGTTGTGCTAAAGAATTAAACAAGTTAAGTCTACTTAGATGTGATGAGAGGCGTCGATTTACAAAGGATTCAATGATTTTAGATAAGACGGGAAGAATGGACATAGGACGATACTGCGAAAAGTACGACGGATTAGGGGTTTTAGGGAGAGGAATCACATGGGCGCATTTCCAAATTGTAGGAAACGTGCCAGAGGAGAAAGAAAAAATAGTAATATAGGAAAGGATTGGAGCTATAAAATCTGCTACCAGCATAATATCTAAGCTAAGATTACCCTCACCGACAGCTTGTTATATTAGATGTATTTTGTTTATTCTTGACTTTAAATAAATTCACCGAGTCAACAGTTTTGGAAATGCGAAAAAGACGTTAAAAAATGTGAAATGATATACAAAATTAACAATTCTGGTGGCATCAAGCAATTTTGGTGACTTTCATATTACCAAAAAAACACCAAAATTAGAAACAGTGATTAAAAAAATACCGTGAAACATGCCAACTTTGCCCGCTTTTTTCGTAAAAACCCGAATTTCTCTCATTTTTTCTATGACGGGATAAAGTTTTTTTTGTCTAACGCATCCATCGTATTCATATGCATGCGTTTATTACGAGAAACAATTTTTAAATCTACATTTAACCAATTTTTTTATCAATTTTCACCTCGGGTAAAGTTATCTAAACTTTTGCAAACATTGCCCAAATCGATTATTTTCGTAACTATAGCCCCTACAACGTTAAGATAAGGATCAGTATAAAATCTGGGGTAATAATGGCGTTCTACTTAATATCTTGGTCTTAACTGTACAAACACGTGTGCAATATGGGTGGGCAATGTTACATAGGTATTTTGTTTTTCTCCATACAAGCCGAATCAAGCAGTTTGAAATTGTTAGGGTTGTCACTTTTGGTTGAGTAAACCATCTTTACCGATACCATTATCAAAATGAAAAATGTATGCTTAATATTCGATACTAATAGTTAGGCGGTTATTTTTTTACTTCACGTTAGAATAATCTAAATAAAAATTGTCATAATAGAATATTCTGTTTTTTTTTTTATTTTATGGACATGACATGACATGCAGCTAATGCTAAAATGCTGGGGTGACGTGTTGCCAGTCAAAAAAAAGATAACAAACAAATTACCCAAAGGGTACAAACGGGACCCTATTACTGAGACTTCGCTGTCCGTCCGTCCGTCCGTCCGTCTGTCACCAGGTTGTATCTCAACAACGGTAATAGCTAGACAGTTGAAATTTTCACAGATGATGTATTTATATTGCCGCTATAACAACAAATACTAAAAATAAAATAAAATAAATATTTAACGGGGGCTCCCATACAACAAACGGGATTGGTTGCGTTAACTTTGCACCTCATTTGTATGGAGCGCTATACATACCAGGTGCAAACTTAACTTAACCACTTAAGGATGGAAAGTGTTTGAACGGAACCCTTGGTGCGCGAGTCCGACTCGCACTTGACCGATTTTTTATATTTAATGTTACAGCCTTTTCGTTGATTATAAAACGTGCTAAAATAAGTTTTCAGTTAATATTCCAGTACATTGTAAATAAAAACTTTTTGGTTTATTTTTTTAATTGAGTCGATCTGATCAGTTTGCGGGTTGGTTTTATTTTTGGGAACAATTTAAACGCTCACCAAAATGGCTTTTATTACCCAAAACTAAATTCCAAATAAAATGAATTGCCTCCATTTAAATTAAACCCACTCTATACAGTGCTCCCCAAATTAAATCATTTTGTATTCCAAATTCGATATACATTACACCAGAATAATTTTATGTTTAGTCAGTATATCTTTTTGCTACCCAAAATGGATTTTTTGCTCACCAAATATTATTTTCATAAAACATCAAAATTATTACCAAAAATATCTTTTTGCTTCCCAAAATGGATTTTTTGCTCACCAAATATTGTTTTCATAAATAAGTGTTTCAGCTAGGTAACCATCTAATCCTGATCACCTTTCAGAGCAGATCCGACTTGGCCGGGTTAGGTTAGGTTAGTTTTTTTTTTTATATCCCAAAAAAACGCTCCATAATGTGCGGTAGTCATTATTAGCTATGCTATATCAATTTGAAATTTTCTCCATACAAATTGCTTTTTTTACGATATTTTCCGAATTTGACCGAATTTTTGGACAAGATTTCAGATTGATATTTTTGAGCCCCGAGAGCCCCCCGATACCGAGTTTTAGCCGCCTAGCACCAATTTGAAATTTTGGTGAAAAAAGCCATTTTGGTGCGCATTTAGTTTTTTGCCTCAGCAAAAATGACTAAAATGGAAGTAATAATATAAAATATTGGTGACATCCATTTGACAATAATATAGATTATTTGGTCTGAAATTAACTTTAACGGTATTCATATATTTTTATAGCATGTAAGAAAAAGAATTATTTGCTTTATTTATAGAATAGTTTGTGATACACTATTTGGTGAGCATTCATCCGTTTTGGCAAGCATTAAGAATTTATTGGCAGTAATATTTATCAACATATTTGGTAGGCGTTTAATCATATTTGGTAGGCGTTTAATCATATTTGGTAGGCGTTTAAACACAAGCCTTTATTTTATTTGCAGTTGTATTTGTAGTTGGACCCTATTACTGAGACTTCGCTGTCCGTCCGTCCGTCCGTCCGTCTGTCACCAGGTTGTATCTCAACAACGGTAATAGCTAGACAGTTGAAATTTTCACAGATGATGTATTTATATTGCCGCTATAACAACAAATACTAAAAATAAAATAAAATAAATATTTAACGGGGGCTCCCATACAACAAACGGGATTGGTTGCGTTAACTTTGCACCTCATTTGTATGGAGCGCTATACATACCAGGTGCAAACTTAACTTAACCACTTAAGGATGGAAAGTGTTTGAACGGAACCCTTGGTGCGCGAGTCCGACTCGCACTTGACCGATTTTTTATATTTAATGTTACAGCCTTTTCGTTGATTATAAAACGTGCTAAAATAAGTTTTCAGTTAATATTCCAGTACATTGTAAATAAAAACTTTTTGGTTTATTTTTTTAATTGAGTCGATCTGATCAGTTTGCGGGTTGGTTTTATTTTTGGGAACAATTTAAACGCTCACCAAAATGGCTTTTATTACCCAAAACTAAATTCCAAATAAAATGAATTGCCTCCATTTAAATTAAACCCACTCTATACAGTGCTCCCCAAATTAAATCATTTTGTATTCCAAATTCGATATACATTACACCAGAATAATTTTATGTTTAGTCAGTATATCTTTTTGCTACCCAAAATGGATTTTTTGCTCACCAAATATTATTTTCATAAAACATCAAAATTATTACCAAAAATATCTTTTTGCTTCCCAAAATGGATTTTTTGCTCACCAAATATTGTTTTCATAAATAAGTGTTTCAGCTAGGTAACCATCTAATCCTGATCACCTTTCAGAGCAGATCCGACTTGGCCGGGTTAGGTTAGGTTAGTTTTTTTTTTTATATCCCAAAAAAACGCTCCATAATGTGCGGTAGTCATTATTAGCTATGCTATATCAATTTGAAATTTTCTCCATACAAATTGCTTTTTTTACGATATTTTCCGAATTTGACCGAATTTTTGGACAAGATTTCAGATTGATATTTTTGAGCCCCGAGAGCCCCCCGATACCGAGTTTTAGCCGCCTAGCACCAATTTGAAATTTTGGTGAAAAAAGCCATTTTGGTGCGCATTTAGTTTTTTGCCTCAGCAAAAATGACTAAAATGGAAGTAATAATATAAAATATTGGTGACATCCATTTGACAATAATATAGATTATTTGGTCTGAAATTAACTTTAACGGTATTCATATATTTTTATAGCATGTAAGAAAAAGAATTATTTGCTTTATTTATAGAATAGTTTGTGATACACTATTTGGTGAGCATTCATCCGTTTTGGCAAGCATTAAGAATTTATTGGCAGTAATATTTATCAACATATTTGGTAGGCGTTTAATCATATTTGGTAGGCGTTTAATCATATTTGGTAGGCGTTTAAACACAAGCCTTTATTTTATTTGCAGTTGTATAGAAATTTGTATGGGATTATATGGTTTCCTTTTAAACCCTAGGGGCTAAATGTACTATTTTATACATGCAATGACGTCATACTTCCGGTTTAACATATTTTGTAGATGTTTTTGTAAAATATGAGCAGAAAAAAATCCTAAATATTTTTTTTGCGCTCTTTACACGTCATTCTACGAATGGTTTTCGATTTAGCAAAATATGAAACGTTGTCAATTAAATATACTAGCGGACATACGAAACATTTTTTGGCCAAGCTGAAACAGAAACACCTTCGCTCGCTCGCTCAATCAAGTTTCTCCCATTTTTCCATGAAAAATATATCGCATTTGGTTATATTTCATAAATTCATGAACTATATAATATTGTTTTTTTTTGCCAGCGAGACGCCAGAGGAGAGATCTACGCGTGGATCCGTCGCGCCGCCGCGCGATGCTCCGCCGCAAGGCGGCAAATGAGGCGCGGCGCCTCGCCTCCGAGACGCCGGCGGAGCGCATCGCGCGACTCTCGAGAATGTCCGTAAATGAGGCGCGGCGCCTCGCTCGGGCGGCGGCGGCCGGTGCGCGCCGCCTATAACGGAAAGTCTCTTGTAGTCAGCCATGTTTGCCTGCTGCCGCCGCGCGTGCACATCTGGTGAGCACAACACTGTTACTGGCTCCGCACACTACGGCTTCTTGTGGCCGCGACAGTACAATGTGGCTTTTGCACGCTCGACGCGAGAAGAGAGATGTACTGTCGCGGCCACAAGAAGCCGTAGTGGACGCTGGCTCTTAAGGGTCTTTTTTGATAAGATGCGCCTTTTTTTCCTCTTTCCGAATATTTATCTAACTAAATTTCACAAGAAATGTTAGATGTGCCCTTTTTCGTTATGACGGCAGAATTGACAACGTTTCATTTTTTTTACATATCCTTTTTAATATACAGTCCGAAAGAGGGTTTTTTTTTTTAAGTTGCACGTATTTTTTATTTTCCTCGAAAGCCTCCATTTTGAAGCAAAAAGCCCAACTTTATAGTTGCTCATTCTAATAGATCGTAAGCGACAAAATGACGTCAGTGCTGGGGTGACGTGTTGCCAGTCAAAAAAAAGATTACAAACAAATTACCCAAAGGGTACAAACGGGACCCTATTACTGAGACTTCGCTGTCCGTCCGTCCGTCCGTCTGTCACCAGGCTGTATCTCAAGAACGGTAATAGCTAGCTATATATGCAGTTGAAATTTTCACAGATGATGTATTTCTATTGCCGCTATAACAACAAATACTAAAAATAAAATAAAATAAATATTTAACGGGGGCTCCATCATGGCAACCCCATGAAAGTAAACACTGCTAATAAGAGCTCTCCGAATTGTTTTTACCAATAATTAGTTAAATTGCGCCTAATACAGTGAATCAAATAGTGGACAATAAGTGAAAACGACTTGCCTCGATATATCACACTATAAGCGTGGAATTCTCAAGAACATACACTAAACAGGATCACGGTGAGACTCACATATTTGACCGTTTAGTTTTGAAACACACAAATTACACTGAAACAAAGGAAATAATTTAGTTAAAAACAAACTTCTAACGGCACAGCTGATTGGATGTCACTAAATGACAGCTGACATGCGCAATTCTACCACCATCTAAGACCAAATAAATGTTGCCAGTCATAACTACACCAATATATACATTTCACTGGTTTGACTACAGCGCCATCTTCTGGCATACGACGAAACCATAACGAATAATCAGAACACGTCGATTCGATTAACACTATATAACAACCTGTTATCTCAAAAAGCCGCAGGATGGCGTCACTAGTAAACAACAACACTAATGCAAGTTCAATATCTTCAAAATCTAATAAAACAGATAGTTTAAAATGCTCAGCATGCCAGAAAACATATGTTATATCCAACGTCGGTTCAAATAGATTCCGAGCAATGTCGAAGGAACACCAAAAGAGCTGGAAATGTTCTGTGTGCACTATCTCAGCCTCTCAAGTAAAAAATACTAAATCAAAAACAGCTAGTACACAAAGTAAACAAACTGAGGCAACCTTGGCGACAGACCAGATGATACGCGAAAATTCACCAGAAGTGGACAACATAACGAAGCGGAAACCTAGGATAGAACGGCTGCCTTCTTCCTCATCGGTGGAAGACGTGGGCATCACAGACTTAGAGCTAAAGTCCCAGGATTCGACACTAGATGGCGACACACATCGCAGTCTGCCAAACATTTCTGTGACAGAGAATGTAATATTAATTGATTTAAAATATGAAATTAGCAAACTGTCAGCACAATGGACAACATTTCATTTTTTGAAGGTACCTGTAATAGAAAGACTGTATACAGATTCGGGCCTTCTGATCACGAAAAAAAATATTTTGAATTTTTTGGATCACTGGTTTTTGAAAAAAATGATAATAACTAGCATATAATTATTTCCAGGCTGGATAATGTTAATTCCCTCACGTTCTTTTTACTGTTAGTTAAAAGAATACATTGTACGACACTCCTTCATTTGTGGCTGTAAACACGTCAATGTCATACATTTAAAGTATTATCATCGCTTTGTTATTTAAATTACTCCGTTTTAACCATGAAAGTAAGTGAAGGATATGCAGTAGCGGACAGTCGCAATCTACCGCAAGTCGATAATATAACGTTGTTGGAGTACATGCGAAAAAGCGACAGTTTCAATGTCGCAGAAATCCGGGGAGCCAAAATCCTGATGTCTTCCAGAGATTCCTATGTAGACACAGCTGTAGGCTATGTAGACACAGCTGTAGGCTATGTAGAGGTGAAAAGAGAAGGCCCTGTTTGCTTCGTGAGGTGTAGGGTTACACCGGAGCACAGAATAAATTCCAAAATGTATTCTGTGCTTGCAACCATAAATGAAGCGGAAGACATAATTGTAGAAGTGGAGTGTAAAGACTGTGCTGCTAGTTCGGGAGGGTGCAAACATGGCATTTGTTTTCTGATGTGGCTTATTAAGAGAGCTGATGAGCCATCAGTTACATCAGTGACATGCTACTGGACTCGGCCTAAGCTATCGGAAGCAGTCTCAAAAGATAAATTTATTTTAGCTAAAGAGATTGGAAAGCGTACCGTTTTGCCATCCCCGCAGAGCTCGTCTAATTTATCTTCATTCTTGGCTGAATGTAAAAAGAGAAAACTTTCCGATTCTCTTATTACAAACTACAACGAAGAAAAAAATACTCTAGATAAATACAGCATATTTGATCTGATGTTAGATTTTAATTCCAAACGTAATACACGTGGTGTAACCATGGACAATTTTAAATCATATGCAGAACAAATCATAACACCTCAAATCAAAAAATATATAGAAGAAAAAACACGAGAGCAAGCCAATAGTAAGCTGTGGCACACATTGCGACAGGGAAGAATAACTGCTTCGAAAATATTTGAAGCCACAAAGTGCAGTACTGATGGTGTTTTGGTACAAACCATTCTTGGTGGCTACAAAGTGCCCGAGACAAATGCAATCAAAAGAGGTAAACGCTTAGAAGCACAAGTCCTACAAAAATTAAAGACAGATATGAATATCAGCATTCGAAAATGTGGTTTTTTGTTTATAACGCCATTTATAGGTGCTTCACCAGATGGATTGTGTGAAGATTTTTCAATTGAGGTCAAGTGCCCTCAAAGCAATAAGTCCATGAAGAACTATGTAAAAGACAACCAAATTGCAGATAAATTTAAAGCCCAGATCCAAATCCAAATGCACGCTACAGGGTGCAAAAAAGCATTATTTTGCGTGGCTGACCCAATGTTCGAAACAAACAAAGTCTACTACAAATATTGGCTGTATTATGATAGACTTTATATTGCAAATTTATTAACAAAGGCAGAGTTATTTTGGAAAATTTATTTTTGATAAAATGTTAAACAGTGTACAATTTTAGAAAATATACATTATACAAACTATGTATTGCTTTCATTTCATTTATGTCTTGATTTCAAAGTTACAGTATTATAGCTGAAATAATTTCTGCTCCGTCTTATGCGAAGTTTGTGTCCTGACAAATACTTGTTACCTAAGTGGTTAAAGCGTTGAAGTGGCTCAGACTTGCCTGCACATTTCTTAAAATGTCTACTTTATCCAAAACGTTTTTTTTTATAGTAAAACCGGCTTAAACCAGTCTTACTGTGACATAAAATCTGGTTTTGGATCTACTACTGTGCTTATAATCTAGTCATCCTAGATTGTCAGTTTCCCATGATGTCTGATGTCTGCTTCTTATAGGTACCTATAGTCTATTTCCTAGATTATTCCATTTTTACGGAGATATATATGTGGATATTCATCTCACTGTATAATGTGCCTACTAATTTGTCTGTGGCGTGCAGGTTCGAATTCTGTCCGAACCATTAAATTTTTTAATTTTTCGCTTCATTGTAAGCATTAGGTTTACGTTAGCAGACGTTACTGCTTTAATAAAAAATAATTAATTCGGGTGTAGCACATCGCTACTGTACGGCGCTACGATGCCACCCTAAGGCATGTTGAAGCAACTGGTTGCAAGATTCAATGGCTCTGACATCTGGTTCGTGGTCCAGTTGGTAGGACGCCCGTGTTGGCCCGGAAAGCCGTTGGAAACGCAGGTTCGAATCCTGTCCGAACCATTAAATTTTTCAACTTTTCGCTTCATTGTAAACATTCTAAAAGTTTTTATTTATTTTGGAAAACAAATGTGAAAACGTTTATTGTAGGCTACTTAGGCTACTATATGCATATACCCGCACAAAACCATGCCGATATCCTGTGAGAGTACACTGAAAAAAATAGCCAGTGGAGCCTACTGACATTACAGTAAGACTTACTGCAATAACAGTTAGGCCTACTGACATTTCAGTAAACCTAACTGCAATAACGGTTACGCTTACTGTAATGTCAGTAGGCTCCACTGGATATTTTTTTCAGTGTATGGGTGATAAAGCTTCATTTCACGCTTAATGTTTGTTGTACTTACAACTTATGCTCCATTGCACAGCGTGATGTAGGTAATCGCCAGCTTTTCATGAAATAAAAAAGTTTGAATTCATAACACTATATTTATTTTCAGTTACATTGAATATTTCTTGAAGATCGTTGATTTAATAAAAATCAGTTCGGGAGTACCTACTTAAAATATGTACAGACCAATATATAAACAAATTTAACAATACCCTAGATGCCGACACACAGTCTTTTACAAACCGAGTTTTTTTCTCATCGACAGTATTTAAATCACAATATAATTCAGCCAAAAATAAGAAATACAAATTTGTAGAAGTAACATCAAGTAATAATCATTCATAAAAATATTACTACGAAAAATTACATTTAGGCATTTGGTCTTTTAGACTATATTAGACAATGCACATACATAAATAAAAAATACAAAAATTAACTTGACCTATCGGTTTGGTAGCTTTAGTACCAGACAGACAGAATTCGCATTTAAAATATTAGTAGGGATATATAGAGATTCATCTTTATCTACCTACTCATCTCATGGTGATAGGACTCACAAAATCCATTATCATAATAATAGGCTAAAATACTCAAAACCCAATCTCCCAAAAAGATCCTTGGAGTTCTTGGCCAAGGTGAAACTGAAACAGAGACCCTTGGGTCACTTCCGCTCGGTCCTTTAATTAATTAAACATTAAATTTTACACGAATTGTTTGTAGATATTCCTCTCTATTCTTAAGCTATTATTTTTACAATATATAATTTGTGTATAAAAACTAACGTACTCGTACAATACAAAGTGGTTGACCTATTGCACACCAAAATAATTTAACCACAAAAGACACATACGTATATACATTATAGACTTTGATTAACAGTAAACAACAAATGCTCTTAAGAGATAAGGCCGCCGCCGTAACGATCTCTATTTAACACCCTCTGTGTAGCAAATATATTTAAAATTGTATTGAGTGAATTAAATAGTTTTTAGCTAAGGTGCTAAGCCTTTCAAATAAACAATGCAAAGATCGACACACAAATCATATGGAAAACTTCGAAAGGTTTTCTGCGCGTAATGGCGGTGGAAAGGTTAACACGCTGGACTGGTAATGAAATGATAATGATAATGATAATAATATTAATACTGGTAATGATATTTACATGAATTTTTCCATAATTTTTTGACCCCTGGTTGAAAAGTTAGAGGGGGGGGGGGGAACTATTTTTTTAATTTTCTTTTTAGACTTTAAATTTCACTAAAAAATAATGTTCGGAGACCCCTATTATTTTTAAAAGACCTATTCAACGACACCCCACACACTAGTGTTGAAACGAAAAAAAAAAACACCCCGACTTTAGGTGTACGGGAGGTAGTACCAGATTTTTTTTTTTTTAGTTTTTATTTTATCGTTTTGTCGGCGTAATACATATACATACTCACACCAAATTTCAGCTTTCTAGTAGATCACGGAGCTAAGCCGCGGACGGACGGACAGACAGACAGACAGACGGACGGACGGACGGACGGACGGACAGATAGACAGACAGACAGAGAGACGGACACGGCGAAACTAGTTGACTACGGAACCCTAATAAAAATGGCATAAGCTTCTTTTTTGCTTCTCCGTCGTCGGTTGAAAAGTATCCTACGTATAACCATCTCTGGATTCCCAGCTATATTCGTATTACAGACATTTTTGAAATCGGTTCAACCGTTTAGGCGTAATGAGGGCTCAAGAAACTCTGCTGATAGATAAAAACTAACGTGAAAATCCGTTCAGTAGTTAATAGCGGACATATAGACAAAGGTGTAGTCGGGTAGAAAGTATCCTATTAACCATCTTTGGATGCCCCACTATTTCTATACTAAAATTGGGTAATAGGTAGTTACGTAATTTTATAAGTTTTTTAACAGCGGGGACTGCAGATTAATTAGCCCACATACTATTACAACTATATCATCCAACGTACTTACAAATTTATTATTCACTACAGCATGCGGCTTCAACAGCTTGTATAACCGTATGCGTCGAATAACTCGCTCTATGTGAACCCTCAAACTAGCTATGATTTTACTCTGCAAAACTTCCGATTTCGTCATTGTTATATCTTTCAGTACACTTGGTGGGCGTAGAAGTGTTGCATTTCGTGCAACCAACTGGGTATCTAAATGTTTGAAGCCTCTATCTGCTAGAATTGTACAATTTTCAGGAACCGTATTTAAAAACCCACTTTGTTTCACTAAATTGATATCTGAGATACGCCCACCATAACCTTTCGAGATGAAATTAATCAGTCCATCAGGAGTCGCACCTATCAAATATTTGATTGTGTTACAATTCTTGTACTGGGACCATGTCAGGGATTGTTGTACGGGATTATTAGGCTTTTCGATTTCGATCTCAAAGCAGTCTATGATACACTGGACATTTGAGTAGCTTGGGTTAACTCTAAATGCCAGAGGCAAATTCCTCTTTATGTCCATGGGACAGGGCCAGTAAACTAGTTGTTTAAAAAACAACATCATCGCACTGATAACTTTGTAGAACATTCTCCAAAAACTTGTTAGCGAGATTTCAAAGATATCTCGGATTCTGCTAAAGGAATCATTGTTTTTTATTTTATACAATACGATGAGTAAATGTAAATAAGGCAACTTGCAGTTTTCCTCGAGGTACTTTATAATCCAAAAATAATTATGTGGTATACCTATATAATGAGAAGGTTTCTTCTGAATTAAGTCTAACAAAAACTGCCTCCCAAGTAGATTCTCATTCCCACTTTTGGGACTTGGAAGAGTAGAGCTCTCTGTTTCAGAGAACTCAGATGTGCTACCTAAAATGGAAGGGGTGTCCTCTGAAGTTTCTTCTTCTTCTAGTTGGTATACTGACGCACCCGTACAGTTTGTAGACACATTTTTGTCTACAATAACTGGTCTTACTTGTATGCCTCTGCTCCGGGATTCAGGTACACACAAAACACCTTTGTTTTCGGTCAGAACTTCCGAGTTTTCTGACATTAGTGGTTCCGCTAATCTTGGACTACATCTTGGGATATTCTTTAAGAAAGGAACACTCGGTTTCAGTCTGGCCCGTACACTTCCATTCTTCCATTTGTCATAGTTTATTAAATCATTTTCGACCTGAAAAAATTACAAATACGAGGGCTGTTCCGAAATTTTTTAGTTAAACAAAAACTATAAGGAATATAATAAAACTTTATTTACAACTTTTCAAAGTATTCCCCTGCTGCCTTTATGCACTTATGCATACGACTGAACCAACTTTCAAAACAGGAGAAAAACTGTTCTTGCGGAAGGTCAAAAAAAAGTCGCCTGAATTCGTCCACTGCTTCATCCGCCGTCGAAAATCGTCGCCAACGTAATGATTTTTTTAACGTGGGGAACAGAAAAAAATCGCACGGAGCCAGGTCAGGGCTGTATGCAGGGTGTGGTAGCAATTGCACTCCTGATTTGCTAATATATTCCGTGGTTCTGGCAGCCGTGTGGGCCGGAGCATTATCTTGATGAAAAATGATGCCCCGAGCTCCAGTACTTGGACGACTGACGTTCAGCTCCTGGAAGGCCTGTGGTAAGCAAACTTCAGTGTACCATTGGCTGGTAACTGTTTTCCGATCTTCAAGTGGAATTACGGCTACAGGTCCACTACGTCGAAAAAAAACAGCAACCATTTTTTTGTTGACGCTTCGACCGCGAACTACTTTAGTAGGTAAATCATCTTCTTCAAAGACCCATTGTGTTGATTGCTGTTTTGTAAATGGGTCGTAGCTATATATCCAAGATTCGTCGGATGTCACAATGTAGCTCACTTGTTGTGAATTACCATTATCAAATTTTTTTAGCATAAATTTGCACCAATCGACACGTATGTCTTTTTGCTCCTGTGTGAGAAAATGTGGTATCCATCGAGACGAAACCTTCCGAACTTGAAGGTGGTCATGCAAAATGGTAGAAACTGCCCGGGATCCAATATTCAGTTCGTCCTGAATCTCTCGGTGGGTAATGTTTCGAGATTCCTTGATTAGCCATTCCACCTTGATAACATTTTCTAGAGTGACTGCCGTTGGCGGTCGCCCCGGTCTAGGCTCATCTTTGATGTCGCTCCGCCCACGCTTAAATTCACGGAACCAGTAACTGACAGTGGCAACAGATGGGGATAAGGCCCCAAAAACACTAGTTAAATTTTCATGAGAATCCTTGTAAGTTAACCCTCGTTTATAATCATAATATATCATAGCACGAAATGCTTCCCGCGTTAGCTCCATTTTTGCGAACAAAAAGTGACAGACATGTTTTTTTTCTGATTTCATAAAAAAATAACTGAATGTCACTGGCCAGTGACTCTTACGCGAAAGAGTTCGTAATGAAATTTGCCTTTAGGCTACAGTAAAATTAAACGAATACAATTAATAGTACGCCGTTGACTAACTATTTTCGGAACAGCCCTCGTAACATTCAACCAATTCACACTAATTACGTTTTTGATAAGCACGGCGTATGTGCCTGCGTCATCGGTACGTATTTGTAGATTGGTGCATCGATCCAAATGCAAACGTTTGCTGAACAATGCAACGGGGTACAAACAGCCTAAGCAGGCGGTACAAATGTGCGCTTACGCCGCGTTCGTATCGGCGTTGATCGTCATACAAACGCAAGACTCGTGTGCAAAAGTCATAGCAAACGCAAGGCAACCGGCAAGTTATATCTCTGCACACGAGCCACGTGCTCCGTGTTTGTATGATACAAATGCACAAATAACGCGCCGTAATAAGTGAGCATTTGTACCGTTACAAAAGCATAGAATTTATTGCTAATGTTAAAAAAATTATATGGTTTCTTAGAGACCTATATAGTTAAAGGTAGGTGAAACTCCTTAAAAGAAGAATGGGTGAGCTAGAATACATATGTATACTTTTTTTTATTTTGGCCCGAACGGTGAGGGCTGTAAATATGTCATGTGGGGCTTTACGAATTACCGCCCGTGGTTTGTCTAAAGTTTTACGTCTTCCCTTGGCCAGAAAGTGAGAATTAGTCCCCGCGTAGTGAGCAGAAAATCGAACTTAGGGCCCACGGTGACGCAAAAAATATTATATTAACCATTTTGTGAGTTTATACAATGGATTCTTAGTACTTACATTTATGTGATCTTCACATATGTATATATTGAACCTTTCGGAACATTAGTTTTGTGCACAGCGGCACACCATTCTTTCCTTGTTTGTTGCGGAATATGGAAGAATTTTTTTTCTGGTGACATCAGTGCCGTGACCTTACAGCTAGGCACTAAACACGAAATCATTGGGTCTTGTCGATACATTTTCTTGGCGCTCATCTTACTTATAAATAGTTTTAAACCGAATACTTTAAAAACAAATTAATTGTACAAAACTCAACTGCCATCAAATTAAAATTTTTGACACTTCACTTCACTATCACTGTCACGATGAGCCCACAGGTATAGTATATTATTTACTTATAAATTAGCACTTTATATAAGCGCGGCACTAATGCAGCCTCAGTTGGCGTTTAAACCTTTATGGAATAAGGTAGTTTAGTTTTATCAAAAAAAGTGGTTAAAACTTAATATAAAACAAAAAGAAAAAATACGGCCCCTGTAATTTTGATTATACTATTATATGAATCAATCAAATTAGGTGGTAAAAAAAATGAAATGTTGTCCATTAGCCAGCGCCCATGAAGAAATCGAGAAGCTAAATTCTGAGACTACAAATCTCAAAAAAACAATAGACGACCAGCAAAAAAAATTTATATGTATAAAAAAATTATGACTGGAAATGTACCCCGTGTTACGACACCTCAAAAACTTTGCACTGGCAGTCGTAAATCGTCACTCCGAAATACCAGTATAACAAGGATGACTTCACCTATCCAAATATTAAATAAATTATCAAACAGCCACTCTACACCTGTCTCCAATCAACAAGAAACCAGTTCAAGTAGTGAACAGCAGACGCCAATTGAATCGCAATCTGACCAGCGACTTCTCAACCAACCGCATCTTGAGCGGCTGCCTACTCAATCCCTAGACATGGCTGTCAATCCACCGAAGAGAGAACAACGATCACTTACGCAATCGCGGCACATCAAACCTCCGAAAAACCAGGACAGAAAGATGATTCATATCATAGGAGACCAAGAAGCAAAAAATCTATCAGCGTCACTTCTATTTAGCCGAGACAAATATAAAAACCCTGTAAAATATACAATTTCAGGACAAACGTACACAGATGCGACACTCGGTTACATGACAAAACAGTCTGCTTTCATGGAGGAAAAGTTTAGCAAGGAAGACTGGGTTGTGTTGTGCTTAGGCTCAAACGAGTGTAACCCTACTAAATTTCTGGCGGAACTGACTTTAGTGTTAAGTAAGATAGCAAAGAGTAGAATTATTGTGACCAGTGTAATAAAAAATCCTCACCTGGATGAAAATAAACTAAATAAGAAGATAGAATCTCTCGTAAAGCTATTTCCAAACTGTAAATTCCTAGATTTAAGTATTGGAAATAATGTCAACCACGGGCATCTGTCAAATACAAAGCACCGCTCTACCACATTGAGGTATTATTTATTATAGAGCCACAGACCCGAACAAAAGTGTCAAATAAAGTGGCACCGTTGTCATGTTCAAGTAGATGCCAATAACGCTTATTTATAATTTGCAGCAACATATTGACTTCGTGCAAAAGAACTCTTTGTTTAAACGTTTAAGTGTCAAATTGACTTAATTACTTATTACCACAAATATTTTACGCGTAAAATAACTTTTTTAGCATATTCTGACTGAAGTCTCTTGTCAAACTTGGAACATGGCACGAATGGATCAGATTTTAATATTTTTACATACTAAAAATATTTTCACTATTATTTTATTTAGGTATTAAAATATATTTTATGTTTGAAGTAAATAAACTCGTAAATTGTTAATAACCAATTTAGTTAAGTTTTTATTGTAAATTGTTAATAACAAATTAGTTACGTTTTTATTTAACAACTGCATAAAAAGTTTCCGATAGAAGGGATGAGTAATAATGACATTATTTCTCCTTGTTCCAGTATGTGAAATGAGAGTAAGACAAGTGCAAAATATTGACATTATTAACCCTTTAAAGTTTGATCTTATTTGTCGGTGGCGTGGTATGCACGGCAGCACACGTCGCCGTCGCCTTTATGTGTTCTTGGCGTTCAAAGGTTTAAACTGACAGTGTCTAGACTCTGTGACAAAATAAAACAATAACAACAGAGCTATTTTTTAGTAATTTATGAATGTCACCATTTTACGCATCTGTTGATTAACATAAAAAAAACATGATTATGCCGAACACACGAGAGACGAATTATTTGGCTTCAATTATTCTTCGCGTTTGTCTCTTGCTAAATGTGATCTCCATTTTTACGTTGTTGAGAATGGGAATCTTGAATAAAAAATAGGATAATTATTTATTGCACTCCTTAATTTATTAATAAAATATAAAACTATAGCGACTCCTTGGATTTTTGTTCTGTGATGAGGTGCATTTTGTAGGGACAAAGTTAATAATTCTAATACAAAAATTGCTATGATTTTACATAGGATTCGTTAATTAATCAATAGAACTTAAGTAAAAAAGAATATTCCGTCCTGTTCCTTTATTTTATAGTTGTTATTTCTGTAAATTTTCACTGAAAATTAAGTCACTTTTGAGACCCGTCACGTGTCATGGTCTAAACGAGACTGATCGCCCAACTAATGCGATTTGTGATTTTGCATTAGTTGGGAGGGTGCCATTTTTTCCGTCTGATTGTGTGTCCATGTAATTATTACGTCAATGCTCTACCACGATAAAATTGATAAACAGTATAATCGATAACGACGACTACGAAAATAACTATCTCACAAATGGGTTAGTCAACAACCGAAATCATGTACTTCAGAACAAGAATCACAAAAAAAAATATAGTAAAAATATAAATAAAATTACGAACTACTTTAAACTCACAAAAAAAAATAAACAAGAGTGCTTAGTACGGAAAAATTGTTCAACGAGTACAAATAAAGTAGAAACTGAATTAAAAGGGACTATACCATATTACTTTAAGAAGACAATTTCATACGATAAAACTAATACGGGCCAAACTTTGACATTCTCTCAAAAAACCTGTTCAAATAAACATGACAGTAACATTTTATCCGAAACAAGACTAGAAATAAAACAGTTTTTTCGTGAATAAAAATGATAACTCTTGTTTCGGGGAGAATTCTCATCTAGATAAAGCGGGTTTAAGCGATTGTGATTTACGGTTACTTTTAAGCAGTCTAGATATTGAAAGAAGCGATTATACTCTGAAGATATTACAAAACATTGCTGGCTTGATTAATAAAACTGACAGTGTCACAGTATCTTTAGAGCAACTTGAGGATTGTGGCTATGGGCCGGAAGTGCTATGTTTTACAGAACACTTCATGTTAAAAGGGCAAACAAAATTACTAAATTTAAAAAATTACGCGTTAGCATCTAGTTATTCAAGACAAACCCGCCGAGGTGGTACTGCTATTTACTTGAAAAAAGGTATTTTAAGCAAAGAATTAACCGAAATTAATGAACTTGCCACAGACATTCATTTTGAATGTTGCGCAATCGAATTAATCTCTTTAAATATAATACTGTTATGCGTTTATAGAGTACCAGACTCGGACTTAAATATTTTCAAGGACCGCCTAAAATTGGCTTTAAATATAATAACAAATAAAAGAAATAAACAACTGGTAATGTGCGGTGATTTCAATATTAATATTTTAAAACGTGACAAGATTGCTACCCTTTTCGAAAACAGTCTCTTAACTTATAATTTAAAACTTAAAATTAGGGAGGCAACACGTCCCAGTAGCGGAACTTGTTTAGATAATTTTGCAGCAAACATACCTAGATGAAAGGGATGTTCAGTGGACCTTGGTTTATCGGACCATAAAGCGATAATTCTCAACTGTCCCATCAAACGCAAATGTTTACATGCATCTTGGTACATTAAACGTCGCGACTTTTCATCGGAAAATTTGGATAAGTTTCGGGACTATCTTCTTAGCCTCAGCTTTACTGATGTTTATGAAAGTGTAAACCCCAATGATGCCTACAACAAATTTGAAGAGTCTTTTAATTTGCTGTATAAGCTACATTTTCCTCTTAAACGTATTAAAATCACACAAAGAAGAAAACCGCGATGGGTATCCAAAGGAATTAAAGTATGCTGTAAAAAGAAACGTGAAATGCTATGGCGCTACAGATCCAACCCCAATACTCACAATAAAGCGGAACTCCGATCGTATTCCTATAGGTTAAAAAAGATAATTCGACTAACACAAAAAATACAAAATAGTCATCACATAAAAACCTCAAATAACAAAAATCGTGCTGCCTGGCAAATAATTAATCAAAAAAATGAAAATCAACCTGTTGAATCCATAATGAAAATAAATACAGGGAATAATGGCATTCTACGTGACCCAGTAAGCATTGCTAACGCTTTCAATGACTATTATATAGACGAAACTAAAACTGACGAGAATAAGACCCGTGAGAGCTCCGTTATAAATCGTAATAGGAAACTACCCCCAAATAACTTGAACTCAATCTATTTAGCTCCTGTAACTGCTGAGCAAATTTACAGGACAATAAAAACTTTGAAAAACACTAAAAGTACAGGGATTGACGAAATAACAACTAGTGTCATAAAGCATTGTGCCGATGTAATTTCTTTTCCTTTAGAATTTATCTTTAATTTAATGCTGGAGAAAGGTATTTTCCCAGATAAGCTAAAAACAGCCATAGTAAAGCCGTTGTTCAAAAGAAATGACAAGGAAAAGCTAGAAAATTACCGGCCAATTGCTCTACTACCAATATTTTCTAAAATCGCTGAGCGGATTATTTATGATCAAATATACATTTTTTTCGAAAAAGAACATATACTAGTTGAAAAACAAAATGGGTTTCGGAAAAACAAATCAACTACATCTGCCATTTATGACCTAACGAAAATAATTACTTTGAACGTAGACAAAAGGGTTCCGATTTGTGCAATATACATGGATTTAACAAAAGCATTCGATTTTGTAGAGCACAATAGACTATTGGAAAAACTAGAACGGTACGGTATCAGAGGTATTGCCCTAAAATTACTAACCTCATACGTAAGCAACAGAATGCAATGCACCCAAATCAATAGACTTTGCAAAAAGACAAAAGTAGAGACCGCTTACTTCTCAAAATTTAGACCATTGTTGCGCGGTGTTCCGCAAGGGAGCATATTGGGTCCTTTGCTGTTTCTGGCTTATATCAACGACCTACCAGCACATGTTCAACACCCAATGATACTATTTGCAGACGATAGTACGGTACTGATTAAATCTGACAATTTGGCTACATATGAGTCCGACATAAATAATACACTTACGAATATTATAAATTGGTTACAATTGAATAAACTAAAAATAAACGTTGACAAAACAAAAATCATGCAATTTTATCAATACAAATCAAATTCAATAAATCTTGACATTAAATATAATAGTAGAGGATCCCTTTAAGAACGACCTTCACCGAGATGTTTATTTGATGAAATGTATTTTATATTTAATTTAATATGTCAATAAATATATTGCATATGGGTTGCCTAACAAATTTTAGTCCAGGGTATGTTTAATTAATGATTAAAAAAAATATTTTTTTAAACATTTGATTATTATATAAATTCTATACCAATCGAAAGTATGAAGCCCATAGAATATGCAAACGTTAGGTTGCCTATTCTTTTCCCGTCGCAACTATCGGGTAGCCAGGTTTAAACTGGTAAATCTATACTAGCATTTTGCAACGGTCTGATTATTGAATTGAAATTAAATAACATTAAAGATTATTTTATTATGAACACGGTGGTATAGGGTTGCCTGCGAAAAATCAGTCCAGAATTCCGGTTGTCGAATTTTGAAAAGTAAAATATTGCATCGAGTGAATGTGTGCGACTGAGAGGTCCCAACCAAAACCATCCCATACGATAGAAGAGGACACAGCATAGCAGCTGTTTGAAGTCCGCCCATTTAAAAAAAGAGAGTGCGCATGCTATTTGTGCTTGAAAATGAAAAGGATAGCGATAGACTCGTATATGCTGTGCATTATTTTGGAGTAGATTGTCGCTATAGATACAATAAAATGCATGGTATAATAATATACTCCGCCTGGTACTCTCTTCCGAGACTCGCGAACCACGTGACTGACACAAGCCTACGTCATCATGGTGTTCAGAGATTCTCATACTTTTAAATGTTGGAGAATTTTAACCAACGGTGAAAAGTGTTTAAACGGCATTAATTTTAAGTGATTCAAGTAGAAACATAGGTAGTAGAATAAAACAAATGTAATGTATCTAATCTTTCGGAGTTTCTTCTCAACAGTGGTCACCCTTTTGTGAAATGTCGATAGACTCAGACATGTAAAAGTGCCCTTGTGGCCTACTTGCAGAATAAAGTTCATTATTTCATTAATTAATTGATTAAAAAAATAGTTAAATAACTATAAAATAATGTACAGCATATACGAGTCTATCGCTATGCTTTTCATTTTCAAGCAAAAATAGCATGCGCACTCTCTTTTTTTAAATGGGCGGACTTCAAACAGCTGCTATGCTGTGTCCTCTTCTATCGTATGGGATGGTTTTGGTTGGGACCTCTCAGTCGCACACATTCACTCGCTGCAATATTTTACTTTTCAAAATTCGACAACCGGAATTCTGGACTGATTTTTCGCAGGCAACCCTATACCACCGTGTTCATAATAAAATAATCTTTAATGTTATTTAATTTCAATTCAATAATCAGACCGTTGCAAAATGCTAGTATAGATTTACCAGTTTAAACCTGGCTACCCGATAGTTGTGACGGGAAAAGAATAGGCAACCTAACGTTTGCATATTCTATGGGCTTCATACTTTCGATTGGTATAGAATTTATCTAATAATCAAATGTTTAAAAAAAAATTTTTTTAATCATTAATTAAACATACCCTGGACTAAAATTTGTTAGGCAACCCATATGCAATATATTTATTGACATATTAAATTAAATATAAAATACATTTCATCAAATAAACATCTCGGTGAAGGTCGTTCTTAAAGGGATCTTAGACTATAACGATAAACATATAGAACACACAGATGTAGCTAAATTCTTGGGCATTGACATAGATAACCATATGAACTGGAAAGCACACACGGAATCATTATGCAAACGAATAAATAGTTTTGTTTTTGCACTCAGGAGAATTGTAAAACTATCGGACCGAAAAACGGCTTTACTGGCTTATCATGGTCATATAGGATCAATTCTTCGGTATGGTTTAATCTTTTGGGGCAACTCTACAAATAAAATACTAGTTTTTACTGCCCAAAAAAAATGTATCCGTGCCATCTGCAACCTTAAGCAAACTGATAGTTGCAAATCGTACTTTCAGGAATTGAAGATCTTAACACTAACTAGTCTGTATATTTACGAGGTAGCCACTTTTGTAAAATCAAATTCAAATTTATTTCCACAGAAAGTAAGATCAAACTCTGAAAGCTCGCGCTACAAGCATAAAATTAACATCGTACCAGGCAAAACCGCATTGCTCCGAAATAGCATATTGGGTATGGCCTCAAAAATATATAATTTCTTACCAGAGGAGCTCAAAGACTTAGAGGTTTACACTTTTAAAAGAAAACTTAAAGAAGAGCTCATTAAAAAAGCTTATTATACAATAGACGACTTTTTTAAAGAAAAGTTACAATGTTATTAATAGTGTACTTTAAATGTGAAGATTGTTCTGCAATTTAAATCGTAGTTATGATAATGTATAAATATTGTATTAAACATAAAACTAATTTTAAGGTATATAGCATGCAATAATTTTCTATTTTTAGTTACCTAAGTAATCAAGTTTCACATGCCTAACGGTAGAATATATTATGGAACCAAGCTAGTACTGTAAGACCTCATATGTACCGTATATTCTGGTGAATAAAAATATCATTCATTCATTCATTCACTCCCATACAACAAACGGGATTGGTTGCGTTAACTTTGCACCTCATTTGTATGGAGCGCTATACATACCAGGTGCAAACTTAAATTAACCACTTAAGGATGGAAAGTGTTTGAACGGAACCCTCGGTGCGCGAGACCGACTCGCACTTGACCGGTTTTTTTATATTTAATGTTACAGCCTTTTCGTCGTCTCCGCCGCAAGGCGGACAAGGAGGCGAAGAGAAGCGAGCGCCTCCGACGAATGTCTGAGCGCGTGGCGCGGCGCCGCGCCGCGGAGACGCCGGCGGAGCGAGCCGCGCGGCTCCGCCGGCGCCGTAAGGCAGAGCGTGAGGCGCGGCGCCTCGCATTACAGCCACCTCAGGACCGCAGGGCGCGGCTGCATCAAATGGTGTCGCAATGAGAGGCGGAGCCGCGCGGCTCCGCCGGATGAGGGCGCGGCTCCGCGCGGCGGCGGCCCTCGCGCGCTAAAAGGAAAAAATATGGGCATTCAGTACGCTCTTCTGAGACCTTTCTCCGGCAAACAATACCGTCTTGAGCGGTCCGCGCGACTCCGCCGGTTGAGGGCGCGGCACCGCAGGCGCGTGATGGCTCGGGCGGCGGCGGCCAACGCGTGCGGCACATAGGTAAGTGACGGAAAGTCTCTTGTAGTCAGCCATGTTTGTTTAATAATGGGAACAATTTAAACGCTCACCAAAATGGCTTTTATACCCTAAAACTAAATTCCAAATAAAATGAATTGCCTCCGTATAAATTAAATCCACTCTATACAGTGCTCCCCAAATTAAATCATTTTGTATTCCAAAATCGATATACATTACACCAGAATAATTTTACGTTGAGTCCGTATATCTTTTTGCTACCCAAAATGGATTTTTTGCTCACCAAATATTGTTTTCATAAAACATCAAAATTATTACTAAAAATTGCAGTCTATTTTGCTTTAGTGAAATCAAATTATCTAACCTTTAGTCAAAATATATTACTGTCTATCTAAAATTACAATTGCTTCCCTTTATTTCTTAACCCCGCAATCCGCCCCCGCCCCGCGTTTCATTTTTTGAAAAAAAATAGTGTTTCAGCTAGGTAACCATCTAATCCTGATCACCTTTCAGAGCAGGCCGGGTTAGGTTAGTTTTTTTTTTATATCCCTAATATTGTTTTTTTTTTGCCAGCGAGACGCCGGAGCAGAGCTACGCGCGGATCCGTCGCGACGCGGTGTGCAAAGCGCGCCGCCGCAAGGCAGCGAACGAGGCGCGGCGCCGCGCCGCGGAGACGCCGACGCAGCGCATCGCGCGACTCCGCCGCATGACATGACTGCATGTGAGGCGCAGCACCGTTATAGGCGGCGGCCGACGCGCGCCGCCTATAACGGAAAGTCTCTTGTAGTCAGCCATGTTTGTTTAATAATGGAACAATTTTATTCGAAATATATTTCTGTATATATAAAATTACAATTGCTTCCCTTTATTTCTTAACCCCGCAATCCGCCCCCCGCCCCGCGTTACATTTTTTGAAAAAAATTAGTGTTTCAGCTAGGTAACCATCTAATCCTGATCACCTTTCAGAGCAGATCCGACTCGGCCGGGTTAGGTTAGTTTTTTTTATATCCCTAAAAAACGCTCCATAATGTGCGGTAGTCATTATTAGCTATGCTATATACTATACTTAAATATGCTTTACTTTTAAATAAATAGATGCACGCCACAAATATAAATTTTAGTATATTTAGTAAAATTTTGAGTGCAATATTTGCTGTGCAATCAGGAATTTTGATATAAATTTCGATTATTTTTGCATAGAAAAAGGTTTTTTTTTGATGTGCGTTTAAATACTACCCGTAATTGAAAGAAACCTCAATATTCATTTATTAATTTTAGGGTATAAAAGCCATTTTGGTAAGCAATTAGTTTTTTGCCTCAGCAAAAATGACTAAAATGGAAGTAATAATATAAAATATTGGTGACATCCATTTAACAATTATATAGATTATTTGGTCTGAAATTAACTTTAACGGTGTTCACATATTTTTATAGCATCTAAGAATAAGAATTATTAGCTTTATTTATAGAATAGTTTGTGATACACTATTTAGTGAGCATTCATCCGTTTTGGCAAGCATTAAGAATTTATTGGTAGTATAATTTATCAACATATTTGGTAGGCGTTTAATCATATTTGGTAGGCGTTTAAACACAAGCCTTTCATGGTCATTTCAAGAAGTAGTCATTTCAAGAAGTGGTCATTTCATGAAGTGGTCATTTCAAGAAGTGGTCATTTCAAGAAGTGGTCCTTTTTAATTGTGATTAATGAACAATGTATAAATAGCATTTTTGAATTGCAGATTATTTCCAGTTCTGCATTGCAGGGTACGCTCACGTTGGTTATTTAGCCTGACTTTGCGTTGCTCAGGTGTTTCGGACGATACCAATAGACATGTTGACTAATTTTTTTTGAGCATGTCAATCGATTCTATTTTTTATTGTGATCAAATGTCTATATGGGACTGACTACACTTAAATTGCTCTAAAAGTCAGAAATGACCGTCAAAGTTCAACATTTCTACGTAGCGCTAAAAACGCTCCATACAAAACCCGTCAGGCTAGTGACGTCACAGGCCGGTATAGGTACCAATAATTGTATGGAAAAATTAAGAAATTTGGCATTTTCACCGTGAAAAAGTGCGTTTAAGTTCATAGTTGTCATACAGTTATTGTTTCGTAAAATTATGAGGATTCTGAAAACATTTTCAAAATTTATTTTGGATTTAAAAAAAAACCATAAAATTTGCGTACCTTTGAAGTCACATATTTCCAAAAAAGATATATGTTTCTGGATTTTTTTTCTTTGTTTCGTGATATATTTAGCTAATTTTATTCATATAACTACAGTACGCTGTAGAATTCAACATCAGTCAAATAGCCTATTCTCTTTGTCTCTCACGTTGCCCTGTTATCCTGGGGTCATATTGCTCAGGTGTTTCGGACGCTACCAGATACCTTTGTCTCTCACGTTGGCCTCACAACCTGGCCTCATGTTGCACATGTGTCTCTGACGCTAACCGTTTTCTTCGTTTTTTTTAGTCGACTAAGAGTTCCTATTTCACTCTCTTTTGCACGCTATTCTCTATACTTTTCCTTTACTTTATGAAGCCCTCTTTTTCGTTGTGTTGCTGTTTCTGTTTTATTTTTGTTTGTTTTTGTTTTATTGTTATTTTCCATTTCGTTCTCATGAGTAATGGACATTAAAACGGTCAACCCCCCTAGAGGTCCAATAGAGCGGCAAGGCTATTAGTCAACAAGATGTGCCCAAGTCTTGAGGGGAAGACGCTTATGACATATACTTTTTATCATCCCTAATGCCACGCAGTTCTTGACAAGTTTAAGCCCCCGGGGAAAACCTCGGCAGGGAGCTCATTCCACATGCGAAGCGTTCGCGGTAGGAAGTTCCTCTGGAACCGGACAGTTCTCGACCATTTAGGCTCTAGCATGTGAGGATGAACACCCTGCCGATGGCGAGGCTAGAGCTGCGGTGGTCAAACAATTCCTCAGAACACATCCCATTATAAAGACGGTAGAACACACACAAGGAGGCAAAGTCTCTCCTCAGACTTAAAGGCTCGATTCCGTCTGTGAGTTTAGGATTGTCAACAATTCGCACAGCACGTCTTTGTACCGAGTCAAAAGGGCTAAGCTGGTATGCGGGGGCTCCTGCCCAGAGGTGACTACAGTACTCCATGTGGGGTCGGACTTGCGCTTTGTGTAGCAGTAGCCTTTGCCCAGGAGTGAAGTACCGCTTCGCTCTGTGCAGTACACCAAGCTTTTTAGATGCCAGCTTTGCCTTATCCTCTAAATGGCTTCGGAGTTGGCTTGTCTTCATCATTCATATTACTGTTAAGTATTGACTGCTCTAAACTCTACGGTCCACTATGCAGCTTTCGACTTGCCCTTTCATTTGATATCCATCACCCATATTGAAACAATTATTAAATCGCCATCGTCATTGCCGGCCATCTTAGATTTGAAATTTGTCAAAGCAAGGTATTACAGTATTCTATTACTCAAGCCCTCCCATTTGATACCTACCCATATTAAAGGGGTAGTGAAAAAAAATCACCTGCCATCTTATTGGCCGCCATATTGGATTTTTATTTATTTTTCAAAGTGCAATCTATTCTACTAGGCAAGACCTTTTATTTGATACCCATATTGAAATCTGGCACTTCCCGCGGCCATCTTAGATTTTAAATTTGTCAAAACATAATACAGTATTCTATAACCCAAACCCTTTCATTTGATACCCATATTGAAGGGGTAGTGAAATAAAATCACCTGCCATCTTGTTGGCGGCCATATTGGATTTTCATTTATTTTTCATAGTGTAAACTATTCAACTAGACAAGCCCTGTTACTTGATACCCATATTGAAGGGGTTATGAAAAGAAAAATTAACCTGCCATTTTATTGGCGGCCATATTGGATTTTCATTTTATTTTCACAAAGAACTATATTTTACTGATCAAGCCCTTTCATTTGATACCGATATTGAGGAAGTAGTGATAAGATTTGTAATCCGCCATTTTGTAGCGGCGGCCATCTTGGATTTATATTGATGCTGAATGTATTAAATTATATTGTCACCAAAACTAAAGATGTGTACCAAATTTCAGATCAATACCGAAGAACTATTATATTAATCTGTGTCAATACGTCAACAGGAAGGGGGTCAAATTTAAATTACTAGATTTGACCCAAATAAACAAACAGGGCAAGCTAAATAAAACCGTTTAAAAATAAAATAGTTTTATTTCAGACAGCGTCCATATTATGTTAGTATATTGTAATTATGAAAAACTATGTTAGTAGGTAAGAGATAATTAACTATAACTTAATTTAGATATCTGCCACCTTCTGGGACCCAGGCACATGTGTATGAACTCGTGCCCAGTTTCTCTGAATGGGGCAGTCTGGCTTCTCGCTAATGACCTTCAGGATGGTGTTGGTACTCCCATTCACTCTTCGCATGAGCGATGCAACTCGGCGTCTGACTACGGTACTAAATCCGTCAGTGCGCGCATGCGCAAACATCGCAGAGGCGCTGCAGTAGCGTGGGAGCCCCAACAATACCCTGAAGGTATTATTGTATTGCACATTTGTATTGCATAGACACGGGGCACTTAACGACCTCGTTCGCCGGGCCCTTGGCACAGCATCCGTTCCAGCAACTCTGGAGCCTGTGGGACTTTCCGCTGCAGACGGGAAGAGACCGGATGGCTGCACACTGGTGCCTTGGCATCTCGGGCGGCTTTTGGTATGGGATTACATGTGTGGACACTCTAGCCCCGTCCCATGTCCAACGTTCCGCCAGAAAACCGGGGATGGCCGCAGAAGATGCCCAAATCGTCAAGCGCCGCAAATACGCCTTCTTAAATAAAAATTACGAATTTGCGGCACTGTCGGTGGAAACATTTGGCCCGTGGTCTTCGGATACAAAAAAAATAGTAAAAGAAATTTCACAAAAATTAATCGGAATATCGGGTAATATCAGAGCAGGCTCCTTTTTCCCCCGTTTCCTGCTGGTCATACTAATTTGTCATATCTGAGGATATACATGTCTTCCTAGTCATACTGTAACACCATATATTTAGAAAAAAGATTTTTCCTTCCTCCTGTATGTATAAATACTTTTCTGTCGGTTGCCTTAATAATAAATTAGAATAGTCAATTTAAATATTATAATTATAGTTAAACCCAAGTCCGTCTGTAATCACATTACTTATAAAGGGCCTCTCTTAAATGATTTATACTGGGTTCCTTGGTTTATTTAAACTTGAATTAATTCATTTTTGTTGTTAGGTCATTTTTGTTGTCAAATGATGAAATCCGTAAGCCATACGTGTAAAACCGACTTTGCCAAAAATGATATCGATATAGCCGTTAATAATATGAAGGAACAGGCCCGACTCACAGACACCCCAATTCCTCAAATCTACAAACTGGGAATGAAGAATTTGAAAAATAAAGGTGCCCATTTCGTCACAGACCTTCCTCCGTTGAAGAGTGTAAAATCATCTTTGTATGCACAAAAAGGAAAAACTAATTTTAAAGACGTAGTTAAGTGATGTAGCAATTCCTAAGAATTTTGAAAATTTTGTTCTTGCGGACTAATGTGACGCACACTGTCGAATAATAGTATTCTGTTCTGAAGAAGGGCAAAGACTGATGCGGAATATTTGCATCATTTGTATGCGCATAAATACAAAGTACACAAGGCCACGCCGATTTCACGCCGATCGGCGCGGCGCACACGTCTATTCTGGACGGAACTCAGCAGCTGCCGCAGGCCATTTGTAGAGTTGTATTCAATAATTATTTCTATACTTACATTAAAATTATGATAATACGCTTTATGCAAAATGAAAATTCGCTAAGGGTTTTTATGACAATCATTTCACACCCCACTGAACTAATTACGCTAATTCTCATATTTGTATATAACAGTACCAATATTAAGCTAATAAAAATACAGGATTTTCCAAAGTCCTGTCTAGTTATTTCTAGCTCTACATTTATATTTTCAATGAACTGACATTTGTTTTTCCAACAGGAGGTTCAGAAAAGTGAGTATGACTAGGAGGACATGTATATCCTCGTGGTCATACTGATATGACAAATTAGTATGACCACCAGGAAACGGGGCCTTTTTCGCTCAAAGACTGAGCCTCGCCATTCAAATGGGAAACGCGGCGAGCGTGCTGGGGACGATGCCTCAGACGGCCTCAGTACTGGGGGATTCGTTTAATTTTAAGTTTTAGTATGTATACCTATTTTTAATTTATTTTCCATTGTAATAAATATATACTTATTAAATACTATTCATTATAAATTAAAAATATATATATAAAAAGCGTACGAATGGTGACCACTTTCCCCTACACAAGCTATTTTTGGGCTTCAAATAGGAATCTGCTGAATTTTCACTTTTTGTTTCACTCTCATAATAAACTTTTGCACAGTGGTCACAGATACAAATTTGGTTACTGAACGCCACTGCTTTTTGAATTTCGTCACATATATTGTTTCCTTGTTGCTTTTTTCAAGTGCCCCTTCACTAGACCCCATACACACGTTTGAATGGATGCCAACATTGCCAACGCGCGTAATACGTATCGCTGCAGCTTGACGGGGAAACAAATCCAAGTAGGTATCGCTTTATATTGCGTTTTCATCGACACTGTCTCGCGATTTCATAACTACATTTGTTTTGTGTACCATCTATACTATATCACAAGTATATTGCTGTAAAATGTTACCTTCTGAACTGATATTATAATCCTCGGTTCTTTCTATACTTAAATGAATAATCGATGCCCTATTCCGCGCCCTCTGCTCCGCTACACCACGGCATCGACGCGTGCGGTGCGGGGAATGCCAACGATTGCGATCAATGATCATCATCATCAGGATGTACATAAGTTTATCCAGAAAGGTGATATATTTAAACAAGCTAGAAGAAAACAGTCCAAACAGATCAATTTAAGTAGAAGAGCGGAAACGTAAATACGCACAGTCTTTTAGAATTCCTTGGTGTGAGACATTTTTAGCTGATAGCGGATGTCTATACAGTGAGTTGTAATAACACAAATTGCAATAGAAGACCTATGCCCATTATAGTCCGTTTTCGAGGAAAAAAAAACAGAGTTGCTATTTTGGAGTGTGTTGGAAATAGGATAAGAACAATCTTTTCACTATAATCCAAAATTGAAAGCAACTATTAGTAACTGTATTTTAATACGTACAATTATGACTTATTCAAGCTTTACTCCATATCTGAATTGTAATTGGAAACCAAGATATTGACATAAATTTTAGTTTTTATTTATTTATTGAAAAACAGGTTACATAACATTACAGTTTTCACCAATGCGTCATGAACCGACCAATGTTTATTTTGACGGCGAAACGGCGTGGCCCCGTTGTTCCGACATCTCGGGTGTTGGATTTGGTAGGTTGCCCCGGAACCGACGAAACACGACACCTTTCGGCCAGAAATCAGCACACGCGATGGTCTCCTGGAGCGGCCGCGGCACGCGCACTACAAACGAGCTGAAGTGCACGTAGTAGCGCGAATGCAACTGGAACACCCTCAGCGAGTAGCCGGTTTTCTGGCGAACATACTGCGTCACTTCTTCAGCGGTGGCAGTGTGATGCAGGCGCGACACGTACGGCGCCTTGCTCGGTGTGGAAACCCGCAGACCACAACCAACCGGTTCTGCAGTACCTACCACACTGACTCTTGCGTGTCTTACGCTTTCTTGACACCTTTTATATCCGTCGATAGCGTGCGAAATTTCATTTTTGAGTTATTGTCCACCTTATGATCTACCGCTAATTTAAAAATCAGTTATGATATGCTTGGAGACGCGAAATTATTCACAATTGAAGATAAATGTTGAGCGCCTACAAAATAACATAGCAAAAGTACGAGACTGTGTATGATAGTTTGCTATTAAAATCATGTGTCAATGTTAACTGTTAATAGAATGAGCGTAATCGCTGTCCACAGCTTCACATTCTCCTAACATATTCGCGGCCACCCCCGGAGAGGGAGGGGTACCGGCTTTGGCGCCATTATTTGGCGCCAAAATTACAAGGAAGTAACACGTATTCGTCTATACTTTCTAGAAAAAGGAAAGAAAATGTATTCCAGCAGTGGGGTATTCGTAGTTACTTCAGAAAATTCAACTCCTTTGCTACATAATGAAACACACAACACAGAGGAAAGGAGAGGTAAGAAAATAAGGAAATTCAGATTTTATTTAATTTTGGTCAAACCTTCAAACCTTTTAGTCTTACTGTTAGCCCTATAACCAACAATATTATCACAAAATTACAATGAAGTAACACGTATTCGTCTATACTTTCTAGAAAAAGCAAGAAAATGTTTTCCTCCAGCAGTGGGACATTCATTGTTACAAGTGAAAATAATGAAACTATACATGGTATGATTTTTTTTATTATTTGTTGGTAGTTTCACCTATCTACGCATATTTATAAGGCGGCCAACCTTCCTGCATTCTGTGGGCCTGTCTCGTAATGACAGTTGTAATTCTGCATTACAATATTCAATAAAATAGCTCAGACCATGATTGGTCTGAGTAAAATAGTCTCGCAAATTTGTTGAGAGAAATGCACCACTTACATTCCTCTATCTAGTTTTCGTAGTAACTCACATATTCAACTACAGTCTGTTTGATATTATAACAAACATTTGTCACATCACAGGACCCATACAACGTAAATCTGCGCGACACATTGAATTTCATAAAAAAAACAAGGAATGACAGTGGTTTTTCAAGTATCTGTAAACGTTTTTCACTTTCTATTTGATACTATTGAGTTCATGTTATATTTTTTCTTATCACGGTGTTGAAGTATTTAACGATAATAAATCATTACTCCTTATAAGGCCCACAGTAAGAGGCCACGTTTCTGTTCCATATGTCATCACTGGTAACACACATTGATTGAAGACTTTCGTCTTTAGGCATTGAGGTATTTTGGACGAGAAGATATTTTGTAGTTTCCCGAACGCTGCCCAGCCGAGTTGGATTCGTCGATTGACCTCCCTCTCAAAATTGGTGCACAACTGGATCACTTGTCCCAGGTAAACATATTTGTCAACAATTTCGAGGGTAGAGCTCCCAACCGTTACTGGGTAGGGTGCAACATGGGCATTCGACATTACCTTTGTTTTGTCCATGTTCATCCGAAGACCTACCTGTTGGGAAACTCTATTAAGGCCATCGAGCATTGTGCCGAGGTCCTCCAGCGATTCTGCCATGACCACAATATCGTCGGCAAACCGAAGGTGAGTAATGTATTCGCCATTAATGTTGATGCCGAATCCTTCCCATTCCAGGAGTTTAAAAGCATCTTCCAATGCCGATGAATCTTCGAATGGCCGATGGGGCAGTAAGGTTCTCGAATGGAGGCCACGCACCGGCAAGCGCAGCGTAGGACGTCCACCCACAAGGTGGACAGACGACCTGGTAAAGGTTGCAGGAAGCCGCTGGATGCAGGTCGCTTCCAACCGGCCGATCTGGAAGTCACTGGGGGAGGCCTATGTTCAGCAATGGATGTCCTGTGGCTGAAATGATGATGATGATGAAATCATTACTCAAACAGTTACGTACTACCTACGTCTTATTTTTTTTTAAAGTTGTGTTGTAGTTAAATCTTGCGTTTCGATTCATGTGTTATTTCTGTAAATTGGTAAAAATCGATTAAGTCGATAAGTTTATAACCTAAAGAAAGAACAATAAAACCAACTATTACTTTACATAGAAAACTCTAGTGAGTCCGGCGGCTCGTAGCACAAAAAAAAATTGATTTACACAAAATAAACAAAAATATAATCAGTTTTGAAAAAAAGTTCGTCGATAAAATCGATTTGATCAACTATTCATAATCGTTAGGTTTGGCAAACAATATGGTTTTGCTACATCACTACAAACATCAACAGAGAACTGTCAAATGTTTTTTCACTCAGTACTTAAGGCTCCGTCCACACTTGTATCATTTCGCCGATCCTATCCCCGTCGCGTATCTTCACCGCGTATCATGAACGGTAAGTGTGGACGTCGCACCGTCGCGATCATGCAACGCTCGATCGAAATCCATGTTGATACGCGTATCTTCAGTACCCCGCACACTCGCGATCAGGAAAGTGTTGCATGATCGCGACGGCGTGACGTCCACACTTCCGTTCATGATACGCGGTGAGGATACGGGGTGAGGATCGGCCGTGATCCATCTCGAGTGGGTTTTTGCCCGATCATCAAAGGCGCTATTTGAGTCATCGATCCACGCTGCGGTAATTGGTTTTTATTTTTAATACCTATCTTTACGATTTTTAAAAAATACCATACCACTGATGGACTGTCTACTTTGTTAGGCCTTTCCATGCGGCGTCTTCCGGCACGCGGCTTCCACTCGAGAACCTTTCTGCCACATGCCATAAAACAAACACAGTCATACGAAGGCTATGTCTCCGTGAGCGGGTTCCATAATTGAAGGCCTCCCCACGCGGCGTCATCCAGTACGCGGTCTTCACTCGAGAACCTTTCTGCCGCATTGTCATAAAACAAGCACAGTCATATGTAGGTTATATTTCTGTGAGCGGGTGACATTACTCAAGACCTAATCACGCAGTGTCTTCCGGTACGTGGTTCCCGTTCGAGAACCTATCTTTCACATTATCTATAATAAAAACAAGGACAGTCATTTTAAATGGGACGCAACTCCGCACAGAACAACGATCACAAACAAAATGAAATGATCGGCGAAATCGAAATGCCAAAACAATCGGGGCGGTGATACGGTGCTACGATACGGATAGCGTCCAAACTACTGCACGCCGAAATGATCGGTGCGGCGATACGCGACGAGGATACGATACAGCAAGTGTAGACGCGTTTCTTCGCGCGACGGCGCAAATGATACGGAGTGCCCGCAGTGAGCGTCCAAACAGCACGATACGCGGTGGGGATACGCAACGGGGATCGGATCGGCGAAATGATACAAGTGTGGACGCACCTTTACAGATTTCATGCATTAAAACTTGCGTGCGTTTAGTACGAGACTCGCTCGATAGATGGAGCTAAATTCAATATTTGAATTAGTGTTATTAAAATGAAATCTGTTTTTATGTTATTATTTTATCCATAAATAAACATATAATAAAAACATAATTATAAGTTATTGTGAAAGATTATGAAGCATTATTTTAATTTATCATTACAGGCAACATTACGGCTTAAGATTAGATCC
Organism: Apotomis turbidana; assembly: GCA_905147355.2. Taxonomy (NCBI): domain Eukaryota; kingdom Metazoa; phylum Arthropoda; class Insecta; order Lepidoptera; family Tortricidae; genus Apotomis; species Apotomis turbidana. The sequence goes on along the minus strand of LR990292.1, from coordinate 17,720,054 downwards.
CCGTTCCATTCCACTCATTTATTTTATAGATTTCACCTATTATATTTTGAGCAGTTATATGATGATTGTCACAAAAATTTAATATCCACAAAAAAATGGAAAGTAATAAATGCGTATTTTTTTAATGTAAAAAGCAATAGAAGAAAGAAAACTAAAAGACTACTTAGTTAATACAATTCGGTGTAGAGGAACGCGTAGCGTAGTGCTGTTTGACAGTTTACTTTATGGATTATGGACAAGTTTGTTTTCTGGTGGATATTCAAACGGGTATAAGAAATTTACTTCGGCTGTGCTTTATGGATATTAGCGAATCTGCTCTACGTTGGTGACCTTTACGCTAACTTGGATTCCGACGACAGAAGTTCCAGGAAGGATTTCGATCCCGACTTTGTGTAATGATCACGATTGCCTCGTTTTAAACTATTTTAAAGTCATGGTAGCAGTAAAAAATGTTGTGTGTGTCTACCTGTGGTAAGCGTTTGTTCTAATTATGTTCCCCAAAATTAATGAAATAAAAATAATGAATTATAAATGGGTCTTTTTTATACCTTCCTACAAACATAACTAGTTTTAAAGCCCACTTATTATGTTAAGTGTGAGGTACAGATGAATCATATAATATGTATCGAAAGTACCTACAGTACAGTGCATAGCGATTGCTATGTATACATATGTACATGACTCAGATAACTCGAAACGCACTCAATAGATGGCGCTAGTACACAAAGGAAGCTGATGACTCTATCTCAGTATATATAATTTACTCTATGAACTAAACTAACAAATTAACCTATTGACCGCCAAGCGGTCTAGCAATTTACCGTGCCACTGACGCCAGAGTAAAAAAAAAAGATGTGCCCCAAAATCAACAGGGATTGATAAATACTTGTAGCGGTTAGAATTACAAAGTTTTTGATCATTGAAATTTGGACGGCTGTGGCCGACGTGGCGTCAGGGGCACGATTTTTTGTTGACGGCCACAGCCGACTGCGGCGGTCAAAAGGTTAAACGAATACAAAATACAATTCACTCGAATTAGTAAGCGCCGCGCCGAGTCGACACGATGTTTCCCGATTCGGTCCGAACAAGTAGTTACAGTTTAGTTTTGAACATACTACTTTTCATTTCGAATATGAGGAAAGTAATCAAAAATTATAGTAGAAAAACACCTTTTTGATTACTTACGCACTACACGCGCAAATTGGTTGTTTATTTTTTTAATCTGTATTTACCAATCAGTATAATTATAATCGTGTGTCAGTGTGTAGTTGCGTTTAAAAAAATATTTGTCTTTTTTAGTTCTCTGTGAACCTATTACGGAATAAGATTCTTTTAATGCAATATTAGTACATTTAAGATATAACATTTTTGAATTTCGAATTACAGTAACCTGCCTGTATAAAATTACGACGTCGTATTACTTTCTTCTTTTTATTTGAACCACGTTCCAATTTATTTAATGGATTTTAATGAAAAAACTAGTTAACTATTAATTATAAAAATATAGTCTGTTGTTTTTATGCGTTTACTTTATAATCCACACTTAGCAATTTGCCAAGGATTTCTCATTAAAATTGTTTACCGGAATGCTGCTCAATCCTTCGTTCTTGTTGCGAAATAAATGCTGAATCCTATTGAAAATAACTGGACTTTCATCACTGTGGATAGTTTTGGCTTTATTATGCAAAGAATACTTGAAATTTACGGAATATTGAGTCCTGTCTCCTCTATGTTTACTTCAGTGACATTCACCGACTTTCAACGTCAGTTACCAAAAATGTGTCGTTACCATTAAAATAAATTAGTAGCTATAGGTACCTACCTAAAATTAAAAATCCGTAAAATGACATGGGTTGAAATTTAAAAACGCCCTGTGGGGCTATAGTTCCATTGCCGTGAAGTACATTTAGATTTTCTATACCCGTTTTTTTTTCAAATTATATAAATATACAATGACCAACTTACAGAATATGAGAAATGAAAATACATTTTCATCTCTAATTTTTTTTTCAGCTACACATATATTTTTTCTTTTCTATTAATTAGGGGACTCATTCCTACCTATAAACAAATTAATCTTTTTGAAAAAAATCTGGCATTTCCTATTACCGGTAAACAAACCGAGTCTGCCGGCCTAGGTTAGTGTGATTCATCCATTTTAAGCACAACTCGCCCATCATGGTATAAGCATTCGCTTTTAGTGATTATTTGGTTGGTACTAGTCGCGGAGTTTAGTTACTAACATTAGTAGTCGTCATTCGATTATCGACATTAGTATACAACTAATTTCAAATTCGAATTATGATATTAGTAATCGATAATCATTCGAATCAGCAAATTAGTCGAAGTCGCGCATCACTTCGTGAACTGTGGAAACTTCCAACTATAGGGTGCGTCCACACTTGTATCATTTCGCCGATCCGATCCCCGTCGCGTATCTTCACCGCGTATCATGAACGGTAAGTGTGGACGTCGCGCCGTCGCGATCATGCAACGCTCGCGCGAAATCCATGTTGATACGCGTATCTTCAGTACCCCGCACACTCGCGATCACGAAAGCATTGCATGATCGCGACGACGTGACGTCCACACTTTCGTTCATGATACGCGGTGAGGATACGGGGTGAGGATCGGCCGTGATCCATCTCGAGTGGGTTTTTGCCCGATCATCAAAGGCGCTATTTGAGTCATCGATCCACGCTGCGGTCATTGGTTCTTAATCCTTAATCTTTACGATAATTAAAAAATACCATACCACTGATGGACTGTCTACTTTGTTAGGCCTTTCCATGCGGCGTCTTCAGGCACGCGGTTTCCACTCGAGAACCTTTCTGCCGCATGCCATAAAACAAACACAGTCATACGAAGGCCATGTCTCCGTGAGCGGGTGCCTTAATCGAAGGCCTCCCCACGCGGCGTCTTCCAGCACGCGGTTTCCACTCGAGAATCTTTCTGCCGCATTATGTATCATAAAACGAGCACAGTCATGTCCTAAATCTCCATGAGCAGATGACAAAAATGAAGGCCTTCCTCGCTGCGACTTCCGGTACACGGCCCCCACTCAAGAATATTTCTGTCCCAAGGTTCAGTGAGCGATCTCAGCGGGCGACATTTTTAAATGGGACGCAACTCCGCACAGAACAACGATCACAAACGAAATGAAATGTTCGGCGAAAACGAAACGCCAAAATGATCGGGGCGGTGATACGGTGCTACGATACGGATAGCGTCCAAACTACTGCACGCCGAAATGATCGGTGCGGCGATACGCAACGAGGATACGATACGGCAAGTGTGGACGCGTTTCTTCGCGCGACGGCGCAAATGATACGGAGTGCCCGCAGTGAGCGTCCAAACAGCACGATACGCGGTGGAGATACGCAACGGGGATCGGATCGGCGAAATGATACAAGTGTGGACGCACCTTTAGGCGGTAAGTGCGGAGTTGTGTCCCATTTAAAATGACTGTCCTTGTTTTTATTATAGATAATGTGAAAGATAGGTTCTCGAACGGGAACCACGTACCGGAAGACACTGCGTGATTAGGTCTTGAGTAATGTCACCCGCTCACAGAAATATAACCTACATATGACTGTGCTTGTTTTATGACAATGCGGCAGAAAGGTTCTCGAGTGAAGACCGCGTACTGGATGACGCCGCGTGGGGAGGCCTTCAATTATGGAACCCGCTCACGGAGACATAGCCTTCGTATGACTGTGTTTGTTTTATGGCATGTGGCAGAAAGGTTCTCGAGTGGAAGCCGCGTGCCGGAAGACGCCGCATGGAAAGGCCTAACAAAGTAGACAGTCCATCAGTGGTATGGTATTTTTTAAAAATCGTAAAGATAGGTATTAAAAATAAAAACCAATTACCGCAGCGTGGATCGATGACTCAAATAGCGCCTTTGATGATCGGGCAAAAACCCACTCGAGATGGATCACGGCCGATCCTCACCCCGTATCCTCACCGCGTATCATGAACGGAAGTGTGGACGTCACGCCGTCGCGATCATGCAACACTTTCCTGATCGCGAGTGTGTGGGGTACTGAAGATACGCGTATCAACATGGATTTCGATCGAGCGTTGCATGATCGCGACGGCGCGACGTCCACACTTACCGTTCATGATACGCGGTGAAGATACGCGACGGGGATAGGATCGGCGAAATGATACAAGTGTGGACGGAGCCTTATGATGCGTTTTATGCACTTGTCGTACAATCTACGATTAAGCTGATGGCCTAGTTGCCAATGCTTGCAATAAAAAAAAAAAAGTCTAAATTCTAACCTAAAAAGAATCTATGAAAAGTTGTAATTAAACTGAACTTAAAAAATGTATAACCGTGGAATATAAAAATGTGTCAGATGTTATAACATTCCTGGATTCTTATACATTGACACAGGTTTTAAGTTCTCTTTATTTGACCAAAATGGAATCTGTGTGGTTTAGTCCCGATTTATCTGATGAAATAATTAAGAATGATGAAGTATTTGCTAAGATACCGAGCATTGTTACTGGTAAGTAACACTTTATTACTGTTTATCTATTCTCAGATGGATTCATATAAGTACTGGACCATTGTAGTGCACTTGAGTCTTTTAAAATATGTAATTGTGTATTGTTTCATCAATATAGGGTTATAAGGTTTACATGACCTCGATGTCATTGATACTTCTTATCATTAGAATTAGAAAGCCTTCTATTTCATTAGATTTCAAACTCATTAAAAAGAATGTCACAATGCTATTCTTCTGGTTGCTGTTTGTTCTTCAGCTGATGAAACCTGTCTATTAGATTAGTTGTTCAGAAATTCAATAAAAATTCCAAATCAAATCAATAGCCAATTAAATAAAACTATCCATATGTATGGGTTAAGGGCAAAACTGCTGAGGCCATTTTTTAAATTGTTTTTTAATCTATGGCTACAAAATTACCAAATTAATCATAATGTCTATCGAAAATAGGGGTATAACTAACTGGGTCCTGTTTTTTAAATATATTAGTATGTGTACCATACCATACAAACATAGGGTGATTAAATTTCACAACTCAAATTGTCTGAACTGAAAACTTTAGCAAATATGACCTTGCCAGACCTTTCATATCAGATTTGACTAATTTCAGATCTTTATTCTTAAAGATGCCATCTATTTAAAGGATCCCTGGCAGGGATCATTTTTAATGTAATAACCACCTAGCTTACCACAAGACAATCACTTAACAGGCTCATAAAAATAGAATATATTGTCAATGACAGTAATATAAATATAAATGGCATAAACCATGCTTAGTAAGATTATTAAATAAAGGCTTATAATATAATATACATATATTGTTTACCTGTTTTAATCTTCATTCTTGTATCTTGTCTGTTCCAGACATAGTATCTTCACACATTGACACAACACGCCTCATAGAAAACATGGCTGGAGTCCTCACAAACAAAGAACCAGAAAACCGTTTAAAAGGAATGAGATTCTTCACTAAACTATTGACAGAGTTACCAAGAGATTACTTATCGGAAATGCAAGTGAAGTACATATCAACATTTTACACGGACCGCTTAAAGGATAACCATCGGGTGATACCATCAGTTTTAGAAGGTTTTCTGGCTATTATTGACATGAAGAATTATGATGTTCAAAGCAGTGGGCCATTTTTCACTTTGCTGTTCCGCGAGGTGCCATGTCAATCACAAGTGAGACAGGACAGGCACAATATCTATTTGATTATAAGGAGATTGCTGGAGAAAGACATGGAATGTAAGTAAATGTTTTTTTTTAGCTTGCAAAAGAAAATTTTAAAACATACATACAATCAGACATAGTGCATCCTCCTTTTTTGAAGTCTGTTAAAAATACTGGTGCTCCGAGCTTGATAAAATAATATAAAATACTATTAAAAAACGCAAAATGACTGATATAATGTTAGTACAGACTACAGATTGTATTTACAATAATCACTGACCTTCATATAATATTTTTAATTGAATCCAAACTCTCAAGTAGACTGTCAAGCTACCAGAGGCGTGGTTCGAAAAAGACCATCTCTGGGCAAACCTGAACTGATTTAGCTGACTTTTTACCACTAACAATAGGCAACATTTTCAATAATGGGCAAGCCTGTGGGAATATGGTTCTATGGATGCTAAGTCACTAAAGGTTACATTATATCACGAGAATATTTGCTAAAACCGCAAGTTATTAAAATAGCTGATTTAAGAAGTCAAATTAAATTTTTTATTATGGGATTTTTTGCTATGTTGCACCACTAACGTAAACCAAGCACTGTCTTGTCTCCACTGAGTATTCCTTTATCTTGTATTTTAAATTATTGATCACATTATTTTCAGATTTGAAAACCTTAGGACCAGACTTTGTGTATGGCGTTATATCAGCAATGGACGGAGAGAGAGATCCCCGTAACTTGCTGTTCCTCTTCGGTTTACTACCAACATTTTTGAAATATATACCACTGGGACATTTAGTTGAGGAAATGTTTGAAGTGATATCATGTTACTATCCAATTGATTTCCATCCTTCGCCTGATGATCCAGCAGCGGTGTCCAGACAAGACTTAGCTGATGCTTTGGGCCCTTGTCTGTGTGCCGTACCGGAGTTCGGAGAACAGTGTCTGATATTGTTGATAGATAAATTGGACTCCAGCTTAAGGTTGGCTAAACTTGATTCATTGAAGCTATTGGTTAGTTTATTTTGTTTAATTTTATGTAGGAAATTTGAAAGACTAAATATTTTATTATAAAAAAACGGGACTTAATCTTCCCTTGAGTCTCTTCGAGACCATGAACGTGACATCACGTTCGAAACGTCAAGGTAATTAATTAAAAACTTTTTAAAGGGATTAAGTCCCATTTGTTATAATAATCTGTGAAATACATGTAAGTTTATATACTAAATATTTTACCAATTTGTAAATTCGAAGGCTACCTATCCCTGTAATCTTTTGGTTACCTCTTTAATTTACTAAATGACCTTGATATTTTTTATAAAAGGAAATCCTACACTTATGATTATGACGATTTTTCAACTAAACATTTTGTAATACGTTTCTTTAATCTTATTACAGGAACAAAGCTGCAAGGTATTCCAGTCAGAAGCCTATGGTCCGTTCTTGAAAGCATTGTGGTGCTCGTTAAACAGGGAAATATCTCATAAAACCGATGAAGAACTGAAAATGGCCGCCCATCAAGCTTTATCGGCTCTAGTTGCAAAATTGGCAACATCTGCCAACACCGACCAGACCTTTGAAAATTTTGTTAAAGGAATACTTATTTCCATGCAAACTGCCATAGCGGAAGCGACTACAGTCGCTCAATTCGTGCAAGCTACAAAAGTATTGCTGACTACGGCCAATGCCTCGACGGAGTCTTGTGTTGTCATAACTAAAGCCATGATTCCGGCAGCTATAGCCTTCTATGAACTAAACCAATCTCCGAAGTTACAAATGGCAACATTAGACTTTCTAGGTGATTTGTATGACTTGGCACAGCATTGGGAGGTATCAGAAGAAGTTCACAAGCAAGTGATCGAAATACCTCAACTGTGTCTAACTGCTGTAAGTCAGCCAGATAAAGAATATCAAATAGCTGGTTTCAAAACTATGATTAGAGTGAAAAAAGTATTGCCAAGTGAACTTGTGGTGCCGTTTGTTGAGGTATTGGTACATAACATCCAACACAATCAAGACAGTGATGTGTTGAGTATAAGTGTCGGGGCAGTTCACGCCATAGCTGGAAAATACCCAGAATTAATCATGACATTGGTCATTAAAGGTAAATGTGATTTAGAAAGTTTGACCGCAGACAAAACCGCTTTGAAGAAACGGCTGAATTTATTATGTAACTTGGCAAGCATTGATGATTTTACTAAAGTAATTATTGAAGAAATGTTGAAGTTGATTACTTCGCAAGACCAGGAAGCAGGGAAAGTTGTGGAAGCACTCAGTGAGTCCATGTCCAACACAAGTATGTATACAGATCAAAAATTGACTCAAATTGAGAGTGACCATGGTCTCATAGACTCTATACTGGCTTGGTTGATGAACGAAATTCCTTCAAATAGAAAGGAATCCTTAGCTCATGGATATTATCTTATATCGAATACAATTGCTAGCTTACCAGCTGAGAAACAGTGTAATATACTGACTAACCATGCGCAAAACATTGTGGAGAAATGTAAATTAGATGAATGTTATTTCCTTGCCTTAGAATCTTTATACAACTCTCTACACCAAACGATTTTTGAGCCTAACTTCCCTGAAATTATGTCGCTGAGTTTAAATTTGGCATTGCTCAGTAATGATGAACTAATAAGGAGAAAAGCATGTGGTTTAGTAGCTAATTTTCTGAACAAAGCAGAATTTGGTGAGAAGTTTGATGTGCTGTATGATTTGCTGAAAAATCATCTGTCGTCATGTAATAGAGATGACGAGAATTTGTGCCCTAGAGTAATATTGTTGTATGGATGGATAACGAAAGCGTTGGTACTGAGAGGAATCGACTTATTCCAGTTTTGGTTGCAAAAGGTAAATCTAGATTGATAATGTAATAAATCGTAGTCAAGTAACTGTAGTGGTCTTCGTAATACATCTCTTATAGTTACAACATTCTAAAATTGTATTGAAAATCAGTTTTCTTTGTAGGGCATATTATTTCTTAACAGCACGACGCAGATTTTGTATGTCGCGCGCTATCTGTTGGATAAAAAAATATTATATACCTATACTATTATGTAATTCTAGATTTGTAATGAAAATCAGGATCGTGTTTTGTTCTTTACTGGGCTCGCGGCGCCATGCCAGCCTGGCGCCATCTGTTGTCATAATATCCTTTGTCCTCGCATCACGCCGAAACGGCTGCCCAAATGTTAACCAATTTTGGTACAGGGATAGCTGGAGCTGGACATCCAATGGTTACCCATGCGATACTTTTTACCTGTCTACGGTAAAAAAAAAATACGCGAACGTAGTTAGCCTGTTAGTTTTAGATTAAAATAAAATATTATAAATATAAATATTTATCCACTCATCACCGAAACATCTGGACGAACTTTAAGCAATTTTAATACAGAAAGATGGTTATAGCATACTTTTCACCCGTCTACGGTAAAAATAAAGTTTTACGTTTACATTAATAACTCCGAAACTCGATGTATAATCTGATTGCTTTCAATCCAGATAACAGCAGTCTTAGCCATCCCAAACTACAGCATGTTCGGTGCAGAAGCTATCCACCTCATCATGACAGATGACCCTGAACATCTCAATACCAAATGCCACTGCAGAATAAGCTTACTATACAAGCAGAGGATGTATCAGAACTTCTCATCGTTGGCCGAGAAGATGGGACCTTCGAAAGACACCAAGGAAAGCGTTCTGCTGAGCTGGGCTTATGTACTTGATAAAGCACCGAAGAGTGTACTTAATAATGATGTTAATAAGGTAATTTTTCTGTTTAATAAAATTTTGTGAGCACCTGCCTACGGAGCCGGCGGTCCCGGGTTCGAATACGGGTAGGGCAAATATTTGTGGAAGTTATCTATATATGTATTTATATATTATGTATATCGTCGTCTAGTACATAGTACAAGCTTTGCTTAGTTTGGGACTAGGTCGTTTTGTATATGATTGTCCCTTAATATTTATATTATGTTTATATTAATTGTGTTAACAGACGATGGCACCGTTTGGAGACTTATCGATATTAGAAAACTCATTAAATATTCTTCTTAGGTATACTCAGAAAATGGCGAGTACTACAGGAAGATGTCTAAACGATACTGCTGTCACAGTTGGACCAAATTAGTAAAGTTGTGTCAGAAGAGAGAGGATCGCGGGGGAAGTTCAAGTAATACGTAAGCTCAATTTTAGGATAAAATCTATCCTAGACCCATTAATTTGTCCCATATTCCTTGTAGATGTTTACGTAATACTTGGACGGCCTGTTGGGCTGTTTAACCCTTTGACCGCCTTGCTCTTCGATGGGAAAGTATGTCCCTGATAGCGATATTGCATAGCGATGCGAGAAAAGATGTCGTGCCGTCGTCTGGGTCTTGGTGGTCAAATGGTTATTGATTGGCATGAATAATTGCAACGGGCCAAAACATAATTAATTGGCAACATTTCATATTTCTAATAGGTGGAAATTAATACAGGGTCCGAGAGCTTTGCGTCGCGTATACCATAAAAAATATTTTCATTTATTTTTCTATCTATATATCAGCCACAGAAGTCCACTGCTGAACATAGGCCTCCCCCATGACTCGCCACAAAGTGGGATCCCGTGCAAACCGCATCCAATGATTCCCCGTTACCCTCACGAGGTCATCCGTCCATCTAGTCGGGGGCCGACCCACGCTGTGCTTTCCTATACGTGGTCGCCACTCTAGGACTTTGCTGCCCCAACGGCCGTCCGTTCTCCGGGCTACATGTCCTGCCCATTGCCACTTCAACCGGGCAATCCTGTGCACTATGTCGGTTAACTTGGTTCTTCTGCGGATATCCTCATTTCTGATTCTATCGCGCAAAGAAACTCCGAGCATTGCCCTTTCCATTGCACGTTGCGTTTATTTTTCTGTATGTAAAGTAATATAAGTAAATACATAACATTACCGAAATTTACGACAACTATGCCTGAATATAGACTACAGTCTTTGACCTATCCGCGAAAAAAATAAGCTTTTAACAATGTCAAACAAAGTCATTCGTTTTTTTTTTCAAATTAGATACCTAACTCAATTAACCTATTCATTGTGTCATAGTTTTGGAGTTAGGTACTACATTTTAGAATGAGTAGATTTTAGTAAATTTATAATCAAACAATTAGTAATCTGAAGAATTTTTTTAAAACAGTGATTAGTCCTCTATAATATAATATATAAGCGGAATACAGAAAAATAATAAAAATATGAAATCTTGTCAATAACAAGACACGGTCGCATCCAGCGCCTCTAGCATAACTGTGACACGCGACTCTTTCTCGATCGAGAAATATTACCTATCTCGTTCATTGCAATACTGTTCAAGAGTGACAGGCAGCGTGAGCTGAGCGTTGCCGGCCGTATAGCACAGTCAGTTGGTTAACGTTTCTTTATAAATGTATGAAACCATTTTTATATTAAACTATTGATACAAAGATATCAAACCTCAAAGAAAAAAGGTAAGCTAAGGTGTAAAAACCTTTCAAATAAACGATGCAAAGATCGACACACGAACCATAAGGAAAAATTCGAAAGGCTGGGGCCCAATTCGAGCCTGACATTTGAGTGAACGCCAAACGTCACATCTCTATTAGATAACAGTTATATCGCCATTGAACTGTCATTTAAATGCGATGAGCTTAAAAGTGACATATCTCATCTCAATTTTGGAAATACGAAGGCGATAATGATTGTCAAAAATGTTATTCATGTATATAAATCTCTGTTTTGAACGAAACGTAACGGACTAATTTCACGTACTACACGGTCAATTTAAAGTATGCGCCTGTTATTTATGCCGTCACATACAAATAAACGAAAATTTTGCGCGTCCGAATTGACGAAGTTGCGATGTTCTAGCGATATCGCCACTTGTCAAGTAGGCACACGTCAAAAGTGACGGATGGCGATGAAAAGGAGATATCTCCATTATATCTCTAAAATTGGTCGAATACCCCCCCTGGTTGGAGTTTGGGTAGCGAAGTGGTTAACGCACTGGACCGGCCATCCAGAGGTACCGGGTTCGATTCCCGGTCTCGTCCCCCAGGTACCTCATTTAAATTTTTCTTTGAGCCTTGATATCTTTGTATCAATAGTTTAAAGTTTCTTTGTCTGCTCATCACGCGGTAACGGCTGGACGGATTTTAACCAACTTTGGTACAGGGATAGCTGCGCATCCGAAGATGGTCATAGGATATTTGTTACCCGACTAGGGTCTAGGTATATAGCCTGACAAGTGTCGGTCAGCCCAGGGATAGGGGCGCTACAAACGTCATGCAATAATGTGCAAATGTCATATATTTGCATTATTAACCTTTTGACCGCCACAGTCGGCTGTGGCCGTCAACAAAAAATCGTGCCCCTGACGCCACGTCGGCCACAGCCGTCCAAATTTCAATGATCAAAAACTTTGTAATTCTAACCGCTACAAGTATTTTTCAATCCCTGTTGATTTTGGGGCACATCTTTTTTTTTTTACTCTGGCGTCAGTGGCACGGTAAATTGCTAGACCGCTTGGCGGTCAATAGGTTAAACGTCATCAGCAATTTGTCAAAGATTGTAACCGAATCCAAAACATTGTTTGCCGGAATGCTGCTCAATCCTTCGTTCTTCTTGCGAAATAAATACTGAATCCTATTGGAAAAAACTTCACTTTCATCACTGTTGATAGTTTTGGCTTTATTATGCAAACATTACTTAAGATTTACGGAATATTAAGTCCTGTTTCCTCTTCGTTTACATCAGTGACATTCACCGACTTCAACGTCAGTTACCAAAAATTTGTCGGTGCCAGTAAAATAAATTAGTACCACTAACCAAACCGCAATATGGCGTTGGTTGAAAAACAGCCTGTTTGGCTATAACTATGGGCATCTTCTAGGGATTAAATAATATATTTCTATTTTTTTTTTCCAGATTGCACCGTTAGTGATAGACTCACTAGGCTTCGAAAATAAGGAGCTTTTATTGGTCATGACAGATGTGCTGTCGCATTTAGTGCAAGCGAAACACGCCACTGTGGCCGATAGCATACAGACCATTCTGCCGAGGCTCGTTAATCTGTCCAAGTATGTTAAATCAATGGTAAGATACATTTTGAATTATTAAGTAAAATTATACTATACCTAATCTCACGTAAAAAGTGAGGGGCCAAACTAATTGCGCATTATAAATGACTACTGATCAATGAGTTAGGTATACTTGGCTGCCAGCGTATTTCATATTGACACCTTGGCGCTGCGTAGAGATGTAGCCTCGCTCGGTATTTTCTATCGCATGTTGCATGGGCGTCGGTTCTCGCTTGCCTTCAGGCGATCCGTTTGCTCGTTGGCCTCTTATATCGTAAAAAAATGCCCACTTTTTTCAACTTAGCAAAAGCCGCGCATAACTATGTGCGAGCGAGAGGGCCAACTGCGCACTAACGAAAAGCAAGCAATTTGTGCTATGTTTGCAGCGCTTGTATATAGTCCGCGATTGTGGATATCGTAATAAAGTGTACATTTCTAAATAGATTCTGAAAAATTACCTACTAATGCCCGCCATATACCTAAACCACCCAAATTTTAATCTACATTTGTAGAAAATATACTTATTTCAAACAAATCGAAACAAATGCAAAACTGTTACTCTTGAAAAAGACTTAAAATCTTATTTGACCCCAATAGTACTATCAGTAAACGCAAAATACATTAGGACGCTGCATAGTTGAGAACAAAAAACTGTAGTATAGACGGATCTTTTTAATTAATAAATGAGTATATTGGGGGAGGATTAAGCAACTATGGCAGACATACTTTTAAAAACTTATTGTCATTATTTTATTATTCCAGGATGTCAGAATAAAGAGCCTGCAATGTCTCTTCGACATAGCCGACACGTATCCCACAATGTTACTGCTTCCATTCAAACAAGACGTGCTGTTGGACCTAGCGCCATCTCTCGACGACAAGAAACGACTTGTCCGCAACATGGCGGTGAAGGCGCGAACGAGGTGGTTCCTGATTGGCGCGCCTGGGGAAGCGAAGGCGAATTGAACCAATGAGAGGGCAGATAGCTGAAATAAGAACAGAGATTGTCTGTGCACAGATGTTGTATAGATTATCATTTGCTCTTTATGATATCTGTTATTTAATACTATCAATTACGCGTACAGGTTTAGTTGCCTGTGCACGGATGTTGTATAGATTAGATATCATTTCCTCTTTATGATATCTTTTATTTTATAATATCCATTACGCGTACAGATTTAGTGAATAAATTTGTCGGGAACGCTCGTTTATATTTCTATCTCAAGTTTTCACTGAATTTAATTGATAAACCGTGCTAAAACGAAGTTTTCCGACAAAATACGAAGGCAAAACATTATTCACTACATCTAGACTTTGTATAGACGGGTGATTCTTAGAGCGTTTCAACCGCTGTAATTTCCCTGAAATAGGTAATGAAATGAGCCAAAGCAAAAGGATTATTATAATGTGGTGTGACAATATGCTACAGGACAGTCCTAGTGGTTGAAACCTTCCAAAAATCAACCTGAACGCACTAAGTTTGTTGCTTGCTTGGCACTGATATTTATTGATCTGACAGCACTTCAAATAGAGTATTAACTTTCGCAATTTACTGTCCGCTCAACACCGAGTTACTCAAAATAGCATTGAATATTCACTTGATTATACTTAGCTAAACCCAAAAACGAAAAATAAGTGTTTTGTGCTTAACTGTTCACTGACGAGCTGAAACAACTTCGCACAAAGGTACCTACTACAGATATAGTGCATGTTGTAAGCGACGGGGGCTGGCACTGGTCGAGAGGAACGAAAGTAAAAGAATTCGGTAAACAAAATAGGGGTGCTTAAGTGCATGTACATGCGTGCGTCGTACGGTAGCTGAAGGACAACTAATTGCTATTGGCCGTTAGGCGACACTCACACATGTGCATGCGCTCGCGCATACGTTTATTAAACACATAGAAAACAGCGGCAGGTAAGTATCTATGTAAATATGTAAGTTATATAAAACTAGTGAAAGACAATTATTATTTTTTATTAGACATTATTTCAGGTACAGTTCGTCGCGTCGTCTACACATGATTTTTCATCGTATTTTGCGCAAGCTCGTTTTTATATGTCCATCTCAACTATTCCCCCGAATTTGACAGAGAAAACATGCTAAAATGAACTTTTCCGGCAAAAAACGACGGAAAGACATTATACGCTATATCTGTACTGTACCTAATATTACCTTGAGAATATTACCTACTATTACCTTGGGAACATTACCTAATATTCTCTTGCGAATATTACCTAATATTCTATTGGGAATATTACCTAATATAACCTTGTGAATTTTAGGTGGTAGGTGCCAAGTTGTTTCCGCTTCCAAACATCGACTATTATTGAATAAATATGTAACGCCATCGTGCCTCAGATCCAGAGCCGAAGTTGATTTATTATTCAATGAAGTATACATAAGTCTGAAAGCTCGTTTTCGAAGACAAGTAACTTATGAAGTTATGAAGTAGCCACAACGATTGTATTTTTTAAACAAAGCTATTAACGAATGTTAAGCTCTAAAGAAAATAGATCAATGCTTTACAGTGATGTTGAGTAGAAGTATAGAACGGTACCTTTTAACAGTAACCAACAGCACCGGGAGTGCACAGCGCCGGGGTCTTGGGCACTCCATAACTTGGGGACCCATCGGGCAGTAAAAAGTGACATCCACTTGAGATAGGGAACCCTCTTGAGGTGGGGCCCTGGGCACGTGCCCAGAATGCCCAATGGGACAGACGGCTCTGGTTACCAATGATTAACGCGCGTTAATAGATAGTTCGTTCGTTATCATCTCATCTTTGACGACCATTGACGGACAAATGCCTCTCACTATGCAGTGTTTGACAGATGGAGTTAAAGAATCCAAAGACCAAGAGAATGGCAAAGATCCGTTTTGATTAGCGCGTGTTCGACAGAGGTCCTGTATCACGTTGCCGTTATATCGATACCTTAGTGCACACTCATACTAATTACAATAATTTTGCCAATTAAATTTAATCCATATAGGTTTAACCCACCTAGAGTTGTGCACCAACATCCTAATTGTAGCGACTTTTTTGAAAAACGATTGTGCTCTATGGTATCGATATATATTATATATGTATACCTATTATTTAAAAGATGATTGAGGCATATGAATGAGATATTTTTTTAAACAAAATTGAATATGAAACCTATTCGTTATTATCGCCGAATGGATTAAACGACGAAGTCATACGTTAAGTTCGCTACATGAAGTGATTTACGTATGATAGTGTTCGAATTCAATCCAAATATTGCCCAAATTAAACCGAGGACAACTAAATTATCATTATCGTGGTGACGTCATCAAGTTTAAAATTTCCTTTGACCATTGGTCCTTGATTCCTTGATTTGGAATACTATCGTAATTTTCTTTATGGGTTTGCTCGCTAAAGTGATTTACATAATTATGATAGTACTAGCTTTTGCCCGCGACTACGTCTGCGTGGAACTTGGAAGTATGGAAGCAACCTCGTACAAAACGATAGATATCCACCTATCATCATCCTCCTAGCCTTTGTCCCATATCTTTGTAGAGAGTGAATTCTCAATCGGGGTCGGCTACCTAAATCCCAAGATGTGGCGTAGGCACTAGTTTTATAGATAGATATCTTAATTAATAAAAGGGATTATTAAAAGCGCCTAAGCAAATGTAAGAGCAATTGTGCTTTTGGTCTAATCATTACATTTCCTACAGGGTCATCAATGTCATCATGAATTACTTACTCACTTTTCAATCTTTTTATGGATAATTTCCAGAAAGAAAACTATCCTATGTCCTTCCTCTGATCTTAAACTATCTCCATCAAAATCGATTCAGCGGTTTAAGCGTGAAGAGGTAACAGACAGACTGACACACTTTCGCAATGTTAGTATGGAGGTATGGATTCAGATTCAACCCATTGCCCAAATTAAACTGAGAGTAACAAAATGTCATTATCGCGGTGACGTCATCAAGTTTGAAACTTTCGTTGAGTTTAGATTTAATTCTGGTTGATTCGGTAGCATTCGATTACAAAAAAAATTATACCTATTGAAAATATTCCGGTCGATTTTCGTGGTCTAGCACAAGGTTGTTATTTCGAATAAAATTTTCGTCTTCATCGCCTAAATAAATAATAAGAGCTTTAAACCAACCGGATGCGCTTTCGTCGTATATTTTCAAATAAAAAAGTCTGACAAAACCTGAGACGGCGAGGTACACTTTAAACAATCTGCACTCAAATTCAAAATTCTCTTATCTATTACTTTCTTACGATGCATTCTAATGCAAATTCCTTACAAATGTTTTTAAGTAGTTGCCAGAGCGGAACGCCTGTCAATGGCCACTCCGGTTGGTTTAATGCTCTAAGATTACATAGTAGCATTATTTTGTTAATAATAAATTGTATATTATTTGAACTGATGATTTTATTTCAATTTCACAATCCCCAGCACCTTGAGACTATGAAACAAATTTAATTTACAAAGCACTACAAAATGCGAATTGAAGCCCGAATTACGTATTCGGAACGCAACTCCTAAGGATTAGTTGGACAAATCTCTGCCCACTAACAATTTGATATAAATTTGCATAAGCTGTTTATCGCTGTGGCGGGGTTTCGCGCTCTTTTTCACGGTGATGACGGGCTGGGTTTTTAATCCGTCGGACTAAGGCATTCGTTCTATTCTGCCACACGAATTTAATTAAGTAAAGATTTAAAAATGCAGTGACGATTTCTTAGTATGTTAAAGTGAGTTTATTAACCGAAATAAAAAAGAATAAGTTTTGAATTCGATCCCTATGTAAGGTGCTGAGTAGGCTGCCGTGCAAAGCTAAAAGGCAACCTTTTTATATCGATTTCCATCGTTAGTGTTTAGGTATCGGATTGATGAAGTATTTTTTTTCGTTGATAGTGCCTTAGGTACTTCATTTTGTAATATTTATCTACCAAGGCTACCTTAATTAATAAAAACATTCCTCACAGGATCAACCATAATAACAACAGCGACACGTCATTACTTACAGAACTTTGACCAAATTCCATTCCCGGTTATGTGTATGAACCAAAAAAAAAAAATCGACGCCATGATTCCTAAAAATAGATTTCGCTATCACTCAAAATTTCTGACTTCCCATACCCCTTTGGATGGATCGCCCTGTAATGTAAGTCCGTCTAGCATACTGTCTGTCACTTTCCTTTCATTGCTGTGCGAGCAAGACAGGTGACGCTGAGTCGCGCGACAAATGAAGTCGCGGTAAGATAGGCTAATTGCTAGCCCTGTTGTACAGTCTGACACAAAAGAGTAGAAATTAAAAAGTGGCAATACTGTATTGACGTCCTCGTTTTCTTAGATTGATTAGAAAGGGACGACACGACGGTATTGCCACTTTTTAATTTCTACACTTTTGTGTCAGACTGTATAGTCTGTAAACCGGGTGTGACATCAAGGGAAAGTACCTTAAATATCGTAGATAGGATATTTTGCTGAAAGAAGACTAATGCTATTTTTAAAACGACCCTGACGGCGGCCGGACGGCCTGTAGATAGACAAATCGCCGAGGCGCTGGACCCTTCGCAGGATTAAGCGGACAAATCCAACCCGCTGATGATTCAATTTGAATTTGCATAGCTTGTCAGGCATTTAGCAGATGGACGTGTTTACTCACAAAAAGGAATGTTTTGTGGGCTTAGGGAGTAATGGAAGGGTGTTAGCCTAACACTGTTAGGTTTGTAGCTTAGCTAATGTATGTGTTATAACAAGTGGCTAAGGTATGGTGGCTCCGCTGGTTTATATCTTAAATGATATAAGAAATACACATCTATTCTTTACTTCACAATTCACATAAATAGGGATTGGGTACGTTATGACGACTGCGCCATAAAATAGGATTTTTTGAAAGGTTAACATAACTATATTTACTCACTTATTATGAAATTAAGGCACATAACTAGCAGCGAGCAAGTAACGAGAGAATTATAAATAATTATGATATCTCGTCGATGTTGCTAAGAGCCCCGGCTAGCCGTCATAGCTTCGCCGGAGACTTGAGGGCATTGCGGCGGGCGATGAGGCCCTTGAATGCGGTATCGGGGTCGCGGGCGCGCGACAACGCACCCGGTCTTCGGTCCATCATTTTGGGGATGGCATGGGCATGTCCTTCTCCGCCGCGAGCTGTAAGGGTGCTCGAGCGGCGGTGATGCTGGGCCGTCTTTTTCTTGCCACCGCGAGCGGAGCTCAGCGGTGGCACGGCTTGAGATGAATAAATCCTCTCTATTATGATAATAAACATCATTAGCTTTTTGGCAGTAGGTATTGTTTTTTTATCGTTTCTGCAATGATTTCTTGCGTTGTATTTCTCCTGTATGTTTTGTGACGGACAGGCAGACAGACAGACGGACAGACGGACAGACGGACGGACGGACGGACGGACGGACGGACCGACGGACAGACGGACCGACGGACTATCGGACAGACGGACAGCGGAGTCATAGTAATAATAATAATAATGCCAGTTCTCGAGAATGGTCGTGCCACGCTCTATTGGGATCGATCTATCATCACGGACAGGACTATTGTAGCCAATAAGCCTGATATCGCGTTGGTAGATCGATCCAAGCGCCAGGCAGTGCTCGTCGACATCACCATCCCACATGACGAGAACCTCGTGAAAGCCGAGAAGGACAAACTCAGCAAGTACCTTGACTTGGCTCACCAGGTGACCGCCATGTGGGATGTTGACTCGACGATCATTGTCCCGATAGTGTTTCGGCGAACGGTCTTATAGCGAAGAGTCTCGACAAACATCTTAAGAGACTCTCGCTAGATGGCTGGATCAAGGGCCAGATACAGAAGGCGGTACTCCTGGACACGGCGCGCATTGTCAGGAGGTTCCTCTCTCTGCAGCCCTAACCACCGGTAGCCTGGGCCCTGCCCCGCTGCCGGCGGCACCCTAGGTTAGGTTTTTTATAATGTGTTTATATATTTTGTAATTTCTTTATTGTATTTTACTTTTTATATACATATATTGTAAAAACCTAACCTAAGATACGAAATAAATAAAGGAATAATAATAATAATAATAATATATCTTTATTTCAGAAAGCAATATTCCATAGATTGATTAGTAACAATGTTCCTTATCGCTATGTTAGTAAACAATAACTTAAATAATTTAAATAAATAAAGACACATAAAACATACAAAAATTAATATACTATAAAACTATGGTTTTCAGTACGGGGAACAGAGTGCAACCCCTTTAATTTGCCCAACCCAGTACATAAAGATTGGGCAAACGTATTTGTCTACAATTGTTTTCAGAATGCTGTTGGGACTGCTTCTAGTTCTGCACAATAGCGACACAATCTTTTTTCGCATGATTGCCGGAAACCCATCCATACGTGCCTCGCAAAACATGCCTGACGCACTGCATCTACTGGGCAACCCCATCAGCATTCTGAACGCATTATAGTACTGCACTCTCAGGGCATTGTCGGCACGCTTTGTGTTACTGACCCACAGGCTGCTCGAGTGGAAAGCTTGGCAGTATGATTTGAATAAAGTTATTTTTACTTCTTTAGAGCATCTTGCAAACCTGCGGGCCAGCATGTTTCCACGTACCGCCATTGCCCTACGTTCCCTATCAATATCTTGGTCATCACGTAAATCACTAGTTATAATGTGACCAAGATATTTGAACTTTCCCACGACATTCAGTGTTACACCATTGAGTACAACAGGAGGCACATAGTGAGGCTTTATTTTTCCTGCATTGAACACCATAACCTCGCTCTTCTTCGGGTTATACTCAAGACCATGGGATTTGGCATACGTCTCACAGACTCCCAACAGTTTAGTAAGTGCACTGGTAGCCGGCGCCAGTTATAGGGTCCATAGTAATAGGGTCCCGTTTTTTACCCTTTGGGTACGGAACCCTAAAAAGCAACGTGGCACGGCATGCTCAGTGCTAACTACCCGCCTTATTAGCACTATATTTACCCATTAACCCAACTGTGCGGCGGAGCGTAACCGGTCGTGCCTACGCGCCTGGAAACGCATATTTCCACCTGCGGCTTCCATATAATTATTTACAGGCCCTGGGATACTTTAATTAGGGATGTTTGGACGGGGGTATCTTGTATCTAATTACGAGTAATTCTATAAATGAATACGTTCCCTCGTTGTTTGAGTGTGCGATTCGACTATGAATTCATTTAAATAAATTATGCAATATCGACGCTTAAGGCGGGTTTTAGTGTCACGCGGACCGTTGTGCGGATCGCTCCGCGCGGAGCAATATGTATGGCGCGTCCCCGTCCGCATTACTCTAAAACGCTCCCCTAAGCTTAATACATCGTACGTGATCCGCGCGGACGGTCCGCGTGCGGTCTGCGTGACACTAAAACCAGCCTAAGAATCAATACCGTCTAAAATTTTTGACATTTTTCACCTAATTTATAATTTTTTTTTGTTACTTAGACAATATTGATTCCTAAGCGTTCGATATGCGATAAAGATGAATATTATGTAGAAATGGTACTAAAAAGTCATAACCTTATTTTTGCAATTTAATCGAGTTAAAAGTATCCTATATGCAATAATGTGCAGCAACCAGTGTATCGAGTTGTAGGGTAGACTGGGTACGGTTGTAACTCCTCGAATATTTCCGAAACTATCTACAGGAGGGTGAGGGGTGCAAGGGGAAAGGGATGCGGTGGACAGACAGGAACACGATTACCAGTGTCTCCCCGCCGTCCGCGTGGTTAATAAGCGTTCAGGAGGTTATATTGTGTTTTGTGCATCAAAAGTAAGTATTTTTGGTCGATTTATTTTCAAATTATCTTTATTAATAATGCATATGAAGTTTCGTTGATTTTTCTTGGTATTTGCTAAACTTTTACGGTGTGTAATCAAGTGTTAGTTTGAGTGTAGGCTATGCTGTTTCGAATGTGGATTTGTTTTACTGACACAGAAGGGGGTTGGGTACGGTTGTAACAATTTAAGTTAAGTTGGTAAGGTTGTAATATTTTTTTAAATTTTTGTTTTGTGTTTCTGATATAACAAGAGATTCTTTTTCATTATAGATGCCAAGAAAACGTGTCAGGAAGACATCTAGACGCGAAAATGATCAAGAGTGCTTTAAACATGCTTACGATGAAGTGAAAAAAGGGAAGTCTTTGCGGCAACCAGCAGAAATATAGGAAAAGGGACAGCTAAAGGAGCCAGGAAGGGAAAAGGGAAGGAAAGAAGAGAAAGGCTGATACACCACTAGAATCTTCAGAGGATGAAGATTTGCAATGACAATGATTCTGATTATGTTTATGACAACTTTGTTGATTTGTTGGTAAATATCTTTTAATTGGTGTTGATACTGTTGATGATAATAATAAGTACGGTATTAACTTTGTTGAATTTGATTGTTTTTTGTAATAAAGCTCATTAAAATCACTTGTTTTGTTTATTTTGGGTATGTTACAACCGTCCCCCATCACTGTTACAACCGTCCACGGCATGGGGACGATTGTAACAGTGGCACACAAACTGAACAATGCCTTGCTGACAAAAAACAACTGCATATATGATATTTATTTTAAATGTAATATTAACTCAAAAGAGTATTCTTCAATTTGTAACGTTGTATTTAGTTCTTAGAGCTGTTTTAGCAATGATATGAGAGATAAAAGATAAATTGTTACAACCGTACCCAGTCTACCCTACTTACAATTAGTTAAGTGACGGTCATATATCCATGACATGACTAATCAATTTAACATAAGTAAATACATAAAATGTTTTTATGACCTGATTTAGATTTAGATTATACTAAGTCAATTTACATGCACTTATACCTACTATGATCGTCACATATATTAAAACTAACAGATAAAATATGATGACATCGATAATAATAACAGCGGAATCAATAGTAAGACAGATAAAATAATTACATGTTAAAATTTTAAACAAACAGATAAAAATGTCAAAGAAGCTCATAAATGGATTGTCAAAACACAAGAATTAACACGGTAAAAATAACACTACACCCTGTGTACAATAAAGTGGTACATACATATAATAGGTAGGTAGGAGTACCTCTATTACTTTCTGTAGGTGTACTTATAGGTAATACATACATACTACTTTCATATGTGAATCATAGTCCTTACATTTAAATGCACTTCTTTTGAGCTTCACAACATCCTGATTGGCTCATTTTCTGCGCTCCGCCTCTGTGGATAGACAACTTAAGGTGCGTATCCACTGACGCGCAGCGGAGACGGCAGCGACGTGCGGAATCAACCAATCATAAAAGTAAAGCGGAGCCGTAATGCAGATTTCGACTCAGGTAACAACAAATAACTATTGTATTAAAGTAAGGTCACTATTTAAATTGTCTAATGTCATTTTAGTAATCCCATAGCAATAATCCAAACAGAACGCAACTGTTTGGATGCTCTGAAGTAATTGGTCGTTCATACCTCGAACAAATCATGCGGATGACGTAAAAATGACGTACCTAATTTTGCACACAGGATGATGTCTGTATTGCAACATCCGTATGACATATTGCACGTACTTCGTGTTACAGATTAACCGCGTATAATTTCAAGAAATCTATACAGAATTAATTAATTAGCAATACACTTAGAGCATAGACAAATGGAGATGTCATAACGTAAACTCTTCGAACAAATTTTTTCGCCAATTTTAGCGGGGGGCGAGGTAAACACGTACAGCACACCACCAAAAGACGAATAACTCAACAGACACAAATTTTGCTGTTGCGATAAACGCACACTACAGCAAAATTCAACACATCAAAAATGACATGCACACAGATACTGTTTTCACGTAACTGTGCAGCATACATAAGAAAAACATAGTGATGGGACACATATGAAGAATGAGTCAAATCATTTTAATGAATGAACTGAATTGTCTTATAGGTACTATTTATTGTGAAATTTGAAAACTGTAAATTCTGTATATTGAAGATGTTATCCAATAAATATATTTGTTTCTATGTATATCTGTCTATATTTTATTGTGTCCTTATCACTCTCGCATAACTAAACTGTGAAATAAAACTGTGGCCCGCTGTTGTTTCGGGCTTATACAATCACGGACTTCTAAAACAAGTACACTCGACTTCATATTGTTGTTGCTAAAATGAAACCACTTCATTTTCGCCATTTTGGAGCCGATAGCTATGTGCAAGTTGTGTGAGCGTTCATGGATCTAATATTAGAGATTCACAGATCGTCACAGATCAAAGAACCGTTTGCCTGAAATGAAAATTTTAGTAGACGTTCACGCAGGATGCTTTGAATGGGCACTGAAAACAACTGTCATTCCCTATGGAATATTTAGTCCAACGTGCTTGTAGTTTAGAGGTCAGTGAATATAACCTTCAGGAAAAGAACGTACGCCCATCTAAAAATTAAGGTGATCATATGAAACCACATAAAAAGTGATTTAAAGATATGAGTAAATAATAAGTAAAGAGAAAACAATAAAACAAATTGTTATTAAAACTGCAGTGATCGAATGAATGATTCATTCAAATGTTGAGTCGCGGTTTTGACTTTGTCACATCCCTCTCCCCTGTACCACCGTTTTATGTTTACATTTTTCTGTCGTTTACGTATCGCAACGGTTTTTTTCTTTAAATGGAGATTGTACTTTAATACACATTTAATACTTCGTAAAAATACTTACCTGTGATAGGAAACGCGATCTTGTTACGTATTTGAGCTGCCAGATCGCCTTTTACAAGAAAATATCTGCACAATTCACAATTTTTAGAGTGAAGTGTCACGCGACACAGATCAATGCAAAATGGCGGTGAAGCGACTTCAAGTAGTTTTATATAACGTGCTTGACCAGTTGACCAGTTATTTTGCCGGAGGGGGTCGCCCGTCCATGGCATCTCCTGTCATTAAATACTCAAAGGCAATACACGTTTTTATCAAGTATTTCCAAAAACGGAAAATTACAACAATATTCTTGTAAACGCGACATTCTTTTGCGTCTTTTGAAAAAATTGTAAAGAAAAATCTAAATAATTACGAAGTCACTTTATTGTTCAACTGAATGACAATGTCAGTCAAAGATGATACCTACTCTGCTCATGTCAAGTGGCGATATCGTTTTATTAGAGGTTGATAATTGATAAGTAGTACTCGTAATTGTTTATGAAAATACTTTTGAAATCATCCTATGAGTGGTTTGACGTCATCCGCATGATTTGTTCGAGGTATGGTCGTTATTTACGATATGACGAGAATTAAAATTGTTGCTTACCTTTGGAAGTCAATTCCGCATGCACCCTGTTACTGGCAGCTCCTTCTCCAGCCGCCGTGTGCGCATTTACGAATACTTCGTGCGTTCTACCAATGGTCAAGCCAGTCACGGGAAATGTCAAGTGTCGTGATAAGTTAGACTCTTGCGTCGCCTCCACGCTGTAGCTTTGTGGCGAACTCGTGCTGGAAGCAAAAAATGTAGAGGTTTGATAATTCAAACAAAATATACCTTTGACAATAGTCGATGGACAGCAACGAAGCTTTCTCTGATAAGTCGTCTACATCATCTTGCCTAAGAGTCCAGCTATAGAGAAGACTCGAGTCGTTGAACAGATAACTCACGCTCGACTCGACTCGGGACCTGAGTTAAGCGAGCCCCCTATTAACCGAGTCAATTTTACAAAATGAGCACTGTAGTCTTATACAATACTAGTACTAATAATAAACTACACTACGTGCACTTCAGCTCATTTGTTAGTGCGCGTGCCGCGGCCGCTCCAGGAGACTATCGCGTGTGCTGATTTCTGGCCGAAAGGTGTCGTGTTTCGTCGGTTCCGGGGCAACCTACCAAATCCAACACCTGAGATGTCGGAAGAACGGGGCCACGCCGTTTCGCCGTCGAAATAAACATTGTTCGGTTCATGACGCATTGGTGTATACTGTAATGTCATGTAACCTGTTTTTTCAATAAATAAATAAATAAATAAATAAATAAATAAATAAATAAATACAATACAAGTCGTATACCACTGTATACTACATTCGTCGCCGGCGGGTGCTGGAGACATGCGTGTCAGCGCGTCGTTGGCTATTTCCAAATTTATAGGCTAGGTAAAGTTGGTATCTGTCCCAATACTAGAACACCATTGGAGACGCAGGTTTGAATTTAATTTTAATTTTAATTCGTGGTTTTTTCAAATTGGTCGATTCCGCATGTCTTCGCTCCGATTCAGTGGAGTCGCACCCTTATGATTCCCCAATATTTCCTTCACATTTGAACAATTTCTTCATTTTAGTTTTCCCTTTGGGCACGATCTCATTACACCGCAAATTGAATAGTCAGCATTGAAGGTTTTCAGGACATAATTAGCAGTATTAATTACAACATTCGAGTGCTTCTCTAATAGAGAAATGATGAGACTTTGATGTCCCACGAGACGAATTCACTAATGTGAGTTCAGCTCAAAACTGAAAGGTTACATGTGCTGTGTTTATTTGCCGGAGTTACGACGATTTTGAGTTGAGACGAGTCATTAATGTTGCGCTACCTGTAAATGAATTGCTTTGGCTTTGAATGTTCTCGTGTACTCATATAGAACTGTTTTATGTATATAAAGGTATTCAGTTGCTCTGCGGAAAATTTAGAGAAGTTAGACAATTGTCTTTCTTGATTATAGAAGTGCCTAAGACATGAATCGAAATATTTTTTTAAGTTCTTGACTGTAAACTCATATTTTTTGTCATTTAAGTTGCTTTTGCTTCTTATTTTATGCTAACCTAACTTACGGCCATTAAAAAGTCAAGTCGCTTTTCATGAAAAATATACATACATTACATAACACCTTATTCGAATCAAATATCAATCGTCTAAGTAGCAGTAAGCAGGTAGGTAAAGGGTAAAACAATTGAAATTTTAAACTATTGATACAAAGATATCAAAGCTCAAAGAAAAATTGAAATGGGTTAGGTACTAACCTAACCTAATCGAACGAGCAAGCGAGAGAGAGAGCGCTGTTATTTTTATAAATTTATGAAATATGTAATGTCTCTTTTTTTTTAAGTTTTCGGCAATTGGACCGGCAATCCAGAGGTAGCGGGTTCGATTCCCGGTCCCGTCCCCCAGGTAACTCATTTCAATTTTTCTTTGAGCTTTGATATCTTTGTATCTTTGATATCAATGTTATTTGTTACATTACAGGTGAATGCTCACGGTGAGCACCTAATGCAAGAAATCCCACTAATATTACAAAGGCCATAGATTGTGAGTGTGTTTATTTGCGTATATTTGTTACTTCTTCACGCTCAAACGGCTCGACTAATTTTGATGTATTTTGGTATGGATTAAGCCGACACCCTGGATTAACACAGGCTACTTTTTATTCCGAAAAAAAAAAGTGTTCCCGTGGAATCCGTGTGGCGCAGCTAGTATAATATATGATCCATGAACGTAAATACACTTATTCATTTGCTGCACTGAAACACTACACATCATTAATTACGAAACTGATTTACTGTATTCAAAATTAAGTTGAAATGCAATCTCCAATGCACTATCAGTTAATGGTTAATTACAGTGTAGTCATCTGTTTTCTGTTAATGTCGAAATATTCGTACTCAGCTCGTTTGTACAGTCAGCTGAGGATATATTTAAAAGTTCATTTTCAACGAACGGGTAGTTCGAACTTTATCTTCCGTTTAAAAAACGTATAACATTGTACAGCTGTACCTACACTCTCGATTATACACATAATTAAAACGAATTAAAACTGGGGGGGGTATTCGACCAATTTTAGAGATATAATGGAGATCTCTCCTTTTCATCGCCATCCGTCACTTTTGACGTGTGCCTACTTGACAAGTGGCGATATCCCTAGAACATCGCAACTTCGTCAATTCGCACGCGCAAAATTTTCGCTTCCTTTGTATGTGACGGCATAAATAACAGGCGCATACTTTAAATTGACCGCGTAGTACGTAAAATTAGTCCGTTACGTTTCGTTCAAAACAGAAATTTATATTCATGAATAACATTTTTGACAATCATTATCGCCTTCGTATTTCCAAAATTGATTTGAGATATGTCACTTTTAAGCTCATCGCATTTAAATGACAGTTCAGTGGCGATATAACTGTTATCTAATGGAGATTTGACGTTTGGCGATATCTCAAACGGCATTCTCGAATTGGGCCCCAGGGTCTTTATTATTAAAAATATATATTTTAAATAAAATGAGTTTATGACTGATTATCGGTATTACTATTGGAATAAAATATGTATTTAATATCGCTTAGTGTCTACACCTCTTTTGAAGAATGATATTTTCTATATTTGATCGTCCTTTATGGCATAATTAATAATAATCAAATTTGTGCCCGTTTTATTTAGTTCAGACACAGTTTACGTACAATGTGTCCAACATTTTTACGGGACAGCTACTATTTCTGATTATCCACAAAAGTCCAACCATTGGCGTATCTATGATTATTTTTCAGACGGGGCCTGAGTGGGAGCCTGGCTTGCCTATGAGATGAATTTCTATCGGATACCCAACATCCTGGGGTAGGTACTAGACCATATTGGGGTGAGTACGGCCCACCCGGCTACCCCCCTAAATACGCCTATGTGTCTAACAAGTGTACTTAATCTCTTTAAACTGTACACGTACAGTCGAGTCTATTTTGGTCGCGGACGACAACTTTGACAGCGTCGCGGCAATCAAAGGGTTGATTACGACTGATACAATCAAGCAACTGATTCAGCCAGCCAGTAGGTACAGCTTTGTGATCTAATTCGAGGTCTTGTGCAATGTCTCGGCTTGGTGCTGCCATTACAGACGTATAGTATGTCAAAAAAGAGTAGAAATTAAAAAGTGACAATGCTGTAATGTCGTCCCCGTTTTCTTAGATTGATTAGAAAGGGACGACATTTAATGACATTGGCTTGTTAAGACAGTGGGTCTGGTCTGTGAGCTGTAGACTTCGCGAGTTGGGTTCAAAATTACTGAAATTTGTGTTGTTTTACGGTTTAAACCACCAAATCTCAGGCAGTTTGAAAAATAATAAGGTTATTTTGAACAATCTCGAAAAGGCGAATAGACAAAAAAGTTTTATTTTGTGAGGTTCGATAAGTTTTGTTTGTGTAGTTTTTCGATTTTTAGGGTTCCGTACCTCAAAAGGAAAAAACGGAACCCTTATAGGATCACTTTGTTGTCCGTCTGTCCGTCCGTCTGTCAAGACCCTTTTTCTCAGGAACGCGTGGACGTATGAAGCTGAAATTTATATCAATTACTCAGGTCTACTGTCCCTTGAAGCTGTGAAAAAATCAAACTTCTAAGCCAACGCAATCAAAAGATACAGCCGTTTATGCCGCAAATTTTCGACACTTGCAAGGGAATCAAAACCTACAGGGTGCTTCCCGTGAACTCAGAATCTTGAAATTTGGTACGAAGCAACGTCTTATAGCATAGATAAAGGAATAATTACGAAAACCATATTTTTTTTTTTTTATACCTAACTTTGCACCTAATTTGCATATTTTCGACACTTGCAAGGGAATCAAAACCTACAGGGTGCTTCCCGTGAACTCAGAATCTTGAAATTTGGTACGAAGCAACGTCTTATAGCATAGATAAAGGAATAATTACGAAAACCATAAAAATTTTTTTAATACCTAACTTTGCACCTAATTTATATGGGGCGCTATACATACCAGGTGCAAACTTAACTTAACCACTTAGGGATGGAAAGTGTTTGTACGGAACCCTCGGTGCGCGAGTCCGACTCGCACTTGGCCGGTTTTTTTAAACGCCCTCGGTGCGCGAGTCCAACTCGCACTTCGCCGGTATTTTTTTACTCCGAATCACGATCTCTTTCGATGTAATTAGGAGAAAAAAAAGTGTCCTAACTTAAACCTTATCAAAAATGTAAAAAAAAGTGGACAACAAAAAATAAAATGGTCCCACTACGTTACATTTGGCGCCCAACGTGGTCCAATAGAGATGAATTATATTATATAACTACTTTAAACCCCCTAACCCTAAACAATACTTTTCTGTATACTGTACCCTTACCATGAGTTTACAGTGCAGCTAGCGATTGCGTAAACGACTTGTATGGAGAATTGTAGTTTTACAAAGTAACCGCTAGACGCGCTGTAATATTCTCCATACAAATCGTTTACGCAGTCGCTAGCGAGTACAGTCACGTTCTCATGGTAAGGGTACTGTTGTCACAAACCGAATACAGTAGCCAGGGAAAGGAGCATTAACCGTATTGCGTGTCGGCAGACGCATAAAGAACAATGAAGGAGGGATTTTCTTTATGGCGTCGGGCAGCTGTTAGTGGGCGGAGTAACACTGTAGTGCCTACCTCTTATAGTGTTGTCCACGACATAAAACGGCAGTATACGGTGTTCGAGAGGGATTGGCAGGTGAAACTATCTGAAACACATGTTAGAAGTTAGGTTAGGAGCTTTTTTTTAGTGGGTTTTGAGTGAGTTGACGTCATAAGTTTTTGTTTTTAGAAACCTATAATTTTCATGCGGTAGATGAAAAAAAGAGCTTTATGAACTGATATAAGGTTGTATAATCAGTACAAGTTGTATACTTTGAGAATTTAAAGAATAATTATGACCGAAAACTAACATTAAGAACAAATAAAGTTATTTTTCTCAAAGTGGTCGGGAATGTTGACTTTGTTGATAATATGTATGTATGTATGTAAACGCTTTATTGTACACAACAAGTGGTTATAAATACATTGATAACAAATGAAATATGTACAAAGGCGAACTTATCCCTATTAGGGATCTCTTCCAGTTAACCTTTGAGCAATTGAAGGAATGGGTATACGAAGAAAATAGGCAAACTACACTGCGTACAACCAAGATATCTATATTATACTTAATAAAACTATAATAAGTACATAAACTAAGTAAGTAATAATACACATATATTTGTACTATTTATAAGATATATATTATATATACATATACATATATCTACATATAATACATATAAATGCGTAAATAAATATAGTATTCAATGAATTCACACGTCATCGGACAGCCACAATTTCTTCAAGTTAATCTTAAGTGATGCAACAGATGGAGACTTCCTAAGGGACAAAGGCAACCCATTCCACAACTTCACTGCGCTTACCGTGAAAGACTTGCTATAGGTACGCGTCTTATTAGACGGTACAGCCAGAGTGAGATTGGCGCTAGACCGCAAGCGGTGACCACTGCCATCAGCCATATACGAAAATCTCTCACTAAGGTAAGGAGGAGAAGTAGGATTAAACAGGACATTAAAGAGCAATGAAAGGACATGCACGTCTCTACGCCGACGAATCGGTAGCCAACCCAGCTGCGCTCGAAAGGAAGAGATGTGGTCATATTTTCGCAATCCAAATATATACCTGATACACACATTTTGTAGGCGTTCAAGCTTGTCAAGCAGTTCCTCCTTAAGATCCAGTAGAGCAATATCACCATAGTCTAGTAGTGGGAGCAAGAGAGATCTGGCAAGAGTGATCTTGGTGGAAATTGGCAGAAAGTTCTGCAGGCGCCTTAAAGAGTGGAGAGATGCAAAGAGCTTCTTGCTAACTTGCGCTATGTGCGGTGCCCACGAAAGCGTCTGGACCATGGTGATACCCAAATTTCTAACTGTAGAGGAAAGGGGGATAGGAATCCCACCAAAAAGAATATCAGGTACCACCATTTCAGATACTTTATTTACAAAATGAGGACTACCAATAACAATTGCTTGCGACTTTTTTGCGTTTATGTTTAACCCGAAGTTATTTGCCCAGCTGTAAATAGACTCCAAATCCGCATTGATCATATTAATAAGCGACGGCATATCCTCGATACTAGCCGCTGCATAGATCTGCAGGTCATCTGCATAAAGATGGAACGAGGATCTTAAACACTCGGTGATCCCACCAATAAATATTGAGAAGAGAAGTGGAGAGAGGACGCCCCCCTGAGGGACACCAGCGGAAATTTCACGCCATTCCGACAGTTTGTCGTCGACCCTAACCCGCTGGCGTCGACCAAAGAGGTAGTCGTGAAACCAAGATAGGGATGAGTGAGACACATTAAGTGTACGAAGGATACCGAGGAGGATGTCAAAATCTACGGTATTAAAAGCACTACTAAAATCGAGAAGGACAAGTACGGTGAGTTTTTTGTGTTCTATATTAAGACGGATGTCATCAGTGACCTTAACCAGAGCAGTAACTGTGCTATGCCCGGGGCAGAATCCGGATTGGAATGGGTTAAACAATGAATACCTATTAAGATGTGAAAGGAGTCGGCGATTTACAAAATGTTCAATAATTTTAGACAAAACTGGGAGTATGGAAATGGGGCGATATTGTGAAAAATCAGTAGGATTAGGTTTTTTGGGAAGGGGAATTACATGGGCAAGTTTCCAACATGAAGGAAATGTGCCCGAGGAAAATGAGAAATTTAATATACTAGAAAGGATCGGAGCAATGGATTCCGCGACGAGCATAAGCATGTCTATACTAAGGCTATCTTCACCAATGGCCTTCGTCTTAATAGATTTCAGATAGGCAAGTGTCTCTTGCGGAGAAATGCTACCAAGCTCAAAGGGAGGTGAATCGGGGTGTGGCGTATTAGCAAGAAGAGATAATGTAGATTGTTTAATAGAAGGGTGGAGAGTAACCGGAGAAGAACTAAAGTGAATATTGATGGCGTCAAGATCAAGAACGCAAGAGGAACTTTGTTGAGCTTTGCCCACACCCAATGACCTGAGAAATTTCCACAGCTTAGTCGGGGGACAATCCTCGATGCAGTTGTGGATATCGCGGCGTCTGGCATCTCTACAGATCTTATTACAGCGGTTTCGTAAAGAGATATATGCCTGTTGGTAGTCACTGTTTTGCCGAGCTTTGACGCGTGCTCGGTCCCTTTTAGCCATAAGCGACTTAATATCCGGTGTAAGCCACGGAGCAGGGTAATGCTTCACACGCGTCGGTTTCAGTGGAGCATGTTTATCATAAATCGCAAGCAATATGCCATTGAAAGCCTGCACCTTAAGGTCGACGTCATCCAGGAGCTCAATGCTATGCCAATCTGCACTTGCAACATCGTTATAAAGCGCCTGCATATCTACATCATGTAGATTTCTGCGCATAATTACTTTATGCTTCCTTTTCGGGGGACGAATATTAAATGAAGCATAAATAAGGTCATGATTGGAGAAACCTGCAGCATTAAATTGACCATGAAATGAGACCAAGTCTGGAGAAGAAGTTAAAATAAGATCTAAAAGCGAGGGGGGGCCGTTATGCGGAAAATGGGTGGGACTAAGAGATAATACACTAAGGTTAAGAGAAGTTGCTAGTGACTGAAGTTTCGAGGTACGAAGATCGTTTTTGAGAAGACAAGTGTTGAAGTCGCCCATGATAATACTATGGTCAAACTGTGGGCCTAAATCAGAAATTGTGCTGTACAGGGTATCAAAGTAATTAATATTCGAGGATGGGCTGTAAAAGACGCCAAGAAGGACTTTGGAATGATGCAAAGTAACATCTAAGAAAAGATACTCGGGAGAGTTATTTGAGTAAACTGTTGGTGACTGAGCAACTACTTGACAAGCAATATCACTCTTGATGTAAATGGCAACACCGCCGCCACGAACGGTTTCCGTCCCGCCATCTTTTGTGCCTGTCCTGTCATTGCGAATTAGACGGTAGCCGGGTAAAGGGTACAGAGTCGATGGCAGCGACGGCTTTAGCCAAGACTCCGAAATAAGAATGGCGTGTATATTTTTATTGGAGCTAAAAGATGCCAGTAGTTCAGAGTAATGTGCCGGTATACTCTGTGCATTAATGTGGACGACATTGAAACGTTTAATGGACGAGCCAAATGTTAGTTGCAATCGGTCACTCAGATCAGGCATAATAAATCAGGACGCGAAGTACTTAGTTTATGGCCAGTCAAAAATAAATATAAACCTTGCTGGCTCGGTTTGCTTAACAATAATGTTACATGTATGAAATTCCTTTATTTGTCCAGGTCACAACATTTTTTAAGAAATTAAGATGGTCATAATAAAAAGGCATAGGTCATAAACAGCCAAAACGGAAAATCTGTAGCTACGATTTATCGCGACCTAACTTCCCTCGCTTTGACAATTTATTTTGGCTATTTTTTCGTTTACCTAGATGTATAGCGTATCGCACGTTTCGTAATAAAGCGGATCAATTCAGAATGAAGAATCCAACCATTTACACTTTGAGTCATTGCTTTTAATTTGAAAATGGAACGTGTTTCTTTAAGTTGTGCTTGTTTAGTGATAAGTATACGGGATGTTCTACAGTGACAGCTCTGGTCTGACAGACATTAGTGCACGATCGGCGCACGGCTAAACCCCGAGAGCCGGCATTATCTTGTGCCTACGCTCCGCCGGTAGTTGAGCGTGCAGCGGGGAGCGAGCGAGAGAGCATACGTGTGAACAGTCAGGGTGAGAAATGACGACAGATAGAGCAACTTCCAGAATTCTTTCTGGTTTCTAGTTGGTTAGGATCGTATGATGAAAACCGGGAGAAATTGAGGTAACTCTTCAAAAATTAAGGTTAACTTGATAGGGTTTTTTTGTTATTAACGTGG
The DNA here is from genome assembly GCA_905147355.2 of Apotomis turbidana. Taxonomy (NCBI): domain Eukaryota; kingdom Metazoa; phylum Arthropoda; class Insecta; order Lepidoptera; family Tortricidae; genus Apotomis; species Apotomis turbidana. The sequence goes on along the minus strand of LR990292.1, from coordinate 17,685,616 downwards.
ATTCTGATGTGATGTTAAAACTGACTATATTATGAGGTGCAAAAATGTGAAATAGACTAGAATGATACCCCAAGGATGGCAAAAGAGGTAAAAGCCGACAAATGAAATTATTGTTTTTGTGTACAATGAAGTGTTTACATACATATACATGAAACGCTGGGAAGATGACCTCAAAAAAGTTGCGGCTCAGAATGGATAAGAATTGCAAGAGACAGAGAAAGGTGGAAATCCTTGGAGGAAAAGCTGTCGTATGAAAGCCCATCGTCAATAATAAATATATTGTACTCCAACATATCGTAAAACAGCAATAAACACTTATTTTATTTATTTTATATTATGAGGTACTAAGTTACCTACGTTCAAATCTGTAGAATTTAGCATAGATTACTTGACGTTTTTCATTAGAACGACAGCTGTTAACGTCAAAGTTATAATAATAATAAATAAAATAATAAATATTAAGGGACAATCATACACAAATCGACCTAGTCCCAAACTAAGCAAAGCTTGTACTATGGGTACTAGACGACGATATACATAATATATAAAATACATATATAGATAACATCCATGACCCAAGAACAAATATTTGCCCCGGCCGGGATTCGAACCCGGGACCGCTGACTCAGTAGGCAGGTGTCTACCAACCGAGCCAAACGCGTCGTCAATGCAATCTACCTTACTCTCTTGCCGCCTCTCTGGCTGACAGCGAAACGCAAATGGGATCGTATAAGCCTTCTCCCTAAGAGCCGTATCAGATACTGTTACCTATTATCTACTCGTACAGTCTGTGGGGAGATTTGTTTGTTTCAAGCGGAGCTATTTTTCCGTAAAAAGCACCTGAGTCACCAGTGCGAATCTTTTTGTCACCAGTGCGAAATTTCGTCGTTAAAGAACGAAGCGTCTCCGTTTCAGATTAGCCTAAATATATTTCACATGTCCGGATGTCCGGATTTCCAGCTGTTCTCGCCTACGGGCAACATTTCTCAATGGATTCTTGTGAATTTTGTGAGCAGCAGGGTTAGTATATCTTGCCACGACTTAGCTTGTCGCGCGACTCAGCATCATCTGTCTTGCTCGCACGGTATTGAAAGGAAAGTGACAGGAAATTGTCGTGCGACAGAGTCACATCTCAATGTTATGCTTGAGGTGCAGCCCGTGTAGTACAACTACACTTCGCGACTCCTGTCGCGCGACATGTCCTCGTCTATCTCTCTCTCACAGTACAGCGAAGAAAGTTCTCGTTCGAGAAAGAGTCGCGTGTCATAGTTGTGCTAGAGGTGCAAGTATAGGCATTATATAGATGTAAAATGAATAGTTGAATACCATACTTTCTGCGAAACACAGACAAGTGGTAGAACATACGGAGTCCAGAGAACAAAGTGCATTTAATTTACAAAACTGTGCAGTCTGGTATATAGGAAGAATACAATGAACTTGCTACGGCGTAGACGCTGCTACGAGGGCTACGAGCTACCATAAGCTACGAAAAATGAATTTGCAACAACACAGAGATTTGTTAAATGAGTCTAAAAAGTCTGTCTTTAAAAGAACTGCACAACAAGACATGTATTCTACTCTCTCTAGTCCGTTCTACTTGACGCCAGTTCTTTCACATCTCGATACGATGCGACGTCTACCTTTTTCTTTAGCTGGTCCAAATAACTAACGTCCGGGATTCCTCTTCTTCTCTTTCCCTCAATGTTTCCCTCCATTATATAAAATTTTACTAATTGAACTTTCACTAACGTTCTCTGTTTGTTATTCATGGAATCATATCCTCTTGGTTTCTTAGCTCCTGGTATATTTTCACAATACCTAGTACAGTGCACTATTGTCTGGCGTCCCAGAATGAAGGCGTTATGTTAGACCTAGTGTTACTTTACAAATATGATTGAATTGCCTTTAATAATAAGTGGCTCTGTGGGCTGTAAACCATCGCGAGTTTGTTTTGAAATTACCGAAGACATTTATTACAGTTCCAAGCTCCCAATCCCCATATATCCGCCATTTTGAAAAAAAAAGTATAAGCTGAATCGACAACAAAATCTTATATTACTTATCGAACTTACAAAATTTCATGAGAATCGGTTGATATATGTGGCCTGTACGCGAGAACCGCCGAAAATCCGAACATCCAAATATCCGGACATATGAAAAAAGTTTTGGCGAAGCTAAACCAGAAACGCTTCACTCGTTTCGTTAGCTCGGTAAATCTAGGCGACGTCAGTAGCGATTTGTCAAGGATTTGTCATCAACCAAATTCAAATCATTGTTTACCTGAATGCTGCTCAATCCCTCGTTCTTCTTGCGGAATAAATACTGAATCCTATTGAAAAACAACTTGACTTTCATCACTGTGGATTATTTGGCTTTATTATGCAAAAATTACTTGAATTTTTTGGAATATTTGTTCCTGTTTCATCTTAGATTACATCAGTGACATTCACTGACTTTCAACGTCAGTTACCAAAAATTTGTCGTTGCTAGTACCTAAAATAAAATTCGCAATATGGCTTGGGCTGAAATACACCTTGGGTTGGGCTACAATTGATTACATTTTACCTATGAGAGAAATACTTATCTAAGTAGCACTTTGCAGTCACCACTTCCTCGCTTAGATAAAAGTGCTCACATAACAATGTAACATTTGAGTAAATAAAATAAATCTCGTCCCCTAATGCCGTCATTCCTCACAAAAGTCAGCCAAGGAATTCGTCTCATATCAAGTCTTTTCGTTCAATTTGGTCTCAAAGGCATAGTGGGGCATCATAGCGTGAATGCCGCGAATGGCACTCGTTTCGTGGACAAAGACGCCATTTTGCGGATTGCGATTCAAAATGGCCGACGGACGACAACACGTTCGCGCTAACGACTTCCTCGTGCGGTAGATGATGTTTTCACTTGATATTTATTTAAAAATCTACGGGGCTAATAAAATTAGCCCAAGGTGAAGCACGCAGTCCGAGAGAGAACGTAATGGCGACAGTGTGGACGTCCTCTAGAACCTAGGTGACTTAGGGTTTTAATACTGGATTCGACCAAACTTTTGTTATTCAGAATAACGCTTGTAATGTTAAAACCCCCATAATAATTTGACATTACTATTTGGAGGTAAGCCCTATTATCGGAATAAAAGTTTGGTAATTAAGTTAATCTTATAACGTGCCTAAGTGCGAGAATAACGTGTATTTTATTATTCAGCTAGGTATCGTGTAAATGTGAAAATGCGACATTATAGTACTACAATAGGCCGGGATTATTGTACGAAATTTTGTAATATCCCCAATGTAGAAATTTTATTACTAGGTAAGCTTTAAAATGCCCACTCGTCTATGTTACTCATTGCAATACAAGTAGTAAAAACCGGCCAAGTGCGAGTCGGACTCGCGCACCGAGGGTTCCGTACAAACACTTCCCATCTTTACTGGCCGGGTTAAGTTAAGTTTGCACCTTGTATGTATGGCGCCGCATACAAATGAGGTGCAAAGTTAGCGCAACGGATCACGCTTGTTATATGGAGCCTCAGTAGCTGTAGGTTCATGAGGCCTGGTGATAGACGGACAGACAGACAGACAGAAAGACATAGACGGACAGCGGAGTCTTAATAATAGGGTCCCGTTTTTTACCCTTTGGGTACGGAACCCTAAAAATTTGCTGCGAAGAGACGAAATCGTCGAATCGCGCGTTCAAATGTAAATATGCAAGCCTCTTTAATACTAAACCTCTAATGGAAATTTCCAACCAAATCGATACGCAAACGTCTCTTATTTATATCAATCAATACGCTATTGTCCCCCTCAGTAATCGGTATCACTATGTTAATGTATTCATAGCGTTCGGAAGTCGCAATCCGGAGCAATCCGGTTGGATCCGGTTCGAGGCAGACCCTGAAATTAAGGCGCCTTATCGGTGGCCGCGGCCGGGATTTATTGCGACCCTCTGTAATATCTTAATTACTTGAAGGCCTAGGAAGGATAGAATACCTTAGAAAGTATAGGCAAATTGATAAACGGGTGACACAAGTTTGGGACCCACATCATGGAATTATGTTTGGCAATGACAGAGGCCAAGAGTAAAATTTTTGGTAACTGACGTTGAAAGTCGGTGAATGTCACTGATGTAAACAAAGAGGAAACAGGACTAAAAATACTTCGTAAATTTCAAGTAATTTTTGCATAATAAAGCGAAAACCATTCACAGTCATCAAAGTCAATTTTTTTTCAATAGGATTCAGTATTTATTTCGCAAGAAGAATGAAGGATTGAGCAGTATTCCGGTAAACAATGTTTTGAATTTGGCTAATCACAGATCCTTGAAAAATCGCTACTGACGTTTAATAATGCAAATATATGACAAAAAGCTGTTTGTAGCGCCACTATTCTTGGGCCGGACCCATGCTTGTTAGGCTCTACTTTTGGTTTGGGGACACATTATTCATCTGAAATTTTGAAAGGTTCCTTAACATTATGACGTTAGAAACTTTCAAGGATAACAACCATAAGGTAAACATTAATTTAGGTACTTAAGTACGTAACTATTCGCTACGATATCTTCAAAGTACGTTATACTATTAACGCAACTATAAATTAACTTAAATATATCAAATTATGAGACGTAAACTATTAACTAAATATTGATATAGACCCCAATCTACAAACACAGATACATGTTACCATCTTATTAGATTATTATAACACCGAACTTGCTACATTTGTACAACCACTTATATAGAGAAGGACAACACAACACGAGAAAACACACGAATTTCCCTCACACGGGTCGGCTAATGAACAAGCGCCATAATACCTATTTGTATCGGCTTCTTTACAAATACCGGAATTTAATATCACCGCACAAAGGAATAGAAATACAATAGGCGTTCGCGCCGTTAGTTGCTCAAGATTTATCCGGACTCATTACGGGGTAAGTTACTGCTCAGCTCGTCCCGTCGCTGCCACGTGGCAATGGAACGATAAAATGATGCTACACCATGGAATCATGCTGTACATACTGCCATCGCCTTCCGCGTTTTATTCAATCTGTACAACCGTCTTGTATTATCTGTGCCACACTATACAGGGTGATCAAACCAAAATGGCTCAGTATGGAGAAGTCAGAAACCATGATGATAGGAAAATCTGCTGCATGGCGTCGAATTTAATTGAATTGAAATGACTTTCAAACCTTTTTGTAACTCTTCTACGTAAGTGGGGATCGAACGTGGTCAACATTCTGTAAGTAAATATGTCATATTCACAGAGATTTTGACCGGATTTGACACCCGGTTATGAATAAGATTAAAAACCGTCCAAGTGCGGTCTGACTCGTGCGCCGAGGATTCCGTACAAACACTTATCCCATGTATTCACTAGTATGTATGGTGCCAAACTGCAAATGTAACGCAACCGATTACGTTTGTTGTATTGGAGCCGCACTTAAATGTTTATTTTATTCTGTTTTTAGTATATGAAAATTTCAACTGTCTAGCTATCACGGTTCATGAGATACAGTCTGCTGATAGACTGACAGACAGACAGACGGACATTGGAGTCTTAGTAGTAGGGTCCCGTTTTTACCCTTTGGTTACGGAAACCTAAAAAATTGCAATTAAATGTAAAATCGTCGCCATGGTTCCTTAAAACGGATTTCCCTGTATCTTCTAGTTTCTGATTTCTCCCTACTGACCCATTTGAATTGATATAGGTATAATTTATCACACTAAATATTATAAAGGCGAAAGTTTGTGATTGTGTTTATGTGTATGTTGGTTACTTCTTCACGCTTAAACGGCTGGACCAATTTTGATATGAAGGTAGCTGGCACACTGGATTTACACATGGGCTACTTTTTATCGCGAAAAAATTTAGTGTTCCCGGGTAGCGAGCAGCGCGGTGCAGCTAGTATAAAATTATAGTAGTTTATGCAACTGTTACATAATCAGAGTTCTCAAAACACGAGTTTGGTTTAATGAAATAAGCCGAAGACGAGTTTCATAATAGTATCGTACGAGTCTTTTATAATAATAGAAAAAAAATAGAAATATGCTGAGTACAAAAGCAACTTAAACTGTTTTGATCCTCAGACATCAACTAAACAAACCAGCAAAATTAGGTTGTAACTTTGTCGCGCGGCATTTTACCCCCCCGCGTCAGAACCACGTGTGTGCAGTCTTTATTAGAACGCTCAACAAATAGCTCTGTTCGTGTGTGCCCGCCTTAACGTCATGACGTGCATATGACACCCTTTGTTCTTCTAGTCCTTGGCTAAATTTAAATTAAGTCAGGAAATGTTTGGTTTAAAGTCGTTGTATAGTTGGCGGCGCTTTATTGTTGTCGGTTAGACAAAGTTGTTTAGATTGGGTGAATAATGGAAATGGAAAATGGTTCCCCGTTTGCAATATTTTATTCTTTCAAAGTGTTTATGAGTTCAGAATTCCATATAATTTTTTTTTTGTAATCCGAATATGAGATAGGCTATTTTAAATAGAAAACTCCCATGAGTCTGATTTATTAAAATACATGTGAAACGGGTTTATTTACGTCGTAAAAGTCGAATATCGCTCATAATCGCGAATATATTATTAGTTTAGTAGTACAGAACTGCTTACTTATGAGTTCAGATTCCCATAATACTTCAGTAATTTTGCTTTTATGTATATAGGGCATAGGCTACTGTTTATAAGGATATCCATTCATAAAAGGGCAAACCAGGATTTAAAACTTTGTATAAGCACGTTTTATCCTTCTGCGTGAGTGACGGCGTAGGGAAAATGTAGTAAAATATAAAACTGTGCATTTGGCTATAGTTGAAGAGAATGCGTTACGGCAATAAAATTGTACCTTCGTCCTTCTGCTGTCCGCTTAACCCTATGGCAAGTTGTTCTCACGTTATTATACACTTTCCCTACTTCCCCCCCCCCCCCCCTTCGCCATCCCTGTTAGAGTCCCTTCTAGAAAGCGAAATCCGAAACATTAGAGAGCTACTCCCCGTTGGCAAGGTAATTAAATAATCCCGTTTTGTGGTAATCATGTGCAAAACTAGGGCAAGTTTAACATTAACAATACCTATTACGCTTATAGTGGCCGGGGTTCGCTTAAATATAGGTACTCATTGTGTGGCTTATAATGATCAACTCAGCTACCCAAAGGTTGTCTGGAAGAGATCGCTCTTTAGCGATAAGACCGCCTGTTGTGTACCGTTATGATTATTGTTTCTGTGTTTAATTTGTAAGCTTCTTTTGGTGTGCAATAAAGCATTTTGTATTGTATTGTATTGTATACGGCATTTGATGATCAAATATCTATTTTTGGCCGGATGAACCTTCTGAACCTTAAGAACAATTTAAGAACTATCTTGATTTTTTGCTTGGAGCTTAGGGGGATTTTGACATTTTGTGTTCTGAATCCTATCGTGTGGGGTATCTAAATGAAAGGGCGTTATGAGCTGATTCGAAATATATACTGCATTATTACAGTACTACTACTTATTTGACAAAAAAGCCGTTCAATGTGAGTCGGATCCGCGCACCGAGGGTTCTGTACGAACTATGAAACCACTGCATATTGCTCTAACGAAAAGATAAACTGTAGGTACTGCATGTCTAGCATAACTGTAACACGCGACTCTCTGTCACATGACAAATGCTAGGTACCTGTCACTTTCCTTTCAATAGCGTGCGAGCAAGACATGTCATGTTGAGTCGCGCGATAAGCAAAGGCGAGACATGATATGCTAGCCCCTCTGATTTAACTTTACCCTTGGAAAACGTTTTTACATACTTTAAATAAAGATTATATGTTTGTTATTTAATTACAAACGTATAGTTTTCAGATTTTTTCCTATACTAGCAGTATAAGATGGTATTATTTGTCAACGGGAAATACCCTTTTTTGAATACTTTGAGTGTCGAAATGTACGTTATTTTTGGCATAAACCGCCGTATATTTTTTTTACTTTAACTATAAGTGATTTTTTTACAGCTTCAATGGACTGTAGACTTGAGTATATGGTTTTAATTTCAACTTGATACCTCCACGAGATCACGAGTCTTAACAGACAGACTGCAAAGTGATTTTATAAAGGTTCCGTTTTATCATTTTGAGGTACGGATCCCTAAAATAACAATTTTTCCCCGATTTCCGTGATTTTTCTCCAGACCTATTACTTTAGTTTAGTCGATGCAGATCTCCTTTTCCAAGAAAAAATAATTTAGTCTCCGGAAAGATCTCATTAGGGAAGACGTTTGTCTTCGGAAGTCCGGATTGCAGGTTCTTTAGTTGCAAGGAAAAAATACTTGTTACTTCCTGGAATATCTGGTAAATACTCTAAAGTATTTCAAATTGTATAAGTATAAGTTAGTATCGCATGACAATTTGGGGTATGGCCCTGGGATTGTGGCGCTACAAATAGCTTTCTCATTTATTTGGCCAATTAAGGACAAAACACTCGTCCGTTTACCAATTAGGTATATTTAATTGTTTTTCGCCTTAGTATTTCGTGGAAACTTCACTATTGAATGTACTGCAAAACGACGAGGACAAGAAAAAAAGAGAAAAAAAATCGGTTCGTGATTCATCATCAGGAGAGCCGATCAGTCGCGGCGGCGGCCAACCGCGTACTCAACCGAGATAAACTCGAAACATGTTGACCGATATTCGACTTTTACGACTATCTCAATAATAATAATACTTACTCTTTATTGTGCACCACTAAATATAAATAAAGATTACACAAAGAAATCTATGTAAAATAGGTGCAATATAGTCACAATTGAATTATTTATTGCAGTATACGAGTAAGAACCCTTATTCTCCAAATGGTTTCCGAATTATCGAAGTAAAAAAATTCTATATCTCAAATGTCGCCTATTAAAAATACTCAGTACTTATACCTATTTCTAACGTTTACTCGACCTTAAGTATTAGGAATCCTTTTTTGAGGCCGAATTCAATTCGTATAAAGTTGATAGTTGTTGTGAGTGATAAAGTTGCCAATTCAAAGTGCCACTCAAGTGTTTAGCAGCCTTTGTTGAAATTATTATATAGAGACTCACCTGCAGACAAACTGTAGGTACAAACAGTTTTGCAGTTGTATACTTTAATAAATAAATAAAATAATATATAAATAAATAAATAGGTGTACATTATGAACTACGCCACAATCCGATGCTTTGAAATTAAAGGTGTCATAAGTGCAGTATGCGGACAGTTCATAATCATAATAGAATTGGGTCCAATTGTTTGTTCCAAAGCGAAGTGAACTCGGCCTCAAAAAAGGATTCCTACTATACCCGTTATCTGTATTCCACTAGAAAATGTACATCACTAGGCAGCTAGTATTGCCTCTAGGAGTGAGGACGTCTTTTGTTTAGTCAATGAGAGCAATTTAGTTTCGAATATCGGGACTTCTCGGGAATCCAAGTCGAACAGAAACTCTGATACGGAAATTATTAGTATAATGAGATTTGACTGGATTAAGTTGAATCTATGATTAGGTAAACTATTACTTAGGTATGTGTTAATTTGGTTTAGTGTTAGGGCATTGTTGTGTAATGCACGGTATCCTGTTACTAATCTGAAACATTGTTTTCCATGCGTAATGATTCGCTAAATATTATATTGTACGATAATATTTTATTCCTGAAGCCCATAATGTTTTCAGAGTTTCATAAGCATTGTTTTAAGAACCCTTTAGGTTAGGTTAGGATTGATTTATAATTATTCGGAAATATGAACAGTTTTGGAAAATAATGGCTTTCGAACAAATGAAAATTTGGAAAAACGTTACAGATTGGAAACAAAAATTCAGACTTACGATAGGTAACCGGAATATACATTATACTTACATCGTGAAGTAAGTAAAATGTTTATTGTAAACTATTTCTGTTAGTTTCTTCTCTGTACGTAGTTATTTCTATGTATATATTATAGAGCAGGGTATTTGTTCAACGTTACCTTATTTAAACGAGAAAAGTTAGTTTGTTGATCTAAACTACATAGAGCCCAGCCTAAAATTCATTGCTACAGCGCTAAGCGTAAGTGCTTAGATAAATAAATTTCGCTTGTAGAACCTATAAGATCCATCAAAATTGATGAATTTTATTAAAAAAAAATGTAAAAAGTCTAAATCCTAGTAAGTAAGTAAAGTACATAGAATATCTTCATTTGAGTCAAGATTTTTGCAAGAATAGGCAATCTTTAAGTTTAAAATAGGATGGAAACATTGAATAGCAGTGGCGTTTCGTGCAACAAAATATCTGGGTCAAAACCGGCGATTTAACTTACTTTTTTTTTCGAAAACAATAGACAACATTTTATAAATCGTACAGGCAGGTGGGAATCGAGCTCTACAAATGCCACGCCACTACTGAATAGGTGCTTGTGACCAGATAGTCACTTTCAACGATAGTTGCCTTCCCTTTAGTTCTGCACTATAAAAGTCACATAAAGGCACGCCTATAACAGAGCAAAGTCTCACCTATTTAGTAATTAACCCTATTTGCTCGATTCCATTCGAACAAAGAGGCTTTTATAGACCATTTCGTGGACTCAGCACGCGTCGCTACGGGGGCAGTGTCAGGGTTACTTTTAACAAAGTTGTAAGCAACAAAATCTTGTCTTTGAAAAATGTATCCTGCGTCATACAAGTTGAGCTGATTTTGAAGAAAAAAGGGGCATCTATTTGTTAGATAGTTTTGTGTAATTGTGTTGAAATGAGACAATTTTTATTAGTGCTTGGGTTGATAGAGTAATTTTATCGAAAGGGATTAACATCATCGTAAACAACAGGCGGTCTTATCGCTAAATAGTGATATCTTCCTTGTCAACTTCATGTCTTCTACATGTCTACTTTATCGATGTAGTTAAAATTATTTCTAAAATGACAACTAACTTCTCAATGTCACTTTTCATTTATTTATTTCATGAACAATACAATGATTGTGTTTCAAGTTCATACTACATACACTTAAAATTAAAATAATAGGATTTACCTATACTACGATTTCTAATTCAAGACCAAAAAAACTACCACAAGGTTGCCACTACAATAAAATATTTTTACAATAGTAAATTTATTTTTATTTTTAAACACGCTAAGATAATTTATTTATTGGTAACATTAACTCTATGTTTTAACAAACTAACTAGAAATATTTATTATTACATAATTACGAGAGGAGATAATAAAAACTTAAACACCGGAGATTTTTGGTACAATATCTGGTATTGTAACTTGTAACATTGTCCATTTGGTGCAAGCCAAGAAACAAACTCAGATGTCATTTAAATGTTGTCAATTTTGACAGTGACGTATCTGTCGTAGTTTTTTTGGTCTTGAATTAGAAATCGTAGTATAAATATGTAACGCGTACATCATATGCTAGCTTTAATCTTTTGCCAATTTTCATCAATACTATAGAATGGCTATATTGCAGTTAAGTCTGCAAGGTTGACTGGTGAGAATGCTTCATGGTATTAAGTCCGCCTTCTGTACTATAAAAATTCAATAGATAAATAAATATAACTTAAAAGGTATGTTAATTTCAACCAAATTTGGCCCCAGCGGTTCCTAAACTTTACCCATCAAAACTATCTACAATTGAACATGGTGGCCTGGCTCTTTTTTTCATGGGATTTGACACTTGAAAACCTGAAACAAGGCAAGAAACAAAAATTATTATTATAAGGGATAGGTTTTATATTTTAAGAAACCATTGCCCTTCTTGTTATACAAAGGAACGAACAAAATAATGTCCTTTTATTACTGCTGCATATAAAATGCTAACTTTGCATGCGAACACTGCGAAAGTAAATACCAAAAACAAACAAACGAAACATTTAAACGTATAAATTCCAAAAGTGCCATTATGTAAAAGCAGTTCCACTCGGCATTCCTTACATTTTGCTCGCTTCATCTTGCGCTTTTCTAGTTGGAATTCACCAAGATTCTAAGAAAACGTTCAAGGAAATGCAGAACACAAGTACTTTTGCATAGTAATAATTTTATCTGTGGCGCTGCCATCCTAATCTTTAAAAAACGCAGTAAGCGTCACAGACTAGAAAAAATATTATACAGCATGTATAATATTTCTGGCAGTTTTTGAAGTAACCAAACGTTTTAAAAATAAAAAACTGCGTTTTGTTTTCATTCGACCGCTTGAGTCGATTTACGTTGTGATATTTGCCAGTTGTTAAACTTGCAAACTAAACGCGTAAAGTGGAATTTATTCAGAAAACAAAAGCCATTTCTACTGGTGTCAGGTACCGTCGGATTTTCTACGTCGGCCGCTGAAAGTTGTTTTCATTGTTGTTTGAAACTATTCCAGCGTACATTTCGGAATACGCTTCGTTGGTAGGAATCTGTCTAGGAGCTTACGAGCTAAATCGTAGAAAGCTTGGCGGTTTCAAGCTTTTGCCGGCCGTTTAAGTTCAATTTGATACGTTGTTTTAAGAAAACGCTGTAGAGTCTTGAGCTTAAATGGCGGATTTTATAAAAAAATCGAAAGGTAAAGGTTTTAGAGCAGTTAAAATGTGCTAATAAATTGATGCAGATTTTTTTTCGGTTACGTTTTGTGTATACTTTGTTATATTTATGTGTAATGGGTCCATAGCAAAAATAAGAACCCATTAACAAAATTAGCAAATAGCAAAAATAAGAACCCTATTCTGGGATATTCTTCCTATGAAAAAATTACATGCTCACGAAGTTCTGTTGATTTCTCGAATCCTACTCGTATCATCACATTTCCTCTCAATTCAAGACTGGGGCCATTCGGGGTAACAAGAATTTTATAAGATTTTTCAAAATTGGTTCATAAATGATGGAGTAGGTACTAAGCATGCGCGAACACAAAACATACGTGTAAACCTCACGTTTCGGAAATCGGTTGTACAGACATGTTTAGTTGATTACCCCCACAAAGCTGTTTCTAAAGTATTGTCCTGGTCCTCGCGACCTGGATTCTAAATGGCTGAAATAAGATAATTTTACATTTTGAAAAACATTGATAGATTCGACGAAAAAAATATTTATAGGTAAATCTATTCTACTCGTAAAATTTACGACAGTCAATCGGGAAATGCGACCTTTAGATGAGAACAGCCAGAAACTCGGATATCCGGACATACAAAAGCATTTGTGTCCAAGCTGAAACAGAGATGCTTCGCTCGCTCTGTCTATTATGCGTTAATTCCTATACACTAACTGCTAGGAATATACTAGGTGTGTTGCTCTATCCCTAGCTCCACACTACTCGCGATGTTGACGTATGGGTATCCGCAGCGAATTGCATCTCCACACTCATATTCGATTAACAATATGATTTTACCGGCGCCGAATGGGCGCTGACACCGGGGTCGGAATCCGGGTGCTAATTTATGGAACGACTTGGGGCCAAGTTCGTCTAAGTTGACCGAAGGCTAATCAGACATTCCGCGTCTATCGGCGATCCGAGTTTAGGTATTAGGCTTGCAGATGAAGCAGCCGGCGGGTTATTAAAGTTCGTCCTTTTAGCCTCAGTGTAACTGCGTCATTAATGTAGGAACCTTATTCAAGAACTAGGCAAATCAGAATGTATTTAGAAACTTACTTTCAAGAGTTATGTTCAATCTGTGTGTTTAATTTGCGTGAGAAGTTGACAGTTTGGTGACAAGAAATGAAATGAAATAATTTATTCAGTAAGTAGGCCACAAGGGCACTTTTAAAAGTCACATTGTGAATCTACCGGCGTTTCCCAAGAGGAGACCGCTGTTGAGAAGAAAGCCGAAAGAAACTCAACAGTAAGTAATTTTTTCGTAAATCATACTCAAAACAATAATTTATATTTATGGTATAACTAAATACATTGGTATACGTAAAGGAGATGTATAGATTCTCCAAATCAATGTTAAGGAAGTAACTAAATTTGTAAAAAAATTATTCTATTCAAACTAATGATTTCTCCAGAGATGTATAAAGTCTCTAGGCGTCTTGACATGCAATATAATATGATTAGTGAAGTTAATTCCACAGAGATGTATAAAGTCTCTAGGCGTCAACGTGAATAGGGAACAATACAAAATAATTAATGAATCAAAATTTCTTAGAGATGTATAATGGTGTCTAGGCGTCACAACATGCAATGAAATGAAAGAAAATTAATGAATTACAACAAAATAATGATTAAATATAAATTTCTTAGAGATGTATATGGTCTCTAGGCGTCACAACATGCAATAAATAAAATAAAATTAATGGATTAAATTCCTCAGAGATGGACAAAGTCTCTAAGTGTCATTCTACGATAAGCTGTTTCTTAGAGATGTATACAGTCTCTAATGCCCGGGCTACACGAGGCTAGTTTTTCAGGCTAGGATAGCAATCAGTCACGCAGGGCAGCTTATGGCGAGCTGTTGGGGAGTAGCGACCCCACGTACCTGAGTGCTCCTGGGGGATCCTGACGGGGGGTGATGGGTCGGGGCCTCCGCCTCTGTCTTGCCTTAACCGGCCGGCCAGAGTGGAGTCGCGAGTTTCAACTCGGGGGCGGATGTGGAAACGTAAGGGGTTAGTTGGCTCCGGTTTAAAGCCCAGTATTACACCACTCCGCCCTTAGCCTTCCGCACCGATGTTGCCCTTAGGCCACTCTATGTGTCGCTATTTTTGGGGGCCCATCTAGCGGGAGGCGAGTCATCGTCTACCAGTCCCATTTTTGCTATGAGACACTTTTGCTGGTAGACGCCCGATAGTCTCAACCCATAGCCCAATTAGCCAGTCCTCCATTTCATCCCCATAGCCCAATTTGTATTTAGATTCCATGTCTCCATCAATAGTTCTTGCACCTAGCGGGCGCTGTCTCTGTGTGCGTCCCATGACACGGATAGGGACAGCATCCGCTCGATGTACACCTTACATTTCATTAAATTGTCGAAAGGGCCTCTACGCGTTGGCTTCGGCTCCGCGCACGCCTCCCAAAGGTCCGGGACAGTATTGTCCCGTGAGCGGGTGCGACATACAGGAATAATAATAATAAATATCGGACAACCTCACACAAATCGATCCTGTCCCACAGTAAGCTCAAGAAGGCTTGTGTCATGGGTACTAGACGACGATATACGTACTTATATAGATAAATATATACTTAAATACATAGAATAACCACGACCCAAGCACAAATATTCGAGTTCATCACACAAATATTTGCCCTGGCCGGGATTCGAACCCGGGAGCGCCGACTCAGTAGGCAGGTGTCTACAAACCGAGCCAAACGCGTCGTCAAAACATACCTACAAGCTTGGTATAAGATGGCTAGATTTATTGAATCTGTCACACAATGTCCTAAGACGGAATGTTCCCGAAATGCCAACAGAGAGAAGTGGAGAAGTAGAGATCAGAACCGGAGCGGAGCTACAATCCATAGCCCACTCAGTAAAGAGTGTACGATTGAAAAAAAGAAGAGTAGCCAATCATATTATCGTGAGACATCTTTAATTATTATAAAAACGGTTTAAACTCACAAAAAATTGTCACGAACGGCCCGATATGTTTCGAACTCATACGGAGCTCTTCATCGGGGGCAGCTATCCGTGCTGCTACGCGACTCGCGGCCCCAGATGAAGAGCTCGAGAACAATTTTTACAATTATTAAAGAGTAGTCAAGTTCAATTTAACATTAAAAAAATAAAATAAAAAAATAAATATTAAGGGACAATCATACACAAATCGACCTAGTCCCAAACTAAGCAAAGCTTGTACTATGGGTACTAGACGACGATATACATAATATATAAATACATATATAGATAACATCCATGACCCAAGAACAAATATTTTGCACAAATATTTGCCCCGGCCGGGATTCGAACCCGGGACCGTCGACTCAGTAGGCAGGTGTCTACCAACCGAGCCAAACGCGTCGTCAAAACATCGAACATTGAATTGTGGATGGTCAGTGCCCCCCAGCTGGAGAACGGTTTTGCATACTACATCGATGGTTAGTGTGGATGAGACCTTAGAAAGTGACGTCGTGAGAGTTGGGTGCAACCCGACAATTGACATGTGTGATGATAAAGGTAGATCTCTCCGCCGCACAAAACAGATAGGTATAGGTACAGAAATCAATCGAAATACAAGCGAGCTCGAGCAAACGCACACATAGACATTGCTCACGGGCACGTCAAGCGGATGGCACTCGCGCTCGCACTGGTCTGAACTGGTCCGAGATATCGTGTCCGTGAGCAATGTCTATGTGTGCGTTTGCTCGAGCGCGCTTGTATATTGATTTCTGTACCTATCTGTTTAGTGCCCGCGTCGAGTAGTAGCGCGAACAGGGCGTTTTCCGCTGTGCTCGGATGGCCGCATCCGCGACTGATTGGCTCTCCTGATGATGAATCGCGACCCAATTCGAAACATGTCGAGCGATATTCGACTTCTACGACGACGTGAGTAAACCCGTTTCATAATGTATTTTAATAAGTTCAATGAAGTCTGCCTAAATATGTAACAAGCACTTCTCAAGACGCTTCCCTTTGATCTAAATGCAGATATTATGCATTCCAGGAAACTCTGCCGAATTGCATATGCTCTTGCATACTTTGGAAGCAATTTAAGTTAAAGGCAAGAAGTTAAGACAAGATGTAGGCGTAAAATGTATGTAGATTGTTTCGTTGGTATCAAAGTAGGCTATTTTCTTGACACAGATTAGCTGACTTATTGTGAAATATGGAAATGACCGTTGAAGCTTGGAGCAGCAAAGTCCTGGATTGGCGACCACGTATAGGAAAGCGCTGCGTGGGACGGGCCGACTAGGTAGGCGGATGACCTCGTTAGGATCGCAGGGAGTCGATGGATGCGGCCTGCACAGGATCGCACCTAAGAGTGCAGCCGTGTGTGTGCGGTTCACCGTGGCGTCACCGTAGGTTTCACCGGAAGACCAGCGCTGGTTCCCGGGCCAGCATTTATGCTGAGGTGCGACCTTTTCATGGCATACACAACAACGATTTTATTTTATTTCTAATATTTGTTGTCCACTTTGTGTATGTTAAAGAATATTTTTTTATTCTATTCTATTCTATTCTATTCTATTCTATTCTATTCTATTCTATTCTATTCTATTCTATTCTATTCTATTCTATTCTATTCTATTCTATTCTATTCTATTCTATTCTATTCTATTCTATTCTATTCTATTCTATTCTATTCTATTCTATTCTATTCTATTCTATTCTATTCTATTCTATTCTATTCTATTCTATTCTATTCTATTCTATTCTATTCTATTCTATTCTATTCTATTCTATTCTATTCTATTCTATTCTATTCTATTCTATTCTATTCTATTCTATTCTATTCTATTCTATTCTATTCTATTCTATTCTATTCTATTCTATTCTATTCTATTCTATTCTATTCACTTTGTGGCGAACAGTGGACGTCTGTGGATGATAGATAGATATATTGAAATTAAATATGTATACAAATTAATCTTATATACATTTAATTTTTTAAAATCTGTAATTCTTCTTTTTAGTCATTTCACTCTTTACAGAGCGATCGTGATCAACTGTTAATGCTATTAGAGGTAGATATTGTTCGCTGTATGATATTACGCCATTTCTCGCGATTACCGGACATTCTGGTGCACTAATGCAAAGGTCCGCCCACAGTTGATTAGATCTGGTCGGTCCATCGCATGGGTAATCATCCTTCTACTTTGCCCTGGACGACGAGACGCTCTATGTTATTGTTTCGCCTTGAAACGTGGCCGAAAAAATTGAGAATACCTTCTAAAAAAACATTTAAATATTACTGTATAAAACGGCGGCTGAAATGAAAAACAAAACAAAAATTCAAAGGTGCTGACGCGACATGTAATTACAGTACAAACATTCCTAAAAAACCTCCCTCCTAGCTGTCAGAGGCAAATTTAAATAAGGAACATGTTTTGGGGCGTTTTTGAATTTACGCTGTATTACACTAACTCAAACGTTGTACTTTTGATCGATTGCTATTTGGGTAAAAACGTGAAGTGCTTTTACGAGGACGCAAAAGGCCCCGTTAAGCCCTCTTGACATCACTTTGATCCGCTTAAAAATATAAAATAATAAGGGCTGCATAGGGCCCACAAACACCAACCACCGGAACAAGCAGGCTTTAGGAAGAGCTTTTCAACGACAGATCACATCCATACACTAGAACAAATCATAGAAAAATATGAAGAACACCAAAGCCCTCTCTACTTAGCTTTTATCGACTACGCCAAAGCGTTCGATTCAATATCTCACAAAAGCATGTGGACAGCTTTACACGAATGCGACGTACCGACAGAAACTATAGAGGTTATAAAGGACATATATAACAAGAGTGTATCTCGTGTAAAAATGGAAACTAAAGGCTCAGAAATAAAAATATGCAGAGGAGTTAGGCAGGGAGACCCGCTCTCGCCTAGAATTTTCATCACGGTTCTTGAAAGCATTATGAAAAAACTAAACTGGAAACAAAAGGGCTTAAATATAGACGGCGAGTTTCTGAGCAACCTGAGGTTCGCCGATGATATTATTCTCTTCTCAGAAACAGCAGCCCAACTTGAAAATATGGTTTGCGAACTTCATAATGTCAGCCAAGAAATCGGTTTAGAGTTAAATGCTACCAAGACAAAAATCATGACTAACTCTACAATAATACCTATCAACGTCAACAATAACACACTAGAATATGTACAGGAATACACTTATTTGGGAAAACAAATAGCATTTACTAAATCCAGACACATAGACGAAATAAACAGACGAATAAATATTACATGGAATAAATTCTGGAGTTACAAAGAAGTGTTAAAGTCAAATCTACCTATAAAACACAAGAAAAAGGTATTAGACACCTGCATACTTCCATGTCTGTCATATGGCAGCCAAACCTGGATATACAACAACTGCGTGAAAAATAAGCTACAAGTATGCCAAAGAGCAATGGAACGAAGCACTCTGAATATAAAAAGGCGAGATAGAAAACGAAACTCGGATATCAGAAAAATAACCAATGTCATAGACGCCTTAGAACATTGTAAAAAACAGAAGTGGAAATGGGCTGGTCACGTAGCGCGTATGAATAAACAAAAATGGACAAATAAAGTAACAACATGGGCAGGACCACGACATAAACGGAAAAGAGGAAGACCAAGACAAAGATGGATAGACGAAATAAAAAGAGTAGCTGGAAAAGACTGGATGACCAAAGCTAATGATAGAGATGTTTGGAAAAATATGGAGGAGGCCTTTACTCGTAGAGAGGTCCTTAGTAAAACTGCATGACATGTTTTTGAATGAAAAATTATAATTTGTTAATAATATTCAATTGCTAAAAAAAAAAAAAATTTCAATGTAATATTGCCAATCTCAATTATTTTGCATGTTAAATTAAATTAAGAAATGTTATTTATTATCGTTACTAAGGAATAAATGAGGCTATAATAATAATAATAATAATAATAGGGCCCACAAAAATTAGGGCCCAAGGATCAGTATTGAAAATAAATATTTCATTTTTTTCTATGAGATATAATTTTCGTTAAGACTAAGCCGTTTTTGATATTCATTACTTGAGTATTTCTCAAAAAGTTTGTACAAAATTAAGACGAATTAATGTTCAATTATATTCTTTCTATTTTGTTACCGATTTTCTTTGTGATTTGCAATAACTACATTAATTTCAGATTATATGTAACTAAAAAAGAATAACATAACAGATCCTTAATTATCAAACATAGCCATAACATTGAATATAAAATTACTAAAATAATTGGTAACGAAATAGTAAAATTATATTGAACTTTAATTTAAGTCTTAATTTTATACAAACTTTTTGAGAAATGCTCACACACACAAAATGTACATTGTAAAAATGAATATGAAGCTGTTTTGAAATTTACTTTGGAAAAAATATAATTTTTTACTTTCGGAAAAAATACCATTCGACAACATTTTATTTTTTTAAGCAAATTTAAAGTTTCCTCATTCTAAAAGAGCGTAAGTGACAAGTAGGTACAGCGCAGAAAATCATACAGTAGGATTATTTTCAAAATTGCCTTAATACAAATTACATTTAATAAATGTAACACAGAAGGAGAACAGCAACTTCCATAGTAAATCGGCCCATTACTGTTTTAATGAAAAAAGTTAAAGTAATAAGTAGGTATATTGATTATAAATAAATACAAAGAATAAATTATGAAGCCAAAATTCTACGCAATGCACTGAGGTGCTAGTCGGGATCGAATCTACGAGCTCTGCTGGACCGGAGCAGTGCTTTCACCACTGAGCTGCACTGGACTGCTACACGGTTAGCGTGAAATAAGTCTTCTTATTCCGCTTTTGAAAGCGCCCTCTGTATTTTTCTGGTTTTTTTAAATGCTAAAGCGCATTAGCCGATCCCCTGCCCGTCTAGCATAACTAATGCTTCGCAGCTCTTGTCGCATAGCTCTACCCGTCACACTCTTACATTACTGCAAAGAAAGAGACAGGCAATTATCTCGCGCGAGAAATAGTCGCTTGTGTCCGTTGTTCTAGAGGTGCTGAACGCACGTATTCACGTAGGTACGTCGATACCTCGTTACGTAATATATTGATTATTGGCATGTTGCTTGTTGATTATGCTGTAAATATGTATTCGTACTTATACCGAATTTCCCTGTGGTAGAATTCCACATGCTTCGACAAAGGACAACAAAAGGCCCACGCATACCTACTTGTCCAAAAATATGGGGAAAGTTACCAGCGACGTACCGACATAAATTCTTGTATGTTAACATAAAAACTTCCCGTGTAAAGTTGGAGAATCGGACGTGTAGCAATTGGAACCATTTGACGGTGACATATGGTCGAGATTTGATATTGTGTTAGGCGTAAATATTTGATGCGTATTGTTTGTTTGGTTGTTTGTTATTTGTGTTGGGAAATTAGGTTTCTAACCAATTGTAACAAGTACACAGGTTTTGTAACGTAAACAGTTATCTAAAAAGATAACTTTGTCTGAAGTGGAATTAAAACGGCCGCCTCCCCCAACGGTTTTAACCTACGAACAGAATAGGTACATTATCCTTCATTGTCCCTTAATATTTATTTATTTATTATTATTTTCACCATTGTCAAACATTTTATATCTTAAGATTACTAAAATTGCTACTAGGTGCCGCCCTAAACGAAATTCGTGTCTAAATACTTATAATTTCTTAATGACTGAATACTTGTACCCCATATTAGGTGATGGTGGTTCTAAAGACGAGAACAGATGGAAACCTGGACATTTATAAGCAAATGGACAACTGTACATCCAGACATATGTAATCATTTTTGTCCAAGCTTAAGCGAAGACGCTTTGCTCGCTTGGTGAATATAATAAATAGGCTGTTTTTTTCAAATACGTGTCAAGCATACTTCTGTCAACTAGCATAGCATAACCTAACTACGTTATAATATTGTGGAGTAGTTCAAATAGAGTATGAATAAGTTTTAAATGACTATTTTCTCTTTACGAGGACTCTACCATTTGTATCCTTCGGGTACAATAATAAAATATCCCTAAAAATCCGTATGGCATATCTAAAAACGTTTCCAGAACCACTCAATCGCGTGCAAACAATTTTGTACGCATTCACATTAGTGGAGATCGGCGTAAACCCACTTTGGATTGCCCGTTCATATCTAGACGCGGAAGTGTGGCAGCCAAGTGGGTATGGCACCAATGGGTACGTATTACAATGCCGAAGTTCAAAATACCGAATTTCATAAGACCTATGGATGGAAAGCCGAAAATTAAAATGTCGAATGTTTATTTGACCGAAAGTTTAAAATCCCGAAAGAACGTTTGACCGAAAGGATGAAATCCCGAAGACTGTAATCACGATGACTGTAATCCCGAAGACTGTAATCCCGAAGACTGTAATCCCGAAGACTGATGTAATCCCGAAGACTGTAATCCCGACGGCTAGAATTCCTACAGTTCAAATGCCGAACCATTAAAATAGTTTGTTTAACGCGAAATTGCGCGTGCACGAAATATGAGGGTAGATGCCCTAATGTGCCTAAGTATTCTAACAAATGGTAAAATACGTAAATTTTTGATGCCGCAACGGCTCCGGCGCTGCGGGCAGTGCAGTGGGGCTGCACCGCCCTCGCGAAACAAAGCGCTTGCACCCACGCTCGCCCACACAAACCCTCCATACGTATCACAAGTACAACAAAAGGAGCGTTTATTAGGGAAATAAAAAAAACTAACCTAACCTAACCCGGCCGAATCGGATCTGCTCTGAAAGGTGATTGATTCACCTCAACCTATTCTCAAACTTTAAATGATTCACCTTTCAGAGCAGATCCGACTCGGCAGGGTTAGGTTGTTAGTTTTTTTTTATATCCCAAAAAAACGCTGCTTTTGGTGTAGTTATGATCATATTCTTAAAAGAAAAATACATATTTTTTCATTGGCATTTTACTGACAATGGTTGACTTTCGAGATTATAAAATTTCGAGATTCAAAACTTTCGGGGTCATAAAATTTCGAGATTTTAAACTTTCGGTATTATAAAATTTCGAGATTTTGAACTTTCAATCTTTTCAAAATAGGTCTTTTGAGCATCGGTATATCGAATATCGGCTTTTTGTACTTTCGGTATTTTGATTTTCGGTATTTTGACCATCGGTATTTCAACTGTAGGTATTATGAACTTTCGGGATTGTAATACGTACCCGGCACCAATTCATTGCCGACTTTATATCTATCAATGATATGATATCAGAAAGGTTTAGTCAAATGTTGTTTATTGAGGTACGCAGTAACGAGTAAGTATGTATGTATATATATATGTACACATGTAACATTAATTCACTTTAAGATTTTTTCTTCGTCATTCTTTATCCCGACCGTTAAAAATTCAAATGTAATTAAAACATTTTGAAGTTGAAAGTTTAAATTGCTTTTGTAGTAAGTTTATTAACGTTTTACGTGTCTAATATTTAAACAAACCAAGCTTTGTATTTTATTCACGTTCCAAACTCCAAATGTTCGTAAGTCAGTAAAACATGTTTTTCAGAAGTGATTTTCTTTCAGAATTTTATAAAGATTATTCTAGAATCTCACACCTTCTTTCCGAACTTGGCGCCGTTTTCACATTCACGTTTTTGATAGGATCTCTGTTTAAGGCAGCTTACAGTCCCGGAGAGCCCGAGAAAGGGATCGGGAATCCCGGGAAAAAGGGGGAGCGGGCATTGGACAAAAGGGAGTAAATATGTGGGAATAATTCGTCAGTTACACCCTTGTGCGGAAAGAATCCGGAACAAAGACGGAATACGGAGATAAAGGTGCGTTGCTCCCGCTCAGTAGGTATTATATTCGTAATTAGTAGCACTGAAAAGGTATTAGTTACGTTAAAGGTATTGTTGTTTTATATCACGTGTTTTCGGGTTACCGGAATGATAGATTTTTTTTACAGTAGAAGCTTTTATCCAATGGAATGAACTAGCGATTATAGAACTGTTGACTATAGTGAAAAAGTTAAAATTTTGATATCTATACACGATGCGACACTATAATAGGTAATCCTACCTCATGTGTCCCTAAACCGACCAAAAATCAAAAGTGTGAATTTTCGCCAACGTATGTATAAATTAAACATCAGGCATCTTGTAGTCCGGCTAAACCACGTAGAGGTCGTAGAGCTGTCGTCATTAGAGGAACAAAAAATTATGTTTTGTGTTTAAAGTTTACATAAGATACCGCTCTTTAGCGATAAGACCCCCTGTTGTTACCTTACATCCCATTATTTTTATTTCTCTGTTACAATCTTCTTCTTAGACAGACAATTTTTCACAGCGTGATCGTGGATATGGATTTGTTAGCTCCGGTTGCTTTTCCACTCATCTCAGTTGGTGGCATTTCGCATTCCGTCGCAGAACATAGTGTGACAGATTTAATAAGTCTTGTTGGAGATCGTCCACGCGATCGCTTGCCTTACCTTGTATCTCCAAAAGTTCCATAAAATTGTGATGTGTCTGAAAGTTTTAAGAATTAGTAGCTGAACAATCGACGAAAGCCTTTTGTTTAATTTATTCGGAGTTCCTTCAATATGGAAACGTTGGTACGATGCGCAGTCCAGCTGATTCGAGAAGGCCATGCCAGCACCACATTTCTAAGGCGTAAATCTTTCTTCGGCCTTATAGTCTTATTGTCCACGTTTCAGACCCGTATAAGAAGATTGTAATAACCAGCCTGTCCATTAGAAGGATTTTTGAGTTTGTTGTAAATAATCCTACGATCTTTGCAATTTGATGAAAATTTATCACAAAGTAAGCTTCTCTTCAACAGTTATAGTCTTATGTCAATATGGTACACAATGATATAAAGAACTTTACTGGCAGATTACAGTTCGTATATTTAATCCATTACTTCGTTAATTCATCTTTTCTTTTACCTCAGCTTTTAATATTTTAGCCTAGGGTTCCCTCCGTTTCGCTGACGATCGTTTTATTGGATCTTTATTTTCATAGAATTTTCATTTCGTTGATAACTTTATTCCTGGAGCTGGTTTTTTAATGATGTTTGGAAAGGTCATCGCAATCGTTTAGACCATTATTGGTATTAAATTAGGTTTGTTTAAAGATTAAGTGAGAAGTAAAGAAGAAGTGTGCAATTGAGGAGTGTCTTTTCAAAAGGGCTTATTTTTGAATGAGTTTTTGAAAACCCCTTTTGAAAAGACACTCCTCAATTATAATTATAACACATCAAACTTTTACTTAATAGGCAGTCTTTTAGGGTACCATCGAAACTTTTACCTCACTAGTGAAAAAAAGTACCTGGATATCACGTTTGAACTCGCGTTTTCAATATCTCTAAATAACGAGAGCTAGAGCCTACTTACCGAGGCATGAGATTTTGAGCCGTTTGCCTTTGAAATTCGGAGCGATCCCCCAAGTTAGGGTTCTATTGTCAATTTACGTAATTACAGGAACGAACCGTATACGATAAAAAATTTATGATTTGGTAGTAGGGTTTAATTTTTTTATGAACAACTGTCGCTACAGAATAAAATAATTCGACCAATTTTAGAGAGATGATGGAGATCTCTCCATTTCATCGCCATCCGTCACTTTTGACGTGTCCCTATTTGACAAGTGGCGATATCCCTATAACATCGCAACTTCGTCAATCCGGTCGCGCTTATGCGTTTCCTTTGTATGTGACGGCATAAATACAGGCGCATACTATAATTTGACCGTGTAGTGCGTGAAATTAGTCAGTTACGTTTTGTTCAAAACAGAAAGTCATATGCATGAATAGCATTTTTGACAATCATTATCGCCTTCGTATTTCCAAAATTGAGATGAGACATGTCACTTGAAGCTCATCGCATTTTAATGACAGTTCAAAGGCGATATCACTGTTATCTAATAGAGTTTTGACGTTTGGCGATCTCTCAAACGGCATTCTCGAATTAGGTCCCTTGTTTTATTTTCACGGAATTCGTATCCCGCAAATCCGTCTCGAGCTTGGCGGAGTTTTTCTTTACACCCTCATTTGCTATTAGATCCATATGCATTTAGGGATTTGGTTGCGTTCTTTGTTTTATTGTACAGACGTAAAGTGGGGTGTTAGCGCGGAACCTGCGAGGGTATATATAGTACGCCATTTTTATTTTTAACGCTGACGGATTTTAGTTTTTATTTACAACAAAAACCTAATTCATACACTATTTCTGTTAGAATCTTTGTTCCGTGGTAGGTAACTAAGTAGGTATATTCCAGCTCTTTGGATAACATCGGTGTATTTTAATTGATAAAACTTAATTTTTTTTAGATATTTTTTTATCGTTGTGTTAAGTCGAGTAAGTAGGTAGAAGGTTAAATAACTGTGTTTTATAGAAGTTATAAATAATCTACATTTTAAATATTAAATTAGTTGCCGGAATGAAACGCTGTCCATTTAATAATAAAAACGACTAGAATAAAGGTGCGACCACACCGCAGCTTAAAATACGGAGTCGGTACGGAATCAGTGACACATCGTATCCGTACCGTTTTTATCGCAGGCCCTCCACACCGCCGCTTCAAATACGGAGACGCACAGAGTGTACGTCGTGATGTTCCCATGCGAAAGATTTTTGAAGCGAACCTTCCAAACCGATGCTTGAAATACGCTGCGTCAAAATCATGCTCTGACCATGTGATGTAAGTACATGATCACCGAGAGCGCCCACAGCAACATGTGTACCTACGTCATCCGATGAGGAAGACGTTCTCTTATTGCTGGCATTAGAAGCTGATGAGAATATCAGGTTGGTTGCCTTACAATTATTTAACCTTTCTCGTTAACGTGTAAACGGGTTATAGTTCGGTGAATCTAAAGTACTATGGGCGACCTTACAAACAGTCCGGTAGTTTTGGTGTTTTGGGTTTTGTTTTCTTGGTTAGTGAGCAGCTGAATAGACATGTTGACTGATGTTGAATTCTACAGCGTACTGTAGTTATACGATTAAAATTAGCTTAATATATCACGAAACAAAGAAAAAATAATCAGAATAAATTTTTTTTTCGGAAATATGTGACTTCAAAGGTAGCAGCAGTGTGGAGGACATGCGATAAAAACGGTACGGATACAATGCGTCACTGCGATTCCGTACCGTCTCCGTATTTTAAGCAGCGGTGTGGAGGGCATGGGTTAAAAACGGTACGGATACGATGCGTCACTGCGATTCCGTACCGACTCCGTATTTTAAGCGGCGGTGTGGTCGCACCTTAATGCCGACACCGCAACATCGTTCGCGTAATACTTTTCGAATTCCGAATTTTAATCGATGTTCCGAAACACACTTGTCCTATTTTCACTTGTCCGGAAACGGTTAACCGAATTCTTATCCATATACATACTTTGTTTACCATACTTTTGAAATGTCGCCAGTTTGTTTTCTAACGTTTTCCCGAAATTCGATAACCAGAAGAATGATTGCCAACTTTATTATTTGACAACTGCTTTGTTAACCACCTTTTCATAATTCCGATGCTACGTAAAATGGAAATCTCATTTTCTGTAATATAATTTTACCTTCACGATTAAAAACCCTCATCTAGTTCTAAGGCAGGTCCGACTTGGCTTAGGTTAGATCCGACGTAGAGTGAAGCGAAGAGGAGTGTTGGGTTGAACACTGACCCTAACGAGCGAGCGAAGCGAGCGAGCCGCGCAGCTCTATATCGAGTTGAAATATTAGATATTTGATAACGGTACGTAGCCCATTAATCTTGTTCTAAGGCAGTTCCGACTTTGCTTAGGTTAGGTACGACAACGAGCGAAGCGAGGAGGAGTGTTAGGTTGAGCTGCGACCCTAACCTAAAATGAGATTTGATTTGCTCCGATATGCTATAATTTCGATTTTTAGATACCTACGGCGGGATAATAATATTTCGGACTTAACTTTTCGGCATAAAAAGTAGTTGACAAAATGATTCTTCGGAATTTTAATAAGTTTCGATTTGAATCATATGCGAAATAAAATTGCAACGAACTGAGAATTGGGAAAATGATAATATGGGAAATGTCATTTCGGGCAACTAAAAAAATGCGAAACGTTTTCGGGATTTTAATATACGGAATTACAATTTTCGAGTTTATGATAGGTAACCTACTTTTTTCTTTGCTGTAGACGGGTAAAAAGTATCCTATACTTAATCATCTTTGCATGTCTATTATCCCTGTATGAAAATTGATTAAAAAATCCATCCCGATGTTCTAAGAGACGAGCGGACAAAAACGTTTTTACCAACAAATGGCGCTTTACAGCTATACAAATGCTGCACTCGCAGCATGGCTGCATTCAAACCTTCAATAATAGAGCGTACTCCCATCTGAAAGGCGGTAACGCACTTGTGAATCCTCTGGTGTTTTCGCTTTCCATCCGGCGATCCAATTGCTCGTTTGCCCCCTATGACATAAAGAAAAACTCGAGCTGTTATACTTTCTCTCTCTATATATATATATATATATACATATATATCACTTACCCTACCTTCTCAGTCAGTGCTGTAGTGAAAATTGCAACGAGAAGAGCGCCCACAGAACAGAAGGGGTTCCTAGTTAGTCCAAGTAATTAAGTACGCAGATAAGAATACCATATCCATTTTTAAAAACTTAGTAATAAGATTCTCTCATGTCCTCATGTGTCACCTACTATAATAATAGCAAATATACGCCCTCTCTCCGTACAAGATTCGCAAATACCTTTTATCTCCAGCACACGTGGCGTCACTGCAACAGTCACAAGGGCCGCATCAAAAGAACCCTCCTCTGGTCCGTTTAGGGTCCCCGTACGCCCTCATAACGCACAGGTCTCCGTACGTTGGGTACCGGATAGACTTAAAACACTTTTAAGTACAACTATGCATTAAATTCCCTGTTGAGTTTCTTTCGGCTTTCTTCTCAACAGCG
Source organism: Apotomis turbidana (assembly GCA_905147355.2). NCBI lineage: Eukaryota > Metazoa > Arthropoda > Insecta > Lepidoptera > Tortricidae > Apotomis > Apotomis turbidana. The sequence continues at coordinate 17,657,176 of LR990292.1, read as the reverse complement.
GTCTCCTCTTGCGAAATGCCGGTAGATTCACAGTCTATAAATTATTTCATTTCATTTTATTTCATTCCCCGACTTACATTGAATAAAGTTCACTGAGTCCACGCATATTTCGTTGACTCGACTAGGACTTCTAATCCCCCGGGAATTACCATACAAAAAATCCTGGAATTGGAATCCTTAGAGTCGACTGACACTGCACAGCGCGCTGAGCCCACTACTGCTAGCAGTTAGTACTAGCATTAACGCAGTTCCCAAAGACACTTTATTCTACTATCCACTTCGCTTTTCCTCCACTCCTTCTATTCCTCTTCTGGTGCTCACTTTAATACTATCCTGTGCCGGGAACTTGGCTCGCTCATATACCTACCAATAAACAGAAGGTTCTAGAATTGTCTCGGACCTTCGGTTTATTGGTATATGAGCGAATACTATTGAGTGTTCGTTTTCAATTGTTTCTAGTAGCGGCAAAACGTTCTTCGCCGAACATTCTCGAATATTCCAAGCCTTTACTTTTTATCTCCTGCACACGTGGCGTCACTGCAACAGTCACAAAAGCCGCATCAAAAGAACCCTTCTCCGGTCCGTTTAGGCTCCCCGCACAATTAGCTCCGTGCGTTTGACGTAACCCTTAAAGCGATGCTTTATATTTTTTTCGATTAAGGGTAAGTTTCGCTTGCAGACGCCGGTGATGTATGGACGCTTTTAGGTTCGTGGAGTTGACATACAGGGTGCTCTTTAAAAGATGTTGAAATTGTGGTATAAGTAATAAGCTACATAATAATGAATCCCATAGGAAAATAAAAAGGATAAGTGTGCTGCCTTCATGAAGGACTGTCTTTATGATATAATTATGTGACATTCTATTGTGTTGTAGATCTCCTATACATGATTTTGTGATATTATAACGATGGATTATCCTGGACAAGGAATTGGAATCTATTTAGCAATAATGAGCCCTAGTCTGATTAGTACTAACACCAAAAAAAGAGTTGTCAACAGTAGCTCAAATATTAGCTACTAGTTAGTAATCGGATGACAGACAAACTGAAGGCTATTAGTAACCAAATTTTTTTTGGAATATTAGCATAATTTAGTACTAAGCACAATTTGGCTATTTCTCAACTAGTTAAACTAGTTGATATATATATTTTTTTTAGTGTAGGTATAGACTTATCGGACTGTGTAGTCCGTCTTCACAACTGTCCGTTACTTTCCATGGGCTATTCTTGTGTACAATTAAAGTAATAGCCCTATGCCTATATTCACAATCTCACATGATACTAGCATCCCGAGGAGGACCCCTCGCAACCATAGACATAACTTTAAAAATAATAATATCATTTATATGCATAAGCAAAATATTTAAGCTTCTAAGTCCGATCATCCCTAGAGCTTAAGTCAGGCTTTACCCACACTACATATTCATCCTGTATATAAACATGGATTGCTCTCGTAACTTCATTACTCATCAGATTTAAGGGTTAACTACGCCGTAAGAAATAATGTACAGTACATATCGCAACTTAATACCAAATTTAATTAATTATCGTCAGACGAAAACAAAACCGTGGGTAGCGTTACGACCTTGCGTACCTACAGCTACACCTCTGTCATGTTATACCATCTATACAGTCTTTTGAAATATCTATTACTCATTATATTACGGTATTATGGCTAAAAATATATCAACAATATTCATGTGAATATGTTTATATGGACAGCGAAGAGATTTTTGGATAGGGATTTAGTATGCATTTTTTCATATCCATTATATAATATATACTATATACTATATATACTATATATACTATTACTTAATATTATAAATGCGAAAGTGTGTCTGTCTGTCTGTCTGTCTGTCTGTTACCTCTTCACGCTTAAACCGCTGAACCGATTTTGATGAAATTTGGCATGGGGATAGTTTAAGATCCGAGGAAGGACATAGGATAGTTTTCATCCTGGAAATTATACCTAAAAAGATTAAAAGTCAGTGAACATTTCTGTTGGGATGCGGTGACCCTGTAAGAAAAGTAATTATTCGACCAAAAGCACAATTGCTCTTACATTTGCTTATTATTATTATTATTATTTAAGAGTTTTACTCTTGTCGGTGCAGTTCTCTCCAGTCCGTTCTACTTAACGCCAGTTCTTTGACTTCCCGATACGACCCGACGTCTGCCTTTTTCTTGATCTGGTCCAAATAGCTAATCCTCGGCCTTCCTCTTCCTCTCCTTCCTTCAATTTTCTCTTCATTATCTTTTGTATTAGATCGTCGTGTCGTATCAAATGACCTATCATTTTCCCTCTTCGAGTTTCTATTGTATGAAGTATATGTCTCTTCTCCTTTACCCTTTCCAATACTTCCTCATTGGTGACTCTTTCTGTCCAGCTTATTCCCTCCATCCTTCGCCAGCACCACATCTCGAACGCCTCAAGCTTTTCTCTGTCCCGTTGTGTCATGGTCCATGTCTCGCAGCCATAAAGTGCAATGCTCCAAATATAAGTTTTAATAAAACGTTTTATTATAGATTTGGCCATTTTTGACTTAAAAATATGTTTTTTTCTGTCAAAAGCGTTTTTAGCTATTGCTATTCTAGTTTTAATATCTGTAGAGCATCTCGAGTCTTCTGTTATTATACTGCCTAAATATTGAAATTGTTGGACTTGCTGTTTGCTTAGGCACTTTTAATCCCTTTTATCAAGTTCCACGCGTATACGTAGTCGCGGGCAAAAGCTAGTTCTACAATTCTACAATAAATATTGCTATAATATTGTTTTCGTTGCGTGTCTGGACTCTGCCAAAAAATAAATCATAAGGGGCTATATACATCAATGTTAATATTATGCTTTATAGCTCCGTGTGTGACGAGTTTAATAAACCATTTCTAGGAATATGTATGATAGGTATCTGTAAAAAGATAGTTGTATTTAATTTGTGTCCTTGCTCTTTTTTAGTTTTAATGCCATAGCGAGTGAAGTCTAAAAATATCGAAACTCGAAAGAATACGGTAGGTTGGTAGGTTAGGTACCTACATTAGTAGGGGACATTATTTTTATGACAAAGCATTTTACGACACCCGAGACTTTAATAAGTTAACCAAGGCTCAAAAGAATTTTTAATAACTACCATATTTAGTAGGTAAAACGTTTTGCGGTTAATTTTCCCTTTCGTCTGCGGAGGGAAAGAATTAGTGTTTCATGGTGGAGGTGACCATGATTGCTAGATTTAAAAAAACACGGTAAGAATGTATTCTGAATCAATATTATCATTGTACATTATTATATCCCCAATTTATCAATATGTGTCAATATGTCGTTTTTTTTGTAGAAACAAATAATAAGACAAAACTAGTTTTATGGGTGAATATTAGCGCGTTTATGGAGTTCTTTCGCCATTATTATCTTAGCGCAGCTTAAATCGATGATAATCTTATTAAAACTTTCGTGAGACATCTTTAATAATTAAAACTCATGTAAAATTTGTCAGGAACAGCCGGATATGTTTCGAACTCGTATGAAGTTCTTCATCAGGGACCTAACCATAAAGCCCCGCGGCTCCTGACAATTTTCATATGAGTTTAAACCGTTAATAATAATTAACAAAATAGGTAAAGTTTAAAGTTGATAATATGAATCTGTGTGAAATGAAGAAGCTGGATCCTATCACGGGCGATGTATCGACGGGGATAGGGATTTCAAGCTCTATAAGAAGGTCTGTTAAGGAGTTTTTATATTACTTTTTATATTGTCTATGTTTTATTTCTCTATTTTTTTGAAGAACTATTGTTTTACCAGTTGTCAATACATTCTTGTGTCTAGCTGCTGTGTTTTTGTCCTCGCTTATAGTAGCTATCGAAGATTCCCGTACATTTTGGTCCTTCTCACGGTTAAGATGAACACGCGATTAAAAACAAAGCAGCGGACGCTGAAAACCGGCGCGAGCGAGGTTCGCTCGGAGTCAGGTTTGCCCGTCGCGGGTGGGCTCGGTAAGTCCACAGAACAGGACACTGCTGTTACCGATGCCACTGTAACACCCGCGCCCCGCAACCCTAGCCCCGGGACGCCTCGCGAGTGCTTGGCAACGGGTGCGGAACACGTTAATATTTCCCCAAGTTCCAGGTCGCGCTTGTCGGGGTCTTCGCGGTCGTCGGCCACAATAAGGGCACGTAGACTGACCGCGGAGGCACAGTTGGCCCGCCGCAGCATCGAGCGTGAACAACAGTTGTTCGAACGCGAACAGCAACTGGAACGAGAACGTGTCGAACGCGAACAACAACTCGAACGAGAACGTGCTGAACGCGAGCAAAAACTCGCACAAATCGCGCGTGAGCAGGAGCTCACCCGAAAACGTCTAGAACACGAACGTAAGCTTATTCAACAGGTGAGGCAAATTGAAGAGCTTGAACTGGAAGCCACATTGGCGGCGCAGGAAGCCGACGATGGTTCCACACGCTCGGTCAGTAAATATTCTCGTACTGCATCTTGGGTTCACGACGTGAACCATGGTAGTCATCCAACCGATAAAAACGCGGAACTTTCGATACCTTTGTTGCCGCGAGAGGATGCTACTGCTATGGTTCCCGAACCCGCGAGAAATTTAGTCGCTGCCCGTAGTACTACCGAACGAAATATCGTAAACGATTCGAGCGTACCATATCTCTCGCGAGAGAATAACACTCGTTACGATATTCCGGCAAACACAACAACTCATACTCAATTTCAGTACAATACTGAACGTTTCTCATCGCTGAATCAACCTGAAATTCATGAAATTCGGCCCAATGTTTATAAAAAACCCGTGACATTTGAAATTCCAATAAATGACAAGTCGCAACAATTATTTCAGCCATCGATGTCAAAAAATGCGATGTCATTTACACGGCCGTCAGTTGACACAAATCACAACAAAGATTTTTTAATGTCAAAACAAGCCGAACCGAATTTTTATTCACACAGATGTTCGCATAAGCTTGAACTTGCTCCGTTTAGCGGTAAAACTACCGAGTTTTTAATGTTTAAACGTACTTACCGCAACACTCAACATTTGTTTACACCCGCAGAAAATCTCGTGCGCTTGACTACCGCGCTGCGTGGCCAAGCCCTGGAGAGCGTGTCGTCGTTGCTGTACACGGCCGAACGTCTCGAGGAAGTGCTCGACATGCTGGAGCAGACGTTCGCGCTCCCCGAGATGATCGTGCTGCATGAAATCAACCTCGTGCGGAGTCTTCCCAAGCTAAGCTTTGACCAAAGAGAGTTGAACCATTTTGCGTGTAGACTACGTAACTGTATAGCTGTCATCAACAATTTAGACCAGAAAGAACACATTTATTCAGTGGAACTATTTCACTCTGTGTTGAGTAAATTGACGCCTATATTGTACAGTCAGTGGAAAGATTTTGCGTATCGTAGTGATCAGTCTATACCAAAAATACAATTATTGTCTGCGTTCCTCGACGTGGAGGCTGTGAAGCACAATAGGTTTGGTTTAGTTCCTGATTACGCTAAGCGTCCTGGTGCTTTTATGTCAGACTACAACAAACGACCCGGTACAGTCGGCAACAATTTTACACCCAATTTTACACGTCGTGAAAATGTTCACGTCACATCGACACGCGGTTGTAGTGCTGATTTATGTCGTTACTGTAATAATAAACACAAACTAACTGATTGCAAAGAATTTCAGGCTCTGACATTAGATGATAGATGGCGCTGGTTGCGCGATGCTAAAGTTTGTTATAAGTGTTTGAAATCGAAAAACCATCGTTGGAAGAATTGTAGGATTGGTCGCTGTGGTATCGACGGATGTGAGCGCTTCCATAACCCGCTGCTGCATCCGCCGTCGACGCCGCAAACGTCCCGCACTGCTGATCAGTCTTCGACTCCTTCTTACAACGTCGTAAGCGAACACAACGCCACTGATAAAACTGTGACAATATCTAACATTACTGATTCACACACAAGTGGCAATAAGTCACCTACACAGACACGTGTATACTTGAAAGTAGTTCCTGTTGAAGTGAGCGGTCCTTGCGGAAAATATGACACTTTTGCGTTACTTGATGACGGATCTTCTGCGACCTTGATCGATTCGGAGGTGGCAAGTCAAATAGGAGCATCAGGCCCCATGGAGTCAATCAAAGTTGACGGAGTTGCCGGAATGTCAACGCACAAACCGATTCAACATGTGAGTTTTTCCATTATAGGTAAACATTGTTCCGAGACATTTTTGGTAAATAATGCTAAGGCTATGGACTCACTCTCGTTGTTTACACAAACTGTCACTCGAAATGACTTGTTTAAATATTCGCATCTAACTGATTTAATCGATGAACTTACATTTACTGATGCAACGCCTAAGATTTTGCTCGGTGCTGAGCACTGGTATTTGACAGTTAGCCGCGAGGTACGTGAAGGTTCCAGAAGTCAGCCAATAGGTACACGCACGGCCTTAGGTTGGGCTGTCCACGGAAGGTCCAGCAGCTGGACAAAACCTGTGCATTTCATAAACCACGTTTCTGTTGACGACGGTGGCGATTCCGCCATGAACGAACTTGTCAAGGATTATTTTAGCCTTGATTCTATAGGTATATCTAAGCCTGAAACTACCGTTTCCAATGAAGACGCTTTAGGCATTTTAGACACTACAGCCAGGCGTCTGCCGTCAGGTAGGTTTGAAGTCGGCCTTTTGTGGCGCAAGGATACGTCAAACATACGTGACAGCTATCCTCACGCTTTATCGAGATTTCTGGGCCTAGAAAGGCGCATGACTCGCGACCCAGACTTCAAAAAAGGTTATTGCGATTTTATAAACAACATGATAGCAAAAGGTTACGCTGAGGATTGCCCTAGCGACACCTACCGAGACACTATAAATTTAAACGATATACAGAAAACTTCTCGTTGGTTTTTACCACATTTTCCTGTTGTACATCCACAAAAGAAAAAACTTCGTGTAGTACACGATGCAGCTGCGAAGACTTCGGGTGTCAGTTTAAACTCGCTTCTGCTGCCCGGACCTGATCTTTTGCAACCATTGCTGCATATTTTATTTCGTTTTCGTGAAGGTTACATCGCTATGACAGCTGACGTGAAGGAAATGTTTCCTCCAATCAGGATAAGGGAGGTGGACCGCGATGCTTTACGGTTCATTTGGAGAGAGACTCCCAGCTGTGAGTTGACGGAATACAGGATGACTTCTGTAATTTTTGGCGCCGCCTGTAGTCCGTGCACAGCTTTATATATCAAGAATCGGAACGCTCAAGAATTGCAGAAGTCATACCCCGCGGCATCCAAAGCTGTCATCCATGACCATTATATGGACGATTTCCTGGGTAGTTTGGATGAAGCACAAGAAGCCTCACAACTGGCAGCTGATATAGTGACAGTGCACAAAGCTGCAGGAATGGAAATGCGAGGTTGGGTATCCAACGTACCATCCGCACTTACCGATGTTCCTGAAGATTTGCGCGCTCCTCCACCCGATAATATTCACGTAGGGCCTGAAACCTTTGTCAGGACTTTAGGACTTATTTGGCATCCTCAAAGCGACACGTTTAGTTTCCGCAATGGTTCTCCAATTTTTGAAAACCAGAAACTAACTAAACGTAAGGTATTGTCGTATTTAATGTGTGTTTACGATCCTCTTGGCCTCCTAACTCCGCTGGTAATTCAGGGTCGGATTTTATTCCAGCAGACATGGAGAACTGGTATTGATTGGGATACCGAGCTGCACCCAGATGCAATTCAAAAATGGTTGGCTTGGTCTCGACAACTGGCTATGATATCAAACCTCAAAATTCCTCGCTGGTACAGGTGCGGATTCCAGGGTGAGGGCATTAGTGATAGGCAGCTTCACGTTTTTGCAGACGCAAGTGAAGAAGCATACTCGTGCGTTGCATACTGGCGTTTCACATTTTCGAACGGGCCTGTGAAGTTGTCTCTCATTGGTGGAAAAGCACGCCTCAACCCATTGAAACCCGCTTCTATACCACGTTTAGAGCTCCAAGCAGCCCTTATTGCTGCTCGATTTGCCAATACTTTGTGTACCGGTCATGATATCCAACCGAATTCAATTCACTTTTGGTCAGATTCAACTACAGTTCTGAGTTGGATTCGGAGCGATGCGCGAACATTTAAGCCATTTGTAGCGAATCGCGTTGGAGAAATCACGGAAATATCAAACGTCAATGACTGGAAATACGTTCCAGGTGGCTTGAATGTCGCAGACGACGCGACGAGATTGAAAGATTCTGACATTGACTTGACGCGATGGCTCTCTGGACCAGATTTTTTATTACTGCCATCTTGTGATTGGCCTAAAGAACCATTGCGCTCGTCTGAAACTACATCTACCTTGGAAGAACTGAAACCCTCCAAGGAGTCCAAGGTACATGTAGGTTTAACTATTCTGCATAAACCTTCATCGGTTGTGCCCGACCCCTCACGCTTTAGTGAGTGGCTACGTCTGATTCACGCGACCACGCGCGTCTTCCAGTGCGCGCACAAGTTTCGGTCTCTTTTGGCACATAACACTCCAAATTCCAAAAATGCTACTAACGCTTCTTCCAACCAGGTCTTACCACTGTCCGCTGAAGAGGTCCGAAAGGCTGAAGTGGCCATTTTGCAAAGAGCACAGTCTGACAGCTTTGGTGAAGAGATCGCATTACTCCACGACGCCAAGCCTTTGACCAGGTCTAGCAAACTGCACCCGCTCTGCCCGATATTCGACAACGATGGCCTGCTCAGATTGGACAGCCGTATAAAGCACATGAAGAACGTTGATTACGCCACCACGTCCCCTATTATCTTGGATGGCCGTCATCCTGCCGTACGTCTTCTTATACGTCACTACCACGTGAGAGCTGCACATGCGTTTAACGAACTGGTGATTAACGAACTTAAACAATATTACTGGATTTTTCGATGCCGTAGCGAAGTACGCATGATTGCAAGAAGATGCTCCTATTGTATCAAACGAAAAGCATCACCTCAAATCCCACCTACTGGTGACTTGCCGGACGTGCGCCTTGATCACCATACACGCCCTTTTACGAACACCGGCCTAGATTATTTTGGCCCCGTCGAAGTGTCAGTCGGCCGCCGGAGAGAAAAGCGATGGATTGCTCTTTTCACTTGCATGACGACACGAGCAGTACATCTTGAGATCGTCACTAGTCTCTCAGCGGATTCTGCCATTATATTTTGATTTATAATTCCATAAGATTTTGTCCGACCATGGCACGTCGTTTGTTGGAGCTAACCGCCATTTATCTGAGTTTCATAACAGTGCGGTACAAGAATATGCTGCCAGCAAGCAGATCGAGTGGTGCTTTATACCACCTGCGTCACCGTTCATGGGAGGTTGTTGGGAGCGGCTCGTGAAGACGGTAAAGACTGCCCTTCAAGCAACTTTAAAGGAAAGAGCACCTAGAGAAGAGCTGCTTCACACCCTGCTCCTAGAGGCAGAAGCCCTAGTGAACTCGAGGCCCCTGACATACGTCACTGAAAATCAGGAGTGCCAAGCTCTTACACCATTCCATTTCTTAATTGGAGCTTCCTCGAATCAGCAGTTACCAGTTCACCTGGATGACGGAGTATTCTCACTGAGGAAAGAATGGCAGAAAGTTCTCCGGCTTTCAGAGCATTTCTGGAGCAGATGGTTAAAAGAGTACCTGCCCAGCCTCAAACCTAAGAAGCGTCACGGAACCCAGTACGAAAACGTAAAGGTAGACGACGTTGTACTAGTTGTTGACCCAGACATGCCGAGAGGAGTTTGGCCAATGGGTAGGATTCTGGCAGTGCATCCGGGCAGAGACGGAATTGTCCGAGTGGCTGATGTTGCTACCAAAGGCGGCATACTGAGGAGGCCCACCAGGAAGCTGGCTGTGCTCCAACAAGAAGCTGTGTAGCTAGGCTACACGGGGGGGATGATGTTAAGGAGTTTTTATATTACTTTTTATATTGTCTATGTTTTATTTCTCTATTTTTTTGAAGAACTATTGTTTTACCAGTTGTCAATATATTCTTGTGTCTAGCTGCTGTGTTTTTGTCCTCGCTTATAGTAGCTATCGAAGATTCCCGTACAAGGTCGTAAACGCCAAAGTAGCGGTAATTACTTATTACCTTCTGGAAGTTATCATATGACCCCCAATAAAAGACTTCACCAGAGTGCCAGACTCTGCTGGTGTTCGTTGTGGTGGTTACACGAGATGTGCGTGTGTATGCATAATTGTAGTTCTTATTAATCCTTTGTTTGTTTCTTACAACGTGTATACTAATTATAATAAAGACAGTATATAATTTGACCGTTGTTTGAGTAATATCAACCTGCTTCCTTTCTGATCCCCTTACAGTAATGGTATAGACAGATATTTATTTGTAAAAGAAGTTCCCTTAATATTTATACTCATCTTCAAAGAGGAAATGTCTCATATTCGCCGCTCCCATGGTGACACTTGTCATGAGCCTGGAATATGAAATCCCCCGTAAGCCTCTTATTTGTTGTTCTAGTAAAACGACGGGGGACATAAAAATTTAATGAAACTTCTCGAGCAAGTCCGTAAGCGCCTTTGTTGCAAATTTTTGATGTTTGTTCTTGTGTATCTTTAAACTTTGTATATTTTATTTAATTGGCTTTTACTTGGACTAAAAAAATATCTTTCCAGCCTTCCTTATAAAAACGGGATTTATCATGTATAAATAGTTTTTTATTACCAGTGTCAGTAATGTTCTCGGGAACGATTAGGTATATAAAATATTAGTTTTCCGTTATTTATTGTCCTGATAGCCATTGTAGTGATAATATGTCAAAATTCTGTTTTAAGTGACTCCTGATTACGCAAAAAGCTAAGAACGCTGTCTTAGAATACCAGTAAATACAGACAAATGAACGAACAGACAGTGGAGTCTTAGTAATAGGGTCTCGTTTTTTACTCTTTGGGCACGGAACCCTAATAAGACTCCTGCGGTGTTCAAGGTTCTGCAGCTTTCCTAAACTAAGGCAGTGGTCGCCATGAGCTTCTTCGCATGTTTTTTTGTTGAATCTAAAACTCAATGGACTTTTGTACCTACTATTTAAATCACATGTCCTAGTGCGCCCTGCCCATTACGATTTCAGCTTTACAATAATCATATTATTAATTTTTGTTACTCTGGTTCTTCTATAAATTACTTTGTTCGTGATTCGATCTCGTAGAAGATTATTATATTGGAAACATAAGAAGAGCTAAAATCATTATGTAGATGAGCCGTTATTTTCGTCTCTTTAATCTGATTTTAAATCACGTTTCACGGTCGGAAACACAGGACAATTTCAGATTTTTTATTCCAAACTTCGGACAAAAGCGTTGTATCCGAACGTCGTTAAGAAGTTTGGTTATTTCGCTATTTCCATCTTAAAGAAATCCTTGAGGCCTATAACATGATTTTGTGAGTGGAATTATAATGTTAACATTTAAATTGAAAATGGAAATTGTTCGTTTGGGAGTTGTTTTGTTAAATCCAAGTCATAAACAATCTCATAATTCCACGTAACCTCTTGGCTGTCATAAGTTTTACGGGTGGCCTAAATGCCAGAGCAAAACTTTCGTTTGCCTAATTGATTCATAATAATCTTATTAAAACTTTCGTGAGACATATTTCATTATTATATTAAGCGGTTTACACTCACGTGAAATTGTCAGGAACGGCCCGACATGTTTCGAACTCGTATGGAGCTCTTCATTAGGGACGGCTGCCCGTACACCGCCGTGGCAACCTCGTCATGCGGCAACATGTCGGGCCGTTCCTGACAATTTGACGTGAGTGTAGACCGCTTAATACAATAATTGATTCATCATGCACCATGCATTCAAATTTAGCATATTTTTCGATTTCGTGACCTCCAAAAACCCTATTTCACTTACTTTTAATAGTGCCCACTTAGTTTTACCTACAGTCGGTAAATTCCCTCCAAAAGTTTCCACCACTCAATCAACGTCGTTTATGTAAACATCCCTCAATTGAAACCGATCCTTGAAACTCTTTTCCCACGCAAAAAGCTATAATTTCCGACCGACCCGAAAATAGATTCCAAGAAAAATCCTGAAAGAAAATACTGGCAACATTTCCAGTCTAAATTAGTGTTTTTGTTGGCCTGAACCGACCCCAATTGCTAGAACCCGAGTATTAGAAATGTAAAACAGTGGAAATGAGTTTTAGGCTCGAATCTTCGGAATCGGTATCAATTAGTTTGGCTTTAGATTGTAGTAGCAATGGTTTTGGCAAAGGCTTGACGACTGGCTGATTACACTTGCTGAATATTCTAAATTACGTTATTAGCATCTGGAACAGCTAATAACAGATAATGGATTCGTACTTTATTTATTTAAGACTAGCTTTTGCCCGCGGCTTCGCAATTGCGATAAAACATAGGTATACGAGTAGGTACACCATCGCACGGGAACCATTTTTTTGCCTATGTGTTACATTAGAGTATTATCTCTCTCCATTCAAAAATCGTATAAATCCATTTAGCCGTGTCGGCGAGAAGTAACAAACATACACACACAACCTTTCGGTTTTATGACATTTGTGCAAAAAATATACTCGGCAATAAAATTTAAGATGGTCTCGAAAACATTTTTTTAGTAAAAACTTCTTTAAACTGTGATGCTTCTGTTTCGTAACCGTTGTCAAGGTAAAATGTGTCACGTAGAGTCAACGCTACGCAGTTTCAAGACTATTTGCGACTAAAATTTTAAAGGGAATGCATACGTGTCCAGGCATGCCCCTCTTAAGCTTAGCAGTCTTGCAGTGGCACCCGCCACCCACAGCGACTAAAGTGCTGTCAGAATTTATATACTACTAACGCCACTATACCACCACGCAAGTAGCATTGCCAGGCGTCCGGATAAAGCCGGACGTAAACTTTTTGATTGCGTGTCCGGCCAAAATAAAAGGTCCGGCTTGTCCGGCTTATGTTAGCGCTTTTTACATTTCGCAAACGAGCAAGCGTCGTGCGTTGCTGAGCGCAGGAGAGTCGACTGTCGGTCGCTCCCGGTTTCCTTTCCCGATACAATTTTTTTGTCGTACCTATAAATACTGAGACACAAAATCCTCAATAATCTAGGGTGTCCGGCCTTTTTACCCAAATGTCCGACCAAACTGGCTGGTCTGTCCGGCTATCAGGTTGGCGACCTGGCAACAATTCACGCAACTATAGGTGGTTGGCAAAACGAAGATGACGTAGGTAAGTTGTAAATCCAAACCCAAGTTATGTTTCATTTGGCCGAGTAACTATTTAAAGCATTTTTCTTTGCATCTGTAAACTATTTGAGATCGTTATAAAACAAACCTAACCTTATCTAATCAATAGGATGATATTTGCAAGAATTATGAAAAATTACATTGGAATAAAAATTCTGCGAAATGATTTATCGGCGAAATGAGACTTTCGACGAAACTTGGGAAGGGCTCCCGCTTCGAGAAAAGGTAGGTATAGATGCCGGCCAACTTTTAGAACAAAAATGGCGGATCTCCACATGTACATTTGTACGTAAATCGGCTACTGCGCAGTCAAGGTAATGCTCTAAAAGTTTGCTGGCACAGCTGTAGTGGCCGGCTCGTCTTGGCGGGGGTACTGCCGTACAGATACCAAGTAACATCTGTAATTTTCAATTTTCCGATATGGTAGGTGCGCTTTATACATACTCGTACTTAAGAGGGAATACCACTCCTAATGTTTCCATACAAATCGAGTATTCGTTCTCGCCTGTTTCCTCCTCCAAAACTTACCCAATATTTACGAAATTTTACAATCTAAATAGCAAATAAAAAAAAATTGCCAGTGAAATTTAAACAACATAGAGTTGTGCACTAACGTCCAAATTGCAACAACTTTATACGATTGTGCTCTAAGGTATCGATGGATAAATAGACGCCTAGTACACAAATTCTATAATAATTTGCACAAAAATCGAAATGGTACGACACAGAACATTTCCGTAATACCTTTCCATAATAAAATGGATCATCACCGTAGCCACGAAACTGCATGAATTTCTGATGAACTTGCGGGCGGTGCGCAAAACACACATTTTCATTTAAATTACCTATTAATAAAGAACTTGTTACGGAACCAAAACAAAGGTGTGCTGTTAGTCACCTAAATAGAGGCATACACATACACACTGGTAACGGTGTACAAACTGTTATGCAGAGGCGAAAATTTTTATATAATAACACTGTGTAGGTATACTTTTATTAATAACTAGCTGCGCCACGCGATGTGATCCGCTCCTCCCACGGGAACACTTCATTTTTTCGGGATAAAAAGTAGCCTATGTGTTAACCCAGGGTGTCAGCTGTTCATACCAAAATTTATCAAAATTGGTCCAGCCATTTGAGCGTGAAAAAGTAACAAACATACACATAAACACACTCACAAACTTTCGCCTTTATAATATTAGTGTGATAAATAAAATCGTGTGTATGAAAAAATGAAAATGTTCTTTTTCTGATTCACAAGTCAAAAAATCTGTGCCTCGCTTAATGCCCTTATTAAGAGCGTGTTACCGAAGAAATGCAAAATTGGCGAATATTATGTTTTGAGTTGATTATTTTAGAGGATTATTTTTTATTCAAATAATTATTCCAATACATACGTATCCGTATTGGTATGACCGTGACCGTACCGTACTTGCCGCATTATTTATTTATTTATTATATGTAGAAAGAAACAGTAACAAATTACAAACTTAAACACATTAATAGCCGAAACACGTTAATGACATATTATACATACATGTTATTTTTTAGTTTATAACTTAAAGAAACTGTTCACATCATTTTGAGATAACAGTTCTAAATAAAAAGCTTACAGTTCTAAACTAAAACTAATTAATATACTAAATAATTATTCGCATTTAAGGACCTGTGACACTATATTATTATAAATAAATAGAGAGGTGCGGCAGTCATCCATATTTTACAGTTTTCCCTCCAAACAGAAGTTTTCATCGTTACGAGACCCAAAATAATTTTATTATAAAGGGATATGAGTGTTGTTACAGGTTTCAATAATAAAACTATTTTAACGAATTATATCGCGTAGATATAAAGCCTGACAAGAAATATATGAGGATTGTGAAGAGGGCGCTATTTATAAGATTTATAAGGCAACAATTTTGCAACCAATCGCAACCCACTCTAATGACATTAGTTTTAAATACCTGTCAGTTCCACTATGTTAACCTCGTAATATCATTTAATGGAATGCACTTTTTTCCTGACTGTTTTTCGTGTAGTAAACACATGTACACTTTATTTATAAATCTTACGTTCACGACTGTGAATGGTTTTCGGCATTTTCTTCGGATATTTTTAAATATTTGTCTTTTAAAGAAATCGCCACGAATGACATTGACATTGTTGACTAACCATCATAAAATCATTGCCAGTGTAAGAAATTAGTTCCAGCGAAATTCCGCAATATGGCGCATCCTCATATATTTCTGGTCAGGCTTTATAAATATAAACTGTTGGCTGTCGAATGTAATGATTAGTTTTGAAGGCGCTGTTAAGATTTTTCCTTAAATAACGATTCATCTCCCTAGGAAACTATATTTTCAATACAATTTTAGAATTTTATAACAGACAATTTTATATTAGGTTTCCTTCTTACAACTAAGCCTCACAAACACCCATTAGGCTTCTCCGAAATCGAAAACTGTATTTTAGCCATTGCGATACGGTGTTCTAATTATAACTTGACAATTTTATGAAGCAAGTATTATATTTTACTAGCTGTGCCCCGCGCTGTTACCCGCTCATCCCACGGGAATACTACATTTATTCGGGATGAAAAGTATCCTATGTCCTTCCCCGGGATTGAAACTATCTATATACCAAATTTCATCTAAATCGGTTCAGCGGTTTAAGTGTGAAGAGGTAACAGACAGACAGACAGACAGACAGACAGACAGACAGACACACTTTCGCATTTATAATATTAGTATGGATAACAGACAATTTTACATTAGGGTTCCTTACAGCTAAGCCTCACAAACGCCTATTAGATTTCTCTGAAATCAGTATACCAACGTATTCAAATAGTTAAAGCTGTCGTACAGAGGAACTAAAGACGAGCTTTGCTTAATTAAATCTTAGCAAGCATTTCCAAACCAATAAACAGAAGAGGCATATTGAACGGAAGGACCGATACTAGACACTGCACACTTACAGGGGTCTTGTGGCAAACGGGGCACTAAAATAGTGCTGTTTGCAAAATGTAAATAAACCTTACGGCTCCTTAACGGTTCAAAAATGGTGTTTGTTTTAAACATGTTTCTCTATGATCAAATATGTTTCTTAACATAATACTTATTATCAATTAGCTTTTGCGATTTTTTGGTATATTGAATACAGTCTGAATTTTTCATTGATAATTTTTGTTTCAAAAACTACTCGAAATTGTCAAATTAACGCAGAAAACTGTTTGCTTTTATTTTTCATTTTTTTTCGACTGCTCGCTATGAAAGCATGAAATAACCATGTTCTATCATCTAGAATCAGAGAAAAGTATTATTCACTTCATAAAGTTGATTTCAATCAATATATTTGTCATAATATGAAAAAAAAAAATACATTTTAAAATGTGTAAGGCCTTTTAAATATAGTTTCTGGACCTTGAGTATCATGGACTGAATTCCTTGCCAACGAGTCTTTACCTACTCGGCATCAAGCAGCGATTATTGTCTTTAGTAACCGTGTCCTCACCTTCTTTGGCTACGTTTGCTGTCGGGGGGAGGTGGTTATTGAGGAACTTGTGGTCCAGGGAAAGGGTGAGGGTACAAAGCCATAAGATGTTGGGAGGCTTGCCACCAACATCTGACATTACAAAACTAATAAAACAACGAACACTTGAAATTAAACTGAGATTTTAAAAATATTTCTACAATTTAGACCACTCGGTAAGGTGCCCAATGCCCATGACGCTATGAGCATTCCCACGTAGCCTCTCTAGCACAACTGAGACACGCGAGTCTTTCTCGCGCGAGAAATATTATTGATCTCTTTCTTTTTGGTACTAAGAGAAAGCGACGGGTGACGCTATGTCGCGCGACAAGGGTCGCGTAGCATAAAAAATCAAAAATCAAATCATTTATTTTGCTAAACATACACAGGTGGTATAACAACATACATGTCAGTAGGATTTAGTTACATGAAGGCATGTTTCGCCATAATTCGGCATGCAAAATCTTATTCTAACTTAAAAAATAATAATAATACTAATACTAAACCCTAATCATACAATTTATCAAAATATTCATTTAAATTATAAAATGGTCGAATAATCAAGTAGGATTTTAATTTTCTTGAAAATTCATGAATAGTATTACATTTTCTTATGTCCTCATTTAGAAAGTTATAAATTTTTATACCATTATATTCAATACTCCGTTTAAAATTTACATAATTTTTAGATTTAGGTAACATAATGTCAAAATTGTTTCTACATAATCTAAGTGGTCTATTGTTATTGTTAATGGCAAAAGTGGACTTATTTTTATAGATAAAAATGCTTATTAAGTAAATGTAAAGTGATATCACAGTCAGTATTCCATGTTTTATAAAAAGTGGACGACAATTTTCAAGTGGTTTTGCTTTTCCGACATACCTAAGAGCTTTTTTTTGTAACAGGAGAACATGGTACACATAAACGCTATTACCCCAAACCTCAATGCCGTACCGTATTAAGCTTTCAAAATGAGCAAAATAGACTGTCTTAAGTACTGAAGAGTCCAATATTTTTGTCAAATTTTTCAATGCGTAACAGGAGCTGGCCAATTTTTTCCTTAGTAGGCTTATATGATCTGACCAACGCAACTGAGAATCTAGTTCTACACCCAAAAATTTAACCTTAGTGGCCTTTACTATGGGTAGTGGCAAGTCGTACGTTAAGCTATTTGTATGTCTTAGAAAAGGGAAATAAAAAGTTTTATCCCTGTTGATCTTAAGACCATTACATTTAAACCAATGTGTCAGGTCCGTCCAAGTCTGGCAAATTTGGGTCTTAAGTGCTACAATATTTTCATTTTCTAATATAATACTTGTATCATCAGCATAGAGGTAAACTGTTCCATATGAGATATTATACTGTAAGTCATTAATGAAAATAATAAATAGCAGAGGCCCAAGGACCCATCCTTGGGGGACCCCACAGTCAATTGCTTTTTTGGCAGAATTAACAAATTCAATACACCCCAATCTATCTACGTCAGATATTTCAACATATTGAGCTCTATCTGTGAGGTAAGACGTAAGTAGTTTTAATATAGACCCCCGTATCCCATAAAATTCCAACTTATCTAGTAATATTCTATGGTTCACAAGATCGAACGCCTTACTGAGGTCACAGAATATACCAGCACATTGCAAATTTAGGTTAAGATTGGTTATAACTTGCCGCACTAATTCAGTAATAGCTGTTACCGCATTCCGATTTTTCCTAAAACCAAATTGTTGAGAACAAAAATACAGATTTTTTTCTAAATGGTTAATTATTCTGATTGCAATTGCTTTTTCGAAGATTTTTGATAAAACTGTTAGCAGGGAAATAGGGCGGTAATTATTTATGTCTGTTTTGGAATGCTTTTTATGTAAAGGAACTACTTTTGCAATTTTTAATTGAACAGGGAAAACCCCCTCACATATGCATGCGTTGAATATATCGCACAGCGGTACACATAGGACTTCAATGCTGTACTTGATGACAGTAGTATTTATGTCGTCTGGACCACATGAATTTGTATTTTTTAGAGACCTAACAATGTTGATTATCTCTATCTCATCAATAGGAGCCATAAACATGGATTTTGCATTGTTAATGTTATTGTTTTTCAAAAGTTTCATATGTTGACCGCTATGCTCCGCATCGATTTCAATACTCTGGCCTGATTTAATAAAATAGTCATTAAAAGTGTTACTTATTCTTACAGGGTCATCAGTCAGTTCATTATCAATCTGTAGTTTGATGGTACCCTTTTCAGTTTTTTTATTTTTTCCTGTATTCTCGTTTACAATGTTCCATATGGCTTTGCCCTTAGATTTAGCTTTTTGTATTCTACTTTTAACATGTATATTTTTAGCCCTAAATATAAGTTTCTTTAGTATACTGTTATATGTACCATAGTATTTCTTAAGGTTTATATCATGTCTGAATTTACGCATTTCTAACATTAAAAATCTTTTCCTTCTACATGATACTCTAATTCCACGCGTTATCCAAGTCTTGTGACATTTTCTCAGTTTAACTTTTTTTAAAGGAAAGTGTTTGTCTATACAATTATTTATTATACTATAGAACAATTGTAATTTTCCTTCACATGATTTTTCTACGAATAGGTTTTCCCAGCTAACTTTTCTTAATTCCTCTTTAAAATTCTTTAGAGCAATTTGAGAATAATTCCTTTTAACCTGTAGTTTTACTTCTTTTACTGGTATTATTAATTGATCCAAAAATAATACAATTTGAGCGTCATGATCCGAAAAGCTACATGGTACAACATGCGCACTGTAGTTATCATACATGTCTGAAAATACATTGTCTACTAAGGTTTTTGATGTTTCAGTTACCCGAGTATAATCTTTTATTGTTGGCTTCATGTTGTGCTCCCTAAGCTTTTGCAAAAAGTCTTGAGACACAGTGGATTCACTTTTTATATCAATGTTGAAGTCTCCACATATGATAGAACTATGTTTTTTTATTTTTGGCTAAAAATTGCTCTAATTTTTTTAAAAAGTTTTTAGGATCACTGCTTGGACTTCTATACACTGTGCTTATAAAAATTTTGTAAGACTCTATTTGTAAAGACACACAACACACTTCAAACAGTTTTTCTTCATAGAAGCGCTCAACATTACAAATTTCACAACTTTTAGCGATGTCATCTCTGGCAAAAATAACACATCCACCTCCGAGATTAATCGACCTAGAGCAACTCGATATAATCTGATAACCAGATAACTTTATGCTGTTGTCCTCGGTCGGCTTTAGCCAGGACTCCGTTATACATATAAAACATGGTTTAATATCTTTCAGTTCCACTTCTAGGAGAGTTTCCAAATGTAGTATTTTGTTTCGTAAGCGATTAACGTTAAGATGTAATACAGACAGGCAGTTTTTATTATTATTTGAGTAGCAAATCCCCGCGAGGGGATGAGAAACGCCTATCATTGAGTTAGGCCTAAAAAAAGCCTCATTATTATTCAACATTGGTGTTTCAAATATTATTGAGCTATTTTCAACTGTATGGGTCACATTACTAACAAAAGGAAACAATGTCAAAGTTGTATCAGATCGTTAAAAATTGTAGTAAATCCTTGTCTGTTTACATTTCCGAAACGAGAGAACATATTGCTATCATAAGTTAAATTTAAATTTGAGTCCAAAATGTAACATAGTTCGTGTTGTAAATTATTCTTAATTAACAAGTTATTAAATATTTCAACACGTGTATTAAAGATATTTGAAAATCGATTAATTTTGAATGTTGGCGAACAAATTACAATATTTGTGTGTTGAACGAGACTTAACTGTTCTTGAATATATTTAACAATATTGTAGTAATTTGTACTAGTTTTAAAGTCCTTGTCGCCTATATAGATAACACAAAAATCGTTTAGATTGAAGTCACGGAGCTTGTGATGTAGGCCGGCGAACAGTTCCCGGGTGCCTGCCCCAGGTGATAGATAGAGACACGTGTTACTGCAGCCGAATTCCTGCTTTATCAACTCAAGCATGTAATTTGAGTGGTTGCTTATTACACAGAACTTCGATTGTTGTAGTGTTTTATTCACCTTCTCAGCCGAGTCAGAAGTTCGATATATGGTGTGTGTAAGGGTCCCGTCCAAAGGTTCTAATGAGGCAATAAACGGTGTACAAGTTATGTCCGTAGTTTGAAGATTTTTCACTAAACCCTCCATTTGCTTTCCGAGCGCTGTTATCTCATTTACTACATTTTTGACCAATTTTTCCAGATCAATTATTTTTAGTTGCAAGTTCAGTAGATTTTTGTTGCTCTCTCTCGCTGGCGACTTGGGTGATGGTGGAATATCAGAAACTAAGGAACATCTCCGTTTTTTCCTTGCAGTGCTGGTGGTATTGGTATTATCGGATAATGACGAACAGCACAAACATTGGAGAACTTTTATTTCCATACTTAATTGCTGATTTTTCCTATGAAGCTCATTATTCTCAATTATTTTATTTTCTAATTCATTTTCAGTGCTTAAAAGTGCCGTCTCTAGTGTGGATATTTTTTCGTGCAGTTCATTATTCTCTATGATTGAATGCGGTTTTGGTGTAAGACCATTTATGTCACCGTCCAGGCTCTTTGATAACAAACAAGATGGGGATAAAGGTTCATCAGAACAACCCGATATGTCACTTTGTGGTGTTGACTGCGAATCCCCTTTAGATTGTGATTCACTGTTATGAATCTGCTCAAAAAGTGAGGAGCATAGTTGTGCTAGACGTGCTAGCATTGCGGGAGAAAGCTGCCCGCGCGTATCCTTTGTTGCCTCTCTTTTATACGTTAGTAGCTTTTGCCCGCGACTACGTCCGCGTGGAACTTGGAAGTATGGAAGCAACCTCGTACAACACGATAGATATCCACCTAATCACCTTAATTAATAAAAGGGATTATTAAAAGCGCCTAAGCAAGTGTAAGAGCAATTGTGCTTTTGGTCTAATCATTACATTTCCTACAGGGTCATCAATGTCATCACGAATTACCTACTTACTCACTTTTCAATCTTTTTAGGGATAATTTCCAGGATGAAAACTATCCTGTCCTTCCTCGTATCTTAAACTATCTCTATGCCAAATTTCATCAAAATCGATTCAGCGGTTTAAGCGTGAAGAGGTAACAGACAGACAGACAGACAGACACACTTTCGCATTTATAATATTAGTATGGATTAGTATGGATTTGTATTATAAACATCATCCTCAAAATACAAATACGGAAAAATATGACGTTATCGGCTCAAAGATTCAACTGCTGAAGTAAACTGCGAACGGATGTCTTCTGCATAAATCACTTTTGATGCTCACGGATATGTTTACAAGGATTGCTATTTTCCTGCGGGCTTCTGATGGTTGCGTTTATCACGTGATAAATAAATGACAAAGCATCTGTCACTCACACTTGCCTTATGTCAAAACGTGGCAGATGCTTTGTCACTTATTCATTGCGTGATAAAAACAAACATCATAAGCCCGCTGATCAATATTATTATTTGTTACTCAAAACCACTTTGTATTTCATTACCGTAATAAGGTAAAAAATATAACGATTACATCTTTTGTATGTGTACAACCATCTTTGTTCTGCAATGTTCAATTCTTCAGATGTTATTTTCTTCTTTGGCGGTACACTCTTGCCAGAGTGGTCGTGGCCGTCACTTCGTTGATTTTGTGGCCTGCTTTACAATGCGACGCCATTCTTCTCAGATGTTATGGTGTAGTGAAAAAGTAACGAGTGAGATACAATAATACATAAAATCAAAAATATATAACTAAATTAAAAATCAAGTCACCGTGATATTTTGCGTTCCGCAACGCTGCGATTCGCATTACAGCGACGTAACATCGAATTGTATTTTGGATCTACACCTACAGTTACTATGTCCCTTTCTCAACGATTCGTCTTTTACAAAGGGTGTAGCTATCCGATTTATCTATAACCGTATGCTAACACACGATGCAGGCCCGAGACATTTCTCAATTGAATTGCACCGTCTGTCGCTGCCTTTAAATCGGATACACACGGGCGGGTATATCCAGTTTATAAACTGGATATACACGTGTGTGTCCGCTTATGCCTAAAGGCACAAATGGTTTGATGATTTACGTCAACCTTACCGTAAGTGGAATTTTCTGCCAAGGCAGAACGTAAAGCCTCAGTCAAACCACGGGCAGTAATTTGTGAAGGCCTAGATCGCAACCACAAACACCTGAAATCTGGGACGTTCACCGCTCTAGGTATGTAATATACTATTACTCTACATTAGGTTAAGGATTAAGACTCTTGGAAAACTTCTATTCCAATCCATCATTGGCTTTATGTCACACTTACCTGCGATTGAAATGTAATGCCTGCACCATCCTATAATACCCAAACAATATTGAACATACCTTTGTTGCATACCGTGCATTTTTATCTATAGCCACTAGTTTGTTTTACAAAAAATTAATACTTTACTTTGCAATGCGGATGTAATAAAATGTAAAGACACACATGCAAAAAAAAGGAGGTGAGTACCTATTTTCAAATGTCGACTGCTGTTCCTATAAATGCCTGCCATGCCTATGCAATACCTATACACGTTAGGGTACTCGGCAACTTAGCACTAAAACTATGACTAATGGCATGGTTAAAAATTGCACTGACCCATTATATAAATGTAGGTATGCTAACAGAAAATACGGCGCGAACATGAAACATTTCTCAATGCGATTGCAGCGTCGCTGGTTAAGGTGCATATACACGGACGTGTTATTTATATTGGTTTTATCTACACCCTTATTACATACATGCTTGTTACATTACTATAAAAAGTTCAGGTTCTATAAGTAGGTACAATACTATGTAGTGGTGGGAGCGGGGCTAGAGGAGCAAAAACTGTGATGTTTTAAAGGTCTCTCGTTATGTAACAGTTGCATAAACTTCTATAAAACTACCGGTACCATTTTATTTTTACTGTACACTTTTTATTTTTATTTTTGAAATTTTTTAAGTATTTTCTATGCAGAATTACGAGCTCTTCCGATGTAATTTAGGAGAAAAAAAGTGTGTATGTTCATATATTTCTGTGTTTCCATTCCGTTACCGCTATAGTAGGTTATATTATATATTATGGAAATGGTAACGGAATGGAACCAAACAATTTTGGGTCACTTTTTTCTCCACATAAGATCGAAAAAGCTCGTGAATCTGAGTAGAAAGTACCTACCTATAATATCTAGAATGTAAAGAAAAGTGGGGTGTACAAAAAAAAAAAACAAATCGTCCATCTACATGGTATTCGAACATTATCGCAACAAAAACCTAGCTACGTTAAAGAACAAGCATGATACACACAAATAAATCGGTGACACACATTACACATTCGTCTTCGAAAGCCGAAAGCTATTAGAAGTACCTACAATCCAATTTGGAATGCTCAAAGAATCGCCAAACTATTAACGTGGCAGTGTGGGTGGGGCATATTGATGGTAGGACCGTGGGGCAGAAAGGTTCTCGAGTGGTGACAATATACTGGAAGATGCATCGTTTGAAGCCCCCTACAATGTGGAACGACGATCTTGAGAAGGTTGCGGGAATCTGTTGGATATCGCAGAATCGTACAACGTGGAAATCATTGGCAGAGGCCATTTGCTAGCATGTCTGACTTTTTAACGTAAAACTGTTTTTTTTCTCACTCTTTTAACGTGAAACTCATATTGGCAGGCAGGTTTAACGAGCAATGTGCCCCGCCTATTGCCACTTAAGTTTTGTAACTGTCTGAGCTATATCTGTGACTATTGTATCAGGCGGTTTATACTCACGTGAAATTGTGAGGAACGGCCCGACATGTTTCGAACTCGTACTGAGCTCTTTATCAGTGACGAAGTTACCGCGCCGCTGTACGGCTAGCAGTCCCTGATGAAGAGCTCCATACGAGTTCGAAACATGTCGGGCCGTTCCTGACAATTTCACGTGAGTGTAAACCGCTTAATACAATAATTAAAATGTCTCACGAAAGTTTTGATAAGATTATATCTGTGAAATTGGTTCTCCTGTGGATCTTATCATTTCTGATTTGAGCATAAGTAGAGCTCACTCAAAATAAGTGACACTAAATAGTACCACAATGAAGGTTCTTAAAATCGAGTACCGCGTTTAGGTCACGAGGCTTGCCGAGTGGAGAATCAAATATGCTAATGTTCTTTTTTTGAAATTATTAGTTGAGTAGAGAGATGTCTTATGAATATTAAAGTTCTGTAGCGGGTACCATAGAGTATAGAATTTTGGTACAGGATTAAAAAGTGCGTTATTGTGATTTTGTCTGTGCAATTATAATTGACAGATAAAAGTACGAGAGTATAAAAACGCATATTGTCAGTCCGTCTGTCACCAGCTTATGCCCACGTCGCATAAACTTCTGTATCGAGTTTAAAGTTCACGAGCTCGCTTAACTGGATTAAACAGCGCTCGGATGAGATGCTCTTGTTTTGCCGCCATTTCGGTCTCTCTTTGCTTTCGTTGCCGATCATTTTATTGGTTTAGCCATTCATTTACGTAAATAAAGTACTACAAATATATAATGTAACAAAGTATTGGGCAAACTAACTAGATTTATCCTCAGATCAAGATGGCCTTAGCGCACCTAGGCTGAAACCGCGATGGCTTCACCTTCCGCTCTTGTTTGGACAAAGTTGGTATGCATTTGCAGCCAGTCGTATCGATGCACATGCAACCAATTACTTATTCATAACTTATTTTATCTCATAGAAATACAAGCTGCGCCACGCGGTGTGATCCGTTCATCCCACTTAGCCTATGTGTTAATCCAGGCTGTCAGCTACCTTCATACCAAAATTTATCAAAATTGGTCCAGCCGTTTGAGCGTGAAGAAGTAACAAACCACATTAAACACACTCACACACTTTCTCCTTTATGATATTAGTGTGATAATTGTCTGTCTAATATGTGACGTACGTAATGGCCGAAAGGCGTAACTAGCTGCGAGCGCGCGCCGATTTCGTCCGAACAAAACCGGAGAGCTAGTGCACTGGAACGCGCTGGTAGGTATGTAGACTATCGGCCCATCTTGTTAGTTTTCACAATTTATTGTATATCCTCTTTTATCAGAAGTTTACACACAACATTTGACAAGCCCCCTAACGATATTTATCTCCAGGAATCCATTGTTCTCTTTCATTTAAAACGTTGTATGGTGCCTGAGGCTCGGACGAGGAATTTTTAATATTCAACCCGGTCAGCGACAATAGCGGGTACCGTACTGCTATTCTAAATTAAAACGACGTATCTCAGCGAACACTAGCGACACTTACGACCTTTTTAATTTGCAGGGGTGGCAGCGGCATGTGTATTGTTGACGTTTCCAAAGGTCATATTGGTTGGGACTATATCAATATCTGTAGCGCTCTATACTGATTATTTTAATTATGTTTATAGGAATTTGAATGTACGGATGAATTGCATAATTTTGTGAGTTTTATTAGATGAGGCTGGTTCAGGACACTCGCAACCAAGCGTGCCAAAAGACAGCCCGTCAACTGTCGCGCGACATAGCACTACCCGTCACTCTCTCACATTACTGCACAGAAAGAGACGGATAATTATCTTGAGGTCATAAAGCCAGTCTAACAAGCCTGCGGTCGCGTGTCCCGTTCTCGTATTGGCTTCCATAGGCCATGAAAATGTTGTTTTCTTACATGACACTGCATGTATAGTCTGGAAAGTTCTGAGAGGCTTTTGCTGATCAAAACGCACGATTTGAGAGAAAGCTTGAAAAGATTTACTTCGTCTAGATGTTCTCAAGCGCGATTGAATTTTTTATAAGATTAGAAAATAAAAGTCGATATTTTCTTTTCATCTAATCTTCAACATAATATTTTAGACTCGACGACGCTTGAGTAGCATCAGCTGTAAGACATCTATGTACGTATACCAATACTTCACTTTACAGATGTTGCAATTTCCACTCCAGGATGTCTTATTAGAGCATTTTTGTGGTTTCTACTTTTGTTCCGTATTTATTGTACTACAAAATATGTCCTAAAAAAAAAAAACGTTAATATTAATGAGTAAACCGATATCTCTTACCGGTTAATTTCTATTGATAGAGGTTGGCGGTCCCAAGCCCTGATATTACATTCCTTTTGATTATTTTTCACAGCTTATTGAATTAACCACATATTACGTAAATACCGCAGTTTTCCCACAGCGTTCGCGTGATTTATGTAAGATCACGAAGGCTTGAATTTTTTATATTCGGTACAATATAACCTAAATTAAACATTTAAATCACACCGACACTAGTAGCTGGTCATCATAAGACCCTAATTTATTGAGTGATAAAGAAAATACTATGCTAACTACAAAATTTTGAATTCTTAGCTTCAATATTGGTTGAGATCTTGTTACTAGTTCCAATTAAAGCTTCCTATTTCCTCCAAACATAGCTAAGACCCATCTTGACGGACAAGTCATTCGTTAAAAAAACCGCACTCAAATTGGTCCATCCTTTTGCGAGCTACGATGCCACAGACGACACACCGATACACATGTTAAACTTATAACACCCCCCTTTTTTCAACGGGGGTTAAAAATAAATTACATTTCATCATAGATTTCTTGAAAGCAAAGTCTCGTCTTATAGCTATAGGTATACGATACTCTTTTTAAGCGTCAATGCGAAGTGCTATAAGTAATACAGTGGTTATTCGAAACCAACCCCTCATCCCTTGGGTGTCGTGGCGTAGCGACAGGGAATGTTGTGGGCGATAGCTGGCAATATATGACTGACAGATATGATTGCAATAATGCAATTCCAAAGGGGAAGGGCCACGCAATCATCAACTCCACGTAGTTTATCAATCGCTTAAGTTTGTTGTTTAATGTTTACCCTTTTTATAGACGAACGTTTCATAGAATATTTCATTTCATAGACATATCATTTCATCGAAAGCATTTTTCTGTGAAACCATATAATATTTTAGACTGTTATAAAACAAGCCTAACCTAGTCTACTCTGTAGGATGTCATTTGTCAAGATTTATGAAAAATTTATGACTTCAGTGGAAAGATTGTGTATGAAACGAAAATTCGATGAAACGTTTATTTATAGAAAAAGTGGATTTCGTTGTTTAATTCTTTACTAATTTATTTAAGGTGGAAGTACTAGTACTCGACATTGCAAGGGATATTTTGTTTATGTTTCGTAATAGTACGTTAATTTACACGTCTACCGCAAATTTATTCGTCCCTTATGAGAGGTATGACTTTTACCTTTATTAAATGGTATTTATATCATGTAATGATCATATAAAAAAATCTCGTAATGTAATGAAATGTAAGTCAATAGGATTGTCCCAGTACATGTCACGTGCTTTTGCAGGCAGTCAGGTTGTATATTTTATTATTTTGCGTGTGAAATTCGATAGCTACAAACATTTCTCATGTATTCATTCTATTTGCTATGAAAGTAACGGTAATCTTATCTTATTTATCGCAGTTGAATGTATGGTGACGCGTATTAGTACGGCCACAGATTAATATAATAGTGTACGGCGTCGAGTGCTAGTACTTCCACCTTATTAGTATTAATGTATAATTTTTTTTACTAAGCTAAATCGGAAGCGCTTCGGTCGCTCGGTCAATAAATATACTCCTGTCCAACTGTCTCTGAAGGTGTTAACATCAAGATACGCGCAAATTCCTGTCTTCCCGACCCAATTAGGCTGAAATTTAAAACCCGACAAAAGCAGAGCAGTGAGAAAGCAATCTCAACTTCTGTTAACAGTTGCAAAAGTCGTTTCAAATTGACGCTGGAAATGACAGCTCGTTACATCTAGTTACAGCAAAAAACGGCCTAAGCGGCTTCGAAATTACTATGGAGTTATGGCGTTTTCTTTTAGCATTGTACTCGGTCCGTGACGGGCTGCGGATGCCAAAAGTTGGGTCCATCGCGATATTCGCGATGGCTGTCATTAGTTGAGAAACAAAAAAATTTTGAAGATGTTGAGAATCTCGATTTTGATTATTAAAAATATGATTTAAGTATTTATTTTCATGAGGTCACACATGCATCTGATGTTTTACTTTTTACAAGGCAATCACGTGAATTTACTTATAAATACTAGCTGGAAAAATCGCAAATTTACTAGTTTTTAGCCCAATATATAATATGCCAATCATAACGTTCCACCAAAACAAGGGTGACCAAGATTAAAAACTTTGATTCCTGTACGTTGTAGGATGAAAATTCGCTTAGACTTCCATTCCTACCAAATACCTACTCAAATCCTATATGTAAGTATTATGGCTATGATATTATAATGTACCATAATAGATTTTCTCAATAATTTCTTGAGAACGTTTTCCGACTTAAGGAGAGGAAATGTTTTCGAATAAAAAAAACATACCTACAAAACGTTCTCCGTTTCCGATATTCTCGAAAACACCACATTACTAGCTAAGGGCTCTTTCCTTCCTTATTTTCAAAAAAAAAAATAAGCAAAAGTGGAATTAAGGTGTACTTACGAGAACAAAAATATCTGAACACGACCCTATTGTCAGGAGCATAAAATCGTGTTCAGATATTTTTGCTCTCGTAAGTGTAAATGAACTCGACTGTACAAGTAAACTGCATTTTCGACATAATAAGTATTCCGTCACTAGAAACTCACACTTGTCACATAATGTCCGAGCGATCTTACAAGCAGTAACAGGGGTGTTTACCCGTAACATATTAATATAGAAGTACATGAAGTATGTTACCGCTCTGGCCAGGGGATGAAATGGCTCTCGATACTTCCAACGGAAAATATAAATAACGTCGGCAACTGACCCGACCTACTCGGCGTCCCCATACACCGTAGCGAAGAATTTCTTTTTTAATAACGTGATTGCGTAAAGTGTCCTATAACCATCCACGAATAAATGAACTCTATTAAACGATTGGAGCGAACAAGTACTTATACACCAACATAACATAACTATAAATAATGACACAAAGGTAAATTAAGAAAGAAAAACCGGCCAAGTGCGAGTCGGACTCGCGCACCGAGGGTTCCGTACAAACCTGCAAGGTTTACAAAGTTCTTATAATTTTTTTTTTCACGGGTTAAAGGCAATTAGATCTAAGTATTTGATATGAATTTCAACTTGATAGCTCTACGCGTTCATGAGGAAAAAAGTAATAAGTTTATATTTATTAAAAAATATATATTTTGTAATGTAACTAAAAATTTAAGGTTTTCGGAATTTTTCCTTTATGTGTGCTATAAAACGTTGCTTCATGCCAAATTTCAAGATTCTAGGTCGACTGGAAGTACCCTTTAGGTTTTGATTCCCTTGCGAGTAGGTACTTGCGAGTTTCAAAATATGCAGCTTAAATTGCTGTTTCTTTTGATTGCGTTGACATAGAAGTTTGATTTTGTTACAGCTTAAAGGTATTACAGACCTGAGTATTTGGTATGAATTTCAATTTAATACCTCTACGCGTTTATGAGGAAATGGGTAGTAAGTTTAAAATTATTAAAAAAAAATATATTATGTGATGTAACTAAAAATTTATGGTTTTCGTAATTTTTCCTTTATCTATGCTATAAGACGTTGCTTCGTACCAAATTTCAAGATTCTGAGTTCACGGGAAGCACCCTGTAGGTTTTGATTCCCTTGCAAGTGTCGAAAATTTGCGGCATAAACGGCTGTATCTTTTGATTGCGTTGGCTTAGAAGTTTGATTTTTTCACAGCTTCAAGGGACAGTAGACCTGAGTAATTGATATAAATTTCAGCTTCATACCTCCACGCGTTCCTGAGAAAAAGGGTCTTGACAGACGGACGGACGGACAGACGGACAACAAAGTGATCCTATAAGGGTTCCGTTTTTTCCTTTTGAGGTACGGAACCCTAAAAATGAATGCGATCTACTACAATCTAAGCAGAGGCAGACGCGGAGGTCGCGGGTTCATATCCCGCTTAGATTGTAGTAGATCGCATTCAATTTTTCGTTCTTAATTTACCTTTGTGTCTTTATTTATAAAAATAAAAATGTGGTATTACCACATAAAAAATATGAATCGATAAAAAGATTCTATACAAATATAACATAACTATCTTAACATAAGTTATCTTAATATTTTCTTCGGTTTCCGCGACTGTCACACATTTAAATAAAACAATTTAAACGGATTATATCGCGTATATTAATTATTAACAACCTTTGACAACGGTATCTGTAAAGGTACTGAAACGTCAGGGAGGCTCAAATAATTAATATCGTCACTTGTAATATGAATTAAGGTAACCGCCAAATGACGATTTTTCAGGAGAAGCCAAAAACTAAATTGCAAATTACAAAAAGTGCAGTAACATTTTATTTCCTTATCCGATTAAAATGATGTATAGTAGTTATAGCTTAATTTTGTAAGATCTTTCAGTTGATAATAGTCTCAAAAAGGCTGCTAATATAGTTTAGAAAATAGCGTGGCTCTTACGTTAATTTTTTTTCCAAAAATGAGGAGTTACGTTTACACAACACAACATTGATTTCAAAAAATGAAGAACTATTTAAAGTAAGTCACAAAAAGGTAAAAAAAACCTAACGTAAGGGACACACATTTTCAAAACGTGGACTTACATTAGCGGAATTCAGCTATGGAATTTTTAAACTTATCCAATTGTAATAAGGTTTAACATAGAGTTAATTAGTGGCAGGATAAAAACTCGTCGTCGTAGTCGTGATAAAAACTGATTTAAAAGCGGGAAAGAGTTTATTTTTTGTTTATAAAAACCAAAATTGGTAAAGGCACCTTTAGATTTAAAGAGTATTAAAAAGCACTTAATCTTCTTTCCAATCTGATACTTTTCCTTACTGTTTTTCCTCACTTTGCTTTTCTTTCTCCCTTTCCTACAATATTTATATACCTTTTTTACCTACGACTTTTACTGAACATTCTGCTTTCCCTTTTTCTCTTTCTTTTTTATTTCTTTCTATATAGTTTTCTTCGTATTTATTACCTTCTTTCTGTTCCATTCATCAACTCCCTCCCTTTGATTTTAGTGACTTAAGTTTAAACTTCAGCTTTACGTTGTATAATTTCGTTTAAATTATCAATTTTGTCTTTACAAAGCCTAAGTCCTATTTTCAGTGTAAGGCTTTTCCCTGTCTGAAACTAGCCGAATGATCTTTATTTGATTCTTCATTAGTAATTTGACCATTTCCTGGCAAACTGGTGACTAAATGTTTCGTTACATAATTAGTAACTCACTTTCACGTCACTATTATGAAGTTGAACGTCAAGGGGTAAATTTACGACTGAAATGCTTCGAATACCTTCGCTATTGGGCTTGGACATCTTTCTTATAGAGCTGAAACGGATTTAGAGATTTTCTAATATCTTGTAAGCTGCTGTTTTCTCGCGAACTACTTATTTGAAGCATCATTGGTGTCCCGTTATTAGTAGAAAGTATGGTCCAGCTCAACGCCTTTCTCTGGCTGAAAAAAAGAATGGTCAAGGGGCAAGCAAATAGTTAACGTGTTTTATTGAATCATCGCATCAATACAATGACATTACGTTGGATACGTAGGCTACTGAAAAAAAATATTGGGAGTATCTCAGTCACTAACCTCCACCATATCACTATTACTACCATCATTCATTCCTGTCTCTTGTTTTCTAAAAATGATATACAAGTATATACATGTATATACAGAAGTGACTGATTTTCACAGAAAAAGTTTTCACAGTCCGTTTAACCAGACATTTAAGAGATTCCCTAAAAACGAAATGCATTAAGCCAGATTGTTTCAATTAAAAGTACCTAATTCGAGAATTACACGTGGTATAAATAGGCATAATAGCTAATTAATAAATAATTAATAAATAACTTAACTTTAAAAAGTTTAAAACATCAATTTCTATTTGATACTGGAATTCCCGACGAACTTCATTACGCCTTAGAAATACGTCTCCCTCTTGAGGTGATAACAATTTCTATAGTACTTAGTTTTTTCAAATTTCCCTTTTTTTTGTGTAATATTATTATTCATTTATTTTTTATGCCGTAGAGGGCAAACGAGCAAACGGATCGCCTGATGTAAAGCGATTAACTTAACTCGTAGTTTTTAACTGTACTTATTGATGTATAACAACGCAATGACACAATACTGTCTTTATCACGAATCGTTGGAACCAGGGATCGTTACCGGTATTCATAAAACTTATTTCAAATGCCATTACATATAATTAAAGTATTGGTACAGAACTTTGAAATTAGCTCAGTAAAATAAAGAAATGTGTAATAATAAGCGAAATACCGAAATTGAATACCGGTATTTGTATGGAGTCGAATACCGGCATCCGATCGCTGGTCGGTACAAACTAAAGAGGCTACCATATCCATCACAACACCAAATCGTAAACAGACGCACGCGGTAGTGTTTGTAATTGCTTCCTACAGGCAAATGTATGGTCGTCTCACCGGTATCTACTCATCAACACTGCAAAGGAAAGAGATGGTCGCAAAGTTCCTGGTAACCAAAATAACGTAAGCACCAGGTCCGTCTTAATTAAGTACATAATTTTAATGTAACCGTCATCACTCGAGGCTTGGGAAGACAAATAATAATGTAAGAGGCATTAATTGATTTAAAAACTACGAAAACTTTAATGTTACTGACTAAATTATATATTCAACCAGCTTGTAGTAAGCACAATTTGTGACAAGATAAGACTATAATTGACTTTTTAATGGTTGCTTTCTTATAATTTCGTTTAATTTTTTTTTGCCTATCTAATCTGAGCATGTAAATCATTTATGTACCTTAATATTTACATGATTTGATTCAAAAACTAAAAGTATAACCCATTTAATGTAAGAACCATTTTATAATTTTTATCTAGCTTTGAAGCTAACGTAACAGTCAATCGGTAATAAAGTGCTATAAATTGAGTAATGTAAGAGTCATTTATTTACCGATGAGTCTTACATTAATGATTTTTGTTCAACTTTGGCCAATACTTGTGGTTACGTTAATCTGATATTAAGTAATTTACAAACGATGTGCCATACACCAAAATAAATACAGAAAACTAAAAAAATGGTCATTTTTTGTTTAATGTAACCAACATTTTTTTCAAGATATTGTAATTTTAATAACAGCAATGGATAGATCGTCAAATTTACAAACGAACTGTATACTTAACTCAATTTCGTCATTTTGGCGGTTACATTAATTCATATTACAGGTGACGATATACGCGATGTAATCCGTTTAAATTGTTTTATTTAAATAAGTTATCCTAACCTAAGAGATCCTATCTAAACCGATGATGGGGTCCCACAGATTACTGTCCTGCGGCACCCATGATGCCGTGCCGGCTTTTCTCCGTTGAATAGCAATGGTTTGAGTGGCTGAATGGCTGAGGAACGATCGGACTCTGTCTGGTCCAAAGAACGAATCCTGATTGAACCGAAGTTGGTTAAAATCCGTTCAACCATATAGGCGTGCAGCGTTTTATGAGGCCACAAAATATAAATAGATGGCGTTATAGTCAATGCGCATACGAAGACAAAATAAAACATAGGTACATCGTGCTGTGTGTTCAGCTATAGAATAAAAACATAATCTTCTTTTTCACGTGTTGGGTACCTTATTAACAGGTTCACTGCTAAAAACTTTTCAGACAAATTACTGAACTTGTCTGCGTTACAGTATGGAAGCAGTATCTTTATTATTTCAAGCCGTTAGCATTTCTAGTGCGAAACGGTGTGAAGAAACTCCATTTCACTCCAACGCACCTCACACCTGTGTACACGATGTACATCTGTACTGTATACTGCACAATGTACCCTGTAAAGTATAGATACCCGCACCAGGAACTCGTTTTATTTTCGCTTCGTCGATGCGTTACCATTGGAATACGTCGGGAATTGAACCCGCTACTTATCTGTTGAGTACAGTTTGCCATTTTGTTGTTTTATTTCGTTGTGGTACGATGAAGAGAATAGGGATCGATGGCAAATGTGTTTACGGTTCACTTTTAATGATTTGAATATAATTTTGTTTTTGAACGTTCTTGGTTGCTCGGTCTGAATTTTTTTATGATAAAGTTACAACACACGTATGAAAAATAAAAACACAGACGGTAAGTAGGTACTTGATTTCTTATCGAAATATGCTTTGCAATCTTGAAAATAATAAGGAAAAAGTGCTCAGAAAAGAGTTCTTACCTACTTATAAACAGGTAAATATCGGACAGATACAATATTTATTTATTTATTTATTTAAACTTTATTGCACAAAACAAAAGTCAGTACAAATGGCGAACTTAATGCCTAATGGCATTCTCTACCAGTCAACCATAGGGCCAAACAGAGATGCTTCAAGTGGGTGCAGAGTAGAAAATTAGTCGTTCGGAGAGTAATCAAGATACAAGTGAATACATGTATATATATACATGTATTCACTTTCAATATGAGCCACACATAAAACGATCAAGTCCCAAAGTAAGCTCTAATAGGTTTGTATTATGGGAAATTAGACGACGATACTTTTATATGTAAATACATGCTTATATACTATGACCCAGGAACAAATATTCTACTTAAATATTCTATTCTACACAAACGAATCCGTGAATAGTGCACCCTCAGTGAACTCTTTCAAAAATAGACTAGACAAACATTTACAAACATTTACAACACAGAACACAAGTGAATAGTGATATGCACGCATCAGCTATAAGCTGCCTGTGCATTAAATAAATAAATAAAATAAAATAAATAAAACATTAGCCCTTGCCAGAAACCCAGGACCGCCCGCAGGACTTATAATATAACGTTTATTAACTCAGATACAATATGAACTTTAACACATTGCATAATATTGACTTTGAATAGGTGAACAGTATCTATCCTGAATATTACGGTTCACGCTTGGCAGTTTTTAATTAATTCCCTGTCTGTTCAATACATCGAACAAAAACAGATCGTAAACACGACGCAGCATCAGTCTATTCGGTACTTCGAAACACTGAAAACAATTATGTTTACAGCATGATCCAAACAATGACTGACATTTGCTTACCTCAGTGATAATTGCTGTTTTAAGTATTAGAAACAAAACACACTTTAAATAATTTCTTACTCATACAAAAAAAAAATGGTATTTATGTACTACAATTGTCACATATTAGAATTGTCATTTTATTTAACTAAATCTCAGTTTGTTGTAATAATTGATTTAAAACAGTCATGATTTGCTATCCTTCGAGTCTTCGAGTATCGAGTTCTTGAGTGGCGATCACGCACCCGACGACGCAGCGTGGGTAGGCCCCCTGGTGAAGGTCGAGGGAGTCCGCTGGATGCGGGCGGCGCGGGACCGGTCATGGTGGCTTTCTCTGGAGAGGCCTTTGTCCAGCAGTGGACGTCTTTTGGATGATGATGATTAGTCATGATTTTATAAGATTCGAACGGGACACAAGAGAATCGGGTAGTATTAATTTATGAATTATGATACACAACTGGCAACACAGAAACGGATTGTTAGTTAGAACCAACTCGAATTCAATCATAGCACGATGACGTAACCTAGTGTCGCCTGTCATTTCGGAGTAGCATACCTGAGCATATGTAGTATGTAGGGTCGATTGCAAAAAAATGTACATTGTTAAAAGCTTAGTTAACAAAAAATCACGATCGCTTCCTTTGTGTGACGAAAGTTAGTCATACAAAATGTATCGGTAACTTTCGTCACACAAAGGAATCAATTAAGTTTTGTTTTAATTAAAGCCCTTAACAAAGTACATTTTTTTTGCATTAGACTTACTATGGGTAACGGGGTGTAATGTATAAAAGTGACAGTAAGGGCCAAATACTACATTTTACGCCAACTTACCTGAGTAAATTTTCACTAACTTTTCAAGTTATATTGTGGGAGCATGTGAAAATAATCTCGAAAGAAATCTTTTGAAAAACAATCCAATGCTGTCTTTGTTTTAAAGAAACGTTTCTTTCTCGCAAATTAAAACTATCTCGGTGGAGTTGAAAACAAACAAGACGGAAATGGTGACCCGCTTCCCATCCCAGGGATGGTTCGGTGATATAAATTGCTGCTGGACTGGGCGGGACAGTTTTTACTGCATTTAGCTCTAGGTGAATTAAAACGAATAATGTGGACGTCTTTCGCAAAGTTTTGCTTTATTCAGTAACAGATTTTACCAGCGGTTTCGTTAATGCTGTTTATAAATGTTTGATAACTTTGGTTTTATTAGATCGACGTTTATCTAACAAAATATTTTTTTTTCATTAAGGCGCAAGCCGCAAATGAAAGGAAACGTAAATGATAAAAGATTTCATTAAGTCAGAATCTGTTCTATTGCGGCTTTGCACCAAGCTGTAGACTTATTTTTGATGAATATGATTTATCTATACATAATTTATGGCATATTTAGGCGTGTGTAGGTGTTCTGTACGCTCCATTTTCTGAATAGGAGCGTACAGTACACCTACACATGAACGCTACGCTACGCTGAATATTACTTTTCCCCGAGTTCTAGGTAGTAACATAGCTATTTCAATTTCGAGTAGTTTTTGAAACAAAAAATATCAATGAAAATCTCAAACTGTAGGTTTCAAATATACCACTAAATCCCAATAGCCCTGTTCTAGGTTTCATCAATATATTATGTTAAGAAACATGTTTGATAAAGAAAAATGTCTAAAACAATCAGAATTTTGAAAGGAATAAGGCCTGTTAATTAACAACGAATAAGGTAAGATATAAAGTTATGGTGATTCCGGACCAACATCGTCGAAATGAGAGACCTCAATCAATCCTTATTTTATAAAAAAAAAACTATCCGTTCATTGTTTCCAAAGAACAAACATTTCTATCTCACAAATTAAAACTATCTGAGTAGAGTTAAAAACAAACAAGAAGCGCCGCGGCCCCGTTTCCCAGGGATGGTTCGTTCGGCGATATAAATTAGGGCCGCGACTGTACGGGACAGTTTTTGTTGTTGCATTCAGCAGGCTCTAGGTGAACTACATCTAATATTTCGGACGTCTTTTGTGCAATTTTTAAATATAACTTTATTCAGTACGTCCATTCGCGTAAACAAAATAGTGCACTGCTAGATATTTTACAAACGGACAGGACAAGAGACCAGTTGCTCCAGCTAGGTACTCATCCGCTGTTCCGAGCGCCCGCGCGCGACTGCATCCCACACGTGGTGCCGAGGTTTATGATGCGGCTAGCCTACCACAACACAGCGACTTACGATAACAGCCCAAGGGCTAATATAATCAGCAACAAAAAAATGGTCAATGTCATGACCATGGCACATTACATTTCTCAAGTTTTTTGACTAAATCAGCGAAGCGTCTTCATTTCAGCTTGGTAAAAATTCATTCGTATTCCGGATGTTCCAGCCGTTTGAGCGTGAAGAAGTAACAAACATACACATAAACACACTCACAAACTTTCGCCAGTTTCGCCTTCATAATATTATAAGTGTGATTTACTTGTCGGAAAGTTTTCGATTTTTATTTCATTTAAAAGGGCTAAAAATGTAA
Organism: Apotomis turbidana; assembly: GCA_905147355.2. Taxonomy (NCBI): domain Eukaryota; kingdom Metazoa; phylum Arthropoda; class Insecta; order Lepidoptera; family Tortricidae; genus Apotomis; species Apotomis turbidana. The sequence goes on along the minus strand of LR990292.1, from coordinate 17,618,818 downwards.
AAAGTTACATACTTATTTCAGTCGTTTTAAAAACAGTAGGCGAGATCTACGTCACGAACAATAGTTAGGTATAACAGTAGCTACACATAAATATCTGCAGCGTGTTATTATACTAGAATGTTAGTATACGTGTATGTACTGCTCATGCATATATTGGTGCAGAGATTTGTTTTTTTAAGTCGATAAAAAACGAGAAAAATTTGGGGCTTTTCGCCGACTAGTCTACTGTTTGTTCTTTCGACGCGGACAGGGGTTTCGCCTTTTTTCGAGCTCAGTGTCGCCTCGGAAAATGGGAAAAGGCTAGTAAATCGCGTTAGGCGGGGACAGATTCGATGGGCCTAGGTTATTGAGCGCCGATAGCTGCGATAGGGAATCCGGCAGATTTACGCAACGTTATCGTTTATTTAATGCTTTTCAGAGATATATCTTATATAGGTATATAGAAACTCAGTCAGTTGTATATATAAATACCGTATATTATACGGTAGGTTGTATTTTTAGATTTCTACCTCAACTGCAAACTGAAACAGTCAGCTTATACATAAATGTAACTAATATTACATTTTATTCAGCCAATTCCAGCATCTTACGCATAAAAATTTCCAAGTCAGGAATTTCCTAGGATAGAATATTATAGAATATTGTATTCTGTGGATTAGGAGCGATTTTCCAAGTTTAGTTCTGGTGTCTAGTGCCTTGGTTTGATCACAGTAATGCTGTAGCAAATTTGAGTAATAATTAAATGGCATATTAATATTATGTCAAGTGATTCATTTTGGCATTTTGGAATTCAGGCAAAGTATTCTCAAATATACTTTCCGTGACACGTCTGAGCAATTGTAAATGTATCAGTGACTTAATACCCTATAAATACACCTAAGTCAGGCCTTTTCATTCCAAAGCGGGAATGCAGTTAAATAAACCCGATAGCTCCAATCTTGCTTTTATTAGGAGGCACTTGATTAACATCGACGCCGCTGAAACGCGGACGAGTTAGCAATAGGTTTATTTACCCTAAGAAACGAGTAGCATTTTGTCTCTGGTAAATCTTTCCTTCGGTTTACACGTGTTTTATAAACAAACGTTCATCGAATTTTCATTTCATAGAAATTTAATTTCATCGAAAGCATTTTTTTCTGAAATCATAAAATATTTTGGAATGTTATAATACAAACCTAACCTAACCTAAAATTTGTCTATGAAATGAACACACAAAAAATACCGACTTCAACAAGAGGAAATCGGGTTTCCAAAACAATTGAATGAGTTGCTATAAAAACACATCATAAATGTGCCTATAATATTGGAGGAGTTCCTTCAACTCTTCATGTATTTCAACATCAGATCTTCACTAAAATGTTATTGAAATAATTTTAAGTACCTAGTCTCTAACAATAAAAATAACCGAACTGAGAACCTCCTAATTTTTGAATTCGGTTGAAAACCAATCTTTCATGTTTGGGCAATGCACAACTGGTCTGAGGTCTTTACAGTAATAAGACTGCGACCAAGTCCAACATGATGTTCGGGCACTCCTATGACTTTCCAGAGCAGTTGTTCCACGTTACCCAGCTAAATTCGTTAATACAATCAATGAAACACAACATCACTGAATTATGATTATGAGGTTTCTCAAACTGTTTAAATAAGTAGGTAGGGGAGACTGAGGGGTTTTGAGATAACGTCAATTTCTTTCTCTTTATCCGTTAGTGAAGCAAGGGTGCACATTGAAGCGCCCGCGGGCGATGGACGACTCTAAACAGCGTTATTGCCGGCTTGCTTATAAATTTAGAAAGAAGTTTCAACTCATCCTAGATATATGTGCGTTAAATTAAAAATTAATACCTACCTAATTAAAACAAAATTTTAATTTTTAAAAAACACCGCCCCCTATCTTTTCTGGTCCAAAAGTGCCCACAACGCTTGCAGCATTTCCAAGCTGGATCGCAATGAACAGCCTTTATACCAGAAACGACTCGGAGCGGGGGTCTTAAAAACCACACAGTCTCCCCTGTATTATTATGGCCAAGAAGTTTTAATTTTTCAGTTGACTCCATCGACTGGACTATCACAACGGTGCAACATCAGTTAAACATTTCACTTAGAAATGTATTCGGTCTTCGGAAACGAATGCGGTGCTATTTATTTTAGTGCAGGTGTTCTATAAACTATTGAGTACTTATTTTTTTAGAAGACATTTATTTGGAGAAAGCCTTTAGTTTGGATACAATTTGCTGCAATCCAAAAAGTTTATATTATTATACTAGCCATCCCAGCTCACGTTAAAATGTAAACCATCCTACGGGAAGTATGCTTTTTTTTCAGGAAAAAAGTAGCTTATGTCTGTTTAAAAATTCATGCAAATCCATCCTGCCGTTTCGGCGTGCAGAAGTAGCAGGCATCTATACCCACATACAAACATTTGTTTTTATAATATTACTAGCAGCCTGTATTAGTCCATGTATCAGCTACTTCCAATACTGAATTTTATCAAAATCGGTGCATCCGTTTGAGCGCGAAGTTAGGTACTTACAAACATTTATTTATTTATAAATATATTTACATAGCATTACAGACTTAAATCTAATACACTGTGAAACTAAATGCACACTTAAGCTAACAATCAAATAGAAACACTAGTGATACTGTTATAACATACTATAAACACACTTACGGACTTTCACCTTCATAATATTACTAGCTGGGCCGCGCGGTGTTACCCGCTCATTCTACGGGAAGACTACATTGTTCAGGGATAAAAAGTAGCCTATGTGTTAATCCAGAGTGTCAGCTACCTTTATACTAAAATTTATCAAAATTGGTCCAGCAATTTGAGCGTGAAGAAGTAACCAACATATATTACACTCACAAACTTTCGCCTTTATAATATGTATAGTGTGATTACTGTGATTATAGTTAGTAGGATTTCTTCGGGCGTTGTAAATTTCTAACGTAATTCGTAACATAATTAATTATTCGTTCATAATAGTTCCGAAATATATAAAAAAAAATGATATGAGGTACGAGCCCTAGAAAATAATAACGAATGAATGGAATTATTGAATGAATGGAATATTCAGTTAATCCGATACTGGGCAGCCTAATAACGCCCTCACGTAGTTGTCAGAAGCGATAGACGCGAGATAAGTTGAGCCGAGCTAACGGGTGAAGAATGGAGACGTTAGGACGTGGCCACAAGCGGGGCGAGTAGCGGAGCGGACGATATTTGATACTGGACAGCCTAAAAATGCTCTTACGTAGTTTTCAGAAGCGATAGACACGAGATAAGTTGAGCCGAACTAGGATGGAAGAATGGAGACGTTAGGACGTGGCCACAAGCGGAGCGGATAGTGAGTGCTCCAGGCAGAATAATGTTGTAAGGCAGGACGAGTAGACAAAAGAGAAATTAGTTCTTTGTCATAATGAGAGTGGACGAGTGAAGAATTGAGATGTTAGTTAGGGTCTTGTCATAAGCGAAGCGGATTTCGAAATGACAGTATAACAAGACAATGACCCCAAAACTTTCTTTGAAAATGTGTAGGTATGTGTGATTGGCTGAAATTTGTATAATTAAGGGTTCATTAGAAATACTACCGCCTATTATTTTTTTATTTAATCATTTGTCGGTTACCGCGACCGTCACACATTTAAATAAGAAAATTTAATCTATAGTTTACTAAATGAAAGTAGATTTCTGCGGTAACAGAAAAACAATCCTGACCCAAAGACAAATTAATAGTAAGTAATGTAGGTAACAGACTTAATTGCGCTACGTAGGCTAGAGGCCTTACAACTAAGTGTATGCCCACATTACCTAAATAACCTCAGCCAGATTAATGTTTTAATGTACATTATCCAGGGTAAAGGGCAGACATATTGAACGGACGGCAACTACGCATGAAACTGTCAATAGCGCTCGTAGGTTGATCTTTGGTCAACAAAATCCGCTCAAATTCGGTAAAATGTTATTTTCGTCAATGAATGTTGTGGCTTGATTATACTAGTAGCATTATTGTAATAGTACATTACATAAGGTAAACTTGTGTTCGACATTGTCCCAACAGTTGCCATCTTGAATGTTATGTCATTAGCAATAGAGCTAGTAACAGCATGGTGTCAACTATAACGACTGAGCCGGCGGTCCCGGGTTTGAATCCCGGCCAGGGCAAATATTTGTGTGATGAACTCGAATATTTGTTCTAGGGTCGTGGATGTTATCTATATACCTACGTATTTATATATATTATGTATATCCTCGTGTAGTACCCATAGTACGCAAGCTTTGCTTAGTTTGGGACTAGGTTGATTTGTGTATGATTGTCCCATAATGTTTATTTATTTATTCAGGCATTAGCTTGTCAAGCACAGGGAATTTTACCTTACCTAGGGCGGTGAATTGGGGGCAGATCGCGGGTGTTTGTAATCGCTATAAATATGCGATCTGAGGCTTTACGAATTACCGCCCGTGGTTAGTATAAAATTGTACGTCTTTTTATTTTCTCCCCAGAAAATCACACTGGCCTAGGGTGTCGTTAAAAATAGTACACCCTCAATTTACCGAAGCAACACATACCCCACGTCTTTGTTCTATTCATTCTTGGAAATATACCTATCAACGGGTTTAGCTGATTCAGTTCATTCAGTACGTAGTAATGAATTAATTATGTTTCGACAATATCGTACGAAAATACTAGGGACATAAACACAGAATAGAAACACAGAAAAGCTTACCTTATGGATCTTTATCGAATATAATATTTGAGGAGTAGAGTCAGACCGTGGAGCGTTTTAACCGCCATTTCCTTTGCGTTACCGAAATATCATATAAGAGGTATACGATAACAAATCAATAACATTTAAATGAAGTAAGAAAATCCGCTAATACTTAAGCTATGTTCCTCAAAAGTTCATGCATCTTCATCGGTTTAAACTGTTGTCACGTTATTATCTTACTAGAAATGTGTTCCTAGGTTCAGTAATTTCGGCTCTACGTTGATGAGTCAGTCAGTCAGTCAGTCAGTCAGTCAGTCAGGACTTTTCCGTTTATATGTATAGATGTACATATAAAATTTCATTTTTAAAAGATTCTTGCAATATCTTCCATCGCTGTCACCCCCTGACCTGCGCCAGCTGTCATCCGAAGACGCAGTATTCCGCCCTGCTCGCACAAAATGGCGTATCTTTGCAGAAAATCACGTGTCTTACGTCATCTGGTAATCGAAGACACAGTATTGTACGCAACCATACGTCAAGTTTGACGTTTATCCAATATACTACGTGCTTGCGGTGGCTTGATCTAATCGGTGCCTGTCGACTCTTTCATCTGTTCGTCCGGAAAATCTGCTAGACAAAGGCTTTATGTCTAATCTCTGATCTACATATAACAAATGTAATGTTTTCTTCAATAAAACCGCCGAATCAGAATATCGAGCACTTTCTTTACCAGATGACGGATTTAATAGGAATTAATTAGAATTTTGTAAGCGAGATTACAATAAAATCCTCTAGTCTTCAATCGGTAATTCGTCCATCTCCCAATCCTTCATTGTGTTGACTCTTACATTCAATCAGCTGTCACTCCGTCATCAATACTCATTCCTACATAAATATATTTTTTTGGTGAATAAACTCATTGGAATAAACCAAGGTCAATCACAAAGGAAACAAATCATCTATCACCACTGCTAAACAAAGGCCTCCCCACAGCTGGCCGCAAAGAGCGATCTTGGGAAGACTGCTTCCACCGACTCCCCGCGACCCTCATAGTATTGCATCCACTATAGCCGGAATCGATTTTCCTCAGTTTAACCAAAACAGTGTTTTATCTCACCACTAAGCAATCAGAAGGTAGATAGGTGCTGTATGTTTTATTCTTAATTGTCTACCCGGCAAACACTTATTTCAAAAAGTTTTCAAGTGGTTCCACTTCGTGCAATCCCCGTGAAAATTAAACGCTATGTATCTTGGCATTTGGTCTTTATTTCTGTCTAATATACTTTCTAAATACTTCATATAGTAGGAGAAATCTGAACACCAATAAAGTCCCTTTTCTAGGTTATATCGGTAAAGTCTCCCTTGTTACGCGACGCTTAGACATGAAACTTAAATGTTTTCTTCAATCATGATGTATGCTGGTTTTTCAATAGGTTTTATACTTTTTGAGCAAAAAAATGTTACTCAAATTTTGCGTAATAATATTTAATGCCTGGATCTCGGCCGACAAAGATGCGTCAGATGTCTGTAATCACTTCGACGTAGTACTAGAGCCGCCACCAAGATGGCCCTGCATACTTGACGTCGTAAAAAACGTAAAATTGTACAAGCTAGTGAGAACGAAAAAAAATCGAATGCCATGCCATGAAATAAATCGTGGATAAACAATATTTCTCAAACATATGCAAATAAATAAAAAAAAACACCACTCCGAAAAAAAACACCTGTTTAGCCTGTTCATGAACACATGCCTTGTTTAACAAAAAATTACTTTCCGGCTGAAGCCTTCAATTTTGTATGAAATTCCTTTACAGTTCTCTCGAGCTGTTCCACCCGAGACGTCTTCGAAGCCTGTTAAACGCACGTTATGACGACATTTAATTCCACGTTTGAGAAAACAATACATCAGCCCCGCAGTCTAATTTGCCGACGACTAGTCAATCTCATCCTCATGGGGGTTGGTAATGAATCGCCAGCCGCAGCAATATTGACAGTTGGGGAATAACAAGGGCGCTAATGTAGCCATCGGTGGTATCGATTACAATGAGACTGGTGTATGCATTGGAACCCCTATGAGATCATTAAACTGGCTTTTCCTTGGAAGGAAAATTGCTTTCCCCGACTTTTATTTTTTGTAGCTGGAATAGTTTCATCCCCGTATAGTTTCATCATATCATTCTCTCCGATATCTGTACGGTTCAAAAGCTTGGTAAGTACGTTAATATGATTTATTACTGTAACAAAACGGGATTTAATCGCGTTTCATAAGTGTTTATTTAATTACCTCGATGTTTCGAACGTGATGTTAAATTCATGGTCTCGAAGGGTTTTTTTTTGTTGCGGCTTTCACCTTCTTGATGGGCAAGTGGTATTTCGCCAATGACTCGTTTCGAATCGCACACGGCGACAAGATTGAGGATTGATATCACGTTGTAATTGTGTACGTTGTAATGTAAGAAATTATGGAAATACAGCAAAAGACAGCTCCGAATCATAACGAGGGTGTTTACTGGTCACTTTGGGGTCAAAGGACTATTGGCCAAGTTGGGACTGTCTGACAATACAGATGTATGTAGAATGTGTGGCGAGGAGGCAGAGACAATGAAGCACATACTGTGTGGATGCCATGCCCTCGCCAGACTTAGAATGAAGGAATTCGGTATTGGTTACCCAGAACCGAAGGAATTCCAGGCACTACCAACTGGTTCCATCATCCGATATATGAAGGTGGTGGAACAATCCTTTGAGTAGGCGCGATGGGGGTAACTACACAAAAGATCCCGTTTGGTCGAAGTGTATCCGCAAGGACCCCTTCCTAATAAGATAAGATAAGATATCACGTTGTACGGTGAGGTGCTTTTTGCAAAGTGATAGCGATTTACAAAAAATCACGCGGTCTATCGGGACTTGACCCAAGAGGGGCTATGTACGCTTCAAGTTGAATGCTTCATTAACAATTCACTCATTCGTTAGTTCACTGCACAATACGCTATCAATACTACACATTGAATAACCAAAATAAATAAATAACGAACAACGACACTTAAAGGCATGGGGCCATCTTGAGTCACGAACCGGAAAGATTGTAGGCGGGCATTAAAGTCTTCTTGTCGCGCGAGTATTTCGAACTACCCGCACTTGGTCTTTATTATATATTTATTTTTGATTTTAAGGCTCCAGGGGCCTTTAATCCACTCTGTATTATCAGTTTGCTCACTGGGGTTGCCACTCGACCGACACCCAATACTTACAATATCTGTAGCTTGAGAACGACTTATTTTATGTGATTTAAATTTGCTGATCATTGGATTTCACGATGACGAAAACTTAAAACCATCCTCCCGGTTGAAATGTATGCGTTTTCTTATTTAAATGTGATTTACAATGGAAATCGAACAGAGTAGTAACTTATAAAGTGTTGCGTTTTTATGACATCATAAAAATCGCATTTGCCTCATAGACGCAATAGCCTTAGGCGACCCTATTTCTGTATTTACCTAATAGTCCGTGTATCTGGTTAAACGTGGTGCTAAAGGAAATCAGTCCAACACCCTTAAACCGAAATAAATTGAACTCAGTAAAATATCAGTTCATAAAATGACAGAATGCGCTACCCTTTTACCCCTGTATTGCATTTTACAACGAGACAGTGAGTGAATACTGACATTAAACTGACATATTCAATTCACCCTTCTAGAAAACAAATATTGAATTACCGTTGCTGTGCGGGATGCCTTAAGCTCGGGTTTAGGATAGCGGTGCCGTCACATAGCGGCTGTCTCCATACTTCGTACTTACGTCGTACTAGTACAAAGTATGGAGACTGCCGCTATATGACGGCACCGCTATCCTAGGAAACCAGAGCTTTACAGCTTTATATTCACGAATGCACTAAAAGAGAACATCTTTTTCACGTTAACGATGCAAACCACCCGAAAGTCATAAATTCGATATTATATGACGAACAAAGGCGCTTCGCTGGGCAAATATTTGTTAAACATTGCCAGTCGATCCTACCGCAGCATGGGTTTGACAGGGGACTATTTTATGGCATTCTCAAAAGAGAGAAAGGCTGTAAATCATAGACACGACTCGGGTACCGTCGATATCGTGGAGCCGTTTAGACAGGGCATGTGTCTTTGAGGACCATCTGTTTTTTATAACTGCGTGATCGTATTGATATGAAGTGAACTATAGTCTATTTCATATAGCTTTGTGCTCGTGACATCTGTCATCTCAGTACATTTTATAACTTAAATGCGATTAAAATGTACTGAGATGACAGATAAATAAACACGTATTAATAGTTTATAATTATGTGTAATTATTAGTAGTCTTATTATTTTTAATACCTTTTTATACACGGTGTTAGTTTATCTTCTTCTCGTACTCACTCATTTGCTCAAAGGTTAACTGGAAGAGATCCCTTATAGGGATAAGTTCGCCTTTGTACCTATATGTTATTTGTAATAGATGTATTTTTTAACTGTTTTTGTGTACAATAAAGTGTTTACTTACTTACTTAGGTACTTATAAACAATGCAAAGATCGACACACAAAGCATAAGGAAAAATTCGAAAGGTTGCTTGGGTGTTAGGGTGGCTGAAAGCTTAACGCGCTGGACCGGCAATTCAGAGGTACCGGGTTACGCATTTAATTTTTCTTTGAGCTTTGTATCTAATGTAAAAAAATGAGACATTACATGTTTCATACATTTATGAGATGACAGATGTTACAGAAAGCTATGTGAAATCTATAGACTAGGAATCTGATGAACTCATGTGCACAATTAAGTGGTGTGGTTAGACATCGGTATGCCCTGTAATATACAGAGTAAAACGTATAATTGACATCATTTAAAATTTTTAAATAGTGTTAAGTTTAAACAAATTTCATTATTTATTACTTATTTACACAGAGTCCTAAACTATTATAATTATTTGGTTAAACGGACTAATCTTGAAAATATCCAAAACGGTGAAAGTAGCGTCGTCTAAGAATTAGCACTCAAATGACGTCACCTTGTGGAAAAATTTGCAGTCGCAAACTACAAAAGTAACATGGTACAATTTCCATACTAAATCCGTATTAGTACCTAATAGTCCGACTGTATTATTTTCTGCGCTGCGACCGACCTTTAGATTGCGGAACTTTTCAAAAAGATTTTTTTATCATAACTTGGGATATATTTTATCCTTTATATGATTATATTGGAAAAACGCCTGGTTAAAAAAAATAATGTTGCCAATTCGGTTATTCAATACCTAGAACCCCGAGAAAAAATGATCTAAGGAGACTCACACCGTTACGGATCTTTAAATTGGATCTTGACTATTCACTAGGATCTTAAAGGGTTGGCAATGCTCCTGGCGTCGAGCGTCCATAGGCGGTGGTAAGTGCTTAACATCAGGCGGGCCGCATGCTTGTTTGCTACCGTCGTGGTATACAAAAATTCACACCCGCTATGATTCAGCAACGTTTTATGCTATTTCAATAAAAATCTATTAGTTGTGTAAATCTCCAAGGCTGCAGCTAAGGCAACATTAATGCAATAAAATCTAAGCGTCTCGCTTTATATGAAATTCTTTACAAAATAGGGCTTACCGGAACCCTCCGAGAGCCATCATTCGACGTGTTACCAACGTGCCAAAAAGACTTATGTGCCTCGAAAACTTATATATGTTATGACGTTTCATTTTAAAACACAAGTACACGCAAAGCCTCCCTTTTCTGGCGTGAATATTTGATCAATAAGGCGCCCTGTAAGACGGTTTTACTAAAATATCTTTATTTTTCTGCAACCAATGATAGGGTCCGGATTATTGGGGGAGCATTTAATACTTTTTTTTTATGCAAAAACCCTAAAACCCACGGCAGGTTTTCTGTAAAGTATGAATATTTCACGTAGCTCCGGATTATCCTGAAATGCAAACATGAGTGCAGCAGGTGATTGGATTGGGTTTATTCCGTTTTGAAATGGATTCCATTTGTTTACTATAATATTTGTTTGCTATGATATTTCATTGGTGTTTTGGGCGGAATTTCGTTCAGATCGACACGATACCTATTCTTCGTTCATGATTAACAGTTGGTAATGTAGGCACACACAAATACCCTGGACCGAACCCAAATTTACCTTCTAAACCGAAGAGTCAAAGGGCCTGGGACACCATAGCCTCCGTCACCACCACCAATTCATTAATTGCCGCATCTTCAGGAAAAAACCGGGCACGACTACTCGCAGTGTCAAGGCCTGAGGCCGGACAATGGCTCCATGCCAACCCTTCACCCACCACTGGCACATTCATTGACCCCTGCACGCTTCGCATTGCTGTCGGTCTCCGGGTTGCGGCTGATGTGTGTGTGGAACACAGCTGCGCCTCTTGTGGGGCCCCAGTAGATCGACTTGGCCACCACGGACTCTCCTGCTCCTCGGGCGCCGGCCGTCTCTCCCGTCATGCTGCGCTCAACGACATCCTCAGAAGAGCGCTCGTCAGCGCCAACGCTCCCGCAGCACTGGAGCCCCAGATCATACGGGACGATGGCAAGCGCCCTGACGGGATGTCGTTGATCCCTTGGAGAATGGGCCGCGCGCTGGTGTGGGACGCCACCTGCGTATCTGCGCAGGTGGCCTACCTCTCAGCAACTATCAAAGCGGCCGGAGCGGCGGCTGACGCCCGGGAGAATTTTAAATGCAATAAATATAAGTGTCTCGGCGCCCAGTACGAGTTTATCCCATTTGGCGTCGAGACACTAGGTCTGTGGGGTAGGGCTGCGCGTGGGCTTCACAAGGCGCTAAGCAAACGCCTAAGAGAGGCAACGGGTGAACCTTGCGCAGGCAGCTTTCTCGCGCAAAGAATTGCCATCGCAATACAGCGCGGGAATGCTGCCTGTGTGATGGGTACGCTGCCAAAAGGACCTTGGTTTTATAATACTTTATAATAGTTTTAGCCACCTTTTAGTATAAGTTTATTTGTTTTTTTAATGTTTTCTTGTAAATAAACAATCTTCCCTTTCGTGGTAAAGCGTTTTTTTATTAAAGGTTAATTTTGCTATCTAAATTAACATTTATTTTCGTATTTTCCAATGAAAGTTATGTATTTTTTTTTGTATTCATCAAATATTGTTTAACATACACAGGAGGTGTTAATTTTAAATTATCTCATTACTGTTTTTTTATAAAAAAAATCTTTACAAGTACCTAACTTTAAAACAACATGGCTGTCTAGACTTAGCTCGACATTATCTTTTTGGAAGCCTCATATCATAAGCCTTATAAAAAAAAACTTTACAAGTACCTAACTTTAAAACAACATGGCTGTCTAGACTTAGCTCGACATTATCTTTTTGGAAGCCTCATAACATAATTATAATAGCAACCTCATTAAAGTCCGAATCATCCGTCGAGTCATCAAAGGTCAACGAACTTTATCTCAACGTGTTTGCGGCTACATAGCGAAAACACATCAAATATTGTTTAACATACACAGGAGGTGTTAATTTTAAATTATCTCATTACTGTTTTTTTATAAAAAAAATCTTTACAAGTACCTAACTTTAAAACAACATGGCTGTCTAGACTTAGCTCGACATTATCTTTTTGGAAGCCTCATATCATAAGCCTTATAAAAAAAAACTTTACAAGTACCTAACTTTAAAACAACATGGCTGTCTAGACTTAGCTCGACATTATCTTTTTGGAAGCCTCATAACATAATTATAATAGCAACCTCATTAAAGTCCGAATCATCCGTCGAGTCATCAAAGGTCAACGAACTTTATCTCAACGTGTTTGCGGCTACATAGCGAAAACACCGTCCGGTCGTGTAAGGCAGCCGGGCATAATCAGGGCCTACTGCAAGCTGCACTATGTTATGCGCAGAGTAAAGAAAATTCAGGGGCCACAGATAATTCAGACAAGATACACGGATGTGTATCACTGGATAGTGACAATTTGAGGATAGAGCACACTTGGCGTATTTACATTCACGTCAATATTAACACTGAAATACGTTGCCTGATCGTCTAAGGTAGATCGGCATAGGGCCTACTCACTACGTTATGCGCGGAGTAGCGTAAATCAAGGACAGGAGCAAAATGTGTTGCCACCGCATTGCAAACCGCCATCGCCAAGTTAGTGCTCTCAGTTGCACTTGTAGCTTTGACGAATCAAACAAGCGAAATTTACATGCGTCTCGTGAAGACGGGCTCACTTAGTGCTAAACCGCGCTAATAACCTATGCTCCAGCTCACACTTTGATGCTGGGTTCCGCCTTCTGTCTCTGTTCGAGCAAAATCAGCGCTTGTTCGTAGCCAGTCGTGTAGCACCATAATCTTGTGTCGCAACGCCCTACGCCCGATTTCGCGCATCTTTAGAATTCTCTTTCATTCTAAATATGTAATTTAAAATTGAAGTGTCGACGATTTCGGATTACGTCACTATAGTTCTAGAGTGCGTTGTGGCGTATTTCACACAAACAACCAATAAATATAGTTCTGAAGCGGCTAAGCAAATATCGAACAAGAGAACCTTCGGTCGTTGTGTATTCTGTGAAAATCTTTATAATTATATCGTTTAATTTTAATAATATTCACGTAATATTGTTCTCATGTCAAATTAGATTTGCACCCAGTTGGGCTGGCACTACCAAGGTATTCAAATCAAAGAGGTGGTTGCGGTCTCTGACTCTAGTTACTCTGTCCATAATATACGATCGATGGGGAGCTTACGTCGGTTTGACATCGATGCTTCATGGACAATTTACGCGCGTCCAGCCCATATTGATATTGTTGCACATAAATATCCAACATAACGCAACATAAATACTGCAGCGGTGGGAATTGAATGGAGGATGCACTAGGGAGTAAAGTTATTGATTTTGAAGTGAGATTCTAGATTCGGTATCGTTTTCCCGAATTAAATATGCCATAATGTATCACTTATCAAATTATTCATTTGGCATGAATCTACTTTTCTGTGTAAGCTGAAACTTTTTGTTATTATTATAAAACAAACCTAACCTAATAATTTCTTCATGAATAGTGTTTAAAAAATCACGAAGAGTTTACGGCTAAAAAAGTTTAGGGCGAATGGAAATTATAGCAAATAATACATTTATCACAAATTAAATTTAGGCAAGTGAAAGTAGGTAGGCATCCCGAGATTCCCGAGTTGCTAAGATCTTCATAACGTTTTGAAGATCGCTCTTAGAATACATAACTATTCATTTCTTAAGTAATTTATTCTGTAATAGCGGGTGGTAGCGGCTACTTTGAAAAACAAATTACTAATGTAGACGTATAGCGGTGTGAGCGACCACGCGACATTAGAATCAACGATAATACACCGCAGTTCAAGAGTACCCAGTACCCTTACCATGAATTTACAGTGACCGTACTCGCTAGCGACTGCGTAAACGATTTGTACGTAGAATTGTAGTTCTGCAAAGTCTAGGGAGACTATTTTCCATACAAATCTTTTACGCAGTCCTTAGACACTGTCCATAAGATCCCTTGCCCAGAAGCCATAACTAACAGCGATACCGTTAAACCCTTTAAACTGTTTAAACTGTTGGCAACTATATCCTCAAAATAGACCACGGTGTAATCTTGACTTGCCATGCATGTGCGCTAAAACTTGGATAGCGCGTTGCATAGATAAAAACAACTAGAGGGATTGGCTTGAAAAACGCTCGAACTGTGTATGGAAAAATGATGCGTGTACTCTTCGTTGAAACCCGTTGCGAAAAACTTGGTGTAAGTTTCACGGCGCTTAGGGCGTTTATGCCCTATTAGATATCCTATTATTTTTATTTAATATATATGTTAGCGTCAAGGTGTTTATAAAATACCTATGGACCACAGTTGTCTCCAAGTAAATGATACTGATTGATTGATATCCTATCTATAAAATATCATACCCATCATATTGGTATATTAGAACTTCTACTGAAAATTTCGGTATTCGGTATTCGGTAAAGTAAAAATGCCAAAAAGAAAATCTCCAAATTACTTGTTAAATTTTCGCGTAATTTTCATTCTGATCCAGCGTCCGTCCAGTAGGTTCATAAGAAATTCTGCAAAATAACAACAGAATCTTTCAAAACATACTTTAAAGAATATTTTGATAGACAGGCTCTCATTGGAAGAGTACCTAAGCTTAATATAACTGTAATAGTAAACAGTGCATTTAGTGAAATAGTGAGTGAAGTGATACGCTTTTTGCTAAAATATCACCGTACAAAGAGAAGAACTGCACTTTTTACCATACCTATCTTATATCCACCCTGCAATGTCTACTGAATATTTCCTTTCGAATATTTGTATAATCTTGACCTCGCTTTGAAATTTTAAAACAAAAACGCCTGAATAATTCACCAAGCTCGGAGGAATACTTAATTAAACTAAGTTTTTCCAATCCCCAGTTAAGTTAGCCGTTGTTTCGGAAAGTGCTCTATCTTATCTTTGAGTGTATCTTTACTTTTGCCGACCCAGCTAATTCCGCTGACCGCGGAAGGGTTAACTTAACTGTTATTCCGGAACTGGGAATTTCATTTAATTTTACATCACTACTTAATTTACTCTGTAATATTATTACATTAAAGTAGTTGCACATGCGCAGAAGTTTATCAACCCTGGCGTTAATTCTTCAGAGCTTTGCTGTATCTTAAATTTAGCTGTTTCTTATAACGACATATAAAAAAAAGTTTAGGGCTCCGTACCCAAAGGGTAAAAATCCTTTCTATCGATTCTCTTTTTAATGCCTAAATGCCACATCTTATATTTATATACTGACACAAAGGTTATTTTATGAAGGAAATTTGCATTGAAAGCAGGACTCGAACCTGCACTTCCTACAAAGCAATGGGCACTGGAGATCGAGCGTGTAAACGCACATGCTACGGCTAATACGCGTGGAAACCTAGGTGAGGAATAGTATTCTAGACAATGGACCCTTAATTACTATGCACCACGTGTAAGATGCACGACCGACACGTCATCTCGTAGGGTCAACGCCCGCTAGCTGTGAATGGGCTTGGCTGCCGGGCTGAATTTTTTCACGGAATTTTCAGCTATAAGTTATGTACAGTCACACTCGTATTCGCTGTGCATTTTTATAAGTTTTAATTATTTTGTAGGGAGATAAATTTAATCTATCTTCAAATTGCATTTTACATTTTGGTAGGTAGAAAATTGCAGAATTTCCCAATTACAATTGTGTAGCCCATAGTACCTTTGTGCAGGTTATTTTATTTTTTTCCCTGTGAGCAATTGCGCGATCGATAAAAGTAGTAGTAGTATGTTTATTTAAAATAATAATAATAAACTTTGCACGTCATTTTCAACCTCATTGTCTCAGCTTGGCCAAGAATTCTTTAGTAGGTAATATGTCCGCATGCTTAGACCATTGCTAGGCATTGAAAGGTAGTATGTCAACCGATTCTCATGTAGTTTTGTGAGTAGGTTCGATAAGTACGTACCTATCTCATAAATAGAGAGCGGATTTCAAGTAGCAATCTCAATATTAATATGGATATGACTACTTAGTGCAATTTTTTAAATACCTGCCATGTTGTTTATATAGGTTCTTAACAGTCTATTATTATTACACCGCACACCGCAAGCAAATAAATAATTAGATTAAATGAATGTTATTTTTGCAACAAACTACATTTAAAGAAAAATATTTTATTATAAATAAAGGAGTTTTTATACAACTCAAAGATAGTAGTTCCTATATACGTATTACGTACCTACATGATAGTTCATTTCAACAATGTCATTAATATTATGGATTTCTTGTTTTAGATGGCAATTTGCAAACAATGTTTTTTTGAACTAGAATTGCCAAGAGATTTAAGTATAAAACTGTTTTATGCAATCGTTACCATCGTGGACAGTAAACATAACGGATGAAAATTTATTTTTCGACGGTGTATGCTTAAAATGCACTGTAAATGAGTATCATTATTACTTAGACTTCGTTTGTGAGGAAGCACTAATAAACTAACTCAAAATTAATGAATTGTTCTGTAAGCATTGTGGAAGCGAATTATTTTATTTTTACATTTCTTAAAAAAAAAACCTAATATTTTTTTTTACTGTGCATTGTGCCCAAAAAAATATTTAAGAGGAAGAACTTAAAGAAATAAACTATTACAAAAATTAACAAACGGTGTTTTTATTTATTATCATCATAATTTTTGCCCAGTAATTTACAAAAGCTTCCAAAATCATTTTTACTTTTTTGTTCTGATAAGTTACATTATTTTTGTATGTAGAAAAAATAATAAATTATACCAGTCATATCCATATTAATATTGAGATCGCTACTTCAAATCCGTTCTCTACTCATAAATCTTTAAATCTAAGATTTAAAGTCTAAGCGGAAGTTTGTACTTAGTAGACGTATAGTGAAATAAACAGTTTTTTTAAACTATACCTACTTTTTTAAATTCTGTTTTTCAACATTTTCTAATATGCCGGAGATATAGCGGTTAAAAACGCAAATAATGTCTAATTTCATCTATTACATAACAAACTCACGTGGTACAGCTTACAGTGTCACTATTAATAACTAGTTGTACCAAGTTTTTTCTGCTGTTTCTTAATGGTGTAATTATTTGACAGTTAAGTTTTCGTTACACAACATTATTATTCGAAATAATAAATTCATATTAATATATTTACTATTTCGATGATAATTTCCTGCTTCAAAACTTACGTAATGCATTGCTGAAAGGACGCCGTACCAGAGCTCTCGACGGACCAACTTGCAGCTATCAAAAGTAAATTAATCTGAAATACCAGTTTGATTGTACAAACAAACAGTTCGGATGCAATTAGGAGTAAAGTATCCGTCGGGCAACAGTAGCGTGGTCTGGCCGCCGTCCAGCGAGAGTTGCCAGCGATGTTGGCTTAGGCCACGCCTTAGAGCAAGCGAAAGCGGGGGCGATTCGTCCTTATGTGTGGCAGTTGATCCGTCGTGCAACAGTACAGTGTGGTCTGGCTGATGTACAGCGAGAGTAAAGTTGCCAGCGATGTTGGCTCAGGCCACGCCTTAGAGGAATCGAAAGCGGGGGCGATTCGTCCTTGTGTGCGGCGAGTTGACCCTTCGAACAACACCAGTAGCGTGGCCCGACAGCCGTCCAGCCAGAGTTGCTAATGCTGGTTGGCTAAGGATACGACTCCATATAAAAGTACGTACCTGTAAAAAAGATATTGCTATTAGTAAGCCCTTCTTTAAAAATATGTAGTCGATTGCAAACTGTCCTATCTTCAACCTGTGTATTTACTTTTTGCCACAAGCAATTGTACGAAATGTTTAGGTACATTGGCGTATCTAATATTATTTTTCAGGTGGGGCCGGGGGGGGGCTGGCCACGGCCTATGAGATGCAGTCATGAATTTCTATGGATTACCCAAACTCCTGGGGTGGGCACTAGACCACACTGGGGTGGGCACGGCCCACGCGGCCACCCCCCTATATACGCCAATGTTTAGGTACCTATCTATGTTTACAAAAATGCAGGTTGTTCATGGTCAACTTTCGGAACTTGAGATTAGAATGATTACTAATGGGATATATATCTCTCTTCCTAACTCTCTTCGAAATATTTTACTTTTGGTACATAATATATGTATGTAAGTATATCATATTAAGTATTCGTTTAAGTTTATGGTAATTGTTTAATTATATATTCATTCTTATATATATCTTTAGGTAATTGATTTGTGTTGCATTACTGTTTGTCTGTAACCTTTGATCCTGCACCGACAACATATTTCTGCTTAACCCAGTGGTCGACTGGTAGAGAATGCCTAAAGGCATTAAGTCCGCCATTTGTACTTTTACTTATGTATTTTGTGCAATAAAGTTTAAATAAATAAATAAATAAATAAATATATATGACTGCGAAAAGGGGTAAGCGTGCAGCGTACGTATGTAATTCTGTGTACACGATCATTGCGATCAAATATGCAAGCAATACATGTAGTTTTCACTGAAAATGCGGTTTTCCACGCTGGCCCCTACAGTTCTGTGCATTTATTACGTGGTTTATTCCATCGCTTCACTTGGCATTGCAAATGTATTTTAACCTAATACAAGCAGAGAAGGGTTATGCTATTTCCAGTCTAATAAAGCTATAAGCAACAGCAACAAATAGTTTGGAGCAACTACGTTATAGTTATAATCCTTTGCCAACTGTGTCAAGAAGAAGGTTAGGTTTTTTCTGGAAATTAACCATCCGCTGTCTTTCTAACCCCAACCTTACTCACTACGCGGCAAGAATACGCTCTGACATCATACTTTATCAGGAAACTAGGAAATTTATTAAGGAACAGAACTGATAACCGCCCCTAAATCTGAACTGGGGGTTCTTTACAAACTCGACAATTGAATAACGTGGAAAGCAAAGTTCTTGCAACAATGGTACGAAAGTTGGGAAGTTTTTACCTACGTTAACAAATACAGGCTATTCATGGAGTTTCGACGCTTGGGGTTAGAATTACTAATGGGACACAAATGGCGATGAATAGGGGTGCCGCGTATGTTTGTTGGTACACAATCATCGGGATCGAATATGAAACCGTGGGCAATAACTGTGGATCTCGCTGTAAATGCGGTTCCATAGCGCTGGTTGGTGCGTCTGTATTTGTTTAGTTTTTTCCGCTTTGGGAACCTTATTTTGGGACAAAATCGCCTACAGCACTCTCCGGACCGTGTTATATCTCTATGTTTAAAGTCATGCCGTTCCGTTGTTGCATAAAAGAGAAAAAACTTGCCTTCTGAATATTTTACTATCAATAAGTTGTCTATCTACCTATGGTACAGAGGTGTGCGGTGCAAGGAAATACTCGAAAACTTTCTTATTTTTGTATGGAAAATGTTTTAGAGAATTTTCTTCATAAAACAATTATATTTGCTGCAAGTGCGCTTCATTACATCGATGTGCGTTGTTACTTAAGTGTATTTATCATTTAAATAAAACAATTTAAACGGATTTTATCGCGTATACTAATTATTTCAGCCTCCCTGACGTTTCGGTACCTTTACAGATTGACTGAGAAGTTTGACTGAGAAAAAAATCCAGATTGCCTTATCGTTTTCTTTCTGCGGTTCTTTCTCCTCAGTAAGCGTTATAGTGAACCGCTGGTAGATATTTTAAATAAAATAATAAATGCCCTTCTGTAACTGTCTTTACAAATTAGGCCCATCTGGCATGTATAAACACCTTTATTTTAAATTAATATTTATAAAATGGGTAGTTTGCACAAATGTAACCTTGACAGAGAAAAATTGTGTTTTTCTCAGTCAACCTTTGACAACGGTATCTGTAAAGGTACCGAAACGTCAGGGAGGCTCAAATAATTAATATACGCGATATAATCCGTTTCAATTTCCGCGTCTGTCACACATTTAAACAAAACATTGTTTAAATGTGTGACAGACGCGGAAATCGAAGACAATATTATGTATTTATCATGTACAAAAACTATTTGTGAGTTCCTGTAATTGTTCTTCTTTATAAGTTTCTGTGTTTAGCTGTTGGTTCTCCTAAATAAATAAAAAAATGGGCAAGTGCGAGTCCGACTCGCGCATGAAGGGTTCCGTACCATAATCTATAACAAGTTTGTTGTATGGGAGGGCTCCCATCCCTCTCCCTTAAATATTTATTTTATTTTAGTTTTAGTATTTGTTGTTATAGCGGCAATAGAAATACATAATCTGTGCAAATTTCAACTATCTATTTATCACCGTTCTTGAGATACAGCCTGGTGATAGACGGATGGACGGACGGACGGACGGACGGACAGCGAAGTCTCAGTAATAGGGTCCCGTTTTTACCCTTTGGGTACGGAACTCTAAAAACGGGCACAATCTCGAGAACAGCACAACTCTACCTGAGGCCATGTAAACATTAGTCTACATTTACAATCAGCAAAGTTAAATTAGACCGAGTATCAGGAGAAACGAACTGAAAACTAGCTAATTTATATAACCCCAAAATAATTATACAGCGTTTATTTAGCCCAGACTTAAATTTGAAAAGTTTTACAGAAGGTTTTTGTAGTCAAAAGGGTGTAGGCGACAATTTATTGTTGTGAATTAAATAATTGTGTACTTTGACGTCTATTTACAGTAAGGAAATGAAATGAAAATAATTTCTTCCAGAATTATTGAATTATTTAATCAATTGAGGTTTACTTGTAAACTTACTAGACTTTTATGTAATAGGAATCCTTTTTTGAGGCCTTTCTTACACAAATAGTGGCGCGGGCACGTATAGAGAATGATAAGAGATTTTAAAATACCTAGCATACAAACCGCTCCATTTATTTATAAGGTTTAGGATTTTGTATGATAAAATATGACAGGAAAGGCTGGTTTCGGTAAATATTTTCCAGCAACTTGCATTTTAGCTAACCAAGTTTAGCACCTAGGGAAATCCGGGGGAATGGTTTAAAATTATGTGGCTTAGCTAGATTTGCCACAATGCAAAACTGCCTGAAATAGGCACATAGCTAGTCAGTATATAATACAGTAGGAATAATTTACATCATCATTTACATTTACCCATTGGAAGACCTATGTAAACTAAGGAAGACTTTGTGCGATGGTGTGGTTGCGCATGATGAAGTATGGCTTGCTTCTATTTCTCACAGGCGCGACATGAGACACCAGCGTGCAGCTTTTCCCCTTTCATCGATAGGTGCAACATTTATTTGTCAATTATGCGGCCGCTGTCGCTCTCATATCGGGCTCTCCAGCCATCTTCGAAAGTGCCGCAGTTTATTAGACGCTGCTTAACTCATCTGTTATAGATGCAAAAGGCTGATGATGATGAATTTACATCAATTACTTTAGAGACTTATTAAATAAATATCTCTTAAAATTTTGAAACTGATGTATAAAAATATCGTATAATCATTCTGGTGTAAAAATAATACAAATAAATGGCCGACGTCACAGTGTCACTTGCATTGCAAATTTAATTAATTGATAAAATAAGAGCTTACACAGCTCTTTCAGCTTATTACAGCTGTGTAAGGGCTGTATATGCGCTTAAACAGCCTGTGTGCTCCTTAGGTTGTCATCACGCTGCTATGAATTAAGGGTGAGGGTGCCAACTATCAGGACAGTGTCGAGTACTGGACATAGATGTTGTTAAGCCTAGCCACATATAAAGCTGGCTGATACAACCAACGAGCCGACTCCAACGAGGCGCTATCGCCTAGCCCTAGGCTGTGGAATTGGCAGCTAACCCATTTTAAATATCTGGCGTTTGCTTCGATTTTGCTACGTGGTTTACGTCAATATTTGACAGCTTTTCGTGCTGTCTATTCGTACATTTTAGAAATTGTCAGGAATAATAAAAATGTTGTAAGAAACAATTGTTTTAACGGCGTGTGGGCAATATGGGCGGGGCACATTGCTCGTAGAACCGATGGCCGTTGGGGCAGAAAGGTTCTTGAGTGGGGACCGCGCATCAGAAGACGCAGCCTGGGAAGGCCCCCAACAAGGTGGACCGACGGCCTGTTAGGATCGCGGGTAGAAATTGGATGAGGGCGGTACAATCGTTGTGGAGAATTTTGGGTGAGACCTTTGTCCAGCACTGCACGTTTATCGGCTTATATGATAAAGAAAAGTTACGCATAGGTTAAAATTCGACCCTCCCTCATCCCTCTCGAACTCGTGTCAAACAATTTATGCAAAACAACTCCGATGTTCGAATTTGGGACATTGGAGTAACCCTTCTGTTCGAGACGTCAACACTATAAACGTCTACTTTTAGTGATATAATTAATTTATAGTCCATCGGAAACTTGGTTGCAACGGAAAATGTCCCCTTATTTAACCCCGGGCGCCTGGCGGCTACGGCGATAACTGTCCATAATTAGTGCATGCTTATTATCAGTGCTATAAAAAACGTGCAAGAACTAGGGGTGGCAGCGGTTCCATATTGGGTTGCATAAATTTTAAAGCCATAATGTCGGTGTCATAATAGTCCTTGCGCATAAGTGTGTTAGTCATTAATTGATCCGCATACATTTTATGACCATTATATCACTACATAGTATAAAACAAAGTCACTTTCTCTGTCCCTATGTCCCTTTGTATGCTTAAATCTTTAAAACTACGCAACGGATTTTGATGCGGTTTTTTTAAATAGATAGAGTGATTCAAGAGGAAGGTTTATATGTATAATACATGCATAACTTATCAGCATTGCACCCGTGCGAAGCCGGGGCGGGTCGCTAGTTAATAAATAATAAATGATAAATAAAAATAAAAATTATGTGTATATTATCGTGTTTTGGCGCATAACATTGAAAAACATAAATTATGAAGCTCCAATTTCATTTTTAATTTAACTCCATCCTGCTTTTCTGGCAGTAGTTCGTGTCTGTGGGGCTCGCAATTCTTTTTATCCTAACCTAACCTACTTTTCTGGCCAATGTTCGAACTTGTGGGATCACAGTTCTAATCTAACCTAACCTATAACCAAGAGGTCAGTGTCGGGAAAACTTTTAATGCGGGGGGCGAAGAAGTTCTGAGTAATAATTTCAAATGTTATGATTGATACATATAGAATAAATTATACTTTTATGAAGTCTAATGCCACAAATGATGAACACCATTATTTATGCGTTGCACTTATTCATACTATCAATTATTATGACATTCAATAATATGACTTGAAATATTGTACCATTCTAAATTATGCTCATGAAAAGCCTGCAAACAACAATTATTACATTTATTACATACAAAGTGTTATGCGAAGAATCATTTAAGTATGACAAATAACTTGTATGAGGAAAGCCATTAGGTATGCGAAATGAGTTATGACGATCAAAATTATGACAAGAATTTTTATTCCATTAGAGGTGATCCCGGTGGCAGCACTGTAAAAGTTCAATTTAAATGATAAGGTGGAAGATTCACGGTATCAAGGCAAAAGTTTCGGATTGGCAACATCAGTTGCCAGCACCTTCGTTGTGCACGTTCCCTAATTCTCGGTAGGTATAGGTTATACATATAGTATAAAGTAGGTATAGGTAACAGAAAAGCTCGATGTGGTCACGACAGCGTCTTGAAAATATCAAAATTTTAGGTAATTCACATTTCGGGCACCTAGGAGGAGTATTTAACTAAAAATACCAACGAATTTTCCAACTATAAACCGTACAATGGCTCTGCAACATACAGGTTCGCAACAACGCGTGGCAATGTATGGACATGTAAATGGTAATGTGTACAATATCGGCGCGGCGTTGTTGCGCGGTCATGTGTACCTACCTAGTGTAGCCATAATGTCCCTTCCCTATTGACACGCCTCGGGGCGTTTACGATATCTGTCCCTAATTAGTGTATGCTTTATTGGTCTACTACTGGATTACTGTCTAGCCACAGCATCGGCGGATAGTGGTGGTCATAGGCGAGAGCGAGAGACTCTCTCTCTTGCACTTATGCTCACCGCAGGCTAATTCTACTAGCCTTTGATTATAAATTGTCCTATCGAACGCATAAAGACAATTTTCGCACAAGTGCATAATTGATCTGTGATTGAAATTGGTGGTCAGACACCGCAGGATTAGTGAGTATACAATTTCATATATAACCACATGTTCATGGCAAAGTACCAGAAAACGTGTGATAATCTAGTACCTGTTGAACAAAGCCTGAGCCCTGCGAGCAGGGTCGACCGTCAAAAGTAAAAATACTTACCTTATTTCTTTTATGACGGTGCCAAACCACTCAATTGGCTCACTATTGTCTTGCAGAAACTTTTTTGACATATATGTATTTGTTTTGCATAATGATACTTGGCAGAAGGTGGCAGAAGTAACGTTTGGCAGAAAAATCTTACGCCGAGTATGCTTTGGCATAAATAATTTCGCAGATTTTTATAATACCGAATCTTATATTAGCATAATGTTGATGAGCATAACAGTCTTCTAAATGAATAGTACTTTCGCAGATAATTTTTTTGCATAATATTTAACCTAACGGTGACTCTGGAACTATATTTCCTTTTTTATAGCGAGTCGGGTGTGTTGGGGACGTAAGATACCTAACTATTATGCCAAGGTAAATTTGGTGGGACTTACATTGTACTATGTAAAATTTACCTAACCCACTTTTCTGCTAGTAGAAAATAATTATGCTTTTGTAATCGTATGCTATAGATTTATTATGGTACATAAAATTATGCTAAACCCATGTCGGCCAAAGAGATATTCTACAAAACAATGTGCTGCAAAATGTGTCGTATGCGAGGTAGTAGTAATGCCAACTATACCTTTATGCCATCTTACCATTCGACCGAAAATGTTTCTGCGAAACGTGTTATGCGAAGTGTATTTCTGACCAATATTATTCTGCCAGATGAGGGTAACCCCACTCAATTATTACTAAGATAAAAGATGCCGCGCATAAAGCCCTTAATGATTACCATTTGTTATTTACGAGTAATTTTGTTCGATATTTATATATTATACTTTACGTGAGATTTGGCACCGACTTCAAAAGGTGATTCAAAAGTAATATGTACATGAACGGGTTATTTTTGGCTTTTTAGTTGTTTTTGAAGTCGGTTTTTTTGTGATTTGAAAAACTTACTTATAGCGGGGTGATCGGGGAGATCCTGCTTGCATGGCTTTCGTTTGAATTATGCCCTAACTCCTTACCGTTAGGGAGTTATACCTTCCATCATCAGCTCAGCATAGGAAGATGATGACTATCAGACGCAAAAGTTGTTCAAGATTAGATGTGCAAGATCATAAGTTTGTTCATGAACAACTTCGTAATCGCGGACAAACACCTGCGGATCAAACTATTAGAACCTCTTTTTTGAAGTCGGTTAAAAATACCTTATTTTATTTATTTATATATTTAGGTAAATTGTCCCTCAAAACTGTTTCCACGGTTTGACTATAGGATCCGTGAGTCTATCTTGAAGAGGCCTAGGCCTATGACGCGCAGATGTCATTTTTCGATTGATGGCAATAATAATGGCAAGACTTCATATTTTCAATCAGGCAGGGCATCACTTCGATCTTTTTGTGCCGTATCCGCCGCCGTCTGAAATTGGGTACGAGCTGCCTAACAACCGTCCTATCGCATGCAAATATAAATCTGGGTTTGATCAAAGCGAATATGCGAAAATCCAATTTTGTCCTAATATCAAACCTACTCACAACATTTCTGGAGTATCGGTCGAAAAGTTCGACCTTTGGACGATTTTTTTTAATTGCTACTATGACGCTTTGCGCGCGATTCGCGCTGGCTCGGTCAAACAATAAACAATTGGAACTGGCTAATCGGAATAAATAAGTCGAGCAAATGATCTCCTTTGATGAATGACAATTATGATTATGGTGTTTATTAACCCACGCCATATTGCGGATTTATAGTGGTACTAATTTATTTTACTGGCAACGACAAATTTTTGCTAACTGACGATGAAAGTCGGTGAATGTCGCTGATGTAAACAAAGAGGAAACAAGACTAACTATTCCGCAAATTTTAAGTATTTTTTTCATAATAAAGCCAAGACTATCGCAGTGATGAAAGTCAAGTTTTTATGAATATGATTCAGTATTTAGGAGAACGAAGGCTTGAGCAGTATTCCGGTAAACAATGTTTTGAATTTGGTTAATGATAAATCCTTGACAAATCACTACTGACGTGTAATATTGCAGATATATTTATGCCACATGAAAGCTGTTTGTAGCGCCACGCCACTATCCCTGGGCCGGACCGACACTTGTTAGGCTATACCTAATATTTCAGGTAATTAATAGTAGTGTCTATTTCGTCTGTTGACAACCACAATTCTACACACTAAAGAACAAATACCTACTGGAAACATAGCTCGTATATCAGTGTTAATTTAGTAACCAGGTACGAGGTTTTAAAACGCAGTGACAGAAATTTTAGTGACTTTTCGTTGTCACCAGGCAATTTGTTCTCTTTGGACGGATTGAGGAAGTAACAGTTATACGTTTCAAAAGGAGACACGCCTACATTTACCTCCAGTAATATCGTAAGGCGGACTTCGTCGCGAATAATGTAACAGTCGGACCTTTCAATCAGGCCGGGTATCACTTGGACCTTTTTGTGCCGTACCCGTCGCCGAAATTGGGTACGAGCTACCTAATAACCGTTCTATGGGATGCAAATATATAAACGTGGATTTGATCAACGAATCCGTATGTGAAACTACAATTTCGCCCAAATATCGAGGTGAAATATCAAAATATTAAATTGGATTCTTCGTAAAAGATTTGATGTTTTAAAATACTCATGTTGCCTGTGATGTCCAGGGTTTCTGTGCGGCAGTAGATTCAATAAAACACTTAAATGGGTTTTCTGTCGACCACCACTGCCCGTTCCCGTTGACGTCTCTCATAGCAATGGCGGCAGCCGGGCAGTTGTGGGGACCCTTTACTATCATAAAGGTGTCTATACACCACACCATCCTCTTTTGATAAATTCGAAATAGTTATTTATTGACACATTATTTAATTAATTATTACTAGGTATTAACATTTCATATCACCCTTGCATTATATGTACATTTAATATATTTCTGGAATCTAGATTGATTCATATTATTAGTAACTGGTATGCACAACATATCTATTAGTAATATCTCGGTCACTAGACTGTAGTAGTGTCTTTATTCTGTGGCTGTAGTTGGAAATGTAATACTTCTAATTTAATCCTTAATCATGAATTTGAATGTACATTGAAATGTAACACGAGTTTAATCTTATCAACAACTGTACCTATTGTAAATTTGTAATAAATGTGTCATAAAGAAATGTTTTTTCTTTGTTACTATTCGCGTATTCGTTATTTAATCTCCTTTTGAGACAAGGCTTTTAACCATAAGTTTATGCATACATGAAGTTAATTTAGTGAGTGATACTTATTATTTAGTAGTTTCAAGTTCAATAATTTTGTCTTCATTTTTTACATCATTAAATAATTCTATGTTCTCGTTTCCGTTACCTCCTCTTTCCATTTGTGTTTTTTTTTCTTTTTTTTCAATTAGGTATTGGTAAATGGAATGAATTAAGTAATGGAATATTTTGTATTTGGTATTGTAACAATTATTTTTATTTTATTGCTTTCGCCAATCATAACATTGGATTACATATATGTTCATTTACTCGTGAATTAATGTACTATGGAGCTATTATTTTCGAAAATTTAGGTATCTACCGGCGCTTCCAACTAAGGCCTTTGTGAGAAAGAAGCGCCGCAAGAAAACTCACAGTTTGCCTTTTTCAATGAAATATACATTTTCCAATTTTTGGTATGAAGTTAAAAATCTTCTCACGAAATGTAAGTATTTCAGAATACTAAACCGGCGTTGACTAGTCATCACTTGAAAAGAAAATCTGTTTTCTTTAGAATTTCTATATAGTGAAATTTACACAATTGATTGGTAGACCGACCATAATTTCAAATACCTTAGTAACTTCGTAAGGAATCACAGTTTTTTTACTGCATTATTGAAATTTATATTGCAAGTTTCAGGTGAGTATAACTCAAGGAAAATAGATAGGTAAACACACTACCCACGTCTCTTATGAGGGCTCGTGGATCGTTATTAACTAGACTAGCTGATGCAAAATATTATAAATGCTGCGTCTCTCGATTAAAACAAAGTCTTCAATTTGGAAAACCCTCGTCCAACCCAAATTTTATTCATTTTACCATTTAATTCAGGGACAGCACTGTTTTAATGCATGTATAATCACGAAGACTCATTTATCATAAGTACTGAAAGTCTAAAATTAGTTTGTTGAATATAGGAACCACAATCGTTTACACTTCATTCTAAAGCAGGTCGCAGGTTTCACAGCCATAATATATATTTTTATATATAATTATTAATATCATCGTCTAGTACCCATAGTACAAGCTTTGCTTAGTTTGGGACTAGGTCGATTTGTGTAAGATTGTCCCTTAATATTTATTTATTAATTATACATTTTATTATTTATATGTTCATTGGCAAGTTTTTCACCTTTGTGGTCCCTCTGGCACCTTGTTATTTTGTGCCCATTGGCATTTTTTGTATGCACGTTAGCATTTTGTATATTATGTATACCGTGGTACATTTTGTACACCATGGTACATTTTGTACACCAAGGTACATTTTGTACACCATTGTACATTTTGAACATTATGGTACATTTTGTAGACTATAGTACGTTTTGTACACCATGGTACATTTTGTACACTAAGGTACATTTTGTACATCATAGTACATTTTGAACATTATGGTACATTTTGTAGACTATAGTACGTTTTGTACACCATGGTACATTTTGTACACCATGGTACATTTTGTACACCAAGGTACATTTTGTACACCATGGTACATTTTGTACACCAAGGTACATTTTGTACATTATAGTACATTTTGTACCCTATGGTACATTTTGTAGCTATAATTCATTTTTTTGTAGTTTGTGCACCTTCGGCATTTTTTTGTTTGGACTTTGTGCTCCTTCGGCATTTTTTGTAGTTTGTGCCACTTCGGCATTTTTGTTTGGACTTTGTGCTCCTGCGGCATTTTTTGTAGTTTGTGCACCTTCGGCATTTTTTGTTTAGACTTTGTGCTCCTTCGGCACTTTTTATACACCATTGTACCTTTATTATTGTAAACCCGATGTAATGATTATTCAGTCTACCTAGTCGTAGCGCGAACAACCGAGTACACTGCTAGAAAGGATATAACGGAATAACATAAATTCCTCAATCAAAATACCTGTTAATTATACCCAATCAAATTACATAATATTGAGAGGAAGTTTTTTTTTTTGTTTATTGTAAGAATGTAGGTACTACAATATGATTACTTGATTACGATTTTTATATACATACGTACCCCAAGAAATAAGCAAATACGTAGGTAACTGCGCTGTTATAGTGATTGATAATTTCTACTTGAAGATGTACTTTAAACGTCACAAACGACAATTTACTTTAAGATGTCTTTACCATAATACCTGTGTTAGGATTTGCTTGTACTCGTAATCGTTTATTTATAATGCACGGATACTTTAAATGTCGTTACTACTAGTATATATTCTTCTGTTATACCTTTTGTATTACCTACTTAGATAAAACGTGTTCTAGAAGTGAAACGATTTGACTTGAATTTGAGTTCACTATAGAATAAGGTATTATTCTATAGTGAACTCAAATTCAAGTCAAATCGTTTCACTTCTACAAAAGAAGCTGTCACGCGTTGGCAATGAAAGAAAAAAAAAAGTCTTTTAAAATGTAAGTCGTATAGATGGCCGTAATAGGGATACAAATCAAAAATATTACAGTAAATCCGTCGTAGAGGGCTAATAATACCTTATTCTATAGTGAACTCAAATTCAAGTCAAATCGTTTCACTTCTAGAACACGTTTTATCTAAGTAGGTAATAGAGTATAATACTAGTTGTCGAGTTTAAGCGTATAGATGGCCGTAATAGGGATACAAATCAAAAATATTACAGTAAATCCGTCGTAGAGGGCTAATAATACCTTATTCTATAGTGAACTCAAATTCAAGTCAAATCGTTTCACTTCTAGAACACGTTTTATCTAAGTAGGTAATAGAGTATAATACTAGTTGTCGAGTTTAAGTGTTGTTAAATAAATACCGCGTTTATTATATATTCAATCAGCTTCGCGATTAGCCCTCTACGACGGATTTACTGTAATATTTTTGATTTGTATCCCTATTACGGCCATCTATACGACTTACATTTTAAAAGACTTTTTTTTTCTTTCATTGCCAACGCGTGACAGCTTCTTTTGTAGTTCATCTACTTTTTTAGGGACATTTCAAGTGAACATGAGAAATGGTATATCTTTTTAAGGCTGATCCGTAGATCATTTTATTTTCCCGCCTGTCATTTCCAATCCATGACAGCTTGTGTTGTAGTTGTTTCGTGCTGAAACAGCTCAACTGATTTTATTTTGATACCCTAAATAGGGTTGTTTTCCGCCAATCCTGTTGGTTTTGTTTTAATCTCATAGACTTGTTTTAACTATGGTCCAATCCTATAATTTTATTTAAAAGTGTTTCTAGTTCCTTTATTTATTGGCTAATAGACGAAGAGATACCCAAATATTTAGGTAGTTATTTAAGCAAATTGTATTACGAATATTTGAATTTCCGATGCTTTGCATCATCTGCATAACTAGCTCATTATCTTGTCGCGCGACTCAGCATCGCCTGTCTAGTTCGCACGATATTGGAATGCAAGTGACAGGTAGTTTATGTCGCGCAGTAAAGAGTTGTGTGTCACCATTATGATAGACACCCTGACGGGCTAGTTAAATATTGTTTTATTTAGATGCGAATTTCCAACTGTACCTGTGCTTTTTGTAATAAGTAGTTGTATTTTTTAACTGCTTTTGTGTACATTAATGTGTTTACTTACTTGTTTCTATACAACGTCTTTCAACCGAATTATGTACTCAATACTCAATCATTTATTGCAATATCACAAAAGTAGGTACAGATGCTAACTTAAAGTTACAGATTATTGTGAACCCTGTTGGGCACTGCAATGTTAGGGAGAGGAGGACTTACTAAGTGTTTATAATTTATCTTCTAAGTATTCATTTAGCATGTAATAGGCTTTAGTTAGTAGTAGTTGCTTTAGTTTAATTATATACTTTTATAGTCTTCTTCTTCTTTTAAAGAATCAGGTGAATTATTATAAGTCTTAATTTACATTATTAATGGGCCTGAGGATAGCAGTTTCAGTTTAGCGGGCGGTGGAACGAGCTATTCTTATGACGGATAGATCGTGATGAGAGAATGTCACCGCGTTTTACATAGAGCTCTTTATGTTTCCGTACAAACTTACAGGTCTCAAAGATGTATATACTAGGAAGAGTTAGTAGTTCATATTAATTATGTACTTTGATAAGTAGGTTATATTACTTAGTCATCAAGTGACTCTTATATTGTTATTCTTGTTTTATTTAGGTACTTGCACATAGTCTACTCCCGATGTCACAACTAATTCACGCATATATTGGCGATTAGTAACGTTAAATTTATTACTGCCAAACATCAGTCGATACTTCGGTTTGGTTGATCAAAGGAAACATAGGTACTTGTATGGGGGACAAAATGAACAGTATCTGGATTAGGCCTTTCCACCTTTTGTTTGGTACCAGGGGTATTCATTACTCTTGGCTCTTTTACAAAGAACCTCGAGGACTATTCACTCCTTGAATCTTGATTGCTACATAACATATAGTGCAAATAATTGACACATTAGCTTACGCTCTTTTGTGTTTGTTATGTTATATTTACTCGCACTTAGCTCGCACTTAGAAACATAATAATACTAAGGATTGCCCCGAGAATTATAAATGCGATTAGGCTCATTCAGTCTATGTAGAACTCATGCAGCTTTTACATATATGTTTGCATAGACAGGCAGTATGTAAGTAGGTTTGAATTGTATAAACTGATGTTATTTAGTTTCCAGTTTATGAGGAACTCGGGGCTTTACTTCCCCATAACTTATTTGTTGTTGTGTAGGTCATCCGTAAAACATGATATATTTTAACAATAACACACTAACCCATTTACATCGAAAGTATATAGGTATATTTTAGTCCAGCTGATGCTAGCTATCCTGATCACGTTACGATGTAAATAGGTACAGGTAGGTGTGGGTTTTCAATATTAATCACTTACCTACCTACTAAGAATCGTATGGAATGGTAATATTGTTCAAGTTATTATCATAAATTGAACACAGATCCAAATAATATCATAACAACGTATTGCGCGACAGCT
Source organism: Apotomis turbidana (assembly GCA_905147355.2). Lineage (NCBI taxonomy): Eukaryota > Metazoa > Arthropoda > Insecta > Lepidoptera > Tortricidae > Apotomis > Apotomis turbidana. The sequence goes on along the minus strand of LR990292.1, from coordinate 17,586,254 downwards.
AGATAACTATGTACAAGAATGTTGAATACTTTCGTTACACAACAGTACTGCCTTCCTTTTGTTAGCTTCACGGTAGTCTTTATTTGAACATACTATTCTCAAGGCACTTAGATATTCCGTTTTAATGTGTAACTTTATTTAGAAATATTAATATGTAAACGAAACATTTGTAGGTAGATAACGAATTTGTAACTGGCTGTCTAACAACCGTCAAGCATTTTATTTAATACTTAGGTAACCAAATATTTTGATTGTACGTATATCTATGTCGAATTTAACAATTTGTTACCATAACACAACAACGGGAATGCAATTAGGTAAACATTAGCGGGCACTTTCTGTTCCCGACTAGTTACGCCGACCGTTATCAGTTTGTTTTCAATTCCTCTGCTTATTTTTTTTTTCATAAGTGCACAAAGTACTAGTCAGAATGTTATGTGACTTTTGATGTAGGTACTTTAATATTCGAAACCACTATACCCACTTTTTCCTTTTCTTTTCCTTTTACAGAAATTAATTAAAAGGATTCCACTGATTATTATTATCGGTTATTTGTACACTTCCTTGTTGCGTTTTTTAATCCTCGTCGCCAGTGTGATGTCCAGGGTTTCTGTGCGGCAGTAGATTCAATAAAACACTTAAATGGGTTTTCTGTCGACCACCACTGCCCGTTCCCGTTGACGTCTCTCATAGCAATGGCGGCAGCCGGGCAGTTGTGGGGACCCTTTATTATCATAAAGGTGTCTATACACCACAGTGCCCGGCCAATATGAAGTCAATCCTGACACATGTCACCTCCATATAATTTCTAACCTAAAAATAGATTTAAGGTTATAAAATTTGACCGTCGATTCCAAGGGGTCCCCCATCTAAAGTACGTTGCCAATAAATGTGAAAAAAACTTAAATATGCTAAGAGCTCTTTCTGGTACCTGGTGGGGAGCGCATCCATACTCTCAAAAATTACTGTACAACGCTTTTATTCGGAGCCACTTAGATTTCAGTACCTTTATTTTTGAACCATGTAATAAGGCTGCCCTCAGAGTACTCGAAACTATCCAAATGAAAGCCCTGAGACTAGTCACTGGCGCCATGAAATTCTCTCCCAACAGAGCGGTACAAGTAGAATGTGCCGATCCTCCACTCGATTTAAGAAGACAACTCCTCTCGGACCGTTATCTTTATACAATTATTACACAGACGTCACATCCTCTTATTCCAAAGCTTCGACTCCTCCAATGGTACGGGACTAACAAGGCATTCTGGCGCAACAAGGAAAAACCCAATCTCGTAAAGAGCTACGAGAAAATCGCGGCACTGAGAGCCCCCATCACGAAATCTCCAACTCTCCCTTGTTCCTTTTGAGGCCTTAATATTTTCCCCACGCACAGTTCTTGACACGGGTATTGACAAAAATCTACAAATTGCAATAACCTTTTTATTAAATACGTCAACACTTACTTCCCAGCTCACTCATATTTTTTCACTGACTCGTCTAAGCTATCAAACCGAGGCTGTGTAGGAGCCGCCTTTCTCTTACTGAACACAAACCATGTCGCCAAATTCAAACTTCCCCCCGAGTCATCAGTATTCTCAGGTGAATGCTTGGCCCTTTGGAAATCCGTCGAATATATCCTCACCTATAAAATTACACCATCTGTCATTTTTTCAGACTGCCTCAGTGCTCTAAAGGCAATTTCGGCCCATCCTTTCAAAAACTGTGCTCGTAACTTTCTCATATGTCAATTAAAACATGCCCTTTATAATTGCCACAAGGCAGGTTTAGATGTATCTTTGGTTTGGATACCGAGTCATTGTGGGATACTAGGTAACGAGAGGGCAGATCAAGCTGCAAAAGAAGCTGTCCTTCATGGCGACGATATCACGTTCAAAATTTCTTCACCTGATACTTCGAACATCCCATCCGACACCATGCTTAAAACATGGTCCTCTCGCTGGTCCCGTTCCAAAAAATGTTTCTATTCTAACATTCAACAAACCATTCCATCACGCCCGTGGTTTTTCAAAAATAGATCCCTTTCCAAGAGACATAGTTCAATTTTAATAAGACTTCGATTAGGTCGAGTCTGCTCGCCTGAGCAGCTTCACAAATTTAGAATCAAAGATTCCCCCCTTTGTGAATGTGGGGAAGATGTTGGTACAATAGACCACATGTTTTTTAAATGTAAACTAAATAATAAAACTCCGCCGCTTCATATTCTTGTTTCTAAACTTAAACTTCCACTTCCCATGAATATGGCTTCCCTTTTATGCCACACAGACAACAAAAAGGTAATTTGTACATTGAGCAAATTCATAGAAAAAAATAATATTAAACTATAAAGCGCTGCAAGAAATATTAGACTGTGTGCTGTCTGCTTATAATCTGGATTGGGCTATCTATGTGTATTATTCGTGTTCCGAAAAGCTTGGTAAACATTAGCAGCTTCTGTGTATGTGATTTTTGTCTTCAGGAATTACCAGCTCCGAAAAGTGTCAAAATTTAAAAGTGCTATGCTTTATCTATGTACCGTGCTAAGCTCAACACTTGTCATTGGCAGAATTGTGCTAGATGCACAGTAGCCATAAATAAAAGAGTGAAGTGAAGTGAAAATGTATTGAGATGACAGCTCTGCTGTCAGGATTTACCTCTATCGGCCGATATTATTGGTAGGCACTAACCAACCTCTAGGCTAGAATGATTTTGAATGTAAACTAACGAATGTAAACTAGCTATGTTTTACATTGAGAGCTGCAGGGTTTTTATGAACTTTATTAGACATTCATCTTTAATTTACTCCTTATGTACTTGAGTGGTCATTACACAACAATTTCAATGCGATCCGCCAACATAATACAACAACTTAGGTAATTTGAAACTTTAAATAGCAATATTCCATTTCAATAAAATCTCGTAGACTTTGTTTGCTATTTACTTGAAACTTCCAAGGGTTATCTGAGGTCGCGAAACTGTTTCAATAAATCCCAACAAACTATTTTTTCCAGACAAGATTAAACAAGTATCAGAACTTCTTTAATTTTGCATCTTTCTATTAAAGTTGCCAAAACAAACGGGTTAAGACAAGTTTTACTTCGGTGGTCTTAATTAAAATATTACTCTGGAGATATCTTGGAAGATAAAGGAGGAGTTTTCTGGGCTTTTCGTATAAAGATACGTCCTTTTTGAGTGAGACTGGCAGATTAGCGGCTTGTAAACGCCGGCTGGTGACGTTGATTTGGATACGCTGGATAAACGGCCTTCTTTGTTTTGTTGCTGTAATGCCGTGAAACGCCTTCAAATATGCGTTTATTGTGTGGAAGTAAGATATGTAGGTGCTGTATTTACGCACGGAATATACTAGGGATGTTACGGAGTTTCGGCTTCGGTTCCGATATACCGAAACTTTCGATTGCTTTTACACCTACGGCTTCAGTTTCGGTTCAGATTGATTTCAAGCGGAGGTTACATCGGAGCTTGCTAGCGGCCGCGTTGCGTGGCGCGTGCCTAGACTAACAGGTTTGATTTGTCTCCCCGGGAATCACAACACACATTCATTTATAATTTTTTTGGTGCACGGTAAAGATCGAGGCAGTGTGTTGTGTTTTGTAAATGGAAATTAGAATGTGATTGAGTTTTATCGTGTGACTGAGACGATATTAATGGAAATACTTTGTTGAAGTTGACGCGAATACAGCTAAGTAAGAGCAAAATATGCGAGAAGACATATTCAGGGAAAGGAGGTACGACGACTCCATTAAAAAGTTATTTAAAATCCAACCATGCAAATGAGTACGAATGATAAGTTGCCTCCAACACTCCACCTTCACCTCCGGTTCCGGTTCCGGCTTCGGTTCCGTTAAAACAAATCTGAAATATCTGGTTTCGGCTTCAGTTCCGATAAAACCACATCCGTAACATCCCTAGTAGAATCTCACAAACATCGATCTAGTCTCTAAACTCTGGTAGGCTTGTTTTATGGGCACTAGACGACAGATAGTTTAGAAAAGCTCATTGTAGCCACGTGGCGTGTATTGGCCACGTGGAAGGAAAAAGGGTCCGTGGGAGATCACCGAGCCGATGGGCTGATGCCGTGAAAGAAGCCTGTCAGGAAACTACAGGCGTCAATCCGGAAGGCGGAAAACCGTGTGGAGTGGAGGGCTTTGGTTCAAGGGATAACGGCCTCAAATGGTCACGACCCTCAGTCATGAGGAAGCGAGGAAGAAGAAGAAGAAGAGGAAGGCGACGATATATATACTTGTATTTATAGATAAATATATACTTGACCGATGAACAAATAAATATTCGAGTTCATTACACAAATATTGTTCAGTAGGCAGCTGTACTCCCACTGCGCCAACCGCATCATCAAATACGCTTTTATTGTATGCAAGTAAGATAGGAAGGTGCTGTATATTTTACACGCTGAATAAATGCATAAAACAGCGAAATACACGATCCACTGCAAACGCTCCTACTTTTCCCGAAAGTGTTCTATAATCGTACCTATCCTACGTTTGAGTCCTGCATTGTAGTCAATCACAAAATATTTAAATTTCATTATTAACCTTCAATGACACACATATTACGAGTATAAAGGTGAAAGTTTGTGAGTGTGTTTATGTGTATGTTTGTTATTTCTTCAAGCTCAAACGGCTGGACCAATTTTGATAAATTTTGGTATGAAGGCAGCTGACACCCTGGATTAATGATTAGGCTATTTTTTACCCCGAAAAAATTGTGTGTGCCCGTGGGATGAGCGGGTAACACCGCGCGGTGCAGTTTTTTCAAATACTTATAAATATTTATTTCCAAATTTAAAACAACAGAATCAACGATACATTATGATTATGTTAAAGTTTTTAAAATATAATAGATTTGCTGCATGAGCTCTTTTGAAATGTGTTACGTATGCCTAATTAATAAGTAACCTTATTTTTGTCCTATTTATCAATGACATAGAGAGTTAGAATGTTAGTTTTGCTAAAAAACTATAGTACTGAGGTTTTACTATTGAAAGAAAAAAGAAAATTAAAATGAAATAGTTTATTAGGAGCCTCATATTAAGCAAGTAGTTTTGCTTGTGTCACTAATCAATTAACTAACCAGTGTTCCCAAAACATGAGACTTACAAGGGACACATTGTACCTATTTACTGCCTAAAAGTTTCAACAAGAAAATTCTCGTCCATTGAAATGGTGACGTGTCCTGAATTATTCCAGCGCTGGATTATAAACCGCACTTCCTAACTCATTGTTTCGAGTCCCCGACTGGAATAATAAAAGGCTAAATAATTAAAACAATTGAATTTAAGTATTGTTCACTTTGAGGTTGTTATACCTTGCAGAGTTTTGTTAATGGTCACTCGTGTTTACCTCTGTGTATTAATGGAAATATATTCGTAGTATACTCGTGTTGACCAGTGGCTTTCGTCCACGACGTAGCAAGATAAAAATAAGACCCTACTGCAGTAATAGATGAACATGATGTTAGTGTCAATTTACCTAATTAGATTTTCTTTTCACAATTAGTTTTTTATTTCAGTGAACAGTTTTTACTGCTCTTTTCCGCTCCGCTCCGCCTAACACCCTGTTAATGTAAAAGGGGCTATTAAAAAGGTGATCTAACTTACCGATCAAAAGATCGGTTGTCCTAAAAAAATATTTAATTATCTAATTATGATGGCTCCATCTGTTGGTGAATTTTTTTTGTCCTCTAATCCCGCCGAAACGGCTAGACGAATAAAAAAAAAACTGGAGAAGTGCGAGTTCAACTCGCGCACCGAGGTTTCCGTACAAACACTTCCCATCTTAACTGCCCGGGTTTGTTTGGCGCCGCATACAAATGAGGTGCAAAGTTAACGCAATCGATTACGTTGGTTGCATGGGAGCCCCACTTGAATATTTATTTTATTCTGTTTTTAGTATTTGTTGTTATAGCGGCAACAGACATACATTATCTGTAAACATTTCAACTGTTTAGCGATCACGGTTCATCAGATACAGACAGACAGATAGACAGCGGAGTCTTAGTAATAGGGTCCCATTTTTCACCCTTTGGGTACCTATATATGTATAACAAGAGAATCTTGAGAAAAATAGCAGTATTTGCGAAACCTTCACTAAATCTGTTCACCGTTACGTTCGTCATGTATTTATTACCAAGGAAAAACTGCACACGCACAATTTTTCAACTATTCCCTCGTACTGAGCTACAGCATACGGAACCACGCCCATAAATTTCGGAGTGTTATAGTAATTTACGGGACGCTGCTGATTTACGGCTCGCGTTTCCTTGGCTACATTATGAACGGATATATTTAAGATTTCATACACCCGAGTGGGTTTGGGGTTTGGGTAATTTCCCGTCGCAGAGCTGGACAAGAGGACAACTATAGTTCATTTTCGGTTCAGTTTCCAATAGGCTAGTTGACTCATGTCAAATTGTAATATACTAATGTTTATTCCGTATAGTATTTAGCAAAGGAAACCTAAATAATTATATATTTTTAATTCATAAAAGTGAAAGATGGCTGAAAAAATTGTATTTGAAAATATGGTTTTAATCTGTATTTTATTTATTTATTGAAAAACAGGTTACATGACATTACAGTTTACACCAATGCGTCATGAACCGAACAATGTTTATTACGACGGCGACACGGCGTGGCCCCGTTGTTCCGACATCTCAGGTGTTGGACTTGGTAGGTTGCCCCGGAACCGACGAAACACGACACCTTTCGGCCAGAAATCAGCACACGCGATAGTCTCCTGGAGCGGCCGCGGCACGCGCACTACAAATGAGCTGAAGTGCACGTAGTGGCGCGACTGCAACTGGAACACCCTTAGCGAGTAGCCGGTTTTCTGGCGAACAGTGAAATTACTAGTATAGAGGCATTCTATCTTCGTCCTCCGGGTAGGCAAGCACTTGTGACTCCTCTGGTGTTGCAGGTGTTTATGGGCGACGGTTATCGCTTTCCATCAGGCGATACGTTTGCTCGTTTGCCCCCAATGACATTAAAAAAAAAAAAAAAAAAAAACATACTGCGTCACTTCTTCAGCGGTGGCAGTGTGCTGCAGGCGCGACACGTATAGCGCCTTGCTCGGTGTGGAGACCCGCAGACCACAACCAACCGGTTCTGCAGTACCACACTGACTCTTGCGTGTCTTACGCTTTCTTGAGACCGTTGTGAAACCCTACTTGTCCACACTGGTGCGAGGGGCTTCCTTTTTTGGAGGATCCCGAACTTCACGCGCTTTTGAGGGCGCGGCTTTCCGGCGGGCTGGAACAGGCTCACCAGCAGAAACGACGTCAGCAAAACGACGACGTGGTTTCGATGAAGCGTTGACGGGAGGCCCCGCGAGGAGGGGGCAGGGGGGCCGCGGATCAGCATGCACAGTGACATCGCTAGGCGCAGTGTCAGCTACACGCGAATTGACCGAGTTGGCATTTGACGCCCGGTCATTATTCTTGAAATTTGACGCCATCAGTGACCGCGTTTCTAGGGCACCGTCGCGCAAATGGATGATTTCTTTGCGCAATACGTCAATAACGGCCTGCGATTTGTCAAATTTCTCAAGAATTTCTGCCATGCCTGCTTTAAGAGCCACAATTTCTTTCAGCAGGCAGCTCACGTCGACATGGTCTGGTATATTGGACGGCAATCTGGAGACCTCCGTCGCCACGAACTCAGGCATGTCGCGTTCGTTCTCCCTCAGGACTTCAATGATGTCGTCGAGGGTCTTCCTTCCGGCTTTATCATCTCTGCGATGAGGTACAAATGTGCCGACAATCCCGAGAGACCGGAACAGCACCTTCTTCGCAGCGCAGATTTCGTCGACAGTAAAACGCGACGAACAGATCTGAACTGCAGTCACCGTATCCATCTGACCTTCCCGCAGCAGCTTCTGTTGCAGAAAGGCGAGGATCCCGTTGACAATGGGCTCACTTTTATTAGAGTCACTTGTTTAACTAGAGGCAGCGGTCGAGCCGCGCTAAAATCACAATTAAATAATTAATTAGTCATCGATGCGTCTACTTCGCTGCGCGCATCGGACACGACTCCTTTTGTCCACGATTTTGAAATGCTTAAAACGCTGTCCGCCATTTTTGCTTATAATAGTGACGTCATCGGTCCTGTAAAGATAACTGAAAGTCTACTTTGAAGACTTCGAATAGTGCCTTCCCTCTCGATCTCCTGTCAACGTATATTGGAGTGAGCGGAATGGCACTATACGACGGTCGAATTTCGAATATTTACAGGTAATTCTACGTCACGCCACAGATTAGCAAAAGGCAAAAATGGCGGAGGGCGTTTTTGACTGTTCATGAAATTTCTAATTTTCAATTGATAAAATTTAGCTTTCTAGTTTTCACAAAAATGCAAGACATTTTTTTTCAGAGCTAGTAAGATCACTATTATTAACCATTTCAAATATATTTCAAAACTGGGTCTACTAGCCTATTGTCACACTAGGTATACAATTTTAAAATTGTATTGAAATTGAACTATGGACAACGGTAATTATTTCAGGAATTGATACACAGTGCGATACAGGTTTTTTATCGACGCGCGGTGTTACATGTACCTATAGCGCCATCTGTTTGTAAAAAAATGTTTATTCGCTCATCATGCAGGAACGGCTGGACGGATTTTAAATTTTAACTAATTTTGTAGATATCTTCAAAATGTTCATAGTATAATTTTATTCCGACTGCGGTAAAGAAAAATAAAGTACGCGCACGTCCTATTATTTAATTAAATCCAGGTCAGAAAACATAAATCATGTAGTATACATATCTACTTATCTTCCTTCTGATTTTTAAGACATTAAAATAACGGTAAGATGTGAATATTAACGTATCACATAGAGGTCGCTAAGGTGTAAAACCTTTCAAATAAACAATGCAAAGATCGACACACAAAGCATAAGGAAAAAATTCGACCGGTTACTTGAAGTTAGGGTAGCGAAGTGGTTAACACGCTGGACCGGCAATCCAGAGGTACCAGGTTCGAATCCCGGTTTCTTCCACCAGGTAACTCCTTTTTCAATTTTTCTTTAAGCTTTGATCATCAATGTATCAATCAATGGTTTAAGTAAACACATTTTAAGCTAAAGCCCTACACATTTGTTCCAGCGGCAGCAAACCTTCGGTACATTATGACTGCGCAGAACACAAACTTCCACACTACGAGCAAACATGGGACCAAGGAATTTCTATTACTCAATAACACAAGATGGAGGGCAGGAATTCACGCAATTAACCTTGTGTTAATATTTCTTTGATGGACCCACGGTTGGTGAACCCTGCCTTTATAGTTAGGGAGGCAGTGTTAAGTTTACGCCTTTTTTATTTGTTAGGCAGCAGGAGGAATGGAATGCGGGAATAACCAGGTTGGGTTTAATTGTGTTCTAAAGCATATTATCCTGGAATAAAGCGCTAAGAAAACAGAAAATGAATAGGTTTAGGGTGAGTTTTCACTGACGAGGAATTGTCATTTCAAATTTTCAAATAGTGTTAAGTTTAATAAACTAATTTCATTACTTCATTATCGAACCCAAATCTATTATTTTTATTTGGTGAAAACATTAAAAAAAAGGTAAAACAGCGTCGTCTAAAAATCAGCACTCGACTTCATTTATTTTGGAATTACACATATTTTATTATATTAAGACATTAGTCCTTAGTGTTTCTGTGCATACTAACTTGTTCGTTTGTCTATCTTCTTGGATATCCCATTATTTTCACATTTGCTCAAAGGTTAACTGGAAGAGATCCCTTATAGGGATAAGTTCGCCTTTGTACATGTTTTTTTTATTTTTTGAAGTTTTGTGAATGGTTTTTGTGTACAATAAAGTGTTTACATACATACATACATACTTCACCTTGTGGAAAAAATTACAGTCTCAAACTACAAAAATAACAATATCAATAACAAAAATCCGTCATAAGTCCGACTGTATGAATATCTGCGCTGTGGCCAATTAACTTGTCGCCTACGAGTATATGCTCTTTTACAATGAGGAAATCTTCAAATGGAATTTTTCAATCGTAAATTGGAATATTTTCGAAAATGTAAAAATGTGGAAAAATTTAATTTTTTACTCCTTATTATTTTGATTATATCGGCAAAAGGACTGGTTAGAAAAATGTAATGTTGTCAATTGGCAGATGGGAAAGGAGCGGATAGTGAATTGGCCAATCACAGTGCTCAAATTTTCACTCTGCATTAGTGGAAACAGTGTCATCGAAGCACAGTGTAATTTGACGGTCTTTCAAAAAATTATCCTCACCCAGTTATGTGCCAGTGAACTGTTTTCACTGCTCTTTTCCACTCCGCTCCGCTCAGCACCATGTCAATGTAAAAAGGGTAATGTAAAACGTGAAGTAATTTATCGAACAAAAGATGAATCGCTCGCCTAACAAATTATTTAAATTAGTGTTTTTCAGCCCTTATATAAAAAAAAAACAATAACCAAATGTGCACAAAAGTTTTCCGACAGTTGTAAAACTTTATTATAGATAATGCATGTGCAAAATATTCACATTAATCGGAAATGCTGACTGTATGACCTAATACATAAACAAGCAGCAATATGTAATGGTCAAAGAAAATGTAAATTGAGCACGTCAAGTGAAAAATATAATTTGGCCGTGTGGCCAGTTTAGGACAGTCGAGTATCTGTCCTAAATAAACATTCCTTAATAATATATGCTAATACCTACACTTGTCTAAAGTGCGTTTAATAATCACTGACCTTAACCTTTGTGAATTTGACTCGACAAAAATAGCGCGCACAATTTCACAGAATAAACCACAGAAGGTTCTCTCTTTTGGTCTTCGAAAAACCGCCTGAGAACTGTACTTTATTGGTTGTTTGTGTAGAAAGTAACGTAATTTGTCGTAGAGAATGGCAACGCGATCAACCAACACAAGTGCACCTCTGTGGCTATGAACGCGTGCTCAATTTGCCCGAACAAGGTGGAAGACGGAGCTGGGTTCCATGGTGCGCACTGGAGCGTAATCCATTTGGTTACCTGTCAACACCACAGAAGCGGAGATGTGAAAAATTGACCAATCATATTCTTCAGATTTAATTGTAGGTACTTACTTCTTTTAGGTTTCACAAAGACTGGTCCACAGATTTTCCAAACCATTCAATAGAACCCATTTTTTAGGTACTTATTAAAACTTTATTGCACAGATCAAACTAATACAAATGGCAGACTTAATGCCATAAGGCATTCTCTACCAGTCAACTATAGGGCTAATCAGAAACATTGAATTGGAGCAGGGTCTATAACGGTCGGTGACAATTTTAACAATATTATGCTTAAACTTACACAAATACTAATTAAATATACCTACTACAATAATATACTACAGACTACTGATATTTTATTCAGTGTGGAATAGAGTGCAACAGAAACGATAACAAGAATACAGTTCACCAAAATGTGGGAACAATTTTCGTCTCAAATATATTTTGAAATGCTAGCGAGACACGTATTGCAATAAATCTTTCTTCGTTGTCTTTCTCTAGTACTCTATAGGAAACTGAAAATCTAGGGGTGTACATTGAACATTTATAAGCTGTGGCTCACTCGATGGCTTGAGGTGTTTTCTTGATACGACTCGGCATGAGAAATAAACTCTTCATTTTCTTTACATAGAAAACTAACGTGAGTCTTAGACAATATATAAAAATACATTTGAAATGGACTCGTCGTTTAAGTCGAATATTGCTCAACATTTTTCGAATCATCATCACGAGCTCCGATCAGTCGCGTCGACAATACATATTGTTTGTGATTCTTCGATACATCGACACACACTTTGAAATGCTGCGCGACCAGCGGGGCGGCGAGCGGTTGAGCGAGAGATCCGAGCGCGGCGGCTATACGAGTGAGCGAGACACACGTACCTACACCGCTGTCGCTGTCGCGCAATCTCATGGCATCTCCGTGAGCGCTGCCGGCCTAGCACAACTATCGACTATTGTCGCGCGACATAGCGTTACTCGTCACTCTCTCACATTACTGCACAGAAAGAGGGGTAGATCTCGCGCGAGAATTAGTCGCGTATGACAGTTATGCTAGAGATGATGGCGCGCAGTGTTAGAATGCTCAATTGATGATGGTACCTGTAAATATAGCAATTTGGCTACGCCCAAACTCACTAACTTACCTATCTATTTTCATTGAAGTCGGTTTTGAAACCAAATTCAAAGAATAAAGTACATATTCAGGTCAATACGTGGGTTTATACGTCGTGATTTCAGAACAATTTTTTATTCATATCTTGAAATCCCCGAATGATTCTATTTTTATCAGAATTTATTTGTGATCGCTATAAAAACTCTAATATCATAAAGGATCGACACAACTTATTTTTTGTAAAGATTCGTAAGGAAATGTTAAGGTATTTTTCATGTAAGCTATTTACTCCTAGGATATGGGCGAATATAACTTATTTTCGTAGAGTACAGCTACGGTTGGTTTCTTTTGATTTTTTTCTTATAAATAAGAAAATACCTAGTCTAGTTTGGTTTCATTTCTTTAAGACATAACAATCATCCCTTGTCCGATGGCTGATTCCGTTCATATGCATTTTAATATGCGGTGAAAATATAATTTTCAATCCTGTGTCTTGTTTTCTTTTCGGAATGAAAATGACTGCTTCACCCATCGTTAGCGAACACATAAAACATACATGTCCTTTTTTGCCGAATCGCACTCGTGCCTTAAGGGCAACATTGCCGGCCGATAGGTACAGAGATGTGTATCTTGAGAGCGGACATGAATAGAAATGGTCCATTTTCGCCTTCCTTCCGCATTGGTGACGGGGGACGTAAATAACTGATATTCTTTTGCTTTTCCTTTGTTTTTGTGAAGGCATGAAGTCAAAGGGCGATCTAAATTTCACAACTGTGTAGATGATGATGTATAGGTACCTAATATCCGAAGATCTATTAAAAACGTTAATTAATTATGATTTTTCGAATGTTGGTTATAAGAAATTACATATGTTACACGCACAAATCTTTCAAAACCAGAATTAGAATATAATCGTTCGGGACTTCAAAATATAGTGTATTGTTTGTATCTAATGCGAAACAACGTCCTAACATCCTACAAGTTTTAAAATCACATGTCTTTACTAGCTTGGCTTTATAGGTGACCCAATTCCTTGTCGTTACTAGTTTTTAAAAGTGCTACGAACTTTAGAGCTTCATAGCTTCGTACGACCTTTCGGATCTGTGTGGTATGATCCTGTAGCAAGGTGCGCAAACTGTACTGTCAGCAACGCGTAGCTTTGTAATTTACGTTTGCTTCGGATATACACTGATGTACAAAAATTTGAAGCGGTTCCTATAATATATAAAATATAGTGTAATAAGATTATATAGGTACGCATGCAAGCAACGCTTGCGGTTCTATAGACAATGTTTGTTGGTAAACACCACCTTATTGTCAATAGAACCAAAGAATAAAAGATGACAAACTCTTTTGATCTCAATAAAAACATCTGGTAACCTTATTGAATTCATTGTTTGAACCCAACTGTAATGCACAGAGCACACATTGCAGTTGGGATATATATACTAATAAAGTAAAGATGTACTTTTTTATTCAAAAGAATTTATTGATTTTTATTTTTATTTTATTAGCAAGATAAAATTATGTTGAGTTTCTTTCAGCGTTCTCAACAGTTGATCTCCTTTTGTGAAATTATGGTAGACTCAGACAAATAAAAGTTCCCTTGTAACATATGGTATTCACAAAGTAAAGTTGATTAATTCATCCGTTTGCCAATTATAATTCAGTGAATAAAGGATTTTGACCTTAGAAACGGTCCGGTAGTTTTGAATTTTTGATATGTTGTCTAGGATGGTTAGTGAATGTTTAATTGCAAAATGCACAATTCCCCCCCCTCCGCGCCCGCCGCCATATTGAAAAAACCGGCACGTTCTTCATATTTTTGCTTAATTCTTCGTCTAGGAGCATTTGAGCTAGATAAAAGCTTAGACAATGTTGAAGAGGATAAAATTTACTATAATTTACATTTTAAATTTTGTTTCAAAAACTGATAGTTACAGAGATATGCACATTTAAAAAAACGTAAAAAATCGCAATTTCCAACTCAAAAACAAACTTCTGGATTATATCTTCGTTTAGGAGCATTTTAGCTAGTACAGTGCTTGGGCAATGTTGTAGATAATTAAATTTCCTATATTTTAAATTTAAAATTTTGTTTCAAGGACAGATAATTACGGAGATATGTAAAAAATAAAGTCACATTTTCCGAATTGGGGGGAATTGTCATTTTGCAATTAAACACTCACTAACTATCCCAGACAACATATCAAAAATTCAAAACTACCGTACCGTTTCTAAGGTCTCCCCTAGTACTTAAGTCTCTATTCACCGTATTATTATTTCATGTTTAATAGTTTTACAGCAGGTGCTAGTAAGTATTTTGAGGTGACGTCACTATTGAATTAACTTGTATCGCACATCGGCAAAGACATGTGAAAGTTCAAAAATTAAATATGAATAATACTTATAGAACGTAATAGTGTGGTGTCTCTTATTTCAATCGATCATTCGATATCCCTAACACAATCGTATTCTATAAGTCCTTGTCGCAAACTAAATTTATGAGAACATCGCGAAGACAGCCCCGCTTGACAACTCAACGTAATTAATTAAGACGTAGCCTTCGCTTTGAAGACGCGAGTGCCGCTGCTTTTGTTTCGCGGATTTGCGATTTTAATTATCACGAAATAAGGTTTTTTGACAAGTGTAATTGAATTGGAGTTTTGGATTAGCTGCCCGCTGAGTTTGGGGCTTAAATCGAGAAAACATTGTGATATCCCTAATTTAGCAATATGTCGACTACAGCCATATAACCGATATTTTTTTTAGTCAAGCTACAATGTGTCATTGACATTTCAAGGGAGATAAAGAAGGAGATATTTGTCGAATAATGATAATGCTCAGTCTTGTCATTTGTACATTAGCTATATGAAAATGTTATTCTAGATTACAGTTTATTTCGAGTATAGCACATCGCTAAAGAAGACAGTGGCGAGAGTTCTAATAAATATAATTTGAAACTTTGCTTTCAGCCTGTGGACGATACCTGCCGTGGTGAGCTAAAAGATGATCTTGTTGTATGGAAATCCATACAAAAAAGTCGCGTTCCGGTCTCGCTTGACAACTCAACGTAATTAATTAAGACGTAGCCTTCGCTTTGAAGACGCGAGTGCCGCTGCTTTTGTTTCGCGCTTTTGCAATTATAATTACCACGGAATAAGGTTTTTTGACAAGTGTAATTGAATTGGAGTTTTGGATTAGCTGCCCGCTGAGTTTGGGGACTAAATCAAGAAAAAATTATGATATTCCTAATGTAGCAATATGTCGGCCACGGTAATATAACCGATATTTTTGATTATCAAGCTACAAACTATCATTGACATTTCAAGGGAGATAAAGAAGGAGATATTTGTCGAATATTGATAATGCTCAGTCTTGTCATTTGTACTTTAGCTATATGAAATGTTATCTAGATTGAAGTTTATTTCGAGTATAGCACATCGCTAAAAAAGACAGTGGCGACAGCTCTAATAGATATAATTTGAAACTTTGCTTTCAGCCTGTGGACGATATCTGCCGTGGTGAGCTAAAAGACGATCTTTTTGTATGGAAAGCCATACAAAAAAGTCGCGGACCTAGAACATCCGCGACAGCCCCGCTTGACAACTCAACGTAATTAATTAAGACGTAGCCTTCGCTTTGAAGACGCGAGTGCCGCTGCTTTTGTTTCGCGGATTTGCGATTTTAATTATCACGAAATAAGGTTTTTTGACAAGTGTAATTGAATTGGAGTTTTGGATTAGCTGCCCGCTGAGTTTGGGGCTTAAATCGAGAAAACATTGTGATATCCCTAATTTAGCAATATGTCGACTACAGCCATATAACCGATATTTTTGTTAGTCAAGCTACAATGTGTCATTGACATTTCAAGGGAGATAAAGAAGGAGATATTTGTCGAATAATGATAATGCTCAGTCTTGTCATTTGTACATTAGCTATATGAAAATGTTATTCTAGATTACAGTTTATTTCGAGTATAGCACATCGCTAAAGAAGACAGTGGCGAGAGTTCTAATAAATATAATTTGAAACTTTGCTTTCAGCCTGTGGACGATACCTGCCGTGGTGAGCTAAAAGATGATCTTGTTGTATGGAAATCCATACAAAAAAGTCGCGTTCCGGTCTCGCTTGACAACTCAACGTAATTAATTAAGACGTAGCCTTCGCTTTGAAGACGCGAGTGCCGCTGCTTTTGTTTCGCGCTTTTGCGATTATAATTACCACGGAATAAGGTTTTTTGACAAGTGTAATTGAATTGGAGTTTTGGATTAGCTGCCCGCTGAGTTTGGGGACTAAATCAAGAAAAAATTATGATATTCCTTATGTAGCAATATGTCGGCCACGGTAATATAACCGATATTTTTGATTATCAAGCTACAAACTATCATTGACATTTCAAGGGAGATAAAGAAGGAGATATTTGTCGAATATTGATAATGCTCAGTCTTGTCATTTGTACTTTAGCTATATGAAATGTTATCTAGATTGAAGTTTATTTCGAGTATAGCACATCGCTAAAAAAGACAGTGGCGACAGCTCTAATAGATATAATTTGAAACTTTGCTTTCAGCCTGTGGACGATATCTGCCGTGGTGAGCTAAAAGACGATCTTTTTGTATGGAAAGCCATACAAAAAAGTCGCGGACCTAGAACATCCGCGACAGCCCCGCTTGACAACTCAACGTAATTAATTAAGACGTAGCCTTCGCTTTGAAGACGCGAGTGCCGCTGCTTTTGTTTCGCGGATTTGCGATTTTAATTATCACGGAATAAGGTTTTTTGACAAGTGTAATTGAATTGGAGTTTTGGATCAGCTGCCCGCTAAGTTTGGGGACTAAATCAAGAAAACATTGTGATATTCCTAATTAAGCAATATGTCGGCCACGGTAATATAACCGATATTTTTGTTAGTCAAGCTACAATGTGTTGACATTTCAAGGGAGATAAGGAAAGAGATATTGGTCGAATATTGATAATGCTCAGTCTCGTCATTTGTACATTAGCTATATGAAAATGTTATCTAGATTACAGTTTATTTCGAGTATAGCATCGCTAATGGAGACAGTGGCGAGAGCTCTAATAGATTTAATTCGAAACTTTGTTTTCGGCCTGTGAATGATATCTGCCGTGGCGAGCTAAAAGGCGATCTTTTTGTATGGAAGTCCATACAAAAAAGCCGTGTACCAGTCCGACTTGACAACTCATTGAACGCGAGTGCCGCTGCTTTTGTCTCGCGGATTTGCGATTATAATTATCACGAAATAAGGTTTTTTGACAAGTGTAATTGAATTGGAGTTTTGGATCAGCTGCCCGCTGAGTTTGGGGACTAAATCAAGAAAACATTGTGATATTCCTAATTAAGCAATATGTCGGCCACGGTAATATAACCGATATTTTTGTTAGTCAAGCTACAATGTGTTGACATTTCAAGGGAGATAAGGAAAGAGATATTTTCCGATATTGATAATGCTCAGTGTTGTCATTTGTACTTTAGCTATGTATATAAAAATGTTATCAAGATTACAGTTACTTCGAGTAGAACATCTCGCTAAAGAAAACAGTGGCGAGCGCTTTAATAGATAATTATAATTTGAAATTTTGATTTTAGCCTGTGAACTATATATCTGCAGTGCCGAGCTAAAAAGCGATGTGTTTGTATGAAAATCCATACAAAAAAGTAACTCATACAAACTAAATTTTTGAGAACATCCGCGACAGCCCCGCTTGACAACTCAACGTAATTAATTAAGACGTATAGCCTTCGCTTTGAAGACGCGAGTGCTGCTGCTTTTGTTTGGCGGATTTGCGATTTTAATTATCACGGAATAAGATTTTTTGACAAGTGTAATTGAATTGGAGTTTTGGATTAGCTGCCCGCTGAGTTTGGGGACTAAATCAAGAAAACATTGTGATATCCCTAATTGAGCAATATGTCGGCCACGACCATTATAACTGATATTTTTATTAGTCAAGCATCAAGCTACACAGTGTCATTGATTGATTGATTTCAAAGGAGATAAGGAAATATTTGTCGAATATTGATAGTACTCAGTCTTGTCATTTGTACTTTAGCTATATGGAAATTCTTTTTTTATGTCATAGGGGGCAACGAGCAAACGAATCTAGATTACAGTTACTTTGTATAAGCTGTCAAAGACTTTGTCAAAGAGGCATACCCGGGATTTTGGGTGCACAAATGATTAGACGCATAATGTCGGCCTAGTGGTTAAACTAGTCATGCACCTAAAACCCCGGGGTATTAATATTTCAATTTAGCAATATCTCCGCTTCATCACGGCCGTATAACGGCCTTATAACGATTTTTGCTTGTCAAGCTACGCAGTGACATTGACATTGGACATATTGTGCGCACCTCCCTTTATACTTATTGTATTAATTTTTCGTCTATTAAAATAAGGTAGGTACATTTTTTCTCTGTCAAAATTACATTTGTGCAAATTATCAATTTTATAAATATAAATTAAAAATAAAGTTGTATATAATATACACGCCAGATGGGCCTAATGTGTAAAGACAGTAACACATGTGCCAGGGCATACATTTTATTTAAATATAATATACCAACAGTTCACTATATAAGGCTTGCTGAGGAGAAAAATTTGCTTAATGGACTTTAAAAAAATCTTAATATTGAACCTGAAAGCGGTGGTAGCTTAATGGTTAGGGCATGTGACTTTCAATCCGGAGGTCGCGGGTTCGAACCCGGCCCGTACCTATGAGTTTTTCTGAACTTATGTACGGAATGTCATTTGATATTCACCACTCGCTTTTCGGTGAAGGAAAACATCGTGAGGAAACCACCTAAGCCCAATAAGGCCTAGTTTCCCCTCTGGGTTGGAAGGTCAGATGGCAGTCGCTTGCGTAAAAAGTTTAGTGCCTACGCCACATCTTGGGATTTAGGTAGCCAACCCCGATTGAGAATACATTCTCTACAAAGATATGGGACAAAGGCTAGGAGGATGATGAACCTTTAAAGTTAGGTACATATTTCCAAGCCCCTTTATTTGTTTTATTTTTTCTTTATTTCAGGACATATTGTTTTTTTTAATATTTATATTGTTATAGTATGTTGTATAATTCAACATCAGTCTACACCGATTGTCGAAACTGCTGCTCATTTATTTTCTACGTGCATTCCATCAGACGGTACTTTCTTTAAATTCTCACACAAATTGATACATTTTGTACGAGCTTGAACTCCATTATTGAAGGCTCCGAATGGAACGAATGTGAATCATCCCTGTGAGATGCTTTTATCATGGCTACAAGAAATCGCTTACGCAAACACTTTCCTCGTAAAACAGATAAACAAAGGAAATCTCTTATCCCACGGATAAACCGCTTTCCCGCTTTCCAGTCCCACCAAATTCCTTAGCAACAACTATTCAGTAGAAAAAGTAAAAAAAAAACTTTTGAAGCAAATGGCTTTCGTAAAAAATTCGTCTTAAATGTTCGGTTCAGTGGTTTTCCACTGAGGAATTTGTGGAATCCATCAATTCGTTCGATTTTCTTTAGCACCGAAGGAAATTCTCTCGCGCACCGATAAATTACAGTACCCTGATTTATTTGGCAATTTCTTAATCTTAGCGAATCGTATGGTGAAGGAATTTTCATAATTTATCGCCGGTTCCATTAAATAAAAGAATTACGCCGGAATAGCTAAGTGCTTTTAAATGAGATTCCTTTCAAATTCCTGATTCAATTAATTTCTTAGCAAGTCATCGTCTATTATATGTGTGTACTTTTTAGAATCGCCACATCACTACAAACTTTTAATAAGACTATATGTAACAGAATAGATCAAGAGCAGAAGGCCCTTTTAATGCGCTTAGCGAAAGCCGTGCGCAATCACGTGCGAGCAAGCGAGCTGACTGCTCGATGCAAGCGACATACAGGGCGAGCAATTTGTACCTACAACCATCGCGGTGCATAATCAAAACAAACGATTCGCCTCAGTATATACCGAGCGACCTCAAGACTCAGGGGGGGTATTCGACCAATTTTAGAGATATAATGGAGATCTCTCCTTTTCATCGCCATCCGTCACTTTTGACGTGTGCCTACTTGACAAGTGGCGATATCCCTAGAACATCGCAACTTCGTCAATTCGGACGCGCAAAATTTTCGCTTTCTTTGTATGTGACGGCATAAATAACAGGCGCATACTTTAAATTGACCACGTAGTACGTGAAATTAATCCTTTATGTTTCTTTCAAAACAGAAATTTATATACATGAATAGCATTTTTGACAATTGTTATCGCCTTCGTATTTCCAAAAATGAGATGAGATATGTCACATGTGCCATTTAAACGCGATGAGCTTCATCATCGCGTTTTAATGACAGTTCAAAGGCGAGATCACGGAGAGATGACTGTTATCTAACGGTGATCTGACGTTTCGCGATCGACACTCGAATTGGGCCCCAGGTCACTAGAAGTTACTTTTTGTCTCGCGGCGTAATCTGCTCATGTTCTGTCTGTCCGGGCATGCTCTGCACCTGATACCGTTCCCCATAGTCCACTTTCGTAACCAAGTTCAGTAACTAACTGCGAACAAGGATTTTTTTCTGCGGTTGTACCTAACCAGGTCAGCAACGAAGAATTCGATTTTGTCTTTCTACGTAACCGGGTTACAAACTGAGAATTTTTAATTCTTCCTTCGTAGCTGGGTTACAAACAAATAAAAAATACATAATATAAAATAAAAAACTGTAGAACCAAAAGGAACGCAAATTATTTAACAATTCAGTAATACCATTAATACAAAGATCAAAGCTGGACCGGTAATCCAGAGGTACCGGGTTCAATTTCCAGTCTCTTCCACCAGGTCAGGTAGCTCCTTTTTCAATTTTTCTTTAAGCTTTGATCTTTGTATTAATGGTTTAAATAAAAATTGTGGTGTACTCACATTAAAAAAAATGAGACATTACATGTTTCATAAATTTATAAATTCAATAGTATATAAGAGTAAGTACAGTTTGCATAAACAATAGTATTTTATGCAACTGTTGTATAAGAGGGGGCAAAAAACGCGAGTGGCGTGGGTTACGATTTGAGCGTAGCTAACATCGTAAGAAAGATGCCACGAGCGTTTTTTGACCTACTTATACAACCTTGCATACAATAATTTTTCTACGACTCGACATTTCATAAATAAAATGCAAATAAACAACAAAGAAAATAATTACGTTCCCGCCTGGAATCAACAAAATTAAAAAAAATAGTCTCTGATAAACTTTTTTTTTACTGACGTCCATCTGTCAAAAAAATATGAACTTATACATAAAGGTATACGTTCACTATACTAAACATCTGTCAAAAAAAATTGAACTTATACATAAAGGTATACGTTCCCTATACTAAACATCTGTCAAAAAAAAAATGAACTTATACATAAAGGTATATACGTTCACTATACTCAACATCCATGCACTGAAGATAAAACTTTTTTTTTATGTTTGCAGCAATGCATTAGTACATTAAGTTTTTTTTTAAATTGCAAATTGTGTAAATGCAGCTTTTTATCTTGTAATCTGTGGTACTCAGTGATGCTTTTTTGGCGACATTATAACATCGTTTAGCAGTGTTTTTTTGGGAAATAGGGTATAGACTATTACAGACTTTCATAATTTATGTCTTTATAGTTAGTAACAATATAAATGACAGAAAAAAGTACTGGAGTAGAAAAAAACATTTTTGATAGTTAAGATTAAGTTAACATTTTTGGTGATGAGTACCAATCTCAGCATGTGCTAGGCTAGGCAATTAACACTGTAAAAAAAAACTATCCAAGTGAGTTTCAATTATTTCTTGTAAGTCTCTAAGAAGACAGACCAATCAAAATCGAATTCTGTGTAGGTAACCTGGTCACAAACGAAACAAGTAAATTCCTTGTTCCGTAGCTAGTTACTCGGTTACAAACGTGGATAGCTGAGATACCGTAGCTGACTAATTCCATCTTATGACAAAAATAATAGAACAACACACATACAACTGTACACATAGAATTGTGTACAACGCTGTGACATTACACGAACCATCACGTACGCGGCAAATTGTCGCAGTAAAAGCGATTTTATATTAAGTCGTAAATTTACGCTAACAACATACGAACCAATTTTCCACACACTTTTGTCGTTCCAAGCATCCTGGGAATGTTTCACAGAACAGCGTATATGTACTCGTTGCTTAATACCGCTTAGGACTTTTCGGTTCTATACACGATGTAGTGTATAATGATGTGATGTAGCCAATAATAGAGATGTTAGGGATGAGTGCGTGTGAAAGAATATCGATTTATAATATTATTGAAAATGAAATGAAAACATTGGTTTTGAGGCAACTGTGGCCCATACATAAATACGTACTTAACTAAAATTTTATATACATTATATACATTTTAAATACGTACTTAAATAAAATTTATATTTTTTTATTACATCCATATAAAATACAAATGGGAAATACTGAAAATAACTACACTCACATTCACCTATCGATCCTCCGCGAACCTCGTTAGGTCGCCTGTCTGTCCACCTACCGGCCCTGACAAGGTGGATGGATGGAGAAACTGGAAAGTAGGTGTATCCTTTTAAATAAAGAAAGAAATAAATATCAGACAACCTCACACAAATCGATATAAAGCTCAAGAAGGCTTGTGTTATGGGAACTAGACGACGATATACATACCTACTTATATAGATAAATGTATACTTAAATACATAGAACAACCGTGACCCAAGCTCAAATATTCGAGTTCATCACACAAATATTTTCCCTGGCCGGGATTCAAACCCGGGACCGCCGGCTCAATAAGCAGGTGCACTATAAACTGCACCAACCGCTTCGTCAAAAAATCTAAGTTTCACCAGAAAAAAAAAAGAATTTTCCTTTGTCCAACCATCTTCGAGTGACCAGGGAACGTAGTACTTCCTTTTGGAAATTTGTTAAAAAACCGGATTAAGTAGTAGAGTTTGTCGATGTTATAAGTACTATGTGTACAACCCTACCGAGACGTGGAGTACGCCAGATCCGCTATGTTCCCGAATGGCCCTACGTGACAGTCCTTTTGACACCCGGGATTTATTGGGAAACGTGGCTTCAAAACACACGTACCTCATTTTCCAGCTAGGAAAACAACCGGGTTTCCAAGCATAGCCAATTGTATAATAATAGACAAGAGTGTTTCAACATGCCATAGACAAGTAATAGGTACCATAAACGAGGGTTATTTTTGATTCACGGGGTATTGTCATCATGAATTAGTAAGTTAGTCATTTGGCATTGGGATAAGATTAAAAAAATAATTAAGTCCTTATATATTTTAAAATGTAGGTATTTTTTCATGTTATGATAGCAAAATAGCTATTTCATGTTTCCATTGCGCGCAGTAGAAAATAATAAAAAAATAACAGTTTTCTGCGTGAATGTTCTCAATGACATTTTCGGTAGGTTTCAAATATATACCAATAAATCGCAATAGCTCAGTTCTAAGTAGTAATAATTCTAATTAAAATTAAACCTAAAAAGATAAAACTAAAGAATTAAAATCTTAAATAAATTAAATTAAGCTAAAATAAATTTACAAAACTATGCCCCCGCGGCATGGTCCCGAAGACGCTGACAGCATTTCCTCGCTGAATCGCAATGCTGATGCGTTGTCCGAGGAAGCTGCCAGCTCTTCGGTCACTAGTAGACTCAATGGGCGAACCGCGCGCGGGAGCGCCGCCGCCCCCGGCGCGCGCGCACCGTGTACACACCCCCGCTACTAATTCCATATTCTTACAACCAGTCAGCGAACACGAAATAATAAAAACTATTAAACACCTCAAAAATAAAAAAAAGTACCGGATATGACCAAATACCACCCACACTTATGTTCAATGGAGTTAATACAACCGCTGCTAAAGTTAATTAACCAATCATTTGCCGAAGGGACGTTCCCGGATTTACTTAAAATATCTAAAATTAAACCTATCCTTAAACCAGGTGGTATTCCAACTGATTCTAGCCAATATCGACCTATAGCGCTTTTACCGGCAGTGTCAAAAATATTCGAAAAATGTATGTCATATCGCGTCTACAACTTTTTCGAAAAATATGACATTTTCAACAAAAGCCAATACGGATTCAGAAAACGCCATTCAACCTCGCTAGCTGTTTATCAGTACATTCTAAACATCTTAGGCCACATAAATAATAAAAAATATAGTGTACGAATGTTGCTAGATATGACTAAGGCGTACGAAAAAATTACCCACGAAATTTTACTAAGTAAGCTGTATGGCATGGGCATCCGCGGTTTGGCTCACAAATGGTTTAAATCTTATCTCAGTAATCGTAAACAATCCGTGGAAATTGAATACCTCGATAAAGAATGTAGGCAAGTTAAAATGATATCCTCAGAAATGCGGCATATCACGTGCTCTATCCCCCAAGGGAGTGTATGCGGGTGCCTCCTATTTTTAGCATACATAAACGACCTACCTACAGTCTTAAACCCAAACACTACCTGTGTTATGTTCGCTGACGACGTATCATTGTTAATAAACTGTAATAACAGTTCCGAATGTAACCTACAGCTAAGTGACAATTTCGAAACTACACAGAAATGGCTCAGTGACCACAATTTAGAAATTAATTTAAAGAAAACTAAAATTATACAATTTAAACCAATAAAAAAAAAACCGTTAGAATTAAAATTAAAAACAGACGCGTGTAAGAGTAGGTCAAAGAATTTAAATTATTAGGCATTACAATAGACTGGTATAAATTGGAAAGCTCATATTCAAAATGTTAAAACCAAATTATCTAAATTTGTATATGCACTAAATGTATTGAAATCAAATACCAACTTGTGTGTGTGCATTATGTAGCGATTCACATGTTCTCGTCATGTGCTCGCTATCATATAATCATATATCACCATCGTAAGACTCACATCATCATTGTCAAACATCAAATTCCCGACACATTAGCATTTTTTTTCGCCAGCTAATGCTAAAATCATCACTTAATAATTATAATACAATACAAATGCTTAATAGAAGTAACAGTATGAATGTTTACGTTTAGTAAGTAAAAATATTCCAATACCTGAGCATCCTACCTTTTTAAAATAGCAAATTACTATTCACAAAAATTACCAACGGAAGAATTGAGCTTTATTTATACTGCGTAATGATCAAAATTGTGAGAATGTCCACTTTGTCCACTTTGTCCACTTTGTCCACTTTGTCCATTTTGTCCACTATGTCCACTATGTCCACCTTGTCCACTTTGTCCACAGTTAAGTATAAATACGGAGGGGAATTGAAGGATGGGATTCATTCTTTCTTGCGACTTCGACTGGGTAACACTGTTGTTTGGCAATAAGGTATTAAATTTAATTCTAAGGGGAATTTCTGTTGGAATTACATTATTTTTCTGATCTATAATTATTTATTGAAATATTGTGGGATTTTGTTGTTTATGGCTATCAAGCTTAATTACATGCCAGAAATAGTGTTTTGGTACATGGTTGCCAGGTGAAAGATATTTAACCTTGCGGCTGTTAAACGAATATCTTTCAGACCCTTCTAGTTTTACCCGAGTTAGGCAGCTCGGGCACTAGCCATATATAAGTGCAGTGAATAGCCTACGAATGTGGATAGTTTTGTTTGGTGGAAGCAAAGACCACACGTGATGGACATGCGGGCCTTTCCGCGCTTGCCGAAGCCAAATGGACCTCCATGTTCGGTCTCATATACTTATATATTTATATGTCTGCTTTATATACACATATTAGGGCGGGTTACTCTGCGTTTCCGGTGTCTTAGCCACGCAAGGGGGGACCCACTTACACTGATTCTAGTCCAACCTCGGGTTAATCTCCCGAATTTATAGTTTAGCTTACCTAGGTTCCATACACGTTTAAATGTAAATGTGAGGTTTAGGCCTCTAGTATTGGTGGTGCTAGCTAGGGCAAATGGGGGTATGGGGATAGGTACACTCCAGTAGGAATATTAGAACGGGGTTTTTTTTATCCTCCGAGCAATCGGCCATTCATCATTAACTAACATAACATTTATTCAAATTATTTTAATCTCGTCTGGTATAATAGATACAAACAGCTGATTTCTGACTCGGGATGTCAGTAGTGAAAAACAAAATCTTGTAACAGTTTATAAAGAAAGGGAATAGAGAAACCTGTTATTTAAACCAATCAGATATTTAGAACCTTTAATATGACATCAATATATATATAGAAATAATTAGTTAAAATTTACTGATTATGATTTAAAGTAATGTACATATGTTACAGCCTCAGTGATAGAATGGCAACACTAAAGTTAAATCGAATCAGCTGACCGATGACATTCGCCCTTTCAATGAGCAGAAATAATTTTAAACTTTGTTATAATTTTGATAAGGAAATTGTGGATCGTCGTATAGTATGGAAATGCAAAGCATTCCTAAGACTGGATGTGGAGTATCTGAAGTGTAAATTGCTAAGAAAAGCCGAGGACTCATGGATAGCAATAATGAAAGTTATTCGTTCTCGTATTTACATCGCAGATCTCAGAACTAAATCAATTTATATCACAAGGGTTGAAAGTAATTTCCCTTATCAGAATGAGTCAGTCGAGAGTTGAAAGATACTCCGAACGGACACAATAGTCTTCATGATTTCAAGGATGTACTACATTTATGAGTATGGTCAAACGAAAACCAAGTTCTAGAACTTATTAGAAGGGTTCTTACCTACTAAGGAAGAGTAGTGTACTAGAGATCTTATAAATACAATTATAACTACATTGTCATAGTCTTTGCAGCCATCACATATATTTAACTAGTTAAATAGGTAGGTAAAATCCTTAGAGTAGATCTTGTGTAGTTAACTTAAGAAGCTTGCGCCAAAAGGCTTCCCTAAAAGATGGATCCTTGACACTTTGCTTTAGGTAGGACGTCATGCATAGATGTGATGAGATCCCACAGTGGTTTGTTCAGCTTAGACTAGGAGCGGAGTTCCCCATCCTCTAGCTGAACGCTTTAATTCGATTTGCTTCTCAGGAATAGATAGGTAAAGCGTTCAGTGATACTCTCCGCACACTCAGGGTGGTAGGGGATTATTAACAAAAATTTATATTTTTTTTTTTATATACACAATAAAGATACCTTCTCCATTATACTATAATCTAGTCCTTACTAGTTCTTAATTGTGAAGACTAAAACAACTTCCTACTTATTGTATAGGTCTAGAATCCACTTCAGATTGGTCTACTATAGTTTATTTAAGGGAGGTATACCACCTTCTCAGATTAAGGTGTAATGACAAAATTTATTCAATATTGTCAAATATGGAAACTTAAGAACAATTAAATTCATAATAAAATCTCATAGACTCTGTAACCTTCATCTATTTATAGATTGGTAAGGAAGTGTAGTTTCATATTGTACATAGACATTTGATTTCTAATCATTCTGGAGTAAGAACATGCAATTTTAAAAACTAAATTACCTTTCATTCCAGAATCCTAATAAAATTTGGATAGAATCACATATTGATTTTTATTGTTACATAAGGTAATCTAGTTTAACTATATCTGACTATGGACTAAATGAATTTGATAATTCATATAGAATTAAATAACTTTTATAAGAGTATCCATAATATTCCATATTGAATCTTGCTATAGGAACTATAGATAGTTTTGTTAGCTAGACTACATAGGAAGTAACAGTTTATATTTTGAGGATAGATAGCATTAAGTTAAGTTGGAAATTTAATTTAGTACAAAGAACCAAGGTAGCAGTAGGATAGGAGAAGCTTGCATTAAATAAGTAAGAGAATACACATTTATTTGGTAATACATGGTAGCATAGCACAGTATATGGGTACGGAAGCACTTGGCGACACATCACGGTTAGATTTCTCTTAAAAGAGCTTGAGTTACTACAACAATGTTGGGTCCTGCACATCTAGACGTTCACAACGGTTACATCGATCACATTTTTTTGGCCATTAGTTATTAAGAAAAGTTCAGACTCAATTGTTATAAAGATCCTTTCATATTTAGATTTGTTTAGTTGTAGGATATAGAAGACTGGGAGCTGCTGTTAAGATATTCTTAGGTAATTGTTGTAGGGTTTCCTTAGGGCTTCGTTGTAGGAGAAGAGTTTAGTGGCGAGGGTGAAGCAGGCGTAGGACCAGGAGGTAGTTTAGGTAGCTCGTCGTCGTAAGCGTTACGATTAGTGGACCGGTTCCTTTAGTTAGAGCTTAGCATACATTACGATTGGTGGTCCCGTGACTCAGGATAACTCTAGAGTTGAAGTACCTCCGAGTATCTATTACAAGTTGGTGCTCGTTCCCAGGATGTGTTTATTTAGTAGCTTCCTCGTCGATACATTACAAATTGTGCCGTTGACCATGGATAGGATCAGTCCGGGATTGTTGAGTCGTGCCGATGCAGTTTGTCGTGAGGTTCATGTCTTGCTGTCTTCTTGCGTTTGTAGTTCGACAATTGTTTTTCATTTTGTTATTTCGCCATGGAATTTTAGTGGAGTTGTTAGTGACGGTTTTATTGAAGGGATCTTTGAACACTTGAGCTTTGAACTATGATGCCCTTACGGGTACAATTGTTGACGTGAGAATGGAAAAGAGATTCGCCATGATGGGTTGTTGGGTGCATGTCGCCTCGAAATATATTTTGTTGCATATTTATACACAAACTATAGTGAATAGAGTAGCTTCTTGATATAACACACGATATTTTTCTTATTTCACATAATAATAGTACTTGAAACAAAAGATTTATGTTAGAACAACGGGATATTTTTTATAAATCAATATTTTGCAAACAGTAATTAGTTGACAGTTCACGTTCATTTAGGCATTTTTTATTTTTATCTGTAGTTCAATAGTGGATTGTTTGAGATACGATTAAATTCGTGACGTTTGTGTTAACGCTTTACAAAAGGTTATTTTTAATATTGATTAATAATTAAATAGGTGGTTTATTTAAGTTTTAGATAATAATTTACGTTACATAAAATAATAATATTAAGTAATATACTTACTTTAGCTCAAATCAGATACGTAGACACAACTCTACTCAATGTGTTCATTTTATTAGATTTAGATATACATTTAATATTATTTATGCATTATTTACATAATTGGGAAAAATAATAATAGGTAATTCATTTTTTAAATTAAAAGCATAAGCCAGGCTGAGTGAACAAGACGCCTGCGAGCAGGTTTGATTTGACAGTTGACAAGTGACAGGGTGTTATCTGTTTTCATTTATCAGTAATTAATATGATATCGAGATGGAATGATTATTTAAATAAATTTAATTTTAGTTTAGATATAAAGTCGGATTGTTGAAGGAAATTAGTTAAGTGAGGTAGAATAGAGATGTCATTGTTCTTGACTACAGGAAATATGAGTTTGTGAAGATTTATTTTTACATCAGTTATTAGTTCAAGTTGTGTTGAAAATTAGTTATGAAACTAAAGTTAAGTTATGAGAGTACTAAGGATTTATTATTTGGGGGGGCGAGGGTTTATTTATAGGCTTTAGTTCAATGTAGGAAATGTTTCAGAATAAGATCTGATAAACATGACCCTAGCTACAATGTCAACCTTAGTATAAGTAAGGCTTCTAGCTACAATATTCATCTTTTAGTTTAATATAAGTCTTATTAGAAACATTAAATATAGCAAATATAAGGAAAGTAGGAGTGTTAGTGATTTCATAAGTGGGGGGGCGGACTCCTAACACATAATGAAACAAATGAAATGAAAGTAATTTTATTACAATAATTTTGGTACATTTATGGCTTATAGATTACCAATAGAATGACTTACATATATGTTCACATGTAGTATAAGAGTATAACCACAGAATCAGAGAGAAAAGGAAAGCAGTTTAAATTTAATTTATTTTTGAAGCGAAGTAAGTATGTCTGTATTGTTACCATTAGATTTATTAAGGTATTCAGTTCTGTTAAGTATTCTTATAAATAAGTAGATACATCTTCAATCAAGTTCTTATTATGCATTAGTCATGATACTCAGGTTACATTTTAGATGTATAGTAGATTTGGTCCGGAGCTTGTTGTTGAAATCCAAAAATCTGGAAAGTAAAATAAATAATTATTGAAACAAGTTAGATTAAATGTTATTTGTTATTAAACAGACGTAGAAAGCGATACAGTACATTCACATACTTTAATTTGAGATATAAACATTTATAACAGTAGTCAAGGAAAATAAATTAAGTTCATAAATAAACTGCTCGACTTCAACTGGAATAAAAATTGTAATCAGGTGATGGAAACAGGTTTGAGAAAACAATAGGATGAAGACAAAAAAAGAATTAGCAGTAATTATAGGAAGAAATTAATAAAATTTCGACCCCGAAGAAGTACCTACTGTTTTTGATCGAAGTCATTTCCATGAACATTAGCATGAAGATATTTTTAAACAACTAAGTTCTTTTTAAATTGAAACAATAGTACAGTAAGATAAATAATATTACCTTCTGAAGAAGTTCCAATAAGCTGCAGCAGTAGAAGTAGGGAGTTCAACTCATCCTTCATTATTTTTGCTTCATTCAAGATTAGTTTGTACTGAGAAGTTATCAAGATTTGCGAGGAGTCTGGAAATAGAAGACAGGAGATATTAGAATCAAGAAAAGAGCATGAATTGGCGTACAGAAGAATCAAGATTTACTTTATGAACAAACGCAGTTAAAACTTTTGTTAACTTACGTTTTGATAGTATGTTTCAGGTGGCGTGGAGTTCGACTACATTGCTTCTTGTCTAATTAACCGGGTTTCATTACTTTTGCATAAATTTTGAGATATAATTTATAACCGTTGCGCGGAGGTTAACGTAGTTGTTTTGATTCTGTAACAAAGACAAATATTGAATATAACAATACTACAACACGATTTTTCTTTGCTCAATATTTTAGTCAGATTATACTAACAAGCGTAGAAAATAGTTACCTTATTATCGTAGGCTCATTTTATCACAGTTTTCTTCATAACAATCTGTTTTGATGTTCATTATTCTTCTATTCTTTAATTTCTATTTCGTAGAAAGATAGGTTATGGAAAAAATTTGACATGTGACATGGCATAAGATAGTGTTGCTAGGTTAAAGAAATATCACATAATAGTAAACCGTTACTAGGGTATGGATTCACTTACCTAGTTCCTAAGGTATACGTTAAGCATTTTTAGAAAATAGTGAAATATATTTTTTTAATTATATATTACCTAATTAGACAACGCACTAGTATTTCAGTAATTTATTAATTAGAATCTAATATTCAATAGGGATATCAGGATAAGATCGATTAAGGAATCGATTACAGACGAAAAATTTGAAAGGACAATAGTGATGTCACAATATACGTTGTACCGCAGTAAAAGTATTGCAACAGTATAAGTAACGAATGAGTTTGTAGGAAATTTTAACTAGAGGCCGCTATTAGTATATTTCATCGAACGATTTGCGTAATGGATCGTTTCCATTTCATACGTATGTTGAGTTTTCCTGATGACTTGAAATTCGAAAAATTTCAGGAGGGTAGTTAGGGGTGACTTGAATCAGGTGGATAAAATAATTACGAGTTTTATTAGAGTATAACAAAAATAC
This sequence comes from Apotomis turbidana, assembly GCA_905147355.2. Taxonomy (NCBI): domain Eukaryota; kingdom Metazoa; phylum Arthropoda; class Insecta; order Lepidoptera; family Tortricidae; genus Apotomis; species Apotomis turbidana. Next base: position 17,554,423 of record LR990292.1, on the reverse strand, counting down.
GAAATGTGTGAAGTGGATGGACAATTTTATTATTTATATTAGAGAAAATCTTTATTTTGATTTGGATGTAAGAAGTAAAGGGGAACTTGGGATATTATAGGGAGGTAAAGTAGTATGGATTTTGAATACACAATTGGTGGTGTTCTTCTGACTAAGTCGATGCGGAAAAATGAATGTAGGAGCCTGTAGTGCGATGTATGAGAGGATGAATGAGTGGACTTTTTGAGTTGGATGTTGTCCGTATGTATTCAAGCTAAGTTCGAAAGTATTCGGATCCGAAAATGGGGGGTCTTCTATCTTTAGAGGTACGAACGTACGGGAGTATTTTCTAAAGACATCAATTGGTTTGCACATACTTAGAAGTTAGGCTTAGTAAATCGAAGTTTCGATTTAAGACCGATGTGCGGTAGTTTGTGCGAAACAATACTCTACAGGGCCTACGGGCTAACCTTCTTCGAGCGCGGGCAGGAACGTGCAGGTTTCACACACACCCATGTCAACGATTAGATTGGCCAACTGTATATTTTTTCTAAGGAAAAGGAATTGTGGGTAGTTTTGTCCGTAAGGACAGGATAAAACTAAATTGGTATATTTGTAAGAGTTTCTGGTATAATAAGTTCGAGCATAATTTTGAAATGAAACATTTTTACACAATTCGACCAGTAAGTCTATAGTCTTACAAGAAAGAAAAAAAAACACAATTGTATGATTATAGAGCTGAAATTGGCTTGTTTATTCTTGATGTGATACACGCGCCAATAAGGGGAGTCACATGTGATTTTGGAGAAGAATTTGGAATCGGAATCAGTTATTGAATTGAAGTGAGAATGAATATTCAGTATCTATACCAAAGGTCTTGCTATGTTGTCTGAGGAGAGTTTTGTCAATTCATCGAAGAATTCGTACAATGTGAATTCGCAAATGAGGCTGAGCAATGGGCAGGTCAAGTTTGAGGTGTTTAGGCAAAACCGAGCTAATAGGGCTTGTTTGACTCACAACCAAACACTTCTTACGATGTGGTCAAGATTTGGAGAAATATATTCACGATTCAATGATATTATTCTATGGTTTGAATTCTGATTTAATACACAGGTGACTTTCCAAGTATTGGTTTAAACACACACACACTTAAGGGTACGAATACTAACGGATTTAGAATATCCAAGATTATCACAAAATGTTATTTGCGTTAAGAATAATTGACATATATATATATATATATATACATATTATTTTTTTTAATTGTTTTTACAAATTAATAAGGGGAATGCGAAGTTCTACGTTATTTGACGATGTCAATCCACTTCAAACTTTCGCAGGGGGGCGATTGTAGCGATTCACATGTTCTCGTCATGTGCTCGCTATCATATAATCATATATCACCATCGTAAGACTCACATCATCATTGTCAAACATCAAATTCCCGACACATTAGCATTTTTTTTCGCCAGCTAATGCTAAAATCATCACTTAATAATTATAATACAATACAAATGCTTAATAGAAGTAACAGTATGAATGTTTACGTTTAGTAAGTAAAAATATTCCAATACCTGAGCATCCTACCTTTTTAAAATAGCAAATTACTATTCACAAAAATTACCAACGGAAGAATTGAGCTTTATTTATACTGCGTAATGATCAAAATTGTGAGAATGTCCACTTTGTCCACTTTGTCCACTTTGTCCACTTTGTCCATTTTGTCCACTATGTCCACTATGTCCACCTTGTCCACTTTGTCCACAGTTAAGTATAAATACGGAGGGGAATTGAAGGATGGGATTCATTCTTTCTTGCGACTTCGACTGGGTAACACTGTTGTTTGGCAATAAGGTATTAAATTTAATTCTAAGGGGAATTTCTGTTGGAATTACATTATTTTTCTGATCTATAATTATTTATTGAAATATTGTGGGATTTTGTTGTTTATGGCTATCAAGCTTAATTACATGCCAGAAATAGTGTTTTGGTACATGGTTGCCAGGTGAAAGATATTTAACCTTGCGGCTGTTAAACGAATATCTTTCAGACCCTTCTAGTTTTACCCGAGTTAGGCAGCTCGGGCACTAGCCATATATAAGTGCAGTGAATAGCCTACGAATGTGGATAGTTTTGTTTGGTGGAAGCAAAGACCACACGTGATGGACATGCGGGCCTTTCCGCGCTTGCCGAAGCCAAATGGACCTCCATGTTCGGTCTCATATACTTATATATTTATATGTCTGCTTTATATACACATATTAGGGCGGGTTACTCTGCGTTTCCGGTGTCTTAGCCACGCAAGGGGGGACCCACTTACACTGATTCTAGTCCAACCTCGGGTTAATCTCCCGAATTTATAGTTTAGCTTACCTAGGTTCCATACACGTTTAAATGTAAATGTGAGGTTTAGGCCTCTAGTATTGGTGGTGCTAGCTAGGGCAAATGGGGGTATGGGGATAGGTACACTCCAGTAGGAATATTAGAACGGGGTTTTTTTTATCCTCCGAGCAATCGGCCATTCATCATTAACTAACATAACATTTATTCAAATTATTTTAATCTCGTCTGGTATAATAGATACAAACAGCTGATTTCTGACTCGGGATGTCAGTAGTGAAAAACAAAATCTTGTAACAGTTTATAAAGAAAGGGAATAGAGAAACCTGTTATTTAAACCAATCAGATATTTAGAACCTTTAATATGACATCAATATATATATAGAAATAATTAGTTAAAATTTACTGATTATGATTTAAAGTAATGTACATATGTTACAGCCTCAGTGATAGAATGGCAACACTAAAGTTAAATCGAATCAGCTGACCGATGACATTCGCCCTTTCAATGAGCAGAAATAATTTTAAACTTTGTTATAATTTTGATAAGGAAATTGTGGATCGTCGTATAGTATGGAAATGCAAAGCATTCCTAAGACTGGATGTGGAGTATCTGAAGTGTAAATTGCTAAGAAAAGCCGAGGACTCATGGATAGCAATAATGAAAGTTATTCGTTCTCGTATTTACATCGCAGATCTCAGAACTAAATCAATTTATATCACAAGGGTTGAAAGTAATTTCCCTTATCAGAATGAGTCAGTCGAGAGTTGAAAGATACTCCGAACGGACACAATAGTCTTCATGATTTCAAGGATGTACTACATTTATGAGTATGGTCAAACGAAAACCAAGTTCTAGAACTTATTAGAAGGGTTCTTACCTACTAAGGAAGAGTAGTGTACTAGAGATCTTATAAATACAATTATAACTACATTGTCATAGTCTTTGCAGCCATCACATATATTTAACTAGTTAAATAGGTAGGTAAAATCCTTAGAGTAGATCTTGTGTAGTTAACTTAAGAAGCTTGCGCCAAAAGGCTTCCCTAAAAGATGGATCCTTGACACTTTGCTTTAGGTAGGACGTCATGCATAGATGTGATGAGATCCCACAGTGGTTTGTTCAGCTTAGACTAGGAGCGGAGTTCCCCATCCTCTAGCTGAACGCTTTAATTCGATTTGCTTCTCAGGAATAGATAGGTAAAGCGTTCAGTGATACTCTCCGCACACTCAGGGTGGTAGGGGATTATTAACAAAAATTTATATTTTTTTTTTTATATACACAATAAAGATACCTTCTCCATTATACTATAATCTAGTCCTTACTAGTTCTTAATTGTGAAGACTAAAACAACTTCCTACTTATTGTATAGGTCTAGAATCCACTTCAGATTGGTCTACTATAGTTTATTTAAGGGAGGTATACCACCTTCTCAGATTAAGGTGTAATGACAAAATTTATTCAATATTGTCAAATATGGAAACTTAAGAACAATTAAATTCATAATAAAATCTCATAGACTCTGTAACCTTCATCTATTTATAGATTGGTAAGGAAGTGTAGTTTCATATTGTACATAGACATTTGATTTCTAATCATTCTGGAGTAAGAACATGCAATTTTAAAAACTAAATTACCTTTCATTCCAGAATCCTAATAAAATTTGGATAGAATCACATATTGATTTTTATTGTTACATAAGGTAATCTAGTTTAACTATATCTGACTATGGACTAAATGAATTTGATAATTCATATAGAATTAAATAACTTTTATAAGAGTATCCATAATATTCCATATTGAATCTTGCTATAGGAACTATAGATAGTTTTGTTAGCTAGACTACATAGGAAGTAACAGTTTATATTTTGAGGATAGATAGCATTAAGTTAAGTTGGAAATTTAATTTAGTACAAAGAACCAAGGTAGCAGTAGGATAGGAGAAGCTTGCATTAAATAAGTAAGAGAATACACATTTATTTGGTAATACATGGTAGCATAGCACAGTATATGGGTACGGAAGCACTTGGCGACACATCACGGTTAGATTTCTCTTAAAAGAGCTTGAGTTACTACAACAATGTTGGGTCCTGCACATCTAGACGTTCACAACGGTTACATCGATCACATTTTTTTGGCCATTAGTTATTAAGAAAAGTTCAGACTCAATTGTTATAAAGATCCTTTCATATTTAGATTTGTTTAGTTGTAGGATATAGAAGACTGGGAGCTGCTGTTAAGATATTCTTAGGTAATTGTTGTAGGGTTTCCTTAGGGCTTCGTTGTAGGAGAAGAGTTTAGTGGCGAGGGTGAAGCAGGCGTAGGACCAGGAGGTAGTTTAGGTAGCTCGTCGTCGTAAGCGTTACGATTAGTGGACCGGTTCCTTTAGTTAGAGCTTAGCATACATTACGATTGGTGGTCCCGTGACTCAGGATAACTCTAGAGTTGAAGTACCTCCGAGTATCTATTACAAGTTGGTGCTCGTTCCCAGGATGTATTTATTTAGCAGATGGTCTTGATAACTATTACAATTATCTGCGTATTATGCGTATGCACATTCATGGCTCCAATACGGTGTGGTGCTTTGGGGAGGTAGTACTGAAGCCCAGCAATTGATTGTCATGCAAAAAAAATGCGTCCGCATTGTGGCCAACGTCCACATACCCAACAGTTGCCGTCCATATTTTATAGAACATAAATTATTGACTTTACCATGTATTTACATATTGCAAGCACCTCTTTTTGTGCGCGAAAATTCATACCTGTTCGAAAAGAAAAAAGATGTCGCGACGACCAGCTCGCAGTATAGGAATAAGTTATTGCTACCAAAGTCTAACTTGGCAATGTATAAAAATGGTCCACATTATAAATGTATTTTAATTGCAAATAAAGTCCCGGAATCAATTAAACAGGAAGGTAACAACAAAATATTTAAAAATAAATTAAAGGCACTTTTAATCGAGAAATGTTATTACACAGTAGACCAGTTTTTAAATGATAATACATTATAAATAACATAGGTACTCAAATTGACATTTTATATTCTTGTATGCTAATCTATTTGTATTAAATTGAATTATATTAAGTTAAATTATGCATGTTAGTATTAAGTTATTGTGTGCCCTTACAGGGTGTCATGTTCTGACTTATACTGTATGTAACACCTTAACCAAAATGTACATGGCTTTACAAGTGAATAAATAAATAAATAAATGAACGTTTTACCGAGGTCTTTTACTTGTTCTTTATATCCCTTTGAGCAGTACAGGTACACGTAGTAAAAAAACCAAGTGCGAGTCGGACTTGCGCACCGAGGGTTCCGTACAAACTTCCCATCTTAACTGGCCGGGTTAAGTTAAGTTTGCACCTGGTATGTACGGCGCTGCAAACAAATGAGGTGCAAAGTTAACGGCAACAAAAATACATCATCTGCGAAAATTTTAAACTGTCTAGGTGTCACATTTCATGATACAGTCATGGGCGATAGATGGACAGACGTGGAGGCTTAGTAACAAGGTCCCGTTTTTTACTCTTTGGGCACGGAACCCTAAAAAGTAGGTACATGGCAAACATGGCGATACAAAGTCAAAGCGAATGATCATTAAAATGTATTATTAAATGCCTTCATACCTCTGTCATGTAGCTTCGGTCGAATATTTATCGTATTCAAAACGATCAAAGAGTTATCTTCATTTGACTTTATTGCCAAATGCGGGTATTACGTACATATATCTACGTACGTATCAACGCGCACCTCTCGTTTGGTATTTAATTTATCCCTGGATATAAATTTTAACAGGTACTTGTATCATTTTAATACTGTTTATGACAACGTTTTTATCTAGTCTTCCATTTTGAATTTACTATTCGTGATAATACGTGTCAGTTGTTTCTGTGAGAATAAAATCAAACTTTTTCTCGCCCTCCTAACTTTGTTTGAAAAGGTAAAGAAAATAATTATAGGAATGAATGACGAAAATATGGCTTTTATGCTATTCGAGTTGTATTAAGTGACGATGACGATAATTCGTTAAATAAAGGTAAATCGAGTACATCGCTAAAAGACGTGTTAAGTTTGTCCCAGTCTGCTCAGAGTTTTGCACAATTCTAAGTGCCTTGTTTATCTCATTGCACTTCACTTTGCGAGTCATTTCGCAAGCACCCGAATACATTAGCGAATATTTACCACCCTAACACTTTTATACCTATGCCTATAAACTTGACACCTACATACCTACGAGTAAAAAGCTAACAGGCTACTTCTATACTAAACTAGAAAGACTAATCTCTTGGATGCTTCAGCGGCACATACGTCATTTTTAACAACAACGCAGATTTTACCAAAGAGCGTATCTGTACAGTCGGTCCAATGGCGTTTAAGCCGTTTTTAACAATCAAGAAAATTAAGCGTTTTTACGAAAGATCGTATGTGTATAGGCGCTCTAACGGCGGTTAAGCCATGTTGGACACTAGTAAAGATTAGGCGTGTTAACAAAAGGCGCGTTTACGACGTGGAAAGTGGAAAGCCATGTAGCGAGTGCGTTTCGTGGCCCCAAGGGTCTTATGACGGAGACGTGGTTTTTTTGAGGCGTTTTTGATGTGACAACTTCTCGATGGATTTCCGATGATGTTTCAAAAATGAAAAATTTAAAAATATAGAAACTAGAGTTTTTAAAATTGTGCAGGGATCATGCGTGTAAAACGCACAAGTTAATTGCTAATACGCTTAAGCATTTTAGAACATGTGACACAGAGGGCGCTCTAGTAGCGTAGAATTATGTAGCGCCTACACATAGTTGCCAATCGAGATTAAAGTCTTTTGTGCTCTCTAAAAACATATCATACAAACACTCACCAGTTGTGTATGTAGGCAACGCTTTGCAAAATAAAATCTCTTCAGCGATATCGTCATTTGTTGCAAAGCGTACAAAACAAACAAATTGAGCACAGCCGGAAACGTCAGTTGATTCATCGAATTGTAAAGAAAAATATGAACTACTTTTGATTTTCTCTATTACTTGTTGACGAATATCATCAGCTATGTCACTTATTCTCCTTTGTATGGTGTTATCAGAGAGGGGTATTGATTTTAATTTATTAGCTTCTTTTGCGCCTAACATTATTTCTGCCATATCTACGGCTGCCGGTAAAATGAGACTTTCAGCGATTGTATGTGGTTTTCCAGCTTTCCCCACACGAAATGCTACACGGTAGCTAGCCAATAGCGCTTTTTCATTAACGTCGTATACCTGAAATTAATGAAATAATATGTTTTTGTTTTTTCTGGTGGTACTTTATATTTGTTTTTATTAAATCTGCAACTGTTATCATAACCAACACTGCGAAAATAATACTTAAAGGAATATTAAATAAAATGTAGTTCTCTGTAAATTTGTATAACTACCTATGTAAACATTAATAAGTAAATGTAACATATGAAAATTATGCTTACCTGTACTAAATTTGTTTTTTGTTGCTGAAGTGCCTTAAATTTTCGCTCAAAAAAATCCAACGGTTTGTCTTTGAAATGTTCGTGTTTAGTAGTAAGATGCCGCAGCAGTTTGGATGGTTTCAAACTTTCACGAGATAACACTTCATAACAAATTACACATTGTGGTTTCTCGTCCATAACAGAAAAACCGTATTTTAAATAGTTTTCGTCATATTTTCTATTTTTCTTCTTTTTAGGCTCACTTCTAGATGTCAATCCAGACGTTGAAGGCATGGATGATCTTTTTAGAAACTTATCCATTGTATCGCGAAATAATCTCCAAAATAACAGTCGCACAGCTAAAACAGATTTGCTTCTTTAATTTTAAAACGGGTAGGTTGCGAAACAGTAATAAGCTACCTTCAGATTTTTTGATAAATATAGGTGGCGTTCCAAAACACATACTCATGACTGATTGACTGATAGAAGGGTGCGTTTCAAATCTGTTAAATAAGAGTTGTATTCAAATTTTAATCGTACAAACGGGATTTTGGGGGTCGTGAAGGAATTTTGTTGGTCATTTAGGGCCGTGACACCAAAAAGTTTGAAAAACACTGATGTAGGCAATCAAAGATTTGGTGTGATTAACGTAACGGTCGTTCTCCATTGGGAGAGCACTACGCCGGAAACGTAGGGTCGCAGGTTCGAGTCCTGCTTACATTGTAGTAGATCACATTACATTTTTCTTTCATTATTTACCTCTGTCAATATTTAATTTAAAATTAGACATACATATTGTACGCTCTTGCTACTATTAGAAAGAGCGTACACATCTAAAGACTTTTGATTTTGAATGTTACGCCAATCAAAATAGAGGTTATTCAACTCAATGGAAAAAAAATGTCATTACGGTAACCCGTAACTAACCGTCCTTGAAACAAAATTTGAAATGTAAATAATAGTATTTAATTCTCTACAACATTGCCCAAGCTCTTGCCAGAAGTTTGATACATTTCTGGAAATTGCGATTTTTTTATGTGCATATCTCCGTAACTATCTGTCCTAGAAACAAAATTTAAAATGTAAAATATAGTACATTTAATTGTCTACAACTTTGTCAAAGCTCTTTTCTAGCTAAAATGCTCCTAAACGAAGATATAAGCAAAAATCTGAAGAGTGCCGGTTTTTTCAATATGGCGGCGGGCGCGGAGGGGGAGAATTTTGCATTTTACATTTCAAAACACTTACTAACCATCTTAGACAACATATCAAAGATTCAAAACTACTATACTATCCGCAAAACTAAGTGGCGAGTCGGGCAATAAACGTCCGCTACTGTAGGGATGGTAACTGTCGATAACTTATGATGTAAACATCGATATAATTATTATATTTTCAAACGAAATCATATCTTTATTGAAATTGTTTTTATAGTTATTTAATGACTAATAATAAAATAAATAAGTACCTATTTATGATATTAATGTTTAAGATATTTCTTAAATAATTAGCTAAGTAAGTGACTAGTATTTTCCTTGTTTAGTTATTTATTTTGTCATACCTACATCCTAAATATTATGTTGTAATATTTTATGTTAACTATTAGATTTAAGTTTGATTTCTTATTGTAATATTAAATTGTTGTAATACAAATTCTATATACCTATTTAACATTTGATAGTAATTATACAATACCGTAATAAAAAAAACACCACGTAATTTATTTTCTTTGTCTCATTACTTTATCGATATTCCTTTTTATGCGTAACGCTACCTGCACTATTGTTGCTCGGGCCGCTCCATAAGGCCGTGCAGGTGTGAAAGAGATAGCATGGTTCCGATGATTTATAACCCAACTCGCCACTTAGTTTTGCGGATAGTATAGTACTTTAGTCTCTATTCGCCGAACTAAACGGCCAAATAGCGCGATCCCGGGATCTCGGGTCTGTGTCAAAAGTAATTTAGTGCCCGCTGGTACGAAGTTAATTCTGACATCTGTCATCTCAATACATTTTATAACCTGAAATCGATTTTAGGATACTATAGTTACACGGCTGGGCACTATATTTACAGAAGCTTTCTAATGAAAATCTACGTTGAAATTTGTTTGAAGCTAAACTCAGACGCGCGCGACATAGACTTTAGACTTCCTTTTTTGTTTTGGCTTAAAAATGAGCTATACAATCGAGTACCTTCTATCGACCTGTCTGGTCCACCTTTGTCATTCAATTCGTGCATCACATTCAATCCTTTCAATATGGGCGACTCAAAGAACATGCAATGGCGGCCCGCAGGGTTGCCAAGATTTTAACTGAGAATACAATATTCAAAACTTTTTTCTGCAAGAACTCTTCTAGATGTCAGCTTCTAAGCATCATTTCAATTTAAATCAAATTACAATTAACATTAATAACAACATCACCGTGCATCACCGTCCGATGCCCGTACAAGGCGAGAAAATAATTTTCATCTGTTTTTTTTAGTATACAGAAAAATCTGTAATTTTTTTGCAGGAATAAGAAGGATTATTCCTATAAACAGAAAATAAAGAGTTTAAAAAGAATATTCATTTCCCATTGCATCATCGCGTTGTTAAGACTCTACCTGAAATAATGGCCCCCCTTCAAAACTAATTTTTGATACAATTTTAGAATTTTATAATAGTACTGATATCGAATACAACACCAAACCTTCCCAAGTTCCCATTTCAACCACCATCAAAAACAGAGCAGGTTCTCAGTTCATCGGGGTGTTTGTTTGTTTTCTTTCTACATGGGCTTATTGTTATATAACATAGCTTAGTTTCGTTGACGTCAGTTGCTATTTGTTCCTCCTTATTTAGTCGATATCCTCAATGCTGAGGGTCGTGTCCTCTCTGAATAACTTTTTTATGGACTATAGCGCCTAAATTGACACTTTTCTCTCTGGCAATGTGGCCAAAGCCCCTCGAAACTCCTCCGGATGCATAATGGTGCTGAGCCTCATCAGAATCTTGAGCTCGGTAAGAATGGACTCGTTGGTTCGTTGTTCCGTCCAGTGAGTTCCGAGCAATTTCCTTCCATACCAAGTAGTCCATCCAGTTCCAGTCTCCCCAGCAACATGCACATTTCCTCTTCGTGGGACGCGAAAAGTTGAGTCGTCGGCATAATTCAGGTTTGTGAGCTTCGTCCCACCAATGGAAACGCCGCCGGTATCAGTCCTCGCACACTCATCGCATGATATATTCCCCAAAGATGATGTGTGATGATTTTTTGTTATAAAGTGGTTATTGCATCATGGCAACCCTAAGCGCAGGTGAGCCGTCGCAAACTGGGACTTAATTTCGGCGTAGCCTAGGGCTCGTCTGGGCTCGGAAGGCCTTTAGATAACGAAAATTGCTTGTCAAAGGCTGTTGTTCCGACTATTGAGTGTTTTGTGTGAAAACGTGTCAGGTAAATGTATTAGAAATAACAAAGGGAAGTAAATGTTTGCCGGACTAAACGTCAGCTGTCTCGCCCACACGGTATTAAAAGGAAAGTGACAGGTAGTATTTGTCGCGCGACAAAGAGTCGCGTGTCATAATAATAAATGCAAGGCGTTCTGGGCTCAAATTGGTAGTTCTTAGAACTACTAGAAGTCGTGTTATTGGCGAGTAACAAACTTTTTACTCTTAAAATTCATCATACGTCATTTATTTTTATACAGTTCAAAAGTTTAACTAGGTAGCTAATATCTCCTTGACCAAGATTATTGTGGATATGTTTTTGTGAAGAATATGTGCAGTTTTAGGGTGAGTGCTTAAATTGACTAAATTAATTTTTACACTTTTTATGTATAGATCATAAGCCTTTATATCTATTTTGTAGCTTTGGCAGGTTTTTATAAATGTTTGAAAGCAATGAAATAACAAATATTGATTTGCATACACACGAACACAGCAACCAACGACAAATTTCATTTCATTCTTATATTGTTCGTGGAGAATTGATAATAAAGAGTTGACTTCGATATCATTACATACCTGTATGTGTTTAACTTAAACCTGATTGGTATTGCGCTCTATTGTGAGAGCTTCTTTATTTAACATTAATGTTTTCGACAGAGTTGAAGTAGGTAAATTCCAGAAACGTTCACTTTAATTATAATTTGAATAAGATTGAAAGGAAATAAATCGGAAAACCTCGTTCCTGTCATTCCAACAAGGCATAAACACGGAAAAACAAAAAGAACATTTAATAGGGAACCAGAAGCGAAGATTGAAAGAGGCAAGTCTCAAAGGCAGTCCGTACGTTATTTATTGCCCCAGTAACGAGTTGCCGACGACTTGAAGTAGGATCATTAATAAGTTCCGCCCTATAATTCCACAAGGTTCTAACTTTGCACTCCTTAACACAGAAATACGACTTCTTCGCTGTAAGTGAACGTTCGTTCAGGATCTTGATCAATTAGAGGAACGCACTAAGTGCCTGTATTTTGTTTGGGGGTTGCGCCGTTATGGAGTTGGGAGAAGGCCAGCTGTTGTAATCAGATCTAGTAAGACTGATGACTTGCATTAATACAGGTTGTGAACAGATTGGATCAGAGGATTGGCTATTTAGAGTAAACATTTCAACTTATTGACTTCGCTAGATGAAGTGCTATCTGCCTCAGATAGTACTTTAATTATAAGATGCTTCATTTAACTGTACTTCATTTACCAACCATTAAATTAAAATGTACCAGAAAGAACAGACCCTTAAAGCAACCAGACGCATCAACCAACCACCACCAACCAAACCAGACTTTAAAACTGGAGAACACATCCTTACAGTTTCGTAAAACCGTTTTTACACAAACAACTAATATTTAAAAAATGAGCTTCTATAGTTTTATTAATGTAACAACATACCACCATAGAATAAGTGATGAAAGTCAATCACTGGAAGTATCAGTCAGTTAATGAAAATTCACCAATAAAAGTCTATTGAAATAATAATGCTGCTCATGGCGATGTTACTTACGCGTTTTTCACTTAAATTCCCGGCAATATAATTTCAATAATAGTACCTAATAATTGTTTAACAAATACCTAATTACCTGAGGTGTAAAATCCTTTCAAATAAACAATGCAAAGCATAAGGAAAATTTGATAGGTTGCTTGGGAGTTAGGGTGGCGGAAAGTTCAACGCGCTGGACCCGTAATCCAGAGGTACCGGGTTCGAATCTCGGTCTCTTCCACCAGGTAACTCATTTCAAGTGTTCTTTAAGCTTTGATCTTATATCAATGGTTTAATACAAAATACTTAATTATTACAATCCCTTTTCATTTAATGTTTCATGAATGCATTATTCAGCATCAGTTTGCACATAATATTCCGTCATGTGCCTATGTTTCCGAGTTACGATCCTTTTATAGGCTACGTAAAATAATATTAAAATGTAAACATAACTCTCGCATTACTCCTAATGGGCCGGAATGTCCGTCCGTGCTCCCTTAATGTGGCTATTAGAAACACAATTAAGGGACGAAATGAGAGCTTACAAAAATAGTTGTTTTGACGTTTTATTTAAACTTTTTGTTGGTTGTACTAAAAAAAATATATTCTTCATTTATGAGCGCTATTATGTATAACTATAGCTATGTACCTACATACTCGTATCTAATAAATTTGAAAATTAATGTTGACTAACAAAAGTATTTTGATAGTCAGGTAAAAGATTACAGCAAAAGCCCCAATTCAACAAGATAGTGTCATATTATAAATAGGTACTACTTGTGTGCAGTAGAAGATGTTAATACCTGAATCTCCAGACGTTCAGACTCCTTGATCAAGACGGGTGAAACGGCGAAAAATTACTTAAAAAAAAAAAAACGTATTATTCACGTCAAAGTATTATGTGCTACAACAGCAAGCGGCAACATAACAAATTGTTTGCACATCCATCAAAAACAGCTCTTCTCTCTAAAGGTATTTTAGGGATGGCTCCTAAAATTTACAACAAACTACCGAAAACTGTTACTGAACAAAATACTGCTATGGGATTTAAAAAATGTTTAAAAACCTTTTGACCGGAAAAGCTTACTATAGTATTGAAGAATACTTTAGTGATAATATTGATTGATCTTATTGTGATAATATATGAATTAATAATAATTTTATTGTATGTAATGACTGTATATGTATAATATAAGAATTTATGAAATATACGAACAGATTAATAATGTAACAGTAAGTACATAATAATAATAAATTAATTTTATATGGTATGGATCTAGCCTGGCTGATCCACACATTTTATTTTTACTTTGCATGCCACATGTGGGCAAATTGTGCCTTTCTGAAAACATGCTTGTATCATCTCTAAATGTAACATGTACCACAATTTCAGCAAATAAATAATTTGAATTTGAAAGTAAAATAAACATTTGCTAAAAACTCTTTTAGCTAATGGAAAAACGTATAACAGCGTTTCTCCAGTGCCCTTTACAGAATTAAGAGGCTTTCCAGTCAAGTTTTCTTGCTGGGCTCTTATAGGCAAAAATATATACAAACTTTGTATACCTCATAAGCTGTGTGTTCAGAGCACAAGAAAAATTTCAATCATTAACTAAATAATGTTTGTCCACACGAGAGACGCACGGTTTTCCGTTTCCGTTTATGGCGGGATTTATTTAACTATTTAGGCAGTAATTTGATTTCAAACCGCAGTTTAGTTTTGCTGCGTTACATTTACAATCACGGAGTGCACCACGCCTGCAGGTCTAAGATGATTGCGTTTATCAAGTGATAAATAAATGATACAGCATCGGCCACACGCTCATTAGCAAAACGTGACGAATGCTTTGTGAATGATAAAAGCAAGCTTCATAAGCCCGCTGATAGTGATATAAGCAATATTAACTCTTGGCAAAGGTTGATAAATTGATAATCCAGCAAAATTACAATGCACGAAGGCGTTATCTTTTTATCACGCGTTTCTTTTATGACAGACGATAATGAGGTAATTAAAATAATAATATTGCTTTGCTAATCCACGATATAATATCGTGCCAGTAAATTTGTGCTTACCTGTTATACTTATTTGCGTATTTTTTCTTGCATTCAGTGCATTTAATTGGCAAGGTAAGAAAAATAAATAAGCAAATAAATATAACAAGCCACCACCAAAATAACAAAACGTACTCGACCCGTGTTTCGCCCCTCTACGAGGCATCATCAGGAGATGTTGACGGTCCGGTGTCCGACAACCGAATCATTTTCAACGTTTTGTTACGCGGATTAGCAAAGCAATATAATTATTTTAATTAATATGGATTTCCGAAACGTAACGCCTGATTCAATTAATTGATAATGAGGTACAAAACCACAAAATAGTATTGTTTTGCTTAAGTGGATCCTACACAACGCTAGCCAAAGGACGTCTGTAAGTACATTACATAGTCGACTCACTCTTCCAAAACAGGTATCGCCTTGCACCGTTACTTCGGCATTCACAAAGGCATTCCCAGGATTTATTTACCTAATTAGCCGGTAATGTATTCCTCGCACTACGCTAACGAGTCAAATAAATCTGGGTCGGCAATCAGTTGCAATTGCAGGCTTCATTGCCTATTTAAATTCACTTTGGATTTTATTGAGGTTCTTTGAAAAGTCGTGAGTTGAAATATCTACTAGTTGTAAACAGAATGCCCTCCGTTATGCGTTTCTCGAATGTCACACGTAGTGTGCGAGGGAATCAGCAAAGCGTGCGAGAGCGGGCGAGCGAGCTATTTGCGGCGCTCCAAAACTGAGCATTCGTGGTGCTTCGTATGCGGGAATGAAGCCACCGGTTTAATTGTTTTTTTTAGTGCTTGTTCAGTACACGTGATAACACTAAATAGTCGATCCACTCTTGTGAATCAGGTATCTCCCTGCACCGTTACTTTTGAAACTATAAAGGCAAAATCTTGTACCATGCATTTAAGTATTGATATTTTGAGGTAATTTGAAAGACAAATTACGTGTTTTAGTTTCTAATGTGACCTATGTGTATAGGTAGCTATGTAATATTCACATCATAAATATATTTTGTGTTTTATTTTATAACGACCTAAGAAAACTAAGTTTTTAATTCATGGAACTGTCAATATCAACTGCTAAAAAAAAATTAAAATATCAGTAAAAGAAGAGTCCTCCTAGTGAAACTGCTTTGCTTTAAATTCCAAACTATGTTTATATTATACGAGTAATTGGCAGCGAAAATTACGTGGCATTAATATTTTTGAGCAGTACATAAATCAAATGAATACGAAACGTCAAGTAATAAAATCCATCAATAAAACTTAACATGCTGCATGATGAGCTTTAACAAAAAATATTAATCAAAACGTCCCGTCAATTTTATTATCGATAAAACGTCAAAAGTTGGAGGCAGTGAAACAATGGCGATTATTTTACGACGTGACAGTGTGACGGGACAATTTCTGTGGCGTGACGAGCGAGCGTGACGGTGGTGACGATGGAAAACGTTGCAAAATTTGGGACAATGCGTCAAAAAACAATACCAATTAGGGCTTAACACGTTAGACATGACATGAATACGGTACAATCACACTCACAATATGCTTGATGCAATTTTTCGATCAATCATAGCTCGGACTAATCATAGTAAAACAAGAATTAAGAAAAAAACTAATGGAAGTATGCACAATCTTGTGTTTATAAATATAATTTATATTTTACGTTGCAGCACAGAATAGATAATAGTACAAGTACAGAAGGCACACTACTTTGATCTTTCATGAGTTCTTTGATGATTAAGTTGACCACTTACGAGGCCTTATTCCTTTTAAAATGCTGATTGTTTTAGGCATTTTTCTCAATGATCAAACTTGTTTCTTAACATATTATTGATGTTACTACCTAGAACAGGGCTATTGGCATTTATTGGTATATATTTGAAACCTACAGTTTGAATTTTTCATTGATAATTTTTGTTTCAAATGCTACTCGAAATTGACCAAATTCACGCGTAAAATTTGTTTTTTTCAACTTATTTTCGACTGCCTGCAATGAAAGCATGAAACAGCTACGTTACTACCTAGAACTCGGGGAAAAGTATTATTTACTTCAAAATGCTGGTTAAAATTATGAATATATTTGTCGTAATATGAAAAAAAAAAGTGTGTGTGTCAGCTCCGACGCACGACTGGAGTTTACTCTTCAGGCCAGGCGCGCACCACTTTTTGTCGCAGAAATAAGCGTACTTATGGGTTTATGAAAATCGTGGTGCGCGCACTCTCATATAAACCCATATCTTGCATTTATACGACAAAATTATCGTGCGACTTAAATCTTGTTGCGCGCCTGGCCTTAAGAACGTTTAAGGGACAATCATACACAAATCGACCTAGTCCCAAACTAAGCAAAGCTTGTACTATGGGTACTAGACGACGATATTCATAATATATAAATACATATATAGATAACATCCATGACCCAAGAACAAATATTTTGCACAAATATTTGCCCCGGCCGGGATTCGAACCCGGGACCGCCGACTCAGTAGGCAGGTGTCTACCAACCGAGCCAAACGCGTCGTCAAATAAAATATATAATAAAATATATACTCAATACGTTTATTGCACATAATAATTATACAGGTGAAAGTAAATAGTTTAAGTATCACATTATGTACCCTGTTGGGCGCTGCAAACAAGTCTCGTTCTTGTTTGCAGCGCCCAACAGGGTACATAGGTAGGCACACTTTTTGTGCAACCTGAATTCGAGCGCTGCGAGGAATTCGTTTGACCACTGGAATTGAATGTTTAAGCTCACTGATTTTTTCAGAAAAAGGCCTGATCTGACTTGGTTGTGAATTGTTTGCCTGTAAAGAGGCAGGTGGCGACGTAATTGCGCCAGCACGAATGCCATGGGTTCTTCTGATGTGTATATTAAGTCCTTTCTGACCTTTAAAGAAACGAATCTGGGAGCAATGTGGGCACTGTACGGAATTCTCCAGCGACAGCGACACAGACCTGGAAGCGACATTCTGAGAGGAGCCCGTGCTATTAGGATTCATCAAGTAAACTATTAAAAAACGCAATAGATAAAAACTTACGGCTACGATAACAAATAAAGTATTTAAAAAAACCGCTCCAAGTTTCGGCATACAAATTGCCCCATAAAGTTCCTGGGGGAAGCGGTGGTTTATAATTGCACATATAACTAGATAGTACTCATGCACTGATAGCAATCAAACTCGTAACATGATAGAGATTCATCAAAATATTAGCAAAAACTTGAAAACAAAAACACATTTCTCAGCTGTTGTAGATTGACAACTGTCAGTCAAGCTGCCCGATGCGCACTTGCGCAGCAACGCGCCGTGTAGGCCGCCGGCCGCCGCCGCAGTCTCCGCGGAGAAATTATGAATATGTTTCTTGTCTATGTTATTTGTTAAGCCTCTTGTGGTAATTTAAAATAAATAAATGGCAGAGAACAATTAATATTAATTTTCTCTAACGGAAGCCATGTTTTCCCGTTGCTAAGTACATTTAAAATACATTTCATCAAATAAACATCTCGGTGATGGTCATTTTATATCGGGATCTTAGTCTATAACGCTTAACGTAACGCATAACCTGCTAAATTAAGAAGTCGTATTTTTAACCCGATCGTATACTGAGATACGACTTTTTAAATTAGCACGCAGATACGTTCGATTTTACACCCCATATTTTTCATACCCCGGGCTTATATATGAAAATCGATTCTTAAGGAGTAAACTCCAATAAACTCCAATAAACTCCAATAATTTTTAAAAGGAATAAGGCCTCTTACGTCACAAAATATTTGTCTCTCTACCAGTTGTTTCCTAGTGTCGGTCCGGCCCGGATAGTGGCGCTACACACAGCTTTCATATGGCAATAATGTGTATACGTCATATATTTGAATTATAAACCGTGAATAGCGATTTGTCATTAACCAAATTCAGAACATTGGTTACCGGAGTGCTGCTCAATCCTTCGTTCTTCTTACGAAATAAATACTGAATCCTATCGAAAAACTTGCCTTCATCACTGTGGATAGTTTTGGCTTTATTATGCAAACATTACTTAAAATTTGCGGGATATCTGTTTCCTCTTCATAAAAAAACAGTGACATTCACCGACTTTCAACGTCAGTTACCGAAAATTTGTTATTGCTTGTAAAATGAAGTAGTACCATTAAAAATCCGCAATACGGCGCGGGTTACAAAATCCCCTGTTGAGCTATACCTAATACCACTTTAAAGACTAGGTGAATCGATAAGCATCCGGGGCACCGCGTAGTCGGACAGTAATTGCAAGGCCGCTCACGGCGTTCCGCAGTAAATCCGACCGGACCCCATTCTACTCAGTGTTTTTGTCATAATTAATTTCACGATTTCACGTGTCCCTTGATAATCCAAGTACTGGACGGTCACTGTTTGAGCGCAAAAGCATAAGCGGTAGCGATTTCGCATAAAAGCTTGAGTCTCACTTCGACTTCTAATTGGCTTGGCGCCAATGCACCAACGTATACTGTGTGATTTAGAACTCGCATTGCAAAGTAGGAATTGGAGGTAGCGAATTTACATTGTAGCGAGACTTTAACTTCACCTCAGGATAATTTTAGTCTTTCCACGTGGATAATGTAGTCCACGATCTCCTCAACTTTAGAAAAGTAATGTAAATGGGACAAATATAACAACGGCGTCGCCGTCAGCCGTTAACACATCAATTGGCAGTGCGGCACCACGCATGCAGAATACGGCGACTGGATTCTTCTTTCTTTGACCCTCTCTATTTTGATTAAGTTTTATTTGTCACATTGAGACTCTCATGGAGTCGATTTCGGCAGGTTCTGTTGAGGGATTTTTGTATTACACGAGCCGTGTCTGCCTTATACTCCTATGTTTTGTCCTGCAGGCTGGCGATTATCATAATGTATTCACGCAACTTACCGCGCTCCGCTTGTGCCATGTCCCACGGAATAAAAGGATGTGCATAATTAACCATGTGTAATACGATTAGGGGCCCACTGGAACTAGCCGAGCGCGAGGGCTGTCCTTTAAAAGAGCTATCGGCTCCTTTCAGCGTTAAACCCGTGTGGCTTTTGTTAGTTCGTGCGTTAAAAGCGACACATTTATTTTTCAGAATAGTCTATGGTTTTTAGGGTTCCGTATCCAAAGGGTAAAAAACGGGACCCTATTACTAAGACTCCGCTGTCCGTTCGTCTGTCTGTCCGTCTGTCACCAGGCATCTCATGAACCGTCATAGTTAGACAGTTGAAATTTCACAGATGATGTATCATGTATCATGTGTGTGTAGCAGCATCAGAAATGCTGCTATAACAACAGACACTAAAAAACAGAATAAAATAAATATTTAAGGGGGCTCCAATACAACAAACGTGATCGGTTGCGTTAAGTTTGCACCTCACTTGTATCCGGCGCCATACATACCAGGTGCAAACTTAACCCTGCCCGTTAAGATGGGATAATGTGTTTGTACGGTCCGACTTGCACTTGGCTGGTTTTATTTGTGGTGTCTGGGTGTCATAGACGTGGATTGTAGCACGAAATTACTTTCAGAATTTTTAATACATTTTTGGCTGGAGCTTGCAATTTTGCTGGTGCAAATACTTAGTAACTAAAGGACCGTTTGTTTAATGTAATGGGAAGTTTGATGTCAGTGTAGCAATGCACAAATTGCATTCGCAGAACATGGAAACATTCTAGGATACATCATCTATCATCATGCAACTGTTACATAATGATAGACATTAAACACGCCTGTGAATTTATGAAACTCTTATGAGGTTCGTTTTACAATGAGATCACTAGGGTTAAGGCTGAATATATACCACCTTATCTACACACCTAGGCATTATCAGTTCAAAAAAAATCTTTATGATTATGATTTTATCAGCAATTCTAGGTTAAGAACTAAAATACAGCATATGCTGCATATGCAGTAGCGTAGGGCGGTAACTCATTAACGTACCGATATCGATGCTATAATGCCATTACGTACTGCTCATTAATATTATAGGCCACTATCATAGGTACATATAGTTTCGGAGCGTGTTAAAGTGTAAGTACATAAAATATTTTCACCTGTGATTATTCTTCCATTAACATAAAAAAAATATCTAAAAACCTTAGTCATACTTGTCGTGCAAATCCGTCATGCATAATATACGAGGCTATTACCCAACGTGAGCGTCGCACATGAAAGTCGATATTGGCTTTCGTATAACTCGTTTTATGTCGCCGCATTAAGTAAACAAGATTTCGGAGGGGAATTTGATATTTACCCTCCTGTAATAACGTTTTCATGATTATTAAAGTATGTATAGTCAAATCGAGACCGGTCTAAGAGACCTGTTGCTAAGTACCGTACTTTGGAGAAAGGACAAGAAAAGCCGACGCGAAACCAAACCGCGATGAGAATAGGTTTGAGTATGACAGTTATTCCATGTTAGGTATAACCTACCAAGTGTCGATTCGGCCCAGAGATAGTGGCGCTACAAACAGCTTACATATGGCAATCATGTGCATACGTCATATAATTGCATTATTAAACGTCAATAGCAATTTGTCAAGGATTTGTCATTAACCAAATTTAAAACATTGTTTACCGGAATGCTGCTCAATCCTTCGTTCTTCTTGCGGAATAAAAACTGAATCCTATTGAAATAAACTTGACTTTTATCACTGTGGATAGTTTAGGCTTTGTTATTTAATTTTACTTTGAAATTTGCGGAATTTTTAGTCCAGTTTCTTCTTTGTTTCAACGTCAGTTACCAAAAAAATTGTCGTTGGCAGTAAAATAAACTAGTTCCACTAAAAACCGCAATATGGCGTGGGTTGGGAACCCCCCGTTGGGCTGTATGTACCAACATTAGTCAAAATTTGTATGAAATGACAGTCAATAATTCTACTCGTAAACATAACTAAAGATACGAGCTTCTCCAAGTAATTATTAGACATAATTCAACGGAGGAATCCGCGGGAAGCACTAATTTGACTGTTTAGAATCGTCTCAATGGAAAACTGACTTATCATACAATTTTAGAATTCCTTAACAATATAGATGTATTATTGTTGTTGTTGGATTGCTGAGTTGCGGTTTTTTCAAAGTGCTGAGAATCAGACAGTACTGTTAAAACACAAATTGTAGCGTGGTCACCCTACAGCGGCTGTAAAGGATATTTCGCCAAATTAATTAAGCAATGCTCTGCAATCCCAACAATAATTCAACCTAATTACTACCGAATAAAGGTTCTAAATTCACGTCTTCACGATACTCGCTTAGATTAAATCGTAAAGTGTAATATCGTAAACCTGTTTATGTCTTTATTGAAATTGTTGTTTATAATTTTGTTTACGATTTCCCTTTTTGGCATAATTAAAACAATTTTACTGTGAGCTGTGTGATAAAATAAAAGCGTCGATATTATGTTTGCTTACATAATAACAGCAATTTTTAACAAATTTATGAAACATGTAATAGGTAAGTAGGTATATTATATTTTTATGTGGGTACACGACAATTGTGGAGGGAGGGCCACTAAATGCATGAAAAAATACGCAAATAAGTATAACGGGCTAGCATAAATTAACTGGCACGATATATTATATCGCGGATCAGCAAAGCAATATTATTATTTTAAAAATATGGATTTCCGCAAAGCAACGCCTTATTCAATTAATTGCACCACAATATTTATATTGAACCATTGATACAAAGATCAACGCTCAAAGAAAAATTAAAACGCGTAACCTGGTGGACAAGACCGAGAATCGAACCCTGTACCTCTGGATTGCCGGTCCAGCGCGTTAACCCTGGCAACCTTTCGAATTTTTCCTTATGCTGTGTGTGTCGATCTTTGCATTTCTTTTGGACCGGCAATCTAGAGGTACCGGGTTCGATTCCCGGTCTCTTCTACCAGGTTACGCATTTAAATTTTTCTTTGAGCTTTTATCTTTAAGTAGTTAAATTTTAATAAGTTCAACAAGTTTTTTATTAGCCTTTAACTTATGTCCCACTGCTGGGCAAAGGGTTCGATCTTGGATTCGGATGACTTGGAAGCATTCCTCAGCAACAGTTCTGAAGCATCAAACGGGGACGCAAAATATTTTTGTGTAGTACTAGTTACGTAATAATATCTACGTAAACCTAGGCCGTAAGCGGGATTTTCAGCCCGCTACGCGGGGAGACGCAAAACTACAAGACGTAAAACTCATACAAACCACGGGCGGTAATTAGTAAAGATCCTGGGGGGGTATTCGACCAATTTTAGCGATATAATGGAGAACTCTCCTTTTCATCGCCATCCGTCACTTTAGACGTGTGCCTACTTGACAAGTGGCGATATCCCTAGATCATCGCAACTTCGTCAATTCGGACGCGCAAAATTTTCGCTTCCTTTGTATGTGACGGCATGAATAACGGGCGCATACTTTAAATTGACCGCGTAGTACGTGAAATTAGTCCGTTACGTTTCGTTCAAAACAGAAATTTATATACATGAATAACATTTTTGACAATCATTATCGCCTTCGTATTTCCAAAATTGAGATGCGATATGTCACTTTTAAGCTCATCGCATTTAAATGACAGTTCAATGGCGATATAACTGTTATCTAATGGAGATTTGACGTTTGGCGATATCTCAAACGGCAGTCTCGAATTGGGCCCCTGTTCGCATATTTATGCGATACAGCTGCGATCTGGAGCATTCTAAAATTCACCGCCCTAGGGCGTATGTATTGTACTATTTGTGTCAGTTAAATCACTACATAGTATAAAACAAAGTCGCTTTCTCTGTCCCTATGTCCCTTTGTATGCTTAAATCTTTATAACTACGCAACGGATTTTGATGCGGTTTTTTTTAATAGATAGAGTGATTCAAGAGAAAGGTTTTTGTATGTATAATACATGCATAATTTATCAGCATTGCACCCGTGAGAAGCCGAGACGGGTCGCTAGTATTAAATAAAATAACACCTGTGAGATGACAGTGTCATTCTTTTAGATTTAAATAAGTCGAACTTACATTTAGTGTTTAAGATAATTAGAAAAACAGGGAACAATCAATAGGGAATGTGTATAACGAAGGTGTTGCTAATCCGAAACTTTGAAATTGAAGTTGATAGTGCTGCCACCTTAGATCCTGCACGTTCTCTTGCACAGCGAAAGTGCTGCCAACTGGTGCCACCAATCTGAACCTTTCTGAACTCTTTTCCTTCCCCTTTCCTTTCCCTTTTCTTTGAACTTGAAATTTACATTTTCAGTGCTGCCACCTATAGCTCCCTATAGTTGATCCGGCGAACAGCCTTATTAATTTATACGTGGCCGGATCAACGGTTAAATACAGGTGATAATCCTGTAGGCCTATAATGGTTGCGTTTGTCACACGATAAGTAGATCATAAAGCATCTGTCACGATCACACGAAAAAATGTGTTAAATTATGTCAAAAATATCATTCATCTATAAAATAGCACAACTAATAATGTGCCAAAGGGGAGTTTAAAAATTGCGTAACTTTCTTCAAATTTGAAACAGATGGCCAAAAAATATGTATATATATATATATATGGCTATACATTGTAAAATTAAGGGTTAAAATTTCCCATTTTGACCGTTCTAAGGTAATTTTCCCAAATTAAATTTCCGTTTGTGGGTAAAGTCCTGTGTTAGTAATTAGTGCCTGGTAATAATTAAGGTAACGAATACCGAAGCCAAAAATCCTTTATTCGAGCTCTGAAAGACGAGATTCGACAATTGCTCGCCTTTGTTTATTAGAAGCCTCCCAGTTTCGTCACAATATATTAATTCAGTACAAAGACTTTGAATTTACTGCCTCGCGCAACACGGAATGAATTATTGTCGCTAACCGTATTTCCGCACCGATACGACCTTTAAGAAAAGAGCGAACTCCCACCTGAAAGGCCAGCAACGCACTTGTGACTCATCTGGTGTTGCAGGTGTCTATGAGCGACGGTAATCGCTTTCCATCAGGCGATCCGTTTGCTCTTGCTCGTTTGCCCTTTATGAGATCTTTTAACAAAATTTTTTCTTTAAACAAACCCATTATCCATACTTTCACAGTGACACATCTTGATGAGTATGACAACATTTTGATGAATATATGGACACATCTTGATGTGTCAATGTGAAAGTATGGATATTACGTGGTTGTTAACACTAAATGACAGGGAATAGAACTTAATATTCAGTCTTTTTCCTTTGGTTAGGTAATTTCTTGGGCTCGGGGTGAATGTCATATTAACAAAGAAAAATAGGAAGGTAGGAAGGAACGTAACTTTCTATTGTAAATTTAATTTAAATTATGATATGTACCTAAATGAGTAAATTTATCAATGGTTTTTACGCGATTTACTCGCGGTTGCTATCTCTGTGTGCGTCACATTAACGGGCAGGAACGGACATTTGCTAGGTATACTTTATAATTGTCGTAAGGGCCTCTATGCATTGACTTCGGCTTCCGCAAAGGAGAGCTCGTGTGACACGTAAAACGTAACGTAAAGAAATTTAAAGTTATTATGCTGTTATTATGTTACTTGTGATTTCGTCAGCGGGAAAAATATTTAATTAAATTCCTTATAAAGAGCCCGCAAGGTGTATCCGCCGAAAGTTTTTCTTAATTTAGACCAAAAGTGAGCTATGGCCCTTTAAATCAGTACAGGGTTTTTACTCTTAAGAATTTTCCCTTTTTTCCTTTACTAGGGCTTTATTAAGGAAAGTTGATTAACTCCTTTACTCTTTGTGGATTAATACAATTGGAATTTTCGGCGTTATCGGTTTTATATTTGTGAAATTAAATAACATAACTTTTTTCAGTTTTGCGAGTTAGTAACAATAAAAGATTAAAAGGAGTTTTTTATGTCTAGAAAAATTCGGATTTTATTTAAAATTCCAAAAGAATATGATACGGTAAAATATTACCCGTCTTAACACAAAATTTCTTTTTTTTTATTCGATCAGCACTAAGAGCATCAGAGTAACTTCTTACATCGGTAAAGAAGATGTATGTAGTGCTGATATTTTATACAGATGTCATTGGAAACGTCGAATTTACGCTCACGGAAAACCCGTTGCGGTATTTTCCAATGCATTTTTCATAAAACAGCGTATGTGAAAAAAGATTATAAAAACTTTTTTGCCTCACAACAATATACAATCGGCATTTGAATGTCTGAGCGGGAGCTTGAACTGAAGAATAATTAATTCCTCATTTAATTACGACTTGTTTTCGTCAAATTAATTCAGGCCTCGACATTCGTCAGACTGACGACACGATTTGTAATTCAAAACAAAAGTTCCAAATTTAAGCGTTTTAGGGTACCGCTGGTGTATAGATAAGCTATTAATGCACTCGCCGCGACTTAGGCTGCCTAGGGCCCAATTCGAGACTGCCGTTTGAGATATCGCCAAACGTCAAATCTCCATTAGATAACAGTTATATCGCCATTGAACTGTCATTTAAATGCGATGAGCTTAAAAGTGACATATCTCATCTCAATTTTGGAAATACGAAGGCGATAATGATTGTCAAAAATGTTATTCATGTATACAAGATGATTTTTAATCGGTGATCAGGAGTAGAAAAATATTAATATCCAGCTAAAATTAAACCTAATCGGCGAGGTCTCATGCAATTACCTCACTGTTTATTTAATTAAAAGTTGAAACATAATTAAAACTAACAACCACTAGATACACGGTCATCCTACATACATTTATTAAAGTACGATACCTACGTCAAGTGTCATCGCTTTGGCGGGAAATTTTACGAAATTTCCTACGACTTTGTATAGGTAATGACAATGACAATGACAAGTTATTACTCATAAATTGCCATTGCCATTAAATTATTAAAAAGGTTGTAATCTTACAGATACAGATTAGTAGGGTGACAAGGAATTTAAGACAAAATTGGTATTTTAAATAAAAATTATCATAGAAAAATAAAAGTTTGTTTTCATGTAATTTCGACTTCAACGTGACCGCCATCATTTACTGAGTTAGAAAAGTTGGTACCTGATCACCGATTAAAAATCATCGTGTATAAATTTCTGTTTTGAACGAAACGTAACGGACTAATTTCACGTACTACGCGGTCAATTTAAAGTATGCGCCTGTTATTTATGCCGTCACATACAAAGGAAGCGAAAATTTTGCGCGTCCGAATTGACGAAGTTGCGATGATCTAGGGATATCGCCACTTGTCAAGTAGGCACAGGTCTAAAGTAACGGATGGCGATGAAAAGGAGAGATCTCCATTATATCGCTAAAATTGGTCGAATACCCCCCCTGTTCACTGGACAATGGGCCAATCACATTCCTCAGATTTAAATGCATTGTACTTCACAAATACGCAGTCGGATCGGATTGGTGCATTTTCTCCGCTTCGCTTCAGTGTACCCTGCAGCTTTAGGCTCACTACGTGTCGCTAACCGCGCTAGTGTAGCCTTGGCACTAAGGCACACTGGGGTGCTCAGCACCGCCCTTACGATTTTGTGCAAATTCGGCTTATTTTACACAAAATAGCAATAAAATACAGTTTTTAGGCGGCATTTGCGAAGATCAAAAGTAAGAACCATCTGTAGTCTTTTATTCTGTCCCGCGACTACGCTTGTCGCACGGCTCAGCATCAGTCACAGTTGAGCATGAGAAACAACTAAAAAAATACCAGTACCCTTACCAATGAGTTTACTTACTGGGGAACTGCGTAAACGATTTTTGTGGAGAATTGTAGTTCTACAAAGTAGCCACTAGGCACGCTATACTATTCTCCATATAAGTCGTTTACACTGTCGCTAGCGGGTACGGTCATGTTAACTCATGGTAAGGATACAGATGTCTTCAAGTAATCAACATAAAATCAAATCCTTAACCCGGCCTTGGCTGCCGTGCAGCCGGAATATAGAAAATTAAAAACTAACACATTGGCCGACTGAAAATCGCCTTCGTACCTATCTACTTAAAAATGTTTTCTGAAACATGCACTGAAATATCGTCATAACGTGCGTTTCAACAGCGGGGCCAGCATATATTTATCGCTATTTCGCTTTTTGCGCGACTCAGCGTCACCTGTCTTGCTCACACGGTATTAAAAGGAAAGTGACGGGTAATATTTGTAGCGCGACAAAGAGTCGCGTGTCGTGCAGGCAAGTATCACGTTTTGGGCGGAACAACCCGAGAGAACAATAAAGAAATGTCTAACAAAATTTAAGACCTAGGCCGGGAAGTTAATTTTTTTAAACAAGCTGGCGTCTGTGTTCATGAACAAGCTATACAGCTGAATTATATTTTTTTCAGTGGTATATTTTTTTATGTCATTGCATATGTTTGGGAAAAGCACTACATGCCTTAGTCGTGAAAAGGGCTTGCCGGCTTCGTATCACTATCCGGCCTCCCTTCGGTTGGCCGTCTATACCTACTCACTCGGCAAGCCCTTCTGTCCCGGCGTCTGCAGTGATGTATTATTCACTAGGTATAAGTATAAGTATACGTATAAGTACGGAATTCAGTACACATACGGAACTCACACTTAAGTACTTTTTTAGCCGAAGGCAGACTTGCAAACGCGCTTAAGGTTTTTATTCCAGAAGTTTACCGCGGTTTCTTTGAGGAAAAAGGAAATTAAGTGGGCCAAGTAGTGATAGCGGCGGGCGGGAAACGCGAATTTGTAAGGAACTTTTTAAATGAAACAATGTTATCGAAATTACGTGAATAAGGAAAGTCGATGCGAAATATTTTGGACAAAGCAAGTTAAGAATATGGTCGAATTATTTGGAAGCATGGCTATTGTCATGCCGACTCATTATCAGGGTTCTGTACCTCAATTGGCAGAAATTGAATCCTTAGGTATATTTAGGATCACTTTGTTGTTCGTCTGTCAACCCCATTTGCTCAAGAACGCGTGGTATCAATCTGTAATTAATATCAATTTGATAAACTATTTGCAGTTGATAAAATAACCCCAACTTATGTTGATGTATGGGGACAGTAGTTTTGCAATGTCAAAGTTAAGTTTGTCACTCAGTGCAGTTTATATTTTCCTTAGAGTAATATATATATGCTTTCATTGTTTGTACGGAGCACTCGGTGCGCGGGTCCGACTCGCACTTGGCCGGCTTTTTCTTATAAGACTGGTCAAAATATCGCTTTTATAAAATCTGGTGAATATACTCTAGAGATACCTTCATTCTATTCTTACCAATACAGCACACAGCAAAACAGTGCCACGTGATTCTTTGTCGCGCGGCAAATAGGTAGTATTTTTTTTAATACCGTGTTTTACTTTCCTTTTAATACCGTGCGAGCAAGACAGGTAACGCGTGAAAAGCGAACTCGCCACAAGATATGTATGCTATAGTTGAATATAGTCAATATAGATTAATGCCGCAAATGTAAGTATCAAAAAAAGTTAAATCAACCTAGGATTTCAAAACAATTCGCCGCTTGCCCTGAAGGCACGATACTTCAACTTCTGCAATTAATAACTACTGCAAAACTATCCGATCGGAAACTCTTTATGCGCGTACAGACATCGACACTAGTTGAGTTAGTTTTGTACAAGCATTTATTTACCTAGAAGTTGCCCGCAACGGTTGGTGCAGTTTGTCGACACCGGCGGTCCCAGGTTCAAATCCCGGCCAGGGCAAATATTTGTGTGATGAACACAAATATTTTGTGCTTGGGGCATGTAGTAGTATATATTTCTTTATATAAGTATGTATTATCGTCGTCTAGTACCCATAAAACAAGCTTTCTTGAGCTTAATTTGGGACTAGATCGATTTTTGTGAGTTTCTGATATTTATATTACCTATTTATTATTTATTTTACCGTAGACGGGTATAAATTAGCTTTATTAACATTTCTGGTTGGCTGGCTATCGCCCGTACCAAAATCGGTTCAAACCCGTCCAGCCGTTTTGGCTTCATGTGGAGAGGGGTCATGATTTCAGAAAAAAATATTAATAGCGTGATCGCCTTTTGTTTTATACGGACGCGCGGTGCCATGCCAGTCTGGCGCCATTTGTTGGCCAGAATTTATTTTTCCTCTCATCCCGCCGAAACGGCTGGACAAATTTTAACCAATTTCGGTACAGGGATAGCTGGACATCCAAAGATGGTTATAGCACAGTCTAAAAAACAATACAGTCGGTCGACGAAGGCGTCTAGACAGGGCAATCGTGCGGGGTGACAGAGGCGGCGGCGGGAGGGGCGCACCCCATGTGTCATACGATGAAATTGTTAGTAATGAGGGTGCTGACTTTGAGGGCTGACGCGTCTTGCAACTTGCAATACACAATTAAAATGGTGCATACGACATGTGCTGTGAGAAATTTTATAGCGCCTAAGTTATACATTTTCTCATTTTATGCTAACGTATACAAAATGTCGGATGTAAAAGCCTACCAGTAAAAAATTAAATACCGCAAAAATATCGCTATTATATTATATAATTGTTTGTTTCTGTGTAAACAAAAAATATATGATCTGACATGTCACATGAATTTTTAAATTCAAAATGTCGGACATGTTTCATAGCTTATTTAAAATAATAATTACGAGTTACGTAGTTAAAGACTTTATTTAAAAAACAAGAAATTGTCCCTTGCTTCCGTTTGTACCTATATGAATCCTGTAGTCAGATTTTTTAATTATTTTTAAGGGCCCTCGGGGTGGTGATTACGAGAAACACATCGATTTTGAAATCCAAGATGGCGGACATGATTTTTTCTTAAAAATCGATATGGGTGTCATCTCCAAGGTTCCTCGGGGTTCCGATTACGAAAATGACATCCATTTTGAAATCCAAGATGGCGGACATTATTTTTTCTTAAAAATCGATATGGGTGTCATCGCCGAGGTTTCTCGGGGTTCCGGATACGAAAATGAAGTCCATTTTGTGATTTTGAAATCCAAGATAGTGGACATAAATTTTTCTTAAAAATCGATATGGGTGTCATCTCCAAGGTTCCTCGGGGTTCCGATTACGAAAATGACATCCATTTTGAAATCCAATATGGCGGACATAAATTTTTCTTAAAAATCGATATTGGTGCCATTTCTCAAAAATATATCTCCGCCAGTTTTAAATCTAATTTTTTATTTTGAAATCTACACCCCCCGAAAAACCCAGAAAACGACATCCATGACGATTTAAAAAAAAAAATTACGTCCACCATCTTTACTTCCAAAATGGATGCCATCTTTGAAATTTACACCCCCAGAAACCTAGAAAACGACACTCATGTCAACTTTTTCAAAAAAGTGATGTCCGCTTTCTTTATTTCCAAAATGGATTCCATATGTAAAATTAGTACACATACATACATGAACCCTAAAAAACATTACCCTCCTTTTTTGGGCAGTTGCGTAAGTCTGTGACAACCCTTGGTAGGTACGGTGGCCTTGAGCGGTGTCGGCACTTACGCAAACATCAAAGGCGTCGGCCCACTGTTACTTTTTAAACTGTGGTTATAGGATACTTTTTAACCGACTGCGGTATAAAAAAATACGCGTATGAAGTTACGGCACCTTCTAGTAATTAATAAAATTGGAAAAATACTGACTTGATAGGCATATTTGAATAATACGACGAAAGAGCATGATATTGATATATTTAATTGTGTAATTCCTTCCGTGAGGCGAAATTTAGCTAATGTGTGTTTTGATTGAGCGATTTTTATAACATGCTTGTGCAGTATTGTTATTGTGTATTAGGTAGGTACTTAGGTTGTCAGCCCATCAAGGCTCTAAAGTTAAGGTTTATAAGTTTAAGTTTGTAGATTAACGAATGTTCATAGTTTTTACATATATTTGCTGCAAGTGCGCGTCGGTACATCGATGTGCGCTGTTTACTTAAGTTTATGTTTTATATACAGCAACTATTTGTGAGTTCCTGTAATTGGCTCTGTATTTCTATTTAAGTTTCTATATGTAGTGTATTAGCTGTTGGTTCTCCTAAAATAAATAAATAAATAAAAATAAATAAATAAATAACTTTGATAGAAAAGAAGAAAACAAATCGAACTTAGTGACATGACATATTGCTTAAATGAATTATAAAAAGGTTGCCAAAGAGGCGGGAACATGATGATGATTATCTCTGTACTAAAATTGGTTAAAAACCCGTCCAACCGTTTCGGCTTGATGAGAGGACAAATATTTTTTTTCCAATAGATGGCGCTATACATCTAACGACGCACCCCCATGCAAATCCTGTATCACGCTGTTAAGATTTTTTCAGAGATAATCTCTCTTTATAGAAAACTGTTTTAGAATACAATTTTAGAGTTTAATAATAGTATAGACCTGCATGAAAACGTAACATAATAATTTACGATTACATTATTAACATCGCTAATGTAGGGCCTCGTATATTTTACTTCAATTTGAATAACATGCCTCATGAATCACTGAGCACGTTCAAAATTAAGCGACCAAGAAGCTTTCATTACGTTTGTAATTCAACGGTCGTATATCATTATTAGTTTATATATGTTGTAAGGAAGAATATTCTTTTACATACAGCCAAAATCGAAGAATTTGATGCTTCAATTTGGATTCGAACCCGGGCCTCCAAGGGCTTTTCAGGCCAACACGAGCGCAGTGACAATTAGGCCACAGAATAAAGGCATTAACTAGGCTATCAAAGACATGCCAAAGCCATCGAATTTTTCAGCACCTTGCTTGGTCACTAGAACTAAACTGTGTAGCTAGGCGGTGTATGCAGGAAAGAAAATCCACCTATCGACCTACACTAAGGCCATGTCCAGCTGACAAGCGCCCAACGCGCGTTTTAACGCGCGTTTACAACTAAGTACATAAATAAATAATATAATAAATAAAATATATCGGACAACCTCACACAAATCGATCTAGTCCCAAATTAAGCTCAAGAAAGCTTGTGTTATAGGTACTAGACGACGATATACGTACTTATATAGATAAATATATACTTAAATTACTTAAATACATAGAACAACCATGAGCCAAGCACAAATATTCGAGTTCATCACACAAATATTTGCCCTGGCCGGGATTCGAACCCAGGACCGTCGGCTCAGTAGGCAGCTGCTTTACCACTGTGCCAGTCGCGTCGTCAACAATATATGCCCTCGTCACGGCTATGGTCTCGGAAACGACAAAACATTGAAAACTGCCAAAGTAAGGTAATTAAATAATATTCGCATTAAGGACATTCACTCGTTATCAACCCACATACTTTGTTCCGAGTTCTTATTAATACAGAATAAAGTTCAGCCATAACGACCTCGTGAGCAAACATTTAACTTTTCAATATCCCGCGTAACGTACAATGTACACAAAATTACGCTTTCATCCATCAAACTTGCAACTTACGATGAAATTTTAATTAATATTGACGCCGAACGAGCCAAGTCGCGGCATTTTACCGACTCATTACCCTCCGTTGGAGATTAGCCCATTTAATAAGTTTAACGACGTACTTAACTTGTAGATAAAGTGCTAATTGGAATCCTATTGATGTTAACACCTGACACTGAAAGCCCGAGGTCTCTTGTATAAGAATTGACGGTATAATTAGTAATTCTAAGAAACAATAAACG
This sequence comes from Apotomis turbidana, assembly GCA_905147355.2. Lineage (NCBI taxonomy): Eukaryota > Metazoa > Arthropoda > Insecta > Lepidoptera > Tortricidae > Apotomis > Apotomis turbidana. The sequence goes on along the minus strand of LR990292.1, from coordinate 17,521,070 downwards.
AAGCTCAGATAACTACTTACAATCTTATTTAATATTTAATTGACGGTGATATTCAGTCAGTCGTTGACGACGCGGTTGGCGCAGTTTATAAGCATCTGCCTACTGAAGCGACGGTCCCGGGTTCGAATATTACTTGTACCTGTACCAAGTATTACTTGTCTCCTCCTGGCCTAAGAAGATATTTCCATAAGAAAATAATAGCTAATGTAATTTCTAGCTATGAGTTCTCAGTGGCGCCGCTGCAGAGTATGCTCCCCAGTGGTGCCACAATCAATGTCCATTATTTCGTTCCCTGGTACAGGTACAGCCAAAAACATGATACGTACATGATGAACGTTCAACGTGCATCATTTCACCATATAATTAATTGATTTTCATTATGGTGGTGCCGCCACAGAGCAGCACACGAGGTTTCTTATATAAAACAATTTGATTGATTACGAGAAGTGAAAACACGCGGCTACATGATTTACGGCGATGAAAATCGTGTAGTTTATAAGGGTCGCTTTACGATTAAGTGGCTTGAAAACATTTAAACACTGATCTATACTTAAAAACATCATAAAGTAGACAGAGCCTTTGTCCCGTTTCAATCAAAATTTTTAACAATACTATTAAGAGATCAGCTAACAAAAACGCCAACAGACTCAGTTGGCATAAAACAAACTTTTGAGGACTCAGTACAACACGATGAACGCTTTCATTTGCTAACTAGCCCCTACTACCAGGGTTTGCTCAGGCTGCCCAAAATAAGAGCATTTATTCTGAGAAATATGATTGGTCCATTTTAGTGGACAGACAGCCTAATAGTCGTCTCGCCACGCTCCACGACATTTTATACAAACGACCAGTGAAATACTGTACGCAGGTGGTTTTTGCTCTAAGTAAATAATTAGGTCTTATAACACTCGTGTGCTCCTATTATAAAACTCGTCTTCGGCTCGTTTTATAAAACCAGACTTGTGTTTTAAGACCTCTAATTATAAAACGGTTCAACGTTTTTTTTAAGTGATTGTATGATGTAGATACTTAAGTTGAAGTTAATAGAAGCGGTAGAAGTAGAAAATATTTAAGATATCTGGGGGGGTATTCGACCAATTTTAGAGATATAATGGAGATCTCTCCTTTTCATCGCCATCCGTCACTTTTGACGTGTGCCTACTTGACAAGTGGCGATATCCCTAGAACATCGCAACTTCGTCAATTCGGACGCGCAAAATTTTCGCTTTCTTTGTATGTGACGGCATAAATAACAGGCGCATACTTTAAATTGACCGCGTAGTACGTGAAATTCGTTACGTTTCGTTCAAAACAGAAATTTATATACATGAATATCATTTTTGACAATCATTATCGCCTTCGTATTTCCAAAATTGAGATGAGATATGTCACTTTTAAGCTAATCGCATTTAAATGACAGTTCAATGGCGATATATCTGTTATCTAATGGAGATTTGACGTTTGGCGATATCTCAAACGGCATTCTCGAATTGGGCCCCTGGGGGGGTATTCGACCAATTTTAGAGATATAATGGAGATCTCTCCTTTTCATCGCCATCCGTCACTTTTGACGTGTGCCTACTTGACAAGTGGCGATATCCCTAGAACATCGCAACTTCGTCAATTCGGACGCGCAAATTTTCGCTTTCTTTGTATGTGACGGCATAAATAACAGGCGCATATTTAAAATTGACCGCGTAGTACGTGAAATTAGTCCGTTACGTTTCGTTCAAAACAGGAATTTATATACATGAGTATGATTTTTGACAATCATTATCGCCTTCGTATTTCCAAAATTGAGATGAAATATGTCACTTTTAAGCTCATCGCATTTAAATGACAGTTCAATGGCGATATAACTGTTATCTAATGGAGATTTGACGTTTGGCGATATCTCAAACGGCATTCTCGAATTGGGCCCCTGGTTATTTATTATATTTACATTAGAGGCTTTTACTTAGCATCACGTAAAGTTAAGTCTTATATCATTGTTTAAGAGAAAAATATTGCAAGGTATCCAGTTTTTTTTAGCAATCTCACTTAAATTATGTGTCTCTATAGCATCGAGAACCGGTGCTAAGGGTGTCAGCAAAACTTTCCTGGCGAACTCTGCGATACGTGGGGCGATGAAATTGTAAATAAGTTTGCTTCATTGTCGACGTCCGTGTCGCGGCATGGGCACGTAACTTGTCTGCTTATCAGTGCCTTGTCATTTAATAGGTCTTAGAATTGGCACGGAATAAATACTGGCATTCTATGGAGAGGTGTCGTTATTGCAGGAAAAATCTTAATAGCGCGATGCGATGCAAGAAAGTATGGGCTTGAGGCGCCACTCATACAGCGTTAGTTGTTCTTCGTCGGCTTAATCACGCCGAAACGGCTGAACGAATTTTGACCAATTTTGGTACAGAGATCCAAAAACCTTCTGGTTGTAAAATAAGTTTGGTCCATTGTCGACGTCTCCGTATTAAGGCCTTCTCATTTATTACCTAGTGCTTGCTTATAACAGGCACAGGGTAAAGCACAATGCCTTAAAATAAAACATATTTAGTAAAATAATCTAGGAGCGCGGCTTTGTAGGTAATGTCACGTGAAATGACATGCGACCATTTTTACTGTTTCGAGTTTTACTATCAAAATGTAGGTAGTAAATCCATTACAATGAAAGTTGCTCAAATATATTGGCGATATATAGGAAATGTCATTAGATTCGTCGATGTTAGCCCCCGCCGTAAGCCGTCCGCCGCCGGCCCAAATCGTGCATGCGACGAGAGCTCTCAAGAGCGACGTGTTCAAGTCAAGACTGCTCTTCAGTCGAGTTCACTGCACCGCTCACAGCTCTAGTCAGAAATCATTAACGTATCGAATATTTTAGTATTCACAAAAATATTACTTGTTGTTATAAAAAAGAAATCTGTTAGCCATAGCTAAAAACTTTTTTCTACACTAGAATCATAATTACTATACAATCTGGTAATATTGTAAAATATTTTTTTCTCCGTCTACCACCGGCCCAAATCGTGCATGCGACGAGAGCTCTCAAGAGCGACATGTTCAAGTCAAGACTGCTCTTCAGTCGAGTTCACTGCACCGCTCGCAGGTCGTGTCAGAAATCATTAACGTATGTAATATACTATTAGTGGAACTTAAATCGCATAATGGTATCACATTAATAACTTCGTTTTTGGATGAAAAATAACTCTGACGGAGATGCTCATGAACTCGGTCTTAGCGGCGTGCGGCGCGGCCCTAGATACGTGTGTCTCGCTCACTCGTATGGCTGCCGCCCTCGGATGTCTCGCTCAACCGCTGGTCGCGCAAAGTCGTGCCATCTCCCTGTCTCTTTAATAGCTTTAACTCATATTAAAGTATTAATAATATTTATAATATTTGTCAATAATGCTGTTATTTCAACTTAGTCGTCTATATAACAAAAAAAAAAACCAATTCGCCCGTCAATAATGCTGTTATTTCAACTAAGTCGTCTAACCAAAAGAAAAACCAAGTCGCCCCTAAAAATATCATACGCAATATTTTCTACTTTTCAAACAAAAAGCATCAAATTTCAAATCATGCATGCGCTCAAGAGTGTGTTCAAGACTGCTTTTCAGTCGAGCTCCGTGCACTGCTGGGGTCACACATCATTATCACATCGGTATAATTTAATTGAACCGCTAAAGTACTGAAGAGGAAATGCAGAACCCGTTATTTTACTAAAGGAATGCCCTTCTTTTTATAAACTATAATTAGGCACAAATATATATATTTTGTATTCATAGTTTATAATTAGGCACATTATATTTATTTTCTAGTTCAAAGTTTCCCCGAACAATCCTTTATAATATGTTTCTACCAGTGCCTTTTGTGTATTCTAACCTTGCCAATAGAGAGTGGATACACTTCCGCCTCTGAGCGCCAGGAAATCCCAAATTTGTCGAGTCACAAGCAACCGTAATAGATTCTATTGCGGATTTGCGCGACGACGCAACCGCCGCGGGGGACGCAACCGTGGGGTAACGCAGTGGAAAATGTTTTTCATCGAAGTTTTTTAGCAATCTCATCTTTAGTACCTATACCTAGGTTGGTCTGGTATAAAATGTTGATTTACATTTTGACAGACAGCTCGTCGAGAGGCGTAAATTAGGAATCACGGGATACGGTACCTCGTCCGTGGCCAGTGACTTATCTTCGCATAACTGCCATCTACAGACGAACAAACTGATGGAAGCAAATGCCTTGCACTGTTTTTTGGCTAATACTTTTCTGCAGGAGGTTTTTCTGTGCCGCGGCATGCAATTTAAAAAAAATCCTGTTTAGCGTGAACGTGTTAAACTTCAATGATTTTGACGTATTTGTCAAAGAAATCAAAACTGCTGTAGATAATTATTATAGATAGGACATACTATTAAAGAACCCGATCGAATATTTAATTTATGCCAGAAATTTACGTCAGATGTGTTGTGTAACGTTGACAGTGTGTGACGTTGCACGTTATCATTTAAATGAACTAACCAATTTTTATAATACATTTTTACTTATTTTACAAATGAAATTAATTTTACCCTAAATTATTAATTTTAACCCACTAAATATAATATACATTTTAAATACTTACTTACTACGATGGCTCAGCGACCCGAAGCGAATCTTGGCCTCCAACACGAGATCACGCCACTTTTCTCGATCCTGCGCCAGCTCTTTCCAGTCTGGAGGCTTGGAGTCCGCGCAGATCCGCCTCGACCATGTCCTTCCAACGATATCTCGGACGCCCAACCGGTCGTCTTCCTATTGGGTGCCCCAGGTATCCTCTCTTGACGCCACGACCTTCTTCCATTCTCTCCAGGTGGCCAAGCCAGCGGAGTCTGTGGGATTTTGTTTCTCCTAGTATATTGGGCTCAGCTACCATGTCCTCTATTTCCTGGTTCTTGAGTGCTCTCCAGCTCCCATCCGGTGTGCGTTTTGGACCGAGGATTTTGCGTAAAATTTTTCTTTCTGTAACCAGTAGCATGTTTTCTTCTTTGAGTGTTAGAGTCCATGCTTCACACCCGTACATAAGGATTGGCCGTATAATGGTCTTGTAGATCCTAATTTTGTTGTGTCTACTCAGAAGCTTGGACACCAACACTCTATGAAGGGCCGCGGTACACCGCAGTGTGTTTTGTACACGGATGCTGATTGCCTCGCTGCGGGTATTGGTATCCGTCACGGTACAGCCTAAGTACTTAAATTTTTCCACGCCTTTGTACACTATATCTCCAACATGTAGGTCCTGACGTGGTGCGCGCGAGTCTCTGTAGCGCCTCATGCGGAGATACTCTGTTTTTTCGTGGGAAATTCTCAGGCCAACCTGATACATTTTAAATAATACAAAATTATTACATTTTAATTAGGTATACAATGAAGGGAATCTTATTATTATTTACAAACGAAATTATTTATGTATGCTAATTTATTTATCTTTAAATATAAAACTAATTTTAACTATTTAATTTTATTAAAATACGTTTTGAAAGTAATATAAATTAAAATAATAAAAACGAATGTAATACATATACGTAATAATATAATAGCCACCAACTACCAGCAGCCTTAAAAGTAATTTTCTGGGATCGAAACCTTATAGCCGTGCTCATTATCCATTCCATCAGATAACTGTCTAACCTTCACCATATCAGAGTTATACTTAAACGTATACTCGATAAAATAAATATTTATAAATATATTCCTAGATAAACGCGTTACTATCGCCCTGGGGTGCCATGCTGACTCGAGATCGGGATCCAAATAGGCAAGATATTTCTCTCGAGTGTGTTTCCAGTAAGTCGAATTGAAACATATTTTTATATTCGTACAATTTATATCAATATCAGTGGCGTAATGTTGGGTGTTATTGTTCGTTTTCCCATTGAATTTGTGTATAGTATAGGTACACAGGTATTTTTAAGAATGTATGCGTCTGAATCTGAAAATACTTCTAATTATATTTATGATAAATACAAAAAAATATAATGTTTAAAATGTGAGCAGGGGGAAATCCAAAATTATGTCTGTGATAGGGCAATATAATTCAATAATGTATGTTATTTGGGTATATGAATATTTTTCGGAATAGCATGTTTCGTGATATGACAAACTCAATGGTGCACCAATACCTAATGTCTCTGTTTGGCTGGATATTACCTATCTATCACTGTTAAAGACCTTACAGGGCCATTTTATTTTTTGTTCCACTTTCCACTTTTTAGATTTTGGATATTTTAGGTATTTTTTACTTATACGTTACGTAAATAAATGGAAAAAACAAGAAATAGATGTACAATTGTAACATTTTGGGACAGCTTTCTCCTAATTCGATCGAAAGAGCTCGTGATTCTGAGTAGAAAATACTTAAAATAACCAAAATAAAAAAAATGTAGTGTACACTACAGCAAAAAATAAAATGGTTATATAACATTTTAGTCGTAATGTGCAATGAAAGTAGAAATTACGTCTGACCATCCTACTACCGCAACAATGAAAGACAAATTTATAGTTAAAAAATACATGCGGTGGCTTTTAAGTTTGCCGCCTGACGGATGGATGCAATATACAATTGGGAGTCGTTTGTTTGTGCAATAATAAAGCGACGAAGCTTAGCGTCGCTAGTTTACGATGTCGTATATTGCGGGAGGGCCGCACTAACTAACTGTACGGTGTAATGAGGAGGCTGAAGCGAGTTGGTTGGGTTTTTGGTTGGTTGGTGGTTGGTAGGATAGGTCAGATCGACTGCGCCAAGAATAGGGCCATGTACAACCACGATTATAAAATTTTTAGGTGTATAAATTTAGCATTTAGTTCTAGTATGGGAATTAGTTTTTTTGTGTTATCTGAAAGTATAAAGTTAAATTATATTAGTTAGTTAGTATAAATTGAAATTGAATATAAGTGTTTTTTTCTTTTAATGACAAAATTGTGAAGATAGCGGTAAGTCGTTGCTTTCAGACGGCGCTAGATTAGGTACTCCTTTAGTAATGCCTCTCGGCACAAACATTTAGGCAAGGTACAAAGGGTTCCTTGATTTCCTTCATGTTTTCCGCAAGGGCACATTCGGAGGAAAATCCTATTAATTCAGTAACGGAAGTTTTTTTACACGCTGACTCTTGTAGTTTGGAACATCCCACAGGGGAAACCGATTTACGACTTTTTACAACTATGCTTCCTGATTGTTCCATGATTTTTCATTAAACTGCGGACCTGAAAATATTTACTTAACGTTAGTTTTATAGTTCGCTTGTAATTATGGAGTTGGTCAGTTAGAGTTTTTTACACACAGTTGTTTGTTACTTTTTGTACTCTTCGAGCAAAATTAAGTGTAATATATATATTTATATAGGTAATAAGGCCTCGCTTAACTTATTACCTATTGTGATTCACCAAGACAACGCTTACGCAGCTTTATAATATTAAGGGGTTGCGATTCATATACTACTTACTAATTCACCACCAAATAACGCAACATAACTTAAACACGCACTTAAAAATCGAGTTACAGTAGGTATAAAACTGTATATGATTAGACTAACATTTATGCAGTATTAATAAAGTTTAATCAAATATTGTTAATACAAATTAGTACATTTTACAACTAGTGTGAAAAGAATGTCTTTTTACCGAGGTATCTTGCCACGAGCGGAAAGCGAGTGGCAAGACTCGGTACGAGTAGTAAAAAGACATTTCACACGTGTTGTAAACGACGTTTTTAATGCAATTGCGAAAAAATAATAAATTAATATATCATTGCGATAAAATATGCTTGCTTCGAAGTTATTTTTGAACGAACCCATACTTTACAAATGACACTGACAGTGACAACATACTATTGGAATCAGCGCCATCGGCCTCGAGTTGAGAAACTAAATTGACACTTGGCAGTTGACACTGACTGTATTTATAAGGATAATATTTAGCTTGGAGGACTTCCGGTTCGTGTCCCAAGATGGCCGCATGCGTTTAAGTTTAGTTGTTCATTATTTATTCATTTTAGTTGTTCAATGTGTAGTATTGATAGCGTATTGTGCAGTGATCTAACGTATGAGTGAATAGCTAATGAAGAATTCAACTTGAAGCGTTCATAGCCCTTCCTGGGTCAAGGCCCGATGGTCCGCGTGGTTTTTTGTAAATCGCTATCACTTTACAAAAAGCACGATTTTTTCAACTCACCGTACAACGTGGTATCAATCCTCTATCTAGTCGCCTAGTGCGATTGGCAACGAGACATTGGCAGTAATGGTCGCCTAACTGTGACCGGTTGCCATTTTTAAAAAAATAGAATAGAATATTTAGCTTGCCACAGCCCAATGCAGATAATTATAATGCTGAAACGACATTAATTAGAACCTTTAACATTATCAAAACAGAAGTAGAAGACATTACATTATCAACAAACAGAAACAGATCATGCAACAAGAGTTTTAGTGCCAAATTTGTGATCTGCGACATGTGACCAAGGACACATTTACAACTAAAATATCATGAATTGTTTGAATATTTGAAGACTATCAAGGATAATTAGAGGTAAAAGAAACATTAAATCACATTATTAGTTATGTTTAAGGTTATTTTTTGAACAAGAAGCTGGTGAAATCTATAAATGTTACTAAATTATCAACATTTTGCAGGTCCCTAACAAATTGGCGGAAGGATAATATTCACTCAAAGCGGCTCCTAGGAAGTCAACCAGTCAATAACTATGACAACTGCTGCTCAAGTGCCACGTTGATGACCATGTTTAGAAGAAATGATGATTATGTTTAACATTACGAAAAGACAACTATATCAAATGAGGTCTAAGAAGAATTACTTGCTTTTGTGATTAAATGAGAATAAAAAAAAATATATTTGTATTAAAACAAGGTTGATATCAGAAATATTTTATTTTCAGTAATAATTATAGTTAATGGTACAATTAGTGCAGTTCATAGTTATGTTGTGAGTTCTTCCATGTAAATTAAGTGTCTGACTAGTCAGGCATGGTGTATTTTCAGGTTCCTGCTGTTGTGATAATTCCTGTGGGTCAAAGTTAGAGGGGCTATGTGTAATCCAAGTGTTGTTGGCACGTGACGGTCCTGGTTGGTTAACAGGGCTGGGTGTAACCAAAGTGTTGTTAGCATGTGACGGTCCTGGTTGAGGTTCAGTATTAACAGGTACATTAAGACCAGATTGGAATGTGGATGACGAAAATTCTGTGGACTCTTGCGACTTTACATTAATTGATTTTGCAATTTGTTTTCCAATTTTTAATTTGTTATCAATGGAGTTTTCTATGTATCCTTCTGCTACATTACTTGACCGCCAACCTCCATGCCTCTTCAAAGTTGTTATGTCAGCTCCTGAGTCGGCAAGTAATGTAGCAGAGGTTCTCCTAAATGCATGTCCGGTGTAAAGATTTGCATCAGGCAAATTTAAGTACTGAGCGATATCTCTCGGCATATTCCCAAACTTGTTTAATCCTATTACCTGGGCAGTGCACCTTCCTCTTTGAAAATTCTGAAATAATCGGTCACTTTTGCCCTTAGAAGACCGCAGACTCTGATATTTCTTGACTATTTCTGCAAATGGGCCGTCAATAGTGAAGGACCTGGGAATTTTATTTTTTGTATTTGGTATTTTGACAAGAAGTATGTCCCCATGTGTTTCTATATCTTTTACTGATACATTTGTGAGCTCTTCGCGTCTGCATGCGCCACAGACTCCAAATATAAGAGCAACCTATGAACAAAGTTACATATTTATTATATATTGTAAGACAATTGTTTATTTCATTCTATTTTTTTTAACTTCCTACTTTATTTTTAGAGTTAATTTACTTAAATTGTGTACATATTTTATTAGATTTATATTTAAGTTTATACCTTTGTAGCTAGATGTTGCTGATCTGGAGCTTCATTAATAAACGTCTCAATTTGTTCAGCTGTTAGTACCTTCGATTTTTTACTCTGAAATCCTGCACTTTGCCTTTTTAAGAAATCAGTCAATCTGGTGTAAGTTTTTATATCTATGTCATGTTTTAACTTTATAACAGCTTTCAACATAGAATATTTTGACCATAATGTTGATGGCCAATAGGTTTCAGACAGCCCTTGAAAATAGGCCATCAAAATAGTCTCTGAAAAAGACTTTGCGTTATGTAAGGTTTTCCACTCGATAAATTTTACATAGACGGCATTATATTGGTTTTTAGATTTTTCTGGAATAACACAGTCATTGGCAATTGCTGCTCTAGCACGAATGTCTGGTGGTGTCATATCAATGTTTGAATCACTCATTTTCAATATTTTTTTATAACTTCTCGTACCAAATTATATATTTATATGCGTTAATGTGTTTAAATGTTAGAAGCTATTTCAAAAGGGCGGGCTGATTTGCTTTTAAACTTTTTTTTTCTAGGCATATGCTTGTATCATTCAGCCAAATCAAAGAACGATTTTTAGGAAAGTAAATATTTCATACATATGTAGATACCTAAGACAGAGTAGGCTATAAAATGCAAATTCTTAATATTTTTTCGTCATTTATATATTAATGAATACTTTAAATAAATACTCCTAGTATTCGTAAGCGTTTTTAATTTCATAATTTCCAAGTAAAAAATCTAATATAAAATTACTGCGTTTCGAAAGTATAGTTTGGAACTAAAAAGTAAAAAGCACTAGTTCGAGAAATTGAGCTTCTCGCACGCTACGCAGCCACAAAAAGTACCACTTTTTGAGCAACTGTATTAAAAAAGTTGTTATACTCGTAGTTATCAATCCAATTCTTTAGAACTTCATTCCGTTTTAAGTTAAATCTATTCTTTTTCTATGAGGTGAAGATCCTGGCAGCAATGAAGCTGCCAGCCCTTTTTTATTTTTTATTTAGTATATTACGTAATGTGTATGTAGTATGTACGTCCCCATCAAGGAAAGAAGGTCCTCAGAAGGTATTTCCAATTGTGTTCACCCTGCGCTGCAACCTTACCTTGCAGTCAGACTGTTCAGTCTCTAAATATATAAGCTGACTTATATATTTGACATGCTCGACGACAGTAACAATAATCAATGAATAAATATCAAACAGCCTCACGCAAATCAACCTAGTCACAAATGAAACTCGAGAAGACTTGTGTTATGGTTACTATTAAGAGGTCAACGTGGATCGGCAGTGGTTGAACAGAACTTACACAGCAAACTTACGCATCAGCTTGGCACAACGACGACGATGGCTCCAGGGACGGCGAGGTTATTTGTTGTATAGAGTTAAATGATTAAAATCATATTACAGTTTAAAATGCATTTTCTTAGTCAAAGACATTACAATTGACAACCACACATGACAAGGCCTAAGATAGAAGAGAGCGGACATCTTGAATTATTTAAGCTAGTGAAGGGGCAATGTTTTAGTGATGCACCATTAAAACAAAGTTTAACGGTATTATAAATCATACAATATGATTATGCAAATTTTAACACGCCCTCTTATGCTTTATAATACAGTTTTACAGTTACAGATAACATGCATAAGAAATTGCCATACAGAAACACATATGCAATAGCGGGCAACGAGCAACTTACATTTCAACACTTAAACATGCCTACTACATAATATAAAAAAACATATGCAAGCACTAAAATAATTTTACATTGCAAGCCTGTACAAATCTATTATGTTTTACAAGTATCACTCATCGCTAAATATTCTGCCTCGGTACTAGAAAGTGCTCCACATCGTTGTTTACTGGATTCCCAATTTATGGTATCATTGCAGAGTTTGATTACAAAACCTGTGTAAGACTTTCTATCAATACAATTATTTCCCCAATCTGCATCTGCGAAGGCATTCAAAGTCCAATTATTATGTCTTGTAAATACCAAGCCATAATTAATTGTCCCAGACAAATACCTTAATATACGTTTCGCTGCTTGCCAGTGAGTCTGATCAAAACAATTGTACATAAATGGCTACAGGAAAATGCAATATCAGCTCTTGTACATACACACAAGTACATAAGGGAACCCATAAGTTGTCTAAAGTTATATACATTATCATTATCAGCTTACTATTAGGCAACATGGGAGTCGAGACAGGTTTACAATTTTGCATGTTATATTTTATTAGTAATTTTCTGACATATTCAGATTGATCTAAGATTAAAATACCTTTGGACCTATCACGAGTTACATTCATTCCTAAGCAGCTCTTGAGAGGACCAAGATTCTTAATATTGAAATTACTATCTAAAACATGTAATAGTTTCTTGTAATTGCTGCTGTCTCTACTGTAAAACATATAAAAATCGTCTACATACAAGGCTACTATAACCATATCATTCTGTGACCTTTTAGTATAGACACAGGGTTCACATTTACTTTGTACAAATGAATTTGAAGAAAGCAAGTCATGAATTTTTTTATTCCATATTCTACTTGCCTGCTTCAATCCATATATTTATATACCTTTTAACAATAAACAGACTTTATTTTTATCCCCATTACTGAAACTAGGGGGCTGTTCCATATAAATGATTTCCTGTAAATCCCCATTAAGAAATGCAGTAGTGACATCAATGTGGTCTATATTTAGGTCTAATTTGTTCGCTAATGAAAACAATATTCGCATACTGGAATGTCGAACGACAGGGTTTCAGTATAATTTACACCATGTATTTGCGTGAAGCCTCTGGCAACTAAACGGGCTTTATGCTTATCAAACTTACCAGCAGCATCACATTTTTTCTTATAGACCCATTTGCACTTTATCACCTGCTCTCCCACCGGGCGATCCACGAGCTTCCACACCTTGTTAGCGAGCAATGAATTATACTCCTGCTCCATGGCGGCTTGCCAATTGTGATTGTCTACACCAGATACTGCTTCCTCGTATGTCTGAGGCTCATCTATAGATGAATGAGCCATGAGAGAAAAATCAGTTTCAAAATCATCATACCTTGATGGAAGTTTTGAGCGAGTACTACGCAGAGGGCGTTCACTGAGTACAGGCGTCACGGGATGCTCGATGTCCTCCCCTCCAGCTGACGCCTCGTACGATGACACGTCAACATCCGCGTCATCACGCGGCGAGTCAGCAGAGAACGTCTCACTCTCACTGCCCGTGCAGTACTCCAGCTCTGAAATCACAGACGAATCAAGGTTATTTACATCAAAATTATTTTCATTGGATAAATTATTTTACTAACATCACTATCATTTAAAATTATAGAATGACTAGAATTCGATAAACTTAAAATATTTTTATTATTACTAATGACCACTTCATTTTTCTGACTAGAACTTTTTTCTTTATCAATATTAGAAGAATTACTATCATTAAGGTGACTATTGTCATTGTCACACCATTCATAAAAATACAATTCATCATAAAGTTTATCACATTCATTATTATTTTTCTTTGGTTCATAAAATTTCTCTTCTAGAAAAGCTACGTTCCGGGAAAAAATCACTTTAGTTGGATTGGAGGGGTCAATCAACCTGTACCCTTTTGCATTTTCACAATAGCCAACAAAAATATATTTTTTACTTTTAGCATCTAACTTTTGACGTTTTTGTGTAGGTACCAGAGAATATGCAATGCATCCAAACACCCTTAAATGACTGAGGTTCGGTTTCGAACCTGTCCAGGCACCTTCTGGAGTCATGCCTGACAAGGCAGAAGTCGGACTCCTATTTTTTAAATAAATTGAACACATTACTGCTTCACCCCAGAATTTTTTACTTAAATTGGCATTTTGTAACATACATCTAGCTTTGTTTAATAAAATAGCATTCAGGCGTTCTGACACACCATTTTGTTGTGGGGTGTATGGTATGGTTGTTTGATGAATTATGCCCTCTTTTGCCAAGTATTCAGCAAATTTAGAGTTGCAATATTCTCCACCCCCATCGGAACGTAAAACTTTAACTGGCAAACCTAACTGCTTCTCTACAAGCGATTTAAATTTAATAAAACTGGACATTACCTCCGATTTATTCTTGAGTAGGTACCCGAAGGATTTTCTTGTGCAGTCATCCGTAAACGTAACCAGGTACCTCGCACCACCAAAGCTGCTTTCTTGCATTGGCCCCATCACGTCACTATGTATCAGTTCCAAAGGTTGGCAGGCACGTGTCGCTTTCCCGACAGGGAACGGTTGAGCTTTTAACTTTCCCTCGAGACAAGCCACGCAGTTCTCCAAGGGCTGTTTACACTGAAACAGAACACTGGAAGCCGCACCATCCTTTAATGAACACATACCTGGCAGACTCAGGTGACCAAGCCGTCGATGCCAAACCTCAGCTGGCACAGACAGAGCAGCGACATTAGTACTCTGTGATTCCTGTCTAGGGCACAGGAACATGGAAGAGTACACTTCTTGCGAGGCTACAACAGACTGACACACACCTACATTTTTAACATTAAGCTTGTATAAACCATTATAGTTAGAAGCAGTGCCTATACAATTGCCAGTGGCCTTATCTACAATAGAACATTGCGAGTTGTCAAATATAACTTGAAAACCACTCTCAGTTAATTTACTAACAGACAAAAGATTTGTAGCTAATTCAGGAACATATAGAATATCTTTTAAATTATTTAGTACATTGTTATCTAGAACATTGATGTCACCTGTACCTAAACATTGTAACTCTTTGCCATTTGCAATAGTTATAAATTTGTTATTACAAGATTTGAAATTAGAAAGATATTCCTTATTATTAGTTAGGTGGACTGAACACCCAGAATCTACATAAAAATCCGTAGCTTTATGTTTCGCCATGAGGGCAGTAACTAAAAAAGTGTTATTACTATCACTAGCACTCACTACTTTTTTATCACGCTTTAATTTATAGCACTTTGCACGCACATGTCCAACTTTCCGACAGTAATTGCAAGTGACTTGTTTCTTTTTCTTGACAAAAAAAGCAGCATTTGCCCCCACAGTGTTAGTACCATCCTGTTTCCTGAATTCTTCCTGAAGGATCCTGGAGCGCACCAACTCACTCGACAAGGTGCCGGTCATGCAGGCCGTTTCCAGGTTAGAGACCAAAGCATCATACTCGGCTGGCAAGCCGCTCAACAGCAACTCTGCAACCTCGCTGTCTTCAATGTGCTTTCCAACATCAGCCAGTTGTTGGACTAATGTCATAAAGGCTTCTATGTACTCACACATTGTCGAGTATTCGCTGAATTCCATGCGATAAAGTCGCCGCAGCAGCAGCACTCTCCGGTACAGACCCTTGTCCTCAAAAACCTTGGCCAGGCTTGTCCAAGCCTCCTTTGCAGTCTTGGAGTCACGCACGTACTGGTAACAGGACGTCTTCAATGCTAAACAAATCCTCGCGAGAGCACGCTGATCACGCTGGACATCAGTATCTTGCCCAAGCACACAGCCATAAAGGTTTTCTAGTGTTAATATCATTCTCATTGTAAACTTCCATGTGTTGTAATTACTGACGCCTTCCAATTTCTCTATGTTGACGCCAGCTCCGCCAGCGCTAAACGTAGTCGATGACGCAGCAGAGCCGCCTCCAGGCTCAGGTGGATTGGTGACAGATCCACCAGCAGGAGCGCCAGCAAACACGTGGCCGTCGCCGTCCCCAGAAGTACCGTTAGTCGCCATTTTTTAACGGTGCACACAAATTTCTGTATTATATGAGTACGTACTTGTTTGCTTAATCTTCTGAAGTTGCTCACAGTTGACTTCGTAGTCTGGCCTTCTGGACTGGGACCGATAACCTATCAAGAGGTCAACGTGGATCGGCAGTGGTTGAACAGAACTTACACAGCAAACTTACGCATCAGCTTGGCACAACGACGACGATGGCTCCAGGGACGGCGAGGTTATTTGTTGTATAGAGTTAAATGATTAAAATCATATTACAGTTTAAAATGCATTTTCTTAGTCAAAGACATTACAATTGACAACCACACATGACAAGGCCTAAGATAGAAGAGAGCGGACATCTTGAATTATTTAAGCTAGTGAAGGGGCAATGTTTTAGTGATGCACCATTAAAACAAAGTTTAACGGTATTATAAATCATACAATATGATTATGCAAATTTTAACAGTTACTAGGTGAATATACAAACTTATATAGATATAAATAAATACTTAATACATAGGAAATCCACGACCCAGTCACAAATACTCGTGTATTCAATGAATTGAATGCTTAGTGTTAATATACTTATTAATATTTGCGTTCATGTCCGCATTTTTGCATCACCTTTGGGCTATAAGGAAACAAAAGACTAGGTTCGCCAGTGTTATTGCACTCGCTTTTGCGAACGTTTAGGTAGTACCTACCATAATTATCTAGGTACTCGTACCCATATCACAAAATATAGCCGTAGTATACATTATTAAGCAATACTTATTCATTATAAATTTGACTTTCATTATGAATAATTATACCCTATGTAAGCGACGTGTGTTGCGGTTCTCCCCTTCGTGATATCGCCTAACTTGTAACGAAGAATTAAGTGTAACTTTAGCTCGTATCGTTGGTATTTGAAGCAAGTTAAGCCCGGGATAGACAGGGTCCCAGGGGTTAGGAATATGCATGTATAGATAGTATGTGGTATATGTTTCCTGGGTATTTTTATTCGTATATTATATTTGGTAAATGTAAACAAAATTTGTTTACATTTTCCAATTTAATGTTCTTCAGTTGAAAGAGTAAAACATGTGTTTTAATTTTTGCTGTTGTTACAAGCCACACCTGATATATTGTAATGAGCGGCTATGAAATTCGTTGCTTACCAACTAAATATGTATCTGATCATGCATATGTCTAATTTTATGATTTCTGATCTTTTATCTGGCTGATACCTACTCAAAATTGAAATTATTTTTAAATTTCACACTGGAACGAGTAGTTCCAAATTTAATACTGAAACCTATATTTAAAAACTATACTTCCAATCAGGCTTCCTTAGCCATTTTTAAAACGATACAAAATAGACAAAAAAATCCGTACCAGGTGCAGTAAGTCCCATATATTATGGAATTTGACGCCTAGGTACATAATCGATCGTTTATCATCTTCCCAATAAAATAGTCATCATCATAATTTTTGGTGCTTTGTCTCGGTATACTACAGCCTTATCAGGCGACGTGATATTTAGGGCGGGCGCCGCCGTAACACGATACTTTGGGGTCGTTCTCAAAATATTTGCACCGCTGCGCTAATTTTGTATTTTTTTTTCAAGTTGCGATTTTTTCTTTTATTTTTTATAGGATCGCTAGAAATATATTCTAATAATCGATATCACATGGAGGGAAGTAGTTAAATTGAATATTTTAGAAGATACAGGTGTTTGAAATTCTAGGTCGACAGGTGAAAGACATCGATGACAGGTAAACGACATTTTTTTACCAAGTTATCGACAATGGGTGCAGGTTTGCGACAAATACGTTCCAATTTAACTGATATTATTAGCAGGTTAACGACTATGGTTGCAGGTAAGTGACATTTTAAATAAAAACTACATGGAACTGTCTACGAGTATTTTCTGTTTAATTTATTTTTTTCATTAGTCTTTTCCTTATGTTAGTAATTTGCAAAAAAAAACAATCATTAATTCTTATGTCATAAGACATTTCTCAAGGGTTTTTTTGAAGCCTATACATCCAGAAAGGTCTAAACCGGCAAAAAGGGCAGAACTCAAGCTTTACCCACGTGACTTTATACATTTCTTATGAAGGTTCATCAGCGAATCATTTACATAACGTTTCTGCATCTTAATTGCACCGCTTTTGACAAACTGATGTTTTTATCTTCGAGGAATTCCCCCATATCTGATTACCAGAAAGTCTTCGACTACGTTAGGTGGGATAAGCTATGAGAGGTATTGTCTGAAGCTGCCAGCTCATCTGGTAACATTTTATAAAGCCTTCACGAGACTGGATACAGAATGGTGACGGCAGGAGATGTCATATCCAAGAACTTTAAGTTCCGGAAAGGTGTACGACAGAAATGGATAATATCTCCCATACCTTTTAACATATATGGAGATGCAGAGTTCATCATACCCTGAAATGTTGGAGTGATGACGTTAGAATAGGAGGAATGTTAATATTTAACCTTTCGCTACGTGGTTCTTGAATCATCAGCAACTGAAGCAGAAGTGGCCGAACTTTTGGAACGACTCGAAATGGGTCTTGAAATTAATAAAAAAAGACCAAGCTGATGATAGTCGACCATTTTGATGCTTCACAAACCTCCTTCAAAAGTTTGAAACTGTAACCACTTCCAGTATCTTGGCTCGATCGTCACAAATAGAGGCAGAAGCAAATCTAAGATTCGCAGACAAATCGGAATGGCCAAAACAGCGATGACCCAACTCGGCAAAATATGGAAAGATAGAAACATCCCTAACCGGACTAAGATGCACCTCGTCTGTGCACTTGACTTCTCCATATTTCTGGGGCTGAGACCTGGACGCTCAAAGCGGCTGACAGGCAGAGGATTGTCGCTTTCGAAATGTGGTGCTGGCGCCGCCTGCTAAGGATTCCTTGGACAGCATGAAATTAAAATAGAGTACTCAAACCAAGGTAAGTCGGTAATATATATGTTTTTATGACAACAAAACATGAGTAGCCCACGTTGGGATACCGCGAGCGACCTATAAAACCTAGTTTTTAAATAGATTTGTAGAAGTTTTTTAATAACGGTCGTCCGCCTGCCGTATGTGTCGTTCACCTGTTTTTTTAAATACAAGTGAACGACATACAGGTGATGGACAAAATGACAGTTAAATCATCAAAAAAAATAAAGTATTTGGTAGATGAACTGCATATTTATACACATGAAAATAGACCATACTTTACGTATGATAAATTAAAATGAATGCAATAGTACACACGTCAACCAAAATATGGAAGGCAGAATATAGAGTACATACCCATTACAAACTCCCGCTCGCCTAAGTGTATTTATCATATTTTTTTAGTGCAGCGCACTGACGATGTGTCACTTGGAACACTGTTAGGTGGCAACTGAAGGTCTCGATTTATGCAAGTTGAGGCAGGGAAAATGAAATAGTGGTCACACAGATGTCATGTTTGTCTCATGACAAGTGAACGACAAAAAATGGCGTGGACAATCTTAAATTGTAAATAGTTCCTAACATAAGCATACAATTATTATTTGACATAGTAGTATTAAATCATGATCATATTTGAAAATAAAATGGAGTACTCAACCTAAGCTGAGTTGGTAATATATATGTTTTTATTTCAACGAAACATGTGGACCTCGCGTTGGGACACGGCAAGTGACCGACAAAACCTAGTTATGGAACGTTTTTTTGTCTATATATATACTTTAATTTTATTAAAAAGCATTTGGCCTCTGTGTAAAATGTGTCTATAGATATGTGATAATAATTATTTTTTTTAAATAATGCGTTGTAAAAAAAAAGTTCTAAGACAAACCTGTAGGCAGGTGACGGTGCAAATATTTTGAGAACGACCCTTTGCATTGATGACACTTACAGATTTCATCACACCCTTGTGCGTTTACCGGTGAAGCCATAATTAATGAATTAGAATCATGTTTATAAAAATAGATATATGAATATCGGTCGACATGCTTAGAATCGGTTAACCCGTATAGTAAACCCGTTTCATATGTATTTTAGTATACTGAGAGTCACGGGAGTTGATGTAATCGGTTTGTTGTTGCCTTTGCGAAGATTAACAAAAATTTGAGTGTACTTTGTGAATAGGTATCGCCAAATAAACGATCTCAGGTATATACCATACTATATATACTATAACTCTTTTTAAAATGCGACATTTACGATCTGAACTGCATAAAGCGACATTTCACTTGACTATCTGGTCAAGTTAAGTTTGCGCCTGGTATCTACGGCGTCGCATATAAATGAGGTTCAGATTTAACGCGACCACCACCTCGGCCATTTTGAGCGCGTCGTGGAGTCAGGTGCAGTGCGGATTTGGTCGGACCAACGCATCGGGGTGCGGCCCACTAAAGACGATGCTTGATGATCTGGTAGTCACTATTTCTTCAGAATGGAAGCATTTTCCTTGGGTGCAGTCCGGGGGATACGAAGCATCTTCCTCCAGCACCACACCTCGAAAGCATCATCACGCTTGCGGTCCGCTGCTCTGAGGGTCCAGGTCTCAGCCGCATATAGGAAGATGGAGAATGCGCACAAGCCTTGTCTTCGTTCGCATCGTGATTCTCCGATCCCCCCATATCTTGTGGAACCGAATCAAGGCACTTTGCATTGCACTTCTTTAAACAAATGAACGATAACTCAACAATAGCACCATAAGTTAAGAACTGGGTATAAAACAAGTTTAGTATTGCTCCTAAGTTTAGCATTGCTCGAATGCTTGGTGACTGCAGCCAGCTGTCGCCGACGAATTACACAATGTTGCCGGCCACTGTAACGGCGCAACGATATTATGAAATGGAATGTGTATGAACGCCGTACTATGTTTTCTAGAATACTCGGTTTACCCTTGTTTTATAGACCAAAGTTTCATAGAATTTTCATTTCATAGAAATTTAATTTCATCAAAAGCATTTTTTGTCTGAAACCATAAACATTTTGGAATATTATAACACAATCCTAACTTAACCTAATCTATGAGTTGACATTTCTGAAAATGTATGGTCTCTGAGGAAAAAAATGTTTATGAAATGAAGAGTTCCGTGAAGTGTTTTACTATAAAATAAGAGGATCTCAGATACTATTTTGATGAACTTTTTATGTCAGAACATGTTCATATATGAAAAACTGTAATGATGATGGTCATCACAACTGGTTATACCGGTGATATGATTAGTGATTTGGGCCTTTGTCAGTTCAAAAAACAAAATTCGTCCCTTCGGTGGTCAAGAGTTAAGAGCTTGTATGAATCTAGGTTATGTTGCTATTACATCGGATTATAGAAGAGGGAACGTTCTTTATTCTCACAGGCATTTAATCAGAAAATTAGGCCCTGGAATCGTTAATTTCGCAAATGTCCAAAGGAAAGACGCGCACCTAAATCTGACAATGACCCATTTATGAGAAGTAGCTAGTTAAACAGGAACAACTGACAGGAGTTCTAAAGTCAGCATCAAAAGAAGTTGAAATTTTTTGTATGCAATTTGAGTTAAGCTAAAAGTAAAATTGTCAGCTATTTTTGATGTTGAACGTACAACAACGGACTCTTCGAATATCATTTGTTTTCTTTACCTTGTCTCAGATGTAACCATGTCTTTTGCTTACCATCTAGTAAACTACTCTTCAGTGACTTGTAATAGTAAGGCCTTGTACTAAATTCGATGTAGCACTATGTAGTGCTACATTGAATTTACTCCAGGGATTTATTCCATGCTATATTGATATATGATGTATGTTTAATAAGTCCGTAATATGTTAGTTTATCAAAAGGGTTCTTTTTGTCGCTTACCAGAAGTACGAAACTTGATTGGATTTTATATAATTACAGGTTATTCACCTGTCAACGCGTCCTTATGGTGAGCGACAAAGTTGTACATTTTGCTTGAAAACGTCACATATGGCCTAATATGAAACGTAAATCTAAGCTTAGATAGCGCCATAATCACTCAGTTACACTTTGAACATCGGGAACCCGCTTCCCGGGCGCAGTGCTCGTAGCGACTTTTCGCTACATACCCATGTTATCGGCTACGTGCGTAGCGCTACGAAATCCTTGGCAGCGAATGTGTTAACAATATCAGTCAAAATATATTTTTTGGTGTGATGAAACCTTAAATTCCTGATAATAAAACAGTGTTTCGAGTCAAGTGAACGTGAAAATGAAAGACACCTTGTAAAAATGCAGAATATGATTTTTCCAGTAGCTATAATGTTATATCAGTAGCGCCTCTAGCGGTGAAACTTGGCAGAGATCTATACTATAGTATAGTAGATGGAGCAATGACACGCAGAATTTGGCCTCTGTTATTTGAATCATAAACACAGAGCGCTGCGCAACTTACAATGCTGTTGCAACTACGTGCCTTTTTACAGTACCTACCGAATACGCCGAGCGAATATCCACTCTTTACGATACGGATGCTTGTTAAATCAGTCCAGTCATATTATGGTAGACAACATGCTGCTTTTTGAGGTTAATAAAAAAACCGGCCAAGTGAAGTGAAGCGAAGAAGTTCAGTTTGTACCTGGTATGTCTGGCGCCGCATACAAATAAGGTACAAAGATAACGCAACGGGTCCATATTGGCTCACATAAAATTGATCCTCCGAATTTTTCTTCTACTACCGATTTCTAGTCAGAATCATCACTCTTCCGAATTTTTAACTTCATACATTTATCCCTCATAAATTTGTACTACTACCTACCGAGTTCATAATAGTCAGTTTTCAGAACATCGTAATTCATAATGTCGTCACTAAGATTATGTGTGTACTCATAATGCTGATTTTCATATTTCTTTTATTCAGAATCATAAATTACGATAAACTTGTCAATCATAACATTTAAACATCGATGCAGTTTTTCTCCATATGTTTTTATTCATAATACTTGTTTTGAGTTATATCGAGTTAAGTGTACATGCAAGCAAGCATGCACGCATTTTGACGCTCCGCTCGCTTCGCTCGCTCCGCTGTACGTAGTTACAATACAAACCTAACCTAACCTACAGTTTTCGGTTTTGGAACCACGTTCCATTTTGGCGCAGCTCTTCCTAACGGCATTATATACTTAGTAAATAAAGTTTCTTCCCGAATCCATCCTGGCTCTGCATTTGCTTATAAAAATTTGATGTAATAGTAGATTATTTACAAGTGTTCATGCAAGCAAGCAGGCAAGTATTTTGACGCTCCGCTCGCTTCGCTCGCTCCGCTATACGTGGTCATAATACAAACCTAACCTAACCTACAGTTTTCGGTTTTTGAGCCACGTTGCATTTTGTCACAATCTGCTTAAAAATATAGGATTGTGGAGTTTATGAGTACAAACTAGTCTGCTTAAAAAATGTATGACAGTGAAAAATAGGATCAAAAACAGTTATGATGAATAAATGTATGAAAACAAAAAGTAGTATTAGAGATATTTATGATAATTGACATTATGATTTTAAATGGTTCGGAGTTAAGATCGGTAGTAATAGTGACTAAGTATAAATAGTGACTATTATGATGAAAAATTGTATGAGTAACATTTTCGGAGTTCCAATAATCGGGGTTGAAAAATTATGTGAACTTTGGCGCACCCTAACGCAACCGATCTCATTTGCTGTATGGGAGCCCCAATTAAATATATATTTTATTCTGTTTTTAGTATTTGTTGTTATAGCGGCAACAAAAATACATCATCTGTAAAAATTTAAACTGTCTAACTATCAGGGTTCATGATTTAGGTACAGCCTGGTGACAGACGGACAGCGGTGGCTTAGTTTGGGTCTCGTTTTTACCCTTTGGGTACGGAACCCTAAAAATAGCTCTTTGCTACCTGTTTAGGTCATACGTGAATTCATTTAATCAAAAATCTTTTCACAGATCCATACTCTGTTTACATTGTAACAATATAATCCAGCTCCAATCGCTGCCGATAATACCATATGGAAGCTTAATTAATTGAACCTATCCAAAACCTACGTAGAATCAGCGTTTTTATCCCTGATTTCCCTTTAACCTCCAACTCAAATTCCCACCCTGTTAAATAGGGTTAAGGTTCCAATTTGAAAGGGCTTTCGTGCCTTTTAATTTGCAATTTTCCGGCTTACTATTACTGTGGGATTAAGTTCTAGCTACGGATAGAATCTTTAATTTCCTTTGGGCGTTACTGTCCGATGGCGCCGCGTCGGATTTGCAAGAGTCAAGATTAGATTTCTGCTCGACTGGGTACAGGAATCGGTATTGTGATAAATATAACTATAGTTGTGACAGGTAAGTGGGACAAGGTTTTGTGAAGTTAGAGCGCACGGGGTTTTAGCTGGGAGTAAACTAAGTTCGCCCGAAATTGCCAGCATTGCGAACTGTAACGTCGTACAACCTTGGTTCCCTGATATTTAACGGGGGATAGAGGCGCATGGTTATTTCAACATCTGCTATGGACAAACTGAAGATCATGTGGCGAAATCGTAACAACACCAAGACCGCGAAAGTAAGACTATTCAGATCCTTGGTATTTCCCGTGTTTTTATGTGTCGCAGAGACTTGGACTCTAAGAGAGATAGAGAAACGCAAGATGCGCTTGAATGGAGATGAATTCTTGGCATATCATGGACAGAATTTGAACATAGAACAACGCCTGTCCTCAATAGTGAAGTCCCGAATCCTCTCCTTTTCGGACACGTGTCAAGACGTGGAGCTTTGTCCATTGAGCGCTTGGTGGTTCAGAGCAAAGTAGACGGTACTAGACCACGCGGTACGTCTCCCATAAGGTGGACTAACTAAATCAAATCGGCCATAAACTGCCTTCTTCACGAGAGCACCAAATGCGCGGCTGATGTGAGAAAAGAATGGCGCCGTGTGGTAAGGCTGGCCACACAAGGAATGACAGCCACAACCAGTCGACCACTCTGCCAAGAAGTAGTAGTCTGTCAGTAGGTATCAAAGAAGAAGAAAGTAAGTTTAGGTACCTACTCGTATTTTGGAATTAGAGTGCTCGCAACTTTGTTCGCATAACCATTTATTAACGACAGTCAGGTAAAAATTGTCCTATAACCATTTTTTGATAACCAAATCCATGTGTAGTTCATTTCATATATCAAGGCGAGATTGGACTTGAGACTACACACTGAGAACCATTATTATGGTATTACCTATTGTTTTTTATTAAAGTCGATTCAGTTTTACGATATTTAACAAAATGGAGATACAGGGGTTGAAAACGTAAAAAAATACAATTTTTTGCAATTTCGGAACAAAGTCTCGATAGTTGTAGGTGTATTGACAACTTTAACCAGGTTTAACTCCAAAGTCTTTGCATAAAACATTTCTAAGCCTCAATGTATCCAATATTATTACACTAAGATATTATGACTATATTAGTATAACCTCAAAGCGTGATTACGTATTCCGTCATGAATTGAGTCACTCCTACGATTATAAATTATAATATGGAAAGATAATATTTGTGTAAAATATCGGAATACATTCGGGTTAATGAACCCTCTAAATGTATCAAGTGGCAATTCGATTAAAACCTATCGTGCCTCGCGTGTTTTGGTTTTCCGGATTCTAGCTTGCAGTCTGTACATTATTTACTGGTCCTAAGTTTAGTTATAGTATAGCCATATTTCGATGTACAGCTAGCAAAATCCGTCCCTGTACCAAAATCCCTCCAGTCGATTCGGCGTGCTGAGAGAACAAAGAAAATGTTACCGAAATGTAGCGCTGTTAAGTTTTTTCTCGAAATAACGACTTTCATGACTCATTCACTAGAAAACTCATATTTATTGCAATTTTAGAATTGTATAATATATTATAGAAATATTTATTTAGCTGATAGAAGTTGTCTGTCTTTTAACATGAAAACGCAATTAAGTATTTGACTTATAAAATACGTATTTTCTCGAGCATTTTTATTTTCCGTCCCTAAAATAACTTGTGACTCAAAACAACTCTTCATATTCCCAATCCCTAGAATCGATCGATCAAGACGTAATGCTTTAAAATTCAACAAGTGATCAATAAAGAAAATATGATCACGATAAGTGGAGTTCCCCCTGTTTGTTGTAAGAAAGAAGGTCGTTCGCTTGGCAATACGACCACAGTGTAGTTGTTGTAAGCAGTACAATACAATACAATATAAACAATGGTAGACAATAGGCGGTCTTATCGCTAAAGAGCGATCTCTTCCAGACAATCTTTGGGTAACTAGGAAACAAAATTAAACAGAAAATATTTAGTAGATGGTGATATACGTACCTTGCTTTACTTACTGCAACCCAGCCAACTACAGAATATAAAACTCAATGTAAGTGTTTTTAGAATTTTAATGTAAACTTATAGTAGAGTTGTTAGTCCGCTGTTTTCTAACATAATTGTGCGCATCGGGTTACAAGCATGAAATTTCTACCACAGATAGAGTGTTTCACGGTGATTATTTTCAGATGTGGAGGGAAGTCAGATTCGTCCCCTGTCAGGCGGGAGAGCGGAGGGAATACGGCCAAGTATCCCTCTTTTCTTTCTTTATTGCTGGTCAGTTAAGTCTACCAGGACGTGTTTGGTATCGTTGCCGTGTGAAAAAAATATCAGAAATTCATTTTTTATGTTATTTTTGTATAGTTCTATATAAAAATATGGGTGTAATGGCCGAAAAGGTAAAAATCACAACAAGTTTTTTTATTCAGTGAGGTAAATTAGTTCAATTTCGTGAACATTTTCAAGTTATTATTATTATTTTAAAAAACTCATTTAATCTAGTTTCTAAAAATATATGCATGTTGGGCACTTCTCATACAAACAGTAGCTTAAAATATATCTTTACGTCGGCGTAACCAACGTAAATCTCCGAACGCATCCTATTTCGCTTCATTAAATACATTAAATAATGATTGTTAACATGCTTTTACATATAATATTTACTATATACGTCCTACAAAAACAAATGAATGTAATTAAAACAAAATATTTTTTTGCTAATGTATCAAGAGCACACGGGCTAATCTTAACATCAACAATTTATTTAAGTTACTGTTTGTATGAAGAGTGCCCAATATTTATATATTTTTAGAAACTAGATTAAATTTCCAATTTTTCAATATTTTTGTTAGTTGTAAATATACAGGAAATATAACTAATTTATCTCCCTGAATAAAAAAAACTTGTTGTGATTTTTACAATTTCAGAAATACAACCATATTTTTATATGGTACTATGAATAAATAACATGAAAAATGAATTCCTGATATCTGTTTTACACGAAAACGACACGACACAAGTCCTACTAGCGTTACCTGATCAGTAATATAAAAAGAAAAAGACGACTCTTTTGTCCTATTCACCCCACTTTCCCGCCGCACAGGGGACGAATCTGACTTCCCTCTACATCTGAAAATAATCACCGCAGAATACTCTATCTGTGGTAGAAATTTCGTGGTTGTATCCCGATGTACACAATTTCGCGACTTATCAAAATGTACTAGAGCACGCAGGCTAAGCTTAACATCAACATTTTTTTCAAGGTACTTTTTGTAACAGATGTGCCCAATATGTATACATTTTTAAAAACAAGATTAAATTTGCTGTTTAGTTATATTTTTTTAAATTGTAAATATTCAGGATAGATAACTGATTTATCGTTCTGAATAAAAAAAACTTGTTGTGATTTTTACCTTTTCGGCAATAAACCCAAATTTTTATATGAAACTATTCTTAAATAACATGAAAAATTAATAGCTGATATCTATTTTACACGAAAACGATGTTGCGCAAGCCCTAATAGCCTTAACTGATCAGTAATAAAAAAAAGAAAAAGAACAGTACTTGGTCCTCTTCACCCCGCTTTCCCGTCGCACAGGGGACGAATCTGACTTCCCTCCACATCTGAAAATAATTACCGTGGAACGCTCTATGTGTGGTAGAAATTTCATGCTTGTAACTCGATGCGCACAATTTCGCGGCTTAGCAACTCTACTATTAGGAAACGTGGAGCTCATGTGGTTAGTCAATAGGTATGTCACGGGTTATGTTATAATTTACTTGGAAAGTTTTTGGTCTAATTATATGATATTTTTATTGTTGTCGATTTTTGTTACAATACTATTCTCCAACCATCTACCCTTAGGCTATAGTTGTCTTTAGCCTAAAAACTGGTACATTGTGTGCATCTTTACACCACACCTTGTAAATTTGTTAGTATGTGCCATAGCCTTTTATGCAGTAAGATTCAATTAATAAATCTCGTAAATTTTGCATATAAACCCTACCATAAATTTCGGAGTTAATGTAGATATATTATAAAAAAAAAAAAATGCTAAGCTAAAAAACTTTTCGGGGGTTTTTAAATATACTTTAGTTATTGATTGTACTGGTCTGTGACATTTTCCTTGCGACATTGTGTTGAAAATTGTGTTGTCATGTCGGTAACAGTTTTATTGAGCGATGTGGAACTTAGGACAGTTACTATCGCTGGAGATGTTATAGCTTGGCAACTGTGTTTGATTTCATAGTAAACTCAAGTTATATGGGTGGTGTCACACATAAAGAAGACATTTTAGTGTAAACATTAATGGTTATTTTTAGCTATAAAAGGTTTCTTAAGTGTAAATGTACTAGGTAACTAAAAAGTTTACTAAAAAAATACAAGACTAACATTCTTGAAATTACATAAGTTATATGCCCCGGGCGGCTCCTGTACTGGAACCCAATTTCTTTTTTAAGTAGCTCCTTAGTTTTAACTTCTTTTTATGTATTTTAGTTTTAATTAATTGTACATATAGTTTTAATTTCCATTGTATTTAATTCAATAACGAAAATTAAGTTATACATATTTGTGACTGATATAGGTGCTTATTCTTCTTGCGAATAGCTGTGACGTGAAAGTCCCCACCTCAACAGTATTTTCGACCAATTATAATACGGTATCTGATCATAGTGATAATAAATTATCTCACTCTAATTAAACACACATTCAAAAAATATAAAATAAAATATTACAAAATTTTGGACAATTTTCATGACGTCACAAGTTTTTATGAAGATGCTGGCTTCATAGAAACTACACACTAACGGATCGTTTTTGACATCAAATAGGTACCGTATTCAGTTTTTTTTTAATCAGAATGCATTTAAAGCATTTTTTTCGAGCGCGCCCTCCATTGTAGGATCGTCATAGGGTAGGGCATCGTTCAGTCGCCATCAGATATATCGCAGCATATAAGGCGTTCATAAATATCTGAACACGACTCTTATTGACTGGGCGTTACAGCACATGCTCAGATATTTATGAACGCCTTATATGCTGCGATATGATGGCGACTGTACGAGTAGGTATGTCCTTACTAGGGAATGCAAACCGGTAATTAAATATAATATGGTATGGCATAAATAAAAATACCGATTTGTATGCCCTAGTGCACGCTGATGGTAAAGGAATATTTGCTAAGAGGTTTCCTATTTCCACAAGAAAATAGGCAGTTTCTAAATGACAGCTATCGCGAATTATTTTATTAATTATTACATTTTATTGAGATAAGTGGCCACCTACACGTGGAGCAGATTCTCTTAATATATCGTGAATAAATAGGCTACTGTACCGTACTTTTGTTATAAATGGTTTAATTGGCCGATTGAGCGAAACTGTTTCAAATTGGCTAAAATAATCTTTTGTATATCCAGATGTACGGATTTCCAGTTATCGCCTACAGACCGAATTTCTCAACTGATTCTAGTGGAATTTTGTGAGCAAGTTTAATAATAATATAGATTTTTAGATTGTTTTTTGAGATTTCAAAATGTTTCAAAATGGCATTGAAAACGTAATAAAAGTCATATTTCAGATGATCGCAAGGTGTAATCACAGACAACTAGTTATATGATATTTGAACTTAAAATTATCAGTAAAGTTGATTTATTTTCCATAAAACTGATATTATAGAATAAATAACTAGACAAGAACTATTGAAGTCTGTTTGGCAGACTGCCCCTGTAGCGCGTTTTCTTTCCCGCACCATCCCCCAATAAAGCCGAAGTTTATCACTTAACGACGCAAAAGATCATAATCATTTACCACAACTCCCGATATTATTCACAAAAGTCTGGGATAAGGGGAAATAATAGCCATTAAGAGCGTAACTCGATTACTTTCCATGAGTGTTCTTTAAGGCGTCGTAAAATATCCCGACGATTCGGGAAACAATGATACGGTACGGGGATAAAATATGAGTGTTGCAGTAATATTCGCGAAATTTCTGTATTGTGTTTATTTGATTCACATTTGCCGTTTAATCTACATGAAATGGAAAATTCGTTTTTTATTAGTATTAGATTATTCTATCATATTATTGTGTTAGAGTACCTAATTATCACGGTGCTCGTAAAATGTATATTAATTTATAACGAACGTTCTTCTAAGACCTGTGTATCTTTTTCCTGTTTGTGTATAACACGAGACACCGATAGTGAAGCTATCAAAGGAAGTGGTAATTAACTTTGAAATGGGTAATATGCATATTTGTACGAATAAAAGCCAGGGCAACCAAAGGCAATAAGACAAGCCAGCATATACAGCCAAATTAAGAAAGGCAGTAACAATATTGATAACTTACTTTCTAACATTTATTTTGTTCGCAAGCCTTCATGGAAGAAGTACGATTATTCGACATATAATATAAGAGGCGCAGTTTGTAGACACCTGCCTACTGAGCCGGCGGTCCCGGGTTGTTCTGTCATGGTTGTTCTATGTATTTCAGTATAATATTTATCTATATAAGTACGAATATCGTCGTCTACCCATAAAACATGCCTTCTAGATCGATTTGGGTGAGGTTGTCCAATATTTATATTTATATAAACAATCTACCTGTCCAGCAATGTATCTAAATATGAGGCTAGGGAATAGACATTCGTTATAATACTCATGCCACTTATGCATTTTCCTTTTGGAATAGAACGCCAAATCCATCCATACTAGGTAATATTATTAAATGCGAAAGTGTGACTGTCTGTCTGTTACCTCTTCACGTTTAAACCGGTGAACCCATTTCAATGACATTTGGTATAGAGATAGTTTGAGTCCCGGGGAAGGTCATAGGATACTTTTCATCTCCATTAAATTTAGTGTTCCCCTGGGATGAGCGGGTAACACCGCGGGGCACAGCTAGTACAATATATTCAAGAGCCTAACTGACATTTTTTTCTAGAAATATTACGTTTTTTATGGGACAGAGTAGTGGATGTCACTGGCAAGTTACATTTATAAGTTAGGTGCTCAAAATAACATGCACACAGACTTTACTATCTAGAGAATTAGGGTTGTACAGATCGTTGTGAACGTGTTATAATGCTTTGCAGTTTCAGAAAACCAGCCTGCGGTAACCTAACCTTACCTACTTAACTTAATTTCTTTTGCAATTGAAGCAAATGGTCGAATCTGGCCTTTTCGCTGAAGAAGAGAAGGTATTTAAAGTCACAGTGTCAATATTTTATATTTATTATTCAACAATTCAAGCTTAAGACCTGTACTTTAAAAAAATACTTTGAAATCTATTAGTTGTCTTCGAAAGTGGTGTGGAATAAATTCTCGAATAAGTTATACCAGTATATTATATATAAAAAATCATAAGTTACTATTTGCACAAAATCTACCCTATATTTGTGATCTAGTAACATAAAATTACTCTACACCAATGTACCAGGAGGGCAGCAGTTTGAGAAGAATGGCGTCGCATTATAAAGCAGGCCACAAAATCAACGACGTGACGGCCACGACCACTCTGGCAAGATTGTACCGCCAAAGAAGAAGAACATAAAATTACTAGTTATCTTGTCATTGTTATGATCTTAAAACATTGTACCTAACTAATAAAACCCAGTAAAAAGTAAAAGAGATCTTCAAATTACCGGTTTCCCAGTTTCCCGGCAACAGATCGATATTTCAAAAATCCCGCACTCCCCGGTCCAAACTTAATTTGCGCCGATCCGATTCCCGTCTCCCTGATTATCGGAAGATATATATCACCATCCTTCTTCCGCGACGTGTCGACGTATTGTGCAATTATAAAAAGGTTTGTGTCGAGTGAGGGAACGACTTGCTGAACGAATTTTCAAGTATAGGAGCTAAATTCTTTAAAAGAAGTCTCGTTTTGTGGTATTAACCTTCGAATTTTATTTTGAAGTTTTGTTTATTATGCTACTACTTAGGTAATAAGGTAAACCTTAGTAATTGTCTAACTATCAGCTACAAAGGATAAGGCGCAACAGGAGCATCTGACGCAAAATAAAAATGAAACTGGTCAGTTCCTTGGTCTTGTCCATATAAAGTTATGGCTTGGAAACGTGGACAATGAAAAATTCTGACCGTGACAGCATCTGAAGAAAGATGCTGCAAATCCCCTGGACGGCGTTACGTACCAACAGCTCTTTTCTCCGTGATTTGAACATCCCCGACTTTCCACGATCTGGCTTCGTATAATTAGATAAATTCCGTACCCATATGCTGGAAATTTTATGGTATTTTCTTATCATATATCATATCATAATATGTAGTATTTATAACATTGTAAACAGTATTTTGTTAGTCCATTCTTACATATCTTATTTCATAAAAATTCGAACCTCAATAAAAAATAATAAGAGCTCTAAAAATAGCCAGTACGTTAATGACCAATGCAAAAATGGCCCAACAGGAAACTTAGTAACACACCGACTTCAGATTGATGTTTATTAGTTTCAATGTGCCTGTCTTTCCGTATAGTCGCAATGTGTCTCCCGGCAGCAAATCTGTTTGTGCTTGTGATTTTATATGGGACATACCTGCACTTGGTTTCCAGTCAGTGCGGTGATGGACGCCCAAGAATGAAGGTGATGAGAATTGACGGTAAAGACAGAATACCATTCGGAGATCCTGTCGAGGTGCTGTGCTCGGGATCAAATGCTACAAATCTCATCATGACGAAGGACGAAAATAAATTACTAGCGGTGGTCGTGAACGATACTACAATCAGGGTACTGGCCGTGCCAGGATTGCGGAACCTGAATTACTTTTGTACTGACGAATTAACAGCCTGTAAAACCTCTGCTGTTATTGGACTGCATATGGAAGTAATATCACCAAGTATTTATCGCGATGAAGATGGAAGTTACATTATTCCAGCAGGTGAAATTGTGGAAGTGTACTGCACAGGACCGTCAGCGGAAGATTTGGTAATAAAGGTAGATGGACAAGAATTGGCTACGGAAAAAATCAACGAAACCACAGTCTCAGTTATTGGAAAGTTAGAGCTAAGAGATTGGGGGTATACTTTTTATTGCGGATCGAATGTTTTAGAAGTATTCCATATTCTGCATATCATGTCTGAGGCAACACCGGTGGCGGAGAACTTTCGTTGTGTTTCGCATAATTATGAATTTCTGAACTGCACGTGGAAAACAAACAGACAACATAGCTTCACGCTGTATTATGTGAAAGACGGATCTATTTTTCGCATTTGTAAGAAACTTATGTCCGAATTTGCGTTCTGCGTGTGGGATTCAAAAGACGAGCCAGCCTATCCTACAACTCCCAAAATTGCTTTGCTTATGCAAATTTGTAACGTTGTACAATGCTTCAATCAGACATTTCACCTCGACCAGTTAACAATCGCAAGACCACCTCCTCCTTATTTGGAAATAGTAAGCATTAGCTCGAGAAGCATAGAACTAGATTGGGAAGTCCCTCAATATTTCGCAAAGAATAGGTTCTTTGACTGCAAGGTGCAATATTGGTTCTACGGTATAGAAACTCAGCAGTTGAATGTAACAGTGACACCGGAGTATTTTTTACGAGATTCTGTTGCCTTTGATTTACCATGTCCTGATAAATATTACGAAGTCAGGTTATCCATTAAGCCAGTGTCAGCTAAAGGAGATGAGTACTGGTCAGATGATGCGTTTATTTCATTTTACACGGAGGCCGACTCAAATGAAATGGATGCAAATCAGATTTGTGCTGAGAAATGGAAGCCAAAGATAACTAAAGACGTGATGCTGTATCAGACTGATTTACTGAAACACGAAGTCAGCGAAAATATGCTCCAGTTCAGGAAAAAGCTTGAGTCGTTGAGGCGACTACGCGATAGATTAAAAGCGAATTAGATTAAAAATAAAAGAGTAAAATCAATCGTAAGCTGAACGCGCCCATTTTTTTGTAAAAACCAATAAAGTGTGTGGTTGCATATCAAAATTACCTATTATTACACTACCTGGATTTGTTAGCTCAGCGTTGTGGTCTTATGTACATTACTTATTATGTTGGGAATAAATTATGAATACTTTTTTTAATTTATTATTATTTGAAAATTCCTGGAATTAGAATTGAATTAAAGACTAATTATGTCGGTACGTTTTATTTTGAGTGAATGTAACGTCAAATTGAGGTTCATAACCTTCTTCTTCTTCTTCCGTTTTTAAGTATTTGGGGTCGATTCACAACTTTTTTAGTTTGGTTTATATTGATTATATTGCCACCATCGGTCCACCACGTCAATGTGATGACAACCTTTTTCTTCTTCTTCCCTTTTTAAGAATTTGGGGTCGATACGCAACTTTTTTAGTTTGGTTTATATAGATTATATTGCCACTATCGGTCCGTCAATGTAATGACAACGCGTGAATTCATTAACGTATAATATTTTTATTATTGCAGAACGTACTTTTCCTCGTCACAATAATGAAACATTACATGCTAATAACCCTAATACTGTACTGTCAGCTAAAAAAGTGGATTACCACTTTTTGACCTTATAATTGAGTTGATATGTGGTAGGCCAATTTCTTTTAGTTAGTTTAGTTAGTTTTCCTTAAGAGTCGTCCTACTACGCAATGAGGTAGTTTGTTTTGGCTCTATTGACGATAAAGCTACAAAAAAGCAGATGTACCTAAAATTAATACCCCACCATGACATGACCATAAACAGTCCAAGGGGAAGCCATGTGCTTTCTCAAAACCAAATTACATTGTACTGGCACAAAACTCCATGCATTCCCCGTACACCATATAATTTAGGACCAATAGCTGTAGCAATATATTTTCAAAACGGCATCGATAAGTTGGTAGCAGCGTCCGAACGTTATTGAGTGTTGCCAGACGCATAAAACATAACTGAAAGTGGATTTTCGTTATTTTGTGCACGTGCCTGGCAAATGGTAGTCGATATTGGCCATTGTTGGAAGTAAATTATTATTTATTTTTATACTAAGCTGCAAAATAATGCCTAGAATTAGACAGCCGGACTTTAATTAAGAACTAACCATTATGTACGTTTTATTTTAACAGTCAGAAAGGGCCATTGGGTGGAAATGGGAGTGTAACGTTTGTTTTGGGACCTTTCATGTTTAATGTTAATTCAAGTGTCAGGTGACTTGTTTATATTTCGTAACATTCCAATAGTTTAATATTTAATATTAAATTTTTTATTAAAGTACTTATAACAAATACAGAGTCAATAACATAATCACAATCTTAAAATAAATAAATACATTTATCCCTCATGTACCATTCATTAACTTAGGCACTAGTCGAATAACCCGCCCCGTGTCATTCCCGGCGCGAAGGTTCCCATGACGCTCGCCGCATTACCACGCTGAATCGCGATGGACAACCTTTGCACCAGGAATGACCCGGAACGAGGGTCTAGACCTCTCTCGCGTAAACGCCGCCCAATCTCCGCGATGAAAGCTATATTTAATTACTCAAACTGAAATGCTTATCAAAAAATCACCCAGTTATATGCTTATTAGGTGGATCCATCCCATAGATCATAAATAACTCTTTTTAATGAGATAAAATATTATATGGAATTGTGTTTTTTTTTTTTTATAGCAGTGTGAAATTTGTTTAAGGTCTCATTATCTTGTAAAGGCTAACACCTGATAAAATTAGCTCGCTAATCAAAAATGGCGTATGTTTAGTAAATTTGAAAATTAGCTCATTTCCCACTAGTTCCCAATACATTTAATTAAACAAAATTATGAAACGAAAGGACAAAAGCGGCAACAAGCATGGAAATTAATTTCCCGAGGACTTAGCACAGCCCTGAATGAGCCCTGTTGAGGGCACGGGATAATTTTAAATAAATTATCCGGGGTGCAAATAATTAATGGCGCTGGGGTGAAAATTCCGAGCTTAGCGGAATTTTCCGATTTTCGCGCGAACAGTGAGCTGAAAAATGTTTAGCGGGGCGCCTTTTTGTTGGAAGTATGGTTATTAGTGAGAGAAGAGACAATTTATGATAAGTCTACTAGCAGCATTACAAAGTTAACACGTTCACGGGCAAAGGATCATTTTGAAAATTGCATGCAGCGTCAGAGGCCAAACTCTTGCAAAAACTATAAATTTATGAAACATGTAATGTAGTATTATTTTTTAATGTGGGCACATACTAAAATTTTTATATTAATCCATTGATGACAAAGATCAAAGCACAAAGAAAAAAAGCTAAGGTGTAAAACCTTTCAAATAAACAAGGCATGCAAAGATCGACACACAAAGCATATCTATATCTTAGAATACACTTTTAATATGTATTCTTCGAGAACTACGTATAGTTAAGCTCATATTACTGTAATAGTTAAGTAGGTACTTATCCTTTATGAAAAAATGACTGACTGTTGAGTTTCTTTTGGTGTTTCTTGTCAACAGTGGTCTCCTCTTGTGAAATGCCGGTAGACTCAGACATGTAAAAGTGCCCTTGTGGCCTACTTGCAGAATAAAGTTCATTATTTCATTATTTATTTATTTAAAATCGAAAGGTTATATGGCGTTAGGGTGGTGGAAAGGGTAACACGCTTGAGACGTACCGGGTTCGATTTCCGGTCTATTGAGGATGGATATGCATTAAACAAATTCTTTGTATCAATGGTCTTACAAAAATGGTTCTAGCCAAAAACGCACAAAAGGCATTTAGCCTTTATGTAAACACTAAGCCAATGTTTGGCTTTAGATGGAGTGGCAGTTTTGCAAAGATAAAAGACGTCGTCCACAGACGTGGTGCTGATCCTATTTAGTTCGATGTACTGTCACGTTTGTGGACGGCGACTATGACTTCACAAAACTAGCACAACTATAGACGGAAATTTCTCTAAATGACATCATCATATCAACATATAGACGTCCACTGCTGGACAAAGGCCTCCCCCAAAGTTCTCCACAACGATCGATCTTGCGCCGCCCTCATCCAATTTCTACCCGCAATCTTAACCAGGTCGTTAGTCCACCTTGTTGGAGGCCTTCCAACGCTGCGTCTTCCGGTCCGCGGTCGCCACTCAAGTCTCTGATTGCCAATAGTGGCATATGAAGGCAATGCTTTTTGCCGGTTTTGGCTAGAAATTAGTTTTGCCTGTGTTGCAGCATGCCATTTTCAAAATGGTCCTGTGTTCATGAACGCATTAAGTTTGCACCTAGTAGCTATGGCGATGCATACAAATGAGATGCAAACAATACTTTAATTCGATCTCGTAGGGAAACGAATATGAGC
Source organism: Apotomis turbidana (assembly GCA_905147355.2). Lineage (NCBI taxonomy): Eukaryota > Metazoa > Arthropoda > Insecta > Lepidoptera > Tortricidae > Apotomis > Apotomis turbidana. Next base: position 17,483,922 of record LR990292.1, on the reverse strand, counting down.
AATAATGCAAGTATTTTACAATCTATTCTGCAAGCAAAGGACTCGTCTCAAAAGGATTATTTCAGGCGAACTTGTTTCTGCATATACGAGTATGTATCCCATAAAACACGCATATATCTTCCATTACCCCCAGGGCAGATTAATCCAGTACCAGCAACACCTAACTAGATAGATCCGGTTTGCAGCGGATTACGGCGGCTGGGACAAATTGACTTACATTGCACCTCTATCTCGATAGCTGCGGAGTACCTAATAGTATTTGGTGGAACAGTAATAGGGATTAATCTGCGTACATACCTACTATTTAGGGTAGGGGGTAGAGTAGGGGTAGGGGAAAAGTCACAAAGAATTTAGAAACTAGATTACTCCCACTATTATTACTAAAGATTAATGTAATGTAATTGTTCTAAGTATTATTTACGAAAAAATTACTTACTGTTGAGTTTCTTTCGGCTTTCTTCTCAACAGCGGTCTCCTCTTGCGAAATGCCGGTAGATTCACAATCTGACTTGTAAAAGTGCCCTTGTGGCCTACTTACTGAATAAATTATTTCATTTCATTTCAGATAAAGTTTGTGTGTATGTTTGTTACTTCTTTAAGAAACGGGTTGAAGGATTTGTATGAAATTTAGAACAGAGTGAGCATTTGCGAGCACCTCAAGCATCTGTCACTTTCATTTCAATACCGTGCGAGCGAGACAGGTGATGCTGAGTCGCGCGACAAGTGAAGTCGCGTCATGGTAAGCTAGCTCTGCTGTAATAAATACCATAGAATACATTGTTACATGTGAATGCTCCCGGTGAGGAGCACTCTTAGGTATGGGCTGGCAACATCTCCGGCCCTCTTGATGATGCCTCGGGGGGAGGCAAAACAATACAATACAATACAATACAATACAATACAATACAATACAATACAACGATACTTTATTGCACAACAATAAAAGTTTACAACAAGTGCGAGTGGGACTCGCGCACGAAGGGTTCCGTACCATTATGTGTAAGTTTTTTGTATGGGAGCCCCCTTAAATCATTATTTTATTTTATTTTTAGTATTTGTTGTTATAGCAGCAATAGAAATACATCATCTGTGAAAATTTCAACTGTCTAGCTATCACCGTTCTTGAGAGCCAGACAGTCTGGTGACAGACGGACGGACGGACAGCGAAGTCTCAGTAATAGGGTCCCATTTTTACCCTCTGGGTACGGAACCCTAAAAAGGAAACATAAATACAAGTAGGTATGTATGTATGTAAACACTTTATTGTTCACAACAACTGGTTATAAATATATTCATAACAAATGAAACATGTACAAAGGCGAACTTCACCCTATTAGGGATCTCTTCCAGTTTACCTTTGAGCAATTGAAGAAATGGGTATTTGAAGAACAACAAACAAGTAATAAATAACTGTAGACAAACAGGTAGTCTTATCGCTAAAAAGCGATCGCTTTCAGACTACTAAAGACCTGTAAACACGTGTAGAAATTTGTATTCTTTTTTTTGATGGTTTACAGATTTCTATTAGAATTGATTGGTAGGTAAGTTATTGTATCGCGGATTAACAAACCAATATTATTGTTTTGATTAATGTTTTGAGGATATCCGCAAACAAACGCATTTTTTTAATGCGTGTAATATCAATTAACTCGTAGTGCAACAGTTGTCACAGTCACAATGTTTTATTATGAGCTATTTAAAAAAAAACTTTGGTTTGGTAAAAACAGATAATTCTAAACGCAGTTTTTAGGGTTCAGTCGTAGTCATATAGGAACCCTTATAGTTTCGCCATGTCCGTCTGTCTGTCCGTCCGCGGCTTAGCTCCGTGATCATTAGTACTAGAAAGCTGAAATTAGGTATGAGTATGTGTATGTATCACGCCGACAAAACGGTAAAATAAAAACTAAAAAAAAAATTTTTTTCGGGTATCTCCCCTACACCTAAAGTGGGGGTGATTTTTTTTTCTTTTCAACACTAGTGTGTGGGGTGTCGTTGAATAGTTATTTTTAAAAAAATAGGGGTCACCAGCATTTTTTTTTGATAAAATCAGCAGTATTGTAAATATTCGCTCTGAAAATAAAAAAAATAGTGTCCCCCCTCTTACTTTTCAACCATGGGTAAAAAATTATGGGAAAATTCATGAAAATGAGGCCTTATAAGTACTTTCAATGAAAACTATATAAAATAAAATCGGTCGAGCCGTTTTTGAGTTATCGCCAAATTTCATATTTTTTTTTTAAAAGGTCGTAAGTTGACTTCCAGAAGGTAATAAATGATTACAGTTTCTATTTATTTATTTATTTATAAAAATGTCTTACGAGCTTACAGTCAAGCCAAAGTGCCCTAGTTCTAGGGCGTTTACGACCTTTTTATAGAACTTAAAATCTTTCTTAACGTAAACCTCGGGCTTAAAACAGCAGTTTATTGTGAAGGATGAGAAACTACGGAACCCTACCCTGAGCGTGGCCCGACATGCTCTTGGCCGTTTTTTTTCTTATCATCACTACTACATTCTCTTACAATGATAGAAAGCAAAGCGGAGAGGTAATAAGTGCGAGATTTAATTCAATTTCAGTTGGCTCTCATCTCTTTGAGCTGCACTTAACATTTGCTCTAATTTTCCTCTTTTGTCAAACGAAATGCAATATAAACGAAATGCATGGAGAAAAATAATATGAAAGTGAAATATGAGTAGACATTTATTACTATAGTAATTATATTCGTTTAAGAGGTAGTTTTTTACCGTAGGTAATATTTATGTTTTAAGGACTCCGTCCTTTCATCAATCAAGAACCGTGATGTTCCCCAAAAACCTAATTCCCTCTCCGTCGCACGCTATTTCTATGTAATGACATAAACCACTATTCGGCAAAAGAAGAATAATACGACAATCCGTAGAGAAAGTTATAAAAAGGGCGATAACCTTTTAGGGTTCCGTATTCAACAAGGCCTTTGCCCAGCAGTGGGACAAAATTAGGCTCATAATAAATAATAATACTAATCCAACAAGGAACCCTTATCCCGTCTGTCAGTTAGCTCAGAGACAGTGTGTACTAGAAAGCTGCAATTTGGCACGGATAGACATATTAGTCACGTTGACAAAGTGGTAGAATAAAATCTTAAAAAAACCTTCCCTACACGTAAAGTGGGGATATAATTTTTGATCTGCAGCTACCCCAAGGTGTGGGATATCGATGATATGATATTTGTATCTCATTACTATAAAATAACGTCACCTAAAACAACAGTATATCATCAGAAACCATTATTACAAAGATCAAAGTTTCAAGAAAAATTTAAAAAGGAGCTACCCGGTGGAAGAGACCGGGTATCGAACCCGGTACCTCTGGATTACCGGTCCAGCGCGTTAACGTTTGCTACTCTAGCTCCAGGTAGATCTGATGAATTTTTCCTTATGCTTTGTGTGTCGATCTTTGCATTGTTTATTTGAAAGGTTTTTACACCTTAACAAAAAAAAGGAATTAATTGAATCAGGCGTTACTTTGCGGAAATCCATATTAATGAAAATAATAATATTGCTTTGCTATTCCGCGATATAATATCGTGCCAGTTAAATTTGTGCTAACCCGTTATACTTATTTGCGTATTTTTTCATGCATATATGCATTTAATTGTCCCACCCTCCCACCACGATAAGAAAAATAAATACGCAAATAAATATAACAAACCACCACCAAAATAACAGAAACTTACTCGACACGTGTTTCGCCCCTCTACGAGGCATCATCAGGAGATGTTGACGGTCTGGAGTCCGGCAACCGAATGAGCTGCCCAGACTGGTCGGCCCTATTTATAACCTGACCACCCCTATTATGCAAGTGAGAGTGATTAGCAAAAATTCGAAGTAACGGTGATGTAACGACATTCAATTGTTCGTTAAGAATCTCACCCCTATTGTTGTACCTAATTATTTCCAACTGTTCCAGAACACTTAAACGCAATCCTTTTTCGCAAACATGTAAAACGGTAAAAGAATGATCTTCCTGCAGAGTATGGCCACTATCTATTAAATGTTTTGCGAAATTGGACTTTTCAGGATGGTTATGTCTATATGACGCAACATGTTCTTTATACCTCGTGCTGAAATTGCGGCCCGTTTGTCCCACATATACTTTATTGCAATCGTCGCAAGTTAGCTTATAAATACCGGACTTCTTCCCATTCTCAATTTTATCTTTCCCATTACAAAGTTTAGAGTGCAGGGAATTATTCGTCTTAAAGGCCACATTAATGTCGTTACATTTCAAAATTTTGTGAATAGTATCCGATAACTTGCCAACATAGGTTATGCTCGCCTTATATTTTTTAATAGGATCAGATGGTCGTGCAGCATACAACATATCGTTGACCGTATTATTGAGCTTTTTTCTGATTATACCATCCACCACAGACTTATCGTAGCCGTTTGAAACCGCTAAGTGATAAATATTATTTAATTCCGACTGATAATGCTCCTCAGAGAGAGGCACGGTCAACAGCCTATGCACATAACAATGAAAGGCAGCTAACTTATGCTGCCACGGATGCGTGGAAGAAGCCGGGATAACCGTGTCAGTATGTGTGGGCTTACGGTAAATCTGAAAATGATGCCTATTACTCAATTTAGTAATCGTTAAATCCAAGAAATTGAGTGAGTTGTTTTGCTCTAGTTCCTTTTTGAACTTGATCTTCGGATGCTTAAATGCATATATGCATGAAAAAATACGCAAATAAGTATAACGGGTTAGCACAAATTTAACTGGCACGATATTATATCGCGGAATAGCAAAGCAATATTATTATTTTCATTAAAAAAAAAGGAAAGAAAAATTCGTCAGGTCTACCTGGAGCTAGGGTAGCGAAGTGGTTAACGCGTTGGATCGGTAATCTAGAGGTACCTGGTTCGATTCCCGGCCTCTTCCACCAGGTAGCTCCTTTTTAAATTTTTCTTTAAGCTTTGATCTTTGTAATTAATGGTTTAAATAAAAATTGTGGTGTACCCACATTAAACAAAATGAGACATTACAAGTTTCATAAATGTATTATATCATCATTTTCTATACCATGCCCATGCAGCTCTATAGTCATAATTACTTTGCAATGTATCCGCATGTTCACGGCTATGTCATGCTGTGTACTCCATTTGTTATGCAGGCTGGCCGCTTGTGTACCCATGGGGCCCTATTCCAGACTTGTCATTACCGTACGACGTAGGAGCAACTTTACAGGTGACTGCTCTTAGTATTATAGCTTATCGATTTACTTGGAAAACTACCGTAAGTTTCAGACATATTAAAATACTTAAACGGGTTTACTCACGTCGTAGAAGTCGAATAACGCTCGACATGTTTCGAATCGGTACGCGATTCATCATTAGGAGCTACGATCAGTCGCGGCAGTGGCCAATCGAACACTGCGATGTGATTAAAGGTATTCGCACATTGTAACAACTCAACGGCGACTCGATTCTATGCCAAATATTGAAATTTAAGCCCTATGTCATATTTTCTAGATTTAATTTCAAAAAAATGATATTAAAGTAGTGGACGACGTGTGGTTTACGCGTCGCACACTAAAGTCAACTCCGACACGTTTGTCACGCGTTGACCACACGTCGTCCCCGCGGCGACTATACGCTTAGGACTGACCCGTGACGGGCAACCATTTCCTGGGTCCACTCGTTGACCATTAGTGACCATTGGGTGGATCAACTAGATGACTACTCATCGAAAGTGTGTGTAGAGTTGCTGCCGCAGTGGCGTGTTGATATATTATAGTGTGCGAAGACCTTTACATGGGTAAATTCGTTTCGTATTAATTTTAATATAGCTGTATAATTAATTAGAAACTTAGTGAATTTTCTTATATTATGTATATATGGGGGAATTGGTCATAAAATCCTTTCCACAAAATGCATTTAATTAACTATTTAAAATGTCCCACATTTCTGGCATTGTATCACCTAATCATCCGAGAATTTAGTTTAATACGTCGTTTTCATTGACCAAAATCTAACTACTAAGAAATATTTTCTTTAGATACATTATATATACCTATTCATTAATTGCAACTTACCAATGTCACATAATTAACCACATACCTAATTATATAGCTCTAACAGAGTCAATTTGTGAAATATGTAATTTATTTATAAACTGAAAAAATGTAAGTACCTAATGTATTTTTTTTAACCACACCACAATGCCAATCTAATTTGGCCTGTACCTATATATATTTTTTATATTTTCGGTCTATATTTTCTAAATTACGGTTCTGAATTTAAAATTTGAGTGGAATGGCGTCTAAATAGCACAACTATGCCTCGCGACTCTTGTCGCGCGACATAGCGCTATCCGTCACTCTCTCACATTACTGCACAGAAAGAGACGGGTAATTATCTCGCACGAGAAATAGTTACGTATGACAGTCATGCTAGAGGTGCTGATGTGACGACCACGACCACTCTGCCAAGAGTGTGACGACAGAGAAGATTTAAAATTTATTTAAATAGAAATTCCTCCCAATTGACAATATTCAATTTTTTTAACCTGGCCTTTTCCCGATATACTCAAATAAAGGATAAAAAACTAAATATTGCCACATTTTGATATTTTCGAAAATATCTTAATGTGTGTTTAAAAAAATTGGGCAAGTGCGAGTTCGACTACTTTTTATAGCGTTCCGTACCCAAAGGGTAAAAACGGGACCCTATTACTGAGACCTGTGCTGAGACTTCGCTGTCCGTCCGTCCGTCTGTCACCAGGCTGTACCTCAAGAACGGTGATAGCTAGACAGTTGAACTTTTCACTGATTTCTATTGCCGCTATAACAACAAATACTAAAAATAAAATAAATTAACTATATAAGGGGGGCTCCCATACAACAAACTTGTTATAGATTATGGTACGGAAACCTTCATGCGCGAGTCGGACACGCACTTAGCCAATTTTTTTAACTTTTTAAAACTAGACCGTGTACCCAAATAAAAATAATAATAAATAATAGTTTTGGGTCCTGTGATAATAAAGTACGTAATGAAATTAGTTTCAACGTTACTTAACACTATTAGATTTTTTTTAATCGTGTTAATTCCATGCATGTATTTGAATTCTTAATAGAAACACATACGTAGTCGTTAGATATTCACAAGTACACTGGTTACACTGCGGTCTTTATACGTGCGACGAAATTTATGCGGAATTAAATTGTAATCTTACCAAGTTAGTGAGTACCTAACATAAATTAGGTTTCTCGCTCATTTATTCATTGCAGATTTACGTAATACATTTTATTAGCACAATTCTACATTTTACTTACTATATTTAGTAGAAAGTGATTTGTACTTCTTTTGTGCGTAGGTATAGAAGAAAAATGTTATCAACTTCTTTTTATTTTACCATTGTTGGGTAAAGGAGTGATATGGCGATATGGTAATAGACATTCATTCGCAAATGTAGCACCCAACGCCATACCGTAACCATACAATATTTAACATATTGTATACAGTAGTCAAGTAGTCAATGAAGTGGCTATGGATAGTTATATTATGGAGAAAACTACATACTTCATCGGGTAAACACAAGGACAAGAGTTTGACTCTTATTTATGATGTATACCGTAAGGTCGGGGTAGGTACTTTGACCCTATAAGGTTACTTTGTCTATCCATAAAAACTGCATGCATTTTATCGAGTAAATTAAAAAAATCCGACCAAGTGCGAGTTGACTCGCGCACCGAGGATTCCGTACAATTGGTAGATTAGTCAAATCAAGTCAAGGTTTCCTATGGGTGGACAAAGTAACCCCGTAGGCTGAAAGTACCTTTACGGTACAGTAGCTGCTACAGGGATAAAATGCATATAACTGTGGTAAGTTGTTATCTTGTTATTATTTCGTGGTAATAAATGTACTGTCTTTCTTTTTTAATTTATTTTCTTCTGCTCATTCTACAGCGTTACGATGCCACTCTAAAACAAGAAAATTAAGTAAAAGTCCACTTACCACGAGTTTACAGTGACTGCATATACGATTTGTATGGAGAATAGACATGTTGACTAATTTTTTTTGAGGATGTCAATCGATTCTATTTTTTATTGTGATCAAATGTCTATATGGGACTGACTACACTTAAACTGCTCTAAAAGTCAGAAATGACCGTCAAAGTTCAACATTTCTACGTAGCGCTAAAAACGCTCCATACAAAACGCGTCAGGCTAGTGACGTCACAGGCCGGTATAGGTACCAATAATTGTATGGGAAAATTAAGAAATTAGGCATTTTCACCGTGAAAAAGTGCGTTTAAGTTCATAGTTGTCATACAATTATTGTTTCGTAAAATTATGAGGATTCTGAAAACATTTTCAAAATTAATTTTGGATTAAAAAAAAAAAACATAAAATTTGTGTACCTTTGAAGTCACATATTTCCAAAAAAGATATATGTTTCTGAATTTTTTTTCTTTGTTTCGTGATATATTTAGCTAATTTTATTCATATAACTACAGTACGCTGTAGAATTCAACATCAGTCAAATAGCCTATTGTAGTTCTACAAAGTAACCGCTTGTGCCGCTGTACTATTCTCCGTACAAATCGTTTACGCTGTCGCTAGCGGGTACGGTCACTGTAAACTCATGTTAAGGGTACTGGTTGAAAACATCAAAGCTTTAGCTTCATAGTGGCTTTGATAGAGCAATTGGCAGCTTACCCGTCAGGCCCGCAAGGCCATGAAAACGAGGAATTAAACCCGCTCGAAGCTTTAAAAAAAAAAAACACATCAACATAAACATTGAATTCTACAGCTCCTTACAAGTAGGTAAACGACACGGCTGTTTAACCATAGATTACAGTGTTCACCCCCCGGGTATCGCGTTACGGAGGGTCCTAGTAACGAGCTGGAATCAGATTTTACGTAGTTTACGGTGGGTTTCGTGTTTAAACAAGCTATTCTTAGAGTTGAGTAGCTTTTTGTACAAGACGTTGTGAATAGGCATATACTGAAAGATTTTTCAACGTTTTTTTTACCGTATTCGGGTAAAAACCACCCTTTAACCATTTTTGGATGTCCAGACACCAGTCCTTACGGCGGTACAGTACTGTATCGTGCTGTTAATTTTTAGGGTTCCGTACCTAAAGCGTAAAAACGGGACCCTATTACTGTGACTTCGCTGTCCGTCCGTCTGTCACCAGGCTGTATCTCAAGAACGGTGATCTAGCTATCACACAGTTGAAATTTTCACTGATGATGTATTTATATTGCCGCCCATACAATAAACTTACAGATAATGGTACGGAACCCTTCGTGCGCGAGTACCACTCGCACTTGGCCGATATTGTTTTCTCCATAACTCCTGAAAACGGATTTCCAATATAATTTTAAAGTAGTGCCGAATATTTAATTTCCTGGCAGCAGTTATTTATTGCTAAAAGTTAAATTTGCAGCAAGCTAAAATTCGGCAATACAGTATTTATTATGCGTATGACATTCAGACAAATGGTGATTGGTCAGATCAACATTCAGCAGAATCATATTATGCGAAACGTTTTCAGTGTATTAAGATTTAGACATTTAAAAAAATGAAATACTTTTAATTTAGACATAATTCCAGCAAACACGTGAAGTAAAAGTAAGAGTAAGTTATGGTAATATTGTGGAATGTTGGGTGAATATAGCAAACCCAGAATCCATTTGAAGTAGCAACCCAAAAGAAGCATTGGTTGTGTAATATTAATAAAAGGTTTCTACATATATGTGTGTGTGTTTCTAAATGCATGTACGTTGGTAAGGGCTAATGCATAATAGAGGAGTCTGGGGCTTATATTTTAAGCTTATAAAAAAAAATGACTTTTTGAAGTATTATTTATGAAAAGATTACTTACTATTGAGTTTCTTTCGGCTTTCTTCTCAACAGCGGTCTCCTCTTGGGTCTCTCCGGTAGATTTACAATCTGACTTATAAAAGTGCCCTTACTGAATAAATTATTTCATTTAATTTCGTGAGGTTGCAAAGAAATGGAATGCATGTATATTCTTATAGTCCTATCGAAAAGATTTTTTTAATGCAAAATTGCTAAAGCACTTTCAATTTTGCTGTAGATAATCTGTATGATATCCAGAGTGTTGAGTGCATTTGTTCCTTGCTCCAAGAATGAATGAAAAACGCAATTGAATAAAAAACAATCGTGTGTAATCTAAATTAATACAATTGAATTGACGTAGATCTTTTGTTTATCGCCGTGTGCACGCGTCCCTATAAAAAGAGCGCCAGCATTAAGGATATCAGAGATCAAATAGCTCGCCTTCACATTAGAGAAGAGCTTTGAAATGTTTTTTCGAGATTTCCTTGTTTTCATATTATCTTTCTTAGTATGAATATCTAATACTACTCAGCTTAATTATTTTGAATTTTAAAACATATTCAACTGGTAAGAGCGCGCAGTAGCTGGCTTTTAATTTTAGATGAATCAACCTAGTAGCAAAACAAGTTGTAGAAGCGCTTATATAGCCCTTATACTGCTAATTTGACGACGCGGTTGCCGCAGTTTGTAGAGACCTGCCTACTGATCCGGCGGTCGCGGATTCGAATCCTGGCCAGGGCAAATATTTGTATGATGAACTCGAATATTTGTGTGGGTCATGTTCTATGTATTTAAGTATAAATTTATCTATTTAAGTACGTATATCGTCGTCTCGTACCCATAATAACACAAGCCTTCTTGAACTTTATTTCGGACTAGATTGATTTGTGTGAGGTTGTCTGATATTTATTTAGGTAATTTAAGCTGAATAAAGGCAATATAAGCGCTTCTGCCGCTTGTTTGCTACTTAGGCATGGTTCAGTACACTCGCTACCAAACGCGCCAAAGGACATCAGTACCCTTACCATGATTGTTTAAACGATTTGTATGGAGGATAGTACAGCACCATAGCGATTACTTAGTAGAAGTACAATTCTCCATACAAATCCCTTACGCAGTTGATAGCGAGTACGGTCACCGCGTACCTTAGACCATCCCTACAACTGTTCAGCCTGGTGGTCGCGTATGCCGCATTCATATTGGTTTACGTAGCCACGTAAAACGTTGTTTTTCGACACGACACTGCTTATTGTATAGTCTGTAAAAGACTTATCTTTTTATCGTATCACATAAAATGTAACATGACAGTTATACACCAAAGCGTTACACGGACTCTTAAGCTTGATACTTAACTAAAATATCCTAAAAGAAGTGGAAGGTTGCTTGCATAGAAGAGCATAATGATAGCAAGGGGTGTTAATAACAACTCAGATTTTTTTGGTACCTTGGCCGATGGTTTATTTATGATTTACTGAAAATTGGCCCATTATGTAGGGTGGTCAGAGGCACCTTAATCAAATTATTATTATTGAATGAACTGTGTTTCTCTCAAATAATTAACCTTTAAGAACTTTTCTGAAACAAACCTAATCTAACTAGGTTCTACCATTCTACACAAAGATTTTAAAAATGTATCTTGAATCGAAATGTACCTATAGAAGCGGCATTATACCTCGTCGCAATTCAATACGACCACAAACCGTCGAAAAGTGTTTTGGGTTTGTACCGTGGTCAATCCCTGATGACACACTTCACAAGATGTGATAAATTTCTTATAATACTGTTAGAATGCGAAGTCCTTATTCGAAAAAAAAACGTGTCATACATTTTTATCAGGCTTATAAATATGTTCAAGTGACATCGATGACATTGCAAGGTAAATTGTCCATAGCTTAACAAGTGTCGGCCCTGCCCAGGGACAGTGGCGCTACAAACAGCTTTCATATGTCAATAATGTGTATACGTCATATATTTGCATTATTAAACGTCAGTAGCGATTTGTCAAGGATTTGTGATCGACTAAATTCAAAACATTGTTTACATCAGTGACATTCACTGACTTTCAACGTCAGTCACCAAAATTTGTCGTTGCCAGTAAAATAAATTAGTGCCACTAAAAATCTGCAATATGGCGTGGGCTGAAAAACACCCTGATAGGCTTCAATAACAAATGAAGTGTCACGTGGATTATCATTCGCCATACTACTGTCATTAATTAAATCGAACGTTCTGGTTTGTAGCAATAGACTTATCGACTTAGACAAATCAGTGAAATAGTTACTAAGTTTGTATTGAGGCTCCGTATGCTCTATTAGGAGTTCGAAAGCCAAGAGTCGAAGTGCGGAGTCGTGAATAGTAGAGCAACTTACTTGTTGGTTTATACTCCAATTTCAGTAGTTTCTCGATCTCATGTCGTAAATGCAGATGCTATACAAATACCATAAAGCTCGCATATGTTGGTCGATTGAATTCAATTAGTACATTATGCTCTAATTATTAGAGCGATTGAGTTGGTCAATGTTACAGGTTCTTATCAAATTTTTTATGATACTACAGTAGCAAAAAAAAATCTGTCATGATAGTGACAAAATGTTAACAATTCAAAAAAGTTAGTAGTATAATTTAGTCCTACCCATACAAGTAGGTTAATTGTGCTGCTAGGCCCCGCAACCAGCTGCGTCGTATTTTACACAAACAACTAATAAAAAATTGTTCTTCAAAGATTTTTTTGAAGATCAAAACAATGAATCTTGTCAGTGTGTTATGCCGTTGCTATAAGTATCCGAACGTATTATTAAACTCTCCTGAAATTTTATACATCCATTATTTTAACGCCTAACAAATCAACTGTAAACCCGTGCCCGTGCAGTAGTTATATATCGAATACTTGTATCGCAGATGCTCTCAGTACAATTACATTTCTGCTCTACACCTATTCTAGTATCTCATATACAATAGAGATATATATTTGGTAAAAAGTACGCCAGAGAATACTCAACAATCCAACAATCATCTGCCACCTTCAGTCAACAAAAGGTCCGCATGGTACGAAGGTTACTAATTACTTAATCCTGGCGCAACATTTCCTAGGAGAGTAGAGTAGGGTGACGCCTACACGCAACAAAATCGCGAAACAGCTTACTTTACTACTCAGATAAAGCGCTATAAAGGCATCGCAGACACTTGCCAAGAATCAATAAAATACAGTTCTTGAACATCTGTTCTGAAGATTAGATCAGATACTTTTCTCAGTATAAGTATTCGTTATGTATCAACCTGTACCCCCGCCCTTACCTCGAAATCACTCAACAATCCATTGAAACAATCGTCTGCCGCCTACACGCAACAAAATCGCGAAACGGCTTACTTTACTACTCAGATAAGGGGCTATAAAGGCGTCGCAGACACTTGCCGAGAATCGCTGCGCCAGGATTAAGTAATTTCGCTACGTGGTTGAGTTACTGAGTCGAGTGACGTAAAACGGATATTAGGTTCTATATTTTGTAATAGAAAGCTGTGTACACTTTCTTAATTCTAAATTCAGATTCAATTTAAGGTTTGGTCGGTGTAAGCCAGTTTTCACGTGGATTGAATTTCACTACGTGGTTGAATTACTGAGTAGTATGCCGAGTGACGTGGGTTCTACATATAATTAATTTTTTTAGGATTATTCAGGATTTTCTTTCAACATTTAATTTTATTATATTTTCACTATTATATTCATTCATTAGGTATATTTAAACTGCAGTTAGGAAATTACAAAAAGAGTAGTCTCAGCACCCGCCCACAATTTGACCTGGATTTTAGAGAAATAAAGAACAATAGAGAAAATCTCTGATGATGTAACACCGTACCATCCTAAATATCATTCTGATCACAATTATGTTACACGAAAGTGTTAATCATACAACTGCCCCGTTAAAACATAATGCATTAGAACATAACTCACTATTTGAATTCAATTGAGGAAAATCAGATATGGGAGCTTCATCGTATTTGTATAGCATCTGCAATCAAGCATTCGCAATATAGGAGAGAATACATGAGATCGAAAAACTACTGAAATTGGAGTATAAACCAGCAAGTAAGTTGCTCTACTATTCTTGCCTTATCGCAAGACTCCGCACTTCGTTTCATGGCTTTCGAACTCTTAATAGAGCATACGGAGCCTCAATATAAACTTAGTAACAATTTCGCCGATTTACCTAAGTCGGTAAGTCTAAGGAATTACCACAAACCAGAACGTTGGACTTGTCTTTAGGTAATTAATGACGTCGGTATACTAGTTTGGAAGTATAATATGTCGTGCCACGTAAAAAATAACTGCACGATTTCATAACGTGGAAAGTTATGATAGCTACCACGTTCGGAAAAATCCCAAAGTATTTAATTTCCTTCATGTTTTACGTCGACATAAAAAAAAACTAAATAAGAAACTTGCTGAAAATTATAGAGAATAGGGGAGGGAAAATGTTAGGCCTTCTAATACGATATGATGCTTTCATAAATAACATCATAGAAGGAAAGGGTGAGGGGAAGCGAGGAAGAGGAAGACCACGAATAAGTTATATCAAACCAATCAAAGAGAAGGTAAGCGTCACGTCGTATAGGGAAGTCAAAGAAGTGGAGGAAAAAAAAAGAGACTCTCATTCATGACGATGATGATGAAAAAATTATATTATTTAAATTTTCATGTAAAAGGTAAAATCCAGTTATATTATTTTGTTCAAACGTTCTAAGGGGTCAATTATTGGCAAGGCACAGTAGAAAATCAGACGTGACTCTCTGACTCTTCTTGCTATATTATGCTCTTTTTAACCGACTTCAAAAAAGGCGGGGGTTCTCAGTTCGGTTGTATGTTTTTTTTTTTTTTTTTATAAAATTTGGTGAAGATCGGATGACGAGATCCATGAGGAATCGAAGGAATTCCTGAAATTTTATAGCCACTCATAAAAATTTTCATAATTATATTTTCTAAAACTATTTAAGTATTTGCATATGGTAGTCATCATCTTCCAATGCTGAGCTGATGATGGAAGGTACCACTCCTTAACGGTTAGGAGTTAGGAGATAATTCAAACGAGATGCATGCCTTCATGACCTCCTTGATCACCCCGCCATAAGTATTTTATTATGAATCACTAAAAAGCGAAAAAAAAAAATTTAACAAAAAAAAGAACCGACTTCAGTAAAACTAAAAAGCCAAAAATAACCCGTTCAAGTACAGATTACATTTGACTCACCCTTCGAAGTCGGTGCCAAACCTCGCGTAAACTATAATATATAAATATAAGAACTGAGTGGTTTGGGATCGACTTCAAAGGGTGAGTGAAATGTAATCTGTACTTGAACGGGTTATTTTTGGCTTTTTAGTTTTACTGAAGTCGGTTCTTTTTTTTTTTTTTTTTAAGCGGTCTTTTCCTTCTCTCTTCAAGCATTTCATTTTTCCATTTCTTTTAAATTAAATACTCATATCGTTTGCAGCAAGTTCACCGATAGCTCGCCTAATTAGTTCAGCCGACAGACTGATCAAAATTAATACGAAAAATTAACGCAAAATTCCTAGGCGATAAATGCAATGACACAAGTAGATGACCACTAGAGCCTTTGCTTTAAAAACTGTGAGAGTATATCTCGACTGGTATATCCAAAATTGCATTGTTTGCCTTCACAAAATAATAACAGGAAAAGTGCAACTTTAAAAGTATCCAAAAGACACTCAGACTTTTTGGAAAACGCCCATTAGTGACGTTTTGTGCGTGGTTCATTACAAAAGCCCAAATAAAGGGCGCCTTTCAACCGGCTTCTGTAGACGAGAGTCGGCTCAAACAGTATCCCGTATGCACCTCAATCTTGCATGTGAATGGGCCTGAATGGAGTCTTTGTGTGACCTTGGTGCCCGCAGCGCCACAGGCAATCCGCCATGATGGAATTTTTAATAACGCACGGTCGTTTCGCGTTATGACAGTTTTCGTCAGTGTTGCCAGCTTTATACTTTCAGGGCCTAATTTAGTACAATTTTGATGGATTTAGTTACAAAATTGTATACAATGCACAATTGTTAAAACTTCTCTGAGGGATGAATGGTCTTATTGATTTACATAGAATCCGATGTAACAAAGAATTTTTTTAAATTCGTTTTTTTATGTGTTATTTAAACAGTTTGTGAAAGTATTTAGCAATTTCCTTTGGTAGCTTACGATCAGCAGCAAATGTAGCTGACGATTTTACTACTTGCTTATGACAAATTGCATACTCAATGTATTAGTTACCTTTGGTGCTGACTGTACAAACTATACATTTGTGAAATTTCTCTCGTGAATTTATTTATTAAAGTTTTGAGTTTAAGTTATGTATTTCTGGATCTTATTTGCCGGTGGCGGCAAATGTTGAACAAAAATGGTTAACCGTAGCCGCATATTTTTTGTATGACTAACTTTCGTTACACAAATGACGCGATTATAATTTTGTGCCTTTAACTAAATACAATTCTATTGAAAACTGATTATTTTAGTCATAAACGAATTTCAGAGTTGGCAACACTGCGTATAATGTCGCGACTCGCACCACAATAGAGATTAATACGAGCTCCGAGCGTTTTGTTATTTGAATATGAATTTCGGACATGATTGCGACGTGGTCTTTATACATAATGCATGGGTTTGCGAATGGTGGATGCACTACGTTTAATTGGAGCTATTGTTTCGGTTGATTACATCTCGGCAAGGAACATGGGCACAATTTGACGTTTGATACACACATGACATTCCCAAGTAGCACACAGGCTGATTAGACGCTTATATTTAGTTCGGTGAATAGAGACTAAAGTACTATGGGTGACCTTACAAACGCTCCGGTAGTTTTGAACTTTTGATATGTTGTTTAGGATGGTTAGTCAGTGTTTAAAATGCAAAATGCACAATCCCCCCCCCCCCCCCCCCCCCCCCTCCGCGCCCGCCGCCATATTGAAAAAACCGGCACTTTCTTCATATTTTTGCTCATATCTTCCTTTAGGAGCATTTTAGCTAGAAGAAAGCTTAAATAATTAAATAGAGAGTTAAATTTACTATATTCTCCATTTTATATCTTCTAGCTAAAATGCTCCTAAAGGAAGATATAAGCAAAAATATGAAGAAAGGGCCGGAGGCTCCGGGGGGGGGGGGGGGGGGGGGGGGAATTGTGCATTTTGCATTTTAAACACTGACTAACCATCCCAGACAACATATCAAAAATTCAAAACTACCGGACCGTTTGTAAGGTCAAACTCCTTTATTAACTGGATTATTATAGTACGAATACAGCGAATTTATGTTGTATATGGGCTGTATAATCGCTTATACAGTCTGTGTCTCCTTACTTGGGTTTTCTATGTATTTAAGTAGGCATGTATTTAGGTAACTTGAAAGTTGTTCTCCGAAAGCATCATTTTGCTTCGTTGCCGTTCTGTTTTGTTAAAAAGTAATTAAGGTAAGCTAGGGTAAGACTATCATTGGAGAAGACTGCCACTAACTAACTAACTATTTAGGCTCAGTGACCCAAACAGGATCTTAGCCTCAGAAACGAGAGCACGCCACTTGTCCCGATCCTGCGCAGTTTCTCGCCAGTTTTCGACTGAACAAGACTGTCATAGTTCAATAAATAACTAACTGTGAGTCTTATCCCATTGGAAAATAAACATTGTTAATCTTACCCCAACTTACCTCATCTGTCTTAAACTGTCATTTTCTCGAACATGTAATGAAATGTCGTTATAACGTGCGTTATAACAGGCTTTGAAGTATCACGTTCCGGGCGGAACAACTCGACAGAACTGTAAAGGAATATCATACAAAATTGAAGGCCTAGGCCTGGAAGTAATTTTTTTTAACATGGCGTCTGTGTTCAGGAATCCGACTAAACAGCAGATATTTTTTTTGAGTACTATATTTTTTATTTAATTGGACATTTTTGAGTATAGCATTATACACGCCTTAGCCGTGAAAAGGGCTTGCCGGCTTCGTATCACTATCCGGCCTCCCTTCGGTTGGCCGTCTATACCTAGTCACTAGGCAAGCCCTTCTTTCCGGGCGTCTGCAGTAATGTACTATTTTTTTTTATTTCACCTTCCAATAAACAAGAATAATAGAAGAGTAGGTACAGTCGCGGCTTGGCAGTAGCCATGGAAAAGACGTTGTTCCAATACCTAACCACTAATTTCCTCCCTCTTCATCTTATCTACCCTCATACCTTATCAACAAACTTTACAAAGAGGTGTGTAATGATTTACCCAATAATTGCGTGTAGGTACCTATTGTTTAACGGTAGTTGAAGAACTTCCTTTATCGCGGTTACGTTTGCCCCCAGGCTTTGCTTAAGTACTTATAGATTTACGTTTAAGATAACTCCATAAGCTACTCGTAAATAATCTAAACATGCGGGAACCTATCAAGCCAAGTTCAGAAAAGAGAGCAAGAGCCATGCGTACACGAACAATTTGGTAACTCAAAAATTTATTTAACATAGACACACCACACCAGGTTTATCACTTATTCAACCATCCCTTTTTAATCGCTAGGTGATCGTCGAAAAATTAAAATATGATAAACATACGGTACGCTTTAAAACCACTATTTTTGGATATAATTTCAAAAAAGAACAAAAACATACACGGCATTTCAATATTGTAATAACACAGGAATGGAGCCTCTCTATTATGTGAAGAAACATGTCTAATATCTAAATAACTCTGGAAAGTAATGCACATAAGAATTTATATTAGCCACCCTCTTGGCTCGGAGAATGTAGCGAAATGTTTACAGAGCATTTCCAACGGCCAATATTTATACACTTTTAATAAAAGAAGTATGGTACCACCACCAAGGTACGCAATAATACCATGGACTGCGAAATGCACCAATGCCTTGGATCCTAAACCCAGGGGCCTATGTTGGTAACATTTATCACGTGATAAATAAGTGGCAAAGCATCTGCCACTCACACTCGCATCTTGTCAAAACGTGACGGATGCTTTGTCACTTATTTATCGCGTGATAAAAGGGCTCCCAGCTCCAAATAGAAACTCGTTTGTTCACCACATGCCAACAACGCATTCTTTCCTATTTCAGCCACACGATACGCAGAGACGACGAAAATCTTTAAAAACTGATCGTGGTGGGAACACCGAAGGCAAAAGTTCGCGCGGTCGTTCACCAACAAGATGGACCCATGAAGTAAAAGACTCATCGACCTTTAAATCCTGCTTGGTTGTAAGAGACGTGCTGGACAGTAACCGGTGGAGGTAGATCGTCTGCTAGCTGCTAGCATTCGTCATTAGTCGCGCGACATATACAGCCTGTCACTTTCCTTTCAATACCATGTGAACGTGACAGCTGATACCAAGTCGCGCGACAAGCGATGTCAAGATATGCTAGGACTGCTAATGCAACCCTGAAACGGACCACGATCCTCAGACATGAGGGAACGACTCCAGAGAGAGAGATAATTTGAAAGCCAGAGAGAGAGAATTTTAAAGTGTATTCATTCTTCTTTAGTTGATACGGAATGCGGATCAAGGAAATATTTCAAATATGAGACTAACTAACCCGTTAGGAATATATCAGACAACCTCACACAAATCCATCTAGTCCCAAATTAAGCTCAACCCAAGTAACACAGACATGCTGAATAAAGTTTGAGTAATAGCGATTTGGAAACTATAAGCTGAAACTACTGTCTGGGTAAAGTCAGAAGGCTTGGGTTATGGGTACCAGACGACAATATACATACTTACATATACATACTACAAGCACATATATTCGAGGTCATCACACAAATATTTGCCCTGGCCGGGATTCGAACCCGGGACCGCCGGCTCGGTAGGCAAGTGCTTACAAACTGCGCCAAACCTGTCATCAAGGATGCGTGTTCACTGAAGCGGAGCGGAGCGGAGACGTGCGGAGCGGAGCGGAGACGTGCGGAATCGACCAATCACAACAAGTGAAGCCGAGCTGAGATACAGGGGGGGTATTCGACCAATTTTAGAGATATAATGGAGATCTCTCCTTTTCATCGCCATCCGTCACTTTTGACGTGTGCCTACTTGACAAGTGGCGATATCCCTAGAACATCGCAACTTCGTCAATTCGGACGCGCAAAATTTTCGCTTTCTTTGTATGTGACGGCATAAATAACAGGCGCATACTTTAAATTGACCGCGTAGACCGTGAAATTAGTCCGTTACGTTTCGTTCAAAACAGAAATTTATATACATGAATAACATTTTTGACAATCATTATCGCCTTCGTATTTACAAAATTGAGATGAGATATGTCACTTTTAAGCTCATCGCATTTAAATGACAGTTCAATGGCGATATAACTGTTATCTAATGGAGATTTGACGTTTGGCGATATCTCCAACGGCATTCTCGAATTGGGCCCCTGATTGCTCCGCCTCGCTTCAGTACAGACGCACAAGCCAAGCCCTACTTGAAACTCTTGGTTTTTTTTACTTAGCATGTTTTATTTATTTATTTATTTTAACTTTATTGCACAGATCAAACTAGTACAAATGGCGGACTTAATGCCACAAGGAATTCTCTACCAGTCAACCATAAGGCTAAATAGATATATTGAGTTGGTGCAGGGTCTATAACGTTCGGAGACAATTTTAAAAAACAATTTTAGTAATAAATACCTAATATATACATACTTAAATTTACACAAGTAAATAATTATAATATACTGCATACATATACATTCATGTACCCAGTGAAAACACTATACCTACCAATAATTCATCTTAAAACAGAAGTGTCAGACAGACAGATCAGAAAGATGCATGTTTTCTGTTTAACGAATTAATATTACTATAGATTATTATTTTTATGACGATCATAGTATAAATGCATGTAAATTGACTTAGCGTAATGTATACTGACATTTTATATTATGAAAGTAATAAATCTAATCTACTTATATTATCTATATTATCATCATGTCTGCATACTCCGCATATCTTTATTCAGATATGTCAAAAAATACTGTTCGTCAATCAAATACCATTTTCCAGGTCATTGCCCTAAGTGCATAGTTTCAAAGGAGAAATTAGAGATGTCACGGGTTGCGAATAATAATCTTGTGGGATGCGGGCCCTTTGATGCGCCGCCGGATGCCGGGGGCGACGAACCGGCGGCTATTCGAGAAGCGGTAGACATTTGTCGACTGATATCGACGGTGGCGTAATACGATATTGAAGCGAATTGGGGGTGTGTCACGTTGGAATAGGAAGTTTGATGATGTTAAGCTAGATTTTAACCAGCTTAAGTATGTTATTCTGCCCCATCTTGCCCTATAGGTGGGCTTAAATAAAATGCAATATTTTGTTACTTAGATGCTTAAAAATACTTTCATAATTACTGATTCATCATTATCAGCAAAGTTTTATTATTTCATAACAATAAAATCGATACTTAATATATACAAGCAGTCAGCACGGTCAGTTTTATTTGGTTTTTGCATAGACCAAAAGGAAAAAGCTTCTCTGTGTAATATTCCATGGCTTCGCAGTTGACATAACGTGAAAATGCACACATATAGTTTGTCTGTGACTGAAAACCCTATTTTCAGTCCTATTTTTTTTTTTGCATCTGATTTACTTAACAGTACCTAAACGTGTTTTATTTATATTTGATTGACATAACTATTTGTTCATAGGTTTTATTAAGTACATGAATATCGATCGCTTTAACAATACACCCCGCAGGATTAAGGCGGTATGCGAGTTGTTTCGTTGCAGTTAAAATTACATCCGCGATTATCACTGCGCTTTAATTGGTTCATTGAGGCGATTAGGCGAAAAATGCGAACGACTTAGCTGTTTTTATACACAATTCCAAGTGTTCACGACAGCCTAATTGAAGAGTCATGGAAAAACAACGGGAAGTTGTTTCACTGGGATGTAGGAAATGGATTTTAATAGAGTTCTGGCAAGTGCTGGGACCGTTTTAAAAGCAAGATGAAGAAATACTATAGAACGCGTTTAAAATAGTAATTTTGAGGGAATACTAAAACCACATATGCAACGGAAATGCCTAATAAATATAAGCAAATTACAACAAATACTACACCGTGTTTTAACGCAAGCATCCTCTAGTTCAAATAAAATAAATTTATCTGAGACACCTGAATTCCAACTCGTTTACAAAATATATAGCAACTAGCTTTTGCCCGCGACTACGTCCGCGTGGAACTTGTAAGTATGGAAGCAACCTCGTACAACACGATTGATATCCACCTAATCACCTTAATTAATAAAAGGGATTATTAAAAGCGCCTAAGCAAATGTAGGAGCAATTGTGCTTTTGGTCTAATCATTACATTTCCTACAGGGTCATCAATGTCATCATGAATTACTTACTCACTTTTCAATCTTTTTAGGGATAATTTCCAGGATGAAAACTCCTATATCCTATGCCCTTCCTCGGATCTTAAACTATCTCCATGCCAAATTTCAACAAAATCGATTCAGCGGTTTAAGCGTAAAAAGGTAACAGACAGACAGACACACTTTCGCATTTATAATATTAGTATGGATAGTATGGATTAGTATGGATTAAGTAATTGTAATCAGCACAGCCCCCGGGTTTTTGGGGTACGAATGGTCTAACACTAGGCCGGCAGTCGGCGTCAAATCATTCCT
The DNA here is from genome assembly GCA_905147355.2 of Apotomis turbidana. Lineage (NCBI taxonomy): Eukaryota > Metazoa > Arthropoda > Insecta > Lepidoptera > Tortricidae > Apotomis > Apotomis turbidana. The sequence goes on along the minus strand of LR990292.1, from coordinate 17,461,390 downwards.
GCATCGGAATTCCCCGGGGTATGTTGTTGTTGTTGTTGTCCTAAGGCACCCCGGAGGTGCAGAGGGCCTTCATCAGCTCGCGCCACGCCTTTCTATCCTCAGCAACTTTTCTGGCCTCGCTCCAGCTCATTCCAACGGCTCGCAGCTCGCTCTCCACGGTGCGCCGCCATGAGTGTACAGGACGCCCGCGTCTGCGCCTTCCGCCCGGCGGCTTCCACTGAAAGTAATGCTTGCGTTGTTCCTTCCTCCCCGTCGATAGGTGTGGCCTATCCATCTCCATTTTCGTGTCGCGGGGTATATTAATCAGTTTAAATTATAGCTAAATTAATTAAGTAGTCTAAGAAATCCTTAATTTAAACAAGGCCTTAATATACGACGTAAATCTGCTTCTTTAGCCATAATACCAAAACAATAACATAATAATAAAGTAATGAAATCCTTGATATCTGAATAATTTTTTGAACCTATGAATCGACCCAGTAGATCTGATGTTGAGCTGCTTGTAATACACAACACTGCACACTTTAGTCCTTGCATGCACACTTTCAAAGGACAAACCGTATTCGAGGAAGTACTACTTAAATTTACCCTTTCAAAGGGTCACTTAGTACCTACCCATTTTCACTAATCCAATTATACCCTCTTAAAATTGCGGAACTTGCGAAGAAAACCCAAAATAACTAAACTAAGCTTAGCTAAAGGCTGATTTAGTTAATTTCGCAACTATTTGATATTTCTAAAACTTGGAGAACTTACCGAACTAAGTTCACAGCCCGGGGCTTCTGTTGATTTTGCTTGAAACTTGATATGGGTTGTATTACGTATCTGTTATTGCTATGAAACAAGACAGAGTGAAGACATTAGTTTAATGATTAATGAAACTAAAGTTTCTCTCACTCTTCTTCTACATGCACTATTTAAGTGTTTTTCAAAGATTTTAATAAAACAAACTAGAATATGCCTAGATTTGCGTATTTTTTGTACACATTGCTAAAATATATACTACTGATTAATTTTAACACGACATTTGTTTATTTAAACTTTCTTGCAGAAAACAAAAGTCAGTACAAATGGCGGACTTAATGCCAAATGGCATTCTCAACCAGTCAAACATACGAGTAGGGTCAAACAGAATATATCGTAGATTTAATATACAGTATTATCTTTTTCTAAAAGGTAACAAAGGTATTTTCATCCCATTACTGATTATAAGTACTTTATGTATCAGTGATTTTGGCTGAAACATTACATTCGATGTCGACTGGGGTTCGACCCTTATGTCGGTATACCACTGACTGAGACACAGACATAATTTAATATCAGATCAGATAAGTTTAAAAATTATCAAAACTATCGTGAGACATCTTTAATAAAGGTTAAAACCCACGTAAAAATTGTCTGGAACGGCCCGACATGTTTCGAACTCATATTTATGGAGCTCTTCATCAGGGGCTATCGGTGCTGCCACGCGACTCGCAGCCCTCTGCGCAATCTTTAAATGCATTCCTTTGATATAAAAAAGTCATCCTATTAATATCATAATATTAGCACTCTTTTACAAAAATATGCATAAATATTACTAGAAACATTAAGACAGTATTACGTAATACTGTCCAGTAGTCTCAATATTAGAGGGGCTTTTTTGCCGTCGTCGCAACTCGAAGGGGTTCGACGTCTTGGATTTATTCTGCGTTTTATGCGAGGGCGACTTTTATGGCTGCTGTGGTCGGCTGACCCTTTGGTCAAACAAAGATTAGCTTAAATCGTAAACAGGACTGTAAACATTTTGAATGCCAAAAGTGCTGGGTTCACTATTATTATAATCCTTTACCAAGATTCACTAGATGCGAACTACGCTAACAGTCTACACGGCGTGGTACTAGGGTGCTGGGCCTTCTACTTTTGTTATTTCTCGCGCACGTGAAATTATCGGAAAGTATAATATGAGACAAGTTATTATGCATGTAGTAGTTACTGTTCAAAACAAACAAGAAGAAAAACGTTAAGCAGTACTCTACTATAAAAACCCCAGTAACTATATCATCATCATCATTTCAGCCATAGGTACGTCCACTGCTGGACACAGGCCTCCTCAATAGACTTCCACATGGGCCGGATAGCAGCGACCCGCATCCTGCAGCGAGTCCCCGCAACTCTAACCAGGTTGTCCAACCACCTAGCGGGTGGCCGTCCTCCACTGCGCTTGCCGGTACGTGGTCTCCACTCGAGAACCTTTCTGCCCCAACGGCCATCGGTCCTTCGAGCTACGTGCCCCGCCCATTGCCACTTCAGCTTGCTTACCCGGTTTGCTATGTCGATTACCTTGGTTCGTCTACGAATCTCCTCCTTTCGAGCATAGCTAACTATATGGGTAGAGTCCAATGGAGCAAGTGTACGCAGTGGGTAAGTGCGCGCAAACCCATTTATTATGCATGCGTATCTGAAAAAAAAAGACGAAAACTTAAATTCTTATTTTTATCATTGTGTGGCTTGATCCGTTCTTCCAAAACGCAATCCAATTAGATATAATAATGGTGTAGACTGATGTTGAAGTATACAACGTACCATAATCAACAGCTCAATATTTTATTTGATAGACATACAGCCCTATATAACACAGCGGACGGACGGTCAGACAGACAGCGAAAGGCTTAGTGATAGGGTCCCGACCCGTACTCCCCTCCCTGCGCGCTCCCTGCTCCCTGTACGCACGGAACGTCGTCGGAATGACGTGACATCAAACGTTACGACAACGTTCCACGTTATCGCTTAACATAATAGCAATATCTCAATATCAGTCATTATCTCTCTACAAATCAACCTTTATTTTAAGTTTCGTTCAGTTGTCGTATTGAGATGCGATTTTCGTTGGATAAAATCCCAAATCTCATTGATCAATGCTATATCATCTACCACAGGATTGTAGGTATTTCGTATTTTGGATCCATGATACACAGGTTTATTTCAAGAGACGAGAGCTCTCCTCTAATTTCAACTTTTCACTTAGTGTGCAGACAGAGGCATCGTTAGATGTTATTTACCTTCAATGTTATTCTTAAAGTCAGACTAACTTCTCGGTTTGAGTTCAAAGGGATTTAAAAAAAATATCTTAAATGCCCGTGTTTCATACCCTGTTGGAAAAATAAAAACTGGCTTTGGTATCTACTCATCAGTTCGAGCTCAATTTGCAAACAAATTGAAAGACTTTCCGTAAGATGAGTTTATTTGTACCCAAGGATTAATTTGGTAATTTTGCCAAGTAAAGGTGTTAGGCGAATAGTTGGAACAAATATCGTAATCGTAACTATACGTAACCTAAAAGTATGTATTTATGTTCCTAAAACGGTAAAAACAGTCGGGCTTGAAACCATTTTTTTGCTTAGTAGATAACCTCTTGTGTTCCATAGCTAAAGCTTTCCGTTGTTTTTATGTGGCACAACATAGCGCCACTTCGCTTGATAGTGAGCAAGGGGAGTCCAAGTCGCAATGGCACCTGAAGAGAAACCAACGGTGTCTTGTCAGTTGACACTGCCATGCTGGCCCGAGTGATGCTTCTTCACGCTTCTTTTGAATAGCGTAAGAAGGAGACACATGTGCCGGCACAAAGTTCCACTTTTTGATAGTTCGTTATTAATATTCCATAGCATTACAATTTTTATCAGAATGTTTCACAAAAGGTGAAATTAGTGTAAGCCTTTGTTTTTGGTTACGTATAAAATGTGGCCAAACTAGGTCATCCGGAATATAACAATAAATTCCGGGGCAGTGCAATAAGCGCAATCTGACGCAAGAATTTACCATTCTCCTTTATAAACTTTGGACTGGTGTAAAATCAAACATTGTACAATTGTATCCACATTTGTCACGTGGTAAAATTATGTTTAAAGAATAGAATATATAGTCCCTAGGTACCTATAGTCTTTCTTACAGACCTTGTAAACTACTGCGTCAATTTTATTACTGTCTACCCGTTGGTAAGTACTCGTGTTATCCGATTGTAACATTTGTTTACGATGTAGCGCTCTTCTAAATATAAAAAAGTAGATATGAAAGAAATAAATTCTCTCACCACAATCGGTTTTTATTTACTAACGTTCGTTTTCCAGAAGGCTCCAGCCAGCCACAATCCGGCATCAGGCATCAATGATTCATAGATTCATTTTTTAAACTCAATGCGGGTGCAGCGCAATGGTGCTGTTTTACGATTCGTCGCAATCGAAGGTATAAGAACTGAAAAATCTAGTTTGGTCGGGTTTGTTTTGATTTTTACTTTGATTGTGTCAGTATTATAATTCATCTGGCTAAATTGGCACTGATAAATATATAGATACTAGCTGCGCCGCGCGGTGTTACCCGATCATCCGACGGGATCACTACATTTTTCGGGATAAAAAGTAACCTATTCGTTAATCTAGGGTATCAGCTACCTTGACACCAAAATTTATCAAAATTGGTCCAGCCGTTTGAGTGTGAAGAAGTAACAAACATACACATAAACACAAGTACAAACTTTCGCCTTTATAATATTAGTGTGACTGTAGACGCCGACGGTCTTTACCCGTCAGCATCTGAGATTTCTGTACTTACAAGAAAACGGCTAGTTCAGGTTATTTTGGCATCAGATGTTACATATTTTTTAGTCTAGAAAGTTATTTCTAAAATAAGATAATACCTACAGTAAGTACCTACGTTAAGTACTCACGTGGGCAACAGCTTTTTACCTCGCAAAATGTCTACTGTAACAATCTAGCATTGGCGAAATGATTATCTTACGTTTGGGACCAAGCCCTTTCTTTTAGGCTGATTCTCGAAGGCTCGGGAGGTATTATTTATTCATCCGGCCAGTATTTTTCGAACGTGCCGTGCGTCGGGTGCTAATCGAGTTGGTATTTAAATTGCAGCCATAACTTTTGAAAGTTATTTTTTATACTACCTATACTTGATATTTTTAGGGTTCCATGCCCAAAGAGTAAAAACAGGACCCTATTACTTAGATTCCGCTGTCCCTCCGTCGGTCTGTCCCGCCCGTCTGTCCGTATGTCACCAGACAGAATATCATGAACCGTGATAGCTAGACAGTTGAAATTTTCACAGACGATGTATTTCTATTGCCGCTCTAACAACAAATACAAAAAAACAGAATAAAATAAATATTTAAGGTGGCTACCATACAACAAACGTGATCGGTTGCGTTAACTTTGCACCTCATTTGTATGCGGCGCCATACATACCAGGTGCAAGCTTAACTTAACCCGGCCAGTTAAGATGGGAAGTGTTTGTGCTTGTACAGAATCCTCGATGCGCGAGTCCGACTCGCACTTGTTTATAGTATACTTGGTTTTCATTCTTAGTCATCATATGCAATTCATGTCGACCGAAACCTTGTACGAAACGAAACGCGAGACGTACAGTGTGACCAAAAGAGTAGAAATTAAAAAGGGGCAATACTGTAGTGTCGTCCCTTTCTAATCAATCAAAGAAAACAGAGACGACACTACAGTATAGCCACTTTTTAATTTCTAATCAGTCAGACTGCATTCTATGGCCACCACAGACGTCGGAATTTTCGATCGGTTTCCGTGCGGAATCACGACATCAAGCGAGATATCGCCATATGACGGACAGAGACAGACACTTTCTGACGTCCAAAGATCCTAGCAGAATACAAGCGAAGTTGCTATCTGCTTCAATAATTCGTTATGATGAGTCAGTGCTTTTTCTATGCCTCGACACATGGTTTTTTTATGTTCTTTATTGATTCATTTCTGTAGCTAAGTACTTAGTTTTAAGTAGCTTGTTTGACTGTTTTCTGTACTTTTTGAATATTTTTTGTATCACTAACGAATAACTAATCTACGGGAATATTCTATCAAGTGAAGACAAGGGTTTGAAAGATTTAAATGTAATTGAGAAAATTAACATCAAAGTCGACTGTTAAACAATCTTGTTAGGTATCTAAGTTAAGTGACATTATAATAAAAGAGGCATTTTCGAGAAAATGTCCAACCTCGTTAATTTATATTACTGTTTTCTTATGAAAAGCTAGGCGTTTTTAAAATAAACTTATTTGTCACCTCTAAATATCATTTCACCTCAAATTTTGTCTGAGACAAGGCTAAATTGCATTACATGTTTTTGGACGTCGAATTATTTTCATGTAACTAATGTAATTGTAGTATTATTATTAGTGTCTTTATTCTGTGGTATTATGTAGTATCACGTAGTATTTATTCTTTGATACGATATTTATTTGAGAATGCCATTTGGCATAAGGTCCGCCAATAGTACAAACTTATTTGTGCAATAAAATTGAAATATATACAATTAAAATATAATATTGTGTGTATTTCAACAATGATCGAGGTGTGCAATAAAGAGTTTTGTATTTGTTTCTCCTGAGAATTCCATAAATACTGTAAGCAAGAGGGCGCCGCGTGTCAAACATATACCTACACCGGTCACACTGTGATCTGGCCCACCCGTCGTCAATCCGCCTTTATCCGGCTAGGGTCGACACGTTCGAAGCGGAGCCAACGGATCGATTTATTTTTATTATTTATGTATTTTATGATTATTATTTTTAACCAACTTCAAAAAGGAAGAGTCAGTGCTCGTCCCACATAAGTGAAATATGACTGTTCATCGTTCATTATTTAGATTTAGGTTGCTGCATTTGTGCCGTAGGTACTTGAGATTTCAGTTTTAGATAGACGTAGTTGTGAATGCAGAGAACACTTAATAGGTCACCTTTATTTTACTCATCAGACGTCTTCGTATAAATAATTCAGAGTTTAGTACTTAAGTGACCGGCATTGCTAAGTAGAGAGTCTGTAAGAAACTTCATAGAAAGTCATTAGTGATCATACAAAAGTAATAAACTTGTCCAAACTCCGACGAAACAATACTTGACCACGGTCTCGTTCTGAATTAAGACTATTGGATGATTATTTGAAGTGTTCTTGGGCGCAATTCGATTATATTGATAAACAGTATTTTGAGTAATATACCGATCTATTAGGGGCGAGTAAAACACATATGATTAAATTAGAAAGGGCACAAAGATGTTTATTAAAAGTTATGACTTTTAGTCCGTATATGCATCCGACAACACTATTATATAAAAAATGTGAAGTACTCACTGTAAGACAATTGTATATACTACTTATAGTGTTAAAGCAACATAAAATCACACCTGATGATAATACTAAATGTTCTATAAAACGGACTGTGCCAAATGTCTGCAAACCGATAAAATGTAAATTAGCAACTGTAAGAAGACAGCAAAGATCCATGGCTATCTACTTATATAATAAAATAAACAAATCTATTAATTTGTATCCATTATCGTCACACCAATGTAAAACTAAACTGACAATGTGGTTATTGTCACTGGACTATAACGAAACAGAAGCTATTCTTCCTTGAAACATGCACATGCACACACACACACACACACTCACACACACACACACACCACACACACACACGTATATAGTATGTTTAAACGGGTAAATAGATTATAAGGCAAACTGCAACATTTTATGAATGGGAGAGGACACTGACTTCTGTAACACAGGTGTTAACCTAGCTCAGAAGTCAGGGACTTCAACTAATCGCTGTGTATCGTTTTTGGCCAATAAATGATTATTATTATTATTATTATTAAAATACATAAACGGGTTTACTCACAGCGTCGAAGTCGAATATAGCTTGACATGTTTCGAATCGGTACGCGATTCATCATCAGGAGAGCCGAATAAGTCGCGGCGGCGGCCAACCGAACACATTTTTCTATGTAAAATATACCGATCATTTATAACGGATATATTTGATTAGTCACGTGGGATTTAGACCTTTAATAGATAACTACACTTAATAAAAACAGTGTATGACAATTTTGCAACACTTTTCCCTACAGGGCTAACATATCTTGGCGCGGCTTTGCTTTGCGCGAGTCGGCATCTCCTGTCTTGCTCGCGCAGTATTGAAAGGAAAGTGACAGGTAGTATTTGTCGAGCGACAAAGATTCGCGTGTCTAAGTTATGCTAGACGTACCGGCTCTACTTAATCGACTAGTGATTATATTACGGACAAAAGTAAGTATCGACTAAAAACTTGATTTACTTTCAAAATCCGCTATTCTTCCCAGAACATAGTGGATTTAAAATTTTATGTATAAAATTCATATCCATTTATGAAATAACAAGAATAGGACATGCGCCTTTCAGAAAGGAAGCCTTCGATATTAACGATGGGTCGCCGAAGCCAGAATAATGTCTTTCACTCCTATCACGTTCAATGTTCCTTTTCTTTTTATCCCCCTGACCCATTGATGTGGCCGTTATAGGAACTTTATAGTAAAGGTAACAAGGAAGTGGATATAATAGTATGAGTGGGATGAAAAGAGATATTTTTAGGAAATTATTGAATTAAAATGCTTCCGTACTTGGTTTCAAAGATTTCTGGGAAACACTAGGTTTTGAATTAGGTATTTTACATTAGCGAGGCTTCGCACGGGTGCAATGCTGACAAATTATGCATCTTTTATACATATACACCTTCCTCTTGAATCACTCTATCTATAAAAAAACCGCATCAAAATCCGTTGCTTAATTTTAAAGATCTAAGCATACGAGTACATAGGGATAGACAGGCAGAAGCGGCTTTGTTTTATACTATGTAGTAATGAGTGGGATGAAAAGAGGTATTTCTAGGATATTATTGAAATAAAATGCTTCCGTACTATAGTTTCAAAGATTTATTGGAAAAACAAGTTTTCTACTATTTTACATCCTTCAAATCAGCGTGCAGCGGTAAAAGATTTTCACTAGCTACACCTGCTGTTAAAGTAATTGAAAGGAGCTCAAAAGGCAATACCTTCAACCATCAAATCGCGGCAGGCATTTCGGCGTGTCTTTCCAAAGTAAATAAGCAAAGTTTACGCGATATCGTGAGGTGACGACTTCGACCGACTATTTGTCTCTACGACGCGACACAAGGCATATAGGAACAGAAGGCTGACGGCAGTGTCTGTTCAGAACTCTAGTGCCTTCTGTTTATTCTTTTAAACACGCTTTTATTATGTTCCCTTGTAACTAATCGACGACGCGCTTGGCGCAGCACTCCCCTACTGACCCGGCGGTCCCGTGTTCGAATCCCGGCCAGGGCAAATATTTGGGTCATGGTTGTTTTAAGTATATATTTATCTATATAAGTATGTATGTATATCGTCGTCTAGTACCCATACCCAAGTACCCAACACAAGCGTACTTGAGCTTAGTTTGGAACTAGATCGATTTGTGTGAGGCTGTCTGATATTTATATGTATTTATTAAAAAAATAAGTTTCTTAGTATGTATCAAACAATGCAATCAAATCTTGGAAGTCGATTCTAATTGTTGTAATGAAACGAAACTTTGCGTTTATATGAATTTCAGTTGATAATACAATCATTTGGTATCTTGAAGTTGATCGGATGATAGAGGCGAAAGGTGGCCGAAGGAACTCCTAAACAGCACAAGATAAATCCATCAATTTCGGGCTCATTTTATGGGTCTTGATGAGCAATTAACGTTTGTGTGAAACGTGTCTTAAACAATCTTTTTTGACAAAAACGTTTTGATCAATCTCAGCTCAGCTCATAAGAGTGTCTCACCGCTAGGCAAATACTCTGCATGTATTCTTCATTTCTCAATTACATGAAAATTTTCACCATTTGTTGAGGAACTTGGGTATTATCTACATAGTTAATCAATTAAAGCTTTGCGCTGCCCGTTAAGACAACTACTTACACTTGCCTACCATTCCAGATTGATGTTGCGAAATAAGACTGTCAATTCCCGATTAATCTACAGTTCAGTTTATCCATACTACAAACTGAATACAGTGTCTAAAATATTCATCACTGCTTCAGGTAGATACTGATAACTAAGTATATTGAGACATTGAAAGCACAGAGTGAATCGAATTGTCCACGATGTAAAATGCAGTAGGCACACCGCGCTTTCTGATCGAGATTTCTACTTGATATCTTACTTCGAAATCGAGTTGTCAGCATCAGGTATATCACCTTTACCTGTCAATTAAACGCGATGTTTGCGGTTCCAGCTGCATAAAATGACATTTGACGTTACTACCCGGTCAAAATTAGTTTGGCTGATATCTATGGTGTCTAGATTTAACGCGACTAGGTTGGCGAAGTGGCGGTAGGAACATAAATGTCGCCACTCCATCTCGTTTAGATAGCTAAAAGATATATAGAAATAGGGCCCTGACCTGCTGTATTTCATTCACAGAATTCGGCGTCACGGCCCACCTGAACTTTTGTCCACTTTACGCCATGTTGTTTTTATGACCGACGACGCCATCTGACAGAGGTCGCGTGTTTTAAGGCTTTTTAGAAATATTACGGGACTTTAGAAGAACCCGAAGAATATTGTAAGGGTTTCTTAGAAGGCTTTTGTCTGCGTGATGTTACAAAAGATTTAATTCTAAAATTAGAATAGAATACTTTTTACCATTCCCCAGAGGTAAGTCAAATCATATTTTTACTCAATGATTACGATTTCAGAAAATAAAATATTAATTTGGGAAATAAGTAGGTAAGTTTGGTGAGCTTAATTTGTAAATTTCCAAACTAAACAAGTGCTTGAATGATTAGCCACTCTATCAAGCTTATAACTTCGATTTGCTTTAAAAAATTACGGGTGTAATGGTACTTACATAAACCAAAACAACTCTATACATTTAAACCAAAACCCGAAAACGGAAGAGAATATTAAGCCGAAGAAGATTTAATACTTAATGTGAACATTTCACGTCACTCGCAACAAAATGTGCGTATTTCATATCAGAAATTGTGACATCTCATTTCACTCTACGAGATACACCACACGTCAGTCACGGGTCATTGAACTCTACGTGTGCGGTATTTTGTTTAAAGTTCGTGCAATTTATATCACTTGTAAAGTTGCCATGTCATCTGTATTAAATGAAATGTGGGGGGAGAATGTCATGGGTAAATTTCGACATTTCTATTTATGTTTTTTCCGCAATAACACGACTTAATTTCTTCTTCAAACAGCAACTTGTCAATGTTACTTAATACAGCTGGGATAATCGGCCATATTACGGACACATTATGTCTGTTTGATCGCTCAAATGGCTACATGTTAAAGTCATTCGAATTAGCTGAAGGTGTGACAAATTTTGACTAAGTGCGAAACGGACTCGCGGACTTAGGATTCTGTGTCACACCGTCGTTGTGACATCTCATTTTACTCTACGAGATACACCACACGTCCCTCGCGGCTCATTGAACTCCTCGTCATGTGCGGTATTTTGTTTAAAGTTCGTACGGTTTATGTCTGACAAAGTTGCCGTATGTCGTTGGGGTTAAATGAGATGTAGCGAGAGAATGGTAGGGGATAAATTAGACATTTCTAATGACATCTGCAATATATTTTCATTTTTTCGTCGTCGTTCATAATCATATCAGCCAATTGACGGCCACAACTTTTCAAATGTCTCCCCCACTATTCTCGTAATAACCGGTCGTGCTTGTACGTGGCCAGCTTACAAATGGCTTCCCACGATCCCGACAAGATCATAAATTCACCTTTTTGGGGGTCTTCCCTTGCTTCATCGTTCAGTACGCGGTCACCAGTCAAGAGCCTTTTACCTGCGACGACTTCATTCTTTAAGCATGACTTGGACTGACCTGGAGTACCTACATCCCCACCGCAATGTCTCTGTACCACAAGAGTGATTATTATAAAGGGATATGAGTGTTGTTACCAATCGGTTGAGAAATGCGGCATGCAGACGAGAACAGCTGGAAATCTGACCATTCGGACAAACTAAAGATTGTTGGCGAAGGTGAAACGGAGATTTTCTTTTTTAATGCTTTAAAAATTACTCTCTAGAGAACTAAAAGCAAGCAATTTCTTTTAAATAAACAAAATACTTATACGAGTATTAAAAAAAGCCCTGTCTTCGGGGATTACGTGCGGAAGCGAGGTCATTGATTCATTATCTTCGGCTTAGCTCCTCAACCTTTTTGGGGGCGTGAAACAAAGGCTTTCCTTGTACTACGGATTAATTGCCGGGCATAATAAAACGTATGGAAACCGACCGTTTTTACCATCTATTGTTCTTGTTTCGTTCGTTGTTTGTTCTTATTTATTCTTACTGTTTGTTTTAACAACAAATATTACCTAAAGGGTGTTAAAGGGTTATATGTATTTGTGTTTGCGCGTAATATTTTAAATTGTTATTTATTTCAAGTTTCGAATCGTGATTAACTTTTATTCCGACAGTTAAAACATTATTATTTACTCGTGTTACCGATATGCATCCATGTTAAGACCACGTAGCGATACAAAAATGATCTAAACGATATTCTTATGGAATAAAATAACTATTATAAAAACTTGACTCAGGTATTGCGATCCATTCCCGTGTCTATGGTTCTCCATACATTGTCTTTTTTCCTTACCTATTACATAATATTTTAATGTGAGTATAAATTACTCTTAATCAGTTTACATAAAACTATACTATGATTGCCATATAAAATAATAATAATCAATAGCAATAATAAGAACAGCCAAATTGATTACAAAATGAATAATTGCATTTCGCTTGCATTTTGAGTAAAACGCGTTATACAGCAAGAGCTCACAATCAAGGCTTCAATTGAAGCCAGCTGCTACCTTTGAAGAGTCGCATTTTTAATAAATTTCCCTACAAAGGCTCACTTCGTTCATTCAGATGACGTGATCACCGTTACTGTGAAGAACGTTCGCATCAAAGACGTATCGTGATAGGTTTTTGTATCACAGCCATTTTAAAACAAGCATGTGTCATAATAACTACTTAGTTTGAAACATCATACTAGTATGTCACATATTGAGGCAATAGTGGCAATAGTATCATCATCATCATCATCTCAGCCATAGGACGTCCACTGCTGAACATAGGCCTCCCCTTTGGACTTCTATATATACCGGTTGGAAGCGACCTGCATCCAGCGCCTTCCGGCGACCTTTATAAGGTCATCTGTCCATCTTGTAGGTGGACGTCCTACGCTGCGCTTGCTGGTCCGAGGTCTCCACTCGAGAACTTTTCGGCCCCATCGGCCATCTGCTCTGCGTGCTATGTGGCCTGCCCATTGCCACCCCAACCAGCAAAATCGCACTAACAACAGTCTAAAGACTACAAATTTTCGCTCTTATATTGATCCTATATCATCGTATAAGCCTGGATTTGGGCGCAAATTATAAGTGTATTTACTTTATATCGTCCTAATATTAGTCTAATTGAATACTGATTGCATTTACAGTAATCTTGCCAAAACTAATTTAAGCTGCCTTAGGCTAATATCGCTCTCACGTAAGTGTTTTGTAAGCCCACATAGACGCATATTGGTCCAACGTTAGAATCTTGTGAGCCTAAACAAGCTTATTTTGATTACTTGTATGTTTTGAGTGAAACTGCAGCGAGACAATAAAAAGTAAATATTATTGTCACAACTGTTTATGAATTACCTAATAGTGATGGTAACGTAATAAAATAACGTGTTTGTGAAAATCTTGGTGTGTGTTTATGTTGCGTTGGGCGGTAAGTTTTTACGTTGGAAAATATTATTTACTGTAAAGTGGACCCTGTTTTACACTTCAAATTTCATGCGCCTACTCAAATATTCAATTTAAATATCCTGTTATAATTTTTATTTCTTTATTTGTAGTGATAACGGTGCCATTTTGATAGTTGCATTTTTCCAGCGCACTATTAGACTACTGTAAGATTATTTACGCTAATATTAGCATTCTGAATACAAGTGGTACGGCCATATTGAATTAATTACGGGTTTCTTGCTTAACCTACATGAAAACTAAATTTTTTAACATTAATTTTTGGAATGCTTTTTCCAATCTCTGTAATCCATGCCTATTACACAAAATTTAAAATCACAGCACTCTCTTTTTCACAAAACAATATGGCTAACTAAACGTTATTCTTACAATTGTGTTCCCAAAATCGATTTAAGATCAAACCATCTTATATTGATCTTATAATAGATTTATGAAGACCAAAAAAGTATGCACTTATAGTGCTTTTATGTTATGCTGATATTAGTCTGACATTCTTATAAGAACATTTATCAAGACCATTATAAAATCAAATCAACTTAGAGAATGTGGCTATAAGAACAGATATTCTCAAGTACAATGAGTCTTCGTAAATGTTGTTGTAGGAGTAAGAGGCTTATAATAGTATTATAAAATGCGCTTATATACATATATGAGACTAGGTAATAAGACTGAGAGTTCTTGAGCCCGTACCATCTTATCTAAAGCTAATATAAGAGCAGCAGCATCAGCAAAACAATTATAAGAGCGCTATAAGCCCACCACTCTTATAAAGTGTGCAATCTAAGACTTCTTTGCTAGTTGGGACTTTAACTTGCTAATCCGGTGAGCTATATCGGTCACTTTAGTTCGTCTACGGATTTCCTCATTTCTGATTCGATCACGTAGAGACACCCCGAGCATAGCCCTCTCCATTGCTCGTTGAGCGACTTTGAGCTTTGAGATAAGGCCGATAGTGAAAGACCACGTTTCGGTGCCGTAAGTCATCACTGGTAACACACATTGGTTGAAGACTTTCGTCTTGAGGCACTGAGGTATGTCCGGCGAAAAGACATTGCGTAGTTTCCCGAACGCTGCCCAGCCGAGTTGGATTCGGCGGTTGACCTCTTTCTCGAAGTTGGACCTACCTAATTGGACCACTTGTCCTAGGTAGATGTATGAGTCAACAACTTCGAGTACCGAGTTTTCAACAGAGACTGGGATGGGCACAACCTTGGCATTTGACATGAGTTTCGTCTTGTCCATGTTCATTTTTAAGCCCACCCGTTGAGAAACTCGATTGAGGTCATCGAGCATCATGCTGAGTTCCTCCATCGACTTTGCCATGACTACGATGTCGTCGGCAAACCGAAGGTGAGTGATGTATTCGCCATTGCTGTGTATGCCACTTGGCCTTGCCATTCCAGGAGCTTGAAGGCGTCTTCCATAACGGCCGTAAACAGTTTCGGGGACATAACGTCCCCCTGTCTTACGCCTCTTCTCAATGGAATGGCCTTTGTGCTCTGCTCCTTAACTCGGACCGACATGGTGGCGTTACTAAACAAACACTTTAACACTCCAATGTACCGATAGTCAATATGGCATCGCTGAAGTGACTCGAGCACCGCCCATGTTTCCACCGAATCGAAGGCTTTCTCATAGTCCACAAACGCTAAGCATAATGGAAAGTTATACTCTTCAGTCTTCTGTATAACTTGCCGCAGCGTATGTATGTGGTCTATGGTACTATAGCTTCTTCGGAAACCGGCTTGTTCGGGAGGCTGGAAGTCATCAAGTCTATGTTCGAGACGGTTCGTGATGACCATTGAAAACAACTTATAAACATGGCTTAGAAGCGTGATGGGCCTGTATTTCTTCAATAGGCTGTTATCACCTTTCTTGAAGAACAGTACCACCTGGCCTCTCTTCCATGCTTCACGCGTTTTGCCCCCGGACAAGACGGAATTAAAGAGCTTCTGGAGGACCTTAAGTACCGGTATTCCAGCCGCTCCCAGTGGCAATAGTATAAATAATAGGTAATTACAAACCACCAAAATTTTAGAAGCGGATCTTGTATTTCTTTTTTCTGATAATGAAAGAGAAGAATTTGGTGATTTTAATTAGTTTTTGCTTGCTTGGTTACACATGTGTACACTACTATAATAGTTGTGATTAATTATTTTTCCCCTTGTCGTATAAAATGTAGTCATTATTACAATTACGAATACGTGTGATTATGTGGTGTCAATACTGGATTTTATTTTTATTTCTACCTTATATTTATACAATAAACAAATCTTGTTTAATCTCAAAATGGATGAAATAATGTCGGTTGTAAGCAGAGACAACATTAAATAAATAAATATCAGACAACCTTACACAGATGTGTGCGTTCTAATATCTATATATATATATATATATATATATATATATATATATATATATATATATATATATAATATTTATACGTCATTACCACGCTAGTGGGGTAGGTATCGCATTCCAGCGAATACAGATTATATCATTCTGTGAAAATGGTTATAAGTCAGATTTAACCTTAGCAAAGGAGCTTAAGTCTTACAATATAGTTTTGATTATGACCTTATGTTTCTGGTTAGTATTTGACTTATACCCCTTTTCACTAGAGCCACAGCATTATATATGTATGCAAGAATATCTATTTGTATCACTACATCACTACATAGTATAAAACAAAGTCGCTTTCTCTGTCCCTATGCCCCTTTGTATGCTTAAATCTTTAAAACTACGCAACGGATTTTGATGCGGTTTTTTTTAATAGATAGAGTGATTCAAGAGGAAGGTTTATATGTAAGTATAATACATGCATAATTTATCAGCATTGCACCCGTGCGAAGCCGGGGCGGGTCGCTAGTCCAAGTATAAATGCCTACATAGATTACTGTTCCACATTTACCTACTATTCGCAGCCGTCACTTGCAAGATATCGCATCGCATTGTAATCCGACGCAGAACTGATCGACGGGCCCCGTGCTTACTGTTTCCACACAAAAGGACTTATGTTAGTGATACAAAAGCTGGCGTTGAAGACATTTTGTCCAGAGTTCCGTTCAGGTTGGGTTCCCCATGTCAGTGATGTTGGTATGTTTGTGTCATTATCGATAATCTGATGATCGGTGTGTTCTGACGGCTGCTGTTGGAATACAGGCATATATTTGTAACAAAATAATTGTATCTATATGTAATATTTTAAAGGACAATGAGTAATTTTGGTCCATATCCTCAATACTTATGAAACCTATGCCAAATGATAGCTTCAATGCTATCATTTATTTCATACTATGACAGTTAAGTCGAAATCGTGGGCCAACATGGTCTTTTTTAAATAAATAGAACCCAGTACGGCAACGGTCTCACCATAGTATGTTTTATTATAATAAAAAGAAAATGACACGATATGCATTTTATTATCATTGTATTTATATTAATCAAGAAATAACATAGGTATTATATAGGTATCTACCTACCTACAATATTAAATATCTACAATTAAATCGTCTAGTTGAAGTGCCGGTGGATTAAAACCCACTATTCTACCTCGACCTAAGAACCACAATATAGAAATAACATGAGCTTGAGCACAGCTTCCTATAGTGCGTCTACCCGTAAGGCATGTGCAATAGTATTACAATATCGCTTCAAGGCCCATTTGGTCACGGTTTATTAAGACATATGTATAATATGTCTTTGCTCGTACGTGGCGTGACTAAACTCGGCCTCTAAGCAGCCTCACATTATTTTGGAAAATATTGCATTGTTGCAAGTCTGGCAAATGATTTTGACGACTGACAGCGACGACGACTGTCCCCCCGACTCCGAGGGCTCTCAACAGAGTGCGGCGTTCATCGACCCAGTGAGTGCACACCTCCAGGCTGTGTTGGGCGGTGTCATCTGGGTCGCCACACTCATGGCACACCGGGCTGGCCTCCCTGCCGATACGGTGCAGGTAATGACCGAAGCACCCGTGTCCGGTCATTACCTGCGTCAGCCGGAAGCCAATGCTCCCATGAGCCCTCTCTATCCAGTGGTCGAACGACGGGAGGAGTGCCCCTATGGTACCGACTCCATAGGGTCCCCAGGTCGTTCTTCCACCGGTTCCTCACTCTGCGTTGCGCCTGTCGGCGCTCCTCTGTAAGGTTCGCGGGAGCGGGGAATTCATTTAGGGCCCTGCGCCTCACCCGCTCCCTGTGCGCCTCCGCGAGCAGCTGAGCGTCAAGCTCCCAGGGCGAGATGCTCGCCAGGGCGCAGGCCGCCGCCCACGACACCGTGCAGTACCCCCGGACCATCCTGACTGCTACCACTCTTTGTGGGGCCCGGAGGCGGGCCTTGTTGGTGGCATTGAGTCGATCAGCCCATATCGGCGCACCATACAAGGCCATGCTCCGGGCCACCCCCGCGTACAGGCGGTGGCACGCCGCGCTGACACCCCCCACATTTGGCAGCAACCTGCCCAGGGCTGATGCCGCTGCCACTATTCGGGGAGCAATTTGGCGGAAATGCTCCCCGAAATCCCACCTGCGGTCCAGGTGAATGCCCAAGTATTTAATACTGGCCTTCACCCGGACCGCTTCTCCGCCCACCGGTATGGCGACTGCAGCTTGCGGTCGCCATCCTCTGCCTCCGAACACAATCGCGTCCGTTTTGGGCAGCGCCACCCTCAGCGCTAGCAGCCCTATGCGGTGGACCATAAGGTCCGCCGCGACCGCTGCTCGCCTATACGCCTCCTCCAGCTCCGCTTCCCGGACGGCCACCATCGTGTCATCTGCATAGTAGATGACGGCCATCCGGGGGAGCAGGACCCCTCTAATGGCCCAGTTGAAGCTGACATTCCACAAGAGGGGCCCGAGCACGGAGCCTTGTGGGACTCCGCACGCCATCTCTCTATGACGGCGCTGCCCGTCTTGCCCGACGTAGAGCACTACCCTTTGCGAAAGGCAATGCTCTATCGTCCGCCTCAGGTAGGGAGGCACTCCATGGTAGCGGAGTGTCTCCATTCTGACTGTGTATGGGTTTTAGTAATGAAAGGCCGATATGGATGAACAACATTATAATCAACTCAAGGTATTATATTGTACAAGTAGTATACAAGTAGTTAATATATATCTATCTATTAATCAATTCATAGTCTACATTCTCGCTCGAAGTCCAGTACAAAAGTGATGGCTGTCGGGCGCGTTCCTCCCTCCATGCCTTCGCTGCAGGGTCCCCACTAGCGCACCAGCTCGGATGTGACGTCAGCCAGTGTTGCCGTTTCATGGCGACAACATCCGGCCGTCCTGCATACGCAGTCGTCCTCGACTGCGTTCATGTCTGATGCATATATGCTGCGAACAATAACACTTGTATAAGTATATATCCCACATTACATAATCCAAGAGGCACCTCCCCTATAAATAAGTTCATATGCCACTGTGTGTATTGGCTATTCCATCGACGGTAAGCCTTTACAGATAGACATATCCACTCATTTACACGCGAGGTGTCGGGTGTAGGTTGGTTTATATGTACAATAAAGTATTCTATCCCATCGACGGCCAGTCCACTTAAGTGTACATATAAATAATTCCTGTAAGCAATAAGCATCATGTACGACTATGGTGCATTCACATTCAATTTGGCTTGACTGTTCCATCGACGGTCAGTGTGTATCGCCATTCACATTCCAAATTGGCTTAACTGTTCCATCGACGGTCAGTGTGTATCGCCAACCCACGCATGTAATACACTCACATTCGTAGCATTATATGCATTAGACACTATTATCTCTATCATTTATAATCACGATTAAGATATCCCTTTATTTACACATCTAAACATTGTAAACACCAAGACAAATTAGGACGATACAGCTACCATTGTAAATACCTGACAACATCCGGATCAAACTGAATGTCTCGTCCTCTACCTGTATGTCCGTGATGCGAGTTTAATGCGGTTTCAATTTCTTTACACATGTGACTCCCACGTATCGCCTCGTGGACCGCTCAGCGCCTCATATGGCTCAGCGTCTGCCATCTTGTAGCGGTCGTGTCCCAGCGCTGCTGTAACTCGGAAATAAGGGATTAAACACTGGCAATAATTTGGTAGTCTGGCAGTCCTTGTTTTGACTTGATAATATAAGAACAATTAATTCGATACTTTATATCGCATAGTATCCTCTCCTTATGACAGTAACCCTACGAGTTTAATCTTCATTCGCAAACTATTTGGGATCGGTTGCCAAAATACTACACAGCGATAGTAATTTATTTATGCTAGAATTAATAATACTTTATTGGATGTCAGTAATATGAATGTCCCATTGTTAATGTACATTTACTACCTCCGTACTTAACGCTTCAAAACAGTCGGAACGGAACACTTGCTTTTAATACAGAAATCGCAAAACAACATGGACATAAAATCACAGCACCAGCGTCAGGATTGCCAAAACTTACAAAGTTTGTTCAACTCATTTATTACGAACTATATTTACTGTAAGATGTATTCCTTTTTTTTTTTATTATTATTATTGACGTCTTTGAAATAAATGCATTTTAAACAGTTGTTTTATACACTACTTTTTATTTATATGTAAGCAAACCCTTACTTATTGAATTTTTATTCATTTCAATTGTCTCATCAACCACAATACCATCATGATTGGCTCTTATCACTTGTCATTTTTATTGTTTTGGTTACTAGCCCGCTTTTACCACGTATTCAGTTTTAGGATATACCTTATTTTCTACCAATTCATACTTGTTAAATCTGTTTATGCAACTCGGCCTCCCCTGATGCTAAAATATCGGTCATTGAACAGATACTCGGGTCATGAAACTGCACAGATAAGAGTCAATCAGTTTCCGTAATTGAGATTAACATCACGTTATCGTTACTATCCATTATTACCACCTACTGGTCGCGGAGTATCCGACAGGATTTCTGATTAAAAACATCTGGGCTCCCGGCCTATGCACGATGTCAAAGTAAAATCCTTGCGTGCATAACACACCCTACCTACATATATGAACGTTTATTTCTTGTTTTGTGATAATGTGCCTTATTGCAATTAGTTACAATCATAAATTGTTATCCCAGCAAATAATGTCCAAATTTCTTTAAACCGACAACAATTGGTAAACCCGGGCTCAACCCAATGATATTGCTTTTCTTCAGCTATTAGAAAACAGTTTCACTATATAAGTACCTGACCCCTTTTTTAGAAGCTTCTAAGATATATTGAATTACAGGTAACTTTGTGTCAAATATTGTAAGCAATGCGTTTGTAAATAGTTAATTTTGAAATTTCCTTACTGCTTCATTTGTTATAAGCCGTATTCCCGTAAACACCTTGTTTTTTACCACTTTACAATTTTGTTAGCGGACCACGCAAAAACGCACAATTTCTCACAGATTTACGAATATAATTTACAGAACCGAGGCATTGTCTGACCAGATGCACATTCTCTCTGGTGTTGGGACATCTTCGATTCCAGACAGTTTTTTATATTTTTATTCCTTCCCTTCACTTCTAACTCCATATTCGAGCATATTAAATACCGAAAAAAAAAATAACTAAATTTATTATTAACCCGTTTTGTAAAGCTATCCGGACAGGCTCACTCAAGCGGTTTTAATTTTTTTTTTTTTTTTTTTTAGGGTCGGGTTTCTATCTGTTGCTACTATTAAATTGTTCATGAAACGTATCGAATAGAAATTTACCCGCCATCATATCCATTAATCTCGGAAATACTGCAAGCCCGTTAGAAAATCCCGGAAAACGGAACCCGAACGCACTCTCAGTGACCCTTTGGCATAATAAAAGCAGTCCTAGGGATATAATCTTCCTCGATTTTTATCCGATGAGTCCCCAATAAAAATAAAAAAAAACACTTCCAAACGCTTAATCTATGTATCAGATCTTCTACAAATAGGCCTAGCCGAGTATCTTTCTTTTGTAGTTATTTTGTTAAACTGTCTATATACAACGTCTAAAAGTCTATACACACAACTGTCGACACATAATCGCTTTTATTCATTGAGTGTCAACTAATATTGGAACCGGACTCGCGTAAGGGTTATTACTCTCGCGTATTATGCTGTTTTTCAACAAATCTTTAACAGTTACCGATACATAACATACGATATAGTTGTTAGCATACAGAGGTTTAGTAGTGGTAACTTTGATATCAAGCTCGACAGATGATGTTTTGTCCAAACTTAATAAATCCTTGGCTACGCACTTCGGGTATTTAGAAAATAAATTTCCTAGAATTTCCACATTTTCCGCACTGTCTGTCCTCACAATCAAACATATATTTGGTCCTTAATTATTTTATAGGTTTATATTATAGGTTGGACATTCGAGAGTTACGTATGCCTATACATAATTTTTAATTTTTGGTAAAGCTTCTACGAATCAATGTCACACCTGAGAGTTCTCTAACTAATGGTCCTGTGAGCTGTAGATATACCTCGCGAGTTTGTTTCGAAATTACTGAAATTACTATTTTCTTTTTTTTTTTTTTTTTGTTTCTACCCGCATCGAAAAAACTGAATCGACAAAAAAAAAAAACACTGATGTACTTATCGAAGATACTCAAAAAGTCATGAGGTATTGGCTGAGAACAGCGTCCTGTAGGCGAGAAATCCGAAAATCTAGCGAAACTACAACAGAGCCGTTTCACTCGCTTCTCACGCTTAGACAATTGCATACATAGATCTACAAATGAAAATGAACCAATCAGATGCGTGTCGTTTGCGAGTGAGTGATCCAACTGAACTACCTATATCTTGTCACTCATATCTGTTACTCACACACCCACTGAAGGACAAACCAACTCCGAACTCGCTATATGTCAGTACATCTCTCGTTTATAACTCACCACTCAATATGCACAGAATTGAATGATACTATTTGTCATTATGAGGTTGTACTCTCACTTATAGAAGAAATTAACGAGCAATCGCTAAAATTTTGATATTTACACTAAATTTTACTTCAACCGACTTTTCGACTTAGCATTAGACTATGCTTTAAATCTACATGTGGCTCTATATATAATTTACTTATTTACTCTTTTCTAATAACAGACCCGCCATTCGGCCGAAAAGTTCGCTGTTTCGGTACAAGATTAGTCGCGTTCGTTTTATTATCAACTTCTATTTCAATGTCGAATGATTTTACTTTGTAAAAATTAAGGTAATTCATTACAAGCGAAAACTACCTGCACCAGTTTCTGCACAAATTATGTTTATTACCAAATACCCTACGATAACCGCTATATAATGTCTTTTCCTTTATATACTAACATACTTTTTTTTTTTTAATTTTATTAATTGTGTCTTGCCGGCGTAACGATTGATATTTTACTATTTTATCCGATCATCCAAATGCTCGGGCATTAGCATTAACAACGTTTACCCAAGTGTATATGTCATCACTAACGTGTTGCGCGAGGAGGACGATAAAACATTTTGACTCACTGTCAACGAGCGGTTACCAACTCGTTTACGCTTCCACCGATGCCTTCCTCTGCGGCTGCTAGAACCACTGCCCGTACTGAATGATGACGACCTGCTTCTGGAAGACGCACTTGACTCCGAGCTCGAATTTTATTTACCTATGTCAACATTTATTCTGTTTCTCATCTATTTTGTTTCTACTTTTAAGAACGCTGCGCTGTGTATTCTTTTGGCCATTGGGCGGTTCGGACACTTCTGATTTTAGTAATGAAAGGCCGATATGGATGAACAACATTATAATCAACTCAAGGTATTATATTGTACAAGTAGTATACAAGTAGTTAATATATATCTATCTATTAATCAATTCATAGTCTACATTCTCGCTCGAAGTCCAGTACAAAAGTGATGGCTGTCGGGCGCGTTCCTCCCTCCATGCCTTCGCTGCAGGGTCCCCACTAGCGCACCAGCTCGGATGTGACGTCAGCCAGTGTTGCCGTTTCATGGCGACAACATGGGAGGGAGCCGAACGCGTTGGCGATGTCGAGAGACTACTCCCTCCCCCCTCCCCGCGGCATAGTCACAAAATACCCGCAGGGCACCCAGCGCATCCATTGTCGACCGCCCAGTTCGAAAGCCGAACTGGCGGTCCGACACATTTGGCCCAGTGCTCTCGAGGTGTCGGACGATCCGGGAAGCGATGATGCGCTCGAACATCTTCCCGGATTCGTCCAAGAGCACGATAGGCCTCCACCCTGAAGGGGAGTCCGCCGGCCGGTTCTCCTTTCGGAGGAGGCATAGCCTCCCCTCCTTGCAGCACCTCGGAAAACGCCTGGCCTCCAAACAGTCGTCGTAGAGTTCTTTCAGGCGGTCTACGAGGTGTTTCAGCGCCACCGGTAGAATGCGACCGGGGACACCATCCCGTTGCAGTCCCGTAGCCGGTGGATAGCGAACCCCAGCTTGCCATCCGTCACCGGTGGGAACTGCCGAGGAGTTCCGGCTCCAGGGAATCCAAGCCGGGAGCGTGGCGCATTTTATTGCGCACCATCTTGTATGGACGCCCCCAAGGATCCCTGTCCAGTGTCGCAAGGAACTCTTCGTATGCCGATTCCTTGGCCTTGGCTATGGCAGCCGACAGTGAGCGATGGCGACGAGATAGTGGTCTCTATACCATAGATGTATACAGAGAGAATCATTTGCCAGACTTGCAACAATGCAATATTTTCCAAAATACCGTGTGGCTGCTTAGAGGCCGAGTTCAGTCACGCCACGTACGAGCAAAGACATATTATACATGTGTCTTCATAAACCGTGACTAAATGGGCCTAGAAGCGATATTGCAATACTATTGCACATGCCTTACGGGTAGACGCACTATAGGAAGCTGTGCTCATGTTATTTCTATATTGTGGTTCTTAGGTCGAGGTAGACTAGTGGGTTTTAATCCACCGGCACTTCATCTAGACGATTTAATTGTAGATATTTAATATTGTAGGTAGATACCTTTATAATACCTATGTTATTTCTTGATTAATATAAATACAATGATAATAAAATGCATAACGTGTCGTTTTCTTTCTATTATAATAAAACATACTATGGTGAGACCGTTGCCGTACTGGGTTCTATTTATATAAAAAAGACCATGTTGGCCCGCGACTTCGACTTAACTGTCATAGTATGAAATAAATGATAGCATTGAAGCTATCATTTGGCATAGGTTTCATAAGTATTGAGGATATGGACCAGACTCCATACTAAAGTGCCCATGGTCCTTTGATACGTAATTCAACCTACCAGTACCCATACCACGAGTTAACGTAACTGTACTCGCTAGCGACAACGTAAACAATTTGTATGGAGTCAGCGCCACTAGCGGTTAACTTTGTAGAACTAAAATATTCCATACAAATCCTTTACTCAGTCGCTAGCGAGTACGTGCTGTCACTGTAATCTCATGGTAAGGGTACATCGATCCATTGCCTTCATTTATTTTCTTTAAGTGTTGGGTAGTGTTGGATATTTCGTTATAAAATTTATTTAAAAAGTTAATTCATTATGCGTCACCATAGTAGCGTGTGTTATTTAAGCCCGTTAGTGTGCCCGTTAGTGTCCTACTGCTGATGCTGGGCAAAGGGTAGACTGTACCGAATATTTTATTATTTGCGAAGTATATATAATAAAATTATAGTACCGCTCGTAAACTTGCCCAAACAATAACTGGAAGAAATCTCCTCGATATCGTACCAGTTATACTCGTTGCTTTTGAAGTGGAACCGTCGGTAACACGAAATAAGGTCCATTTTAAGTTAACAGTACAGAAAAAATGGGAGCTTGTGAGAATTTCCGTCTTAACCTGCCACGTGCAATGAAAGCCAATTTTTATATTTATTGAAATTCAATACAGAGTAAGTGAACAAAAGCGATGAGTTTTGACCAAGGGTTAAAACCACGCGATATCAATCATCTGCCCTGAAGTGTACAATAGCGTTATTTTTGCTCTTATGGAACAAAACGGATTGCGGGACACGTCGGGTCAAACAAGTTTTCCATACATTTTTGTTCCAAAATTTAAAACGCACTTTTTAGTGATACAAATGTATGTAAATGTAAAATTGTGAGGTTTGTACAAAACCTTTCATTAGGTTGCCTATCCACAGAAGCGGGGCGCAGATGTGTAAAGTGAACCAATCACATTCTTCAGATTTAAATGCACTTCTTTTGTGCTTTACAAAGACGCAGTCTGGTTGGTTCATTTTCTTTTCTCCGCTTTTGAGACTGTGATAATTTTTCTTCTTTGACAGTTAGTTGAGTAATGTCATACTCGTATAAAATTATATAAAATCTCTTGCCTTTTTTGTTCAATTAATCGCGACGAGAGAGCTACCTAAAGCTTTACAAGTGTCGGTCCGGCCCAGGGATAGTGGCGCTACAAATAGCTTTAATTTGGCAATAATCTACATACGTCATATACTTGAAATATTAAACGTCAAAGGCGATTTGTCATTAACAAAATTCAAAACATTGTTTACCGGAATGCTGCTCAATCCCTCGTTCTTCTTGCGAAATAAATACTGAATACTGTGGATAGTTTTGTCTTTATTATGCAAAAATTATTTGGCGAAATATTTAGTCCCATATCCTCTTTTTTTTACATTAGTGAGAGTTACCTAAAATTTGTCGTCGCCAGTTCGATAAATTAGTACCACTAAAAATCAGCAATATGGCGTGAGTTGTTAAACTTCATGTAGGGCTATAACTTAAATCTTCTTCGACTGGTCCTTAGAGGCCGGCTATATACTAATAATAAGTTCACTCACTCGTAATTCTGTTGATACAACATG
The DNA here is from genome assembly GCA_905147355.2 of Apotomis turbidana. Classification (NCBI taxonomy): domain Eukaryota; kingdom Metazoa; phylum Arthropoda; class Insecta; order Lepidoptera; family Tortricidae; genus Apotomis; species Apotomis turbidana. Next base: position 17,434,929 of record LR990292.1, on the reverse strand, counting down.
TAAAATATGCTCTCGCCGGGTAATTAAAACTTCAACTCAACTGAAACAAGTACCAAGCCCGCACTAACACGAATTAATTTTGTATTATCATTGTACTCTGCAAAAGCTTGCACACATACTCATACCAAATTTCAGCTTTCTTGTACTAATGGTCACGGAGCTAAGCCGCAGACGGACGGACAGACGGACAGACGGACATAGTGAAACTATAAGGGTTCCTAGTTGACTACGGAACCCTAAAACGGGACTCCCTAGGGAGGGAATCCATTCAAGACCATGGACGTAACCCTGAAACACTGACGTCTCATAGTATATCTGCTTGGTTAGTTTCATCGTCGTATATATGTATGTATGTATGTATGTATTTATATATGTATTTTATGTATATGTATGTAATATGTATTGTAAGTATTTTAATTGTATGTAATTAGGTATGAGAAAGGAGGTATGTAATTATGTTGCTTGGATGCACCGCCTAAATTATCTGCTTTGCCCTAAGGTTGACTGGTAGAGAATGCCTCATGGCATTAAGTCCGCCATTTGTACGTTAAGTTTTTCATTTGTTCAATATTTTAAGTAAATAAACACTGTTTGAACGTGATTAATTCCGGTTTTGTTATAAAAACAGTAATTTGTTGAGAAAGATTCTGATCTCGAGTAGTCTCATTTCTTTCAGGGTAATAAAACACTTCGTTTCGGTTCTTGAGTGGCGACCGCGGACAGGAAGACGCAGCGTGGGGAGCCCCCAACAAGGTGAACCGACGACCTGGTTAGGATCACGGGCAGAAATTGGATGAGGGTGGAGCAAGATCGATCGTTCTGGAGAACTTTGGGGGAGGCCTTCCAGTGGACGGCTATCGGCTGATATGATTGATTGATTTAATACAACACTTGTTCATAGAAAGTCATAGAATATGATGTACTCGTACTGCGGTCTTGCCTAATGTTTTTCGTAGATAGGAATTGCTGAGGTGTTTTTCTTAGTCATATGGAGGGAGTCCGTTCGAGATCATGGTCGTTACATCAAGTCCGAAACGTCGAGGTCATTAAATATTTCTGTGACTCGATTACCGGTATTGTTACGATAATCAGTTATTTGCTATTCTTTAAAATGTTAAAAATAAATAAAATCTCATTTAAATCTAGTTAATAAACCACTGTTTCATAAAAAGTCATAGAATATGTAAGTAGTGGTTCCAGTATGTGAATTAGTTTTTTTCTGGGACTATAAAGAAGCAAGAATGAGTTAAAAGGGAATATAATTTTTTTCATATTTTTTTTTCAGACTAAAAAACTTTAACACCAATAATCCGTGAAAAGTATGAGGTTATAAAGCGCACGATTCCCGACATAAAATATCCCAGACATCGTGGCACTTGGACTTTTCAATAACATCCGAACACGAGGGCGTTTTCAAATATTATTCCAATGATAGAACTTCACAGATATTTTTGCAGACTTCGGTCCTTACCTAATGTTTTTCTTAGATAGGAATTGCCGAGGTGTTTTTAAAAGTCAACGAGGCAACGGCGACGTTGGTGTTATTCTGTAGGAGCTGATAATTCAGTTAGGGACCTTCTGGCTCGGATTTGTTATTGTTAGAAGAGGCTGAGACGGGCATAAAGGCCATAGGGTAGGGAAAACGACTTGGATAGGTAATATTTACCAGCTGGACAGAAAATCGTGTGAACGCTTGAGTTTTTTCGGAGTGGCGAGAAAATAAGAAAGGTTTTGCCATGTTGTGGATATTGCACTACTACTATTCTTATTTCTAGCGTCCTACCTATGTCACTTTTGTTGCTCCCTTAAGATTTTTATCATTTAACAGCTAAGCAGCGCCTTTAATCATCGTATAGAACTATAAATAGATACGAATATCGTAGGCATAAAGGAAACAAACAATTTTGCCTGATTTTTGCGAGATATGCGCTCGAGACATCAACTTGAATTCACCATACGAATATTTGCTCTTGCTGGGATTCAAACCCAGTACCGCCGAATCAGTAGCCGCGCAGTAGCAGTCACTAACCACGTCGTCAAACCTTAAAGTTACAAACAAGACTTGAACTCCATCTAATATGGACTCACCGGGAGATCAACGCTGGCTTCCGAGTTATGCTGAGGTGGGAGCATTTCTTGGCATAGTTTAGTTTTTAGTTCTTATGTTTATTTTTGTTCTTTTCTTACAATTTTTTTTTGTACCGTTGTGGTCGAATTTTCTTTCTTTCTTTAACACTAAAGCTGTTCGCAATACCTATATAATTAATAGTTCCCTTAATCGATGGAGCGTTAAAAGATGTACTCCACTGATGGAGACTACGAACCGGAAGATGCAGCTTCGTGCGACCTCGAGTATTGATCGTGCAGAATTTCGATTCTAATGTCAAAGATATACAAATTAAGATAATTTAGAAAGAAGCTGGGCACTATTACGTTGTAATTTGTTTTGATAGTTGATGGAAAAAAGTCGATATATAAAATTCTATTGCCTTTCAACTAGCGTAAAATATATTTAACACTTACAACCATACGCTGGTAGTTGTAAACCGCCATAGTTGGTATAAAATTTACCGAAGCAGGGTCAATTAAAAGTTGGACCGGACCGAACGGGAGTTCTACCTCATTTCTTTTTTATGGGTTTCATTAACTGCAATTATGAATTGCTTCCAGCCTATTGGCTTATCTGAACTCACTGTATTTATTTTACGCAAGTAAAATTTCGTAGAAGGTAACAAAATTTCAAACATTGACTAAATAATAGGACGTGAAAAGTGATATGCGTGGTAGTAGGGATGAAATAGGCAGAATAAACTACTAAAAGGATATAAGGGCTCAATGTAACAAAACTAAATATAGGTTGGACTCGTATTTTGGACTTAAGCGATATTTTTCCTCTCAATTTTTCCCTTCTTTCCTACTTTCCTTCGAATAAAGTACAACTCTACAATATTCTTTTTCACCCTGCAACTCCCTGCTACCTCAAGGAGCGTTTCAGATACCTTCGTTCTATTAGGTCCTCTCAAAATTTGCTTCTGGCTGTCCCTTCTTCTTCTTCCAAATTCTATAACAGCTCATTTACCTTTCAGGCTACTCTATTGTGGAACTCTCTCCCTGTTGAATTGAAACGTAGTCAATCCGTTGCTACTTTCAAAACACACCTCAAAGAACATTACTTGTCTCTCCTTTAATACTCTGTCACTGGGACTGACATAATCTGTGGTTCGTTACACAAAATATTATTTTAAATATAAGGTTTAATTTAGGGTTAAAGTAAGTTTATATATGAGCATATATTTAGTCTTATGTTCATTTATGTATATTTTTATGTATGTTTATGTATCAATATATATTATTATAGGTTTTAGTAGATTTTAATAATTTTTCAGTAGTTTTCTTGATTACTTTTTGCATCGCCTACTCATCTCATTTCATTTACATTAATCCGCTACCCAAAGGTTGTCTGGAAGAGATCGCTTTTAGCGATAAGATCGCCTATTGTTTGCCTCTATTGTAATGTTAAGTGTCATTTGTATTTGTATTTCTTTCTTCTTGAGGTGTGCAATAAAGAGTATTCTATTCTATTCTAACTCTAAAGTAGGCATATATATGGAGATCTAGGACAAGTTTATTTAGAAATGTTGAATCTAAATCAGAAATTGTTCCCGGACCAAGGGGCCTTTGATAGTTGCGTTTATTAAGGGTGCCCGACGTTTCATATAAAATTTCACTTAATCTATTTTGGTTTGATATACCATTGCTTTGTATAATGTAACGATTAGTATAATATTGTTTTAGATAATTTTCAAATGATCTAATGTAACAATTGATATAATTGTTTATAGGTATAATTACTTTTAGTATAATGTACATTTACTATATTTATTACTTGGTATAAAACGTATTTATTATAATGACTTACTTGATATAATTCGTTAATGCTATAAACTACAGATGATATAAGTTGATTTTACTATAACCAAAAAAGGTGGTTCCGATTAGATATATTAGGCTGTCACCCCCTATATCACCAGGTCCGACTTGGCTTAGGTTAGGTACGACGACGAGCGAAGCGAGGAGGAGTGTTAGGTTGAACTGCGACCCTAACGAGCGAGCGAAGCGAGCGAGCCGCGCAGGTCCGACTTGGCTTACGATTCCTAACATTACCTATTTCACCTTAAGGCAGTATTTATATGAAAACGCTATTATTCTAAATAGTATGTATGTTAAACAAATTTATGTGATAAATATGTTATACGAAAGTATAATTATGCATATTGTCAATTATGTAATTTAACCTATTATATCAATCAATAATTAGAGAAAAGCAAAATATAGGAAAAACCATTATATGAAACGTAACATTATATGAAACAACTTTATATCAATCGATTGTATATCAAGTGTACGTTAGTTTATCTGACATTATATGAAACATTACGGACCCGTTTATTACATAATCGAAAAATCTGTCACTCACACTCGTATTTTGTCAAAAGGTGACGGATGCTTTGTCACTTACTTATCGCGTGATATAAGCAACCATCATAGGCCTGCAGATCAGCATATTTGGGTACGGTACGGGTTTGAAAATATAGCTAGTTGCCAGTTACAAAATTAAGCATAAAAAAAACGACCATCAAATCGTTGGTCGGTTCATGCGTCATTCTTCCAGGATCAACAATAATATTGCACTAATTAAAATATCCATCAAACTTCGAAAATCCCGCACAACGCGGCTCAGCACTCGTAAATACGTATTTTGTGCAACAATAAGCAAACTGACTCTTTACTCCCGCCATTTAATACGAGTTGTAAATATTAATTTGTTGGCAAAACTGGGATTTTATTACCGTTGAGCTGTAACACGGAAAATGTTTTTGGACCCAGTGTTGAAGTCGTTTAGGTAAATAAAGCGAATTCGAGTTTAAGAAGTTGGCGAAATTTTAATACTTGGAAAGACAGTAATTAATGCTTTAACTGTTTAAGTTGGGTGAGATAACAAAGTCCTTATACTTGCAGCAGAAATGTCAAGGAAATGCGAAAAGTAAAAAGAATCCAGTGATGGTCATGCAGAAGATATTTCTAACGCTCTTTAGTGTCAAAATCACATAGGATCAAAAGTAGTAAAGAGTACTTGTATTGTGTTGTACAATAACGTTCTAGATTCTCCAAGACTTCAACATTTCTAAAACTGTAAAAGTGAATTAAAATCATTCAATCAATTCCTATCGGAAAAGACGGCCACAGGCTGAGCGAGCACATACGATCCCTAGTTATTAGAACCGCACAAAGGGAAAGCGAGGCAAACGTGGATAGACGCATAGATTTGCAGTTCTGTTACAATTCTCGTAAATGTTGCTATTTATTTAAACTTTATTGCAAAGTACCTACAAATGGCAGGCCATAAGGTAATAAGGCCAAATAGAAACATTATTGGTGCGGGATTAATATACAGCAAAACGTGTATTGTAACTGTTGATACAGAAATAAATTGATTTCTCGTTTGGTAGTAATTGTCAACACAGCTCAAACAAAAAGAAAAAAATCATCATCATCAGCCAAAGTCATGTCCTCCAATGACACCACAATCACCGATTCTGCAATACTCATCCAGCATCCTTCGCCAGGCGACAGTCTGTAGTAACTATGTCACGCCGCATCTTCCGATGCACGGTTGCCATTTATTTATCTCTGCCACCATCGTCGCTTCATTCGCAGGTCAAGCGAGCAAATATAATTAGACAGTTGTTTGAAACGCACAATGGGATTGCGGAGCACACGGGGATTGTAGGTTTCAATACATAGATCTACAGTTCTGTTACATTTCTCGGAAATACGTAGCTGGGTATAGTCAACATGTTTGAATCCAATTCGTATGGGAAGCGTTCGGGAGACTGCGTAATATTTTCTGAAAGACGAAAATGTATAACCAACTAGAGAAGATGTCCGCAACTTCATACGGGTTTTTTTTAACCCATCTTTGGATGACCAGCTATCCTTGTACCGAAATTGGTTAAAAAATTACCAGCCGTTTCGGCGTGATACGAGGATAAAATAAATTAAGAAAACAGATGGTACCAGTTTAGCACGACGCTGTGCGCCCATACAAAACAAATGACGATTCTGCATCACGCTTTCAAGGTTTTTCCTGAAACTATGACCCCTCTCCATAGGAAACTAACTTTCAATACAAATATAGAATTTTATTATATGTTTTCTTTTTTTTATATTTTGGTGTATGGTCGCCCGGCCGGAGACAGGCGGACAGTCGATCGCCCGGTTGCTTTAATTCAGCCCATTATAGTATGATATCTGATGACACTGAATTCTTATTGCTCATATACCAAGCCTAATTAAAGAATAATGGAGTGAGTTTTCTTGCTTGGTCGAATCAGAAATGAGGAGATCTGCAGGAGAACCAAGTTCTATGTAACTTAGACTTAAGTAGCAGCACTATCCTCGTAGCACCGAGCTTTAGTGGCGACCGCCTGCCAGAAGACACATCGTGGGTCAGCCCTCAACAAGGTGGACTGACGATCTAGTCAGGATCACAGGAAGCCATTGAATGTGGACGGTATTTGAGCGGTCGATTTCGAGATCCTTGATGTGTGTCTAGGTGTGGACGTCATTCTCTGATGATGTTGGTAATATTAAAGTGTATCTGTAGATACATTTACAACACTGTAAAAGTGAGTCTTTAACCTACCACAGGGTTTTCAGTGCACGAAAATTTAACATTAGGCCGACAGTAGGGTGGTCCACGGTTGTATGGGAAAAATTCAAACATTAGTTTTCTCCCCTCACACCCCTCAAAATTGTTACACATATAATGGTAAATAAATACTGAAAGTTTTGTGAATTTATCTCAACTACTAAGCAGTGCTCAAGCGTCTTAAAGATTCATTAAATAAAAGGTATTTTTTATAGCCCTAAGTACACGGGCTTTTATTACAAATCAAATAATCATTATTTACTACAAATATTTACTACTATAATTTGTTTCTTACTATAATTTGAGGTAAAAACAAGTTATCACTAAATAATTACTTATAACCGTTTATTACAAACAATAATGTTTACTAAAAACAACCATATTTATTTCACAAATAAGAACAATTTTTAAAACTAAGATCTTGACACTATCTTGCAAGTAAGTTAGGAATCTGTAATTTAACATAAGTAATATAAGGGGAAGGTGTAACAAATTACAAGGGTGGCCGACCTGAAAAAAAAAAAAATTTTTGGACCACCCTAAGCCGACAGTTTAGGCATCAAATCGACCCTAAACCCCGTCATTAAACATTGTTTTACACGGTATCACGGTCGATACAGCCGAGCCGTCATACTTCGGCCAGAGCTTTGCCTTCATGAAGTCCTATAGCTGTGCACCTGCCATCATGTATTACCATTTCACATTGTGTAGAGACTGCACATTGCACAACTTTCAGAAGGAAAACATATGTCATTTAAACACTGAAACACAATATCACGCTAGCTGCAGCTTGATCGAACGGAAAATTGGACCACTGTGCATATGCAAGAACACATAGTATGTCTCAATAATAAAAACACGTATGTTTATATACTGGTAATGAAGTTATGTCCTTTTAGGTTGGCAAGGCAAGGTTATTAGCAGGCGCGTCGGGATGCCGGGAGTCAATATTCTACGTGGACACGCCTCGCGGTATCTTCCACTTGTGACTTGATTTACATATTTCTATCTATCTATCAGCCACATACGTCAACTGCTGAACATAGGCCTCACCTAGCTCGCCACAAAGTGCGATCTTGTGCAGACCGCGTCCGTCGACTACCCCCGCATAGTTAAGTTATAGATAGTGGCACCAAGTTCAAAATGTGTTTATTCAGATGGAACTTACAATATGTACAACACAATAAAAAAAAACTGGGGACCGAAGAGCTGGCAGCTTCCTCCCACAATGCATTAGCATTGTGATTCATCAAGTAAATGCACGTCTTTGGGGCCATGCCGCGAAGGCACGGTTTCGTACATCTTTTTTAATTTATTTTAGGTAGGTATGGTGGTTAAGTCATATCATATAATACCTATCTCCTCGTAAGGGTTCCGAGGGAAGGTTCGGTGAAAGTTTGCACTCTGTGGCGAGCTATATGGCAAGTTATTGTAGTGATAATGAACTAAGTTGTGATAATGAAATATGTTTTTTTATACTGCCCTTGATTAACAATATAATATATTACACAATACGAAATATCACATGCCTAGTAGGTTTTTCTACAAATCATATATGAAATATGTGAAAAACTTTGCCTTCGTTCAAGAGAAACATAATAATAAGAACAAAGAGGAACAAACCGTCCCAAAGGTAAACGACATGGACGCAGACAAGTTTTCATATTAACTAGTTCATATTTTTGTATTTTCAACTCTTTTTCACGCCGGTGTTTTAATTTCGAGCATGGTTTGGGTAAAAAGTAATTCCAAGTTATTATTTAACTACAAAATTAAGTTAAAAATATGTAAGTAAAGTTAGGATTAGATAAGAAAAATAAAATCGTCTGATGAATTATTTTACGTACAGTCAATTTCAGAGAAAACTAGTGTCTGGCGCACTGTAGCCAAAACGGATTTACGGATTTTAAAGTTGTCTTACTTGAGGGAGTAAGAACGTCTGTATTTGTTAGTTACTGCTTTCTATGGTCTACTCTACTGCCCACGTTTCGTCTATCTAGACATGTTCTATGATAATCATTATTCTCTTTTTAATATGATGCCTTTTTCCGGTAGTTTTTTTTTTCTAATAATGTCAATTTCAATTACAAACAGCAATATATTCCGAAAAAAAAAAACAGTTTTCGAAATATATCCACACAAAATGATGTAACATGAGGTCTAATTTTGTTAGTGGTAAGTAATTTTTTTCCTATACTGACATAAAAAATGTGAACATCCTTTTGAGTTCCCTTACATAGCACAATTAAAAATGAGCTGAAAGGTTCATATTACCTCTTTTAGCATTCAGTCTACAGAAGTTAGTCGCGTCGTCAAATCCCGTAAAGTTGTACCTGTTTCTAGATTATACCTATGTACATACCATACTACATTTCATGCTATATACCTATGTATATCTACTTAGCTTGTATCCGCGAGCATCAAGTTTTAATGTTTAGTTTCACTTATTTTTTCTTTTTACCGGACTACGCCATAAGGAGAATGATTTTAAACTTATATTCACCCACTAATGAGTCATTTTCACGCCAATTCTTTAGCTCTTTATAGCCAATTTATTTCGACTACTTGGCTTCAATTTCAATTGGCTTCAATCAAACTTCTCCATTATTAGTCTTTTTTTTCTCAGCTGTTTCGTATGTACAAAATAATAGAACTTACCTTTCCTAAATCAGCTATTGAAGTGTTCAATCGCTTAAAAAATCGGTTAATGTAAATAGAACGGTAATTGCATACAAAGCTCAGCTGTAAGTCGCTATCGGATGTATCATTACTGGGGAGGGTGAGATTACGCTGTAAGAGTATACGGAGAGCCATTAAAATGCTGCCTGTTGGAGCTACTACACCTTAGCAAGGGAGTGATACTGGAAAATGTCCATTACTTGCTTACTTACTTGCATATTGTAGTTTTACTAGTATTACAACAACTTTGAGTATTATTTATAAATTTATTTCAAGAAAATAGGAAAAACAAAGAAACAGTAAATAAAAAACTTAAACACTACTAACAACTATGTACAAAAAGCTAAAATTAAAATAAACTAAAACAAATTCAAAAAATTACTCCCCTGCGGCATGGTACCGAAAACGCTGGCAGCATTTCCTCGCTGAACAGCTATGCTGATACGTTGAGCGAGGATTCTGCCAGCTCTTCGGTCCCCAGTGGTCTCCGCGAGCCTTTTAGATAACTCTTTATAAAGGTTGCGGGCACTGGGACCCCATGGACCTAGGGTCTCGACCCCAAACGGAACAAAATTGTACTCTGGGCCGAGACCCCTATATTTGGTGCTTTTTAGTTTTTCGGCCGCTTCAGCAGCCGCACCCGCTCTGCACGATGTTCCGTGAAGGTGGGACAGTGCCAGTGTGTCTACACAGGTGGCATCCCACACAAGCACACGTCCCAGCCTCCACGGAACCAGGGACATCCCGTCCGGTCTCTTGCCATCGTCCCTGGCGATGCCCGATGGCTCCAGTAACGCCGGTACGTTGACGGTGGCAAGAGAACGGCGGATAATGTCGTTCAGAGTGGCATGTCTCGAGAAGCGGCCTGCACTTTTCTGGCAAGAAAGGCCATGGTGTCCCAGTGTATCGACCGCGCTGCCGCAAGAGCATCTGTGAGGCGCACAGATTGGCACCCCGAGTCGTAGGCAGGTGGATATGCGGAGGGTGTCGGGCTCTAAAAACGTACCAGTATTGGCAGAGGGGAATGCGTGCAGCCAGTGGCCCGCTTCTTTCGTGCCCGCTGCCAAAATTCTGGCACGTTCAGAGCCCGTACTGCGACTTAGGAGGGAGTCATACGTTAATTTTGATAACACGTCGTCCCAGGTCCTTTGCGATTTTAAATTTTCTGGGAAGTCCTGTCCCGGGCAGGCAATGGACCAAGCTCTTTTGGCCTCCGTTAAGCCCGCAGTCTCATAGTTTAAGGCAGAGAAGGCCCTCAGAATTTTGCCTATGAGAACTGCCGAGCTATGGGCAGAGGACAGAAAAGCTGGTGCGGAAATGGAGGAAATTTTGCGGATCCCTATCCCACCAAAGCGAATGGGAAGGGATGCTTGGGTCCAGGATTCCTGGCTGAGATGAATATTTAAAATAGATTCCAAGTTATCTTTGATTAAGTCATCTAGTTGGGTTAGTAAAATTTGGAATTTAGTGAAAGGGCAGCAGCGAAGTACATACGTAAATTTTGGGACAAAAAGGCACAATTTAAGGATAGTAATTGCGAAATGAGGACTAATTTCGAGGAGGCGATTTTCGTAGTTTTTGAATTTGGAAACACATTCTGAAATAAAGCTCGGAAAAGATTCTTCGAAAATAGGGGCCCCTAGGAGGCTGAGGGAATATCTGTCTACTATTTTTATGTTCGGTGTTAGAACATCAAATTTGGATTTCACTTGTAGTATATTTAAGTTCGGATTTTGCATATTATACTTGGATATTCCGACGGGTTCAGTGGTAATACGAAAAAGTACTCGTAATTTTATTTTAAGCTTTCAATTACCTGACGAATGCTTTATCACTGACCCCTTCTGATAAACATGGTGAAATTGCTATAGTTACTTTGCTTTGCCTAAGAGTGCTCTCTCTCCGCGAACATATACCTGTAATATAACAAAAAAAACTTTTATTTTTTGTTACATTACAGACGAATGCTTGCGGTGAGGATGCTCCCTTAAAATCTGCAGATGCAGATAATCATCAAATTGTTAGTATTGACGTGAAGTTTGCATCCAAAGAACCTATGATGGTTGCTTTTATCACACGATAAATAAGTGACAAAGCATCCGTCACGTTTTGACAAAATGCAAGTGTCAGTGACGTATATCTATATTATGCTAACAATATGCACAATCATTCTGAGCCTAGAAAGTCTAAGCAGCATTTTAAGCCCAAATGGCGTAATAAAACGAGTCAAGTTATCGTCGCGCTGTAATTTGAGAATGACTCAATTTGAGCAATTGATCAGGGGAAGATAATATCGCTGAATCTAAAACCAGCCCATGAGCAATGATGACTTCACAATGAAAGAAGACTAGTAAAGGATTTGCATTTTAGGTGCACTTAACGCGAAGACCCCTTTTCTAGCCTTATTAAAGCGATGCGTCTAGAAAGGTTCCTTAAATCGCGCAGTACCTAAGAATAGAACCCACACGGTGTCTAGTAGTTCAATTACAAAAAGAAGAAGGGATTATGTATTGTATCCTTGCAGAACATTCTGCAAAATACAATCCAAATAAGGTTTGGTAGTAGACTTTTAGGCTGCGTTTCCACTAGTGCGAGTATACGTAGCGAGAGCGAGGGATGTGTTTTTGTTAACCAATAGAAGCAGTTGCGCTGAGCGAGGGTAAGTTAATGAAGTTATTCCATTGGTTAACAAGAACACATCCCTCGCTACGCATCATCGCATATCTCTGGTGGAAACGCAGCCTTACAATGATAGATATTTTTCTTTTATTCACCGCTTAACACCGCCATAATATATAATCTTCTAAAAACTCCGGATTTACTCCTCCCACTAACTCCTACGCCGTTATTTGTGACAAAGACCTAATCACACAAATAAGTTTCATTAACTCTAACATTTCGTCCGTCTCGGACTGTAGCTACGAAAGTCTCATAAATAAATCTACAAGAAACTTTTATCAGAATGTTAGATGCCAAAGATCAAGCGAGCGGCGCAGTTGGCTGGCATTGTGCCACACTCGTAGTGGTGGGTGATAAATTAAATAAAGTCACGGTGATCCGTCAGTCAAAAATATCGCTGTGACTTATATCGGCAGTATTTAGTGTTGTTGTTAAAGTTTCAAATTCATCATCATCAGCCAAAAGATGTCGACTTGAGCCCATAGGCTTCCCAGAGAACACCACCATGATATGTCTTGTGCCGCATGCAACGGACTCCAGCAATCTTTACTAGGTCGTGAGATCACCTATCCATGCTGTGTCTTCTGGCTCGTGGTTGCCTCGGAAGATTTCGGATTCGAATCCCGGCCAGAGCAAATATTTGTGCGATGAACTCGAATATATGTGCTAGGGTCATGGTTGTTCTATATATAATTAAGTGTGTCTTGTACCCATAACATAAGCCTTCTGGAGCTTAATTTGGGACTAGGTCTATTTGTGTGAGGTTGTCTGATATTTATTTATTTCGTTCAAAATAATTCCGTCCTAAACTCTATTGACAAAATCTAGGCAATATTTTTATATTGATCTGACTACATTAAATGACTTACAGATATTGTCAGTCACATCTATGAAATTAAAATGTAACGATATTTCCCATCTCTAAACGGCCGACAATGAACAGAAACAACAATATAGTATTGTTTGCATTGTTCTGATTCTGACAACTCGCAGGTGCTAGTGGGGAGCTAGCATTAGGTTTATCTGATAGCTAAATGATACCTCTAAGGAAACTAAAATTCCTGCTTTCAAAGCAAGATGAAGGAAATCACGTCCTTTGACCGTCAAAGTTGAAATAAGTTACTTGGTCTTCATGTGCAATGTAATTATTATTTTGCTATGTTCCACTGTCGCAACCAACTTGCATTGGTGCTAATATCTTTGGACTCCTTACATAAAACAGTGCGCAAATTTCTATAGAACGAGATCCCCTTTTTTTAACAGTAAACAACCAAGCAGCCACTTCACCATTTTCAAGTGTGCATCAATTTGGACGTCTGCACTGAGACACTCAAATCACATACAGGAGCGTCATTCTGAAAATCTGTATTGAACCACTTCTACTACCAACTCGTTCAGACACCAGGCACCACCCTGGTGTGCCTGGTGTACAAGTATTTTGTAGTCTAGGTGTCAAGTTCCAAAGCCCGTCAGCCGTACAATAAGCGGTGGTAGTTTAAAAAAAGGCAGCGCAGATCACGCCATAACGAGAGTAAAGAAGTGTAGGGTATTTCTTTCTGCAGTTCAAGCTACTGGATTTTTTACGGCTCTTCTACTTCCAACTATGTTAGTAATGACACGTGTCGCTTCTTCTAGGGGAGATTGTAAAATTCCACTACCGTGTATCGTTCGCTTTAATTCGCCGAATCGGCCAATTTCCGCATTTCGTTGCTCGGCTTCCGCTGCGGCGCAGTGACGGATCGAGGGGTGGTGCAAGTCAGAAGCGTTGTCTATTGTAGCACGTTTTTTACGACGACTAGAATACGGATAAACAAAAACATGACCAGAATCAGAATTCAATTTAGTGGTAACCCGCACTAGCAGAATGCAAGTCTACTACATTTTTATGTGAAAGGGGCAAACGAGCAATCGGATCGCCTGATGGAAAACGATAACTGTCGCTCATAGACACCTGCAACACCGGAGGAGTCACAAGTGCGTTGCTGGCCTTAAAACCAAAGCCTTAAAACCACAAGCTTGGCTCATGAATAGGGACTCCGTGTGGGCCCGGAAAATGTCGAGCCTTATTTTACATTACTGATACAGCTTAAGTCTAAGTAAGGATATGTCGACTCGCGTTCTCGACTATCTTCCTCCTATCGTTATCTCACTTCTGTTAATGTTATTTAATAAATGTGTAGCCGCAGGGATCTACCCCGATGCACTAAAGTTAGTTAAAGTTCAGCCTGTTTATAAAGGCAAGGGTGATATGCACTTGCCCAAACACTATAGACCAATTTCGTTGATCCCTATTATATCAAAAGTTTTCGAATGCCTGATGAGCGCTAGAATTATAAAACATGTCACCTCAAACAATTTGTTCAATGAACATCAATACGCATACCAACGAGGTCGGTCGACGACGGACGCGGTGCGTGAAGTGGTGCGGCGGGTGTTGACGCAACTCGAAGACGGGCGACAGGTCGCCGCCGTTTTTTGCGATCTGTCGCGTGCCTTTGAGATGATCGACCATTCCCTTCTTCTTAAAAAACTAACGTGCTACGGTTTTAACGGTGACTTTCATAAAGCTATAGCCTCATTCCTAGAAAACCGAAAACAGAGTACCTATGTTCTTAACGCCAGATCGGACCTAGAAGTGATAGGTACCAGCGCGGTGCCCCAGGGATCTAGCATGGGAAATAACCTTTTTCTTATGCTCGTAAACGACATCACCGTCGCATGTCCGGGATCAGAGTATATAGTCTACGCTGACGACACCTGCATCATCGTCCATGCCGATAATTTTAATGCCCTTAAAATGAAACTGAGTCAGGTGATGTGCCAAATAAATAAGTGGTTTTCCGCAAACGGGATGCTCCTGAATGTGGAGAAAACTAACATTATTCACTTTCAGTTGAAGAATTCACATACAAGCGTACTCAATGTCACGATGAACGATGAACCTGTACCACAAGTAAAAGAGACAAAATACCTGGGTTTCACAATAGACTCTGGGCTAACGTGGTCCCCGCATATTGATTCTTTGTGTGACTCCCTCTCTTCGGCGTGTTTTGCACTGTCAAGACTGGCACCTAGCCTCTCTATTGTTAATTTAAAAAAGGCATATTACGGGTACTTTCATTCCATTCTTACCCAAGGTGTTGATCTCTGGGGCACTGCCGCCAACCGCGAAAGGGCATTTAAAATGCAAAAACGGGCAATAAGAATAATTGACCGGAAGCCACTTGATCACCCAGCAAAAAACTTGTTTAGAAAATATAAGATACTCACACTGCCGGCGGTGTATATACAGATCGCTTGTCAATATGTAAGATCCAACATTGGAAACTATAAAACGAGTAACTGTAAAAATAATAACCGAAGACAGCCCTTGTTGTTAGCTCCAAAACGACGACTTGCGAAGGTTCAAAGGTCACTTGAAGTTATCGGGCCTAAAATTTACAATAAGGTACCAAGCCATATAAAACTTTCTGCAAGCGACAATATGTTTGAAACCAAGCTCAAATCGTGGCTTGTTGATCTAGCTTGTTACAGCAGTGTGGACGAGTTTATACAAGGAAATTGTTGACCTTTGCCATGTTATTATAATTATTTTGCAATAATAATGTAATTATGCGATATTTTGATGGTAAATTAAATTAAATGTAGACCTAAGGCTAAAATGTTTAAAATTGTAATAATTAAATTGACCTGTAAAATTGTAAAATTGTAATTGAATTAATTGACCTGTAAAATGACTATTTTATTAATAAAAAAAAAAAAAAAAAAAAAAAAAAAATGTAGCATGTGCTTGTAATTACGTTAGCTCATTTACTTTTTATACCGAAAAATCAATAATAGAAATCATATTAATGTAGCTAACCCAAGCGTTCTGTATACACACCTGCCACCAAGCAATACAGACGTTTCGGTAACTAAGTCTAAGAAAACAGAGGCCTCGAGATTAATAATTGCTAATGAACGAGTGTGATCAGCATAAAAATTATCCCTAATGTTGTGACCAGCAAAAAGATGATCATGGTATTGCAATTTGTGAAATACCATACGGAGTGATATTGAAGGCATTTTGTATGACGGCCCAGTGAAATTTTCAATATAGCAATCGATGTGGGTGTGACATACCTAACATAATACATTTCTTAGACTACATGTGTAGAAAAAAACGCATACATTAATATTATTTAAACAATCCTGAGACACCTTTAATAATTATAAAAATGGTTTAAACTCACGTAGCAACTGTCAGGAACGACCCGACATATTCCGGACTCATATAGGCTTCACCAGGGGCAGAAATCCGTGCTGCTACGTGACTCGTGGCCCACACTTATGAGTTCGAAACATGTCAGGTCGTTACTGATTTTTGTTTTCGTGAGTTTAAATTGTTGTTACAATTATTGAAAACGCGTACGTTCGTGACTTAGCCTCCGCCTAAACATGAAGCCGAAGTCCGGTCCGCAAGAAACCGAGGCGCTCCGCTCCGGAGTCCGGACACGCCGCTAACTACCGCTGCGCTTTCTTTCCGATATCGCTGCCAATTTGTTCCGAGCGACGAATGCTATCGGTTCGAGCTTTTAGTGAATACAGGGTAAAGAAAATGTAGTTCACTTTTAGTGTGAGAATTATTCCTAAACACTAGTTTACGAAAGCGTTTGAACACGGGTAGCGGTACTCCACTTATCTTCAGTAGTGGGAATCATTTCGTCAAGATAAGGATAAAAAACCGGCCATGTGCGAGTAGGACTCGCGCGCCGAGGGTTCCGTACAACTGAATATTTTTTAACTTTTTTGTTTTCTGTTATAGCGGCAAAAGAAATACATCATAATAATTCATAAAAATTCAACTGTGTAGCTATCACGGTTCATGAGACGTATCTTATGAACCTGGTGACAGACGGACGGAGCAGCAACCCTAAAAATTATCATCCCATTATCTGCGTGCATACTTAGTGCTTAGGCCAAAATTCGGTGCGTTACAAATACTGATATCTATCCAAGACCTCATCACTTCTATTCTAGTGATGGGCTTGCAAATTCCATACCATAATAAATAAAACAAAATTTGTCCTATATAACACTACTATTAAGGTTAGCGACATGCTCTATAACTATATATTTTAAGTAAACTTAACAGTGTGACTTAACTAACAGAAATCTAAATACATCGACGACGCACGGTCATAATTATGTATATGACATGATACATTGCTCAAATAGTTATTTATTGATGTTAATAGAATTAGGCCCGGCATACCCTAACTATAATTAGATAGAAATTAGCGCATGCCAGTATGAACAGCCCGGCCCTGTTACCCCAACATGGAACTAAATTCACGTAATCAATTATTTTAAAAGCCTCACGCCAATTTGTCCATCCGCCCATCAAATCGCAGACCATTTAAACTGTCCCTGTTAATTTACCAGCGTCCCAGCATGTGAACCTTTTGATTCCAAATGTAAAAGGCATTCTCAAAGCATAGTTACAAAGGCAGCCGGAGGTCGCATTGTCCACGAGGAATCTGAAGTGTATTCATACTACACGAGACCATATTCACGTAGACTGATGGAATGTAGGGTGTTCAAACTTTTGGTATGCGGGGGATGCTTATTGTTATGAGTAATGCTTCGTAATAAAATGTTGTAGGTGAAAATTTTATTTGGATTGCGTATGCTTTAAGGGATGATGAGGTTTTGTTTGCTTTGAAGTCGGGTAATTTATTTCAATGGGATGGAAATGTGAGCTACAGACAGATCGTCTGCTTTGCTTTAGGTAAGGCTTAGAATATATTAATTTACGCACTGATGTAGATGCTTAAAACCACATACCTACTGAATTAACATGAATTCGATTCGTTCAAGCTTCAAATACATTGGCTTATTTTGTATCTCGTTTAATGTTCTTTTAGTAGGTACTAACTGTTTAACGTTACATTTCCTTTATGGATATCCTTGAGGGAAACTTTTGTCGAGCAGATGATTACAAAATAACATTGCAGTTATCTAATCAAAAAAATAAAATAGAAACTAAATAATCACAAAGAAAAGTAATTACATGATAAACATATTTCTGTACTTACTGTTAAAACAAAACCAAATACTTCCATTTTAATCTAACCAACAGGGCGTTAAAACGCCAAAAGGCAACTAAAGGCGACCAACTCAGGGGGTAAACAACCTCTCAAAAAAGACAATCCAAGTTGGGCAGCAAAAGTTTTTTAATATTCTCACCGCTCAATGTAATCCCGACCCTCAGAATTTCTATTCTCGGTGCTTCCCGAATGTAATTTTGCATGAAAGAAATCACAAAGTTTCATGCAAGTTGGTGAATATCTTTCAATATCTGTATTGCTATCGAATTTGGTCCGCTCGCTCTATTAGGGTCGGAGCTGAATTAGATGCTTTTAGGTTATTCAGTCCTACTACTACGTATACGTATAGAAAGTTTTGAATATCTACGATTTATTTTGCTTGGAATCCCCTTCCAAGTTCTCCAAAAATAATAACAACCTTTATACTAAATTATATTTTGATACAAAGGTAAAAGTGACCTCGCGGTGGCTACGATACTGTTATAAAATTACATCTCTGATTTTGGTCGCTGCCAAGTAATGTAGGACCTTATCTTAACTTGTTATAGGAACTTAACACGATGGATGTAGATAAACATAATTGTAGCTGATTAGCGCAGGTGGTCGAGCTTTCAGCTCATCCCTTCTGACGTCTAAATCAGCACGTGGTTTTATTTTTCACAATAGATCTCCATTTTGATTGATTGGCTGCCTACGTTTCCCATTGTGACGTGTCAATGATGTAGTTACTCATGTAGCGTTAGCGATTCAAAAGTTGAAACCGCGGGATTGTGTGTCGCACCGGTGATAATAAATAGTAAAGAAATGGGAGGAAGACTAACATTATCTTCCTACTCATCCATTTTATTAGACAATCCGTCGTGTACTGTTTGACCGACATCTCCAGTTTCACTTGCTATTTCACCAGTATATCTGAGACCACGGCGTATGAAAGTACGTGAAAACATCAGATAATGAAGGTCAATAAAGAAGTATCGCGTTCGCGATGTACCCGGTATAAATAAGTGTTCACTTTTCGTAAACTACGCAGATACAGAAATATTAAACTGACTCACACACATATAGCGCCCCTCTTTTGTCGCCCGGGGTTAAATACTCAGCCCTTTACTGCATTCTCACTTCCAAGTACCATCTTCCTATCCCTAACACCCTAACTTCAGTCCTCCAACTCCTCAGACAGCTCCCGCCCTTTGTTTAGTCGTTATTTGGGCACAAAAATTCTTAATTCCACTCATTACGAGAGTCTGCGAGGAGACTTTAACACGGTGGCGAGGTATTTATATTTAGTCCAAGATCCCGCCTAATAAACACCTCATCCTTTTAGGGTTCCGCTCCCAAAGGGTAAAAAACGGAACCCTATTACTAAGCCTCCGCTGTCCGTCCATCTGTCATCAGACTGTATCTCATGACCCGTGATGGTTAGACAAATTAAATTTTCACAGATAATGTATTTCTGTTACCGCTATAACAACAAATACTAAACAATAGAATAAAATGAATATTTAAAGGAGCCATACAACAAACGTGATCGGTTGCGTTAACTTTGCATCTCATTTGCATCCGGCGCCATATATATCTTAACTTAACCCGGCCAGTTAAGATGGGATAAGTATTTGTACGGAACCCTCGGTGCGCCAGGCAGACTCGAACTTGGCCGTTTTTTTTTTGACTTGACAAATCCTTTGCTAATTTATACCATGTGCATGTTAAGATGTTTGGAGGTTTGGACAATAAACATCAACAACGCGTAAATGAGAAGTGCTGGAAATATTTCTCAGGACATTGGGTCTGTTATTACGTGCATAAAACTGTATATATTCGAATGCCAGACTACCACCTCCATAATATCTGGGCTAAGACAGGTGAACCAGAGGACGCTCATACAAATACTGTCCAACATTTTAGATTTATGCCGGGACGTAGTTGTATCCTCCTGACGACCAGCATTCATAATATATCAGTCTAATTTAAGCCTTTGACAATTATAGATAGATATTAGATAGTTAAATAATAATTTAAGTGTATGTACTATGTGTAGGACAATGGAAATCAGGAGGATGTAGTACAGAGAACCAAGAAAATAACTTATTAATTTCCATAGTAAACATAGTGATTTCCATAGTAAGTTTATTTACTAACATCGTTTTCACCTATTGTCATCATTTTTTTATATAACAAAATATGTTTTATCACGAAACAGAATAAGGTAAGGCTATATCAGTTTCATGCAGGATCTTAGACCACTGCAGAGCATTTTGAGGGGAAATAATCCGACAGCACAATGCCTCGTAAATGAAGGTTCCGTTGAATTAGAAACGTATGTTTCCGGAACACGCGAGGGGCGAAAAATTGAGGAAATTTCGGTTCTACTTTGAGTGAATATTGAAATGTTTGGGTGTTGGAATTCTTAGGGGTTATTGGAAAGAGTGAATTAGGAAGTTTAATTAAGCTTACCAATAGGCAACTCAAGCAGTTTAAAAACTGAAGGTATATTAAGTACTAGACAGTCATTATAACTAGCTCTGTGAAAAATCATTAATTCTTTAAACATTTTTAATAAGGCTATTTCAAAGAAATTGTTGCTTTCAATTAGGAATAGTAACTAGGATCATAACGCCTGAACACCATACAAGTTACAGCTCGTGCTGTATAATTTGGCTTTGCATTGTTGAAAACCAAATAAAACCAAACCCAATAGACCTAACTAAGAGTAAGTCTATACGATCTGCAAAATATCGATGATAATCTGTGACCAGTAAATTGTATTTCAATATTTTTTTATCATATCTTTTCGAATGCTAAAGAAGAAATAAATACATTAAAAATGTTAATGTGAAATTATTTATGATATAAAATACTTTTCATCAATTAATCAGATGCGTGAAGCAAACAAGTTGAATCGATTAATACCCTTATTCAAGCTGTATAAGCATTTGTGTGTGAATGTCCAATTTAGTATAGCTTCTGATAACAAATTTAGACAGTAAACTTCTAATTTAATGGCGAAATACCTAAGTTATAGTTAGACATACTCAGCATAAAGTCAAATGGAGCCAAATCCGATAGATCTAGCTAAGTCTATGCGATATGCAAATACCAATGATGATCTGGGCGAAGCTGGTGGAATCCAAGGGCTTATTTTCATCCGCCAGCACTGTACATTCATTGTGCAAACTGCATGCATGAGTTCTGCTACGAATGCTAATGCTACAGTTGCAAACGTTCGGGAATCCGTTTAAAGTGGCAAGTTAACGGGTTTGAATTGCATTTGGACTTTACTGATCTTAGGAAAGTTCGGTTCTTGAATTTATTTAGCATATAACATTACTTAAAGGGAATGTTTGCCTGGAGCGTAGCTGCGCGAGCTGTTATCGATGCTCTATAAAATTGGGTACAGTAGCGGAAAAAATGTATCATTATTAGTGTTTTTTATTCGAAAGTTGCGTAACTTTTACTATTGCAAACGGTGTTATAACAAATATTGACTTGAGATTTCTTTTTTGACCAATAAAAAAATTATAATTCAGTCTTAATGAAAAAAAAAACATTTTTTTCACTAATTTGCCGTTTAGTTAACACTTTGCACGCCGTAAGTTATAATCGGTACCGCGCTCCCACAGCTTCCCAGCTGCCCAAGAACGCCGCGCATTTTTTAAGGCGCCACCTGTGGTTCGCCGGCGATTTTTGGTGATATTGTAAGATTTATAAAATAATAATTAGCGTAGATACAGGAATAATTTCTTTTTTATTTAAGAGGTGTTTTAGTATTTTATAATGATAAAAATAAAAGTTTATAATATTTAGACTAAGAAAAAAAGTGTCACGAGTGGTACTCGTCATCGGCGTGCAAAGTGTTAATAATATTTACATCTACATTAATAAAAAATATCTTTTTTATTCGTTTCCCACTTACTATACTACAAGTTACTTATTACGCTATTGGAAATATTCACAAGGATCCCATCCTTAGATCCTATTCGACTTAAAGTTAAAATATTTCAATATGCTAGATTTTTGATAAAGACTTACCAAAAACCGCTAATCGTGTCCCTTTTATAATATAGTACTAATGTCAGTGCTATGTACCTAGTCATACAATTTATTAAAAAAATATATTATCCAATGCTATCAAAATATGCTTTAAAAGTATACGACTAAAACGAATTAATTACTAGACACATAAATCCACAAGTCCTCCAGAGGTCACCGTAAAACCAAACTGCGGTGACCAACATCAATAAACCTTTCAAGTAAATGTTTACGCGCGGCCGCGCTCGACTCGAACTTTCGCTTCTTTAAATAAAACCCACCCCTGAAAGATGAGGGTATGGCTGCTGATCGCTGAGATGGGGTAGCTGGCAATTTAGAAATAGAAAACATGGCCCCACGTTGGGCACCAACTAAGATGATCCAATATTTCGATCGACACAATTCTATTCTTATTGTTAAACTGTGAATATGGATATCATTTGACTGCCAAGTATTATATACATTTATTTTTCTCGCATTGTAGTAAAAATCATGGGTGTGAAAGTATTAAATTGACACTGTCTAAGAAATATACGTTTGATTTGTCTTAAAAAAGATAAATGGATACACTTGTACGTGTACATTCGTTAAACGATTAAAACAAAAAAATAAGTATGATAGATAGTATTGCCCAATAATCGCACAATTAAGTAATAATATTTATTTAAAAATGTACAACTGCGTAGTTAAGCGAAGATTTATAATAAAATTCAGCCCTTGCGCTGCAACGGATAAGTGTGAAATGTGTACCGTGATTTGTCATAATAAATCAAATTATACGTAATAGTACTCACAGAAAAAATCTGATGTATAAAATTATTTATTAGGTTCACAAATAGACACTAATCGATAAGAAAATTTCATATACATATTCCTAACGTCTCGTAGCAAACCCAAAGGCCTAGCTTTACAAAGAGCAGTCAAACTTTGTCTGTCACCCGTTGTTTGGGCCACAAAACCTCCCCCAGGGCATGGTTCGCCTCATTTTTATGATGAAAAATGACCGGTCTTCCCTATGATTGTAAAATGGTGAAAACATTTGTTCATTAACCGCTTGGGTACGCTTTACGAGGCGATTCAAGGAGCTTGTTTACGTGGTTGTGTTTGTGGACTGTGGTCCTTGTGTCCGTGTGTGTGTAGATTTACGAATCGAGCCAATGATGTTTGTGGTGATAAAATTAATGAGATATCTAGTGAATATTATTTGAAGTGTAGTAAGTAATAATATGATTTCGTGAAAACGTGAAATCTTAAGTATAACGCCAGGCTATAATTTGATGAGACTTCGCGATTCGACAGCTGATCATAAACATTAGTAGTGCATGTAAAAGGATGCAACTGGAAATTCTCACAAAGGCCTATTTTTACAGGCGAGAATTGAAAGACTTTCACCTACACCACCTACACTACAATTCTCGATTTTATCGTTAATTGCAAAATTGTTATCAACATCTGTCACAAGTCACATGACTGTGAATAGACGAAAGAAACGAGGAAGAGGGAGACAAGTTGACGACGGTATAGCTATATTATACGACTATATTGTTCTGTTTTCTATCTATTCTTCCTTTCTATCTTACACTAAATAATGAAGAGAGAAAGAGCCGAAACCGTCACAAAGAGTCCGTATGCGCGTCAAGTTTCGTGAGCGATGGGTAAGTTGTTTTCATTTATGTACGAAGTTTTTACATAACAGTTAATATTGCGTTTCCCCATTATGACAGAGTTTTGCGTGCCCCATTTTTCGTTGGGGAAACTTTTTGGTTATTGTTTATTGTACACACCATTTACTTCGCTTTAATAATTTGTACTAGTATTTTCTGCGGATAGCACTTAAATTTTTATATTGCTAATTACCTTGCTAGCAATAGCACAATTATCTGTAAGTAATCCAGGAGGATAAAACTAAGGTACAAGAATAAATTATACCGATTACCACCCAAGATAACAAATTATTTTCATATATTGATAAGTGGTTTAATTGGGTGGTGCGTTATCCGCAATAGATATAGACAATGGCACCGCATATAATACATATTTTTGAACATGGACTGAAAAACCCAGCGCTACGAGATGAACGACAATTCAAACCTTCAAAGCACAACTAATTTTGATGTTGCCTGGCATGAAACAATACACAAAGTCATTCAAAATAGCATCTTGGCTACTAACGATAAAATAACAATAACCGAAGCATCTGAAGAAGCCCGTACAGTATTGTTCCAGGCTAATTAGTAAGTCTCATATAATTTCCATCACAATGTCTCCAAGTGGGTGTCTTACCTAATTGACAGCAGCGTTGCCATTCCGACAATTTTATTGTGTTACATTACATCCCTGGATCCTGCCAACTTATTAACGGGCACCAATGAAATTTGCACCTTTATCGCAATAAATAAGGTTGCTACTATATCAAAGGGAAATGGAGCAAAATGTAACAATCACCTGAATGAGTTCGAAGAGAGCTTGGAATTTAACGATACTTTATTTGTTCCTTAGATTCTAGATAATTAAGATGTACTGAGATTGCAGTTGGGAGGAAAGTATGGACATATTGGGTTAATTTAATTTATTATTTGTGAAGAAACATTACCAGTTATCGCTTTTTTTTAAATGGCGTGGGTAGTTAAGGACGAGCTATAACCTCATAGTAGCTTTCTTACTTTATTTTGGGTGAGATCCCTTGATCTCCAGCAATTCTTATCATCAGGCATGATTATAGGCAAAAGCAATCCCGTGCAAATAAAGAAAAAAATACTAACGTAGACAGCGACACATTCCCTGTTAAATTTCAGTTACATAATTCCAAATAGAGATTTTAAAAATAAGTCTACCTAACAACAAAAAACATCATTATTCTCTTACATTCAATGACTCCACTTCCTTGAACTCAGAGTATTTTAATCTTCTAAACTTCCGTAACAAACATTGTAACCCCATCAAAGGAGCCATCGCATGATTAAATAGCATTACTGACATTCCAGCGGACTTTAAATTTGACTGATTTAATCACCATCCGAGGGGCGACATCCATCCAAAGATAATTACATTTGCCTACGCATTTAAGCATGCTTCACGAAAACGCAAGCGTCTGCTCTAATTTTGAAGCTAGGGGATGCTATGTAAATACAAGTTTTAAATTGGATTTAGACATCGGGGACGTGGATCGGAAATGTTGATTTTTATGGCGTTTTCAAAATGTCGAGTTTGTTACAAGTTTGGGGGAGGGTGACGTGCATAGCGTAAGACGTAACTTTTTTATTTTTTCTGATTTTGGGGCGTATCGGGCGTATTTTAAAAGCCGCTTTTAGTTGAAATAATATTTAATGTTGAGCATTTAGTTTATGTGGGTTCATAATATAAATTGAAGTGAAAGAAGACAATGAGAGCAGACCCCAGCTTCAGATGAGAATAATAACTGCTCATGAGAGAAAGACAGAAAGAGATCGAGAGAGAAAGAGAGAGATACAGTCAAGTGGATGAATATCTGAGATTTTTGTGATACTTTATGGATGGTAATATATTTATGCTATTGAAAATATGGGTGTTAGTAATAAATGCTATGCCATCATTAAAACACTTAAGGCGAGTCCGCTGCCTCGAAACTCTAACGAAACATTGTTTGTCTAACACTGTTAGACTCTAACATGTCAGAAAAACATGTTAGCAAAACTGCCCGTCCGTTGCAATTTTGTGAACAATGTTTTTGTGAGCCAAAACATTGTGTTATCTGTGTTGGCAGTGATGGGGTTGGTTCTAAAAAGTCGAAAAAAAAAAAATAGATTTTGTGTCAGGCCTTACTTACAGCAACGCTCTTTTAACATATATACCAAGAATTGCAAGTTGAAGATAGATTTGGAATAAAAAACTTTATTCGCTGTTCAGAGAGCGATTTTGAAGAGCTGTTATCAGAACTAGTTCCATTGCTAGACAGGACACCCGACGCAGTACCAACGACGGTCATGTGAAGATACGGATGAAAGCACGAACGCACTTTTTAAATGTAAAAAAACATTTATTGGAGAGAAAAAATATAGAGACCAAATTGACAACAGTGTTTTTCTTTTTTCAGCAGTTACTAAGGCAACCGAACTACGTCACAGGTCAAACACGAAATGTACGCTGGACCCCCCTCCACAGACGAACGCGGGGAATGTTTTCCATCCGTCGCGGCAAACATGTTTGAATGTTTTTTGCTAACCAAAAACATTTAGGCCACGCCTATTTTATGTTAGAATAACATGTTAGGTGTTAGAAAAACACAAAAAACACGCAGCGGACCCGGCTTATAGGTAGGATCCCACAAGCATAAAACAGCTTTGTTCCAATTTGATTTCCCAACACAAATAGCTTTCAATTAACGATCTTGCCATTTCTACCGCTTCATTAAAACTTCTGTTTAGTTTAAAAACATAATTAAAATCGTGGATGCAGCTAAGCCCTTAATTTGCCGTCCTAAGCCGAACGAGGGTAGGTAAACAATTTACAAGGACTTACATGCGCCATTTTGGGATCTCGGCTCTTACAGGTAGGTACCTCCAAAGGTACCTCAGAAGGTTCTACGTTCCACCAGACTCATAGATATTATTAAACATACAACAAATAGTTCTGCCGGATGTTCGGCCTTGTAATCCATGCAGATTGCAGGGTGTAACCACGGTGCACCGAAGACTGAAACCATAGCTTCAGACCATTATTCTGAGATGAGAAATAATGAAATTTCCCTTCGGGTAATTATTCTTTTTTCTGCCTAAACTATGAACAAATGCCGTCGAGTTTGAATAATATAATCTATATTTCATTTTATTGATTTTACAGGACCGATAATATCACAGCAATATTCCTATTGATGTTAATAAGTTCTCTGGAGAGTTTCAAGCGGTATTTTTGAAATCCACATTATAATAATTATAGTCACTAAAATATTTAGAGTTTCCAAACTACACTCTGACATTAGGTACTCAACGACACATAAAACGCTGCGGAGACACATTTTATTTCAAAGTTAGTGTTGGAAAGTCGATAAATTTGCTGTTTTAAGTATACGAGGGTATAGGAAGCGTAGCTACCAAAACAAACTCGCTACGGCACGGATATCAACGTTTTTCCACAAGATTAATCCCATCGCCAGGGGAGTCTCTAGCGTAGAGTGAATAACACACAGAAGGGATGCCACAAGTGGCGTAAATACAATACCTACAACGATACTTTATCGCACACCAACAAGAAAAATATTGCATGGAAAATCTTGAATCAATAGTAGACATTAGGCGGTCTTCTCGCTTAACACATATAACCTATCAGTACACAGTATCAGTACAGTAGTAACAGTACACGAGAAATTCGATAGATCTATTGTAATATTGTCTAGTCGAAGGAAATGGGACTAATAACTATTGACCATCAAAAGTTAAAATAACTTGTCGAAAGATGCACAGATTGGTGCAACTCACGTACCACACAGGCCTGCATAAGTGTGTATACAGCCCTCATACGGCTTATTTCAGCTGTGTAAGAGCTATTTGGGAAGTGTGTGTTGGTTGCAAGTATTACGACGATATCTGGTTAGGTGTATTTGCTGACAAACGGCAAAAATGCGGTATGTCGATCTTGTGTCACAAGCAGAGCCCGGAAAATTCGTAGCAAAATAAAACATTGTCGCAATCTAGCTAGTGTTAGAAACTTTTATTTATTAATTATTGCATTACAGAAGAAAAATATTATCCACCTATTTAAAAATATTGAATAATAAAAAATACGTGAAGTTTGTATAACATTATATGGAAACAGATTCAATTTCTTTACAAAATCCACGTCAGTACACACAGCAGCACATACGTTAATGACATGACATTTTTTTAT
Source organism: Apotomis turbidana (assembly GCA_905147355.2). Lineage (NCBI taxonomy): Eukaryota > Metazoa > Arthropoda > Insecta > Lepidoptera > Tortricidae > Apotomis > Apotomis turbidana. Next base: position 17,406,879 of record LR990292.1, on the reverse strand, counting down.
TTCTTATGGAGTACTCATTTGCTAAAGTGTCTATTCATTTCAATGAGGTGGTATAGTCACTTCATTCAAAGTTTTACCTCTTTGTTGCCTGAATGTCGCAAAGCCGAAACGAAATATGATAAAATATGGTTAAGATTTAGGTGGAAGAACAAACAAACAATTCCTTAATTTACCCCTTCTTTTGCCTAGTATTTACAATTAAATCGGCATTCTTTTTTTCATATACAACTCGAAATCAATAAATAAAAGTTTCTAACTCTAACTAGATTGCGACAATGTTTTGTTTTGCTACGAATGTTCTGGGCTCTGGTCACGAGAGTTGATCCTACATTTGTCTGCGATGGTTTTTCTATTCAACGTGTTTTCCGTTTTTGAGAAACAAGATAACAAAAACATAAAGTCCGTTCATTAATTCTCAGGCACCGTTTTTTGTTTCAACTAAAAACTTATCTTTGGGCAGGTCCTTGGAGAAAACGCCATCCAAGTTGAGCAATGGCAAAACCAGTCTACATATACACTAAAGCATAATCAGTACTAAGTTAGGATTACAAACATTTGTTAACAGTACTCAGGTAAAAGGCATAATGCATATGTTAGAAAAATTGATTGGAACTTGAAAACCGTGAAGGTAAAATTTTCCATTTCCTTTCAATCTCTTTAGCTGTAACGTACAAAGAGCTACTGCAGGCTTTGATATTGCGGCACTAATGCTACGTCTACACATAGGCATAAAGAACCGAATAATTAACCGTACATAATGCGATTTAGTGCGGCACGCAATAAACTCACTGTGCCGTAAACGATAACGGTCAGAGCGAGGGATTAAAGGACCGAAGAGCTGGGAGCTGCGCAGTACCCTGCTAAATCAATGCTGGCAACTTCAAAAGGTTCCAAATTTAAATTTGATTGGGTTCTTTATTGTCAAGTTTGTTGTTACAGTTGGAAAGATTCGAAATTCGAATCGGGCGGTCCGTTGATACTTAGATGGTATTTCAAACAGTTGCAAAATTGAGGTTTGATTGATTTTTATTGCCAAAGTTTTTGGACATTAATACGCAATTTTATCGCCTCAAAATGGGACTTGCGACTATAAGTAAATGCATTAATTTCTTCAACATTTCAAACGTAGCGATATATTCATTGGTATGAAGCTTACCATGGGCATGAACGTGATAATGTCCCTTTTTGCTATGAGAAGGTATAAACTTAAATATCGTCAATAAAAAAAAATTGGAGCACTAAATCTGTGGGTTGATCAAATATTAATGAGAACACTTAGTTGATTGCGGGTTCCAAACACCTAATTTACGAAACGGTCGAAACCGAGGGTGCATCTTTAATACTGAATTTCGATGATCAGAGCTACGTATAACAAACTCAGTTAGTATCAGTTTTAGTACAGTGCGTTCGTTTTTATACCCGTCTCGCTCTCTCTTACGCGATCCAGATAAAAACCTCTCATTTTGCACCCAAACCCGGTTCGCAATCTGAGAGCTAACGGACTGTAATTTCTAATTAACCTCCGAAGAAAAAAGAGAGGGTTGTTATAAGTTTAACATGAGTATCTGTGTAAGTATAAGTGTATTTGTTTGTCTGTCTGTGGCATCATAGGCCACAAACTGATGGATCAATTCGAGTGCTTTTTTAATCGAAAGTCTTATCCGTGGAGATGGTTTTTTAGCTATGTTTGGTGGAAATAGGAGTAGTTTCCAAAATATTCTGCTTGAATTGAAACACGTGACAAAATCTCAGCCAATATTAAAACTAAGAATTACAAATCTTGTATGTAGTTATATTATTTTCTTCGGTTTCCGCGACTGTCACACATTAAAATAAAACAATTTAAGCGGATTATGTTGCGTATAATACATAAAAAATTTAAACTCATTCAACACGTTCAAAAAACGGCTCACTGAATATATATTAGCAAACCATTAAAATTGGGTTTCTGATAAGTAAACAAATTAATGCGTTGAATGGGTGAATAAGCTAATAAAAAAAAGGACGGGTTGCACTCCGGGAGTGCCGGCAGAAGTGAAAACTCCGATTTTATTATATCTCACTGACACTTGATTTCTATTTTAATCTCTATTTCTTACTAATGTATGTTTATGATTACGCTTCACCATCTGTCACTTACAACATTTTATTGTTCGAAGGCCCCCTTTCTTTGAAACAGACACGGTTGCTAGGTTACCGACTGACTGTTATCTGACGCGCGGTGACGCGCGGATCTGACGAGAGTTTAACATTTTTTACCCATCTAAAAATTGCCAAGCGCCGCTAAAGAAGTTTTCACTTCAAAAAATAGTAGCCCACCTGTACCGTTTTAATATTTGCATGTGTCAACTTTTAATATTTTTCATTATTTTACCTTAATGTATGTGTTGTCTACCTTAAAATATGATTGTGCATTTTTGCGGTGACAACAACCAAGTTAAATACATATAATTGTGTTAATAACCATGTTCTCATGGAAGTGATGTATGTATGTATATCTTATATGAGAATAAATGTTTTTAAACCTATATTAATTAGTTGAGCCCAGTGAACGCATATAAACATAGAAGTCTCATTGGAGCTCAAAAATGACCCCACGTGAATTGTACCTGAGACGATTCATTTGTACCAAGGCCAAATTGACAGTTTTAATACGATGGCGTCTGTCGATGGCAGAACATGTCAGGTTGTATAAAATTAAAATATCTGCATTTCATTCAAAATGCCTTCATGTGCAGTGAAATGGTGTCGAAACCACTCAAGTAATAATAATAAAAAACACGGCATCCATTGGTTCATCTAAGTAACGTTCTTTGAATTATTAAAATATAAAATATTTTTCGAAGACATTTGTATGGGGATGGTATTATGCCTTACCTTTTAAGGCATTTATACTTTACGTACAGGTATTAAGATTTACACCTATAATCTGCTAAAATTAAAAAAATGTTATAACAACAATATACCTGACGGTCTTTACCTACTAAAGGTGTTGTACCGCTTAGTGTCCGATTAATGGGCATTTTGATGAAAGTGCTCAAAATGGGTTTAAATAAGTTTATGTCAAAAGTTATCGATTAAAGAATACGTGTGTACAGTACATTTATGTTTTTTCGTACCGTAAATAGTACAATTTCCCTTTCAGTGTTAAGTACATATTCTGTTACCTGCGGTATCTACAGTATATGTTAACGAGTAACTAGACATATTCTGAATTTAACATCTCTTATTATTTTACATTTAATTTAGTTACCCGAAGGACCGCGAGCAAAAATTCAAGTGGACAAATGCAGTTTCTCTAGAACCTTCCTACAGTATCTTCGTGGATCTGTAGCGTTCATTTTAATGATGATGATTATTATCAAACCAATGCCGGATTCATCTAACTAAAACGTAATATAATAAACTTAAAGATCAATATTTGTCTCTACCGTAGTAGCCTAACTCTTTACTAATTCTATGCTGTCGTTTTTCATTATAAGTTTAATGTTAGTTGTGATATTCTTTTCATTCTTCCTTTGTGTATGTATGTACGTTTATGTATGTTTATATATATAGATATTATTTGTGTATGTGTATGACCTATCTGTCTTTAATATTTTGTATGTCCTTTATTTATTATTTCTCAAATTACTTAAAGTTCTTATCTCACCACCTACTATTTTCTGTTTAATTTTGTTTTCTCCGCTACCCAAAGGTTGTCTGGAAGAGATCGCTCTTTAGCGATAAGACTGCCTATTGTCTACCATTATTTAATTAATGATTTCTCATGTAATATTTTTCAATATTACATTGTTGGTGTGCAATAAAGGACTGTTGCATTGTATTGTATTGTAAAACGCAATGTTAAACGCATTATTTAAAGGTACCTTATTGTCTTGTCGTTTAAATTTATTTAGTCTTCAAAAAGAAATTGAAAATAAATTATAAAATATTTAATCAAAATTTACTCTGATTTGAGATTTTGCGACATAAAATTGAATTCAATAGTGATTTAAAAAAAAATTACGCTATTTACACGTTTTAGTAGTAAATCATTAAAGTGTCACTATTTTAAAACCATTATCAAGTGTTCGTAAAAATAATTAAGAGCTAGAGTAATATATTTTCTAAACTGGTTACCTTTCGATTACTGCATCCATATTAGGTTTGACAACTACCCTTTTTCGTGCGCCGCGCATGGACTTTGACACTCACAAGTCTATTTTAGCCAATGAAAACTTTAACCAACCAATCACAACTATTTCTAAGAGGAGGGATGACTTCGTATAGGCTAATATTTAAAACTGTTGGCAGGACAAATTCTTGTGGAGGGGATAGTTGTCAGTCAAATATTGGGACCATTTTTGAAAGCCAATTTTGTACTGAGAGCGATGTCTATATATTTTCCGGTCACTGGTTGAGCCTCCCTGACGTTTCGGTGGCTTTTCAGTTACGTCAATGGTTGACTGAGAAAAGCACTATTTTTTCTCCGTCAAAGTTACATGTGTGCCAACTACCCATATACTAATATTTACCCTGCTGACCGGGACTTACGCCCAGATGATGACGTTCATGACATCATCTTGGCGTGAAGTCCAGGCCAGCGCCAGGTTCCGCCTTTCGTATCTTTGCCTTCCACTTTGCCCGGTCTTTTGCATCCTCAAAAGTGAGATCATTGGCACTCAAGTAAAAAAATGCTTTTAAATATAAGTACCGTCCGTAAATTAACACATCAAGAAGTCAAATTAACAACTTTTTTTAATGCGCAACTTTAATACTTCAAAGAAATTATAAGTACAGGTTGGCATTATGAACAGTATTATTACCCTGTGCCGTAAAATGAAGCATTTCAATATCAAGTCCAATAACTTTTGTAGCTTCTCGTCGAGCTATCGTCACGCGTTTTACGCGAGCTATAAAAAGGTAGGACTGGAATAAAATAAATAATGGAATCCAGAGGGGATCACGAATTCAATTATTTATTTTATTTCAGATCATCAAATGAAGGTAAGGTATTAAAATTAAAATATAAAAAAAAAAATCGTTAATTTTATTGCTAAATATCATTTAGACGTGGATTTTGTGATAACGAATCGTTTTTTGTAGATTAGTAGACTTAAAGTAAAATTCACAAATGAAATGTACAAAAATCCAAGTCTACTTAACGCTTTAAGAGTAGTTACCATAACTTAACCAAAATACCAAACTTTTGCAATTCACGGGCCTTTTTAAATCAAGACTTCCTGTAGATTACAGAATTTCTATCTACCGATACTTTGATTGCGTAGGGCTGCTAAGCGCACACACACTGGCCCAACTAAACTATCAGAGCGAGTTTAGATGCACACACCAGACATACAGTTTGGAGACAATCATGGAGCCCATCAAACTTATTTGGCAGTCGTTACATACTTGGTACCCTATATAAATCGGTATATGTGCGTAATTTCCTACATTTTCGTACCGTACCGATGAACTATCGGCTGTTAAAATGTCTGTAGGTACACTGACTCCACGGACGGCATGGAAGGGCAATTTAACAAAATTTTAACTAGTAGTTCAAGAAAACAAACACATTTTGAATACAACCCACGCACTAAACTTGATACTGTCTGTCTCGTTACTTTCAGGAAGTTTAACGCCAACGCGATATTTCACCAAAAATAGAAGCCGCAAGCCATTGACAGTATCTCATCACTCAAAATATTATTTCCTAAAAACGCCCGTCCAATTACTTTTCTTTTTAACGCCGGACGGGCCAACTGAAAAATTTCTGCAAACTTTCGCTGTCTTGAATTTTGGAACAATGTAAAAACGAACTTCTAACTCTTACGCTTAATTGACGTTGTTTTTGTTGGGAACAAACAAAAGGTTCATTATTTGGAACAACTTTTTTCCACGGCCGGAGTTTGCCCTCGCTAATCAGACGAAAAGGGTTCCTTGAAAGTTTTTTCTGTTATAACCGTATCCAATCAATCAACCGCGAGTTGGCAATTTTTTGGCAAACTCATTAACGATATTATTACTCAAATTTTACATAGAAAGCTACAGTGAGCCTAAGACATATTAAAATAAACATATCTGTGCTCGGTTGGCCGCCGCCGCCGCGACTGATTGGCTCTCCTGCCCGTCTATTATATAGTCTAAGATCCCGATATAAAACGACCTTCACCGAGATGCTTATTTGATGAAATGTATTTTATATTTAATTTAATATGTCAATAAATATATTGCATATGGGTTGCCTAAAAAATTTTAGTCCAGGGTATGTTTAATTAATAATGTTTTTTTTTTTTTTTAATTTTTTTTTTTTATTTATTATTAAAATAATCACACAGTATGACAGTTTGACACTAAGGCACTGTGAAATTCATAATATATAACAAACAAAACAAGACACTAGTATAGTACAACAGATAAAACATTAACATTACAAATAATTAACTAAAGAAGGGCGGTCATCCATCACCTCACAGAACCTCATACATTCATCACATATTATCATCCAGCTACATGCAAAAACATCACAGTCAGGTGCTGATGCAAGGAGCTCGTTCAGGTATCGTAAAGCGCGAACAAGGGGTGATTTCCTGTACGATAACGTACGCGCTTTAGGAACTGCCAGTAAATCGCGGGTTCGTGGCCTAAAATTGAACTTGGACTGAGACTGTGAAGGCACGAGAAGGCGTACTAATTGTGATACCAACTCAGCACAGTCTGACTCTCCCCGCAATATTCGACACATTTAATATTTCACCGGTTTGATTAATATATTAGATAAATTCTATACCAATCGAAAGTATGAAGCCCATAGAATATTCAAACGTTAGGTTGCCTATTCTTTTCCCGTCACAACTATCGGGTAGCCAGGTATAAACAGGTAAATCTATACCTACTAGCATTTTGCAACGGTGTGATTATTGAATTGAAATTAAATAAAATTAAAGATTATTTTATTTTGAATTTATCTAGTAATCAATCCGGTGATGTGTTTAAATTTTTTTTTTAATTTTTAACTAAACATACCCTGGACTAAAATTTGTGAGGCAACCCATATGCAATATATTTATTGACATATTAAATTAAATATAAAATACATTTCATCAAATAAACATCTCGGTGAAGGTCGTTTTATATCGGGATCCTATACTAATATTAATCTGTGGTCTAGCACAATATTCGCGACACATGTGGCGGAACATAGCATCACGCGTCACTCTCTCACGGTACTGCACAGAAAGAGATAGGTAGTATATCTCGCGAGAGACAGAGTCGTGGGTCACCATTGAACCGATTCATTTCAATATGTATTCTAATATAGTGAAATTTTATTAAAATTTGTACGATTGGAATAGATATTATCAGATCAGCCGAAAGACTTTTGCTACATAAACAACAACCAGGTGGGTACCTCCTCGCACTGCGTCTTCCAGCACGCGGTGGTCTCACGAAACTTACTGTTAAAACGCGACGGCCCAATGCCACTTAATTCTGGCAATTTACCGATCTAAAAAATGTGCTAAAATTCCGAAAAATTATACTGGCCCCACAAACAATTTTATTCAGTTCAATTAGTCTAGGCTTCACTAATACATTTTTGCTTGTTTTGGGCGAACATAAACTCGTTGGCCATTAGGTACCTTTCAGCTTCCGCACTAATGGCTTTAATCGCACGGACAGACAGAAAAATCTGCGATAATACTATGGTAATTCAAAAAGAGCCTAAATCACTCAGGTTTTAAATCACATGTGCCTTTTTAAAGCTCTTTAGTTCTATTCTTCTTTAGTGGCAACAGATAGAAATAGTGCCCGTGGCTGAATGCTTAAACACTCACACATGCATATAAAAAAAGACAATGTCTGGGATTGCAATTTATAGGTAAGTAATCAAATTATCCATCTAAACTATGTATATTTTATAAGTAGATCGAGAATTAAAAAAAACAGACTAATATACGTATTAAGCAAATAAACATCATAACCAATGCAATGGGACGTGACTAAAGAACGGATACTTATGGCGTTTATCATGCTAATGAATGACGATTGATTTGAAGACGCGGATGGTGCAGTATGCAGACACCTACCTACTGAGCCGGCGGTCCCGGGTTCGAATCCCGGCCAGGGCAAATATTTTGTGTGATGAACTGGAATATTTGTTCTTGGGTCATGGATATTATATGTAGGTGTATATGTATTTATTATATATTATGTATATCGTCGTCTAGTACCCATAGTACAAGTTTTGCTTAGTTTGGGACTAGGTCGATTTTCGTATGATTGTCCCATAATATTTGTTTATTTATTTTATTTTTATGATTAAGGTCCACAATTAGACCGAAATACATTGAGGCGTACTCCACTTTAACGACGCGAGTAGCGGTTCTGTATCCTAAATACATAATGCAACCCTTAATTATTATTTTTTTTTTTATGTCATAGGGGGCAAATGAGCAAACGTATCGCCTGATGGAAAGCGATTACCGTCGCCCATAAACACCTGCAACACCAGAGGAGTCACAAGTGCTTGCCTACCCGGAGGACGAAGATAGAATGCCTCAATGCTAGTAATTTCACCGGCTATCTTACCCCACACCGGAACTTAATTTGACAATGTTCGCCAGGATGAACACACTCTTTGACCATCTTTTTCTATTTTTTTTCGAACGAGAATTGTTTGCTCTATTCAACCTTAACGAGGCTTGAACTAGCGACCTTCGTTTTTTTTTGTCAAATTAAGGGTATTCTAACTTACAACGATGATGGTGCAATGCCAAATCTCTAGCTACACGTTTCAGGGCATATTTTCTAATCAATTCACATGAGTAAGCAGCCAGAAGAATCCCCCAGATTCTTTCGAGTTACAAACTTATCTTGTTATAAGTTTCGGATATTTATCATTATCGCCATTTAGCCGTGGGCGATTGGGCGCAAGTTGTAAGCATATTTTAGACACTAGTTCTTTGTATATTTCAGAGTTCTGAAGGCCAAAATATGATTCCACGCGTTACGTCGATGCGTCGTGGAACGTTGCGATGACGTGCAAAGTTGCGTCATCATCGCAGGCTTGAAATCTACGTCATAATATACCTACAACTTAGGTACTGTACAATGTTTAGAACTTTTTTAATATACGCTCAGTGGCGTAAATATAACGCACGTGATTATGTACTAAGTCTCGTGAAGGGAAATATAAATTTCTTTTAAGATAAATTAAAATGATTTAATCCGATGTACGTTAAAATTCACGGTATGACCACGACCATCACATGCTATGAATCGATACGACAATGAGCCACGTTGCGTCGACATGTTTTTTTTTTTTATATCGGATAGCCACTTACAAATCTATCTCGTCCCACAGTAAGCTCTAATAGTAGGCAGGCTTGTGTTACGGGCACTAGATACTTATATAGACAAATATATACTTAAATACATTGAGATCATCCATGACCCAAGAACAATTCGTTGTTTGCGACGAACATTTAAGCGAATGGCATACTAAAAACTTTGAATGCTTGGCTCGGCTCCTTGTATTATTTCAAGTGATGCTCAAGTGATCAGCACATCAACACATTCATTTGTTGCTTTCGATCCCGATGAGGATACTAAGCACTTTTTCAAGTCCTGCAATAACAGTATTTCCTCCCTAATCGACCAAATCGTTATTTAGTAGCTGCAACTGCATTCTTCTATTTACGTAATCGCCGAATAACCGTAAAAACCTCAGGGCGATGCTTTTTATTTTCGCGTGGAGAAGTTTATTTCGCTATAAAGTACCAAAGGTTCTTTTAAAAGTGCAGGAAAGTCAGAAAGCCAAACATTTCGGTGTAACAATTGATTATTCTTGGTGGAAAATCTTTGCGCAGGCTACAATGGGTCCGTAATACTGAATATAATTATTTTTCGGCTAACGTAATATTTGTCATAATGTAACGTTATCTACAACTATTTATTAAACGTTATAATAACCGAACCTTACCTAACCTAACTCATCTAACAATTTGCAAGTTCATTGATTTGAAAGGAAATAAAAGAATAAAGAAAAAAGAAGCAAACGTTACATTATATGAAACGTTATATTAAATCAAGAAACGTTACGTACGCCGGGCACTCGATTGCAATCAGCGTTAGTTGATTTTTTACAGATTATTAGAAACTTATATAATATAAACGTATTAGTAATTTAAGTGACGCCACAGTGCCATACACTCACAAAATCTTAGTTATCTACTTTATGAAGGAAAATATTTATTCAAAACATAATAACTACAAATACCCTTAATAAGTCAAAGAAACAAGTAACTTAGTTTCAATATCTAGTCAAAGAATTCAGTAAATGTGACTGAATAAGGAAGTTTTACTTCCATAACAAGACGTCTGATATCCAAAATCTCATAAAGTACAAGTACTAAATTAAAAAGATAACAAAGTGTGTAACTTGTAGGCATATACAATCATTTCTAAAATCTAGTTGAGCCTGGTTCCTTATTAAATCATATCTTATTAGTTATTAATATTTGATGTTTATGGGACACTAGTCCCATGGAGTCCCGCTGTGACTGGTCCCATAAGCATCAAAGTATTTATGTAGCTGCTTTTTAGGATAGTAATTAGGAATACTGTTGAGGTATTTATTAGTCTTAAGATTGATGTTTGTGGAGAAATAAAGAAATTATTATTATATAATATCTTATGTTTTTCTCGTATGAAGACGTAATCAATAATACAGTTTGAGTACTTAAATAATTTATATTTATTTCATGGATGACTATTCAAGTTAACTAAAAAAGAAACAAGATTGGGCCAAACGAAAATACCTAAAAGGTTGCAAAATATGTAACCTCTGTGCATCAAGCGAAGTTAGTCTCCACAAAATTGCGACAACTTGCAAGGAAGGAACGTCTTAGAGCAAATAGAAAAATACGGGGGTCACGTGACGCTGGGCTCAATGGGACCAATTAGAGGGACCCGGCCGTGAAAAGGACCGAGATGCCTGATTCTGAGATGCTTATTTATTTCAGACAACAGTATCTCATGGAGCACATACAATATTTACTATCACACTAATTTTATAAAGGCGAAAGTTTTTGTGTTTATGTGTATGTTTGTTACTTCTTCACGCCCAAACGGCTAGACCAATCTTGATAATTTTTGGTATGAATGCAGGTGACACCCTGGATTAACACACAGGCTATTTTTATCCCGAAAAAAAATTGTGTTCTCGTGGCGTGAGCGGGGAGAACGCTAAAGTTGTATTGAAAACAATTTTGGGAAGAGCGCATGATTGCGGCCTTATTTATGATGCCAAAACGGCTGGACATTATGGGTAGATAATACACTTTTTAACAGAGTTCAAAAAAGAATGAGGTTCTAAATTTGACAGTAATCTTTTTTATGACCTGCTGACAGAAAAGATAAAAAAGGTTTACTTTCCGTTCTTGTCTAAAGTAAAATTATCAACACTTAGTTTTCTTAATGGAGTGTTACATTGTTATTTGAACTGCAAGAAGTTGGTACCTATGTTAACTTAAAGGTTAATATATATCGCTAAAAGTACTTAGACAATTCTCTGATATTATATGTTATTAGAAATATGGAATGTAGCCCAAGGGCCTTGCATTATAGAGATATTAAGTGCATATATACTTAAATTTCCATGCATGCATGCGTAAAATGTTACTTCATATTATGTACGTTAAAATAAGTGTGTCAGTATTTTCTTTTATAAAACGTGGACATCGTAGTATGATTATTTTTGCTTTTTAACCGTCTTATTCCTCTATCCCCAATATTGACGGCCTCCGTATGAAACGTGGCGCCATTTTTGGTAGTCTTGTAGCGACTTCTACAAGACAGGACTCGTTAAATGTAGTATTGAAATGATGTTGATTTCTTTTATGAATTAGTGGATATTTAGGAGACGGTGAAAACATATACACCCCCAAAACACAACATCCAGAATAGGGCTGTCTGAATTTTATTTTATTCCATTCGAGGGGACGACTAATGAGGACCATCGCTATACATTATGCACCAAGAAAACGGTCTTTTGATGCGACCCGGGATATTGATGCCATGTCGGCCCGTGTCCACCACAATACCTACAGTTATCTAACTGAAAGGGTTCTCTATCGTTTGCCCAAATTTCATATGCCATAATCTATCACTTGCCATAATATTAATTTGCCATAAATCTATTTGTCTCTGTAAGCTGAAACTTTTCGGGATCGTCATAAAACAAACCTAACCTAACCTAATGATTTCTCTATGAATAGTATTAAAGCCGAGAACGTTGATATGTTTGCTCTCGTTTTATGTTTAAGTACCTACCTAATTTGTGTTTTGGTCAATGTTTTGGTCATGTGCACTGTGAATTTGTATGTAATAAATAAAGAAATCTCAAAGAGTTTATGATTTATGAAATAACAAGTTTGTGGCAAATGAAAATAATGGCAAGTGATAATTAATGACAAATGAAATCGCGTCGTGGCATCTCTGTTAGCGGCGAGCGGTGCGGCTGGCGGTGCGCGGGCCGGCAATCAAGCCACGTACACCGCCCGAACCGTCGCACGCGCCGCTGTGAAGTCATGTCTTTTTATTTTACTTGAGTAAGTTTAGTTTAGTACTTATAGGCAATTGCTCTCAAATAATTCGTTATAAAATGTTACCTTTTTATTTACCGCTAGTTTGTTTAAGTCACTGGATGTAGAGTACTTTTAGCTATACGAAAGTATAAAAACTCGATGGTGTTATTTTTTCAATAAAACATTTAATTTATATGTATTTCTGAAGAGCGACATTGACTCGTACCGACGATTAAAGATTTATTTTTTATATTGGGTTTCGAAGGGTAAGGTCTGTTCAGAATACTATCGCGAATTGTCAAATGGCAATTTAAAAGACCACTTCGGAAAATCCATGGTAAAAAAAGTTTATGACCTGCAATCCTGACAGCAAAGGACTATCGAAATAATATAATTTAATGGTATTCGGAGAATTGTACCCAGCCTATTTGACGTTTCTAATGAACAGTGTCCGAATGCTGACCACTCTTTATTTATTTATTTATTTAATCTTTATTGCACAAAAGAAAACTTATCGTTCAAAAGGCGGACTTAATGCCATGAGGCATTCTCTACCAGTCAACCTTCGGGCAAAGCAGATAAATTGTGGGCGGTGCAACTAACTTAAACAAGTTTTAATAAATGATAAATTTAGTGAATTGCTTTATTCGAAAGTAATGATTTTTAAGGCTCTGTACCGTATTTCTAACCCCTTAGGTTTGGTTAAGGCTCAGAAGGCTCTGAAGTGCTATCATCTCCCACTCTAAGAGCTGTAGAATTAAAAATCTGAATCTGAAAATCAAAAACTAAATCTCACTACGATTTTATACCCCAAACCTTGCAGATAACGTGTTGAAGCAGTCTCAACCATGCAAATGGCAGCATGTCGAGACCGCGGGCCATAGGCAAAGCCTTTTAGAGTTAAGTGGACCGACTTTACGCCTAATTACGTTCCGGCCCTGCTGTCATGTTTGAGTTCCTGGAGTTACCTCGTTAAATCCGTTGAGAAACATTTTTACCCAACTAAGGATATATAAAATAAAAATAAACATTTTTGGATAAACAAGTATTTCAATTCAACAGATTGTTTCTTGTTGTTTCACGTGAGATAAATGTAATTTTTTATACACTACGATTTAATGTTTCAAAACCTTTCAAATAACGCGTTGAAGCCCTAACAAACTAAGGTTAAGGCTCTTTTAAATCCGTTCAAAAATGCTGATAGTTTTAGATATTTTTAATGTTACTACTCAGACAAGGGCCATTCCGATTTATTGGTATATATTTGAAACTTACAGTTTGAATTTTTCTTTCGAAAACTAGTCGAATTTTACAAAATTCACGCAGAAAACTGTTTTTTTTTAGGTTATTTTCGACTGCACGCAATGAAAGCATGAAATAGCTATATTACTTTCTAGAACTCAGGGCTTCAAAAAGTGTCAAAAAGTTCTAAAACTCAGGCCTTCAAAATATTTGTCATAATATGGAAAATAAATATTTTTGTAAAGGAATATGGCCTCTCAAGTAGTATTTGGACTGACTGCACGCCCAATTAGATTAAGACCCTGCGTCATCTTTGAGGACCTTGTTAGATTCGTTGGAAAATGTTTTTTTTAGCAGTTGATTAATTTCATGAAAGATGGCCCGCATCTCTCTTTACTGGGGAGAAAAACGACAACATAAGCCTCTTTTTGTTTCGCCGTCAGTGGGTTAAGTAATCCATTCGTCCCCGGCTTAGCCCGCCTTTCGGTGTATCAAAAAATTTTGAAAGCCAAAAACTCTTAGACACGATACATGTTTGCGCGAAAATGCAAAAAAAAAATTAATGATCTTTAGATTCATGACCACCATTTTATAAGCCTATTGCATTTATTTGTTATAGTATAGATAATTCCTGCTAAGCGTTCTGTAAGCTTTATCACGAGGCCCGAGGGCAGGATCATTGATTAACTGTGATGAAACTTTTATTTTTATACAGAAAAAAAGGCTTTATTACATAATACCTCAATGTTTATTACACAAAAATAGAACGGTGAATAAAAATGCAGCTCCGTAATATCAGTATCCACAAATTGAGCCTGAACGCAAAAAGGGGGAAATCATACGCCATACACTTTGAAGTTGCCCATAACAGCTCTCTGACACCAAACATGCCCGCAATTTGCACGTAGAGCGCTCTCCGCGAGACTCGTGACACTCATCGCGACACTCCAGACACTCATGCACGATTAAACTCCGAGGCATCTTTAAAAGTTGAAGTGTCATTGGGAATTTTTCTGGAACCCCTGCGAGATAGTCTTTTGTTTTGCCCTGTAGTTATGAAAATTTACGTGTGGTTTTTACGTGTGGTAAATACCTAGTATTGTATGTTAATAGGAATTCGAAAATATATAAAAAAAAATTGCATTATGTACGTTACATTAAGTACTTAGGTTTAAAATATATACGATTACAAGTGTGAGTTTATTTGAGTGCATGATAAAAATTGTCGTTGTATCAGTGATGGGGGTGTACTCGTGTCTACTAAAATGTGATTTTTTTTTGAGACAAAATACTGAAAAAGATGGCTTTAATGGCAAGTAATGATGCTAATACAAAGATAGGAACGGAGAAAAAAAATTAAACCCTGACCAGGGGCCCAATTCGAGAATGCCGTTAGAGATATCTCCAAACGTCAAATCTCCATTAGATAACAGTTATATCGCCATTGAACTGTCATTTAAATGCGATGAGCTCAAAAGTGACATATCTCATCTCAATTTTGGAAATACGAAGGCGATAATGATTGCCAAAAATGTTATTCATGTATATAAATTTCTGTTTTGAACGAAACGTAACGGACCAATTTCACGTACTATGCGGTCAATTTAAAGTATGCGCCTGTTATTTATGCCGTCACATACAAAGGAAACGAAAATTTTGCGCGTCCGAATTGACGAAGTTGCGATGTTCTAGCGATATCGCCACTTGTCAAGTAGGCACACGTCAAAAGTGACAGATGGCGATGAAAAGGAGAGATCTCCATTATATCTCTAAAATTGGTCGAATACCCCCCCTGATTTGAACTGGTTTCTTATGCCATGCCGGAGTGATGCGCTCCAGCCAATTAAGTTACACAGTCTGGTGAGGGAGTTTTCTAATTTCACTTTAAAGATTGCGAATATCATGGTATGTGACGCACTACAATGTTAGCAGGTATTTTTTCTTTCATACTTTACCTTTGTATCAATATTTACAGAAATAAAAATGTGGAATTTCCTCATAAAAACAGAATCGATAAAAATATTCTTTTTAAAAACGCGCTTTTCGTAAAACAATAAAAGTACTTAATTAAGTGTTTATTCTTAATTAAAAGATAAAAAATATTGATTTCATTCTAATTAGCAAGTAGGTGGAAATATATGATGTTGTTTTAACATTTAGATGCTAGGTACCTATGCTTGGTAGTGGCTTAAAACTTCCTTTAAAAGCTTCTAGTACTTAAGGAAAATGTATCAACATCAGTAGTAAGAAGTTTTAAAGAAGATTTTCTAGGCGTTTCGAAACAGCATCCGAACCCGGTCGTCTTAACGATCGTAGGAGGGAAATGACTAGCGCATATAGTGAGAACAGTAATTCAAAATATATATCGAAAAAAAAAACATAAAAATAGAATATTGATTCTATTACCGCTACCGCTACGTCGGGAATGTATTAGTTATTATATCAATAGTTTTACGTTTGGTTGCAATTAAATTTCATGCTTTATATTATTAAAAAAACATATGAGCAAAAATAGAAGCCCCGCGATCGTCAACGGCCAATCAGAATTGGAAACCAAATGCCCATACTTTACAATATCGTAAACATTGAATTGAATAACTGGCAGTCAATCAACGGTCTATCAAAATATAATTGGCTGTCTTTGTTCTCTTGGCTACGACATATCTTCTGAGTACTGTGCACAGAGGGAAATACGTAGGTAATAACGCCCGTCCCGGATAGCAGCAATTGTGTGGTTGTATTTTCGTATTCCTCTACTTTGGTGCCAGGCTTACTATGACGATACTTCCAGCTACTTATAAAACGAGGATATATTGTGGGAGTGAAGTCGCGTTGGTCATGACTCATTGTATAAGGGCTGTATTAAAGTTTAGTAATAATACTAGAACAATTTCTGTAGTCAACGTCGTGTATGTAGTAGGTTAATAGGGCGTATAGGATTTATTTCATTTTTTATAATTACCTATTTTGTGCTTCGTTTTAAGTTTTTCAAAGGTAGGTAGGTATATTAAGTTTGCACCATGCAGGTACTCGTACCAAATTGCGGTAGTAATTGGGACTACCCCGTGGCTCGCACCTCTTTTTTGCTTATCTTAAAAGTGTATGTACTTGTACATATTTATTTATATTAAATTTTTATCGCACAAATGAAGAGCAAATCGTATCTACCATTTGGGTAAAGCAAATAGATTGGGGATATTGTAGTATTGCGGAAACTACGGTGCGGGAGTTCTACTAGCTCTTTGTTTTTTTTTATTAAATCTGCTCTAGGTAATAATGCTGTGAGCTTTGTGAAGCTTACAATGTTCACCCGGTTATCAAGATTCAAGAAGGTAAAGAAGAAAGTTTAAAACTTAGGTCATAACTTTAAGTTACAAACAGTATTAACCTGAACTCATTAACTTGGCGACGAGCACTGTCGCACTCGATTAAAACAACTTACAAATTCAAAACTAAACTTTCATAAGTCCATATATGCAGGATGAAAAGTGTTCAAATTAAATTGCATCTAACATACCTACGCATATAAACACCAAAGTTAGCAGGAAAAATTCTCAAAGTTCCTCGAAGTTCGAGTAATTACCCACGTTAGAACAAACAGGGCAACCCTAGTTCATCCTACCCATCAACAAAAGGGCCTGAGTCTCAAGGAACTCGTACTGCAAAAAGCTCTTTTTCATTTTACCAAGTAAAGATTGTTGTGCGATCCCTAAGGCACAACACTATCTCCTCTCAATTTATATTAAACGGCCTAACCCTTGTTGATTTGATCACAAACGAATAATTAAAAGCCCTCCTACTAGCGTAGCCTTGGAACAATAACACAGCCTATCCCTTTCAAGAACCAGTAGACAAACTGAGATGGAAATTCTTAAAACAAATGCATTCACCTTAGATATTTTACAAAAGCGGAATAGAATTCCATTGTGATTTTAAATCCGCGAAGATTGCTGGAAGGTGAACGAACTTTGTTCATTTGTTTTTGGTGATATTAATTCCCTGGGATTAGAGTTGGTATCGAGAGAGAACAATTGTTTGTCAAATCTGGATGATAGGCCAAGAGCTGACGGTGATAACGTAACGCTATTAATAATATTTAATATGTACTTTCATAGATTTATTTGTTAATTTAAAGAACACATGCCAACATAGTAAAATCCCGTTAATTCACAATAAAATATTCATATTAAACATCACTCGAACATGACGATGATGATGAAGGCATTTCTTTGGAGCAGAGACGTGTGGAATCTACTTATCACAAACACGAAACGGAGCCAAGCCAGAGATGAAAATGCACCCTAATTTTTTTGCTTTAACTTTACATTATAGCACAATTTTATTATAGGGTACAAGTAACCTACTGGCTTCATGGAAAAATAGTTGCCGTTTTTTTGTCTTAACCAGACGAATGGAGTGAGTGCAGACCGAGGATCCCCTTATTTTATAGACAAAAGTCTCATCGAATCTGAAGTCATGACTTTTTTTTCGTTTACCTCGAAATTGTCGTCCTATACTCAATTCAATTCAATTCATTTTATTGCCAATTAGGAAAACCATGCAATACAGAGTAAAAACATACACAATCGAAAATTAAATTAAAATAGCACAATCAGAAATACAATACTAAACATCAAAAAACCTAATAAAATAAAATTACATAGTCAAATAACAAGTAATAAAGTCAGAAAATAATACTATAACTAATTAACTCAGTGTAAACAGCAGTAAAAACAATTAAAATACGATGTCAAGTGCTCAAAAATGGTCAAAATTTCAATTAAATCAAATAATGCTTAAATCTAAAACACAAGTCACAATAATTATTCAAGTAGTTTTCCAAAGTACTCATGTAGGCTGTAAAAGGGCCTTTGTATTAAATATGATTTGAGTTTCTTTGTAAATAATCTCAGGTTTTCGGACTCTTTGATGTCTTCGTTAAGAGTGTTGTAAATTTTTATTGCCAAGTAGTTAATACTCTTCTTGTAATACACAAAATTTGACTTGGGCAGTGCAAGATCGAGATTACGGCGTAACGGATAATTTTGTGTTTGGCCAATCGACTTAAACAAAGTTATATTTTTATAGACGTAAATTGACAAGTGATAAATGTACATTGCAATCACTGTTTTAATACAGTGTTTGGTAAAAAAAGGTCTATGTGAGTCAGGAAAATATCCCTCTATAAAACGTATGCACTTTTTTTGAATTACGAGAATTTTATTTATGTTCGTACTATTGCCCCATACTTCACTTTAACTCCAAGTTTGTTTTTATAACAGGCTAAAACATTTTATGGTTTCAGAGAAAAATGCTTTCGATGAAATGATAAATCAGTGAAATGAAACATTTAATTCTATGAAACATATTTTGTCTAATAAATGTAAACCGTGGAACCGATGTCACCAACATATTACTTACACATAAAGAATTAAAAACAAATCCCTTTTTTCATAATTATAGAAATCCTGAATAATGATGATTTTCTACGAATAAAATTCATGCGATGTAAAAAAAATTAACACATTATTTTTTTATAACTATCTCTTAGTCTATAGAGGATTTTGGCATAAACTCAGTGCGGTAGAAGTGAAACTCGAAGGCTTTGTTGATTGCCGACATTACTCGTCGATGCGAACTTTAGGTATATTGATTTGGCTTCGAATTAGCTTGTTTGTGAACGTGACGTGGGACTGAGTTAGCACAAACAAACGTAGGCTGAATAGTTTTGGAGATTCATTCCTTGTCTATTCTATGACTTACAATATAAAAATACGTGTTTAACAATTCAGTGAGGAAATGCTGCCAGCGTCTTTATTACCATACCACAGTTTTTCCGTTTTTTTTATCGGCTTACTTTACATTAAACAAAGACTTATAGAGTTGAATGATTTCTTTATTAAATACTTGTGACCCACCTCTGCTTCCCAGGGGTGCAATGCTGATAAATTATGCATGTATTATTGACAAGTTATATCCACGCTATTCTGGGAACTTGACAACAAATAAATAACACAAAATTAAAAATTGAAAAACATGCTTGCTAAACCTTACACTACAAATACAAATACAAATACAAAATGCTTTATTGCACACCAAAAAAGTTTACAAATTCAGTACAGAACAATAATTTTAATAACGGTAGACAACAGGCGGTACACTACACATATTAAACTTCCTCTTGAATCACTATTATGTTAAAAAAAAACCGCATCAAAATCCGTTGCGTAGTTTTAAAAATCTAAGCATACATTAAGACTTTGTTTTATACTATATAGTGATTTTGTTTTAATAAATACGGCTTAGCGACCCGGTTTTACACCTACCTACAGACCAGTCAGAGTTTTACCTACAGAAGAAAATAAGTAAATGAGTAACGGATTCAATAGCTAATTATTTTGAGTGCTCCTCTCAAAATTGAGAAGAACTCGAAAATATTGGTGACAGTTTTACGAATGCTGCGTGCATTTTAAATGCTTAATCTGCGAAATGGGTGAGTGTCATATGTGGGCTAATTAAGGGGAGTGCTGGTAAAGTTTGAGTGAAAATGATGAAAAAAACGCGGCTTTTCGGAGCTCCGAATTGAGCAACATTTCCGCTAAATGGTTATACTTACGAGTATTGAAATGACAAATTAAAATATTTAATGTTACCCCTACGGCATATAAAGCAACTGTTTGAACAGTTCAATAGCTTGCCCATGGTTTCTAATAGGTTAAGATTTAAAATTTGTTATAATGATTTAAAAGGTGCCGCCGGCCATTTGTAATATTTGTAATTTTATTTTGGAAAGTAACTACTTTGGATGAGTATACATAAAGTAATAAACTTAATCTAGTGTTAAATTGATAATTAAAAAAAACCTTTCGGAAAAACCGTGGTAAAGAAAAATAAATGACCTAAGGTCGTAGAAAAAGGACTATCGATAAAATGAATAATTTTATGGTCTTGCAAAAATTGTAGCAAGCATAATATATCGCGCGATAAGAGTAAAAGTCTCGTTTATTCAGCACCTTATAGCACAACTTTCATAAGCGACTATTTTTCGCGCGAGATAATTGCCTGTCTCTTTCTGTGCAGTACTCAGAGAGGGTAACGGGTCGTATACTCGTGCTATTAAAGAGTGTCTCATAAGACCCTTTGCAGAAGGATTAAAGGAGATCGTGTTCTCTGCCGCGTCCACATGCTTGGCAAACAACAGGACGCAGTTATACGTTAGAGTAAGACCGAACTACGTCGTGCTCACTGCTCACTGTTCATTTCCTAAATCTTTACTAAAATTTAGTAAAGATTGGTTAAGTTTTGAAGGAGGAAATAGAGGAAAACTAAAACTCGATTTGTATGGAAAAATTAGCAGTGGTATTTGATTTAAAGTTTTAATTTTATTGTCTAAACTTACACTTGTTCTTTATTGCGAGTTAGCTCACCATGCTTGCCACTCGACGGACACCTTTTTGAACGCGATTTAGTCTGATCTGTCTGATGATTAAATTATGCGCTCTGTAAACGTGTTAATGCCAAACTCTTAGTCAAAGATCCAAATCTAAGATGTCCACGCAGCTAGTGTCAATTTTCAGTTTAAATTTAGATCCTAATCAATACGTAAACATCGGTCAAAGGAACGTCTAGACTCAAAGCCTGCCTAAGTGCTTGCTTAGCCCAAGAATATTAAATTAATATCCATTAACCTTCAACATAACCTTAGCATCTATACGTCCGCCTGCCGTGCAGAACTTAAAGTACAGTAAGTGCTATACGTCTCTCATTGCACTTACTGTACTTTAAGTTCTGCACGGCAGCGCTGTCGATCCAATCTATACTAAACTATTACAAAACTCTGAGAACCATTGATACAAAATCAAAAATAATGAGACATTACATGTTTCATGTATTTATAAAAGTCTGTGAACTGTAGACCTCATGTTTTTTGAATGGCTGCCATTATGTTATTAAGTAGTACCTATCAATGGTTTAATACATTAATCATTCCTTCCTTTCTTTTCCGAAAAAGGTGTACCTAACAAATTTAACAGTCATAATATTGAGACATTTGTAACTAACCCTGTTTCTGCAATAAACATTATCTTATCTTATATATATTTTTTTAAGTTTTCGAAGACAGGGTGTTTATGAAGAAAAATGTCGATAAACTGAATCGACAAAAACAGTCTATACCATTATCGAACCCGCTCACAAAAAATTGACAAAATAAAATTTTACGTATTCCAACTTCCGACACATTTAACAAGGGGATTTAAATCATAAAACTATATCTCAGTAATATTATTTACGAAAATGTATTCGAAATTCCCGAAGTGCAGTTTAACGGCGGTTGTTACGGCAATGTTCGTGTCCTGGAGCTCGCCAGTGCGTTTAATGATGCCAGTTGCCGGCAAATGCTGTAGGGATGTGACACTAAACTATCGATAGTATATTGTACCTAAGGCTTCAAATCCCGGAATTTATTGTACAGGCAATACCGGGATCCCGGGATCGCTAATAATACCCAACAAAATAGACTTTACATTTTTTGAGTTGCACTTTCAACTGACTCTTTGAGTTGCACTTTCGACTTTTTCTGAGTTGTACATTCAAATTAGAAATTACACGCAAAAATATAATGCAGAAACTAGGTGTTAGTCCATGAAATACCAGAATCAGAATCAGTCATTTATTTGCTGAAACATGGTACATGCAGGTGGTCTTAAATCTACTTAAAGAACTACATGTTTCGTCACAGAGATATGAAAATATACCACAATGTGTTATGTATGTGCCACTACCTTATCTAACATAGTGCCACCATGACAGGATCACTTGTTGCGAAACTAATCATTGAGTCATGGTTACTTATGGTGTGAACCGATTGTGATGTTTAGAGTTTTTGTTAGTAAGCGAGAAATGTATTCGAAATTCCCGAAGTGTACTTAGACGGTGGCTGTTACGGCAATGTTTACGTCGCAGAACACGTAATACGTTTAAAGTTGCTGGCAAATGTTGTAGTTCTGTGATACATCTCAAACAGACAACCATCGATACCGAATGTCGATAGTTGACGGTCGCACGACTAGACCGAATACAAAATTTTTGCTTGATAATAACAGTTGCTCTGAACAGTGCGCGCCGCAAATTGAAGGTGGCTCGAAACTAATTTATCGATTATTGTTATTATCACCGTTAAAGAATAAAACAAAAGAACTATCGATATCGACTGTCAATAGTCGACGGTCGCACCACTAGCCCAAATACAGAATTGCTTAATAACAGTTGCTCTGAACAGCGCGCACCGCAATCCGAAGGTAGCTCGGCTTTATCGATTATTGTTATTATCATCGTAACGTGTCCAGTTACAGTTTTCCCGCAGTCCAGTTTCAGAAAGTTCCTGAACTATTTCCAGAAATTTCGAAATCTTACTGTAGTTTTAAACATTCTCTTATAGTACATTTCCATTTCATTACTGGTACATGTCTGGCACTTGCTACGGAAGGAGAAGATATTAATAGTCCCTTATTGATAATTAAGTTCTTTGAATAATGATCTCGAAAATGTATCAGAACCACTCCCTCATTCCCATTTCACCATAGGACATCTAGGCGAGGGCAGCGAATTCATTCTGATGATATCACTTATCAGTACCCTTACCATGTGTTAACGTGACCGTATTCGCTAGTGACAACGTAAACGATTTGATTTATCCTATGAAAGACGCTGCTCTTTCCCTTTTACACTCCATACTTATTTTGGTCTAAATAAGTACGTATATAGTCGTCTAGTACC
Organism: Apotomis turbidana; assembly: GCA_905147355.2. Taxonomy (NCBI): domain Eukaryota; kingdom Metazoa; phylum Arthropoda; class Insecta; order Lepidoptera; family Tortricidae; genus Apotomis; species Apotomis turbidana. Next base: position 17,383,291 of record LR990292.1, on the reverse strand, counting down.
CATAACACAAGCCTTCTTGAGCTAAATTTGGGACTAGATCGATTTGTGTGAGGTTGTCCAATATTTATTTATTATTTATGAAGAAACTTTCTCTAACTGACTTTCTATGACTCCGAATACTTTCCCGATTCTTCTAATATGTATTATCATACTATAGTTACCTACTCAATTTGCTTTTCGGCACAAACATCTCGCTTTGTTTGATACAGTCCGTCTGGCAAAACTAGGCTTGGCGACTGTTTGTCGCGCGACTTAGCACCCATCACTCTCTTACAGTACTGCGAAGAAAGAAATAGATAATATCGCGCGAGAAAAAGTCCGGTTTCCTAAATTCAAGAAAATATAACGTTGTCTACCGTGTTTCCCCTAGGAACTTTAGCGCTGAAAGGTTATTTAGTTTTAATACAATTTCAGTACAAAAGGTCACAAAGTCAGACGGAGTCGATGACCGCTATATACCGTCATCGTTATGATAATATAAGAACGTACAATATTATTTTAAGTCCACAAAATATGCTTGGATTATTTTACTTGGAAACAGTTTGATAATACTTTAGCCAGAGGGGTCACTATAAAGTTCAATGTTGGTAGTTCCTTTTGCGCCGTCCTATTTATTTAAATTCAGTTTATCACAAGAGTGAGGGGAATGCCACGACACGAGCCTTGAATTTCAAACTTCAGAGTAACACTTTATTATGTTGAATTGTGAAGAAGCGGTTTTTTTGGTTGAAAATACGAGAATATTTAAAAAAAAAGTATGTGTGTCAGCTCCGACGCACGACTGGAGTTTACTCTTCAGGCCAGGCGCGCACCACTTTTTTGTCGCAGAAATAAGCGTACTTATGGGTTTATGAAAATCGTGGTGCGCGCACTCTCATATAAACCCATATCTTGCATTTATGCGACAAAATTATCGTGCGACTAAAATCTTGGTGCGCGCGTGGCCTTAAGAACGTTTATAAAATATATACTCAATACGTTTATTGCACATAATGATTATACAGGTGAAAGTAAATAGTTTAAGTATCACATTATGTACCCTGTTGGGCGCTGCAAACAAGAACGAAAAGGTAGGCACACTTTTTGTGCAACCTGAATTCGAGCGCTGCGAGGAATTCGTTTGACCACTGGAATTGAATGTTTAAGCTCACTGATTTTTTCAGAAAAAGGCCTGATCTGACTTGGTTGTGAATTGTTTGCCTGGTGGCGACGTAATTGCGCCAGCACGAATGCCATGGGTTCTACTGATGTGTATATTAAGTCCTTTCTGACCTTTAAAGAAACGAATCTGGGAGCAATGTGGGCACTGTACGGAATTCTCCAGCGACAGCGACACAGACCTGGAAGCGACATTCTGAGAGGAGCCCGTGCTATTAGGATTCATCAAGTAAACTATTAAAAAACGCAATAGATAAAAACTTACGGCTACGATAACAAATAAAGTATTTAAAAAAACCGCTCCAAGTTTCGGCATACAAATTGCCCCATAAAGTTCCTGGGGGAAGCGGTGGTTTATAATTGCACATATAACTAGATAGTACTCATACACTGATAGCAATCACACTCGTAACATGATAGAGATTCACGCAAAATATTAGCAAAAACTTGAAAACAAAAACACATTTCTCAGCTGTTGTAGATTGACAACTGTCAGTCAAGCTGCCCGATGCGCACTTGCGCAGCAACGCGCCGCCGTGTAGGCCGCCGGCCGCCGCCGCAGTCTCCGCGGAGAAATTATGAATATGTTTCTTGTCTATGTTATTTGTTAAGCCTCTTGTGGTAATTTAAAATAAATAAATGGCAGAGAACAATTAATATTAATTTTATCTAACGGGAGCCATGTTTTCCCGTTGCTAAGTACATTTAAAATACATTTCATGAAATAAACATCTCGGTGAAGGACATTTTATATAGGGATCTTAGTCTATAACGCTTAACGTAACGCATAACCTGTTAAATTAAGAAGTCGTATTTTTACCCCGATCATATACTGAGATACGACTTTTTAAATTATCACGGCAGATACGTTCGATTTTATACCCCATAATTTTCATACCCCGGGCTTATATATGAAAATCGATTCTTAAGGAGTAAACTCCAAAAATAATCTCAAAATATAGACTTTGTACCTATTTCATAGTTTTACAAAGGGAATTCGACGAGATTATAATGGATACACGTTATATCGAGTAACGTGCTGTGCTGTTGTAGAAAAAAATCGAATAGAAGAGTTCTAAATCGATCTTGTTTCGTCCGATACGCAACTCTTTAATATATGTCGGGCAAAAACGTGCGGCAAGGTCAGCTTTGATTCAGTGATATCTATAATCTTTACTCTATATCTTGGATACATATCAGATAGATATCCTCCTGGTTAGATAGTCACGAGAGGCGTAGTCTCTCGCATATAAACGCTGCTTATATCATCTGTCAAGATGTATGAGGCCTTATGATGATACTCTTATCAGAATTATTTAAATTTGGAACTATGAAATTATTAGTAGTTAAGGGGAGTATTCGTTTATCGAGTATTGTTTACGAATGACTGAAAAGTTAAGCACTAACACGGTATTGTGATGAATAATGTGTTGAAATTGTTAATGGCGCCCAACATGGGGCCTGAACCCACGACCGACTGAGCTAGCCGGGATATTTTGTACCACTGAGATATGAGTGCAGTTAATGTACATGAAACATTTCACCATATCACGTAGTTGCGTAAAGGTCGACTTTAAGAACATTTCGACAGTCACGTCTATCGATTAAAAAAAAACGCACTTAAATCGGCCCATCCCTTTGGGTGCTACAATGCCATAGATAGACAGATGACCAATGACATTGGCACTGTCAATGCAGTTTGTATCGCAAATAATGTCCGTTATATTATGTTTATGAATTATGATAAAGCGAAGAAATTTCTAAATTGGGGATACCGTAATGCTTATACATTTTAGGTTTAAACGATATAACCAGTGTTCGGATTGGGTGTGCAATTTGGGTTGAATAACTTTAAATGCTATACTTAATATGGATATGCCTCGGGGATTTCCGGAAAACCCTTTTTTTGTGACATTATATAACATCGTTTAGAAGTGTGTTCTTGGGCTATAGACTTTATAGACTTTTGCAAGGCTTTTGTGAAATATAAGTAAATATATAAATATATATAAAGTAAATATATATAAGTTTTTGACTAGGTACGTAGGTACCTATATAAATACCGGATGAAAGTACAGGAGTAGAAAAACAATATTATTGATGCACGTATAATAATCCACCTTTTTTGTAACCGAGTAATATTTTGAAACGAAACCCATATTTTATTTTAGCTTTACGATTATTAAATTCCGGGATTAAGCAATATCCATATATTAATATTACATTACGAAGTCACGGGGAAATTGCACATCCTAATCCAAACACTAGCTAGTGTTAACTGTAAATTTATGAAACATGTAATATTTAATTATTTTAACCATTGATACAAATTGATAAAAATTAAACAATTTTTATCAGCTTGTATCAATGGTTTAATATAACTGTTATTTTTTTATGGTAAATTTTCGTTTCGGCTCCTTAGCTACGGATGTGATGTCTAGCTGCAAGCTATCAGTCAGCCGCCGCCGCGATGCCGCATGATGATACAAGCACAGCGAATCGATAAGTCGTTAGTGGACTGTGACTGTGAGTCGCACAAACCAATATATTTAGTAATACCTATAGTACATTTTGGGCCATGGAGAATATACGTACATGATGACGTCATCCTTGACGTATCCGTCAACGGCGACACCCTGTCAAATGTTTCTGGCGTGTGCGCGCACATGGCCCCTGAATCCCAGTTTTCAACCCCAGTGGCTCCAAGTAGCTTTCCTAGACACAGCTGCCACACCCTGGTAAACCACGATATCCCGTGGGCTAAGCCTGGTGAAGGGGGTCGCAGGTGTCTTTTGACAAATGCGGCTTTAGCTAGTCGACTCCCTGTAACTGTAACTGTAGCATGTCCTCATCGGTATACATACATGCATCATCATCAAAGGCCTTTCAGTCTTTATAGACTATACAAACAGGGTCATGTAGAAAAATAACACTTTTCATGGCGACCTTGGAAGATGTAAGAGCGGCCTGTGCACAGTGAGCAGGAACCAAGCTGATGTATTTTGGCACTTGAGAATTATACATTAACAAAAGTCATAAATTGTAATTTTACAACCCCAAAGATGTGATAAATTGATTGCATCTTACAGGAAGCAATCATTATGAACTATATGTAGACCACATATACGCATCAACTTGCATGAAAGTTTAGAAATCTCAACAGTTGGCGCTGTTACTAATGTAATAGGTGGAAGTTTGTGTCGTGCCATTTCTTTCACTCTAGAATTAAATTGTATTTGAATTAATAACGGTACGGTGTGACCCAAATTTTTACTTCAAAGTAATCTCGGATCGAAGTGAAATGAAATTGTTTGGTCCGCGTAGATTATTATTTATGATATGATGTAAGTTTCATTTCAAAAAGAGAAGTAATTAATATTTTAACTTGTTATTCTAGTAACTTATTGACACGCATATCGGGAGAAATCAGAACAGTCGAAAGACATGAAAATTTAAATATTTTGGACCAGCGTGATTTCGGTCACTACAGTCGTAATTTAGTCTGCGATTTATTTACTTTATAAATTTAATCAACATCTGAATTTTGATTCAATTTAAATTTGTCGCAAGGCGCAAATATTTTAGCGATTAATTTGCGCAATGATTGAATCAATGATTGCAGAAATGTATATATACCTATTTATTGTTAAAAAATATAGTGAACAAAGTAAGTATGTTGACTTTAGCTGCTTTTCTCTCTCATGTATGTATGTACAAATACAAATACAAGTACTCTTTATTGCACACCTCATAAAATATACAGGAGAAATACAATGCAAGAAATTACAATTAGAGGTAAACAACAGGCGTATGTAGTTCGTGATCGCTGAGAATGATATCCTGGTTTATATAAAGTAAAAAAAAAAACTGGTGATTAGAAATAAACTTCGTATAACGGCGATGAAACGCGAATGTGTCTTCCGTTTTCATGATAACTGACAAAAATAATTAGACTGGCCATAAAAAGTTAATTGAAGAATAACCATCAATGTACAATCAACTCTAACTTGTTCATACTTACCATGTTTCATGTTTGTGGATAACATTATTGCAATTTGAGTTTTTGTCATAATCTAAATAAATAGATACAGACTTTTTTAATTCATTTATAGTAGTTTATGCAACTGATACATAATAAGAAACACTCGTGTGATCCTATTATGAAACTCGTTAACACTCGTTTCATAAAACCACACTCGTGTTTTAAGGCCTAATTATGTACAGTTGTATACACTACTTTATCTAAACACATATCATAAGTACCTACTCTAAGATGGGTTCAGAAGCCATAAGGAAATGACCGGCACCACTAGTGCTACCTGTAAAATATCTAAAAACGACATATACTAATGCAGTAAGAAATAAATCTGAACAAATACATAAACAGATTATTTATTCTAATAGTTGTAATTTACATTTACATTGAAACAATATTTTCAACTAAAATGTGAATAACAATAAACTTTTCACAATTCTACTTTCGTAACAGCAAAGAACCAACAAACAAATGACAACAATAATGGCGGCAATTCGAACCTCCGTTAAGACGAATGTTTTTTTTTCTAAATCATATACAAACGAATGTATCCATATTCTCATGTCACTCGAGATCAAATGTCGTGCGGTTTTTATAAAAAAACATACTGAATTGACGTTTCGTATCGATAACAATATTAATATCGATGGATACTAGAATAGAGGCCAACTTGTGTTTTGACAGCTGTTCCTAATTTAAACTCGTAACCTTACAAAAATCTGTACTGTAATAACATTACAGTACAGATTTTACCTACTACCACAGACAAAAAAAAACTCATAGTAAAATTGGTTGTAATAATGCTGGTCATTTCCTACGATTTCTGAACGAATTTTAGAGCACTAATGATATGTGCGTAGATAAACGATAATTTAGTAGAGAATTGCATTACACTTACACATTTACTAACGTAACATCTGTACCCGCTGACGCTGACAATACCCTTTCAACCCTGTCGCATACCTAAGACAAAAAGTCAAATGTTTAGGAAGTAAATCAATCAAATATCAACAGAATAATATTAGTTAGGGTTTATTTTACCCTTTTAATAGTAAATTTAAAAAAATTCAGCCAATAAGAAGAAGAACAGTGGGCGTGTGTCATGGTCGACACGAATCTCTTTCCAAAACACGAATATTTTTTTCATGGATCACGAACTGTACTAAAAGTGTTAGAATGAGACCACTGACATGAGAATGGTTATAATCTATCTATATATATATATATAGATATATAGAGGCTACCTATCTTTTACATGAGTAAAAGGAAAACCTAGTAAACTAAACTTCCAAAATCTCACAAGTCACCTATTTGGATGCTGGTGTTTTCCGTGAAGCAAATTGCTTGTAAAGTTTACAGGCGAGTGAACCCACGGGAAAATGTAAGCTACAGCGACACAACGGGGTCACGTAAGTCATATCTGAACCAGTCAACTGAACTGATATGCGACGTGTCTATACCAGCGTACGAGATGAATATGATTACATGTACGTATATGTGTGGATATTGTGAAATGATATGAGACACAAATGTAGACTTACTAATTTACTTAAATGAAAACGATGGAATACAACCGACTTAACTTTTGAACGCAATCACCGAATGCACACTCCTCTCTCTTTAATTACCTCATTCCCTCAACGTCCTTGCTTTGCGTATTGTATGAAGAGTGAGGTGTACCGTACAACCCCGTAACTTCGCCTGGGATACATAACATCGCCTATTTTTATAAGAGTTTAAATTCCCGCCTAGTTTTTAAATTAGCTACAGTTGATGCGAGATTTGCGAGAATATCGCCATGCACAAAAAAGCACTTCTATTTAATAGTTTTAGTTTGTAGTAGTCTAAAAAATTAGACGGGAATATCAACTCTTATAGAAATAGGCGATGATAGGTATCCCAGAAGAAGTTACGGGGCTGTACGGTACTCATACACACACAGAGTATTACGTAGGTAAACATTTTTGCACTTTACCTAATGTTGAATGTGTTCTTCACAAATGAAAAAAATTATAATCTTCTTCACAAATGAAAAAAATCGAAAAGAAGAGTTTTAGATATTTAAAACAAACAACATTTTTTAACGGATAAGCCTTAACCCTTGGTATGTCGCAGCACTGATCAGTGCAACAGTGTAGGTAGCTATTTAAATCCTATGTAAACATATTAATATCATCGAGCTTCAATTTAATTGCCAAATTTTTGACATTACATACGAAGGGTTATAATACCTATAGTCTCACTTCAACCTCACGTTGCAAACGTTCCATTTAGCACCGATTTCCGATGCATCATGTCACCCTTTACCCTAACTCAGCGGAAAATTTATCACCCCTCTTCAACTCTCGATACCTTGAGGCAATTCGTCATAATTACCATTTATTCCGCTTTTGTAAGGCGCGTTAATAAGTAATTAATTATGATTTAGGGAGTGAATTTGCGAGTAAAACTAGTGATTAATTATGCGCACTGTAATTAGCTGTTTTGTTTAGCGTTTGGAGGAAAAGAAGGCGAGGCCGTTGAACTCGTCATAAATTTATAATCGGGGCATGGTTGTACACCGTATTTGCTGAATGGTTTATTATGCTTACCTTCTATGTATTATGCCTACAGTCTACCTGCCTGTGATAGTTGCGTTGGTTTATGGTTATGGTTGGCTGATCACGCAATAAATTAGTGACAAAGCATCTGTCACGTTTTCAAAAATGCCCCCTGAGGTGGTTTGAAAGCCCTGGAGCGATTTTGAAAAGTATTTTTACACTATAATGACCCGCTTCGGCCTTCACCTTCAGGCCGAGAAGCGGAATTATATTTATCTTAAAGTGGTATATATTTTATTTCATTGCATATGTTTGAGAAAAGCACTATACATGCCTAGCCGTGAAAAGGGCTTGCCGGCTTCGTATCACTATCCGTACCTACTCACTCGGCAAGTCCTTCTTTACCGGCGTCTGCAGTAATGTCTCTCAGATAGTAATGTCAAAACCCCGTATTAGTTTGACATTACTATCCGAGAAAAGTTAAGTCGAATACAGCCCCAACAAAATAGCAGTATTATGGGACGTGAACGGAAAAGAATAAGACGGAGCTTCCTTTTATCTTCGGTTCAACTAACTTTATACTTACCTTATAAAGCCTGATCAGACATATATGAGGACTGTCAAGAGGGCGCTATTTATAAGTTTTACATGGCAACAATTTTGCAACCAATAGCAAACATTAGTTATAATTCCCTGTCAGTTTCTCTATGTTAACCTCGTAATATCATTTAATGGAATGCACTCTTTTACTGACTGTTATTCTTGTAGTAAACACATGTACACTTTATTAATAATCTTACGTTCACGACTGTGAATGGTTTTCGGCATTTTCTTTGGATAATTTTAAATGTTTGTCTTTTAAAGAAGTCACCACGAATGACTTTGACATTGTTGACAAACCATCATAAAATCATTGCCAGTGTAAGAAATTAGCTCCAGTGAAATTCCGCAATATAGCGCATCCTCATAGTTATATGTCTGGTCAGGCTTTACAATATTATACACTATACGCATGACACTGCGGGTAAATGTATTATGCACATAAAGCTTACAGTAAAGCCTTTAGGTTTCAGATAAGTATATTTTGTTTAGTTTTCCTTCTCTTGCGCTTCCCATTGAATGGTTTACGCGCGATATACATAATTTATAGCAGCAACTGTCCACGATTTACCTGCTAGTCCAGTAAGATTGCGTTTTAACTTTGGATAATTTGAGTTTTTTAGATTTTTGTTTGAGTGCATTTTGTTGTGTTGAGAGCTAAATTAAAAAATTTAGAAGATCTAGTTTTTTATTTTTCCCCTACCGTCTGGCGAGATGGTAGTCAACTGTTTTCAGTTTAAATCCGTCTAATAAATGACCCAAGGCACAAGTGAATGAGTCACAAATGACCTCTGCTGCGTTTCTTTGGTAAAAATATATTTAAGCAACATGCATTGAGTATTAATGAGTATATTAGCTATGCTAGGGTTAATTTTGATGATAAATTTCCATAATTTCACATATCCAAATATCGAGAAATTATTATTAGGCAATCACATTTAAATTGTTTTATGTTCCAAATTGTTACCATAATATAAAATTTCATTATATCTTTTTTTCATTAAAAGAAAACAAACAATTTAACAAAATTTTAAGGTACCAGTACCGACTGCATAAAGTTAGATTTTCGAAAACTTCGAAAATAACTTCCATAATATATCATCATTCATCCATACGCTAAAATTCAAAGATTCTAGAATTGTCAAAAGTTGACTTTCTTATTCAGTCTAATTTGATCGGACTATACCTCCATATATCTCTTAGCATTACGTCAAAGAAATACCAGCTTAACAGCACACGATCGAGTTTCAACTCTTTTGAAGCGGTCTGTGGTTGAAACTGGAATGTTCCCTAAGGTCCCAGGTGTAGTCCGGACTGAATGGAAATGATAATGAACCGGTTTCTTTCAGGGTGTATGGGACGTCCCTTGGGTGAATACGGTGAATTAAACTGGTCTCAATTAGAACGCACTTGTTTGGTGTTGATTAGTGTGGGTCTTAATGAGACAGTTTTGTGCTTGTTTTGATAACGGCTTAGTGTAAATTGAAATAAAATCTTAGGATTTTGAAATAAATTAGTAACTTGTATTAAGTATATTAGGTGCAGTTAACTTAAAAATCAGCTAGATATTATTTACTTTATATTATCTGTGGCATTTGTTTGTACTTAATGTTTACTGAAGTAAAGTGTTCAGATTCTTTGGGGCTGATTGTATCTGCAACGCAATAGGGGTGTAGACCGATGATGAATTATACAACGTGCTGGAGTTATTTGAATGAAATTAGCTCAATATGTCATGAAACAAAGAACAAAAACAAAATCAAACATATTTTCTAAAAGCTTTTATTTCGGTAAACGCTCTAAAAAGAAGAAAATAATTATTTCCTTAAAATTTTTAACTATCTACTTATAACCTCATTATATACATTTGATATGATAATAAAAGCTTGTCGCGAGGTTTAATTACCTATCAGTATTTAATTAAATTGAAATTGATAATACATATAATAAACTTAGCAGATCAATTTACATAATTAAATTGGTACTAGTTTATTTACAAATCGCGTGACAAGCTTTTATTATCATTTCAATTGTATATAATGCGGTTGTTACGAGTTGATAGTTAAAAAAATTAAGGAAAAAAATATTTTTTTCTTTTTAGAGCGTTTACCTGAATAAAAGTTTTTTTTTGCATTTTTTGAAATAGGTGACTTCAAATTTGAGCATTTTTTTAATTAGAAAATAAATTTTGAAGTTGTTTTTAGAATCCTCATTTTTATAACCATAAAAAATGAAATCGATTGACATCCTCAAAAAAAAAACTACACACTTAACTAGCTTAGTAGGTATACTTACAACGAAGTATGTATATTTGGTAAAAGAAAGGCTTGATGGTAAATTGCTTGCTAATATAGGTAGGTACATTTCTTTACACTAACACTAAATGATAATACTTTCGGAAGAAAATTGTATAGTATCCGACGAGAATAAGGCTCACTATTCTCATAAATTCATAATTAAGAAGAAAATCACTCATCGTACTGAGGAACTTTGAGTCATAGACCAGTAAAACTGTAAAATATTTGTTTCTAAACGCGATCAAAATGATACTCTGGTGCTATTTTTTGAAGATTACACGACAGTTGTATCGTTTCTAATCACAGGTAAAACGAAACAAATTACCCACAACCTCGCGACAGCCACAACCGAAAGATAATTTATAATGGCAAATCCGCTTCAAATTTCTCGTGCAAAAAGATCCTCAAGGGCCTGTCACGAAACAACGGGACGGACATTTCCATACAAAAGCTGTGAGTTTTGTTCGCGGCGAGGACATAAATCTTGGAGCTGACAGCTCTCCAGGTGTACCCCGCGCTGAATACAAATGATAATGAACACGGTGGATACCGGACAGATTGGAGTTTTAAACGCTGCGTTTTTGGAGTTTACTCCTTAAGAATCGATTTTCATACGAGTATATAAGCCCGGGGTATGAAAAATATGGGGTATAAAATCGAACGTATCTGCCGTGCTTATTTAAAAAGTCGTATCTCAGTATACGATCGGGGTAAAAATACGACTTCTTAATTTAGCAGGTTATGCGTTAAGCGTTATAGACTAAGATTCGGATATAAAATGACCTTCACCGAGATGTTTATTTGATGAAATGTATTTTATATTTAATTTAATATGTCAATAAATATATTGCATATGGGTTGCCTAACAAATTTTAGTCCAGGGTATGTTTAATTAATAATAAAAAAAAAATGTTTTAACCATTTCACCGGTTTGATTAATATTAGATAAATTCTATACCAATCGAAAGTATGAAGCCCATAGAATATGCAAACGTTAGGTTGACTATTTTTTTCCCGTCACAACTATCGGGTAGCCAGGTACAAACAGGTAAATCTATACCTATTAGCATTTTGCAACGGTCTGATTATTGAATTGAAATTAAATAAAATTAAAGATTATTTTATTATGAATTTATCTAATAATCAACCGGTGAAATGTTAATTTTTTTTTTTAATTTTTAACTAAACATACCCTGTACTAAAATTTGTTAGGCAGCCCATATGCAATATATTTATTGACATATTAAATCCATACTATACTATTAATATTATAAATGCGAAAGTGTGTCTGTCTGTCTGTCTGTCTGTCTGTTACCTCTTCACGCTTAAACCGCTGAACCGATTTAGATGAAATTTGGTATATACATAGTTTCAGTCCCGGGGAAGGACATAGGATACTTTTCATCGCGAATAAATTAAGTGTTCCCGTGGGATGAGCGGGTAACACCGCGGGGCACAGCTAGTTAAATATAAAATACATTTCATCAAATAAACATCTCGGTGAAGGTCGTTTTATATGGGATCCTATACTATAGATATTTGTTTATTGGTGAGTTTTGGTTGTCAACCGATATTATACAGGATGACCAATTTAGATCGGTCTTCCACCTGTATAATCATTATGTGCAATAAACGTATTGAGTATTGAGTATATATTTTATAATCGTTCTTAAGGCCAGGCGCGCACCACGATTTTAGTCGCGCGATAATTTTGTCGCATAAATGCAAGGGTTTAAATATGAGAGAGCGCGCACCACGATTTTCATAAACCCATAATTACGCTTATTTCTGCGACAAAATTATCGCGCGACTAAAAAAAATCGTGGTGCGCGCCTGGCCTGAAGAGTAAACTCCAGTCGTGCGTCGGAGCTGACACACACACTTTTTTTCTGACGAGCGTTGTTAAGGGTGTGATCTAATTTCCATTACTTTAAAATGTCTAGATTTAGATTTAGATTTCTTTATTATTTATAATATAAAATATCATTATAAATTACGCTAAGTAAATTTATATGCACTTATACTAATAGGTAATCTATTACAATAATAAAAACAGCGAAATTAATTACAAAACAGATAAAATAATTACAAGTCATTTATTTTATTTTTTAACCAAGTACCAAATTACAAGTCATTTCTTTAAATAATTGAGAATACATGAATACTAATAAAATAAATAATCTATTACAATAATAAAAACAAAAATTAATATTACAAGTCAAAATTTAAACGAATTGAGTTAAAAATGTTAAAGAATTATTATGTAATTAGGATTATGTAATAGACAGTGTTTTATCTTACATGTCCTTAAAATTTGTAAATTCTATAGGTACAATTAATATATTTTTAGTTGAATATTTCACTATATTTACAGTCTCCTACCCGTTTTTCATTATGTGAATAAACTTAATTTATAATTTGTGACACAAACTAATCTGTACTGTGGAACGAAACGATTGCGATGAACATTTTTAAAACCGAGCGTTTTTTTAATTTTAACCACCGCGTTTGTCCATCATTGCGTGCACGCAACTTTTCTGTTTATATTAATGTTTTCGGAAAACGAAAATATATCCTAATGAAGTACGGCGCGACGCATGCAGATGAGCCCCTGAACTTGAACGTATGCCGGATATCTCATGTCGTTTGAATTGAGAATACGAATAAATTATGATACTTTATGAAACATGTAATGTATAATTTTTTTAAATGTGAGTGGACACCACATTTTTTTAAAATATTAAACCATTGATACAAACTAAAGATCAAAGCACAAAATAAATTGAATTTTGAACAGCCAAATGTTTACCACAAAATGCATTTAATACCGTTCCAGGAATTCGCAACAACACAACTTAAAACCGCATTCACCCGAGTACAGTTCGTGAGAAATAACGTTTTTAGCTTCAGTTTTTCACCCGACCCGATTTCTTTCTACCGATCCCATAACATAATTCATGATTGCAGTGTTAACATGATACAAAGACTTACAAACATGACAGCCAAAACCTAACATATAAACAACTCCTTTAGACAGGTGCACAAACAACAGATTTGCAGCATTTCAATACAAATCCAGTCCAATCTAATCCTTGATTCACAAGAAATAGAGTTCAAGTCGTTGTTTTTGGTTGGTAAGAAGTAATACTTGATGGAAGGTAAGCCTGTTTTGATTTGTGGCTATGAACAAGTCGCCATATTTTATGGTTTCCTGAAGACAAAAGAATAATGTTGCACATAAAGTATCTAGGCTCACATTATGTCCTATTTTTAGGCCATTGAAATGCAACCTGCGTATGCAATGTGGTGTATAAAGGCTAAGCGGTTTGTTTTTTATTTACTGTTGAGGCAAATGAGGTTTCGGGGTTTTGAAAGTATTTGCGGAGTATTTCGCCTGGTCGTTAATTTGGCTTGCCCTCATTCTGTTTTAGCAGTACATACCTACGCATTTGTAAATACGCTAGTTATAAATATTTACTGTTTTTTTTTTATAAATTAAGGAGGGGAATTGAATAGTAATCGAATATTTATAACCTATTCCTAATTTTTAGTGTCGTAAGCTCAGCGGAGCTGTATCATTATGCCAGCGATACCTGTCCGTTAAAAATCACAGGGTATGTTACTGATATATATGAAATTAATAGAATAGAATATTTTTTATTACACCCCTTAGCGGGAAATGAATACAAACAAACACAGACTACACGTTAAATTCACTAGATGGTCAATGATGTGGGTTTGTCTGAGTTTTTTGTGGTAGAGCACCCTTGTTGCATGAGTCCTGATTCGCACGTGGTTTTAAATTTTAAGTGGATCTATTATAAGCAAGCAGAAATCTATTTCAGGGGCACTTTATTAATTTTTGATTTTTTAGATGACGACTAATATTTATAACAACGTTTATATAAAAAAAAACCAGCAACTGTAACTCGAAAAAGTGTAGGTACCTAGAATGAATCTGTATTTTCCATGGTATAATAAATTAGACTATGGTATTTTCCAGAGCTGTTCCGTATTAAGTCAGCTAAGTCTAATTTGAACTCCGAAGAATGTAGACTATTTTAAAATTAGAACATTAAAATAACGATTCGAACTTGATTGAAGCGATTGATTTAAACAATCGTAGAGCGTGAATCATGAAATGAGAGTTGAGGACTTGTGGATATCTATCCATAATTAGCCTAAACCTAATGGTGCGTACAAGCGGCGAGGGCTATAATATTCTGTTTTAATCACGAGTCATCTGACTTATTATTAGGTTTAGGCTTAGCAACCTAAATATTGAGGTGGCTAATTACACAGAAGAAAGGAGTAGGAAAATAAGGCCTGATTCGTAACGCATCCACCAAATTAAACTTCAAATTTTTATTTCCACTAAACATCGCTAAGAACCATCTTAATAGGCAAGAGTCGTGATTATAAGTAACCGCAACCAAATTTGTATATGGGAACCTACGATGCCAAAGGCAAGCATTTACAGCCACACACTCATCCTACTTTTTAACAACCTACTTTTCAACAACCTACTTTTCAACCAACTACTTTTCTTACCCAGGATGAAAAAGAAAATTCTTATTCCAAAACGTTAAATATGTAACCGAAAATACTGGCCGAAGTAAAGCGTTGAAAACAGAACCACTTAAATTCAAAATTCGAACGCGCGATAAGGCGGCGGACTCACGAACGGTGACCGGTTTCGCGGAAGTCGCTTCCGTTCCACGATCGGCATTATTCATGTTCCCGCCATGAATGAATGAATGAATGAAAACTTCCGCTCACTCGGGTACATGGACAAACTTTGAAGCCATGCATTGGGTGAATATGTTTCCATAATGCCTTAGGATGTAAAGTTTATGAGGTTTTGTTATGGGACTTGTAATACAGGGCTTTTATACTGGTGACAGAGCGGCACAGTTATGTTTAAATTTGTAATTTATACCACGCTTCTTGATTAACATTGTGCTAGTTTAAGAGAAAAGGTATTTTCGTTATACGTGTAATTTGGTTTGTACTTCAAATATCAATATTTGCATACAAAACTGGTGTTTAATGCCAAGCCACTCTATCTTACGAGGCAAGTGAAATTAAATAAATATAAAAATTACCTATGTCATCAGTTCATACCATCATCATCAAATCAGCCTAAAATGTCATCTTCTAAACAACGATCATCAAGACTTAAGAACGAGCCATACAAAGACTTCTTACGATTTTGACCAAACGGTAATAATGATAATGAAAATATATAATGTGCTACTTATAGTTGTTACTTACTGTCGTCTACTAATATAAACAGTGTGCACAAATCCTCATAGTTGAAGCAACAAATCAGGAGCTCAATTATAAACAAAATTACCAACAAAACAATTTTTTCCGACAAATCCTCGGAAGCCAGTGATAAAATTACCTCATTACTATGCCTCTCCTTTCAACACCACCCTTTATTTAAAACCGTCTCTAGTAATGACAATACTTAACTCAAAACGACACAAGTGTACACTCAACTTTATTCTTAACTATAAGAGTATACCCGTTCATTTCACTTGCCCTAGGTACAAGTGAGACAAAACATTTTCGCATTCCAAAACTCACTGTAACAAACTCGTATCTCATTATAATTCCAATTTCAAATAGAATCTTATGCAATGTAATGAGAGTATAAATTTCCTGAGAAAATGAAAAATTGAGGGAGTTTTCGTAGCATGTCTTCCAACATTGGGGATATCAGGTTTACGGCTGTTTTGGTTTTAAACCAAAGTCAAATGCAATGAGGAATGCAAAGTCGGTACAAGATATGACGTTTCCTCCCGATTAGGGTGCCTGGTACCGGTAATAACGTGATAAAGGAAAGGGGGACAATTTGAGCGAACGTGGTATAAATTAAACATAACATTATCAACTTGATGCAGTGAAGTGTACTTGTTGAGCGTTCTTTGTTTTGATGAAAATTAAATGGAACAGTTGTTTTGGCTGTATTTGAAATCGGTTTCTAAAAGAGAATACAACATTTCACTTTTTAACCAAGCATTTTCCGATATAATCAAATAAAGGATAAAACAATAACTATTACCATATTTTTTCATTTTCGGAAACGTCCCAATTTATACGATGTAATCATTGTGTCGCTAAGCTTACTTTTTTATTCACAATAACCAAACATCTCTTAAAGCTCAGTTATCGGAAGGGCCATTTTTTATTTGGTTCGTATGTATAAGACTTGCTTTCCCTTTATCTCTTCAATCTTCCCTCCTTCAAAGATTTTGATGTAATCATTGTGTCGTAAAGCTCACTTCGGTCACTTCATCATTTATTCACAATAACCAAACATCTCTTAAGGATCAGATTTCGGGAGGCCCACTGGCCCACGCATTATTTATTAATTAAGGGTATCAATGTTTATGACAGTCGGAGGGTCTATTCAATTGGCGGACAAGATTAGCTTGGCTCCCTGATTAATTTCAAATGAACCTCCCTAAGATATCTAAGGTGAAATCTTTGGAGCTATTGTTGTTTTGTGGATCTAATTGGGAACTCGGAATGGAAATGTCAGTGAAACGTTGTGGGGAAGGGCTGTCAAGTCACAGTTGTTGATTTTAAACTTTGAACGTGTTCGTTGTTTTTACTTTGAAGAGGAAAATTGGACACCAAGATAACCAATAGTTTTTTAATTTTTAATAAATTTACAATTATTACTTCTGATTTCTATTACAGACACAAATATGTGGGGTCTTCCTTTGGAGATTCATGGTCCAGGCATAGCGCAGGCAACGGAATAACACTCAAGTTTTAACGTCTGATAGTTAATATATTCACACACTTGAATCAAAATCACACCAAAATACTTAATGATTACACTGAAATGTAAACAGATTAAGTTTAAAATGGAAACCTGGTGACTTTATTGGTAAAATATGGTATTTTACAATAGGTCAATGATCAGTGATCACCTTCAAAAAAACTCATCTAAACTATAGTAAGCAAGGCCTAAGAGCAAGTTTGTTTGTAAATATTATGTCACTAATGGCTTCTTTTATGTTATTTGGTACTTAGTTATAAATTTTGCGCCCAATTATTATTTGTGATTTGGTTTATATACTCGTAGTCTCTACTATTTGTTATTTCTAAATATACCCATTCCGTATTTTCATTTAAAATAACTAGTTCTAATGATCTTCGAGTAATTTATATGACCTAACTTTAAAATTCCAAATTGAATCAATCCTTAATATCAGTCTTAGCGAGCAGTCGTGGACCCAAGCTTCTTTACCAATAAGGAACGGTGGGTTGGGTACCCGTACAATATGTTCTATTGCTCTGCCGGCGTTCTTATCTTCAATCCATAGCACCTCCGATCTCGCAGGTAAAATCCTTAAAGCCGATATGGCTGCAAACTGCGAGATCGCATGCTTGGCTGAAGCTAAGAACGCGTGGCTGGCTGGACCGAACCCAATTTTACCGGATGCACCCAAAAAACAAAGGGCCTGGGACACTCTAGCTTCTGACGCAATTCTGGAATCACTAATTCTCAATTCCTCTGGCAGAGACAGGGCGAGGCTGCTGGCAGTGTCCCGGCCAGAATCTGGACACTGGTTACACGCCTACCCTTGTCCAAACGCTGGTACGTATATTGACCCCAACACCCTACGCATAGCGGCAGGTCTCCGACTTGGTGCAGACGTATTCGAGGAACATGCCTGCACCGCCTGTGGAGCCAACGCGAATCGCCTCGGTCACCACGGTCTCGTCTGCTCATCGGGCGCCGGCCGCCACTCTCGCCATGCCGCTCTCAATGACATCCTTAGAAGGGCGCTCGTCAGCGTCAACGTCCCAGCTGCCCTCGAGCCTCAGATTGTACGGGATGACGGCAAGCGCCCCGATGGGATGTCCTTAATACCATGGAGGATGGGGCGCGCGCTGGTGTGGGACGCGACGTGCGCAGACACACTAGCGGCATCCTACCTCCCGGCCACGAGTAGGCGGGCGGGCGCGGCGGCGGACGCGCGGGAGCGGATCAAAGTCAGTAAATACAGCTGTCTCGGCGCCCAATACGACTTCATCGCTTTTGGCGTCGAGACACTTGGTCCGTGGGGCCAGGGTGCGCGTGGACTCCACAGAGAGCTCAGCAAGCGCCTGAGGGAGGCAACAGGGGACCCACGCGCGGGCAGTTTTCTCGCGCAAAGGCTTTCCATAGCCATACAGCGTGGGAATGCTGCCTGCGTCATGGGCACCCTACCGAAAGGTCTTAGTTTTATAAATATATTTTAATCTTAGTTTAATTTTTAGTTTTAATTCCATAAATTTGTTATTTGTAAATTTTATTTTTGACCCATAATAAATGTTTTTAGTTATTCAAGTGGTTCATTTTTCACAAAGTATTGCCAAATTTCAAACCAATCAGGTTGTGCTTCAAGGAGAGCAAATCATTTTGTCCCAGTAATTGCAGACATTGTTAGTGTGCCTACAGTCACTAATTGGAGATCACTTCTCGGCCACTCGTATTGTTCTTATTTGGGTATTATTGTTATTCCCTATTAGTTGAAATATCTGAGGAAGACAGTCTGGTTAACGACTTCTTTATGAAATTCCTATGATATTTTCGTTCCGAAAGGAAAAGTCATGTTTTCAATTCAATAGACGTCAGGTAAACAGTACTCTTTAACCGTCACATCATCCAATTTCCGTGTTGCACGTCACAGATTTTCACGTCAAGATTTCACGACGACGTATTATTGATGTTTTAACCATACGTTGCTTAGTTAGAGCTGTCTATAAGGTGCGTCAAAGCAATTTATTGCTTATAACCTTGATTTGCTAATCCGTGATGAACTAACGTGGCTAACCCGCTATACTGTATTTTTTATTCTGTATTTTCATTCAATTAAATTATAAGGTGCGTTTCACTTAGGTAGTGTTCCAAACAGTTCTGAGCCAGCAATGTAAACAAAATGTTCGTTAAGAACACTATAATCACGCATCTTTAAAGTATGTATGTAAACCCAAACACAAGTTTTAAAAATACAATGATATGAAATATTACATGTACAAAGGCGAACTTATCTCTATTTGGGATCTCTTATAGTTAACCTTTGAGTTAAAGTTACATTAGATGCCGTGATATTTGCAAAATATAATTAGTTATCTTCCAACAGGGCATTTGGATAAAATTTTCCCAAAATTAGGATTAGGATTTAGGATCTAATTAAAATGGGCTAAAATAGGAAATGTAATGTGAGTTTATGGGATGTATAAAATGAAGTGAACTAATGATATATCGAATTTGAATACCGGAACCGTATTTTAACGGCATTATCATAAATTGCTAGACCAAATTAATGTAATATTAATTGCTCATCTATATTAATGTAATCTGATAATGCACCAATTATCGTCATTGTTCAAATTTTTTCGGAACTGAGCACTGCATTGAGTTTCATGAATACATTATATAATTTGATTACATTCTAGGTCCATGGAAGTGTGACAGCCAAGCCAGCAAAAGAGGCAGTGAACTGGCTCTGTTTCACAGAAATTAAATGTGATAGGTATTTTATGTCACAATTGTTTAAAAAAGCATAATTTACACTAGTGTTGCTAACCCTTGACTAATTTTTGAGATTTTTTGTATAGTAATATTACATTTAGCATCTTCGACTAAACTTAGCTAAAACTATTACGGAAATAATGTCAAACAGCCGGAAACAGTTCTAATATTCTGCTAGCAAATGGGTACCGCTAAACGTTCCATGGTTTATTATTTATATACATATTGTATACGTACATTATTATAATCAAAAGTTGTTGGAAAGAAATTGCAATAACAAATTGCAATTGCAATTGCAAATACGTAGTTAATAAGAATAACGTACCTAATTCTATGTTGCTTATTTCTTGTACATTTTATTAGCCAACAACGGCAGTACCGACTAATTATTGTATTTTTTGCGCAAAACGTAAAACAATTTATTAACAATATTAAATTTATTTGCTGCTAAAAATATTGTGTACGTTCTTTCACAATATCAAACTAGGTGAATAAACTTGGGCGTTTTTTTACATTATAGGTTTTCGATGGAAGTGTTACCCACTAGTGAAATTGAATTAAACACCGTTGATTAATTATAATTAATTTGATTAAAAATGCATTCCTTAATTACTATTTTTACTGTTGTTTGACAAATGAATTGTGTAAACACTCATATTCAAATTACGTATACTATTATTTTAATGGGTAAGTACCTAATGCAATAGTTTTAATTAAATCTTGTAAGAAACATACAAGATTACCAACGTAAAATTAAAACTTAATCACTTGTGTTAATAAAAAAAAATATTCAGATAAGTTTTTGGTTGGGAAGAAAACCGTAAAAATTAAAGGACCTAATGCAGCTATTAGCAGCTGACGAGAGGGATTCAGTAATAGGAAGGAGTGCGATGGAGTTATATCCTTACCGCTGCATCCCTCTTGTCAGTGACTAATTTATTTAGCAAAGTAAAACAAGGTTAACTTTTATTTTGACGATAAACTTGCGACAAAAATCGATAAAGTAAGTACGTATCATAATTTTAGGCTTTTTTCTTAAAATAAAAATAGGTCCATATGACCAATTCTTTCCATTTAAATAAAATAAAGTCATCGCGCCAAAGTACGTAACTCGAAACGTCGGAAAGGGTTGTTTAATGTCGCAACTTTTATTTTCCCAACAGCACTTCGCATAATTCTCACTTCTGAACGATTCTAATAAATGACCTTTTGTGGAGGGAATGACAGTGACACAACTGGAGGAAATTAAAGATTCTATCTACGTAACGAACTCGAGAGCATTAAACAAGACACAACTTGGAGATTTGCGACGTGAACAGCGTTATGAAGTCTGGGTACAGAGTTTAGAGTTCATATTCGTTAGTATAATGAAAAGCTAGAATTCAGAGGGATTTCTTTGAAGTTTGAAATTTGATGTCTGTCGAACTGTCTCGTTCATCTAAATACAGTTCAATATGAGAGCGAGGGGAATGGCATGATACGAACATCGAATTTGGTACTTCTGAGTAACTCCTTAGAACTTTTGACTACCTACGTACGTTTTATCGTAAAGACTGAAGTGAGCGGTCAGGGAATGAGTGGTCAATTGAGGAGAAACTTATCTTTTGATGACATCTTTAGAGAAGTTTGGCGGAATATAAATGTTTTACATACCACTTAAGTTTTTTATGATAAATAAATAAATAAAAATAAATAAAAAAATTAACTAAAAGAGACAGTAGCGACACACTTGAGCAACTTAGAATGCTCTTTGTAGTCTCAATAAACATGTTATCTTAAAAATAATATGAACCTTGTTAGTCAACCTTCCAGTGCCTAGATGAGTATTATAATGATTGTAACATAAATATAAATTGTTTCTTAATAATTATATTAGGTAGGTCATACGTATGTACAATGAGTGAGCTGTAGGTATTCTATGTCAGACAGTTTCGATTTGTGTACAAATGATTAAAGAATTTGTTTACAGGTACTACTAGTACTTATGTCCGTTAGCGGCGGAATTTTGCCCAAAAACAGACGCCTAGTACACAAATTGTATAATAACAAGCGCAAAAACAAAAATGGCCAAACACAGATTCAGATCCTAAAATTTCGTAACGATTGGTTATGTTTTCGAGGAGGAAACACTTAATAATTGAGTATTATGCAGAGGGAAATGAAGAAAGAGTTGGTTGGAGCACAATCTGTATTGACAGGCAAAAGGCGAGAGACCTTAAAGACAGTGTTCTTATTAGAAACTTCTATAAACATGAAGGTTTATTAGAAACAGACGCAAACGAAACCTCGATTTGTATGAAACAATTAGCAGAGATATCTCCTCTTAAAACTCATATACTAAAATAGAAGTATACCGTCGTAAAGTATTTGGACCATTTTTTCTAAAGTTGTACACCCCACTTTTTTTAATCAGTTTTTTTATCCTAATAAGATCGAAAGAGCTCGTGATTCTGAGTAGAAAATACCCAAAATAGCGAAAATTAAAAAAAAAGGTGGGGTGTACAACTTTAGAAAAAATGGCCCATTTTGAACAGATGTCATCGAATTTAGTCCCAGATTCTAGTCATCATCCACTGCGTGATATAAAGAATGGTCCCCAGGGAACACCAACCGTACTCAGCGGACTTCAGCTACCTGGGGGGGTATTCGACCAATTTTAGAGATATAATGGAGATCTCTCCTTTTCATCGCCATCCGTCACTTTTGACGTGTGCCTACTTGACAAGTGGCGATATCCCTAGAACATCGCAACTTCGTCAATTCGGACGCGCAAAATTTTCGCTTCCTTTGTATGTGACGGCATAAATAACAGGCGCATACTTTAAATTGACCGCGTAGTACGTGAAATTAGTCCGTTACGTTTCGTTCAAAACAGAAATTTATATACATGAATAACATTTTTGACAATCATTATCGTCTTCGTATTTCCAAAATTGAGATGAGATATGTCACTTTTAAGCTCATCGCATTTAAATGACAGTTCCATGGCGATATAACTGTTATCTAATGGAGATTTGACGTTTGGCGATATCTCAAACGGCATTCTAGAATTGGGCCCCTGGTCCCCTGGTAATTCTGAATTTCACATTTTATGCACGCTTCTACACACATTTTCTTGCTATATTTAATTGTTGTTTTTTTGTGCAATAAAGAATCTTTTTATCTTATCTTTATCTTTACCTTTACCAGATCATCGGTCCATGTGGTGGCTTACCCACGCTGCGTGTTTGCCACTTAAGAGCTCGGTGGGCTCAGCGGCTCCGGGAGCTAATTCAAGTGTAGGTACTTTGAGATATCGCCAAAAAAGCCATGTTTCAGATATATCTCTGGCATATTGCATTTCACTTTCATTATAACGAGACGTTCGTGATTCGAGAATATTTCATGTGACTACCCGGTCAAGTTAAGTATGCGCCTGATATCTATGTCGCCGCATTAAAATGAGGTGAAGAATAAACACAACTGGGTTGGGGAAGTGGCAATGCTACTAGATGAATAGCCACTTCGGATATGGAATTAGGACTCAGATTCTAGTGAAATGAGAAAATAATGTCATTCATAAATAAGGTCAGTGCTCTGCTCTCAGCCGTCACTGAAGAAAATTAGTTTAGATAATTACTTTCCCACACTGAGCGAGAGACGCCATTTTTTCTTCAGAAGGAATTGAAAAAATAAAACATGTAGGGAACGGTACTGTCAAAGTGCAAAATATATTGTAAGGGTTGGTTTGCAGAAACCAAAGACCATCATTATCATTTTATGTCTTCTTTAAAATTCACTCAAAGAAATACAATCACTAGATGGTGATTATATGGAACTTGAATAACGAATATGGTTTTGATGATTTTCGAATACATTTTCTGATGACAAAGGTAAGTAATACATTCGTGAATAAAACTCCATTATTGTTATTTAAGATTTTATTATTGAAATGAGAATAATTTACATTGTAAAAAATACACAGACTCCAATAGTTATTACACTAAGGTTAACATTTTAGCTTTAATTTTTGGCTCTATTTTACAATCTCCTATAGCTTAATCTCATTTCTGAATAATCTAGAATTCTTTGACGTTATAGTATTTTTTGAGAAGTTTCTAAACTAGAATTTCATTTTGTCTAAACTCACACATTCATTCCACCCTTTAGATATATTATTTTGGCTTTATACGATTGTTTTATAAGTTTTAAAATTGAGTCGTGAAATCCGACCTTTATCTGTTAATTGTTAAGCATTTAGTTTTTTTTTCTTACCATGTGGCTTTACAGTCGATAATATAATAACGTACAACGCATTGAAAAACAGCGTCCATATAAGTATAGACATGATATTCAACCACCCTTCAACGGGAAAACCCAGTAGCAATCGATACACCATTCCATGACCAATATGTATGACTGTTATGCTAAAACAATTAAAGGGCTAAGGGGAAAAACTGACCAAGTCATTCTATTTCAAATTGAGATGGTTAGTGGTGAGCTGCAAAATTACTAAAATCGGGGTAAAACTCACTGGATTCCGTTTTTTTATACTGTTACGCACGCCAAACAGCCAAAACGCGATTTCACAACTTCAATCGTCTAAACTTGAAATTTTTAAAATGTTTTTAAGCCAGCTTTCCTCTTAGCCATGCAATCCAGTTACTGCGTTATTCCAAGCGACAGTGCGTTATTTTCGATTAAAACTCACGCTCGTAATATAATCATACATAGTTATACATAATGTTAAGTTTGTACAGTAAACGAAAACCACTGCAAAGCCGTACTAATCCAATACTTCAGCTTGAATATACTGGACCAACAGTTAAGCTACAGTTGAAAACTACGAGTACAGAAACACAGGGCGCTAATTCGAGTGCATGAGATATAGCAAATAAGCGACATCTCCGATTAATCTCAGACAACGACCTGTTATTAATACGAGCCACATAAAATGAAATTTCACGTTACTAGTTTGCACCTGACATCTATGACGTCGCATCCATATGCGAATATTTAGCAAATATCAAAGTGGTGATATGCTGAGAATATAGCCTCTTTGGAGATATAGCGAGATAATGGAATTACGGCCCAGTTCATACTTCAAATCTATCGAAGTTTTAGAGAAAATCATGACTACTTTTTAGAGAAAATCATGATTTTATTCAGCCTGCAAAGCGCAGTTTGATGCACTTTTTTTTATTATGACGAATCTCTATAGTCAAACTTTTCTTTAATTATATCAAATTACATGCCTCATGGTGGCGTGTGCACATGATTATGTAGTTCATTATATAATCTTCACAAAATATTTGCTTAAAACGTGATAGTATAAAATGTTATAAGTAGCAATCTATTGTTTTTAAACGGTTACTTCCAAATAAATAAGGGAAAGTTTTCCATAATAAATATCGCTTTTTTTCTTTCCTCCAATAAGAATACGCATGGCAGACAGCTATTACTTACAAGGATGTTCAAACAAACAAGACGTATTTATCATTCATGGTCGAGACGGATTAGATTCCTGAAAACTTTACCAGAAGTTTTCTTGAAACATTGGATACATTCGTACGGATGGAATAGAAATATGTGAGTCGACTAAAAACCAATAAGTTCATCCAAATTAAGCCTAGATTTTTTCTTTGGCATTCGCAAGCGACTACGCTGTTTTGGAATCAGTTTTTTGGATATGTCCTAAGATTAAATTAATATTCAAATTTCACTTAAAGCATGCATTGCAAAAGGTGCAATTTACAAACAGAGATAGATTTATAAAATACTAAAATAGAGAACCACGCAGAAGGCATTGCTGATCTATAAATATATTAATCTAGGTACAGACTTAATTTATATCATTGACCCTTGCACTAAACCATTTTGATTTGTAGTGAGTTTACAAGTAAATAAAACATTGAGATGGTAAAAATAATTCCATTAAAACGTCCTTAAAGACAAAAAAATCGACCTACTGTTTCCGTTTTAATTTTACTTGAAAACTTACAACCGTTACTTATTTCTTAATTTGACATTGTTTATTATTGTTTTTTTTTACGAATTAGTTTATGCAAGAAACGTCAATGATCTTTACGCTTATTTTGTATGAAAAATAAAAGCTGCATCTTTGGAGTCATTAATTCATTATTTTTCCACTGAACCAGTGAAAACTACTATATTTATTGAATCACTGTCACGATTGAAACACTTAAGTAAACGATATGTTTTATTTTATTATTTAAGCCTCCCAGTTATATTGTCAGGAAACCTTAATAGAATTATGAACTCGTTACAGCTAAGATAAAATAATAATAGAAATGAATAAGTTTATTTATTTAGTCTAGCATAAGACACGATATTATTTTGTACTAG
Organism: Apotomis turbidana; assembly: GCA_905147355.2. Taxonomy (NCBI): domain Eukaryota; kingdom Metazoa; phylum Arthropoda; class Insecta; order Lepidoptera; family Tortricidae; genus Apotomis; species Apotomis turbidana. The sequence goes on along the minus strand of LR990292.1, from coordinate 17,356,774 downwards.
AGCTGAAAATGTAGGTACGCAAAGTTTTCGTAAAAAAAATAACACACCCATATCGAAAATAGCAAGGATAAAATCCTATGACCAACAATAAATTCATTATAATGGTGTATAATTATATTGTATACTGAAAATGAAAGAGAAACTTATTTCGTCAGAATTTCTGCTTATACTAACTCACTTATTCTAACAATAATTGACAAATAAATGAAAATTATTTGCGAGAAGCATACGTAGGTACAGCGAAAACAATGGAAATCTATCTAATTCCAAACATTGACAGTCTCTTACTAAATATTTTATACACGTCATTTTTATTAAATTTTTACATATCTCGAATTTACACTGAAATTACAATTACACTGAAAAACATCGAATGAAGGTGGAATAGAAACTCAGTGAAAGAAATATTTCTCTTTGGACGGACAGACACAGACGAAAATTAGGTAAATATGACTGGGGAAAGCTAAGCATACATTTTTAATATGGTACAAAGAGCCATCTGTTCAGAAAGAAAACTGTAATTAAAAAGAATTAGGAAATGAAGTTTCATATAATATTTACAAGCATAATGTGTATGTTGATATAAATTGTTTATTTGATGGAAAACAATGAATAGATAATATTAGAGAAGGCTCACTCTTTTGGTTGTAACAAACGACTCTCGCTTGGTCTTAGATCGAAACATATGTGAACGAGATAATGGAAAAAGAAAACTTAGATCTGTGTGCAACAAGATTCAAAGTTCACGACAACTGATTTGATGTGGCTTAAATACTTTTTCTAAAGTTCATGCCGAAATATAGTATGAAACTCATGAAAACAGACGATCCCCATCAACAATGTATTATGAAGAAATCAAATTACGTAAGATTATTCCGCCAGTCCTCAGTCGGTGATGGATTAGTGCAGTTGGTGAAGCACCAGCGAGATTGTGCTGTAGGGGGGCAGGGGGCCCCTCCGGAGCGCTGGCGGCGGATTACGCGACGCGTACGCAACGCTGAGCCCACGCAGCCGCCGTCGGTGCGGCAAGTGCTCCACTCACCCCAGTCGGAGACTCGGCAGTCTAGCAGCTCTGGTTAAAAATCAAAAGATTAGTTCAGATAATTTATTTATCTTTGAAAAAATCACACTATCTTACATGTCATTGATAAAATAGAATTTAATCACAAAAATATCGTCAGTCATATTAAGTAATAGTCACATTAGCTCTATAAAAAATAAAAACAAGAGAAAAAAATGTCACAATCCAAAAATATTATTTATGGTATAAACGCGATAGTCAACGTAATGTCATAAACAAAATCTGACTAAAATAATAATGATATAGGTAATAAAAGATACCTGCAAGAAGTAGGTACAGTTAATAAATGAAACCTAATCGTCATGTCAAAATAAACAGTTAATTGGAAACTAGAACGCGTTTGCGATTTTACTCGTCCAGGGAATATCTTTTTTTAATCCTAAAATAAGGCTAATATTAAAGCATAAAAAATATGCATTATGTCATAAAACAAATATAATACTTTGTTGATAAAAAATGCATTATGACATAAAACACTTAAAGAAATACTTTGACTAATATATATTTTTTTTCAATCATCGCAATAATAATTTTATAACATCAGAAAAAAGACGAAACTCTCCATCTAAATTTTAATGATGCCACACAACGTCCAAGCTCTAACCCGTTGGTAAAAATAAATATGTATTTTAATATATCCCTAGAAGGCTTTCTAAATTAAGCTCACATTTTCGCATTTTTCCTTAAATTTTTAAGCCTGGCCGAGGGCTGTGGTCGAGTGGCGTACCGCCAATTGGCAGGGATTGTATAGCACTTGTTTTATTTTAAGCAGCTTTGAAAAGGAATTCATTATGTTTTTGTAAACATCGCGGTTAGACATCTGTTTGGTTTGCAGCTGTTGTAGAACTTTTGTCACTTTAAAGTAATACTAGGTAAAGGCAGTAACAGGTTTAGTTTGAAAACACTATAAAAAAAATTGCCACCTTAGCGCGCTTGAAACGTCTCTTGCCATACCAGAGCACTCGCCCCGGTACAAGACATATGTATGTAGAGATCTAATTGTGGCATATTTTTGATATGCTAAGTTAGATACAGAGAAAACGTCCAGTCTCTTGGATTGGGAGCTGGTCAAAGAAATACTCACTAGCTCTTTTTCGCTTCCTCCGCTCGGCCGGATCAGCGTTGTCGGCGCGCAACTTGCGCCGCCGTCTCGCTCTATACCGACGTGCTAGACTGCGGAGGGCTGATCTCTCGCTGGCGGTTGGGCCTGAGGTGGGCAGCTCGTTGGCGGAGCGAGGCTCTTCGGTGGTGCTGGTTGTGTTGTTTACCCTGAGAACAAGACCCGAGGTTGTAAATTCAATAAATAGGTCGTATCAAGGTGTTAAGCCAAGGGTTTTTAAAAGATAATAATTATTTAGGCCATATTTCATCCGTACTCGAGTGGAATTATTTTAGTGGATCTTAAAGAGAGTCACTGATATTTTGGACGATCTAAAAGTTCAAAGATAACAGAATTAATTACAAGGAAAAAAGCTCATCAAGTGTCGGCTTTCCTTTTTCGAATATGAACTTTTGTCTTAAAATTTACACCGACATCACAAGCCATCACTTCGTTTTCTGGAAACTAAAGTAAACTTACAGAAAATAAAAGTATGCTCCATCAGGCGTGGTTACGGCGCTTTCCGAGTAAAAATCTCCAGCGCTTGTTCCACCTTTTCCACATCTCCGGCGATGATCAGAGCCCTGTTGGTGTTGCCGTCTAGAATGCCGATGCTGTCGCTGAGCTTGGTGTGGTTGACAGTTAGTGAGTTTTAGCTAATCTTATAAGCTGCCGAACAAGGTCTCCAAGAAAGTACAAGAAACTCACAGAAAATAATAGGAGTAAGCTCCATCAGGCGTGGTCATTGCGCCTTCGGAGTAGATCCTCGGCGCCTGCTCCGCCCTCTCCACTTCTTCGGCGATGGACAGAGCTCTGTTTCCATCTAGAACGTCGATGCTGTTGTGGCTGAGCTTGTCCAGTTTAAGCACGTCGTATCGTTGGTCGTCACTGTCGCGGTGGAATACCTCTGACAGCTCGTATTCTCGAAGCTGTGGAAAATACATTTTTAAATACTAAGCTGGAGATTGAAGAAATTGGATTATTTCAATCATGATAATTGGAAGGTAAAAGTACCAATACAAATATGTCGCCTTGATTTTTATAATTCACATTTTGTTTGCCTCCATTATTGGTTTATTATGATTATAGGATTATAGGTGTTTTCACTTTTTATGTGGCAGTAAAAGAACGTGGCTTTAAAGTTAATTAATCTGACGAGGCTCTTGACTAATCATAATATCAATTCACATCACTAAACGTACCTACATGACTTTTCACAGTTACCAAAGCTAAGTTGAACCTAAACATAAAACATGACCTTCGTGCATAGTCATTACATTTACAGTATTATAACTTGAAACATTATGTCAGCAGCAGACATCGGTACGTAAGGCGAAGACTTAACGTTACAAATTACGTAATTTGTATCTGACTATTTTTGACGACGCGGTTGGCTCAGTTTGCAAGCCCCTGCCTACTGAGCGGCGGTCCCGGGTTCGAATCCCGGCCAGGGCAAATATTTGTGTGATGAACTCGAATATTTGTGCTTGGGTCATGGTTGTTCCTATGTATTTAAGTATATATTTATCTATATAAGTATGTATATCGTCGTCTAGTACCTATAACACAAGCCTTCTTGAGCTTAATTTGGGACTAGATCGATTTGTGTGAGGTTGTCTGATATTTATTTATTTATTTATTATCTGTCCGGCGCAGGGCTAATGTGTTGTCAGCTGTATTGCGGAACTCCACTCCTTATGGAGCCGGGGTAGTATTATTTTAACTATGAGTTTGTTGGTCAATTCATTGACAGCTGTTGAAGATTTTGTTACGTGGATTCCATGACTTATAAATCTCAGATATTTTTTAATACCACACAGCGATTATTATACAAAAGGAAATACCAAAGCGTATTAAAATAATAATTCTGAGAATTTTTAAATATAAAAAAACAATCGATACACGTTTTTATCGTAGGTTGTAGGTACTTTCTTAGTAGGTGTTTGTCAAATCAAATCAAATCTTCCCAAACACCATGGTTTATCTCAATCTCTTGAAATTCTCCTGGCAGCGTCCCGTCTCCGACCACCGATTGCCTCCAAGATAGTAAGTAAATTATTGTATTGTCTGTGATTGATTGATTGTTAGTACTAGTGGAGTTAGGAAATAAATAGTGAAACAATACCTTACGATATATTTGATATACGATACATTTCAGTTCGATTTTAATTTATCATTGGAATATTGGGAATAAACATATTTTCAGGTATGTACCAACTATTGCGATGGAAATATCAGGGCTTAACCTTTCATTAATCAAATTACAAAGTAGTCCCTTGGGTTCCAAATAGTTCTAAACAATATTTAAGTGTTCATTTGTATTGAAATAATCTTAGCCCCTTGTAGAAAGAACCCTGAAGGAAAGCGCCAACTCGCTAAAGGTTTGTAAGAGGCATACGAGAACGTTCTTTGCTTATTATTTACGTAATGACGTCACTATTATCATTTGTCTTCCTACGCCCAACTCATTTGTGATACGCCAATGCTAGTACAATATTGATATTTAGTCTATTTTCGTTTGATTCGTGGATTCTTACTGGTACAAATATAAGACTGCTATTAGTAGAGCTGTAGGTATAATCAATGTCTCTGAATTTATTATAAGAATATGATTAATCACTACTCTTTGACAAGCCTACCTACCCTAAGGGCATATTCATATCGTATGTACCCCTATAAATAACATTATAGGATATATCCTATAAACCAAATGGATACCTATCTAACATAAAACAATCTAAAAACTGTATATACAATAGATATGGACATAATTATTTTACACAGCAATATATTATAAGGGTTTGTTTTTGCAAGGTATGAACATTACTCGAAAAAAAAAAAAATAGACAAAACGACATGATCGGAGCCGACTTAATTATATTTGTAAGGTATTTTCCAACTAAGGTATAGATAATATTATTTATTGCTCCGCTCCAGGCGATAAAACTATGCAGTTTCTTACCTATTTATGGTGAAGTTAGCTCATTATAATTTTCAGAAATTGAACAGAACTTTTGAAAAAAATATCAAGAATTGTAGAACTATTGGGGATGCTACTAGAACTGCCTTTTTATTGTGAGATTCTAGAAATTTATATCCTAGGTTTACACACAATTGTGGTACATGGATTAGCTGGTCATTAAAAATATGGTTACGATACTTTTAACGCGTTTTACGCGGACGATGTTGCGAGCACCATTCATCATATTACTAAGTATTTTACCTTAATGAATTGGAACGTAGCGATAGGTGGTAACCTCCTCAAGTGTGGGTAGAAGAAGGAGCCGGCGGGGTGCGAAGGGTACTTTGATGTGATTCGGTAGGCGACTCCTTGTGGAGCCGTGGGCCAGTTGGGGGCTGTGAAAGTGAAGCCGTTGTCGGTGCCAGCGTCTAGTGGATCCACCTGGGTATCGAAAGATACATCTATAATATTATATAACTCTAAAATTGTTTTTTTGTGGATAAGGTTGGGATTATTTCCTGAAATCATGAGCCAGGAATGGCTCAGGATTTTATGACACTTTCACTACCAAAACCAAAACCCCGCTGCCTTGGCGCTCTGCATGCCCGAGTTTAGCATACGCATATATGCCAAACCATTTTTCCACGATATTGACTGCACCCGAATAGATGGGCCAGCATAGCCACCAAGTAGGTGCCCCAAAATGAGCGAAGTAGAAGGCCCAGACGGAGATGGCGGGATGACATAGACGCTTTCCTCAGCAACTGGTCGGAGGAAGCATCAGACAAGGATCTTTGGAAATCCAATTATGATCCGACACACTGAAGGATAAAGTTTACCTCTATAGTGATGCTGTCCAGCCAGTTCCCGTCAACGCAAAGATCGAAGCTGTCCACACCCACGAACCAGTCCGGGGATGGAATCATTCGAGCCATCACTGATACCTGAAACAAAGCACATATATTAAACATTGGTAGTAGAGATCCTTAGGGTGTTTCGACTGACGTGGTGCTCCACCTAGCTAGGTGGGGAGCGCCGTAATTTATATTTGGGACAAATTTCAATACCCAAAGCAATAATTATATATCAACCGTGTTAACAACATTGTTTTTCACAACCGTAACTGCATTGAATTGATTTACATCATACACATTTGGTAAACAACCGAATTTTTGACCTTTATTTTGAAGCGGAATATGTAATGTTTCGACCGGGGTTTGAACCTGCATCTTCAACGGCTTTTCGGACCAACAATGCTGCCTTATCATTTTAGGCTACCGAATGTGCGTCAATCATTAATTCGAAGTTCTTTCAATTGTTGACCATCAATTTTAATATATATAATGTTGTCAGTTTAGCCCCATTTGATCAAAATAAATATGGGTGCGTTTTGTATACTTTCCGTCTTTAGACTTTGTCAGTCTTTTCTTTTCAAGTCGCTTACTATTTCTAATTACCGCATATATTTTTAAATAAGAGCGTTAATTCAACACGCACTTGATCGGTTTTTTAAATCGAATCATGTGTCAGACAGCAGGTAAACCGCAGTTCAACCAGTAATGAATATGTCGAGTGCAGGCTTATCCATCCGCGTAGGTCAGTACCCTTTACCATGAGTTTAGAATCAGAATCAGAAAATAATTTATTGCTACATTTTATACTAAGAATTACATGCACAGAATACAGTTACAAAACAGAGAGAGACAGAAATAATAACATAACATATTAACAATAAATATACAAAAACGATTAGCAAAATATGAGGCAATGGGGTTTCAGTCTCAGCGTGTGCTGGACAAAAAAGTCCAGCGCTGGTTTACGGACTGAGCTCTTTGTGTGTTTTACAGTACAGTGACGAGAATGATTTGTATGGCAAATTGTAGTTCTACAAAGTAACCGCTAGGGGCGCTGATTCTCCATACGAATCGTTTACGCAGTCACTAGGGTCATGTTAACTCCTGGTAAGGGTATTGCGGGGTTACTCTGATGTTCTAAATTCGAACTTATCACATGGCTCATTCCATTGTTTAAATGCAGAACGCGATTTGATCTCCGGAGTAGCCCCTTTTGATTCAAAAAATCCGAGTCCCTTTCGGTTCTGATATTATTAGACTCGTGAGGAAGGAATTAGGAAATATATGTATAATTATTTGGCGAAGCAAAATATAGTTGCATGTAAATAATGTCAGACAACATCACAACATATGTCGAGTGTTTTGTTGCCTATTGAATTTTACGTCACGTTACGTTGGCGGATAATAGTGCCGCTGCCTACTAGCGACGGGCGGCCCTAGGTTCGAATCTCGGCTACGGCAATTATTGGTATAGTGATATTTATGATCACAACTATTTGTTCTTACCTATGTCATGGGTGTATCCATACTAATATTATAAATAAGAAAGTGTATCTGTCTGTCTGTTACCTCTTCACGCTTAAACCGCTGAATCGATTTTGACGAAATTTAGCATGGAGATAGTTTAAGATCCGAGGAAGGACATAGGATAGTTTTCATCCTGGAAATTATCCCTAAAAAGATTTAAAAGCGAGTAAGTAATTCATGATGACATTAATGACCCTGTAGGAAATGTAATGATTAGACCGAAAGCACAATTGCTCTTACATTTGCTTATGCGCTTTTAATAATCCCTTTTGTTAATTATGTAATGTGATTAGGTGGATATCTATCGTGTTGTACGAGGTTGCTTCCATACTTCCAAGTTCCACGCGGACGTAGTCGCGGGCAAAAGCTAGTTCTAGTATATATTCAAGTTTATATTGTTCTATATATCGTCTAATATCATTACACAGACAGACCTATTAGAGACTAGATCGTTTTTATTATTATTATTATTTATAATGAGGCAGGCAGTTTAACAACTGATAATGTCTATATCCAGCGATCTGTGTCTTGAGATCGTTGCTCAGTGATATATGCTTGTCTAATTTATTCTTAAAATGATTCCAATTTATTCTGAAAACGATTTGTATAAAGCTGTCCGATATTTATTGTTATTTTCATTATCATTATTTAAATACGTAATAAAAATAACATTCATACTATACAAAATTTAAATTTACAAAAAGAACCGGGAATGCGCAAAACCTTCAAAAAAAAGAGTATTAACATTTAATTTAACATCTCATATTAAATCCACCTCCATTTAAAGTCTACCTCCCGGCTGCCGACCTAATCAACCCTCCCCAGAGGATACTCGTACCTACTTATTCTGCCTTCGTCAAATTACTACCTCCCTTACATTCATTTCACATAATTAAAATGGAATTGACAGGAATTATTTCTGGCGGGCTTTATTTCGAGTAATTATATCTACTACCACAAATAAAATTAGAATGTAAATTTTGTCTACCTTTTACACCGGGGACTCACAGGATTAAGAGATAATTTAATTTTATATTTCCTGCTGTACACGTCACATAATACTGGTTTTCTTTCCAGTAAACTTTTTCCTGAGAAATAATCACACAAAATTTCAAATTGAAAGGGAATTCTGTTACATCTTAGATTTTACATCAGAAATAAATATCAACAAATAGACTTGTTGACTGACTTTTTAAGTATTAATTTTTGTGGCAAGTTAGTCTGATACGAACGGTGCAGCAGCAGTAAACTTAGCTGACAGTTTTATATTTTCATTTGTCAAATTGTATTCTAAAATAGACAGCTACTTTTTATGCTGACCGTATCAATAACATTCTAACAAATCACATAGAACTAAACAATTGCTAAGCCTAATTCGTAAGATAATTTTTATTTACAGTTTGTAATATAACATAATGTCGCTCGTATTGAAGGTTAGGTAGCATAGACTAGAAAAAGCTTTATTCAAGATAACACCACAACAATTTTTAATATTTAGGTATAATATTATTAAATACAATGTAAAGAGATGTGCATCCGATATGGTCTCCACTCAGCAATGCAGTTGGCTTTGCTAGGTATAGCAATGCCCACAGCGCTGGTTCTCTGTGGAGCCAGAGCGGCGATTTGGTCCGGACTTACTTAGTATCAGTATCCTACTAATACTAAGTAGATAGTTTCATTTATTTTTTTACCTAATTCACCCTGATTAAATCATCTTAGAAAGTACATATTAATTCACAAACTTTAACACTTGAGCCAACTTGAAGGTAAAAACAAATCATAGTCCCACAGGCCATCCGTGGCTCCCACAAACCTATCCAAACCTAAGTATAAGTAGGTCCCCGTCGCCAAAACTTCCAATATTGTTGTTTGCGCATTATGGAAGTTTGCGGAATTATTTGAGTTCTTGTTTACCGAGACGCCTCTAATAGCAATGCTCGTATTGGTTAAGTATGAAGTAGGTGAGATCGAAAGGAACTTCCATTTTGGGTTATTGTAGGTTCTCTTCTTTGTCGTCACACTCTTGGCAGAGTGGTCGTGGTCGTCACATCAGGGTTGGTAGCAAACTTTACAATCCGTCGCCATTCCTCTCGTAGGTACTGTAGCTCTTCTTGTGCATTCGTGGAGTGGACCATTGAGTGTATTCTTGACCTGGTCGGTCCATCGCATCGGTGACCTGCCAGGCGCTCTAGTGCCTTCGACTTTCCCCTGCACCACAAGTCGTTCCACAGAAATGTCTTCTCGACGTGATATGACCCAAGAAAGTGAGAATACGATATTGGCCGATGAAAGAAAGACGCTGTTTAATGCTGAGTTCTTGGATGATTGAGTCGTTGGTTCGGAACTGTGTCCAGGTTATGCCAAGCACCTTCTCCGGCACCACATTTCTAGAGCGTCTATCTTCTTTTTCTCGCTTTCCTTTAAAGTCCACGTCTCAGCACCGTAAAGAAATATGGGAAACACTAATACCCTGCTGCTATTGTAGGTTACTTTTGGGAAATTTAATTAATTTGTGCATTAGCGAAGTCGGAATATACAGAAGTAGCGCTACGATGCCACCGTAATTAAGGTGAAGCAACAGGTTGAAAGATTCGATGCTTTGGCTAGTGGCTTTAATAGCATAATCGGTAGTGCACCCGTCTGGCCTGGAAAGCCGTGGGGACGTGAGTTCGAATCCCGATCAAAGCATAAAATTTAGAATTTTTTCGGTTCTACATAAACATTTAGTTTACGCTACCTAGTGGACGAAATTTTTTTTAAACAATTGCATTTTAAAATTTAGCTTACTTTTTTCTTAAACAACTTCGATAAATCTCGAAAGCATCGTAAACTTCTATAACTTACTATAACTTAAGTATGAAGTAGGTGAGTTGGAAAAGTACTTTGTTGGGTTAATGCAGGCTATTTAAAAAAAAAGTTTTTGATAGCGAGAGAGAGCAGCAGTGAAGTTCCAGGATATTTTATTGGTTTTTTATAAGTTTTTAAAGAATGCCCAAAAATTGTATGATAGGTACATGTTCTGAGTTCACGTTAAGTCTTGTTCATTATTAACCCTCTTAATGTCGAAAAAAAATATTCCATTGTTTGAATTCACGTTTACAGAGTCGACCCCAAAAAAGCTTGATGATGTATTTACATCATGTTTGAACCTTTTTTTGGCATAAAGGAACATTTGGCAACTCAACAAAAATATTCCCAGTAAGTATACGTCAGCCAATCCTTTTAGTTTAGCCTGATATCAGTCCTCGGCTTAACGTAGCAGACTAATACAATCAACGAACAAACACGGCTGAGCATTATGTTTATCCGAGAGTCCAATCCATTTACCCCGGCCCTGCTCGCAGCAACATGTCCGTCAAACTACCCGAAGGCCAAGCACTATTGAGTTAGGTTCGTAAATATCAATATGATTCAGGTACCTACATACATAATAATAATATTACTGCTTAGGCTAGAAAGGGATTGGTTTCCAACATAGCCAACAAAGTTTTAGAAGTATGTTACGTGTGATTTACGTGTGAACGCCTAAAATATTACAAAATATCAATATTAGATACAAAAACAATTTTCCATAGAAAAGGATCGTTATATATAGCGCAATACAGGTTTTGCTTTTGGTTCATCTGGGGATTGATTATAAGGCCATCTTTTGGTTGGAATACCTTTGGGCGCTCATCGCGCCAAAACTGCTGGTTTTTTTTATTCAATTTTGGAAAAGGGACAGTAGGACATCCAAAGATGGTTATACTGACACTTTTTACCAGACACCTGGACCAGTCCTATCCTTGTGTCTAGCTAAAAGGATAGCTTGATATCAGTGCCCAGCTTAACACATCACATTAATAGAATAAACGAACAAACACACCGGAACATTATGCTTATCTGAGAGTCCAATCCATTTTCCCCGGCCCTGCCCGCAGCAACATGTCCGTCAAACTACCCGAAGGCCAAGCACTATTGAGTTAGGTTCTTAAATAATATCAATGTGATCATATCAAAGTGACATATCTCATCTCAATTTTGGAAATACGAAGGCGATAAAGATTGTCAAAAATGTTATTCATGTCATGTATATAAATTTCTGTTTTGAACGAAACGTAACGGACTAATTTCACGTACTACGCGGTTAATTTAAAGTATGCGCCTATTATTTATGCCGTCACATACAAAGGAAGCGAAAATTTGCGCGTTCGAATTGACGAAGTTGCGATGTTCTAGGGATATCGCCACTTGTCAAGTAGGCACACGTCAAAAGTGACGGATGGCGATGAAAAGGAGAGATCTCCATTATATCTCTAAAATTGGTCGAATACCCCCCCTGGTTTGTTCCGCTTGGGCCATTTGTAGTCAGTAGAGCAAAATACATTGGCATTGTATGCGGTACTAGGTGTTGGCGGTACTTGTATAAACCTGTCTAAAATTGTTATTATATGCACAACTTTTCCATTTATCAATTTTATGTTTCTCAGATATGAGACGTATTGACTTATTAAACAAAATCATTGCATTTTCCATTATAAATATATGCATTTTTTGTTTTTTTTTTTCAAGTAATTCGAGTACTTTTTTCTCATTTAACTAAGATTGCGTAATTAATAATAATAATAATAATTTATTGATAAAACATAATGTACAGAGGTGACGGTTAAATTCTACACTTAAAAAACAAATAAATTCACAATTTACATAACCTGAACTAGGGTTGCCCCTGTGTTTCAGGCAATGGGAAAGCCTTTACATCATTTAATTTTAGTACATATTCATCTATCTTACAGTAATCTTTTGGTAGCTTAACTACTAAAATTTACACTAAAGAACTTAATTCAACTAAACAAATATTTATTTCATGACAGCCAGTAAGTTCTCTGTATCTTCGTACGTCATAGTTTGTAGTGACTCACGAAGCGCTTTCTTACATTGAGCGAAGCTTAGTGGATATAGGTCCAATTTCGCATTTAGTCTATTGTAAAGAAATGGTCCCAGAAATATGAAAAATCTTGTAGAGAAAGCATGTTTTGCTTGCATGTTATAGGAGCAAACAATATCTTTACGCCTCTTGTTTTTATATTCGGTGCTGTAAGGAGTTATGCAGTGCTGCCTTAATACTGTGCCGTGGATAAATAACTGGCGAACTGTTAGTACTCTACATTCACTGTATATAAGGTTAGTAGGGTAGAGGTAAGGACGATAGGTATGGACCTTTAGGATTGCTCTTTGGGCTCTTTCTAATTTTAGTAATGTGGTTTTAGCCAAACCTCCCCATGACGTTATGCAATACGTTATTATTGATTGGCAAAGAGTAAAATAAACTGTCTTGAGGAGCTGCTCATCCGCAATTGACCGCAGTTTTTTGAAAACAAATATTAACTTACGGATTCTATTACACAGCGCTTCCACATGGAATTTAAACGAGAGGGTTTCGGCGATTAATACTCCGAGATATTTAATTTTGTCGGTACGCGTTATGTCCGGGCAGCTGCATTTGACAGTTGAAATGTTATTACATATGTGGGCATAGAGCTTGCGGTAGGTTATGTCTACACTAGGTTTACGCATGGAAAATCTTACATACTGAGTTTTATCTGGGTTAAGTGTTAGTAGGTGATGCCGTAACCAGGTGCTGACGCTATTAAAGCCTCGCTGTGCATATTCATGTGCGTCATCTGCCGAATTAGCTACATCAACAATTTATATTTATTGCTTATTCCCACACTTATAGAAAGACTTACTGAAAATTATCAATCCGAAGTTTAAAAATAATTAACCTTCATTCTGCCAAATCTAATCTTCTATCTTACATAATGGACAATATTATAATATTAGTCACTTATACAAAAATATTTCTTTTTTTAGTAATGAGTTCGGTGCAAAACACAACGTACAATGTACGAATAAAGATCGGGTACAGTTAAACAACTCGATACCAATCGCCGTAACGTATAAATTTTAACGTCCTTGCATAACGTAATATAGGAACACACGACACGTCGCCATTACCGTTTACCGTAAACGAGCCAAACACGAATAAAACAAACGCAATGCCAATGCGATAAAACCGCAAGTATTATAAACAGTACCGTAACTAAAAATATAGGTTACAGCGCCCCGCGCCTTCGTCTGCATGAATTATGCAACAGAACTTCTCTTAGACCCACATCGTATCGTATACAAATACATGTTTCGAAAAAATATAGCTTGTTATATATAGATATACCACTTTTCTACTTTCTAAAACACATGTATTATATATTTGGAACCGAACTGCGAATTTTTGGTAATATGAATGAATGAATGAATAAGCTTTATTTACTCAAATATGGTATATGTATATAAACAATCTTAAATATAGAAAAAGTTGCACGTATTTGGCCGCTGACGCAACGTGTATGTTTGAAAGCGTATATGTTTGAAAGATATGAAACATTTTCTTTTTTTTATTACATCTTCTTTACTTGTTTCTACCTATGCTATGCTGCCCTCCTAGTGATAAGTGCAATATTAGCAATTACTGCAATTAAGGAGTTAAATGCTTTTTGCGTTGGAATGAGGTGCAAATTTATTTGACTGTTAAACCATAGTTACTGGATTTATAACTACATAGGAGGACAGTATGATTTATACAAAAAGGAACAATAACAGTTTTCTTACAATGTTTTATGTGGTTTTAATAAAAACGTTCAGCCAATAGGTCCTCAAATATTAATATGCGAAGTCAGAGGAAAGAAAATCTACGAACGATTTTCTCCTGACACTTCCAGCGACCGTTTTATCATAGGAATAATTAACATTACAACTTTATCACTAACCCTTTACGCCCACAGTTAATGCTGCTATTTTTGTTCTTCAACAACTACACAAACACACAGATAAAATACTGCATACAATATTCCTACCATAATAAACCCTCCCCTTTATTACAAATTTGAATCGATACGCTTTTTTACCCGGCGTACAACAGTTTGACGTATCGTAATTGTTGTTTGCTCCCGAGGGCTTTAATTAGTGGTGAAATACGATATTTCCAGGCATTGTTAAAGGCTTTGTGTTTCAAGTACGTTCGTTAAATTGGAGAATTATTGGCCTTCGCTAGTTCGGTTTTATTGTTCTGATTCATTTTGGAGCGTGTTTTGTTAAGGCTGTTGGATTTCAACAGTTGATTTCATGTATCTGTTGTCTGCCTACTTATCATGGTTATATAGCCTTCCTTGTTAGGTTGTATTACATAAAGGGATGGTATAACTATCGAACGTTAGAAGTACCTATAGAAAGTGACGTACGTGTTGTTAACTATGTAACGTTAAAATGTAAGACGCGGCTTCTCAACGCCTACAAATACCATTATTACCAAAAAAGACTACGGAAGGTTCTCACTTTCGATCTTCGCAAAAGCCGCCCGAGAACTGGATTTTATTTGATGTTTCTGAACAATGCGACACAGTTTGTCGTGGAGTGATGCAATACATGTGCTGTTACGACTGGCTACGAACGCGTCCTGATTTTATCATAATAAAGACGGAAGGCAGATCCGACTGTCTATAAATAAAGGTAGATATAGATATAGTACCCACCCTTATGGACCTATTAGCGAGGTTTACGGTGCATAAGTCCATCGCGATGATACTAAGTGACTTACACTAGAATGGTTTCCAAAACTAACCTACCTAAACACTACCAAAACACTAGAATGGTTAAAACGTCCATTGTTCCCGGTGCTGACCCGAGTGCATCAGCGCGACCAGACTCCGCGAATTGACACACGGGGGACGAAACTCGGCGGCCCAAGCGGAACAACACGTGTGACCTACTGTAGCGATATTCGCTATTTATCCGAGATGTTATCCGCTATATTTCTACTTTCGCAATATGCTCTATTTATACGAATTCTCCCGTTTATGTGTTTATGGTGTTGGTAAATGGGTCATAACCAACCAATCCACTATGAGTCACTACGACCGACCCGCACCGAGTTTGCCCGGGCAGACGTTCATAGAATAGCCGCGAGCCCCCAGGTGTGTAACAGCTAACAGCTAGTAGCTTACTAGTAATTAGTGACTTACCCTAGAATGGTTTCCGTCAACAAAGAATTCTGCCTGCGTCCGGCCCGCGCCCTGCATGACCGCCGGCGCTCCAAAAACGTCCATAGTGCCCGGTGCTGACCCGAGTGCATCGGCGCGACCAGACTCCGCGAATTGCCGCACGGGGGACGACACTCGGCGGCCCAAGCGGAACAACACGTATGAGCGATCGTGGGATACACCTAGAACAAAATAATACAACATTTATATATATATATATATGCTACTTTTATTTCTAGAATATAAGTTATTCTGGTTCTTAGGGTAAGCATAAAATACATTTCAACGTGAGTGGAGCCAGGGTAAAAATTAAAAAGTTGGGTTGAATTCGAGATTTTTTCGATAACCAAAAACCAATTAATCTATGTCAATGACAATCGACCATTATCATGGCCATAATCACAGATTTTTCGCTCAAATCGTAAATTTTTAATTAAATCAAGTTTCTCATTTTTGTAACAGATAATATAGGTGTACGTTTTTTCAATTTCGAAAATGCAGTGTTTGTGGACGTAGTAGTTATTTTCGTCTTCGCTGCACTGTCAACAACTGTGGATCTACACTACCTTACTGTACAATCAATCTATGAAAGCGGGACGACACTACAGTATTGTCACTTTTATTTCTACACTTTCTTGTCGGACAGTTCAAGTAGGTACATATCTTACGACTAGTACGAGTCTCCTCTAAAATGCAAAGAAATGAAGAAGCACTAAAAACTTTATGCTGCCAGCAATTTGTTCAGGACTTTGCGCCGGGTTACTCGAGATATTATCCGTTTTAGGGTTCCGCAGTTGTCTAGTTTAACATCGTAATAGTCCCGGCAAAATAGAGTGAAGTATGAACTTTGACAATTTAAAGCGGTTTTTTTTTTAATAAATATAAGGAACCACAAAATTTTACGTGGTAATTACATCTTCCCTTTAATTTAAAATGTGATAAATTGCAAATATAAAAAATAGAGTTATGAGTAAATACGAAAAAAAACTAAAAATAACCGTACCGCATTTAATGCCATGTATATTGCTTATATATTTCAACAAAAAAAAAAACACTGCACTAGTATACGTGCCGTGCAGATATACTCGTATAGACAAATAAGAAGAGCGTAAAAAAACATGGTTTTTGATAATAGCTCTCATTTAGCATTAATAAGCACTCGGGTAAAATATGAAACTTAAAAAATTATCAACGGCTAAAACTCTAATGTTACTGGACTATTGAGATATTGTCCATTTTAGGGTTCCGCCGTAGTCTAGTTTAACACCGACATAAAGCGCACAAGTGGCGGCAAGATGTTAGAGTGGGTGGAAGTGGGTAAGTGTGAGATTGACACATAAAAGTGGAATGAAGTCGACGAAGTGCGAAGAACTTGAATTATGGAGAGGATTGGATGAACTTTAAAGTTCTAGTATATAAAATAGTTCGGATGAAAAGCTGCTAACAAATAAGTTCATGTTTTATTATATTTGGATAATATTACACTACTAAATAAAAGAAAATCAAATGGTACTCTTTCTCGCCCCGACGTACGAATTAAGCTTTGCATATCCCAATGCAAAGTTAGAGGAAAGAAAATCTACGGACGATTTTATCCTGACACTTCCAGCGAACGTTTTATCATAGAAATAATAAACATTACAACTTTATCACTAACCCCTAAATAAGTTACTATCAACTAAATAAGTTCATGTTTTATTATATTTGGATAATATTACACTACTAAATAAAAGAAAATCAAATGGTACTACTCTTTCTCGCCCCGACGTACGAATTAAGCTATTTTAAAACCATAGTATTTAATGATTGTATTAAGCGGTTTACACTCAAGTGTTGTCAGGAACGGCCCGACATGTTTCGAACTCGTATGGAGCTCTTCATCACGGACTGCTACCCATACTGTCGCGCGGCAACTTTGCTGTTGTTTGTGAGTGTAAACCGGTTAATCTTTTTCTTCTTCCTCGCTTCCTCATGACTGAGGGTCGTGACCATGAAACCGGTGAATACAATAATTAAATATGTCTCACGAAAGTTATAATAGTACTTACATGAGAAATTTCATACTATAACACATAATGCATGTCTACTGCAGCATATGTTGATCCTCGACTTTGGGTCATAGTCGTAGGTTTTCATATCTATTTGAGGTTTGAGTATTCCCTAGAGAAAGTCAACGACACGTTGGATCCCGGCCTCTGAGCACATGGTAACTGATATTTACCTGGAACTGAATTTGCTTATACAAAAATTCCAAGTTTTTATTAAGATCGCAAAATATAGGTCAATTTATGACACTATTTTCATCCCGTTTTACGAGTCCCAAGTAAGCGTTTTCCGTTGACGCCACTAATCTCCAAAACAGTACCCTTACCATGGGTTAACGTGACTGTACTCGCTAGCGACAGCGTAAATGATTTGTATGGAGAATAGTACAGCCGCTAGGGACGCTTAATTTGTAGAACTACAGTTCTCCATGCAAATCATTTACACAGTACTGTCACTGTTAACCCATGGTACTGCATGACACTGCCACCGCCGAAGAAGTAACGCAGTATATTCACCAGAAAACCGGCTACTCGCTGAGGGTGTTCCAGTTGCATTCGCGCCACTACGTGCACTTCGGCTCGTTGGTAGTGCGCGTGCCGCGGCCGCTCAAGGAGACCATATCGCGTGTGCTGATTTCTGGCCGAAAGGTGTCGTGTTTCGTCGGTTCCGGGGCAACCTACCAAATCCAACACCCGAGATGTCGGAACAACGGGGCCACGCCGTTTCGCCGTCTAAATAAACATTGTTCGGTTCATGACGCATTGGTGTAAACTGTAATGTTATGTAACCTGTCTTTCAATAAATAAATGGTAAGGGTACAGCAATATCAATTGAAATCGAAAGATTAAATACAAATTACTTTGCACGGGTGTCTTATTGACACAGTCTAATTGTTAAATGTGGTATAAGAATCCTATCAGCAATGGTTTCGGAACTGAGGTCATCAAAATTGGTATGTATATCCCAATTCGACATTCCAACTGTCGATGTACATGATATTTGCCAACTTATGTATCCAACATTTAATTAATGAAACATTTTGCTAAATGTTCACAAAACAAAAAAGTTTGAACCCTTTAAAGTCTAGGAAACTTAACGCTTGCCAGTTTTTTATAGTTTACCCGGTTTAAATTAAATTTGTCTAAGCGGTGTAAAAATCTCCGCAACATTATCAGAGCCCGCTGTCTCGTTTACACTTTAATTACGTGCCTTCATTTTGGATTTATTAATACTTTAGTATTTTTTTTATATCACATAACACTTTGTAACGTAAAGCGATAAAATTTTGGAGCACATTTTAAAGCGTTGGTAATTTTATGCGCCGGTGATTTAATTAAAATAAAAAGTGTGTTTTAATTATGCTTATCTCATGACTTTGATTAGGTATTAAGATAAACTGAAGATTAATGTGATTCTTGATTGCTGAAGGTTGTGTAGTACATGTAGATTTATTATTTTTGTATTGCATACATGGATGCAATTAACAACATTTCAAATTTAAATACATGGTTAAGAAACGGTTACTCACGTCGTAGAAGTCAAATTTAACGCTCGACATGTCTCGAATCGGTATGCTATTCATCATCAGGAGTAGGTAACCAGTCGCGGCGGCGGCCAATCGAAAATCGATTCGAAACGTAACATGTCGAGCGCAAACTTCACACCAGGGCATGGCTGCATCAGCCTATAATAATAATAATTCGTTTATTTCAGGCATCAAAGGCCCATAGATAAATACCTTACAATCTAACATACATATTAAATATTAAAACACTAAACAACTAGGTCACGATGTCTTTCGTAAGTCCGTGGTGTTGGGTAGCCGACCGCGGAAACGCCGGAACAAAACACCTTTCGGCCAAAATTCTTCCTTCATGAAGGTCGCTAACTGGTCAGTCGGAACCCCCAACACATAAGAATTAAATTCACTTTGTGGCGAGACTCCAACTTCACGACCCTCAGGATAATTCCGGTCTTCACACGTACATACTCTACGATCTCCTCGGCCTTCGTAGAGTAATGTAGACGGGACACATACAATTGCGTCGTCGGCAGGGCGGGACGCAGCAGGTGTTTGGGCCCAGTCGGTGCGGTACCGCACTGATTTCGGCAAGCCGGCTTTTTCCTCCTTTCCACCTTTATGAAGCCATCCTTGTCACATTCTGACTCCCGAGGAGCCGGTTTCGGCAGATCCTTGTGAACGGGTTCCTTGTGAACAGGTTCACACCGGTTCTGCACTCCTTTTCATGACCGCTGCTTAGATCTTGAAACAGCGGGACTTTTTGCGGCGATCTCAGCATAAGCACGTTGAGGGGTCACAGTGCTTACACGTGACTAATGTATAATGGTTGCTTTTATCGCGCGATAAATAAGTGACAAAGCATCCGAGTGTGAGTGACAACAATCATACGTATAGGCTCGCAGGGCTTTGCTTGGCTCGGTGATAAGTGTGAAGTTGTGAATTCTATTCCTGATGCCAATCTAATCCCGCATCCCAAAAAGTTTCAGAGCATTAGTCATATACCTCAGGGAATCCTAGTCGCAGATATAAATACTATCTTCACGTAACGCATGAATCAACGGGTAGTGAACCCAGCTGGCTGCCAATTGGCACTCCGGCGCAGCCGGGATAAACAATACCTGACACTAGACAAAAAGGACTTAAGTCACTTGAATTTACGAAGACTTAATGCCCTTTTCAATTCAGTAGAAAAATGCTTGGTGCAGTAGTGAGAAGGACTTAAGCGACTTGAAACTACGATGACTTAAGCCATTTTACGTTTGAGTGGAAAGGTGCTTGGTTAAATAATTTATTTGTGAGCAAGTGACAGGTGCAATGAAGCAAATTAAGGAGGTTTCTTAGTAATTGCGGGGATTTGGGTTAAATTAATTCTCATTGAGTAATTGTTTAAAAATAAACCGTTGTTTTGCGGTCACGCGTTTGGTTTTCTTTTGAATTGAGGTGGTTTTACATAAATGGCTGCCCACGACAGTAAGCGATTTATAATTATGAATCACCGTATTGTTTGTTTGTCTTTGGAACGAGAGACCTCTTGTTGCCTGTCGTTTTTAGGGTTCCGTAGCCAAATGGCAAAAAACGGAACCCTTATAGATTCGTCATGTCTGTCTGTCCGTCTGTCCGTCTGTCTGTCCGTCCGTATGTCACAGCCATTTTTTTCCGAAAGTATAAGAGCTATACTGTTGAAACTTGGTAGGTAGATGTATTCTGTGAACCGCATTAAGATTTTGATGCAAATAGGTGAAAATTCACGATGTCCCCACACACCCCTTACTTCCTAAAATACAGTCTTTTTTTTTTTAAATACAGAAAATTGTTCTATATCTATAGATTACAGGAAAATTTTACTTTGTGTTTTGACGCTCGCCCCGGGGAGGGGGGAGAGTAGATAAAATTTTACTTTGCTCTATAACCTACAAATCATGATAGATAAAAGTTGTCCTTTAATTTTGGCAAATTTTCAGCTAATTTTATTGAACTACAAAGAGCAGTTAATTTTTGTAGGTCACTTTAAAAACACAAAATTACATTATAATAAATATTCTCATGATTACTTGTACATTCCGTCGTTAATTAGGTACCTTTAATTAATGACCACTTAAATCATCAAAGTGTTTGCTTGGCCATTATAAATAGGCCAGCAAACGCGGCCAACCTTTATTTACTTTACCCTAGGGTGTTTTCTCGGGGAGGAAAATTGCGTTGTAGCAAAAATAGATTAGTCATTTTATCGTTATTTTATCCTCTAGACTATTATAAAGTTCTAGATTTGTATCGAAATTCACTTTTCTACGGAGCGATTCATGATTTTAGGAGAAAAAAATAGCGCAATATGGCTAGATCGTCTTTTGTTTTGTATGGGAGCGCGGCGCTTTGTCAGTCTGGCGCCATCTCTTGGTCATAATATCTTTGTCCAAAATGGCTGGCTTAAATCAATTTTGGTACAGTGAGAGCTGGACATTTAAAGATGGTTATAGGATATTCATCCGCGGCCGTTAACGAAAAAAAATACGCGAACGAAGCCACGGGCACCTAGTACCTAAATAACTCTACTCTTGGGATCTTAGGCCCGCTCAATTACAACGAAAATTAGGTTTAATTAGGCCTCATGTTGGCCGAACAAAGTATCCGAAAAAAACCGGCCACGTGTGAGTCGGACTCGCGCACCGAGCATTCCGTACCAACACTCATCCCATCTTCTTAACTGGCCGGGTTAAGTTACGGTTGCACCTGGTTCAAGGTGATGTATGGCGCCGGATACAAATGAGCTGCAAAGTTAACGCAACCGATCACGTTTGTTGTATTGGAGCCCCACTTAAATATTTATTTTATTCTGTTTTTAGTTTATTGTTATTGCGGCAACAGACATCATCTGTGAAAATTAGCTATCACGGCTCATGAAAATACAGCTTGTTGACAGACAGACACGGACAATGGAGTCTTAGTAATAGGGTCCCGCTTTTTCCCCTTTGGGTACGGAACCCTAAAAAAAAGTACAATGTTGTTTCATCAATAGGAAAGTGAACCTATTTTGTTTCAACATCCCTAAAACTCACTAGACCCCACCGCCATTTCACCCGGGAACAAAATGTAGAACAATGTTCGTCACAGTTTTAATTAAGAAGTGGCCCGAGGCACTGCAAGGGTCCTATTTAGCCTCGCATGCCAAGGATAACAGGGGATATACCTTTCTTGGGTCATATCCCCTGTATATCAACGGTAATTAGGCGGGGGGCCTTAAACTAATGGTCTTGTTTTTCCCTCCAGTTTCCCTAATTTTCTTTTTCCGCTGGAAAAACTTGGATCTATGTTGGGACGTTAATTTACTTAGTAATCTAGAACGTTCCTGTTTTTTAGATTGCGTTTGCTTGATAACACTGGCAGTTTTTATAATGTAGCTAATTAGATATCTAACTAGAATCTTCAGTTACTTTGATAAAAAGTGGGAACCTACTTCTTGCATTAACAAGACCTGTAGAGATAGCTGTATGTTGTTTAAATAAATAAATAAAATAATATAAATTATTATAAAAGTATATACTACCGCACATTTAATCTCACGTTAAAAGAGCGGCCTCAAACTCATCGCGCACCGCACTCATCTTTTTACATGAGATAATGTTTAAATGGCTTCTTACTTTTTGGTTAGAAACAGTTAAAGTGTACCGATTTCACTAATGCGTATTTTGACCAATTTATACGTGGTTATTGATTGATCTTTTTAAGTTATAATTCTGATGTGGGTTCATGTTGGTGTTTCTTAAAACTCAAACTGAACTGAATTGGAGATTACTATTTAATTAACGAAGTGTACTATAGGTACTATGCTTAAAAAAAGTGCAAAACGTATGAATCTAAATTTAATCAAAAAGTATGTCAGACTTCTACGTCGCAATCTCATTTAATAATAAATTGGCCTACAAAAGTACTATCCAAAATAGGCCATCTGTACGGAATGAAACCACAAATCTTCACGATAATACAAAATTCAGACCAAACCCCAAATGAATTATCCTCACTCGTAATTACGCGGTTTTATTTTTACCTATTCACGTACTTGTCAGGAGCGCGAAGCAAACTTCGTAATTAGGTTATCTTGAATACGTCTTTTTTGCTAGCGTCCCTTGAACCTTTCCCCTTAGGAATAAGCCCCATTTTGAAGTTAATTAATTGGGAGCGCCGTATAAGGCACTTGGTACTTTTTGTACAGAAATTAATACACTAATTAGCAACGAAGTTACAGTTCTTCAATCCGTTGCGTAGTTATTTAATAAAATAATGATTTGCCCTCAAAGAGACCCGCAGAAATCGCGGAGTTAAACAGATTTTGTAACTTCAAAGCTTTCACTCGATTCTATGGGATTTTCGACTAAAGGATCTTTAGTAATTTTCCCTTAATATGAAATTTTATTAGCAGGCTTTGCGACGAGTTTGGAATATTTCTAAATGCTATTTGCTTTTTGAGTTGAGTGATGGATTATGTCTGACTATTTTCGTTTATCGATCATTTTAGTTTTTTTTTGCCTTTTGTACTACTTATACGTGATCTGTTTGACATATTTCATTGAAAAGATTAACCTTATGTACAGTCGAGTTCATTTACATCTACACACTTACGAGAACAAAAATATCTGAACACGACTTTATGCTCCTGACAAGGATCGTGTTACTAGACTGTACAGTAAGCTGCAGAGAAATTTGCCCCATATTATTTTAGATTTTACATCTACAGCTGCTGAAATATAAGGTTTAATTGTAAATTTTTCTTTTGTTTCATAAGCATTCAAGTACAACTACAGAACCAAATCCGTCCTCCAACTCCGAAACTTTAAAATTGCCCTCTGTAACCTAATAGAGTTGTCTCAAAGGCTTCCGGCAATGTCGATAGATTTGCCTCCATGTGCATCCCTTCAGAACGCTTCCCGACATATAATAGTGTTGTGACAGCACCGTATTTCCTGTCGCTATCGATAAGTGAAGCTATTTTAACGCCTGCCGTTGGCTCAGGGCCAAACCGAACGACTTAGGCAGCGTGTGGAAATTAATCGTCTATTCTGAGATTTTTGTAGCTTTTGAAGTTATTTATGAATGGAACGTATTTGTCTTGGTTGATCTTAAACTGTATAATGGGATTTGTGGTTATTTTTACTGTGATTGGTTTGAGTATGCAACCACTTATTTTTAAAGAACAATGGTGGATCAAAAGATTTGATAAGCGATACGGTGCTACTACATTTTTACGAGTGTTTTTTATAGTTGTGCAACACGAAGTTTACGACATTGCAGCATTCTAAAGCTTTAGATGTTTTGTATGCGAGTGTTAGAATAAGTACTTTAAATGCTGTGGAATTTTAATGCCTGCTTTATTTTTATGTTAAATAACGTTCAAGGAAATTTGATGTTCATTTTTACTGCGTTATACACATAAATTACATTTTAAAATTATGTCGTACGACATATTGAGTATTTTATGTAAACTAAAAAATTAATAACAAACAAGCAATCAGTAACAATTGCCTAATATTGGGATACTGTCAACAACCACCCAAAGGTCACATTCTAATTTTAAAATAATATACAGGAATTTAAATAAATTTACAAGTGACTACTTTACCTTGCCAAACAACAATATACAAACAAACACTACAAAAGAGCGATCTCAAGATATATTAGTCTCTTTCGTAATTGAATCCGAATGCATTTTGTAAGCAGTTAATCAAGAGCAGTCGCTGCAAAATGAATCATGGCGGCATTGAATCATCTTCTATTGTTTATTCACAAGGTTCTTGGAATGAATACAGTGAGGAATATCAAAATGGGCGCATTTATTTGAATGTTTTTAATTCAGTGAGAGTGTAATTAAATATTACGAGCGAGACCGACTTCGATTTATTATGTAATATGTTATCGTATGAGAACACTAAGATGCTATTCTTGTACGGAATACTTTGCTACTGATCGTTGCTGGCTCACTGTATCTAATACGATAATGTAATTTTTAATTTCAAACTTCAGTCAGTCAGATCCACAGTTCGAACTTTAAATTAATAATATTATTTCTATACTGCAACGCATACTTATCAACTCTATCGTTCGTAGACAACTTGCTGATCTGGTGCAGTGCTAATATGTTATACCCGTGCATGGCGTGAAGAACTTGATAAGTGCAAAATGGCAATTTTACAGGGCGGCGATTTTAAAGTTTGTCATTTTCTCCAAAATCTGTTTTCATCTAAAAGTCAATTGAGGTATTATTTATTAATTTATTAATTATTACGTCTATGTAAAAGTCGTATTTATAGCTTGATTTAAGGGTAATTTTATGCAAAACTTTTCAATTATTTTACTTATTTTGGTAGAATCATTTTATTTTGTTAGATATTTAGACTTATCAACATATTCACGGCTGAACAGATGTTGTTCCAAATTTGTTGGAAATCAGAATTACCAATGAAAAACATGCGCTTCGACTTGTAAAAATCATTTTATGCAGCCGGTTGAAAATACATTTTTCAAACTTAATTATGCCGTATCAAACGTAAAAAATAGATTCGAAAAAAGTTGATGCGTTGCAAATAAGTTATAAAACCTGTTGAAGCTTTCAAGAATGTAAATTGCGGGCCTTAAATTTCATTCGCTGTTAGTTATTTCAGGCGAATTCACACAATCGAGAAAATTTATGCATCAACTCAAAACTTCCAAGTATCCCGAATTTGTGAATGAATAGGTAATCTGCGATTATAATTATTTTTTCCTTTATAAAATGAGCTATTTCAGGTGCTAAATAATTTGATCAGCTTAAGTGTTTATTTCTTTTACTTCGTTAATTAGTTAATATTTTTGCTGTTTTGCATTTTCGATTTTGTTTGTGATTTTGTAAATAAGATCCCGGAATTAATTATTTTAAAGTACTTACTTAGGGTAGTTATCACCTACCTATTATATTATTATACCGTAGTAAACTCAACCTTTAAACGTTAGTAAAGATGTAGTTTGAAGAGAAAAATATCATAGAATAGCAACAACATTTAAAATCACTTATACTACAATCTGTAAAATTATTTTTATAATTAATTTTCGTCACAAATATCGGTCCAAAGTACTAAGTACATGTTAACTAAGCCTTAAATACAAATACATGTTAACTAGGATCAAAATGGATTCGACAAAAGTGCATAACCATAATGAAAAACAAAACATTTAATGTATAATGACAAAGCTTTTCCGTGCACAGTTAGCCCATAAAACTAATTACTTTAGCACTATGTACTTTAGCGTAATGGTAATTTGAGTTTCAGCTTCTTGTTTTTCTATTTCCCTACTGCACGTTCCATTAGTAAAATCCAGAGTGGGTAGACTACTTTCAAAATAGTTTTCTTGCAACCGATGACATTGCCAACTATTGTTGCGACTATTGTTATTGTTCATTTAAAGTGGTCGAGCTAGCTTTTGGCCGATAGTATATATAATAATAATAATAAATATCGAGCAACATCACTCAAATCGGCCTACTACCAAAGTGAGCTCTAGCAGGCTAGTGTTATGGGTAATACAACTGGAACGATCAATATACAATACGAATATTAAAACAAAGTTCTCAGTAAATATGTCTGTAGATTTTTTCTCATGTCATAAAGGCTAAGAAGAAATCCACTCACCGTAAACCCGCGACCATTGCGCCGGCGGACGCCAGTCCGGATAGTGTTTCGGAAACTTTTCCCTCGTCCAATACGTGTGTAGCACCATCCGGTACACGGTCATTTTGTCCGGGTTACACGTGTCACTCTCGGTCGGCTGTAGTGCCGCCGCGAGCGCGGGCAGCACTAGCAACAAAAACAACCGGGCCATCTTATCGACACGGATATCGACACTCGCACAACACTAGTCAACGTTCATTGTCACAACATGATGACGTTTGTACCTGGAACAATAGACAAGGTTGTTAAAATGGAATTTCGTTGTAAATTCATTTAAATATTCAGAGAAGCCTCAAAGTATTTTGATAAGTCGGGATTTAAATAATGTAG
Organism: Apotomis turbidana; assembly: GCA_905147355.2. Lineage (NCBI taxonomy): Eukaryota > Metazoa > Arthropoda > Insecta > Lepidoptera > Tortricidae > Apotomis > Apotomis turbidana. Next base: position 17,329,581 of record LR990292.1, on the reverse strand, counting down.
GTGCGAATGAAATGTCCCTATAAAATCTCTGAGACAATAAAATATAATATTCATACCCTCAATGAAAAGCGATTATACCTTTCTAAATGAAATTAACACAAAATGCATTATGACTGTCAGTTTCTAAACTAAATTAACTAGTAGAGAACCGTATAAATAAATAATCTTGTAAGAAACGCTCCTTTGAGAAAACGAAATTGGAACAAATGATAGGTTCTCCTGAAAGAATGCGTCGCGTCGGAACTTACATTGGAAACTACTTTAGCCAACCCACCACAATAATGCTCTGAAATCAAACCAAAACAGACCTTTTTCTCAGAGCATATGGACTTTGTCGCATGTTTCTTGTTAGCGGTTCCATACTGTCGCACCCAATAGTGTGGGATACTATAGAATGGCTGCCAATGCATTCATACATGGTAAAGGAATGGCGTCGCACTCGTGTTAGTATAAAGTCTAAATTTTAGTACAGCGTGTAAGTGTTTAACATTTTAATAGTTTGTCAATTACCTCGTAATAGACCAATTTGTTGTTGAACGCCGATACTGAATTGTTTAATTGACCAGTACTTGGGTATTTTGAGTTATATTGCGTCAATTTGGACTATAATTGAAGTCATTTAGAGCGCAAACTTTATTTTAATGCTATTCTACTGAGAGTGCAAGGTGGCTGTTTTAGTACTTCAATGTTAATTTGAGTTGATATGATAAGCGTTGTATCTGGTCACTGGTGTAAGTGCGGGGAATATTTTTTTACATGCTAACATAACAGACTTACAGTAATGTACCTATATAATTCCTGACGTCGAAATGTTTGGTACCAAATCAAATTACATTAATAATTATTGATAAGTAAAGTTCATGTAAATTTAAGTTTTCTATCCTGGAAAACATATTGGCTTTTAGCTGTACCTACATGAATTTTAGAGTAGGTAGGTAACAAAAAATTAAATGAAAAATTAATTAGTTTTTTCTTACATTACAGGCAGTGAGGAGCACCTTTAGAAATCAAATTCAGAATAAAAAGAAAGCCACGATCATTTCAAAATATCAATTTGACTTAACGGTGAATTTGAAATCATTGTTTACGATCTTAAGAAAAATGCTTCAATTTATTATCACCTCATTATACAACTTCATACTTCAAAAATATAGACGTAAATCGTTCATACTAATGATACAATGTGTGTGATTCGAAGATATATCATACTGAAATAGATCAGTTCATTGACCGACGAAGAGCTCTGCGTCTCATAGATTTAATGGACTAATTGAACTTTCCTGAACATTATATTGGTCGAGAAATCTCTGGAATGATGGATGAGATGACGTCGTTGGCAAGAATGTGGTTTAAAAAACCAAACGAGCAACACCCCCTCATGTGGGGACGTAGCTCAGATGGAGTAATTAAAAGAGCGGAGGTACGTTAATAACTTTATTGCCCGGAGGCCAATACAAGACTAACTATACATTTTATATTTATGACGGATGTCACTCGCTGATTCAAATTCATAAAAATGACTTTATTTTTATGTCGGTGGCCAACACCACTGAGAGTGAAGTACAACTTTCACAATATGTTACGCTTTTTTGTGTCATGTTTTTCCACTTTAGTGAATACCAAATAGCTATTAAAATTAATGTATAACATGTTTTAAGCATATAAAGTAAAGTTTCTTAACTGAATTCCTCAAATATTAATTTAAATTTGACAGATTTAGGCACATCAAATCGTCGAGGTTATGTAAGCAGAATTGCTGTGCAGCTCAATTAAATTAGATTATTGATTGTATGTTCAAGAGCATGGCAATGAAAGATAGACAACAAACAATTGGTAGATTTTAGCTTTATGTTTTACAAAATAAGATTAAATAGAACAAAATGTCGCACATTGTAAACTCGCATCTTTTATTTGACAGTGGCTAAATGATTTTCTCATCCACAACTGTGAATTTATTTAAATTCATCGATATCGATACGATATATTATTAAAATTCTAAATCACTATTTATGTTCACAAAATACACTGACGGTTATATAGGACCCAAAGAAAATAAACGCACACGTTTCAACAAATACAAACAAACCTGCCAAAATACATCACAGCGAGAAAATACATACAAAATAAACACCAAAAACGAATGGTACCTGAAACCCACTTTATTCCACCAAAAAACCGAGGCACTTAACATAAGGCCAATAAATATCAGGAGATGAGCCGCCCTAAAGGGTGAGCTATCCCTTGCCCAATAATCTCCACTCTTACATACAAAAGGACATAACTGCCTGGCCATCGCTACTAAAATACGCCCTTTCATGTTAAGCGGGCCATAGATAATAGAAAAAGGTATTAAGTCACTTCACGTCACTACGGCGCATAAGCCTGTTTATAACAAGCTCGATATTTTGCCAATATTTCCAAACTGCTGACATCATTGTGGGGATTTTTAATCCGGTTCCCCTTTTCCGAACTATGTGTTTATACGTGAACGGTTTACGTTAATGGAAAACAGGGTTTAAGTTATAAAACAAGTGAACGCTGCATAAAATGCAAAACTGAATGTACATAGTTACCGGTGAATTGAATATACTACAACGAGTATGATGTTCCTGCGCTTTGGCAGCGTTTTTAAATTGAGCTATTTTGTCTCCTCAGTTAAGGTATGCAAACAAAGCCTACATGATTTTCCGCTAAGGCATGTACAGTCAGCCAAAAAATTTGTCTACCACTTTTCGACTATTCCCTAATATTAAGCTGCAAAAGTGGTAGACCACTTTTTTTTCTGGGTGTACAATTGTATAAATCTGTATTTTTACAAGTGGGATTAGATAATGTTAAATATTTCTTTCCCGAGGTGACATTTAATTTGGCAGTAGACTACTTATGGAATTATTACAACCAAATCGGGATAATGGCGTATAAACCTTTGCTGAATTAACTTGGGTTGATAAATTTCCTATCTCATTTGTATTGTGATATTTATCAATATTTGTATAATTAGCCAAATATCATTACAGTATAAATCAGAGGTGATTCCAAAGAGCCTAAACGCATTCACTGCCACTCCCTTTTTCTAGACATTCGCCGGGTACCGCACTTTTCTGTGTGCCCCAAACGCACATGTAAGTTCAATCAACTATGAAGGCACAGGGCGAGTCAGTAAACTAGCTATTATGGACGTGTTCAAGACACTGGATAAAAGTAACTAAAACGTAGCTGGCAGTAAATGCATTAACTAAACACTATTCCCAATACCCAAGAATTTCAAGGCGTAACTTTTCAATGAAATCTGGGGTTTATTCCAAAAGCAATAGGCTGTAATCATCCCCGAATACGTTACGGCACCATTCAATTTAAACGTTAGAACTTTGGAACGAGCTCCGAGCGTGACTTGGCTTTAGAGCTGCCGATCGGAAGTCGGCGAAAAATTAAGAGAAAATAAAGATTCGATCAATTATTCGCTGTTATGTAAAACAAATCTTGCTCTATTCTGAGTATAATGTTTATCGACTTCTTTGTCTTTGTTTTGCTTTCTATTACTTCTTCTAATACAATTATTCGAAGAACATTCAAAGAGAGCAATAATCATAAAACTTTGAGAGATGTATTTTATTATTGTATGAAGCGGTTTACACTCATGTGAAATTTGTCAGGAACGGCCCGGCAATTTTGACACGAGTCAAAACCTACGAGTTCGAAACATGTCGGGCCGTTCCGGACAATTTCACTTGAGTGTAAACCGCTTGATACAATAAAGAGAGCTCTTAGAATAGACTTTTAATTCAGGTGAAGTTAGGCAGATTCAAGCCACCATTTAAGAGCGAGCGCGAAAGGCATGGTCTTATTTTAAAAACTCACAGACAGTTTGTGTAACAACACTAGTTTCCGATTGTACATGATTATTGTCTTATCTATGGCAACTCTCTTCTAGCTAAGATGGCGACACGAAAGTAACTTGCTATCATTGCTCCTATAAAGATCTATTGACCGACGCGACGTGTCCGTTCAGTTTGGCCTAAATCCTTTCGTATGTTCGCGGATGCTTAAATAAATTAAGGGACACTCTTACACAAGTTGACCTAGTCCCAAAGCTTGTACTATGGATACTAGACGACGATATAATATATAAATACAGGAACAAATATTAGAGTTCATCACACAACTATTTGTCCTTGGGGGATTGCACTTACAAACAACGCCAACCGCGTCGTCTGTCATCGTTTACTAGTTCGAATGTCCGGATTCTCGGACTATTTCGCCTAGAGGTCGTATTTCCATTCTCATGAAATTTTGTGAGTAGGTTATCGATTCAGTTTCTTGTAATGTTTTAAAATGGTAGAACATTTAGAAATTTCAACCAATTTCAAACTACATAACTCGTCTAAAGTTCACAGTCACTAGTTAAATAATAGTTAGATTTCTATGTATAGGTACATAGTAAACTTCGCTCGGATGGTAAGCACATTTTGCCTATCCTTTGGGACTCATTCATTTTTCCAAGATTAAAGTAGCTTAAGTTACTCCCGTCCCGCCAATACTAAGACTGTGCCAAAAAAACCATAAACGTAACAAAAAATACGATCAAAAATAAGTATTTTAAACAGGATTTACGATTTTTATGCAGTATCTTCCCCAAAAACTTAATTATAAGTTAACCAAGCCTAGAAAATCGAAAATGCCACAAGCTCAAATATATCTTCCTTAATAAACTCGTCAAAATTTTCAACGCCAATATTTGTATTGCACTTTTGCACCGCTATTTTACGATCTTGCCATAAACTCGTTCCCCTCGGTTGCCAACTTTCCCCACGCTCCCCTTTGTTTTAAACGCCCGCGGTTACTGATAACACTATTATGTCAGGTTTCGGTATTTATTTTGGAAAGTTTGTTATTGTACAGAAGGACTTAAGGGACATATCTTTAATTGTTCATAAAGAGGTTCCTATAAAGGGTTTCCTTGTAGAGAGAGAGAGAGAGAGAGAGAGAGAGAGAGAGAGAGAGAGGGAAAGAGAGAGAGAGAGTACTTATTTAAGGTAATTTTTCGACAAGTTTCCGAATCTCCAGTGGCTCGTCCTAAAGGACGCCACCCCAGACGCCAGTAGTGCAAAGGGCCCATCGGGCCCGCAAGCAAAAAAAGAAAAAAAAAGTTTCCGATTGCGAATGATTTCGAAAGATAAGTAATTTATTTTCCTCACGGCAGTGTCCTGGCACGATAACCTAGAAACAAATTTTAAACCTTTTTTTAAATAATAAAACGTGTTGTAAACTCTTCATAATTATAGTATGCTATAGTAGGCTGCGCCCCGCGGTGTTACCCGCGTTCAGGATAAAATAGTAGCCTATGTGTTTTAATCAAGGGTGTCAGCTACCTCCTTACTCAATTTCATAAAAAAAATGGTCCAGACTTTTAAGCGTGAAGAAGTAACAAACATTCAAACACACACTGAACCATTGATACAAAGATCAAAGCACAAAGAAACATTCAAATGCCTGGTGAAAGAGATCGGGAATCGAACCCAGTACCTCTGAATGGAACACGTTGGACCGCTATAAAAAAAATGTGGTGTACCCACATAAAAAATAATGTCATTTTTCATAAATTTACAAAACACACACTCTTAAACTTTCGCCTTTTTTAATATTAGTCTTAAGTTTTAGGTAAGTGTTATTATCAGACACTTGTGCCTGGTCAACCACATTTTTTTTGACGTAATAATAAAAAATTGGGCCAGTGCGAGTCCGACTCGCGCATGAAGGGTTCCGTACCATAATCTATAACAAGTTTGTTGTATGGGAGCCCCCCTTAAATATTCATTTTATTTTATTTTTAGTATTTGTTGTTATAGCGGCAATAGAAATACATCATCTGTGAAAATTTCAACCGTCTAGCTATCACCGTTCTTGAGATACAGCCTGGTGACAGACGGACGGACGGACGGACAGCGAAGTCTCAGTAATAGGGTCCCGTTTTTACCCTTTGGGTACGGAACCCTAAAAAATACATAGTACATAGTACCTCTAACAATCTCTAAAATGTAATGGGTTAAGTAATTTTTTTTTTATAACGGCACAACATAGTGGCTCCACTTCGCCTGATGGTAAGCAAAAAGGGGAGCCCAAGTCGCAATGGAACCAACGGTGCCAAGTCAGTTGACACTGCCATGCTGGCCCGAGAGATGCTTCTTCACGCTTCGTTTGAAGGGTCCCAAGTTATAAGAGGGAGGAAACACATGAGCCGGCAAGGAGTACCAGCATACTTTAATAGTTCGGCAGATGAAGGAATTGCCAAACTTCTTGGTACGTGTGGAAATATTCTCCACGGTGAGGCGATGACATCGCAAGCTGGCACGTGTGGTTCTATGACGGAAAGGGGAGGGTGGGATAAGAGAAAATAAATCTTCAGAACACTCGCCATGATATAGGCGATAGAAAACGCTCAGCGACCCAATGTCCCTACGTGATTGAAGTAACCAGGATAAAAGAAAGAAAACAAACACTAATCTCAGGAAACCCTTTCACCACAAATGTATTAAGATTCAAACTTCTAAATTAATTGCGTGGATACCTCATAAATCTCCCATCCAACTTGAATAATCTAGACGCAATATACAAAATTGCACTGTAAATATTCTCGGCATATTAAAATACTAGCGCCAAGTTACGACGCCAAGTTTGAGATACACAGTCTAATGAAGATTTAATAATTCAAAATGTTGCCAAACTGTGGGTCCTAAGTTTACGGCGGGCAACTTTAATATGTTAATTGACCTCGTTGTTTAGCTGTTTTAAGCGTTTTGGCAACGTGTTTTAATAGAATCTTAATTTTTATTGATTCTGTTTTACAGTCTGACCAAAAAAAGTAGAAATTAAAAAGTATTTTCGTCCCTTTCTAATCAATCTAAGAAAAAGAGGACGACACTACAGTATTGCCACCATTTAATTTCTACTCTTTTTGGTCAGACTGTAATGTGGACATGCCTCGTTTTTATTTTTATTAATATTGACAAAGGTACCTAAATTATGAATTATGAAAGATAAATATAATGTGATCCGCTGCAATGTAAGCAGGACTCGAACCTGCGACACGTTTTCTTTATAATTTACCTTTGTTTCAATATTTCTAAGTAAGTAAACACTTTACTGCACACAAAAATAGTTAAAAAATACATCAATTTCAAATAACATAAATACAAAGGCAGATTTATTTATTTTGGTATAAGATTTGTAAGGGCATCTTTTTTTTATACTGACTGACAGTAATGCACAGTGTAAATCTTTCTTGCATATCTAGTGATATTAAACAGTTCTGTGATTTAATTAAATTGCATAATTTCAACCTGCATAAGTGATCATATAGCATAAAAACAAAATGCATACAAACGAATTGCATAATTTCGAAAATTATAATAGTTTAATTGCATAATAGACTAATAGCATAAAATAGTCACTTTGTATACTATACCATTGTCATATCATACTTTGTTCATAATAACTTAAAGCATAAATGTTGCCTAAATAAATACATCCAAACAATATAATATTTTTTTCTTATTCATTCTTCCATTGCCGAGCCAAATGAGGACCAGTTACCTTTTAAGGGTTATAAAAAAACCCTAACCTACCTATCTCTGGGAGCAGTTTCGTTTTTAGGGTTATAAAAAAAATAACCCTAACCTACCTATCTCTTGGAGCAGTTTCATTTTTAGGGTCATAAAAAAATAACCCTAACCTACCTATCTCTGGGAGCAGTTTCGTTTTAAGGGTCATAAAAAAAATAACCCTAACCTACCTATCTCTTGGAGCAGTTTCGTTTTTAGGGTAATAAAAACCATAACCTACCTATTTCAGTGCTCACAACAACTTTTTATTCAGGACTTATTTGATAGGTATGATATGTATGCAACATGATAATTATTTTAAGTGTTTTTATGAGTTTTCATAATTATTCTGAATTAATGTTATACCAAGTGACATTATGACTTATGAACATTATAACGAATGTTATTATGATTATTAATGGTTATGATGTATAAATATTATGCTTGACAAAATTATGAATTTTGTTTTTATGTAATGTGTTTATTATGCATTTTGAAAGTAGTTAAATGAAAATATGCTAAAAGTTTTTATGCAAATTGAACCGCACCCCTTTTTACCGTATGACGAAAAAGAAAAACCGTCAGTTGACGAAAGTGCTCTGAATTTGATATTAACCTTCGAAAGCATCAAGTATAAAGTAAAATAATTATTATACTGACGTCACGTAATACATCACAACTGTCACAAAAACATACCAACAAAAACGAATGTCCATAATATAGTGTAAATCACATTTAAATACTGGCTTAATTAAGACAGATAACATCAAAATTTCCAATCACAACCAATTCCCACCTTACGCCAATCACAAAATGGCTCAAATTGTGACAAATTTGTCCTTTATTCGATAAAATCGTTCATACTTCGATCATTTATCTTAATTATCAAGGGAACAATGTAAAATCGGATCGGCCGGCCGGCGTGGGGAAAAATAGCTATTGTTTGCGACATGGCAATGCTTTTACACATTGGCAGCCAACTCGTCGTTCTAATGGAGGCTTGCGATTCTAGGTTGTGATAGTTGGACCTTTCTGCGTGGACGTAGGCGGTATTCACACATGGACATGGCGGCAGATTTAGTTGTGTTGTGAAATAAAATAAAAGTGTAGTATTATTTTGTGGTGTATTAATTGTTTTACGCAAAAGCAGTCTTGAATCTATATGTTATGGGTTATTTGTGTAATGCCACGAAATTGATTGAGCGTAGCATGACTCGAGTGCCCCGTTACGCTCAAATATGAACGCTTCGATTAGCGTGGTCCACGGCGCTCAGTCCGCTTTGGAACGGGCATGGCATGAGAAAAGAAGGTATATACTCCGGCAAGTGGGACTTTCTACGTCACTGGTTAGTTGCCGCTTGATAGTAACAAAATAATACAATACAGGTAAAGCCTGACCAGAAATATATATGAATATGCGCCATATTGCGGAATTCCACTGATTTCTTACACTGGCAATGATTTTATTATGGTTTGTCAACACTGTCAATGTCATTCGTGTTGGTTTCTTTTAAAGACAAACATTTAAAATTATCCAAAGAAAATGACGAAAACCATTCACAGTCGTGAACGTAACATTATAAATAAAGAGTGCAAACGTGTTACTACACGAAAAACAGTCAGGAAAAGAGTGCATTCCATTAAATGATATTACGAGGTTAACATAGTGGAACTGAGGTATTTAAACTAATGTCATTATAGTGGGTTGCGATTGGTTGCAAAATTGTTGCCATATAAATCTTATAAATAGCGTCCTCTTGACAATCCTCATATATTTCTGGTCAGGCTTTAACAAGGGAATCGGGGAGTATTATGATACACCACTGGTAACACAGGAACAGATTGACAGATCCAACTAACCAATCATAGCGTGATGATGTCAAGTCTCACCTGTCATTCCGGAGTGTTATACCTTCATTTCTCATACCATGGGAACGGGATATTCGATTCAGGCGATAGCACTAATCGGATATTTCTAATCAGTAACATAACAGTACGTGTAGGGTTCATGCATCATTAACATGGTTACTGAAAGAACTTTTCATCAACATCAGAGGTATGCGACCTTGGTACAAATTGAGGCTGAGTTATGATCTGTGGGATTATGTTGTGACATTACGACAAACTGCTGGCACCGAAATAATTTTGTTATTTGAGTTTAGTGTTACAAGAAACGTTTAAAGCCAACTTAGTAGAGTTGTTAGTCCGCTGTTTTCTAACATAATTGTGCGCATCGGGTTACAAGCATGAAATTTCTACCACAGATAGAGTGTTCCACGGTGATTATTTTCAGATGTGGAGGGAAGTCAGATTCGTCCCCTGTGAGGCGGGAGAGCGGAGTGAATACGGCCAAGTATCCCTCTTTTCTTTCTTTATTGCTGGTCAGTTAAGTCTACCAGGACGTGTTTGGTATCGTTTCCGTGTAAAACAAATATCAGAAATTCATTTTTTATGTTATTTTTGTATAGTTCTGTATAAAAATATGGGTGTAATGGCCGAAAAGGTAAAAATCACAACAAGTATTTATATTCAGTGAGGTAAATTCGTTCAATTTCATGAACATTTTCAAATTATTATTATTATTTTAAAAAGTTCATTTAATCTGGTTTCTAAAACTATATGTATGTTGGGCACTTCTCATACAAACAGTAGCTTAAAATATATCTTTACTTCGGCGTAACCAACGTAAATCTCCGAACGCATCCTATTTCGCTTCATTAAATACATTAAATAATGATTATTAACATGCTTTTACATATAATATTTACTATATACGTCCTAGAAAAACAAATTAATGTAATTAAAACAATTTTTTTTGCTAATGTATCACGAGCACACGGGCTAATCTCAGCATCAACAATTTATTTTAGTTACTGTTTGTATGAAGAGTGCCTAATATTTATATATTTTTAGAAACTAGATTTTTGCTACTTTGCAATATTTTTCTTAGTTGTAAATATTCAGGAAATATAACTAATTTATCTCCCTGAATAAAAAAAACTTGTTGTGATTTTTACAATTTCGGAAATACAACCATATTTTTATATGGTACTATGAATAAATAACATGAAAAATGAATTGCTGATATCTGTTATACACGAAAATGATACCACACAAGCCCTAGTAGCGTTAACTGATCAGTAATAAAAAAGAAATAGAGGCCTCTTTTGTCTTATTCACCCCGCTTTCCCGCCGCACAGGGGACGAATCTGACTTCCCTCTACATCTGAAAAGAATCACCGCAGAATACTCTATCTGTGGTAGAAATTTCGTGGTTGTATCCCGATGTACACAATTTCGCGACTTAGCAAAATGTACTAGAACACGCAGGCTAAGCTCAACAACAACATTTTTTTCAAGGTACTTTTTGTATGAGATGTGCCCAATATGTATACATTTTTAAAAACATCATTAAATTTTCTGTTTAGTAATATTTTTTTAAATTGTAAATATTCAGGATAGATAACTAATTTATCGTTCTGAATAAAAAAAACTTGTTGTGATTTTTACCTTTTCGGCAATAAACCCAAATTTTAATAGGAAACTATTCTTAAATAACATGAAAAATTAATAGCTGATATCTATTTTACACGAAAACGATGTCGTGCAAGCCCTAATAGCCTTAACTGATCAGTAATAAAAAAAAGAAAAAGAGCAGTACTTGGTCCTCTTCACCCCGCTCTCCCACCACACAGGGGACGAATCTGACTTCCCTCCACATCTGAAAATAATCACCGTAGAACGTTCTATGTGTGGTAGAAATTTCATGCTTGTAACCCGATGCGCACAATTTCGCGGCTTAGCAACTCTACTAACTGTGCCATTTAATGATAAAGAAAGCTTATTGTTGTAAACTACGGATTATTTCACAGATTAGATCATTTGTCAAATTTTTCGATTCAAGTGGCTTAATTGTATTTTTTATAAAAAAGTCACATTGACCACATCACTAAAGTATACATATAAACATAAAATGGCGATATTTTGGGCTGGTGTTATAAGAAACGCCCTATTTGACCGAAGCCGTTTGATATCTATCAGTTGATGTCACACCACACACATTCCTTGTTAATAACAATATACGTACAGTATGTTAATTTTATTATGCTCACTTTCTATTTAAATCCTCTTAAGTATCAACTCCATCGCTATTCGCTATCGGATAAAATTAAAACTAGGAACTTTAAATCCAGCCTCCAAAGCCCAACCTCCAAAAAGAGCAGCATCGAAAATGCTGTCAATTTCCGCGACAAAACAATATATTAGTCCATACGAGGGCCCGATGAATTTATCTCGAACTGCGCTCGTCTGTTGTCGCGAACGATGACCCATTTTGCGTCTATTCTCAGATATCGACCGAGAGATCTGTCGAGGTGCACGGCGTAAAAACTCAACGCTAGGTGTGGGTATTCAATGAAGTGATGTCACAGCTTCTGATGTGGGAAGAAGTGTTAGAAGGATTCTTATCAAGTTTGCGTCTATTCTAAAATATTCGAGTGATCGCTCGAGGTGCACCGCGTAAAAACTCAACGCTAGGTGTTGCTGGTTTGGACAGAAATACTACTCCTTATGAAGTGTGGACAGGCAATAAACCTAACCTCAGCTACCTAAGAGTGTTTGGAAGTTCGGTTATGGTCCATGTACCAAAAGAAAGGCGCAAGAAGTGGGATAAAAAGGCTCGGAAGATGTACCTTGTTGGATACTTAGAGAATATTAAGGGGTACCGGTTGTACAATCCAGGAAGTCGAGAAATAAAGATAGCCAGAGATGTTGCTGTCAAGCCACTATAGTTGTTTCATTATCAATGAAGTGATGTCACGCTTCTGATGTGATGAGTGTTAGAAGGATTCTTCGTCAAGTTTGCGTCTATTCTAAAATATTCGAGAGATTGCTCGAGGTGCACGGCGTAAAACTCAACGCTAGGTGTGGTGTGGGTATTCAATGAAGTGATGTCACAGCTTCTGATGTGGGAAGAAGTGTTAGAAGGATTCTTATCAAGTTTGCGTCTATTCTAAAATATTCGAGTGATCGCTCGAGGTGCACCGCGTAAAAACTCAACGCTAGGTGTTTCAATGAAGTGATGTCACGCTTCTGATGTGATGAGTGTTAGAAGGATTCTTCGTCAAGTTTGCGTCTATTCTAAAATATTCGAGAGATTGCTCGAGGTGCACGGCGTAAAACTCAACGCTAGATGTGGGTATTCAATGAAGTGATTATGTCACTGCTTCTGATGTGGTAAGAAGTGTTATAAGGATTCTTTATCAATTTTGTGTCTACTCTGATATCGATCGAGAGATCTGTCGAAGTGCACGGCGTAAAAACTCAACGCAAGGTGTGGGTATTCAATGAAGTGACGTCACAGCTTCTGATGTGGTAAGAAGTGTTAGAAGGATTCTTTATCACTTTTGACTCTACTTTGGGATATCGACAGAGAGATTGCTTAAGGTGCACGGCGTAAAAACTCAACGCAAGGTGTGGGTATTCAATGAAGTGATGTCGCAGCTTCTGATGTGGTAAGAAGAATTCTTAAGAGAGTGTTAGGATTCTTCATTAATTTAGCGTCTATTCTCAGGTATCGAGCGAGTGATCGCTCAATGTGTACAGCGTAAAACTCAACGCAAGTGTGAGGGTATTCAATGAAGTGATGTCATCTCTTCTGATGTGAAAAGAAGAAATCTTAAGAGAGTGTTAGAAAGATTCTTCATATTTTGCGTATATTTAGAGATATCGATCGAGAAATCGCGCTAGGTGTACGGTGTACAAACTCAACGCAAGGTGTGGGTATTCAATGAAGTGATTTCACCACTTCTGATGTGATAAGAAGAATTCTTAAGAGTTATTCTCGATTGATTTTGTAACTTTTCTTAAATATTGAGCGAGTAATCGCTCGAAGTGCACATCGTAAAAAAATATCGCAAGGTGTGATTATTTAATGAAGTTATGTCCCTTAAACTACTTATTTCTTTAAAGAAACTTTGTTTTTTTATAATAAATATAAATCTTCGAATGATAAAAACGTAGCTATACACAATATTCAATCGTGTTTCCAAAGTTTGGATACAAACTTTATCACTAAAAAGTAAAAGTAGCCATACATTTGTTTCTACTAAACTAAAAACTAAAGTAGTTACTAAGTGTTCTCGAGTAAAATTGCGATTTTAATTATGTTAATATTAAAAGTTTAGTCATAATGCAAAGCAGTTTACAAGCTAAGCATTCCAGAATTTGATTGTAATGTCTAAAGGATTCAAATAAAGTCGTTTATACGAAAATTTTGGATCATATAGGTATTCCTGTAGTTAATTTGTCATGGTATTGAATAAAGAAAACTTACAATGACGCAAAAACTGCTAATTTTCTACCATAAAATTCTAAACAGTCTTAAGTGTCATAACATGTTAATAATAATATAATAAGTAATAAACATGCACCAGATTGTTTATATATTTATTTATAATACAGAATGCGCTATCCTCTTCTGTCTTTGGCTTGTGGCATCCAACTTTTTGCCAGCAACATTTAGGAAATCGTCACCCTATCTATCTCGTGGATGGTTTACACCTAACTAGGTTTTCATCATGGGATGCAACTTTAGAAAAAATAACCAACTCAGCGCGGTTTTTCATGGTCATAACTGCAGGGGACTCGCATGCTTGTTCCCGACCGTTAAAAAACTTATTCTTAATTGTCATTGGTCATATTTCTACTTTTCTCTGAATCAAATAACTTTCAGGAATATAACACAAACTTAATCTAATGGATTTTACTCTCAAAACTCTTGTAAAGCAATAATTTTGGTATTATATAGCTAACGATTTTATGACGTTAGGACAATCAATCGTTATGTGAAAAAATGCGCACCCAACGGGGTAGCATAAATCAACATTCTCGATTCTAATGCGTACCCACTGACTCGTACCATTTCAGATCGAGTTACTCCATCCGGTCGAGTGCAGGTGGTTCCATCACATTGTTTTATGTACTTGGTGTTATGATTTAGTGTTGCTTAAAAAAAAAAGTATTTTGCTTAAATATTATCGAGACCGTCTTTAACTCCTCATTACATTACGGTACGGAATTTGTCTGAATTTGAATTATTTATGTCACATGAAAACATTAAACTTTAATCTTATGAGTCTTAAGACAAAATAAATTTATCATAAATAAATAAATAAAATTAAATAAATATCGGACAACCACACACAAATCGATCTAGTCCCAAATTAAGCTCAGAAGGCTTGTTTTATGGGTACTAGACGACGATATACGTACTTATATAGATAAATATATACTTAAATACATAGAACAACCATGATCCAAGCACAAATATTCGAGTTCATCACCGGGCCGGGATTCGAACCCGGGACCGCCGGCTCAGTACGCAGGCAAACTGCGCCAAACGCGTCGTCAAAATCTTACTTCACAAAGCAGTCACAAAGTACTTTACCACTTTTAAGCGTCTGAGGTTCAGTTCAGTAAATATAATAAAATACCTACCTTATATTTTCTTCCTAGGGCAGAAACTTCTACCTTTCTACACAATACTCGAAGTCACTATTTACCAGACTCCGTAAGCGCAGGTGTCGGTAAATATTACGGGTAAACAACGTTTTAGAAGTATGAAAGGCCTTTATAGTGTCAAAAGCGAGCCACGAATAAATCTTCGCAGATAACGTGTCGCGGGGGATAAGGAAGAAGCGATTGGCGGTTTATATGAGTTTTTTTTTGCAACAGTTTTCGGTTTGAAGTGGCACTGGACCGGCCGCGTCTGACACATGCACACAACACGGTAGGCTAGTGTGACCACGACCACGCGGGTGCCTTCAGACGGACAGCGCAAACTGGGTAGACCTAAACGGAGATGATGAGATGATCCTCAACAACTGGTCGGAAGAATCATCTAATCGGGAGTCATGGAAATCTAGTGATTAGGGCCAGCTGGAAAATTTATGGAAAAGGTTCACATTCACAAATAAGTGTTAAATAGTATTAAATTAGTATTTAAAGAACATTAAATCGTTTGTAGTGAAATTTCTTAATGAAACCAGTACCTTTTCAACTATTTTTGACATCCGCGCCTTATTCTAGCACTAAAACCGTGTTCTGTATAGAAATTTATTTAATGAACAATCGTTATTGCACTGAAAGTCTCACTCTGTTTGCAAAAAAACAAGAAGCATAAGAATGAGCCTACAATCACACTAATATTATAAAGGAAAAAGTTTGTGAGTGTGTTTATGTGTATGTTATTGTTACTTCTTCACGCTCAAACGGCTGGACCAATTTTGATAAATTTTGGTATGCAGGTAACCTGTCACCTAACTATTGTCAAATAACTATTGAGATGTCCTTGGTTCACAACACTGGTGGGCAATTCGATGCCCGCCAGTGCCCCCATATAAGGAGCACTGGTCGCCATGTAAGGATGGGCGTTGATGCAAACAAGTGTTTGGTTCTATGTATGATTTATTAATAATAACTTACACTAGGATACATGATTATATAGGAAAGGAGAGATGAGTGTGTGTGCGTTACGCTGCACACTTCACTGCATTAACACATAGGCTACTTTTTATCCCGAAAAAATGTAGTATTCCCGTGGGATGAACACCGCGCGGCGCAGCTAGTTCCTCATATACCAGAGTAAAGAATTAACATCGTAACATACATGCACTTGTTTTATGAATAAGTTTGTATTTGCTTTCTGTTCTGGGTATTTTTTAGTAAAAAATGCATATTTTTCATGGAATGACCAAGGCCAATTGTAATGAGTCTTTAAGCATCCCGCTATTCTCTTCCTACTTGGCCCACAGTCGCCGTCCACATTCGTCTTTGCAAAGAAACTCTCACCTCGCAGAATAATGCTTTCACGGTGCCACTCCACTCGGAAATCTCTCTCAGTTTTTAAGCGACGTTTATTAAACGCTTTGACAAGGAATTATGGCGAAGCGCGGTGGATTTTAACTTGAAGCGTGGTGATGTAAATAGGTCATTGTGTTTCAATTTGGATGAGTTTTGTTCACTGCCTCAGTTATTCATGAAAATTATGAGGATCAGAGAATATGGAGGTATTATAAATTGGCACTGTCTACAAAACAGACACGCGTGTATTGATTTAAATAGGTCATTGTGTCTCAATTTGGATGAGTTTTGCTCACTACCTCAGTTATTCATGAAAATTATGAGGATCAGAGTATTATAATTATTGACACTGTCTATAAAAAATACACGCGTGTCTATGGGGCGCTATATCAATCGATGCTGTTAATAATACATATAGCCTCTAGTGTCGATCTTGCCCAGGACTAGTGGCGCTACAAACTGCTTTCATATGGCAATAATGTGCATACGTCATGTATACTTGGACCAGCAAGCAAAGCAAAAAATAAATAAAAGTCATATATATGCATTATTTAACGTCAGTAAAAACAAGTCCATTTTCGACCAACTGAAGGTTAAAACCAGACTAGATAACTTCGACAAACTGGTAGTAGTAGGAAAAGTAGACGGCAAAAGACCACGTGGGCGATCACCTACCCACTGGTCCGACCAGTTAAAAGCTATAACTGGACTTACTATTACCACTGCCCTGAGAAAAACCGAGGATAGAGTAGGGTGGAAGCAACTGCCGTCAGCGTTTCAGGACGGACACGACCTTCAGCAATGAAGCCGACGAACAAGAAGAAGAAACGTCAGTAGCGATATGTCATCAACCAACTAAAAACCAATATGGCGTGGGCTGAAAATCACCCTGATGGGCTAAACGACGAATGTATGAAGAGTGACGCAACAATAGTAAGACGTCTATTAGTTTTGTTTGATGCTCTTTAGTCAATTATAGAGTTACTATGAGCTTAGCAAATAAATGATTTGACTTTGACTTTGAAGTTTAAATTCAAAGTCCGTTTCTCCCACCCTTGGGCTAAGTGTACCTATTTAAATAAGCTGTATGGCACAACGACTTCGAATTTAGAAATAAAGACTTACTCCGGCGAACCGACATGTGCGATAAGAGTGGTATGTCTGAATTCCGGATTTTCGGCTGTTTTCACCTACAGGCCGCATTTCTCAACCGATTCTCGTGAAATTTTGTGAACAGGTTGCATATTATTATATTTATAGGTAGAAGATTCTTTTTTGTCTGTTCAGTTTCATTGATTCTCCAAAATAGCAGGGATGCACAGCCATTTCATAATAGAGTTTAAGCAGCTCACAGAGGTGGCTCTGTAGTATTATGTATATTAAGTAAATGATCAAGATATTCTAGATTCGCCCCTCAAAATGTTTAACATAACACGTGTTTCACAAACGTATGTTATTGTAATATCAAATGAGAATTGTATATCTTACAGCTAAACGAAATATAAACTGTTTCTTTTGCAGATTCTAATTTAATATTTCGATTAAATCACATACCAACTAGAGCGAATGTTTATCTACATTTATGAGTGTTATTGAAAGGTCGTCTGGTCTGGTGGAGTAACGATAATATCGATATTCGATTATTTACTTGTGACCTGAACAACATATTATGTAACTAATGTAGTTCACTGTAACCTGTATCTACACCTACTTATGTATTTTTTATATACCTAAACCGAAAACGTTAATAAGGTAGACTGAAGATCTTTTGAAACGCAGGAAACTGTTGGATGAGAGCAACGCATTGTGGAGATTTTTTATAGTGACTCATAACTAAGAACTAAAATAAATAAATAAATATTAAGGGACAATCTTACACAAATCGACGAAGTCCTAACTAAGCAAAGCTTGTACTCTGGGTACTAGACGACGATATACAATATATAAATTACATATATAGATAACATCCATGACCCAGGAACAAATTTTAGAGTTAATCACACAAATATGTGTTTTGGGCGGGATTCGAACCCAGGACCGCCGGCTCAGTATGCACTAAACTACGCCAACCACGTCGTCACTCGATCAAGTTATATATCCACCTTAAGAAAAATATACCAACATTAAAATCAGGTGATTTGTTGAAGTGGTAACGTTAAAGACAGACTCGTATATACACCAAGACAAAAATCCACACGTTAAACTCACAAAACCCATATTTTTAAAAGAGGGTTTAAAAAGGGGAACGCTAGTTACCTAAGACATCAGCTTAAAATAAATACACGATCCACGCACTCCGCACTCTAAAGTAAAAAGATGCTACAAAAACGTAACCTCAAATTGATATTTCCTCAAACGCTTCAAGCTATTCGCTGGATACGTTTTACAGCCAAAGTCACTTTCAATTTGCAGCAAACAGCGCTTTATGCCTGCGCCTGCTCGTGACTGGCATAAGGTAGTCATTGAAGGGTTGAAGACACCTTGGAGTAGGGTGACCAGGCGTATTTAAAAATCTGGGGAAATTATCTTTTCGTATTGTTTTGTACCGTGTGATCACAGCAGCATAACTATATGATTATTAAGTCCAATCCAAGACGTTTCAGTAAGTCATAAATCGGTATAATTCAGATAAGGACACACAATTTTCATTTTAAAGCCAAAGTAACTTTCAATTTGCATCAAACAGCGTTTATGCCTGCGTCTGATCGTGACTGATACACTTAAGGGTTGAAGGCATTTTGGAGTAGGGGGATTGGAGTTTAAGCGTCTTGTTAAGAAAAAGTTTAAGTACTGATCTATTTTCTGAAATATGTGTGTCACATTGGGCTCACATTGAGGATATGCCAATGAAAAAAAAAGGTTCCCCTCCGTTAGCCCGAAAAACTTTCATCCTAATTTCATTGGCCCTAATTTTGGTAACCCTAAAATCACTAACCCGAATTTTCATTCGTCCTAATTAATGAATAGCCCTAATTTTAGGATTCCGAATTTTCATAATACCTAATTACTTCATACCGAATTCTCACTAGCCCTAATTTGCACTTAGCCGATTTTTTAGACTACTAATATTATGATACCTAATAATGCTAAAACCTAAATTTTATTAAACCTATTTATCTATAAACCTGAGGCGAGGGCTGCTCTCCCTCCGCGCCTCCGGTTTTGGAATAACACTAGGGTAGGACAGGCAAGACCACGTGGAGTCGGAATTGCCATAGACTCATGATGTAAGTACATGGGAATCTTTTGACGCTCCGCTATACATTGTCACAATAGAAACCTAACCTAACCTACAGTTTTCGGGGTTCAGCCAATTCGATCTTTGTCCAAATCCGTATTTTCTGTTTTAACGTAAAAATAGGTTTAATAATCTTTAGTACTCTTGACATTTAGTGTCAGTAATGATTAGGTCTAATAATCATTAGGGTGTGGTAATTATTAGTATTGTTGACAATTAGTACAAATCATTATTAGAGTATTGGATTATTAGGTCTAACAACTAATTAGGGTATAAAAATTAGGTGAAATGACATTAGGGCTAATGAAAATTAGAGCTAACGTTGATAGGTGTAATAATATTAGCACTTGCGTTATTAGGTCAAGTAGGGGAGTACCAAAAAAAAATCCACAATGTCTTTCAAAACCTAATTGTCTGGTTCCCCTTCTTTGGATATATATTTGTACGCAAAAATTGCTGAGTGAAAGAAATATTCAAATAAGAATCGCTAAGACTTTGTAGGCCAGGCACCCGCTAAGCTTAAGTGGGACTGGGATGGTCACGATTGCCGCATGTCGAACAAACTGTGGGCTAAGAATACCACTGATTGGATCCCACCTAATAGAGTACGGCGTCGCGGCAGATAACGACAGAAATGGCGGGATGACCTGAACACATTCCGAAAGGATTGCTCCGTTGCTGACTTAAACGGAGACAACTGGAGGAAAGTGAGGGAGGCCTTTGCCCTGCAGTAAGACAGCACAGGCCAAAAATAATTAATAATTATTTGTTTAAAAGATACCTCAATTTCGAAAGCAATAATCCAATCCATACAAAAACATTTGTTTTTCAACAAGCACTCCTACTTGTAAAGATTGAAAGTGGAAGCTAATTGATTCTTCAAATATCGGATTTCAATTCAGCTATTCGAAATACAGGAAGGCAATACAGTAAAATGTTTAGCACGAGTAGATTAAATACCGGGCATATGATTGGTTGATTTTTGTAGGTGCTTGATATGTATTGAGTTAAAGCCTAACAAACGTTGGTCCGGCCCAGGGATAGTGGCGCTTCAAACAGCTTTCATATGGCAATTATGTATGAACGTCATATTATATTTGCATTATTAAATGTCAATAGCTGTTTGTCAAGAATTTGTCACTAACCAAAATTTCATTAATCAAAACATTGTCTACCGGATTGCTGCACTATCCGTCGTTCTTCTTGTGAATTAAATTGAATCCTATTGAAAAAAACTTGACTTTCATCACAGTTTGACTTTATAATGCCATACTTGAAATTTGCGGAATATTTTAGTCCTATTTCCTCTCTGTTTAGATCAGTGACATTCACCAACTTTCAACGTCAGTTACCAATAATTTGTCATTGCTAATAAAATAAATTGGTAACATGGCGTGGGTTGTGAAACTCCCCGTTGGTCTATACATCAAAAGTGTATAATCTAGACATGAGAAAACAAATAGGTTAAAAACAAGATACCTAAATATTTACGAGTTTGTTTCTAAATGGCAGTTTTTTTTTCTTTTTACGTTTTCAACCATTCAAAAACTGAATAGACTAAATTAAATCTATATAGTTTTCGAACCGTCTTAAAATTTCACGAGAACCGGTTAAGAAATACGACCTGTAGGCGAAAACAGCGAGACAATTGAACATTCGAACATCTGGACATAGGTACGAAATAATTATAGGCCAAGCTGAGACGCTTCGCTCGCCCAGTCAATTAAAAGCTAATTAACTTATCAATCCTCGATGGTGAGAAAGGGCTAAGACTGATGATGATGGGAATTGAAAATGAAAATTGTAAAAGTTACTATTAATAATCAGTTTTTTTGTGCAGGGGGGGTCAGTATTTCAGGAACAATCTAAATAGCATGATGCAGGTTGTGTATACTAATTTTAATATAGATATTGCTAGAGGATACTTTTTACCCAACTACAGTAAGTAAAAAAGTTTTACAAAGACGAAACAGCAAAATTTCCATCAGCTAGTCATCTTAGTCCTAATAGGACCTACACGTACGTCTAGCCAAACATATTATAACGTATCTTGACTCCATAAATTGATCAATACAAATGATCATAAAATATTTTCAGGAACCTGCTACTTTTGAACAAGTGCCAGTATAAAATCTGCTATATCTCTCTTTTAATATGTCATGGCAATCTTTTTTGCCGTAAAATTCGCTACTATCTCAATAAATTCAGTATATTCTATCGAGTTTATTCTCCGTACACCTGCGCTGCTCACAAATTCAAAACAGCCCTCCCCTTTGAAGGCGTTAAAATCAGAACCTTGCCAGTTTTGTCTCCATACATGCATAAAACGCTTCAGAATCGCACAAAGAAACTTTCTCGGCCTTATATTCTGAAAAAAAGAGTGAAAATTTGTTAAAGTTGTGTTATTGAGTACTTTAGTTTTGGACTGTAAAAGGGAGGACCAACAGTGCCGTATTTACTCCTAGGCCCTTAAGGCCCGGGTCTAGGGGCCCAGCCAGTCTAGGCGCCCCAATCCCATTCTTATGTTCTCCTTATTTATCCCTTAAAATACTACTCTTTAATTTGCTGGAAAGCGTTTTGAGACAGGGGAGAGGGCCCCAAATGCCATGTGCCTAGGGTCCCTGGTTCTCTTAATCGAGGCCTGAGGCAGCATTTTTATATATCCAAAAGTGTCCACTGAAAGGTGTTAAATTGGTGGCGCTGGTATTGCAAGAGAGCTAGACTAGTTTCCTGTTCCTGACAGATCAAATCAGCTACATTTTATGAGTCAAAACGCTGGAATAATTAGCACGATTTTAAAACATTTTCTAAAAAAAAAAACACACAATAATCAACCACGATTCTCCATTGTTTCGACGTTTTGACAGCGCAAAGCAAAGAGTTGAAATAGCTTTATCCTCCATAAGTTGAGGTTTAATATCCTGCAGTTTATGGACGGTAGACAGTTGCACTTACTCCAGCTACGTCAGCGCCGCTTGTGGAGCCTTTTGGAACTATGATTTACTGCTTACCGCTGGTAACATTTTCAAATATTCTTCTATATATATGATGCTGCTCCTTCCCATATTTTAGTGTCGCTCGGTTATTTGTTTATTTAGGCAAATAAGCCAGCCCGTGACAGCAATACAATCAAACACACGTGGTGTTTTAATGATTGTATTATTATGGTTCTGTACCTCAGTCGGCAGGATCAAATTTTTGTCCGTCTGTCCGTCCATCACCAGTATTGTCCGGAACGAGTTGACGTATTAAACTGAAATTAATATCAAATACCTACTAAGGTCTGTAATCCTTTGAATCAGTGAAAAAAAAGACTTCTATGTCTGAAATGCTGAAAGAAAAAGAACCAACATCACTGGCGGCGGTTTTTAAATCGTGCGACAGTATTTTTTTATAAAGTAATAACATGAGGAATGTATTGCAGCTATGTACCCCATTCATCTAAAGACTATTTGTAAAATGTGACACGGCATCGAAAATTTAATATCCTCGTGCACTCGTTAAAATAACAGGAATATTTGAAAGTGCAATTTTAAAGGGATTTAAAATTACATTGGAGCGTTAGAGAGTGGAAATATGATAATAGGGCGACTGTAAATCAGCCGGCGAGACGGTAATGGATGTTCGAGCTTTGCTGCTCGTTTACAACATGTGATGCTCTCTGATGTATGACTGAAAAGGTAATTATATCAAAATCAAAACGTTTATTCTGTAAGTAAGGCCACAAAGGCACTTTCACATGTCTAAATCTGAATCTACCGGCATTTCAAAAGTGGAGATCGCTGTTGAGAAGAAAGCCGAAAGAAACTCAACAGTAAGTAATTTTTTTCGTAAATTATACTTAAAAACGAATACAATTATATTACAACTAGCTTTTGCCCGCGACTACGTACGCGTGGAACTTGATAAAAGGGATTATTAGTGCCTAAGTACCTAAATGTAAGAGAAATTGTGCTTTTGGTCTAATAATTACGTTTCTTACAGGGTCACCGCATCCCAACAGAAATGTCCACTCACTTTTCAATCTTTTTAGGTAGTATAATTTCCAGGTTGAAAACTATCCTATGTCCTTCCTCGGATCTTAAACTATCTCCATGCCAAATTTCATCAAAATCGGTTCAGCGGTTTAAGCGTGAAGAGGTAACAGACAGACAGACAGACAGACACACTTTCGCATTTATAGTAAGTATATAGTAAGTATATAGTATATATATAGTATATAGTATGGATATGGATAATAGTATGGATTCTATATTATAACTAGGTAATTGATACATGATAGAAGATTCTCCAAATCAATGTTTACACTAAATGACTAAAAACTTTAGAAGTGCGCCCTAAATACTTCTAACTGGTGGAAGCGCAAAACAGATCCTCTTCTGGTGACTGAGCCACATTAGTCAGCATAAAAGTAGAAATAATTGTTTGTTTCTATTCACTTAGTAGTAATACTGGTTCTCAAAAAAAGAGGTAACGATATAGTAAAACGACTAAAAGCACGTGAGACGTAGTAGAATCACTAAACACTTGACATGTTAAATAAAGAGTGCAACTAATTTGTTGTAGATGAAGAGACAGAAGAAAGTTATAAACCCCTCCAGCTTGGAGCCCTGGCGTCTCGTGGAGCATTGCATACTAAAACATGAATGTATACGGTCAGAACCAGAAGTATCTTTTACCAGTTTCTTATATCAATCTGCATAGTACAATTATCAGTTTCTTTTGATGCTGACTGTACATGTTATAAATACGGACAATGTGACCGTAATAATGCTAATATAATTCTATTGCTGTTAATCGAGTTAATAGAGCACATCATTCCTTTCAGCTTTCTTCTCAACAGCGGTTTCCTCTTGGAATTGCCGGTAGATTCACAATCAGACTTGTAAAAGTGCCATTGTGGACTAATTACTGAATGAACGATTTGAATTATCGATGAAACATTCTTAATAGTCAGCAAAAACCATTTTATTTACCATCAGGCAGTCGACCAGTCACGCCATTAATAGAATTAAAATTACGCCCGTTGAATTACTTGTCAGGTCTTTATAAAGGACGGCGCAAATGCCACTGCATTCTGTCAAAGGCATAAAAAGCCGCCATAAGCATTCGTTTCCAATCACTCGTGAAAAGGATTTTAAACCGACAGACAAAGAGGTTTCAGGGATTTTTAAGCGTTCTTTTGAAAGTGGTAAAAGGATTAGGCTGTTGGTTTTTAGGGTTCCGTACCCAAAGGGTAAAAACGGGACCCTTTTACTGAGAATTCGCTGTCCGTCCGTCCGTCTGTCACCAGGGTGTATCTCAAGAACGGTGACAACTGTCTAGTTGAAATCTTCACAGATGATGTATTTCTATGGCCGCTATAACAACAAATACTAAAAATTAAATAAAATAAATATGTATGGGAGCCCATACAACAAACTTGTTATAGATTATGGTACGAAACCCTTCATGCGCGAGTCGGACTCGCACTTGCCCAATTTTTTCCGTTTGTACCTAGCCGATTTTAAAGTAGGCCATTTTTATTGAATCAAAGATTGACCACAACATTTTTCGCTATTGATTAGAACGAAGCTGATTAACGAAGCTGACTAAGCTACAAGATAGTCTTAGGTCTTCTTTCCTTTGCTTTTTAGGTTTGTTTAATTACCTACTGTTAAAGGCGATACATATACCTGGGAAATTCCTGAAACATCGCTTATTTCACGATACCTCAAAGTAGGTACACTCAAATTAGCACCCAGTCCAGAATCTTAGAAAATCGAGAGATAAAACAAAACCCCGCAATAAATTATAAGTGCCCACTCCGTCCTATAATATGGTTCCACGGGCAAGATACGCGAATAAGTCATGTTCACTGTGGTGGCAGTAAATTTGCACCGCAGCAAATGTCAGCTCTCTGCCAAATTGCGAAGCCAGGCAGCGCCCTAAATGCAATAACCCTAAGCAACCCCGATCCAATCTTATCACAGTACGACTAAGTCGAAATTGGTTGAACATTACATAATGATTTGACGTTCATTTGTTGTGGAAGTGAGAATTACATAATTTCTGATTCGCTAACCTTTTTATGAGCAAGCTTGGATCTAACTCCCGCGTTTGCTTCTCTATTGGTACTTTTCTTTGTGAAACGGGTCATGGCATGCTAATTCGGAATATAGAATTCAGTACTTGGCAAAGTACGTCCGGCAAAGTAAATTACGTACTTGGCGCTCTAAATTTTCTAATATCGTGGTATGACTACTGTAACGTTCAAAAGGTTAAAAGGCATTGTGATGAGATACTTTATGAAGTTAGTTATAAAACCAAACATTTTCCCTCTCTTATTTTCTATAACTTTCAGCAAATTCATTTACTTCTTCATTAATCACGTTTTCCGTCAAATCGTTGTTTCAAAATAGACTACCTAAATTATTTTAAAAGACAAATAACATCTTGGATATACCTATATGATATTGGAGATGTCTATTTCTATCCCCGTTTTTAGGGTTCCGTAGCCAAATGGCAAAAAACGGAACCCTTATAGATTCGTCATGTCTATCTGTCTGTCCGTCTGTCCGTCCGTATGTCACAGCCATTTTTTTCCGAAACTATAAGAGCTATACTGTTGAAACTTGGTAGGTAGATGTATTCTGTGAACCGCATTAAGATTTTGATGCAAAAATAAAAAAATAATAATAAATATTGGGGGATCCCCATACTTAGAACTGAAACTCAAAAAAAATTTTTTCATCAAACACATACGTGTGGGGTATCTATGGATAGGTCTTCAAAAATGATATCGAGGTTAATAGAATATTTTTTTTCTAAACCGAATAGTTTGCGTGACAGACGCTTCCAAAGTGGAAAAAAGTTGCCCCCCCCCCCCCCCTCTAACTTCTAAAATAAGAAAATGAAAAATCTAAAAAAAACATATGATGTACATTATACTATAAAAACTACCAACGAAAATTGTTTTGAACGAGATCTAGTAAGTAGTTTTTTTAATACCTAGCTTCGCACCTAATTTATATGGGGCGCTATACATACCAGGTGCAAACTTAACTTAACCACCTAGGGATGGAAAGTGTTTGTACGGAACCCTCGGTGCGCGAGTCCGACTCGCACTTGGCCGGTTTTTATATTTTTCATCCACGTTCAGTCAATTTGTATCCACTATCTTTGGTCACGCCTACTCTTCTTACGCTATACCTAACTTTAATCCACTTTATACATACTTACTGAGAAAGGTAAATCATGAAATAAAAATGTAATAGAATCACATCACTATAGTGTAAGCGGGGCTCGAACCGATCCTACGTTTGCTACGTAGTGTTCTCCTAACGCAGCTCACAAGCTGCACAAGCGCGTATAAAGCCCTTATACAACTAATTTAGGCTAATTAAAGGCTTTCTTATGCTACTTCTGTGCTCTTTGGGATTCACTCCACTTGTTATTTTACATTACAAGCTTTTATTTAACTTGCATTGTATGTATGTATACATGTTTAAAGTATGTTTGTTCGGGTGGAATCTTGCAACTCAATTTTGAAGCAGATATTGTCAACCGATTGAGCTGAAAATTTGCATACTTACTTCGATGACAATACAATAATTATGGTACCATGGGGGTGATCTGATGATGGAGCCGGAAGGTAGCCGTAGGAACTCTATAATAGAAAAAGCAATCCTACCGAGCTTGGGCTCTTTAGAATCGTCTCAGTGAGCATTTGATTGATATCCAAAGAAAACTACAGTCGGCTATAAAAGCTTGTCACTAAAATGAAATTTTTGACAGAAACTTATTTTATATCCATCTGAGTAATCATGGGCGTTGCTTGGCGATCCAGACCATCTAGCACAACTAGGCTTCGCGACTCTCGTCTAACGACATAGCATCGCCCATCACTCTCTCAAAATACTACGAAGAAAGAGATAGCTAATATTTCTCGTGTGAGAGAGAGTCGCGTGTCACAGTTGTGCTAGGGGTTTTGGGACTTCTGGGTTCGAATCCCGACAAGGGCAAATATTTGTGTGAGCTGGAATATGTATTCGTGGGATCTATACACTCGTAAGCTTGTATATCGTCGTGTAGTACCTATAAAACGCAAGACTACTAGTGCTTTCTTTGGAATTTGGCCGATTTGAGGGAGGAAAAATAAATGTTACTGTTTGAAACTGTAGATTATTAAATGAGTAATTTATAGCCGGAACTCACTGCACCCTTGACCGGGTTATTATCAATAATATAAATGCAATACATTCACAAGAACCGACTGATAATGCGCCGTCATCGTGTCAATGACATTGGCTCGCGGCCACGGTTGCAGATATTACGAGTATGTGTTACTCATAATTATTACGTAGGTATGTAATAAATGAAGAACTTTTAGGGTTCCGTACCCAAAAGGGTAAAAAATGGGACCCTATTACTAAGACTCCGTATGTCTGTCTGTCCGTCTGTCACCAGGTTGTATCTCATGAACCGTTATAGTCGATAAATTTTCACAGATAATGTATTTGTATTGCCGCTATAACAACAAGTAGTAAAAAACAAAACAAAACAATTAACAAACGTGTTGCGTTAACTTTGCATCTCATTTGTATCCGGCGCCATACATACCAGGTGCAAACTTAACTTAACCCGGCCCTCAGAGTTTGAACCCTCAGTGCGCGAATCCGACTCGTACTTGACCGGTTTTGAATTCACATTATCACATCGAAAATGGGACATGTCGCGACTAAGTATTATTTAATTGCATCTCATTGCTTATTGGCATTCTCGGACGTTTCGACTGCCTTATCGCAGACATGGTACGACTGTTTAGATACGAGGCCAAGACAAAAAGGTTGAAAATCGTTTTAAAACTGAATTAAAAAATAACCGACATCAACGAAACGAAATGACGCTCCCTGAAAACAACTGTTCGACTTACTAAAAAAAGGTAGGTACTCAAATTACGATACCTACGTGTGTTTTTCCAATAGGTATCCCATCATCAGGTAGGAATCTCATGACAATCGGAGCAACTAGAAAGTTTAACCCTTTCAAACAAAAATAAAACAAATCGATATTCATATTTGTAACCCGGGAACATAACAATAAAAAAATATATAAAGCGACATATTTAGAATCGGCTGTCTGCCTACGTACAAAAACACAAGTTACATCGAATTGAACAATATTTCAAATAAAACTTAATATTTTATGATAATTTTATGGATAATACGGTATTTGATGACAGCTCATATCAGCTACTCTTTAGGAAATGTCAAAAACGATCTGTTAGTATGAAGATACTGAATCTATCAGTATGAACAATGAAGATACTGGGGGGGTATTCATTCGACCAATTTTAGAGATATAATGGAGATCTCTCCTTTTCATCGCCATCCGTCACTTTTGACGTGTGCCTACTTGACAAGTGGCGATATCCCTAGAATATCGCAACTTCGTCAATTCGGACGCGCTAAATTTTCGTTTTCTTTGTATGTGACGGCATAAATAATAGGCGCATAGTTTAAATTGACCGCGTAGTGCGTGAAATTAGTCCGTTACGTTTCATTCAAAACAGAAATTCATATGCATGAATAACATTTTTGACAATCATTATCG
This sequence comes from Apotomis turbidana, assembly GCA_905147355.2. Lineage (NCBI taxonomy): Eukaryota > Metazoa > Arthropoda > Insecta > Lepidoptera > Tortricidae > Apotomis > Apotomis turbidana. The sequence continues at coordinate 17,300,289 of LR990292.1, read as the reverse complement.
CCTTCGTATTTCCAAAATTGAGATGAGATATGTCAATTTAAAGCTCATCGCATTTTAATGACAGTTCAACGGCGATATAACAGTTATCTAATAGAGATGTGACGTTTGGCGTTCACTCAAATGTCAGTCTCGAATTGGGCCCCTGGTTTGTGACGTCATAAAACGTCTTATTTCCAATTAAAAATACTATAATGTCCAAAAGCTAGTTATTATTTATTATTTATTTATAAGGAACTTAATTTTTTTTTAAATCTAAATACATTGTCCCACAAAACCAGTGGCTGGTTTGACTGTGGCATCTTTGGTAGGGAATCTCTATTTAGGTACAAAGTATGTAGTGATTGATTATTTAGTTCTGTGTATTTTTGAATGTCTGTTTAGTGGTTTCAATTACTCAATTAGTTTCATTAATATCAAATGATGTGTTATATTAGGTTCCCCTCCGTTAGCCCGAAAAACTTTCATCCTAATTTCATTGGCCCTAATTTTGGTAACCCTAAAATCACTAAACCGAATTTTCATTCATCCTAATTAATGAATAGCCCGAATTTCAGGATTCCGAATTTTCATAATACCTAATTATTTCATATCGAATTCTCACTAGCCCTAATTTGCACTTAGCCGATTTTTTTAGACTACTAATATTATAATACCTAATAATGCTAAAACCTAAATTTTATTAAACCTATTTATCTATAAACCTAAGGCGAGGGCTGCTCTCCCTCCGCGCCTCCGGTTTTGGAATAACACTAGGGTAGGACAGGCAAGACCACGTGGAGTCGGAATTGCCATAGACTCAGGATGTACAAGGGATATTTTGACGCTCCGCTCGCTTCGCTCGCTCCGCTATACATTGTCACAATAGAAACCTAACCTAACCTACAGTTTTCGGGGTTCAGCCAATTCGATATTTGTCCAAATCCATATTTTCTGTTTTAACGTAAAAATAGGTTTAATAATCTTTAGTACTCTTGACATTTAGTGTCAGTAATGATTAGGTCTAATAATCATTAGGTGTGGTAATTATTAGGTTATTTCATATTAGTATTGTTGACAATTAGTACAAATCATTATTAGAGTATTGGATTATTAGGTCTAACAACTAATTAGGGTATAAAAATTAGGTGAAATGACATTAGGGCTAATGAAAATTAGAGCTAACGTTGATAGGTGTAATAATATTAGCACTTGCGTTATTAGGTCAAGTAGGGGAGTACCGTTATATTATAATCTCAATCCAAAACAATCGACCCAACTTCCTCCGCTAAATTAAAACAATATAGTACAATGACGGGAACCGAGACAGTAACCCATTTTATATCCGTAATAAAAGTGCTATAAAGAATCGACGATGAAAGAATAATGAAAATAACACAATATGAAAAGGAGGTATAAATAAAACTCTGGGAAGCTACGGCGTAGCGTCGTAGAATAAACAGGCGCTACGCCGGGTGCTACGAGAATCGGTGAAAATATTCTAGTGTATTCTACAGGTAATTAAGAAATGAATAGGATTTATTCGTGGTGTTTCAATGGAAATAAATGTAATTACAGCTAGAACCGATTGTTTGTCTTTGATTATACACTAGCCGCTAGTCACTAACGTATGGTTTAAGTATAGGTAGTACACCTACTACCTATTTAAAATAAATACATACTACACAGAAAAGTTTATAACAATATTATAAACTATTAGTCAAGTTGTACAAATAACGTGTTATTTTATTTAACATGAAAGCTTAAATGTGTCCATGATACCAAATTAAAATAAAGCTTAATAGTCGTAAATATATTAAAAAACTATTAACAAACGGCATATTTTCGATTATCTTAATGTGAATTAAGAATTAATATTGTTTGAATTAATCATATAATTTCATATGGGCATGTTTACATAGTAAAATTAAATTAATAGTATTACTAAAAGCAGTAGAACAGTCATCACTAAAAGTAACTGATCATGTTAGTATCCTTTCACCTTAACTACTTTCACACATTCAAAATGGAACGACACTATTAATATGTGCCAAAGTACTTAAAAGATCACTCAATATTGTCACTGACTACGATGTAATTATAATAATGACCCGAGCAAAATAAACCATCCAATAATAATAAGGTACGGCGAAGTTTGGCGAATTAATTCTAGAGGTAACTCAGAAATGAAGACATAAAATAGATTTAGGTACTACCGACAGTTTATTAGACGGTGATGTACGTAACATTACAGAATACACAATTTGCTGCTGGGCTACAGAATTTGCTGAGTTTAGGGGTTTTATTATGCAGTAGTCAAATAGAGAAAAAAAAACATTTATACTTTTAACTGAGATAATTTTTGATACGTGTTGCTTCATAGAAATAATCGTACATCATCAAGTTCTACAGTTTTTGTTTTTCAATTCTACGTTCGCAAAAAACATTGATTTTAATTGCTACAAAATTCACCATATTATTTATACCAATTGTTTACGTTTTTATGGACAGACATAAATAAGGAGAAAATGTTTTTTTTTTTAAAAGTTACCCCTATCACACGGTTAATTTGTTAAAGCTTTTCTTCTATTCAGAAAGAAGTGTATTTATATTACCCATTCTAACATAATTATAAAATATTTTTAGTATCCTATCAAAACCACAGGTGCGTACTAAAAATTATCAACGCAAACCGAATGCAATTAGTGGGATTAAATAACCAAAGAGCAAATTAAATTAACATAACAGTAAATGTAGCGAACGAAATTGTCTGCCTTATCTACCTGAAATTGGCACTGAAAATACACTCACCCGGTGAACCGCTACATCATCTGTGAAATCCTAGTACACAAAGTTAATGGGACACAGTCTGAACACCTTCGAGGACCCGTTGAGCGGGTTTTCATCAATTTTTCATTAAGGTCCGTAAAAAACACGGTTAAAACGTGTTAAAACGAAACACGGCAGCGAAAACCACGTGCGTTCGCGTCGAGCCGTCGGCTGAAACTGGGCGCTCATCGTGTTCCATATCTCGACTGGGTTAGAACGGGACGTTCGCCAGAGCGGGACAGCACAGGTGCGCAGGAAAGAATTAGATGTTTATGTGGCTACGTGTAATGGGATAACAGAAGCGTGTGTTTTTTTTTCCTAGTTTCGAGAGCGCGTGGTCCTTGGACGTGCTTAGTGGTTATGATGCCCTAGTACTTTGCTGGAATAATAATAATAAGCCTGGGCCCTGCCCTGCTGCCGGCGGTACCCTAGGTTAGGTTTTTGTACTGTATTTATAATTTGTAATTAGGCTATTGTATTTTACGTTTTAAATAAAGTAATTGTAAAAAACCTTTCCCAAGATTCTAAATAAATACGTGAATAATAATAAATCTATATATATAAAACTCAAAGGTGACTGACTGACTGACATAGTGATCTATCAACGCACAGCCCAAACCACTGGACGCATCGGGCTGAAATTTGGCATGCAGGTAGATGTTATGACGTAGGCATCCGCTAAGAAAGGTTTTTCCAAAACTCACCCCCTAAAGGGGTGAAATGGGGTTCCAAAGTTTGTATGGGGAAACAAGATTAGTTAGACTATTTTATTCGAAACTTCACAGGAGTATTCCTAACGATAAATGAGTAAACACGTGTTTCAGGTTTTTTGAAAATTCAACCCCTAAAAGGGAGAAATGTGGTGACAAAGTCTGAAAATCAGCATGGGTATTGTTTTTATGGTTTATCGGGTCGCTGATTACAAAAACCGCAACGATTTTAAAATCCAACGTGGCGGACGTGAGTTACCATCTCCCCTGTTGGGGTGAAATGGGGTTAAATGTCTAAATACTAAACCGCTGGTTCTAGAGAGTTCAAATTTGGCACGTAGGTTCCTTATAAGGTGTAGGGGTGCACTAAGAAAGGATTTTTCAAAATTTACCCCCTAAAGGGGTGTAATGGGGGTCCAAAGTTTGTATGGGGAAAGAAGATTAGTTAGACTATTTTATTCGAAACTTCACAGGAGTATTATTAACGATAAATGAGTAAACACGTGTTTCAGGTTTTTTGAAAATTCAACCCCTATAAGGGAGAAATGTGGTGACAAAGTCTGAAAATCAGCATGGGTATTATTTTTATGGTTTATCAGGTCGCTGATTACGACAACCACAAAGATTTTAAAATCCAACGTGAGTTACCATCTCCTCTGTTGGGGTGAAATGGGATTGAAATGTCTAAATACTAAACCGCTGGTTCTAGAGAGTTCAAATTTGGCACGTAGGTTCCTTATAAGGTGAAGCGGTGCACTAAGAAAGGATTTTTCAAAACTCGGCGCCTAAAGGGGTGAAATGGGGTTCCAGAGTTTGTATGGGGAAACAAGATTAGTTAGACTATTTTATTCGAAACTTCACAGGAGTATTTCTATAAATAAATGAGCAAACACGTGTTTCAGGTTTTTTTTTTAATTGAACCCCTAAAAGGGAGAAATGTGGTGACAAAGTCTGAAAATCCATTGGTAATGCTTTTATGGTTTATCGGGTCGGGTCGCCTGTTGGGGTGCGATGGGGTTGAAATTACTAAATATGAGTACGGGTGTAATTTTTATGGTTTGTTGGGACGTTCATTACGAAAATGCCACCGATTTTGAAATTTTATTTGTGGTGATGAAAATTCTTGAAAGCATTTGCGCCAAATTGCAATTTAATCGGTCCAGTAGTTTTGCAGCAAATAGATTGAACAGACGGACTGAAAGACAGCTACACGTGATCCTGTAAGGGGGTTCTTTTTTTGCTTTTGAGTTATGGATAGAGACCCGCGTTATCCTAATAGATTAAAAAAATAGTATTTGGTGGCATCTCGATCGTCGTCAATCGGTACCTATAGGCGGGCGGCGCGTTGGGACGGGAGGAGTAATGATCGGGAAACTTCCTGCATCCGTAATAAATACATTCAAGCTTTTCAATAATAAGTCATTTCAGAATTCTGAATTACGTTTATCTGGCTAAGAATAATACATTTTTTATTCATCAACGAAGAGAACCTCAATATCTTACAATAGAACATGACGTAACTTAGAACATGGCTTAGAATCATTAAACCAATCTCGAATATCCCAAATCGATAAGCGGAGGCTCGGGACATTATAAAAGCTTTATACAAATAAAATGCACACATATCCCGGTGTCTTAGCTTCACTTCGAGTTATGAATTTTGAAGTGAACTTTATTTGGTACAGTAAAAGCTGAGATCGCTTGATTTGAGTGCTTGAGTTTTCGGTTTGATTTGATAAAGTGGAGTTATGATAAAATAAAAAGTATTTCCCAGTAATATTAGAAAAGCAAAAGTCTGTGTATGTTTTGTTACTTCTTCACGCTAAAACGGCTGGACGGATATGCATGAGGGAAATGCAGATTATACCCTAACTTAACAAATAGCCTACTTTTAATCCTGAAAAAAGAGCATTGTTCCCGTAGGATGATGTATATTATATAGGCACGCGAGCGAAGCCGCGGGTTAATGCTAGTTAATAATATAAAGCATATTATTCAGATATTTAGTTTACAGTATTATTCCATATTTTCTCTTAATTATGTATATTTCTGCCACTTAGCAAAGGCTTCCTTTAACTTTCTCCAGTCTTTTTTTATTTTTTGCCCGTCGCGTCCATAGCCGTCCGGCATTTCTTATTATTTTGTCTTCCCATCTTATTCTCTACCTCCCCCTTTTCCTGTGTTTTCCTCTTGGATACCACCATACAATCACTATGCTCCACTTCTCTGTTTCTAATAAAAAAAATGCACCACTTCTCTCTGTTTCTAATATATTGACTAGAATCTTTGGAGGAATAAGTTTAGTCATATATATCATCATACTACAAATTATACACATATCAGTGCAACTTGGCCATAATTATGACCGTCTTGTTATACAAATACAAATTTAGTAATCCCCTACTTATTATAATATCTTGTTTAAAATGTGGAAGTAATTATATCTGTCTGTTAGCTCTTCACGCTTATTCCATTGAAGCGAATTAAGTAAAACTTAATAGAGATAGTTTTTTTTAGTCTTGGGGAAGGACATAGGTTAACTTGTTTTATCCAGAAAATGTGTACGGGAACTAATTCTATGTAGACGAAGCCACAAACAAAAGCTAGTTAAATACACTTTATGCTGTAAACAATGTAATAATAACTTTATTCATCACATTTATTGGTTAAAATTAAAACTGTTTTATATTAGCTAATCAATAGCTTGTATCAGTCCATTAAAATATTAGCTAACATGAAATTGTATTTCAATATTTAAATTCAAGTAAGCCATTACTTTATTCATACCTACGTCGCATGCAGACCACGTATCACCAAAAATTTACACTTTTTAAAATTTCCAACTGCTTTATGGCAACTACGAGTATAATTCGTTTCATCGAAATTCAATTTAAAACTCTCCTTCGCTGGATAAGGCAACTCCGCAGGACGATAAATTTGACAAATTCAATAAAAGAAACTCAATTTTAATACAAAAGATGCGAATTGGATTGGATTCACCTGACCCAGCGTTAATATTCGTGCCTTTAGTTGAAAAAAGTCCTATCTTACTATGGTATTCCGGGAAAATAAGCCTTTGTTTTTCTAGGCCTTACTATAGTAGTAAATTAACTTCATAAGAAAATCGGCCGTGTGGAATACATAAAATAAATAAAGAGAATTGGGCTCAGTTTTTTTGATGAAACGTAAATATTGCCAGTATAGGTTTATTTTTGGAGGACTCCGAGTTTCTATGAAAGGACTCTAAATACACGTGGGTAGCCATGCCAATCAAATAGACAAATAATATTTGATCGATTCCAATTCCAAACCAAACCAGCAGGATATAATGAGTGAATAATGAAATGAGTGAATTAGTCATAGGTCATAGTTAAACACTGTCATGTTTTTGTCTACTCATCTCATCGTTGTGTATTTTTTTGTCATTTCATCGTTTAGTTGTCACGTCGGAACGGCTGTACGGATGTCAACCAATTTTGGTACAGGAATAAATAAAATATAATTACTTTCTAACGGACTACAGAAAAAAGTTTTAGGCGGTTGAAGTTGCGGGTAAATATTTCCATGGTAAGGCAGATTGCACACTCGTACCTTTTCGGTAGCACAAATGTAAATCACACTCAACGAGAAGCCGGAATCCCTGGCCGGACCGTTTCTAATTTCCACCGCGGGCCGCCGTTATGGCACACATCAATATTTATCAAGAGGCGTTCCGGGCTCTTTTTTACTCTTCATAGGCGAGAACAGAGGGTAATGATTTTTTACGGTACAATATATATAGATGTAAAGGTGTAAATGGTTTTAACCAAAATATCTGGTGACAAAATTGTGATATCCTTAAATTGACTGAAATTATTTTTATTGAAATTGAAATTGACTGATTAAACATAAAGTTGCCACCGACATCCAAGTCGAACCAAGTCTTGCCACTGCCATGGTTCTTGATGCATTTGGCGTTTGTTCGGGCAACCCGGTGCGCACTACGAGCACATGGAGGGGAGAATACGCATTGGCCGGTTGCGACACCACGCCCCACAACCAATTGCGTCGTATCTTGCACAAATAACCAAAAATACAGTTCTCCGGTGTCTAATCATCAAATGCCAAAGCCAAGCTAAAGTTTCTGTGTTATTCGCCACTTCGCCAGTTTCGAAATTTACGACAAACGGCAACAATCTCCTAATAGTTGAATGCCCAACAGGATTTGATACAGCTTGTTCCGAATCTGGCAACTTGGCTTGGCTGTTGGAGTCGAAATGCTATCAGACTGAGGTAATATTATTACAATATCAATAGAATTCAGCACAGTTAAGTAGTTCAATATTTAAAGATGAACAGAAAACGGCCAAAGTAAGAGTTTAATCAGACTTTGATAAGTTTCATTTGGCCCAAGGTTAATTATAATTGCTCATTTCTTTGCAGATGCCAGCTTACTTTGATTACTTATACCTTGCCGAGATGTTATGTTTCCAATTATTTACCCTTCCTTTTCCTTATTGCGTCGTACACCTCATAGTTAATAGGTCGTGACCTCCCTTCTGCATCACTTTCCCTCGTACGATCTTCTTCTATCTGTTTCTGTCTCCAGCGGTGTGAAAGGCGCTGTAAACTGGAGTCAAAAGCGGTGCGGGTCTGGTCGGTAGAGATGTGCCTTTTCCGGAAAATTCCGGAAACTCTCTACATTTTGTATGAGAAATGAGGAAAGTTTCCGGAAATTTTCGGAAATGGCACATCTGGTCTGACCAACATTTTAGGCTGCCTCCACGAGGTTTTTTCCTATGTCTACCGGTCACGGTGAGCCTCTCAAGGTTGCCACCGTCTTTTCTTGCAATTTGACCGAAGATTTCTAGATTTTGGCAAGGGCAAATATTTGTGTGATGAACACGAATATTTGTGCCTGGGTCATGGATGTTCTATATATTTAAGTATTTATTTATCTACGAGTATATAAACTTGTATGTCGTCGCCTAGTACCCATAACACAAGCCTTCTTGAGCTTAATTTGGGACTAGGTTGATTTGTGTGAGGTTGTCTGATATTGATTGATATTGATTTATTATTGATTATTGATTTATTTCTAGAATTTTGCGTGGACACTCAGATGATAACGACATTGAACGTTGGTCCAAAACACCGAGACCCTTCCTTTTAGAGAGGTAGCTTTGATAGCTTATCACGGACATGTATCCTCTATTCTAAGCTACGGACAGTTACTATGGGGTAACAGTGTCGACATCGAACGAGCGTTTAGGGCACAAAAAAAATGTCTACGGGCCGCTTGCAATGCCCACTATCTCGCACCATGCAGACCTTTATTCATGTCTACAGAAGTCCTTCCCTTGCCGTGTATGTACATAAGACAGATTTCCATATTGGTAAAGGAGCACCCTGAATATTTTGATACACGAGATCGCTACTTTCCCAGGTCAACGCGACACAAGGATAAAATACACTTGCCAAGAGGAAACCTTAACATATTTAGGAATAATTTTTACTGTATGGCAATCCGAATATTCAATAAACTTCCACAACAAGTCAAGGATTGCCACCCAAGGACGTTGTACACTTAATAAATGGCTTTTGTCCAAGTGTTTTTATTCTGTCAGAGAATTTTTGACGGACAATAATACAAATACTTAATTAGAGGAATTTTAATGTAATTGAATTATTTATTATTTGACAGTGAATTATTAACTATTTATTGAATTATTTTCTATGAGATTATTATTTGTCATTCCATTATTATTGTACCTTTTTTTTTATGGATCATTAAATTTTCGATTAAATTATGAATATGCATGCACTTGAATAATTGTGACCGTCCATGACTAAAGGGTCCTTATGGCAGGTATTGAGTTAAGCACAGGTTCTAAATCTATGTTAAATAAGCTATTTAACACAGAAAGAATCATGTCCCTAAGTCTCATACTTTTTTTTTAAAAAAACATCATACTTACACTTGCTAAAATTTCACTTTTGAGAAAACGTCAAAAGAAGTTTGAAACTAACTTTAAGTATGTTCCCATTGGAAGTTACATAGATTATGATTGATTTTGTATCTCAAGGGGTTTTTCTATTGAACTCAGTCATGGTTTCATCAATGTGACTTCCAGATCCTGAGAAAACAGCCTTTGATAACAGCAACACGCTATAAGAATGAAATTAATAAAAACATGTTTTTCAGCTTTGTCTTTAATTACGTTGTAATCTGAACTATTGTATATAGTAGGACATATTTAAACTTACATTTTAGGATATAGATAAAATCACATAGTTAACGAAATATCTTTATTTTAATGAAAACGTGATAATTATTATACTTTTCATCTTCCCCTATAACAATAACAAATTTAGTACAGTGAGTTCTAAAATATATTTATCCAGTCCACTGGAGTATCACAAAATTATCATTATTGTTCTATTAATGACCTTGACTATACATATTATTTTTGCATTAAATTTTAAATTAACTAACAACAATCAGATATAACGTCGTTCGACGCGCGCCGAGAGATGTTTTGACGTCAGACGAAAAATGTAGTACCTACCTACATTTTACGTACATTTTACGTAAAATCTAAAATGAGCATAGGTACTTAGTAAAGAAATAGTTGTAAGCAAGTTTATCTATTGACCTTTGTCATTCTTGTATGCAATTTCCCACAAAGACCCTTTTCTACTAAACTTAAAACTCCGTTTTAATAAAGAAAGAATTAACGTACACAACTGAAACCAAGGTACAAATACAGCTCTATCTTTGTATTTTACTATAATGCATAAAACAAAAAAATGATAATTTTGAAGGATTTTACAAAACAGCAAATATCTCCGTAACTAGAAACTGCCATAAGGACCCTTTTCAATTCAAAGCATATAAATATCAATGTACGCACCATATATTCTGTGATTAAATGATTATGATTATGATTATGATTAGGATTTATCGACAGCCATTTTATCTTCTTACCTACGAATTATACCTACACCACCACTCACAGTCAAGCCATCAAACTAAACCTGAACTAGCAATCACATTAGTGCTAGCGCCGACCATAAATCGACGCATTACAGGCCGAATTACTTCGCGGCCTTATACTTATGCATGAGACGTACCCGATATCGTTCGAATTGTTTATGGCCGTGATTACCTTTGGAAAAGTAATTAGGGTTTTATGGCGCCTAATAAGTTACCGATGCAGGGTTCCGGAGATTTTTTTAAAGCTAATTTGCTTCATTATATGTGCAGATGAACTTTTTTACTGATAAATAAGTTATGTTTACGAGCATTCAGAACCATGTTTTTGGAGTTTTGCATCATATACTACGAAGCTAATATTAAATTGGGTTACTTTTGTCCTATGGGTAAATTGCTTTAGAACGATAGGTACGCGTTAAAAACACAGTCCAGTATTTATTGTTGCGTGGATTAATATCTTATTAACATACATTTGCTATTTGGAATCGTAACCCTGTCTACTGAAATTGCCGTAATTGAGTAGAAGTAATTGTAGCATGGACACCTAAAAAATTTTTGTATAATCTCAGTGCTACGTTTACTATTTTTTAATTTTGAATGCAGTCGGAATCGCAAAAATATATAATAATATTAAAATATATCACCCAAGATTAGGAAATACAACCGGCACTTTCTTCTATGAGAATTACCGGTAATTTACCAGAGGTCCGGTTATTTCTATACAAAATTTTACCAGTTTGCATACCTACACTAGCCAAGATACATCGCTCGTATTATAGCTATACCTAATCTCAATCGAATCAGATCCTCGTTCAACTAATATAATAATAATAATAAACACTTTATTGTACACAACAACTGGTTATAAATACATTGATAACAAATGAAATATGTACAAAGGCGAACTTATCCCTATTATTATGGTTAGTACTAAACTTCTGAACCTTTCCTGCTTATTGTACCCATTAACTCCAACTTAACCTGTGAAGTGTTAGCATAATGCTACCGTGCTACGCTAAAAGGTCGTATATTTGCATAAATTTCATAGTAAGATACGATGTTTTGCCGTTGCACGTCAGAATGCACGTCCCGTGTCTGATTTCCCCCCGGAGTCACCGGACTGCCGTGACATCTGATGTTTCACTTTGTTTCTCGAATTGCAAAACACTGTCAAGATTTATTAAAACCGAGTCTTGTGAACAGAGTTAAACTACTAATAATTATTGTCAACATTTCATATTTCTAACAGGTAGAAATTAATATAGAGATCGAGAGAGCTTTGCGTCGTGTGCACCCTAAAGATTATTAGAATTATTTTTTCTGTGTGTAAAGAAATATAAGAAAATACATAAAATAACCAAAATCTATGACAACTATGCCTGCATAGAGATGTAGTCTTCGACCTATCCGCGAAAAAAAACCTGTCAATAGTGTCAAGCTCAATGTCATTCTTTTTTTAAATTAGGCACCAGACTAAAGCACAGATGAATAATATAGTAACCTTTCCAGTGTGTCATAGTTTTGGAGTTATTACCTTTTAGAATGTGTAAATTTGAATAAATAAATACTATTATAATTAGTAATCCCAGGAAAAATATTAAAACAGTAATTTACCTCCTCTTTCTAAGCGGAATACAGAAAGTAATAAAATTGTAGTCTTACAAATATGAAATGTCGTCAATTACAAACGGGTCTTTGACATGATACTTATTTAAGTAGGTACCTTCATTGTCTCAAGTTTCGAACCCAGTTGAATGAGTCGTAGGTACCTAAGTAAAATATATTTTATTACTTATTACAAAATTACTACTTCTTTCAAAAGTACTAACAAAAATAACATACCGTATTTTTCCGTCGAAAACTCTCACGCGATTCTCGAATCAACGATAAAAGCTGGACAGTCGTTCCAATTACCGTCTAATAACCTTTCTTAATAACGCCAACATCACAATCATAATTAAAACGATCTATTACATCGCTCAAACCGTCCTTTGTGAACTTAAATTAAAACGACATTTTCGAGAGGTTATGAATACCGTAATAATTCCAAAGAAAAAAAGTAAATTACCATCAAAAAGGTCGCATCACACGGACCATTTCGTTTTCATTGTAGCTAACGCTGTTTATGCGTGCAATAAAAACGCCCGGCACGTTTACGCCTTGTATTAATATGTATGAATTTGAGCGTTTTTAAGGTTTACTCCAACGGTGTCGAATAGTAATGTGGGACACGTCCGTCAGTAAAGTTAATAGTCGGTCAAGTTTGGTGGTAGTGGTATTAAGTGTAATAATGTTATATCCACTTACACATGCTTAAGTATCAACTTGTTGGGATTTATTTTCAATAATTTTACGTACCTAAGTATAATTACGTTTGATGATTGCATCATTTCAGATATAAAGTAAAATGTATAGGTACTTATATTTTTTTTAATTAAAAACTTTTTATAATGGCGATAGAACCTCGATTATTTTCAATCACCGTCAAAAAACGGAATATTTTTTTTTTAATGTATGTTTCCCAATTACTCGACGGCTAAACCGCTTTGGAAAATATTTTTTTTGTTTCAAAGAACATATACCTACATTCTAGTTGGTCCCATTGTCATATAACATAACCTCGTTTCCTTATCGTCGGTTTTTATTTGTTCAAAATTGTTTATTATACTTCTGTCAGGTCAAAATCTAAGTAGGCCTCCTGTGTGTCATAATTTACGAATATGAACGGGTTAGAAATTAGAAGTCCAAGGTATCATGTGACTTTTTGTATGAACATATAACGAACACTGCTGCGAATTTTATAAATATTTTGAGGGAAATTGAATATCGAATATTGTTTGGCGTTCCAAAAAAAAATTTGTTCCAAATGGCCTTCGAAAACGCGTACTGGTAAATAAATATGTTCTATATTCGTATTTATTTTTGTAAATATCCTATGGTTCATATTTTCGGACGCTTTTCAAAGCAATATTCTCCAGTCGAATCGTTATCAAGAAATCATTTTTAGAACCTGCAAGTACGACTGCATTGGTTGATTTCTAGGTTTTTGTCAATCATAAACAATATTCGAAAAAGGTTAAGAGGCCTTATTCCTTTTAAAATGCTGATTGTTTAGACATTTTTCTCTATGATCAAACATGTTTCTTAACATATTATTGATGTTACTACCTAGAACAGGGCTATTGGGATTTATTGGTATATATTTGGAACCTACAGTTTGAATTTTTCATTGATAATTTTTGTTCGAAAAACTACTCGAAATTGACAAAGTTCAAGTGGAAAATTCGTTTTTTCAACTTATTTTCGACTACACGCAATGAAAGCATGAAATAGCTACGTTACTACCTAGAACTCGGGAAAAAGTATTATTCACTTCAAAAAGTTGGTTGAAATTATCAATATGTTCGTCATAATATGAAAAAAAATGAGTTTTAAAAGGAATAAGGCCTCTTAAATTCATTATTATCGATATTCGCTGGGTGCGAAGTAAGTGGTGGGGGAGCCACGAATCGATCGCAGCGCGCGCCGTGGCCAAAAAAGGAACTTTCGTCAGGTCAACTGTCACTTTTTACTAGCGAAATTAAGGCATCTAAAAATAAATAAATATGCGGTACGAAACCTGCTGCGTAGTTAATTGCAAAAACAATGGCAAAAGCAGTAATCACAAATTCAAAAAAAGTAATCATAAATAAATAAATTTACACAAGCACGTTAGAAACGAGAACAACGAATTAAATGGATAATCGCTATAAAGAGGAAATATGTAGTATGGACATGTTGAGCAAAAGCGAATTGTTTCCCATTTTATTGTAGTTTGGGATTTGAAAGCGATGTTGTGTTTGATTGAGCAGAATCCAGTTATAATTATTAATTTGGCCATGTTTAACTGAAAATAATAATAATAATAATCTGTACTATTACGAAAATACAGTCATAAATGATCGGCTGCATTATGCATGAAATGCGTTATTTTATTCGGTTAAATTAGTTTATTTTGTAACTTACTTCTCGTGAAGACAGCCATGAAAAGGTCCGTGTAAATTACATCTGAAAGTTATTGATTTTGCCATTTTAGACGGGAAATAAAGAAGGTCAACGTTATTATCGACACTATAGATTAACATAATCGAATGAAATGAAAGAAAATTACGACATTTCATTGAAATTATTTGTTTGTTTACTTACTCTTCGTAAAGACAGTCAGCCATTTGACATTACAAAGTCCGCCGTAATTATTTATTTTCTAGCTGTTACGCTAGTTGACGTTGTCATCACGCACCCAGCAAATACTTAAGCCTTTCCTGAGAACTTTACTATGCTACCCTAGCAACCTTCTCCAGGTCATCATTCCACCTTGTAGAGGCGTACCCACGCTACATCTTCTGGTGCATGGTCTTCAACTCGCCACTTAAAACGCCAGCTCCAGCAGCCGTAGGTCTACGAGTCGACTGGCTGAAAACTGAAGTGACAAGCCCTGCCTATTGCCACCTCAGTTTTCAGCCAGTCGAGCGAGTTGGATTCGATTTACCTCTTCCTTTTACGCAAAATAGGCGCATTGTAAGACGTCAAGTTGCGGAAAACCAGCCCGCGTTAACCTATAGGTAACCTAACCTCTTCCTCGGAGTTGTACCGTCCTAGCAAGAAGGGTTGTTCTAGATAATTATACATATTCATCCACAGTCGAGCGTAGTTTAATGCCCATGTTGAACCAGATCCTGTGAAATTCGAAGGTATACGAGCAATTTCTCCGGCTTAATGGTGACCAATTCACAGTCAAACAGAATTCCTGGGGGGGTATTCGACCAATTTTAGAGATATAATGGAGATCTCTCCTTTTCATCGCCATCCGTCACTTTTGACGTGTGCCTACTTGACAAGTGGCGATATCCCTAGAATATCGCAACTTCGTCAATTCGGATGCGCTAAATTTTTTGTATGTGACGGCATAAATAATAGGCGCATAGTTTAAATTGACCGCGTAGTGCGTGAAATTAGTCCGTTACGTTTCATTCAAAACAGAAATTCATATGCATGAATAACATTTTTGACAATCATTATCGCCTTCGTATTTCCAAAATTGAGATGAGATATGTCAATTTAAAGCTCATCGCATTTTAATGACAGTTCAACGGCGATATAACAGTTATCTAATAGAGATGTGACGTTTGGCGTTCACTCAAATGTCAGTCTCGAATTGGGCCCCTGATCAATAAAACTGTATGACATTAAAATAGAAAATAAAATTGTGTTTCGACGTAAATTGTCTAAATGGCTTCAAGATAATTGTTTTTATAGCATTAAGGAATATTTGAAATAATTGAACTGTATAGGTATTATTTATAGTCTAGATTTGGAAGATCCTGATGTTTTTGTTTTATATTACATTTTAATAATGTTAAATAATTTGCACACCTGCATGCAGGTTGAATTCGCATGTACATTTATTGTAGCCTTAAGATCTTGTAACCGTATTCTTGCAAATAAATATAATTTGATTTGATTTGTAAAATCAACAATTTTATACTGAAATGAAACCGTAACTCATATTCGACAATAAAACATTCCGTTTTGTTTTACATGAAAAATATCTCCATAAATCCCAGCATGTATTGCAGGAAACTGCCATCACAGTTCGATTATAAAAATTGACTGATTTTATCAGTCGACGTGTAACGTATCGCTTTCTGCTATCGCGAAATTGATCACCCCTTTAAATTTCACGTTTTTCCAGTGATGTGTTTGAGTTGTATCGTCATTTGCAATGCGGCGAGCTGAATGCGTCGTTCCTAATGAAATGAAATATTCTGTTTGAGGCAATATAACTATGTAGTGAGTTTGCCATAGTAATTTTCCGGATCATCAGTTTTTCCCATTATCTTTGATAAAAAGATGAGATAGAAATATAAAAATGGGGTTTCCTGACAAAATACTATGACGCAACGTTGTTCATTACCTAGATCTTTATGTACATTTTTTTTTAATTTACTGATTATTTACTCTTAAATGACATTTTGATAAGTGATAAGTGCAGCTTGAACATCAAAAATGCAAATATACTGGCCATATAACTGTGATGGCATGCTCTCACAACATCTCTATGGTTTCGCCAAATTTTCCATTGTTCACAAGTATTTTTTCCTAAAACACATACTTATGTATTTTTAGGGTTTTATAAACATCGTTTTAAGGAACCCGTTAGGTTGGGTTTACATTATTCTGAAATATGAACAGTTAAAAAAAATGGGCTTTCGGTCAAATGAAAATTTGACGAAATGTTACAGATGGAAAACAAAAATTCTGACTCACGATACGTAGAAAATCCTTGATATACTTAACTGCAAAAAATATCATAAAACACCATTGTTAGTGCAGCTGTTCAAATAAAGAGATGGATTTTTCATAAATATTTGCGTGACCAGATTATATACTTATACTGTATCAGTAAAGGGATTCTGCGCAAAGACGATGCGATATAACTTGCCGTCATAAATTTTACAGCCATCAATACGGAGTATACACGTCTTCATGAGAAAGAAGATTTCATAACGGTGGCTTCGCACAGAAATTGCAAAACGAGGCATATATATATAGTGTTAATATGTCGGATACCTATTTATGATTGGAAACGTCGATTTTAGCCCGCGATATGACAATATAATTAAGCTAAAGGTCCCCAATTTCGCATGCCGTAAAGGAATCCGCAGAAAGCCAAGCCAGTTGCCAGGCAACGCTAATTAAATGAAACGAGAAGGCGTGTTTACTTTGTCTGCGTTTGTTCGGGAATAGTTTAATTCGTTACCTGATATCTGTGCTTTAGGGCGCTCGAAAACGGATTGTTTTCAAGTAACAAGATGTCTGAGTTGAACAGTAAACTATTTCAGACGGTCCGAAACTTTTTACAATTTCATTAGGTATAAATTACATTTTGCTATTAAGTCTTGGTTGACAGTGACACATTAATATTAATTATATATGTATTATAAACTAGTTGCTCCGCGGTGTTACCTGTTGTTTTTTTTTTCGGGATAGAAAGTAGTTTATATGTTAATCCAGGGTGCTCCCGCCATGCTAAATTTCAGCAATTGGTCCAGCCGTTTAAGCGTGAAGAACTAACCAACACACAGACACACGAACAAAATTTATCCTTTATAATATTAGTGCGCTATATTATTAAGGTATTATATTGTATACAAACATATTAGACTAATTTGAGTGCAGTTATTTTTAATCGAAAGACTTGTCCGTACGAATGGTTCTCAGCTGTTTGGTGGAAATGGGAGTAGTTTCCATAATATTCAGCTTTAATTGGAACAAGTGACAAGATCTCCAGTCATTATCATAAGCTAAGAATTCCAAATTTTGTAGTTATTTTCAGTTTCGGTAGCATTTTCTATATTACTGATTGAATGAGGGTCTCACGATGACCAGCTAGTTGTGTCGGGGGCGTTTGAAATTTTAATTTAGGTTAAATTGTTTTTCATTTAATTGTTAAAAGTGTGCAGCATGCACTAAAAATACGTTGAAACAAGTAAAATGTAAAAAAAATAGAAAAACTCACTGGAACAGAAAACCCTTTTCTTTTAAGAAGTCTTTCGAAACTAGGGCACAATGTGAAAGTTACACCGAACTTCAATCAAGTAACACGGTGTTCTACGCTTACAAATTCCAGCTTAGGTCTTACGAAAACTAGGCTCCCTAAGGAGAAGCTAACGGTAAAGTTTGCCGAGAACGGGCATAGGTGGAGCTCTCTCCGAATAACGACATCCTTAATGCTCCCCCCACTTGAAAATTTACGGATGTTTTAACTAAGTAGTAGAGGTACAGTAGAGTAGTTGTGTGCAGTTGGCGTGAACGTTGATAACGGGGTAAACCCTATGTTCACAGATCGCCAAGTTAACGAACCTTTTAGGAAAAATCGCTTTTGGAACCATAAAATGTAATGAAGAATTTCCTCGTAAAAGTACTTTTTAATATGTTTAATTTCGAGACCACCACATATATATATTTGGGACAAGTTTAGCATCAATGCATTAGAAATGAATTCGAAATGACAAATCGGAGGTGGTTCTAGTTTGACGCACAAACTGGTACCTAAAGAAAGACACAATCACAATTAATTTTATCATGAATACGAGCTCTGTGTGCTCAAAGTCAAGGCTTAAACTTGAATGTAGTATGAATGGTGGCTGAAACTGTTTCAATGGTTTTGCTTGAGTAAAGTTTTGGGTTTGAAAGTTCGCGATGTTCAGAATAAATGTTGCGGGAGACGTCGCATTGGCTTTTCAAGTTTGCTTGAAAAGTACATTCAAGGAGGCGAATATACATAGTACTTCGTATAGAAAACACTGTTCTGCCACGAATTAAGTTAATGCCTTATAGTAGTTTTCAGATACCATCTTGCGTGGGTCGTCTGTCGTACAGATAAATTTTAATAAAATATAGGTTGTAAAAAGTAACGTAACCAGAAAAGCGTTAAGGTTGAATTCATGTGGACGGATATAAGTAGAAGAAGAAAAGAAAAGATGGGTGGATTGTGTGAAAGATGACAATCGGAAGTAAACGACGAGATGACGAGTAATAGGGAAGAATGGAGGAAGAAAACATGCTGCGCCGACCCTAAATAAATGGGATAAGGGCAAGGGAATGCTGATTCATCATTTGTATCCGGCGCCATACATACCAGGTACAAATATAATTTAACCCGGCCAGTTAAGATGGGATAAGTATTTGTACGGAACCCTCGGTGCGCGACTCAGACTCGCACTTGCCCGGTTTTTTTTTTAGATTTGCTGAAATCCTGGTTCTTGCAAAAGAAAAGTCTTCTTCTATTTGTGTAAACAGGCGACTTGATCCATTTTTGAAATAGTTAATAGGTAATGATCTCATTGTATACAAATACAACGCGACCGCTGCAGAGCACCATCGCAAGTGCAGACTTCTGGCCGAAGGGTGTTGTGTTTCGGCGGTTCCGGGGCAATCTGCCGAATCCTGCGCCAGATCAGACGACGCAACGGAGTCACGCAGTTACGTCGCCTACATCAAACTAGATTTAAGCTTTTCTAAAATGTAATTTTGTAGTGCACAGTGCCTTGGTTTATACTGTAATACTGTGTAACTAATTTGAATAAATAAATAAATAAATAAATGATGATAGGTTATAAAATGTACTCAAGTGACAGATGTCCCACGCACAATCGTATGTGAAAATTACTATAACAGCCTATGCACCAGCGCACACCTAGGAGCTCCGCCTGCCAGATCGACGAGCGTTCGAATGTGTCACACTTTACATCAACAGCATCCGCGAAGGTCAAAAGACAGAAACTCAGCGATTCATTCTGAAAACGTCGTTGTGGACATGAAGACTACTGCATGAAATGAAAAATACACACTTTCTCCTCCATGCATCGTCATCCTTATTGCTGAGGGTCGTGACATCCGGCCCATAGGCCATGGCTGAAGGCATAGATGAAGCCATGAATTTCTATCGGTAACCCAAAATCCTGGGGTGGTGGGCACTAGACCATACTGGGGTGGGCACGGCTCACCCGGCCACCCCCTTATATACGCCAATAGCCTCCTCCGGATGATATTGCGCCACCTTCCACGGTCCTCGGCCACCTTGAGCACGTCGTGGAAGTTGGAGTCAAGTGCAGTGCGGTTCGGGCTGCGGCCCCGAGGCCTCTCTTCCCTTGGATCTTTCCAGTAACCAATAGTTTTTCCAGATTATCGTCTTCTCTTCTGGAAATGTGCTCGAAGTATTTCAGTAGGTACTTTTTGTATACTATACACACTTAAGAATGCACATTTAATTCTGAAGGATACCGTGGCCCAATACAACCCCATGTAAGGGCTTTTCAACTTTGATTTCTACAATTAAATCCAAAGCTGACAGCGCCCAGACATTTTAATTAATTTTGACATAGGTATGATTATTCTAAAACAAAGAGTGGAGTAAAAATACTACCAATTTAAATTTTAAATAGGATTTGTATTTGAATTGACTTACTAATTTAAAGTTTTGCTTATTTCGTATATAATATGTACTATGTTTGAGGAATATGCAATTATTGTTATCGAAGTTTTTTCGAAATAATTATATAATTAATCACAATTAACTTTTAATTGACTTAATCAAAGGCGGATAAATAGCACTTATATGACACTTATATAAAAAAATGGATATTGGCCTTATGAATTAGAACTATAAAATTAGGAGTTTCGTTTTTTTTATAGCTAACATATTAAGTAGTATATCACTACATAGAAATTGTATAAAACAATGTCGCTTCCTGATGTCTGTCTGTCTGTCTATCCCTATGTATGCTTAGATCTTTAAAACTACACAACGGACTTTCATGCGGTTTTTTTAATAGATAGAGTGAGAAAAATCTTTTTAATATAATATCATATATATTATATTAAAAAGATTTTTCTTAAGAGAAATATAAAATTCAGTTTAAAATGTAATATCAATATAATTTACACTACTGCCATAGTCTGTTTTATATCTTCGTGCATGTGAAATAATATGTCATCTTAGTACATTTTATATCACTTAAATTCGATTAAAATGTACTGAGCTGACAGATGAATGCCAACACACACAAATTTGTATGAAATAGACTATACTCAGTAAAATCGTATTTGTATGTACAAAGAATCATAAAAAAGACTCTTTCGTTACGTTTTTATGTCGATTCGATCTACTTTCTGAGTTGTAGGAAATAATGAGAAAAAAATTGCCGCGCGCCCATATAAAACAAATGACGATCCTGCATCGCGCTATTGAGATATTTCCTGAAATCGTGTCCCCTCTCAATAGAAAACTGATTTTCAATGCAAATCTAGAATTTTATAATAGTAAAAACGACATGCCACGATAAAACCGAGATATTGCAGGGAAGTAATATCGCAAAACCTCAGCGAATTAGCCAGAACGTAACCATACTTAAAATAAAATTATCTATTAGTGTACCGCGTACGAGCCGCCTATTACAGCTAATGACGATGTCGGTAATTCGAGTCGGGGATTATAATATAATGATCGTTTTCCCAATTATTTGAACGGCCTAAGGGCAATTGTGCAGAAACATCCCGTTGACGATCGATCGAACCATTCCGCAAGTATCATAATTAGAATAGAATTACTCGACTTGTAGGTATCGTGTTCGATATTGTTTTATAGAAATCGAAATAGACTTACTTTTTATGTTTCAAGCGAAATGTTAGTGCGCATTTCTCAAAAAGTTTGTACACAATAAGACGTCAATTAATGTCCAATATTTTTTTTTTATTTTGTTACCTACCAATATATTATAGAATTACTTAAATAATTGGCAACGAAATAGGAAAATTATATTGAACTTAATTGAAGTCTTTAATTTCGTATTTTTTTTGAGAAATGCTCTAGTGTAACTTAAACAACGTGTTAAGATCTCAAAATATGTTGAAAAAGTGGCTTAAATACTATATTTTGCGATATCCTCAATTTAGAAATAGTTCCACTCTTTCACGGTCATGTATAGATTTTAGTTTTCGGATATACCTTAAATGACATTGACAGGGTTGATTGTCAGTTTCGTAACTTGATATGGGTCTAGACAATGAAACGTAAATATACTTTAGCGATACTATTATGATCAGGGATCTTAAAATGCGAGCAAAATTGATTGAAATGACGTATCACAACCAGTGACGACCTTAGCATTTCAATGAATTTGCTCGCATTTTACGAACCCTGATTACGATTCACCATCTAGGTTTTTAATTTTAAGCCTATTTACATTAAATTTTAGTACTTGTATATAGATCTCAATAAGCGGTTACGCCGAATTACTGCACATCGATAAAACAGATATTACATGTGGGGAGATCTCGGACTTAGAATGTCGAATTTTGCTCGAAGCAAAATTTTCAACACTATGACGAAAGAGTTTATTCAGATATTTTGATTATTCATATCTTTGACGCTCACATTACTCCCTCTTACACTAATAATCAGTGTTTGGATACCTTGTTTTATCCTCTAGTAAAACAATCTACTCTTTTCAAAGGCTCTTAGGATGAAACAATGCAATAATACAAATCCTTTTTATTGCGCCTCTCTAGAAAGGAAAATACGGAAGACAGAAACTAAAACCTTCCTGGAATCGTGTTTCCTGAATGAATCAGAAAGGAAGAGAAAAACTTCAATATGTCCTATTACCATTTATTAGAAGAAATGTGACATGATTCATTTTTATCTTTGTTTGTTGCATGCAAAGCACGTCTCATCAAAGGCCCATTGTGAAGAAAACAATCGGTACATATTTGCACGTTGCTTTTTTCTTGTACCTGCATTTGCATATGCAATTGCATTCTTTTATAGCTATTAAAAAGCTATGCAGAAACACATTACCTATAACGTTTCGTGAAGATGTGGCCTTGATAAGTGAAAATAAATCAACTATATTTGTGTTTAAATATATGCATAATACATAATAATTATAAATGTATATTTATATTGTGTAATGATATGGATTCTGCCTAAGTTAAGTTATTTTACGTCACCTTAGGCCGTAAGGGTGATTTCCTCGCCAAGGCAAGACGCAAAACTTTAAACAAACCACGGGCGGAAATTCGTAAATCCCCAGATCGCTTATTTATGGCCCTCACCTTCGGCTCGGGCAACAAAAGCCTGCAATCTGGAACATTCGCGAATTCACCGACCTAGTGCAATATATTGCAATTAACGATTGTATAAAATTCTAACTAAACAGTATACTATTGTACCATTGATACAAAGATCAAATAACAAAGAAAAAAAATGCGTAACCTGGCGGAAGAGACCGGGATTCGAACCCGGTACCTCTGGATTACCGGTCCAGCATGTTTACCTCTCCACCGCCCTAACGCCAGATAACCTTACAAATTTCTACATATGTTTGTGTGTCGATCTTTACATTGTTTTGAAAGGCTTTACACCTTAGCGACCGAGCGACAATATTAAATAGTTTACATTATTTTGTTTTTTACTATTTACACAAACCTACTGCTTACTGTGAAACTAGATCGATTTGTATTAGGTTTTCCGATGTTAATTTATCTTATTTAAGCTCGGTAGTTTCTATTAAAAGTATTTTGTGTACTTGTTCCTTATTAAAAAAAAAACTTAATTTAATTTAGCTAGCCAAAGGTTGTCTGGAAGAGATCGCTCTTAGCGATAAGACCGTCTATTGTTTACCTCTATTCAATGTTACGTACAATCTGTATTTGTTTTTTTTTAGTTCCCATTGCGGTGTGCAATAAAGAATATTCTATTCTATTATATTTTGCATGTCTCCTCGTCGATTGCCTCATTGCTGAGGGTCGTGATTCCCCTTTCCTGGGTTATCTTGGCTTCACAAAATCACTTCACGTGTCCCAAACTCCCTCATTAAATGTATTTTGTATGTCTCCTCCTCGTCGATTTCCTCATTGCTGAGCGTCGTGATTCCCCCGTTTCTGGATCATCATACGCCAGTGTTTCTCCACTTAGATCGGTTCTTTATTTTTGTTTTCAATATCAGACAACCTCACACAAATTGACCTAGTCCCAAATTAAGCTCAAGAAGGCTTGTATTATGTTCGTCAAACGTTCTTGGCTTCATGGAGAGCGTTGTGCAGCTTGATATCGATAGATATTGATTTGGTCAGACTATCTCAGCGCTTCCCATCAACCTTGCCAGTGACCATGAGCTTCTAAATTGTGTCCTTCCTTCCTAACATATTTTGTATGCATTATCATTACTACATAGTATAAAACAAAGTCGGTTTCTGCTGTTTGTATGCTTAAATCTTTAAAACTACGCAACGGATTTTGATGCGTTTTTTTTTCATCATAGAGTGATTCAATAGGAAGGTTTATATGTATAAAACATGCATATTTTATCAGCATTTCACCCGTGCGAAGTCGGGGCGGTTCGCTAGTAAAACTAATTGCATATAACGCTTTTTTAATTTCGTACATACCGGTCTTGTAGCATTATAATTCCTAAAATTGAAGTGTAAACTCTTCCCATCACCTTCGCAATTTCACTCTGAACCTTACGTTAACTCAAGCATAACACCGTATATGTCTGAGGTCTTAATTTGCGGAATAATTCAAAACTAACAAGAAGCCGTCGGTATTGAGGCGTATGCAAATGGTGGCAATCTTATTCCGAGCCATATTAGTGCACAGTGGGCAAGTGCCTGACTACTTGAACATATTTTTGTATAAAATGGATTTTTGAGATAAGTTTTTATTTCCGATATGATAAGGTTTTTCAACTTTATATTGTGAATATAATAATAATTTATCATTTCACCAATTATGAAAGATATATGTACAATAATGTGTAAATATGTGTAATATGTACATCAATGGCGAATACATCACTCACCTTCGGTTTGCCGACGACATCGTAGTCATGGCAAAGTCGATGGAGGAACTCAGCATGATGCTCGATGACCTTAATCGAGTTTCTCAACGGGTGGGCATAAAAATGAACATGGACAAGACGAAAATCATGTCAAATGCCAAGGTTGTGCCCATCCCAGTCTCTGTTGAAAACTCGGTACTCGAAGTTGTAGACTCATACATCTACCTAGGACAAGTGGTCCAATTAGGTAGGTTCAACTTCGAGAAAGAGGTCAACCGCCGAATCCAACTCGGCTGGGCAGCGTTCGGGAAACTACGCAATGTCTTTTCGCCGGACATACCTCAGTGCCTCAAGACGAAAGTCTTCAACCAATGTGTGTTACCAGTGATGACTTACGGCACCGAAACGTGGTCTTTCACTATCGGCCTCATCTCAAAGCTCAAAGTCGCTCAACGAGCAATGGAGAGGGCTATGCTCGGGGTGTCTCTACGTGATCGAATCAGAAATGAGGAAATCCGTAGACGAACTAAAGTGACCGATATAGCTCACCGGATTAGCAAGTTGAAGTGGCAATGGGCAGGCCACATAGCACGCAGATCAGATGGCCGATGGGGCCGAAAAGTGCTCGAGTGGAGACCTCGGACCAGCAAGCGCAGCGTAGGACGTCCACCTACAAGATGGACAGATGACCTTATAAAGGTCGCCGGAAGGCGCTGGATGCAGGTCGCTTCCAACCGGTATATATGGAAGTCCAAAGGGGAGGCCTATGTTCAGCAGTGGACGTCCTATGGCTGAGATGATGTACAATAAATTAATACGAACAAGGTTTAAATAACACTGCTCTCTGTCGTTTCTGGTCCAAAGGTGCCCATAACGCTCGCAGCATGTCCACGCTGGATCGCAATGGCCTTTGTACCAGAAACGACTCAGAGCGGGAGGGTCTTCCCCCTTTTGCCTGAGTCTACGGCCTTTTCTGATTGTAGCTATATATTTTTCCCATCACCAATTGCTCAACGAGTCAAAATTAAATATGGTTGCGTCGTATTATTACAGAGTTCCCATAACCAACTTCTGGCTCCATCGTATATTCATGCAGTATCATTTCGCTACGATAATTAGAAGTTTTGATTATCTTCCAAGCTTTGATTATCTACATTGTTTGGTACAAACTAACAAACTTAGTTGTAACTAAGTTTGATAATTTCTTACAAACAATGAAATACAGTACACTTTATCAAGTTTGAATTTAACATATTGTAATTATAACTAGGTATTTTCTACATTATATCTGATAATTAAAATACAATTATAAACTAAAAAAATATATTAAGTAGTTACTTTATTATTATTATTTCAATATAATTATATTTTAGTTAGTTAAAAACTTAACTAACTATATTTTAGCTAGTTAAAAACTTAACTAACTAAAATACCGGGTGTTTCCTGTAATAGGAGCGATAAATTAAAACATATATTCTTCGCTTGAAACTAATAATATTTGTTAAGCAACTTCTGAAAATAACGTGTATTAAATGATATTTTGTAGAATAATGTTTAGACAAAGAAGCAATGTATTGCGAAATGTTCGATATTAGTAGAGTGACAGATATGTCAATGCTCAGGGAATATCAATGTTGGACGACGTACATTGCAAATACTATTTAATTTGTTTGAAATACTAAAATTATGGAAACTGACTTTTTTTAAGTTGCTGAACAAATGTTGTTCAATTTGAAGAGTAAAATCTATGTTTTAATTTATCGCTCCTATTACAGGAAACACCTGGTATATGCTATAACAGTAAATAAACTATACAAACTTTTATTTATTTATTTGTAAATGAACACTTGTAATGTAAGTGAAGCTAATAAGGCGGTTTCAAAAAGGACGACTCAGATAAAATTTCATAATATCAACTTCTTGTTGACATCTTGGCATTTTATAAGGTGTATTTTCTGCACTTACACAATCTTCAGACTAAGCAGGGGCATAATTATGACAGTTTGGAAGCTTTAACAATATTAAAAGCATGTCACAAATAATATTATTCTTGATAAACACTCGTCTCTAAATACTCTAGGTATCGCACCACTGTGCAGCCTACAATCTCTGAGATTGCATTCGGATGTCTCGAGTTATGCTCGTGCAAAATATTGCGCTGGGACACTTATTTGAATGCAAAAAGCAAGTGCAGCTTTGTCTGTGCCCGTCAAGATCATATGATATGCGCAGTGTGCATCTCGGAGACATGAAAATGCAGTACTATATTTCGTTTCTTTGTAGCACTGGACAGTGATGGATTTATTTGTATTTTCTTGGTTGTCCTCGCGGCTTTGATCGCGTGGCTAGGATATTTTCTCAAATATTCAAGGAATTTTTATTTGTTTGACAAAGGAGAGTAGGTAATTGTAAACTAAACTTTAATAACAAAACTTACAACACAGGTAAACTTTAAACACATTTAAAATAAAACTTCGGAAATATCTTTTAAATATCCAACTCTCCAGCTCATAAGTTCTGAGCCTAATTTAAGTATTATATAAACTGTATATTTAAGACCCTACTTATACTTATCGTATTGTTTTTTATCTGCTATATTTTTATGCATACCTCCGTCTTTTCTTATATACCGTGTCACGCTTTGTAAAGGCAGACATACACACACAACACATACAAACACAACAGATATACACACTAGGTACCTATAGGATTAAAACGTGGAATGGCTACCTCATATTATACACCCGTGATTTATCAGTTTTTTACTCTTTTTTGCTACAAACATTCATAAGATGCGTGTAGACATTACTGTTCCGACTTGTTGTCGCTGTTCTCGCCTACCTACCTCAGGCCCCACGGAAGACCAGCGCTGCGACATTCCGTCGATGTCGCAGCATTATGCTGAGTGGTGTCCTTTTGCGGTGGACATGGCAGCACCATTAACCTCTACCTACATTTATATAATTTTCTGTTTAAGTTAAGTTTATGATATTGTATGTTAAGTGATTTAGTTTTTAAGTTCTTTGTAATGGTGGTGCGTCTTCTTCACTGCAATAAATGTGTTTTCTTTCTTTCTTTCTTTCTTCTTTCTAATTGACCACGAAACACATTTTTGGTATTATTTGAAGATTTGTTCTGTTTATAAATTGGATTTGATTAGAGTCATGAAATTCTCTTGAGGTACAAAACACTGAAGAGATAGGCCGATAATGTGGTCGTCTTTTGTTTGAGTGGTGTTTTTCTATACCTCTTTTGCGCACTCCGTATTAATGTAATAGTCTCAACCAACCCCTAATTAGAATATACTAGCTGTGCCCCGCGGTGTTACCCCGCTCATCTCATGGGAACACTACATTTATTCGGGATGAAAAGTATTCTATGTCCTTCCCCGGGACTGAAACTATCTATATACCAAATTTCATCCAAATCGGTTCAGCGGTTTAAGCGTGAAGAGGTAACAGACAGACAGACAGACAGACAGACAGACACACTTTCGCATTTATAATATTAGTATGGAAGTATGGATAGTATATAGTATATAGTATATATAGTATATAGTATATAGTATATATATATATATATATATATATATATATATATATATATATATATATAGTATATAGTATATATAGTATGGATACCATTATAAAATTCTAGCTTTGTATTGAAAATCAGTTTTCTATGGAGAGAGTTCATGATTTTAGGAAAAATGCTGATAGCGTGATGCAGGATCGTCTTTTGTTTTGTATGGGCGCGCGGCGCCGTGCCATTCAGGCGCCATCTGTTGGCCATAATTTCCTCTGTCCCCTCATCACGCCGAAACGGCTGGACAAATGTTTTCCATTTTTGGTAAGTTGAAAAGAAATAGGATTTGCTTAATATGTTGTCACCTGGGAGTGATATGTTTCTTTTGAAATCATGGCGTATTTAAGCAAAAAAAGATTGACAAAACTTTTTGTAAATAAATAGAAGTTATATTATAAACTAGGACCTGCCCGCAACTTTACCCGCGTATTTTTTTATTTATCATAGTCGGGTAAAAAGTATCCTATAACTAGGGATCGGAAATTCAGGTGGATATTTACCTAAAGTTGACAAAATCCTATTGCTATCTCACTCATACCTGAAACAAATCCGCCTATACCTACAACTGAACAACAAAGCCGCCGCCAAAGTTTAGGTATAAAAGCATCCGATATTTTCCGATGCCTACCTATAACCATCTTTAGATGTCTCGCTATCCCTGTACCAAAAGTGCAAGGTATGCAAGCTGCTGCCTAGGTTTAGACCTAGCCAGCTTGCATACCTACGCATTTTAAAAGTACGACGCCATTTGCTATAACTACACTTAAATTTTCGGTACTTATGTCTCTAGTCTTGAAACAATAACCTTGGCACCAGAAGTTCCAGACGCTCGACTTTGAATTAATAAATTCATGATACACTTAACGAATTTACGAAGCACTCTCGCCAGTGTGCAGACGACGCTAAATAATTTTATTTTACAGCTCCAACACCCAAGACTGCACACAGTCATCTACACTAGCAACAATTGAACCACTAGTGTTTATTACACGCAATTGATTTAGCTGAAATAAAATGAAAAGTGAAAAGCCTTTTAAGTACACAATGCAAAGATCAGAACACAAAGCGTAAGGAAGATATCGAGTGGTGTCCTGGTCTTGGGGTGGTGAACTGGTTAACACATTGCACCGGTAATCCAGGGGTACTCATCCATACCCGATCTCTTCCACCGGTTACGCGTTTTAATTTTTGCTTGATCTTGTCTTGTATCGATGGCTCAATAAAATGAAAACACTTGCACGAAATGGTGACAAAAAATCACGTAAAAATAGGTACCTAAGTAAATACAGTTTTTCACGACTAAACTTACAAAATGTTGTTGAAGTGTAACTTTAGTAACAGCTCGCGCATATGTCGCGCAGCTTATGACCACTTATAAAAAAAATGGAGCGATTTAGGGCCCGAGAGCAGCCGAACGGTGCAGTGTCTCAAACTCTCGAATCAATAACCTAACGAATTTAAGAACCGCTCTGAGCGCGGTGAGCAGTCGGATTGGCACTAAATTCATTTATTTTTGCAGCTTCGACACCTGGGACTGCGCATTTGCGGTCAACGATCGCCGCACTCCGCAACTACGGAACCACGAAAGTGAATTAGACGTTAATTTATCGATTTATCTGTGGAAGGAAACGACGCGACGACGTGCACGTATCGTTTCGTTTACTGGAAATACGAGGAAAAGTCTAAGTCAAAACTACTTTGGTTGAATTAATTTCGAGTAGGTAGGTAATTATCATAACCCGGTATTTTCGGTGCACGATCACTTAACCGACAGACACAGACAGTAGGCGTCAAATCATTCATGCACCGAATACCCAG
The DNA here is from genome assembly GCA_905147355.2 of Apotomis turbidana. Taxonomy (NCBI): domain Eukaryota; kingdom Metazoa; phylum Arthropoda; class Insecta; order Lepidoptera; family Tortricidae; genus Apotomis; species Apotomis turbidana. Next base: position 17,270,011 of record LR990292.1, on the reverse strand, counting down.
GGATATGGTAATGATAATGAAATATCTGGATTTTGTGATATGATCGGGGATAAATGATATCAACATAATACTCACCAAAAGACGTCCGCTATTTAATAATGACCTTGCTGAGCGGGTTCATCAACGACGGATTTCCTCATCCAAGACTTTCCTGTGATATCAGAATATGATACCTACCTACATTATGTACAAGTGTCCAGTATCAGACTAATACATACATTTATGACTTTTTGATCTATCTCTAGCCAGCTTATGAATTCTTAAAGAAATAAACAGAAATATCATCTAATAAAAGCTTTAATTGAGACTTAATAAAGCAGAACAAAAACCAAACAGTTCATCAATTAGAGAAATAGTGTTAAAACTTTTCAGACGAACAAATCTTATCCCGAGTGAGAAATAAGAAAATGGTCAAGATTGAATAAATTTACTAAGGGTTCCGTGTCATAAGAATCACTTACCTATATTATTAAGGCGAAAATTTGTGAGTGTGTTTCTTCTTGTCGCAGGACCGATTTTGATAAAATTTGGTGTCGAGGTAGATGACACCCTGGATAAACATAGGCTATTTATATCGCGATAAAAATTATGATTCCGTGGGATTGGCGGGTAACACCGCGATGTACAGCTAGTACTTTAGTATTTCTGTCAATAATAAAAAAAAAAAAACTTACGACACCACCCCGGTGTGTACCAGGTACCAAATTTTTTGACTTGATTGGTTAGAAGAAAGTATTTATTATTGAAGCCAAAGTAAGTCCATTTTGTCCTCTTACAATGTGCGGAACCCTAAACACATTACGTAGGTAGCTGGGAGAGTGAAATGGAAGGGTTCAACGGCTCGGTGACTGCTGAACTTGGATTGAGAATGGGGTAGTAATCGATTACGGACTCCGGTGCGACTTGTATCTCAGCATGGTTCAACCACCCTTATTATAGGTGACGATGGCCAATTGTTTATTTTTTTTTATAGTTGAGAAAAAAATGGATTTGCTTAATATGTTGTCTGTTTGGTGTGATAAAATTATAAATAATGACACAAAGGTAAATTAAGAAAGAAAAATTGAATGCGATCCACTACAATCTAAGCAGGGCTTGAACCTGCGACCTCTGCGTTACCGGCGCATTGCTCTCCCAACTGAGCTATTAGATCGCTACGTCAATCACACCAAATCTTTCATTCCATAATTCTTACGCTACTGGAGCGCCCTCTGCGTCATATATGTTTGAAATGCTTATGCGCATTAGCCATACCCTAGGATGTGCGCTTTACACGCACGATCCCCTGTCCCCATTGCTTTACAGCAAGTGTGAAGACTGCGAGAGAGATGGCGCTTTTTCTAAAAAAAAAATCTAAATATTTTTATAGAATCTTTTTTTATCGATTTTTTTTTATGTGGAAATACCACATTTTTATTTTTACAAATTTTTGATAAGATTATTTGTGATTTTTTTTTAAATCATGACATGACGTATTAAAGCAGAAAAGATTGACAAAACTTGTTGTAAATAAATAGAAGTTATATTATAAACTAGGACCTGCCCGCAAACTCATTCGCGTATATTTTCTTTACCATAATCGGGTAAAAAGTATCCTATAACCATCTTCGGATGTCTCGCTATCCCTGTTCCTGTAAAAGAGAAAACATTTGTCCATTCGTTTCGGCGTGATGAGGGGACAAAGGAAATTATGACCTACAGATGGCACGTGCTTGCCAATATCGAGTTTTACTGACATTTAAAAGCTATAAGTATATCTGCCAGCATTTTCGGTAGGTACCATGCCGCAGGGGAGCATTTTTTTAATTTGTTTTACTTTTAGCTAAGGTTTTTATTTACTCTTTTTAGGGTTCCGTACCCAAAGGGTAAAAACGGGACCCTATTACTGAGACTTCGCTGTCCGTCCGTCCGTCCGTCCGTCACCAGGCTGTATCTTAAGAACGGTGATAGCTAGACAGTTGAAATTTTCACAGGTGATGTATTTCTATTGCCGCTATAATTCGTTTTTCCTTTTTTTTATGTGTTAAAATAAATTATCTTTAAAAGACATATATCTGGATATATTCGAGACATAACTTATTTACAGCGATATCCTAAAGTACACTCGAATTAGCGCCTTGTGTATCGCAATTATTTCGCACCAGCATAATGTATGCATTAACATAGCTACCGAAAGACGTAGCCTACTCGGCTGCCAACTGGCTCCTTTGTTGTCCCATTAACATGTTCCTCTCAAATTACCAACACTTAGAGCCGGCCGTGTACATACACGCCGAATGCAAATTTGAAGACATTTGCTCGCCACTTAGGGTGCCTGTACAGACCTTGTACATGCAGAGCAATGGGTTTAAATAATTATTTATAGTAACGACCCACCCGGCTTTTCACAGGTGCAATGCTGATAAATTATGCATGTATTATACATATCAACCTTTCTCTTGAATCACTCTATCTATTAAAAAACCGCATCAAAATCCGTTGCGTAGTTTTAAAGATCTAAGCATACATAGGGACAGACAGACGGAAACTACTTTTTTATACTATGTAAGTAGTGATAAGGTAAGGTAGTTAAGACTAATAGTTAATTTATCGTCTAATGGGTCTTACCCCATTAGACTAATAGTTAGTTATTTATAGGACTGTGCCAGTCTCCTTCAGTCAGAAAACGGGCGAGAAACTGCACAGGATCAGGACAAGTGGCGTGCTCTCGTTTCGGAGGCTAAGATCCTGTTTGGGTCACTGAGCCAGAACAGATAGTTAGTAGTAGTCTTCCCCGATGATAGACCCCACCTTATCTTATTGCACACTAATATTATAAAGGCGAAAGTATGTGAGTGTGTTTGTATGTCATGTTACTTCTTGACTCTCAAGCGACTGGATTAACACAGACTACTTTTGAACCCGAAAATTTTTAATGTTCCCGTGGGTCAACCGTGGGGCGCAGCTAGTATATAGATAACTATTAAAACTAACAATGATAATAAAAATGACACTATGAGAAGGAAGATGACAGACACATTGTAGTATGTAGGTACATATTGACCAAGATCCACTGTGTTACAGATAGAAGTTACAGCATTAATTCGAGAAAAATACCAGGGAGATAGGTACCTAGCGATAAACTAACCAACTATTTGCCTGAACGAAGTAAATGAGAAAATACTCTCTAACGAAAGCACTTTCTAGTTTTCTCCGTATCGAAATACATACAAGCGTACTCTAAGAGAATCCAGAGAAACATTTTTATAAAATTCCGCTCTCGCGAATTCCTTCCAATGCAGTTCGACCTCTCGGGGGAGTCCTTAAGTTGCAGTCCTTTCACTCGGTCTGTACGAGGCATCTGAAAACAACATACTGCACACATACACTGAAAAGACGGATTCTAAGAAATTTGAGCGCATACGACTCTCTTCTATACTAAGGTCTGTAACATACGGAATTCTATCTGAAAACCCAAAAAATCACGGGTATATAATTATTTTGTATCATTTCACATTTTATGCAACACAGTGATAAAGCCAAAAGAAAAGAGTTACTTTTTTTTTTATCGGACTGCAAATACTAACTTATGTGCGTCATAATACTTGTATATATTTTTAGAATAGAATTTTCTTTATAGTCATAATTTGTTATACACTTAGGGACCAAAGTATTTTTTTTGTTTCCTTTTAGTGTTAAGTTAATGTATTAGGTTTTATTATAATTTTTATATTTGATAATAAATGATTTGTATCGAACTTGTTAGAAACATTGACTGTTAGTTAAATAGAAAAAATCAATGACTCGATTGGGTTTCGAATCCGCGAGTACACTAAGTAAGCTACCTCGGTAGCTATAAAAGAACAGTCGATTTTTTCATCCACTTACTTCATTTCCTATATGACTTAGGTTGGCATCGTAGTCTACCGTAAACACAGAACTTTTATATTTAAGAATAGAATAGAATATAATAGAATAGAAATGTTTTATTTGCTAGAATACTACAAAACATGTGGTACAAGGTCTAAAGGTACAGCAGTAAAGTATTCTGTCGAGGAACGACATGCAAAAATGTGTTTATATAATAATCATGTGAAAAACATGCAAAATATATTCTAAGTAGGTACAACTAAACAACGTCAATTATGCGATCTATATTCTAAAAACACTTTAAAAAAAATAACTTAGGATAATTTACAATGTAATTTGTTATTATGAAATAAATTAATCTAATCTAATCTATTAGCAACTGGTTCAACAATCCGATGGCTCTCACCGAATTTATAAAAAATAATCGTTACTATGATACATAAAGTTCTTCTGGTATGAACGCACACTGATAAGGCTAAGTAGCCGAGATATCTTGTAGACGGGATGAGCCGAAGAAATGAGAATCTTATTTAAAGTAAACTAACCATAATACCTAATTTAAAGTAGAACGTTATTTTTGACTGTTTCCTGAAATTATAATCGGATAAGTAGCTATAACACTGTTGAGGCTACGATAAGGTTGCAAGGTGTCAGAAATTTTTGATAAACTTCCAGACATTTTCGACAAAAATTTAAACAATGGCCATTTTTTTTGATAATTTACTATATCCGGCTAGCTACAGTTTATAAATGTAATTTGTGCACAGTTGCAAAGTTTTGTGACGGACACATTCAAAATGTCCGTCCGACATATGTCTATGTCCGTCTCAATCACAGACAACCCCCACTAGACGGAGCATGTAAGGCGACCCGCGCGCACCAACGATACGGCAGAACATTAAAGTATCAACACGGCGGCCACCGTTTAGTTGCGTCCTTGTATATGATCCATGCGTACGTCAACGAAAAAAGGAATTAAATAAATAACATGGTAAATTGTAGTGTTGAGTGGTGTAGAGAGACCTCATAAACATGGACGCAACTAAACGGTGGCCGCCGTGTTGATACTTTAATGTTCTGCCGTACCATATCGTTGGTGCGCGCGGGTCGCCTTACATGCTCCGTCTAGTGGGGGTTGTCTGTGGTCACAATCGACTTTTACACAGTCACAGTCAATTGTGAAGGACTAGTTGACAGATGTCGGACGGACATTTTGAATGTGTCTGCCACAGGACTTTGCAACTACGACTTTATAAAAGGATGAAGAATAAAATAATTATTAATTATTTTTGTTACGCGAAAAAGTTCTTTGATATATTTTAATGTACTTGGGTTAGTTAATACCACGTTATACTTGCACAACGATTGTGACGATAAAGAGCTTTCATTTATTCGGAGGCGTTTTCATGAGAAATCTGTCTCATCATACCATATTTGACTAAGAGATCTATTTGTGCCAGCATCTTCATTCGCGAGTAATTGAAGATTATATAACATATTATTTATATTATTTACAAATCTAAGAAAATATATTTATGCAATTTTAAGTTTGAAGCTGAATATTAAAGATTCGGTAAGAACACTTTCTTTTGACGATGCGGTTGGTGTAGTTTGTAATGCAGCTGATTACTCTGCCGACGACGGTCCTGGGTTTGAATCCCGGCAAGGACAAATATCAGTGCGATGAACCTGGAATATCTGTTCCGGCAAGGGTCATGGATATAATATATACAATTGGAGTATGGGGCGGGTGCTGGTGTGGGATGCAACCTGTGTAGACACGCTAGCCCCATCGCATCTCCAGGGTACTGCTGTAAGGCCGGCAGCAGCAGCGGAGGCGGCTGAAAAGGCTAAGGTGGTGAAGTACAGTGGTCTCGGCGCCGAATACACTTTTGTTCCGTTTGGGGTCGAGACCTTAGGTCCATGGGGCCCTGGCGCTCTGAGTATTTTTGGGGATTTATCTAAAAGACTCAGAGAAGTTACGGGGGACCGGAAAGCTGGCAGTTACCTCGCTCAACGTATTAGTCTCGCAGTTCAGCGGGGTAACGCAGCCAGCATCTTAGGTACCATGCCACGAAGGCCTTTTTTAGATTTAGGTTAGTTAACATGTAGTTATGTATTTAGGTTAATGATAGTTTTAAGATGATTTGTATGTTTTGTTTTATTTTAAAATTGACTATATATACAATTATATATTATGTTTATTTTCGTCTAGTACTCATGAGTAACAATGCTTGTACTATTACAAGCAGTGCTTAGTTTGGGACTAGGTCGATTTGTGTAAGATTGTCCCATAATATTTAAATATTTATTTGTCGATAATCAATATTACCTTTTTAAGGTATGTATGTACTTACAACGCTTTATTTGGAATAAGTCACTCTCACACGTTTAAATTTTGATATCTGACCATGAAACTAATACATGCAAAAGTCATGGAGGTTGTTGAAAGCAAACCTTAAATCAAAACTCGCTCACAGCCATTTCCATTTGTCACAAAAAACCGACTTGACACCGCAACTCAAACGCATATCTTCGCGGGATCCTATCTCCCCTAACCGTTTAGGAAAACAGAATTTTCCTCCTTGCCATCAAAGATTAAACTCAAACCAACTGTTACGTAGATACGAGCTTGCAAAACCATCAATATCAAACGTTTGAAATTCGCAATCAATTCGCAATATCGGATTACGGCGATTTGAATTTAAATTTCCAACTTCAAGTTACTTTCACAACGTCTAATCACGCGTCTCTCTTCATTACAATATGAACTTTATTGACCAAGTGAGTTAAGAATGACTTTTCCGAGCTGGTTTTACGGAGTTAACGTTTTCTCGGGATACGAATGGGGATTAAAAATCAGCGAGGGATAGTTTCGGGTAATTAATCTTGCGCGTTGTCGGAGCGGTGTCCGCTGTCAGGACTGTCCGGGACTGTCCTGGCTCGCCGTAAATCTTGGACGCCCGCGTCCCGTCCGGTATCGCACGCGAGCAAACACTTTACGCTATTTTAAAAGTGTTTTAGGAATTCCTTGACCAAATGGTAGTGTGGCGATAAAAAATGTAGCTGACTATACAATCATTTAAATAAATGAAAAATAAATATATATCATTATTACGAGGCCCGGTGCTCACCACCATTGAATAGATTTTGACCCAAAGTCGCCAATATTCAATCCATGACCTGAAACAAACACTTGAGTTCATACTACAAATATTTACCTACTGCACTAACAAGGAGCTAACTACGTCGCGCTTAATCGCCCATTTCCATAGTCTCTGTTCTTGGCTGTTTCTGGCCTACACATCTAGGTCGTCTCGCCTTCTCTATTTCTACTCTCCTTCGGCTGCGACTAGAAATGTGCCGTTCTCGAGAACATTTCTCATACAAATCGAATAACGTTCCCGATAACGGCACATCTCTAGCTGCCATTCATGATATACATATTTTATTTACCTTTATTACCTAAGTCTGCAACGCAGTTCCAGGAGCCATGATCGCCAGTGAACTCTGGATTTGAGACGTCGTGGAACTACCTGCCTCTTTCGTTTTAATACCATGCGACCAAGAGGGATGAGGCTGTGTCGCACGACGAATTTGTTGTGGTTTTCACGTTTCATGCGTTATCACCAACGACCTAATAATATTTTCTTTCATTCTAATTTGCTGGCACACATTACATACCCAGAAAATAAACTGGTATCTTAGTACCTACAATGTCGAGGAATTCCTTCCGTGCCAGGGTGTCCAAGATTTACAACAAGCTCGGATTGTGCTGCTGATTTATTTTCGCTATTACGACGCGTTTCGTAAATACTAGTACAGTATATTTCAGATGGAATGTATGCGTTTCTGGCGTTACTTAATGTGCCCTAACTTTTTCTTTCATTATAAACCGTAGGCAAACATTGCATAAATATTGGCTATACAATGTTGGCCTTGATTTATCAGGTCCTCACTCCCGAAGCAATGTGTAACGTGTTTTTGACACGTCCCTATAGATAGTATTAATATTATTGCATGCAGTTTTTCTTTTGCGATAAAGTTGAATAAATAACGCCTCAGGGTATGAAATACGCCTTTTGTACGATAACAAATAAATAAATGATGACATTAAACGCTCACTGGCCATAAGGCACATGTGCTACATACATGGCCCATAAATTCCGAAGTTTCATTTATCCGAATCCATCATGATTCCGAATTTTCATAATACCAAAAGCGCTACAATTTAATTAGGTTAGGTTAGGGTTTAACAAAATGTAATTTTATTTAATAAACTTTTATGCATGCATCCAAGGTTAGGTTAGGGTTATATGTTATCCCAAAAAACCGGCCAAGTGCGAGTCGGACTCGCGCACCGAGGGTTCCGTACAAACCTGCAAGGTTTACAAAGTTCGTTCATTACGACAATCGATCCATAACTATGGTATTTTTATTGCAAAATGAAATTCATAACATTACAATGGGGAAAGATGGAGGAGCATAAATTTAAAAAAGTAATAAGTTTATATTTATTAAAAAATATATATTTTGTAATGTAACTAAAAATTTAAGGTTTTCGGAATTTTTCCTTTATGTGTGCTATAAAACGTTGCTTCATACCAAATTTCAAGATTCTAGGTCGACTGGAAGTACCCTTTAGGTTTTGATTCCCTTGCGAGTACTTGCGAGTTTCAAAATATGCAGCTTAAATTGCTGTTTCTTTTGATTGCGTTGACATAGAAGTTTGATTTTGTTACAGCTTAAAGGTATTATAGACCTGAGTATTTGGTATGAATTTCAATTTAATACCTCTACGCGTTTATGAGGAAATGGGTAGTAAGTTTAAAATTATTAAAAAAAAATATATTATGTGATGTAACTAAAAATTTATGGTTTTCGTAATTTTTCCTTTATCTATGCTATAAGACGTTGCTTCGTACCAAATTTCAAGATTCTGAGTTCACGGGAAGCACCCTGTAGGTTTTGATTCCCTTGCAAGTGTCGAAAATTTGCGGCATAAACGGCTGTATCTTTTGATTGCGTTGGCTTAGAAGTTTGATTTTTTCACAGCTTCAAGGGACAGTAGACCTGAGTAATTGATATAAATTTCAGCTTCATACCTCCACGCGTTCCTGAGAAAAAGGGTCTTGACAGACGGACGGACGGACGGACAGACGGACAACAAAGTGATCCTATAAGGGTTCCGTTTTTTCCTTTTGAGGTGCGGAACCCTAAAAAAGTGAAAATATTTCACCAGAACAATGGTTTTCGTAATTATGAAAATTCGGAATAGTGATGCATTCGGAGAAATAAAATGTCGGAGTTTTGTAGTGTACCCGCTGCATGGACGTAACAGTTAAACCATCCATGTGGTATATAATGCCATCGGACTGTGAACCTGTTAAACTACAGTATCTCCAAGGCTAAATTCCTTCCGCAGCAGGGTGTCCAAGATTTACAATTAGCTCGGACTGTGCTGCTGATTTATTTGTCCAATTGCGACGCGGTTCTTAAATATTAGAAGAGCATATTTTAACTGAAACGTGTCAGTTTTTCTTTCTCGTTTCTTTCTATTTTTTTCTATATTGTGGCCAAACATTGCACATCCAATTTTGAACTAAACTCCAGTCTCCAGTGCTGGAAGAATTCCTTCCGTGCCAGGGTGTCCAAGATTTACAACAAGCTCGGACTGTGCTGCTGATTTATTTGCGCAAATGCGACGCGTTTCTTTAACTCGTTTTGCATAATTGCATTTATACGCTCATTTGAGCGTTATGTATGAAGGCAGAATGCAATTTAAATAGGTAAAAAAGTTTGATACAGCTCTAATGTGTTGTTAAGGTTAACGCGAAAAAAACATCTAGCTACTGAGATGACAGGCATAATATTTAATTCTGCCCTACTGACAAAAGATAACTTTGTCCCATAGTCTCCTGTAATTCAACGTTTTATTACCATAAACAGCCAGAATTTTATATATTATATCAATTTTATATATTATATTTAGCTTTTAAGTAACAGAAATGTAACATCTTAATATTTGAGCTGTTAAGGGGAGGAGCATTGTTTATCCTAAAGCACAGGTTATACCTGGGTATCCCTTATCTTGCACAATCTCTATTGTCCGAAATACACTTCGCATAATCGTTTTTGCACAATCATTTTAAGCCGAATGATACTATCGCATAATTATATACTTACCACAATTGTTATGCCGCATAATATTCATTTGGCACAAATTTGGATAGCAGAATACTAATATCGCCAACTTTTATTTCGCAGAATTTTATGTAGCACAATATAAGTTCCGCCGAATTTATTGCGGCATAATTGTAGTATACCCACAGAACCGAATCGCTGCCAGAAAACTAGGTTAGGTTAGGTTGAAACTGCGTCCCTCACAGAAACGAAGGCAAGGCAGGTAATTAAGGCAGGTCCAACTTGGCTTAGGTCAGGTACGACGACGAGCGAAGCGAGGAGGAGTGTTAGGTTGAACTGCAACCCTAACGAGCAAGCGCAGCGAGCGAGCCGCGCAGGTCCGACTTGGCTTACGATTCCTAACAGTACCTATTTCACCTTAAGGCAGATCCAACTTGGCTTAGGTTAGGTACGACGACGAGCGAAGCAAAGAGGATTGTTAGGTTGAACTATGACCCTAACGAGCGAGCAAAGCGAGCGAGCCACGCAGGTCCGAATTGGCTTACGATTCCTAACATTACCTATTTCACCTTAAGGCAGGTCCGATTTGGCTTAGGTTAGGCACGACGACGAGCGAAGCGAGGAGGAGTGTTAGGTTAAATTACGACCCTAACGAGCGAGCGTAGCGAGCGAGCCGCGAAGGTCCGATTTTGCTTAGATTAGGTAGGTATTCTGATGTTTCGTATTAATATTGAGTCGGACTTTTCATTTTTCGGTGTATTAAAATAATCATGCAAACGGAATATTATGCCATATAAATTTCGGCGACACAATTATTCGACCATAGGAGTATTGTTCTAATCAACATTATGCCAATGTACTATTCTGCCAATGAAACGTGTGCGAAATGATAGTATGCCAAGAAATTTAGGCAAAAGCAATTGTGCGAAATGATGATTGTGCCAAATGGTTGCCATGCGAAACGAAAATATGCCAATCAATTTAGTGCAACACATTAGTAAACCCGTTATTACCTATTTAGGAAGCAGGGTTCCAAGTGTTTATGTGTAATGTTATCAAATGATGTTCTTGAATAAAAATTATAATAAAAAAAAAAAATTTTTTTTTTTAGATTTAATTACGCAGACTATAGACAAAGTTGTATTCTTACAATGGATTTCCAAGTTAATAATTTACTGAATACTGTAAATTATAGAAATATTATTTATTATTTTCACCTCAGTCACACAAACAACACAATCAGTGTGACAGCAGTCGTTAGCGTCACCTTTGGCAGTCATCACGGGCCCGCCGTCACCGCCGATAAGCAAACAATACGAGTATCGCGGGCGGAAACACAGTTGTGTCACTCGTATTGTTTAATAGCATAGCTTAAGAAGGATTTTATTATTATTTCTAGCTCAGTCACACAAACAACACAATCAGTGTGACAGCAGTCGTTAGCGTCACCTTTGGCAGTCGTCGCGGACCCGCCGTCACCGCCGATAAGCAAACAATATCGCGGACGGAAACAAGGTTCTGTCACTCGTATTGTTTAATAGGATAGCTAGGAAGGGATTTTTGTAGGTACAATTTTTTCCTTGCTTTTTACAATTACTTGCTTATTTACTAGCATTATAGCCCAATTTCTGTAATTAACGGCCGGCTGAGCGTCAGGGCCCTAATTCCATTTATATCTTTCTGATATGTTGGTGAGATCTCCGACGTGGCGATATACTTAGTATATTGCCATATCGCCACGCGTTAAGTTTGCGTCTGTTTCCGACGTTATGCCAGCCTCATATACATGCGGCGCCACAGTTATCAGACGTGAACTTAAGTTGACTGGGTAGAAATGTCACTTTATGCAGCCTCTGTACCTGCCACTTTCCTTTCAATACCGTGCGAGCATGACAGGCGATGCTGACCCGCGTGACAAGCGAAGTCGCGATAAGATATATTATGCTAGCCCTGCTGCTCGAATCGCAATCGTTTTAATGACAGCTAAAGGGGAACACCTGAAACATCGCTTATTTGGCGATGCAGCTGACCAGTGTGGTCGTGAAATTGGACTATTCATCTCGTTATCCACACTTTATCATAACAAAGTTTAATTATGATTGTTTTTCCCGCGGCTTTGCTCGCATAACGTTGTACATGTATATTAGCCAAAATAGCTCCTTCATCACTCTGACATTATTCATTAATTTAGTACATTCAATAATTTCTAACTATCCTGTTATTCTTTAGATATCGTGCATTTTCCTGTAATTGAAATCATGTCAACAAAAGTGACTACACATTGTTTAACAAATTATGTCAGTTCTGTTATATTACTAATTTATAATAATCAAGGTAACAGGAGTATAATGTAAGATGCCTGTATTAAGAAAAAAAATCTCATCTCTTTTTACTACGTTCAACAGTTTCCATAAGCCTAGCTATCCTGTTCCACAATATTTAATATCATAAGAGTGTTTTCATACCTTTGTTTGTATTTGTTTCCCGTGACGCACTCCGGCCAGTGTCGAAAGTCCGTGACGCACTCGCCTCGATAAGCCCATTTTTATTAGAGTTCATTGCACAGCTTACCTTATTCTTACGAACAGGTAAGACACTATATTATAATGTGAAGAACATCGTGTCATATATTTTAAAGTGGATTTATCCACTACTATACGGACATATGATAGTTGCTTTTATATAGATGCTTTGTCACTTATTTATCACGTGATAAACGCAACATTATCACGACACGACGTCCGACTCCTCAACGCGATTATACTTACGTGTCATAACCTGACTAACACGATGTCGTACTGTATTTCTGTGCGCTGGAAAAATCCTTCATAGAAAACCAGATAAGATATGAATTTTCAAATCGTTAATTTAAATTAACTTTAAACACGGGACACCTTTACCTTACAATGTTGTGCTTTATGTTACCAAGTTTAATTAAGCGGTTAACTGTGACTGTATAAGCGAATTTGTCGCCGACTGGGACTCTGGCCTAAGAACGGAGAAGAAACGTTCCGAATAGTACACGAAGGGCGAATTGAAAGGTAAGTATTTACTAAAATGTCAGTACCTATAAATAAATATCGATTACAATAAAATACAATACAATATAGCAATTCCTTATAATCTTTATTGCACACCAATAACTAAAATGTTACAATTGAAACCTTAATTTTAAAATGGTAGACAATGGGGCAGTCTTATGGCTAAAGAGCGAATTCTCAAACCTTTGTGTTATCTACCTCACACAAATCGATCTAGTCCCACAATAAACTCTAGTTGGTTTGTATTAAGAGCACTATATGACGGTATACATACTTACTTATGTAGATGATATTTTTTTGGTGATGGACTAATATTATGGATTATGGTATAATCGAGCCAGGTCTTATTTACACTACACTTAATTTTTCGCCTTGTATAATTGGTTAGAAAGTGTAAACATAATATGTGTTTGTCGTTGACTGTAGTGGTAGAAATTATGTGAGCTGACTATGAGTGCACGTATATTTTACAAAATCAAAAATATTGTTTAGTACCTATCAAAACTATAATTCCTACTAAGTACACAAAGTGTGCACAGCCGCAGTTTTTTTTAATTTCCTGCCATAACTTTGAGTAATATTTCATCAGCCAGACTATATCACAAATATATAAATAAATAAATATCAGACAACCTCACACAAATCAACCTAGTCCCAAATTAAGCTCAAGAAGGCTTGCTTGTGTTATGGGTACTAGGCGACGATATACAATACTTATATAGATAAATAAATACTTAAATACATATAGAACAACCAAGACCCAGGCACAAATATTCGTGTTCATCACACAAATATTTGCCCTTGCCGGGATTTGAACCCGGGACCGTCGGCTCAGTAGGTAGTTGCTTAACCACTGCGCCAACCGCGTCGTCAAACAAATACAACACACAATAACAAAAATATTGCCCTTGCTATGATTATAACCCAGGACCGTCGATTTAGTAAGAAACACTACCACTGCGCCAACCGTGCTGTCGAATCTATTGATAAATAGTTCCAGTACAAAAGACTCAACATTTCAAAATTCAATATGTTATAATGGCAAATGGTAACGGTAAAAGATAATCTAATTGATTTTAGAAATGGTAAAAACGCCCGGCGACTTTATTCTCATTCCATCCATCAAATGAGAATTGGCAATTTTTCAAGATGCGTAAAGGTAATGAAATCCTACAATGTTGATCTTGGCATGCACAGTACTCGTACTCACCCGTCCAACTGTCGGCTTCTTATGTAACTTCATAACTTTCATAAGTCTACCACTGAACACAGGTTCATGATTTTCAAAGATATAACTTCAGTGAGTTACTTAAGATATTTACAGACACAGAATCATTTAGTAAATTGCATGCTGCGGCACAGATGAAACTTATACAAAAGTCCATAGACGCCGTAGCACCCGTCATTCCCCTATAAGTGGAACCTAAAGTTAAGGTTACCTTGAAACTGTTGCTGTGGCACTAGGAAGCTCAGTGATGTGCCAAAAATGACACAAGGCATTTACGAGTAGCTTCATATAAAAATACTACGAAAAATGTTCGGCTGTAGACGAAAGGGCAGTTTAGCGAAGATAAAAGTCGCCGTCCACAGGTGTGGCGCCGTATCACGAGGCTCCTAATGTATGACTCTCAACGTACATTACTGAAAGTGTTTAACTAGGTCTCTTAATCTCTTACCAGTGATATTGTTCACAGCTTACCTCCACTTTAATCTTGCGATAAAGACTAAGGATCCACCTTAAAGTTCATCCCTTGGACTGCTCTTCCAGGCCGCCCAATGTCCAGGCTGTCCCTGATGAAGAGCTCTATATGAGTTCAAAATATGTCAGGCCATTCCTGTCAATTTTTACGTGAGTTTAACCGTTTTTATAATTATAAGGTATCTCACGACAGTTTCTATGATTTATCTCAGGGTCTCTTGAAACGTCATAAAGACTATACAATTCTTGTGGTGTAGCTTTAAGTGGACTGTAAATCCTGAAGATTCGTGGGCATCCTAAGGAAATTTGGAATAAAATAGCGGAGAAGAATGAGCTAGAGATAAAATTAACAAGACAATGTGAGGTTCAACTAACCTTTAAAAACTGCGGCACCGAGACAGGAATAACAAACGTAATACTTTGATGCGGGTGATGATCTTGGACGTCGACACATAAGTATTTTACATTGACTTGTGAAATTTGTTTCTTCTTATTTTTTGGCGACCATAGACGTTGCCACGCAGGTTGGTCTATGCGTTTACTTCACAATGTAAAATAAATATAACAATATATATACAAGCCTAAACATCTTGAGTTCATAGATTGGGATGCGGGTTTTGGTGAAATTGTAAAGAAACAACAACAATTGAAAACGGCATACCTACGATTCGAATCATTCTGACAGCTGATGTACATGTTTTGGACAAAACTGCAACACCACTACAAAGTATAAAACAAAGTCGCTTCTATCTGTCCGTCCCTATGTATGCTTAGATCTTTCAAACTACGCGACGGATTTTGATGCGGTTTTTTTAATAGATAGAGTGATTCAAGTGGAAGGTGTATATGTGGCCGTCCATGAGAAAAGGGTCCTTATGGCAGTTTCTAGTTACGGAGATATTTGCTGTTTTGTAAAATCCTTCAAAATTATATTTTTTTTGTTTTATGCATTATAGTAAAATACAAAGATAGAGCTGTATTTGTACCTTGGTTTCAGTTGTGTACGTTAATTCTTTCCTTATTAAAACGGAGTTTTAAGTTTAGTAGAAAAGGGTCTTTGTGGGAAATTGCATACAAGAATGACAAAGGTCAATAGATAAACTTGCTTACAACTATTTCTTTGCTAAGTACCTATGGTCATTTTAGATTTTACGTAAAATGTACGTAAAATGTAGGTAGGTACTACATTTTTCGTCTGACGTCGACACATCTCTCGGCGCGCGTCGAACGACATGTTATATCTGATTGTTGTTAGTTAATTTAAAATTTAATGCAAAAATAATTATGTATAGTCAAGGTCATTAATATGTGTACACTTTTTCACCCAGTCGAATGCGGTCGCCTACAATTTGTAAGCAAACGCATTCGACAAGGCCAAAAAGTGTATACATTATTAATGACCTGGGGGGCATTACTTACTAGCAAATGATTATAATTGGAATGTGCCCCCCCCCCCCCCCCTCGCCCTTATCGCGTCAGATCAGAAATCGCGTGAAATTATCTTTATTACGTGATTTATGAATAGTTCCTTAGTAGTCACCGACTGTGTAAATTATTCGTTGACGTTAAATGAGAATAACTCCTTACAGATAAAGATTTTGAGTAAATTTATAATAACCTTTTTTCTTCGGTATTCTGTGTTAATACAAGATTAGGAAATAAATAATGTTAATATTGTGCCATATTGGAATTATTAATATGTTTTGTCTGTGATTGGTCATAAGGACCCTTTTCCCAAATGTGTAGGAGTCAAATTTACGTAACTTTAATCGTATATAAATAAAAAAATAAAAGTTGTAGAACAATAATGATAATTTTGTGATACTCCAGTGGACTGAATAAATATATTTTAGAACTCACTGTACTAAATTTGTTATTGTTATAGGGGAAGATGAAAAGTATAATAATTATCACGTTTTCATTAAAATAAAGATATTTCGTTAACTATGTGATTTTATCTATATCCTAAAATGTAAGTTTAAATATGTCCTACTATATACAATAGTTCAGATTACAACATAATTAAAGACAAAGCTGAAAAACATGTTTTTATTAATTTCATTCTTATAAGCGTGTTGCTGTTATCAAAGGCTGTTTTCTCAGGATCTGGAAGTCACATTGATGAAACCATGACTGAGTTCAATAGAAGAACCCCTTGAGATACAAAATCAATCATAATCTATGTAACTTCCAATGGGAACATACTTAAAGTTAGTTTCAAACTTCTTTTGACGTTTTCTCAAAAGTGAAATTTTAGCAAGTATTAGTATGATGTTTTTTTAAAAACAAAGTATGAGACTTAGGGTCATGATTCTTTCTGTGTTAAATAGCTTATTTAACATAGATTTAGAACCTGTGCTTAACTCAATACCTGCCATAAGGACCCTTTAGTCATGGACGGTCACATATGTACATATAATACGTGCATAATTTATTAGCATTGCACCCGTGCGAAGCCGGGGCGTGTCGCTAGTTTGGAATATAAACTATCTGCCAAGTACGAGATTAAAGTTTATCCCTTGGACTACCCTCCCAGGCCGTCTCAGTTATATATCCTCCGCTACCTTAGGGTATAATTTCCCCACCACTTCGCTAAGGCAGGTTTGTGGCCGCAATAACTAACTAATTTTGCGACTTGGATCATGTTTCAATGTAGTCATAATCTGGCATCTACGTTTCTATTTGAATAGGACTGAAGCTGAAGTTTATAGCTGAAATAGGAAATTAACCAGGAACATTTCGTCTTAGTGAGCTATATAATAGTTATATAAGTTTATCTATGTAGCAGTAGCAATACATAGGTATGTGTTTTCTTTAAGAAAAATTATGCGCCTATAACTAGAAATAATATGGTGTAAATATTGTAATCGTACACTTGTTGGTTTTATAGAGATCATGCAGAAACCGGTTTAATGGTCATTATTAAAGCCTGACCAGAAATATATGAGGATGCGCCATATTGCGTAATTTCACTGGAACTAATTTCTTACACTGGCATTGATTTTATGATGGTTTGTCAACAATGTCAATGTCATTTGTGGTGATTTCCATGCAAGGGTCTGACATGCTTTGATAGATAAAGATAGCCTTATTGCGATTCCTAAAAGAAGAAATAGAAAAGAGTGCCATGTTTTGTTTTTATGGTCGGGTTATTGGCACACTTCAAATTCTAAGCAAAACAATCAGGTAGTATCAAAAGCGGTATAGAAATAGAAGATTTTGTGTATTAAATAATTATGATTACCAGATAATTGACATATTAACGGATGTGGAGTGTTTGTGTGTAGCCTCAAAAATGGTGGGGTGTTCAGTGTTTGGTTAGAAAAGCAACAGTTAACGAAAATAAGCGGATTTTACATTTCATGCGTAAGTACAAGTTTTTTTGTGTTTTGATCACCTATTTCTTTCTCAAATCTCACAAGAATCAAGTTACAAAGTTAAATCATTAGTTATATCATGAAAAAACTTGATAAAATAGGAAAAGTCTGCAAATTATTTTCAAAATAACTCGGAGCATTTTGACATGTAAATATTGCAAATCGGTCAAATTGCGTAGCATCTACGATAGAAGCCAGCTAACATAGACGTCTAAATAAATCAGTCGGTTTATAATCCAATTTGGGGATGCCTAGATATAAAATAAAAATTACCCCCATATTTGGGGAATCTATAGCAAATTGATATTTTCAGTTCTCCGATTCCGGCAGAGAAAGAACCGTGTAAAAAATGAATAGCAAGGCCTGAGAAAAATTAGATTTACGCAACTAGTATTGGTGATATCCTATCTACTTATGTCGTTTACAATTTTGCTATTTAATTTTGCTTTGTTACAGAATGTCCCAATAAGGCGGTGCGTCCATGACCGTGGACTGTCACGATGAATTAAAAGTATCCTGAGTAGAATAGAAGAAAAATAAGAAAGAAGAAGTTTCACCCTATTTTTTTAGTAGTGGCCAGAAAAATTCTACAGTATACAAGAGCAAATCAAAAATTTTGTTTAGAAACAAGTGTTGTAAATACATATTATTTAAAGTTTAAACTAATTTAATTATTTTTATTATCAGAGAACCTAAGTATATTATTTTTATTTGATTATACGGACTAGTTTTGAAAATGTTGAGATGTACAGCACTAGCTGCGTGTCTCCACACTATTGCTGTTGACTAGTTGCTATGGTTTTATTATTCTCTTTAATAGATTGTGTCTTATAGTAATGTTTTATGAATATATGGTTTGTGATAAATATGATGTTTATTCTTCTACCTAAACCCTCAACATGGTAGCAGATTGCGTGCAGTAGGTAAGTAAATTAAAATATATTGGGTTGCGATCCACGAAAAATAATATCGGCGAAAATTATATTCATACTCATTTATTTATAATATTTTCAATATTACACGTCAATACATGAAATCGTTTATAAATTAATATACAAATTTAATTAACATTTACTCGCCGTAAATAATGCCGTAAATAAGTAATACTATTTCATAATTTAACATTTAAAAATTCATTGAAGCCATAAAATGTGTGCTCGAGAAGCCAACTTTTCAGCCTCAGACTGTTGGGCACCAAACGTGAGTTACCTTTTCAGATCTTGCTAGTCGTCGTTTAACGGGCAGGAGCCTATCCGGATGTATATGGGTAAGGACCAAATTCTTTGCATCGTTGGACAACGGAAATCACAATGGAATGTGTCACACCGGAAAAAAGTAGCACAATAAAATTGTAAACGTACGTGTACAAGGTTTGAACATGAATAATAAATAAACATCGGGACAGGTGAAACTAAATCAAAGCTTGTAATAAGCACAATTGGTAACGTTGTCTTCGTTTCGACGAATTTCCGTTGTGACACGTAGCACAATGTTGTGTCACTCGTCGCACAATGTTGTGTCATTCGTCGCACAATGGAGGCAAAATACTTCACGACCTAACCAGAAATGTTTCACACTCAATAAAATAAACGAGTATTACTAGTGAACTTTGATGTGTAGCAGCAATATACTATTATAGTTTGCAGTTAATCATTCGCAAGCAGAGAAAGCGTGATGGAAAACAATAAAATTACATAAGAAGTCACAGAATTTTAACGGTACGCGGAGCTTCCACCAACACGATGCTCGACTGTCAGTAAAAACAACATGGCAGCACTATCGAAGTCAAGCTTGCAAGTTCGGAGTCAGTGTTCCATTAAAATAATTGAAGAATCTACTGGAATAGCGTTGTAAGTTCCGTGTAATGTCGTCGCACAACTGGAGGTTGCACAATGGGAGAATATTTGGGACATGCATAAAATAGCCGCAAAATTTAAAATGATGAAGGATATCGAATATTAAACTATACCTGCGTCTTAACAAAACCTAAGACTATATATACAAATAAACTGTATAAGTTAAGGCGTTCGTACTTTAAAACAAAATCAATATATTCTCGAGAAAGCAGAGTACGGACATATTCATTTTGTATGGGAAATATAATAAAGATAAAAAAGTATATTTTTGAATATTTTTTTTATTTTCTATTCTGAATATTAATTCGTTTATTGATGATTGGGTTAATAGGAACTGTTATTTGGCGTGTTTTTCTACTCTACAAATTAACGATAAATGTTCTATTTTTAGTTTGAGATGAGGCAGTTTGAGGTGGACATTAATGTATGACAGTATTTGCAAAGAATTTGGTCCTTACCCATATGTAAAAAAGATGACAAAATACTACGATTAATATTGATGCACTTATTGTGAAAGATGTTTCATACAATTTGTTATCAGTCAAAAAGATTGTCGAGGCAGGTTTTAGAGTAAACTTTAATAAAAACAATGTTAAAATATTTAATAAAAAGAAATTTTTATGCGGGAACATGCAGGGAAAGTTGTATAAGTTACAAGCCGAATTATGTAAGTACGAATTCTGTAATGTTACTGATGCAGCAGATCTATGGCACAAACTTTTAGGTCATTTGAATAGGAAAAGCCTTAACATATTAAACTTACCTGTATCTGATAGAATTTGCAGTCCCTGTATTGAAGGCAAAGCCACCCGAAGCCCATTCACGCCTGTCCGAAAGCCTAGAACGAGAATGATAGCCGAGATGCTTCACACAGAAATAGCTGGACCGATCAGACAACAAGGACCTAATGGTGAGAAATATTTTATGACAATTATTGACGATTTCTCTCATTTTTGCGTAGTGTATCCCCTGAAGACCAAATCAGAAGCAACTGAACGACTGATGAACTATGTATTAAGACTTGAAAACGAAACGGGGAATAAAGTAAAAAGAATTAGATGTGATAACGGCGGAAAGTATACTGCTAATAGTTTGAAATTATTTTGCAGAAATAGAGGGATTAGTTTAGAATATACATTACCGTACACGCCACAACTTAATGGCATATCAGAACGGATGAACCGCACATTATGCGACAAAACGAGGACTCTATTAGCGGAAACCAGTTTGACAAAACATCTATGGTGCGAGGCAATTCAATGTGCAGTTTACCAATTGAACAGATCGCCATCATGGGCCATTTGCTTTAAGACACCTAGCGAAATATTTTTTGGTAAAAACGATCTATCGAGATTGAGAGTATTTGGTTCCAAAGCGTGGGCTACTATAGTACCCAAACCGGACACGTTAGCCAAGAGAGCAAAAGAAACAAGAATGGTAGGTTATGGAACTGTTGGTTACAGATTATGGGATCCAGAAGAAGATAAGATAATTATTTCCAGAGATGTAAGATTTGATGAAAGCGACATTAAATATAAAAATAACGAAGAAGTGAAACAAGTAAGGTATATTCAAAACAAAGAAGAAGAAATAAATACTGAAAAGGACGATATTGTAGAAAAGGAAGATGAATTTAAAGATGCAGAAATAAACAATGATCAAACTGAAGAAAAAACAATCAGACCCAAAAGAACGATAAAATCTCCTGCTTATCTTAAAGATTACTGGACAAATGTAGAAAACATAAATGAAACTAACATTGTTATATGCCTCAGTGCAAATGCACCAGAAACTTTCGAAGAAGCTGTAAAAGAACCAAAATGGAAAAACGCAATTAATAAAGAATTAGATGCACTCCAAAGATTACAAACATGGGAAGAACAAGAAATACCCGATGGAAGAAAGTTGATAGATACAAAATGGATATTTAAGCAGAAAGAAGATGGAACAAAAAAAGCAAGACTGGTAGCTAGAGGCTTCCAACAAAAGAAAGAAGATATTTTTGACAGCATTTATGCACCCGTTGCAAGACATTCTACCATAAGAATGATCTTATCAAAAGCTGTACAGGATGATTTAAAGATTATTCAACTTGACATTCCCACTGCATTCCTAAATGGAACATTGAATTCTGATGTATTTATCAAAATACCCCAAGGATTAGAAGTTAAAAACAATAATACAGCCTTAAAACTAAAGAGAGCATTGTATGGATTGGTTGAATCACCAAAATGTTGGAATGAAACACTTGACGAATTTGCGAAAGCTAACGGATTCCAAAGATCAGAATATGATTACTGTTTGTATTACAAAGAAGATTGCTGGATGCCGATTTATGTGGACGATATCCTGATCATTGGAAACGGGGAAGTTACTATTAAAGCACTTAAGGAGGAGTTTAACGCGAAATATATGGGCGAAATGAGGAACTTTCTCGGAATGAAAGTTAAAAGAAATGAAGATACTTTAGAACTGAAACAAACTAAAATGATTGAAAAGATATTGACTAAATTCAAAATGGACGAATGTAACGGAATAAAAACTCCCATGGAAAGAAATTACAATATAGAAATAAAGGACAATACAGAAATTTTGGATATACCATATAGGTAGCTAATAGGAAGTCTAATTTATCTTACTGTAACAACAAGGCCGGATTTAACATTTGCAGTATCATATCTGAGCAGATTTTTAGATAAGCCGAATGAAGAATTGTGGAAAGCTGGAGGAAACAAAGGAAAAAGGATTGTTATGTGTTAGCGGTGGTATTATCTTACAAGGGCAAAACCCTATTGCTTGGTTTTCAAAGAAGCAACAATGTGTAGCTTTATCGTCTGCCGAAAGCGAGTACGTAGCTGCCGCATCATTAGCACAGGAAATCGTTAATTTAAAAGGCATATGTAAACACTTAGGTTGTGATGTAAATGCCGTATTACTTGTTGACAACAAAAGTGCGATATCAATGGCAAAGAATTACGAGAATTCTAAGCCTACAAAACACATTGATATACGGGTTCATTATATAAAAGACTTGGTTGTCAATAAGGTGATCAGCATTGAACATATTTGTACTAATGAAAATTAAGCGGATGTGATGACCAAAAGTTTGAGCACAGACAAGTTTTATAAATGTATTAATAAGTTTTTGTGCTAATTCTTAGTTGATTAGATTACTGTTTGTTTAGTTAAGTTAGTTATAGTTAGTTGTGTATTAAATAATAACTGGTAAACCATGTTATCATTTAGGAGGAGTGTTGAGATGTACAGCACTAGCAACGTGTCTCCACTTTAGTACTGTTGACTAGTTGCTATGGTTTTATTATTCTCTTTAATAGATTGTGTCTTATAGTAATGTTTTATGAATATATGGTTTGTGATAAATATGATGCTTATTCTTCTACCTAACACAAAATACTAAACAAAAGAAAATACTAAAGATAAAGGTGAAAGCAGCGTCGTCTAAAACTGAAATCAATCAGCACTCAAATGACGACACCTTGTGGAAAATTGACAGTCGTAGCCTATAAAAGAACAGCGCTACAATTTTCATACTAAATCCGCCTTAGTCCAACTGTGTACTGCGCTGTTACCAATTTCGCCTTTCGCCTATGGTCTTTTAAAATAAAGGAACAAATAGATTTTTAATCGTTAATTGGAATATTTTCAAAATATAAAAAAGGGAATACATAAATTTTTTTATCCCTTATTTGATGTTATCGGAAAATGAGTAAAAAAAATTAAATGTGTGAACTCGAGTACTTGGAACGTTTCTCTCTAACCACTTTTTATGGGGTTTTTATGCGACCATGGCAACCCCACATTTTGAAGTCATTATATGTCATTCTCTTACGCCTGGTCGCTCTGTGGCAAATCTATAACTACTATACTATATCTATGTTTCCATGAAACACAAATATTTAAAATCATCCAAAGAAAATGCCGAAAACCATTCACAGTCGTGAACGTAAGATTATAAATTAAGTGTCCACGTGTTTACTACACGAAAAACAGTCAGGAAAAGAGTGCATTACATTAAATGATATTACGAGATTTAAGAGGTTAACATAGTGGAACTGACAGGTATTTAAACTAATGTCATTATAGTGGGGGTAGCGATTGGTTGCAATTTTGACAATCGTCATTTATTTCTGGTCAGGCTTTACTTTACAGCAACGGGTACAAGTAAGTAGGTAGATATAAATAAAATACATTTAAGGGACAATCTTACACAAATCGACCCAGTCCCAAACTAAGCAAAGGCTGAAATGGGTACTAGATGACGATATACATAGTACGAGTATATTAATACATATATGTATAGATAACATCTATAACCCAGGAACAAATATTCGATTTCGTCACACAAAATATTTGCCCTGGCCGAGATTCGAACTCAGGACCGCCGGCTTAGTGGGCAGATCCACAAAAAACTCCGCCAATCGCCTCGTCAAAATTGACAATAAAATCATTTACTCCCAGTACACCCGCATTTACGTCCTCTTAAAACATTAGCTTCACAACTCCAACAACGCCATTTTACACCATTTGTTCACCAGATCAGGATCTTAAATGCCGCCGAAGTTTACGCCGTAAAGCGAGCACTCCAGATATGCATTATGGTACTCGCAGCACCCGGGTATACCCGTGGCTGAATTGGCGCGATGATCCGGCCTCTCCGCTATGCATCGGAAGCACCAGGGTGTTAAAGAAAGGCGGTATTAAAAAAAATACCGATACTTGCGCAGTTTTAATGAACATATTTCGTGATTCGGAATTTGACCCGATTGTATTGTTGATTGTGTTTTTTTCGTTTTTGAGTGGCGGAATTGTTGATCTTGACCAGATCGCGGAAGATTCTAGCTAGTTCTTAACCCATAGTTATAAACAGGTACCATGTATAAAAAATATACGGGCTGTTGCCCGTTATAGGAGCAAAAAATTAAAACATAGATTCTACTCTTCAACCTGAACAACATTAGTTCCGCAACCTTGAAAAAAGTCAGTTTTCAGTATTTTACTATTTCAAACAAATTAAATAGTATTTTCAATGTACGTCATCCAACATTGAGATTCCCTGAGCATTGACATAGCTCTCACTCTACTAATATCGGGCATTTTGCAATACATTGCTTCTTTGTCTAAACATTAGTCTACAAAATATCATTTAATATACGTTATTTTTTCGGAAGTTGCTTAACAAATGTTGTTCAGTTTCAAGGAAAGAATCTATATATAATATAAATATAATATAAATATCGGACAATCTCACACAAATCAATCTAGTCCCACAGTAAGCTCTAGTAGGCTTGTGTTATGGGTACTAGACGACGATATAAGTACTTATATAGCTAAAGATATAATTAAATACATATAGAACAACCATGACCCAAGCACAAATATTCGAGTTCATCACACAAATATTTGCCCTGGCCGGGATTCGAACCCGGGACCGCCCGGGATCTATGTTTTAATTTATTGCTCCTATGACAGGCCACACCCGATAGATAGGTTTTCAAGCAGGAGATGATTGGTAGTTTACATAGCGAATGTAAGCAAACATAGTTTTGTTTTATCACGCCTATACAAATGGACCAATTATTATATATATTAACTAGGTATGTTTTGTACACGGGTAGCTAAGCATCAATAGACGGATCACATAGCACACCTTTTACCTGACTACGGAGAAGCAAAAAGTAGATAATGGCTTTATTTTTCACTCAAATAAAATTCGTGGACACTTTCTAGTACAAATTAAAATAGATTTTTCCATCCGCTCTCGCCTATCACACTCTGTAGGCTGCAGCATATTTCAACGCTACACAAGCCTACGCTCAGATTGAAGGGTGAGAAAGCCTCCCTTTGTCGCACTGGGACTCAATAACTTGTCGCGCCGATGCTGAAAAGCAGCGTTAAAAGCAGTTTCTTTGTACACGCTTATGTTAGGTTGACCTGTATTCTGAATATGTACAATGTACATCATTAGGTGTAGTTTAATTCTCAGGACCGAATGGGAGAATGATAATATTTAGTATGCATCAAAGAATGGTTACATGCCGACTGACTCTATATCTGTTAACTGTGATAGTCTACATTCAACTTCTGACCCTCAATAAGTGGATATTTGAAACTTTTCCAGGGTATGTATCCCGGTACCCGTGAAGCAAATAATAAAATTAAACTGAAATTAAAAAATAAGGTTGTGATCATACAGAAATTACATGTCATAAATATTGACACAAAGGTCAATTATGAAGGAAAATTGTGACTGCAAGTAAGCAGGACTCGAAACTGCGGCCCTACGTTTCCCGCGTAGTGCTCTCCCAACTGAGCTATCACATCGTTACGTCAATCACACCAAATCCTTGATTCCACAATTCCACGCTACTGGAGTGCTTGTTTGAAATGCATGAGCATGTGTTTAAAATGCTTATGCGCATTAGCCATACCTACCCTAGAAAGTGCGTGTACACGCGCGATCCCTAGTCCCCATTGCTTTAAACCATTTTTTATATTTAATGTTCCAAACCTTGACTTTTGTAGTGGTCAGCTACTGTTAAGCCCCAAGATTAAAGCAGATGTTTACTACGTGCAAGCACACAGCCAAATTGCATGCAACAGCGATTGTTATTAGTAAGCAACACGAGCTTTATGCATAAACAATACGTAATACTCGGGCTTTGGCCTATTCTGGCGCACGAGACCCAGTGTGCAGGACACTACTGCAGTTGTGTTTGGGACAGGTCTTAAGATAGCGGCGTAAAAGTGTCCAACACACTTAATACCACACAATAAACCAGCACAGATGGTTCTCTCTTTTGACTTTCTCAATCCGCCTAATATCTGTATTTTATTGGTTGTTTGTGCAAGATGGTCGTGGGACGTGGTGACGCAACCAACCGATGCGTGTGAATATCAAGGAGTGACGATAAATGCGCGCCGATTTCGCCTGAACAAAATACCGAAGATGTTTATACGTACAAGCACACAGCCAAAGCGCACAGAGGAAAATTTATTGAAGTGACGTCACTGGTTTTCATACGTCATTTTAATAGATTTTGCTCGCATTTTACGATCCTTGATTATTATTAAGCAACACGTGTACAATAGGTACATAATATTCGGGGTTATTCTGGCACAGTTTATTTTTTTCATATTATGACAAATATATTGATAATTTCAACCAACTTTTTGAAGTGAATAGTTCTTTTCCCCGAGTTCTAGGTAGTAACATAGCTATTTCATGCTTTCATTGCGTTCAGTCGAAAATAAGTTGAAAAAACTAATTTTCCGCGTGAATTTTGTCATTTTCGAATAGTTTTTTAAACAAAAATTATAACAAGTGGGACAGGTTATAGGCGAGAGCGGCGTAAAAACACACGCTATTTCTCATAAACGTAGGTGTATAGCAAGTTACAAGCAGATTTTGAGTGAAACCCAGAGAGGTTAATTTCTCAACCACTTAAGAGCGAGCGATACAAGCGATACAGGGCAAGAAGTATCGAAAATTACTTGATGAGCTCTGCTCGAGACTTGCGCCACAAGCAATGTAAAACAATCGTAAATATTGAATGAGCTGCTTACTTTGGGATAGATGCAGCTGAGACCAATAAGTTTGCACGGAATTACAGCGTGCCTTGACCGACGGTGTATGACTAGTTATTGCACTGTTTATTTTCTAAATATTACACCTCATGTATGTACTCCAACACAATTTAACGACTGTCCTCAATTGCAGGTATGTTTACATAGCATACTAGTATTTTTTATGCTTTTGATTTGTGATGGTGTCATCTTCGATGGGGCTGGACTAGAGACTTGACTTGGAATTTTAACCCTTAATCAAATGGAACACTTTTTATGAGATTTTTAAAAACTAAGAATGGTTTATAGGTTATTTGGGTGCGTAGATTACGAAAAAATATATAAAAAAAATTAAAGTGGGGGGAAAGGGGGGGTTTTGCGGTGGGAAATAATTTCCCGTTATCCGTTACGGAATAGAAAAAATTGAAATGAAGTGGGAAATACTTTCCCAATGTCCGATACGGTTACGAACTTTTTACTAGTTAGTAGCTCCCCCCGGGTTTGCTTGGAATTCAAGTAGGTATGATTATTACTAACAGTAAAAAAAATAACATGCAGGCCTAAACTGAAAGATTTACTATCTTATTGCAAGAAGTTGGGAATACAAATGAAAGATTATAATTATTATTTAGTAAGTGGTTCTCTTATATTTTTTCTTATCCATTTCTCTTTACTAGAAATAAATACAAATAAAATAAATGACGAACGGGCAATATTTTTATATATGGAAACAAATTAAAATGTAGGTGGAGAACAAACACTGGGAAATAATTTCCCACTTGATAAAACCTACCAATTTTTTGTAAATCGTTAGTTCAGGAACAGACATTGGGAAATAATTTCCCACTTACTAAAACCTTAAAATCTTGGCTAAATCATATCGTTATCACATTTATTTTCAAGCAAAACCAAGGGAAAATAAGTCTAGTTTATGATAGTAGTCAGTGTATGCACTTAGCAGATTTTTTTTTTGCACTTAACCGCAAAACTCAAAAAAAAAATGTTGTTATTGCAAAAATATCACGACAACTGACATTGACTTTGACGTATAGTGACAAATGGCGGCCATTACAAAAGTGTTGCCATTTTTCAAATTCAAAATGGTACTGAGATTTTAAATCTGTATTATTGGTATCGCTGAGTGCTGCCATTAAAAAGATAAAAAATATTTTGTAAATTAGAATGAAGTGGGAAATAACTTCCCGGCATTTGATTAAGGGTTAAAGAATGACCATAAACTGAATTGATAGAGTAAAATTGAAACAAAATCAAGAGCTATGACAGTTGCATACGTGCCACGGCGTGTACGAGGCGTTCTGATGCTTGATTATTCATTATTTTAAATAAAAATTCTAACAGCATTTCAAGACAAGGCTTCCTTAAGAGAAATATAGGTACAAAATAACAAGCTTATTTTTTCTTAAGTATGTAGATATAGGTAATATAAGTACACATGCCTGCACCTTATGGGTAAAATTGTATCACAATATATGAATAAAAAAATAAATTAAATGAAGTAAAACTACCAGTCTTGAAGAGGGCTTCCTTTTTTAAGCATGACTTGAACTATATCAGCACCCCTACTCTGAGTTAATGTGACCGTACTCGCTAGCGACAGCGTAACCAATTTCTATGGTGAATAGTACAACGCTCCAAGCGGTTACATTGTAGAACTACAATTCTCCATACAAACTATTTACGAAGTCGCTAGCGTGTACGGTCACTGTAAACTCATGGTAAGGTTACAGGGCTATTTAACCCTCTACCAGTCAGTCGGACTTTGTGTGGGAGACAAACCCACAAAAGGGACTGTCTCCGCGCCGTGGGAGTGATGTGGAAGCAGGCTTCCATCGAAATATGTTTTAAGGTGACGAGGAATATGTCACACTGTTACACTACCCTGTATTGTCGCGCCCATGATCTAAAAAACAAGGTCTGACAAACTGACGATTTTGTAAGATTTATTCATGGTAGCAAGGGAATCGGGGAGGGTCATGATACTGGCAAGTGGCAACACAGAAACGGATTGTCAGAACCAACCAGCCAATCATAGCGCGATGACGTCAGCTAGTGTCACCTGTCATTTCGGAGGAGCAAACCTTGTTTTCTTATACCATGGTCTTGCCAGTTCATTGGCCAAGTTGGAGTTATGGGGAACCACCTAAGTAGCACAGAGTTTGCATAAGCGTTTATACAGCCTTTATTCAGCTTAACCTTTCGTCTTTGTTTGATAAGGACTGACGAACCATTCGAAGATATTATTTTACTTTCTAAAGTTGTCATTTGTTTGGAAAAGTTTGGCCGCCACATACGAAAGGTAAATTAGTCGTATAAGGCCTGTACAAACGCTTAGGGTGCTGCTTAATTAGACGAAGCCAACGCCTAGAGTCCTTTCAACAATCGAATGAAAATATAGGTTTATTTGAAAAAAATAATAAAAATAAACTGGTATCGCGTGCATTTCTAAGAAAACCGCATGAATATCCATCACCAAAGTAGTACCATAAACTCTCAACAAACTTACCTGTCCCGGCAACAGTTACGAATAGACAAAGGGGTAGCAGATTCAAATCCACGATAGTGATCTCCAATTTAACTTTACCGATTCGAGTTTTCAACAATACAAGTGCAGCTACTCGTTAACTTTTCCAATATATTGGAGGTTGTGTGGACTCCAGACCGTGAGTTAAGGTAAAACGATTCGGGCTTTATGTTATCGGGTTTGTTTTTTTGGTTTTTCCAATAAATTCGAGTAGGTATGTCCATATTTGACCGGTGTTGCTGCGAGCTTAACTCATGAGTTTCAGTGGCTTTCTATTTGCACAAAACTACATTATATACCGAGTGTGGCCTGTATTAGTAGCAATAAACTAAAACATGGTTGACCTTTGTTTTATAGAAAAACGTTTCATCGAATTTTCATTTCATCGAAAGCATTTTTTTGCTGAGACCATAAAATATTTTGCAATGTTATAACATAAACCTAACCTAACCTAATCTATTGACATTATCAAGATTTCTGAAAAATTTACGAATTTCGAGGAAAATTCTACTCTACAAACTATGAGAAGGTTCGATATTAGTTATAATGTTTTTATTTTTGACGATTCAGGTTTTCGAATCTTTTCAAACCAACGGAAATGTGGGGATTGAAAACGTCAAAAATTACAAATTCGCAAGATTTACTGAGCAAGTAGTATAGAATTGTATGCAATTTCCGCTAGTATTCCCAATGGAATAATCTAGCTAGGCCAAAATTACGAAATTTCCCAGCGGAGCCGCAAAATCAGCTGCGAGATAGTTGAGAAAATTGGTTAAAATGTAAAATTACTTCGGAGCAGAACAAATTTGCGTCATACTAAGTTAGTTTTTGGAGTTCCGTACCTCAAAAGGACCGCGGACCGGAAGACGCAGCGTTGGAAGGCCTCCAACAAGGTGGACCGACGACCTGGTTAAGATCGCGGGTAGAAATTGGATGAGGGCGGCGCAAGATGGATCGTTGTGGAGAACTTTGGGGGAGGCCTTTGTCCAGCAGTGGACGTCTATAGGCTGATATGATGATGATGATGATGACCTCAAAAGGAAAAAACGGAACCCTTATAAGATCACTTTGTTGTCCGTTCCCCCGTCCGTCCGTCCGTCCGTCCGTTCGTCCGTCTTTCTGGAATGCGTGGAGGTATCGATTTTAAATTAAAACCATATACTCAAGTCTATAGTCCCTTGACGCTGTGAAAAATTAAAACTTCTACGTTAACGTAAAAAAAAAGATACCTACAGACATTTATGCTGCATAAAACGTATATTTCGAAACACTCGCAGGTGACGCAGTGCGTAGCAAATCCGAGGGAGTAAGTCACATATTTCAGTTTTTTTTTTCTTTATTTCTTGGCATATTTTTATGGACCAAACAAATATACGTTTGATTGAGAGAGAGGGGCAACGATCCTCGCTCTGGGTCATGGTTGGTTCAGCAAGTCTCCATTGCCATTCAGCGGGGCAATGCTGCTAGCATAATGGGGACTTTTGGACCGAATATGGCCCTGAGAGGGGATTCAAGAGATTAAGTTTTCCTTGACAAGGCGTGTTGCAGATTTTTTTTATGTCATTTCATTCTGACGAAGCTTTTTGCGGATATACTTTGTGAATTGCATGCATTATTTTTAATTGACGAAGCATGTGGTGGATTTTTTGATCATAGGTGTCGGTTTTATTATCAATAAATATACGTTTGTTGGGACTATCTAACTAAAAGTTAGAAACGACCGTTTAAGTTCCATTCATTCCTATGGAGCGCTCAAAACGACCATGTTTGACAGATAAGAATGCCTTGAGGCATTAAGTCCGCCAATTATATTTTCACTTTTATGCAACACAGTTTAAATAAATAAATAAAACGCTCCAAAACAAGGCTACAGAGAAGTGACGTCATTTCTTTGTTAGGTACAAATTTTTGTATGAAGAAAGTAAGTAATTTGCCATCGAGTGAAAAAGTGCCATAAGCTCATGGTTGTTAATAAATTAATGTTTCGTAGTATTTGAATTTAAATAAAAATCTGAAGTCTCTTTATTTCAAAGTCCCTTTTTAGGGTTCCGTACCCAAAGGGTAAAAACGGGACCCTATTACTGAGACTTCGCTGTCCGTCCGTCCGTCCGTCTGTCACCAGGCTGTATCTCAAGAACGGTGATAGCTAGACAGTTTAAATTTTCACAGATGATGTATTTTTATTACCGCTATAACAACAAATACTAAAAAAAAAAAATTAAGGGGGGCTCCCATAAGTACAACAAACGGGATTGGTTGCGTCAACTTTGCACCTCATTTGTATGGAGCGCTATACATATCAGGTGCAAACTTAACCACTTAAGGATGGAAAGTGTTTGTACGGAACCCTCGGTGCGCGAGTCCGACTTGCACTTGACCGGTTTTTTATTTCATTCATGACATATTGAATTATTTTTATTCATACTACAAGTTCTGTAGAATACAACATCAATTACGTAGCCGAAACAAACGAAAATTATATTAAGCCATCGCTTTATTATGTCCTAATTATGGAGGAACCATTAAATAATGAATTAATGTTTGTCATCAACTGCCATTTGGCCCAGAGCCCCGAATACTTAAAAGTTGAGAATAATGTTTAGGACGAATTGGCCAGCACAAGTCGTTTGGCGAGTAATTTAAAAGTTCTCGGCCTACGGGTCAGGGAACTCGATTGCTAATTAGTTTCGCAGCTGCAATGACAGACGGGCGTTGTTCTAGACTAAGATCCCATCGCAGATTTCTGTTTCTACTCATTTCTTTTTTTTCATTTATTGATGAAAATAACCTGTGTACGAAAGTATATACATATCGGTTTTATAAGATCTGAACATCGTCAGCAAAAAAAACCAACTAAACAAACTAAATTAGAAACTACCTACCTACTAATTTACTTAAAATGCATTATTATTTCCTTGTAAATGAAACTTGAAAGTGTCCTTAGGTAACTTGTATATAATCTGTGCCCTTAGTCAGCGAGGAAAAAAGTGTTGTAAGTGCATCTGTAAGTACGAGAAAAAAGTTTTATTGTATTTCTCCGTAGTTGGATAAGAACAATTCTTTATAATATTTTATAAATTTTTCGCTTTCCGTGACTGTCACACGTTTAAATAAAACAATTTAAACGGATTATATTGCATTTATTCAGTCTCTCAATACCTTAGAGCACGATTGTACTAACTTTTACGAAAAAAGTTGTTGTAATTAGTATGTTAGTGTACAACTCTAAGAGGTAGAAAATTTAGTATCGATTTGAGCCTTCCTGGCGTTTCAGTGACAATTCTTTAGTTGCCGATCCCCGATTTAGATTTGGTAATAGAATGCGTTCAAAATTAAGCCGAGAAATACATATAAAAAAATCATACCCAATAACCTCCAAATAGTCCTCATTACATTTTCAGTAGGATCTTAACCTATTCCATTTCCGTTGTGTAAGGACGTAACCGCCCATGTATTTGTATGAATTATCCGCGTTACAGTTATAAGCCTGTTGTTTAACCTTCGACAGTCACAACATAGATTTTAGCGCATCTGAAGTCTGCGCAACAAATTGACCTGAATCTGCCCGTCTAGCACAAGTTTGCTTCGCGACTCTTGTCGTGCGTCACAGCGTTACCTGTCACTCTCTCACAGTAATACACAGAAAGAGATAGATAAATATCTCGCGCGAACCAGACACGAGTATCACTGTTGTGCTAAAGATGCTGATGAAAGATGCAGGCACAAGATATGACTTGGCTCAGTCTCTTACGGTTGCATATTCTTATTCAAGAACTAGAATGGAGGACTAGTTAAAATTCGTTTGGGCGTGATGAGCGGACAAATATGTTTTTACCAACAGATGACCCTGTGCTGTTAAGATTTTTTCTGAAATGATTAACTGCAATACAATTTTATAATAGTATAGATATCATCATAATTGATCGTGCCACGAAAATATATCGATTCTAACTTACTGCAATACTTAAAGTTAAAGCGAAAAGTTTGTCATTACCTACTTATTATCTTATTTTCTGACTGAAAATCATTCAGAATAAGCTTTTGCGTGTCAGTTATTTTATTAGTTCAGATTTATTTGACAATTAACCTAAATGAATAATATACGAGTTATATTAGGACAATTGGATAGTTGTTTTACTCCTCCGCAGAACTTTCTATACGAATCTACAAAAACATTCGTCCTTTTCCCGAATTCAGTCATCTGTAAAACCTCCTATTTACATTACTCCAAGGGCATCCCCAAAAGGTCCCAGATAGGTCGTTGACCCCGCATAGTGGTTTAACGTCCTAATGCTTTTAGCGGAATGAAACTACCTGCCCCTATCAAGAAAGAGGTATAGAGAATGGACAATTTTTTTTGGCGCTACAGGTATTATAAAAAAACTGTAAAGATTAGAAACTAGTTCAGTTGGATTGGAATATCAGATATATGTATTATACTTTTTCAGTTATAATTTTTTTAATGTTTATTTATTGCTCAAATTATAATCCTTTGCGTTTCTTATGAGTAAAGTAAGCTTCAGACCTGAGCCACGTGCATAAGTTATCCTCTAATATATTATTTATTCAAAAGGGACTTACAATATAAGTACAACCCAATAAAAAAGCTATAAGTTATAAATCAAATATTTACATAAATAAAATAAATTTAAAAAGTTTGAAAAACTGGTCCCAAAGACGCAGACAGCAGCATTTCCTCGCTGAATCGTAATGCTAATGCGTTGTGCGAGGAAACTGCCAGCTCTTCGGTCACCAGTAGTTTTATCGTCTAATTAAATACTAAATAAATTACATTTCATAATCGGGACATTGTCAGTTCAAAAAACAAAATTCGTCCCATCGATGGTCAAAAGTTAAGAGCTTGTATGAATCTAGGTTATGTTGCTATTACATTGGATTATAGAAGAGGAAAGGTTCTTCATTCTCACAGGCATTTTATCAGATAGGCCCTGGAATTCTTAGTTTCGCAAATGTCCACCGGAAAGACACGCACCTAAAAATCTGACAATGACCCAATCATATCTGATATTTGGTATATTTTAAGCACACAACGACCTTACCTTAATAATCGATTTATAATTTTACTTGATTTTATTAAAATACATAGGAAACGGGTTTACTCACGTCGTAGGAGTCGAATATCACTCGAAATGTTTTTACCTAGTTTTGTGTTAAAAAGAAATGGAGTCTCTTTCGTGTCCTTTAAAGTCGTTTAGTCTACCGCCTCAATATGCGCTCCAAGCAAGCTCCGACACGTTACGTTATTCCAGCTGAGGTTCCATATACTTCCATAACTACGAAGTTCCTATGTAATGTATGGGGCGGCCAGGACGTGTGAGAGACTGAAACAGAAGGCCAGCCGTTTATATGAGCGCTACGAGCATGCTCCGTCGTGTCATGTTATTCTGAATGGGATTTGCATATACTTATATTATAGCTACGAAGTTCCTATGTAAGTTTTGGGGCGGCCAGGACTTGAGACAATGAATACAGAAGGCCAGCCGTTTAGTTGACCGCCTGATTTGCTCCAAGCAAGCTCCGACACGTAACGTTATTCCAGCTGAGGTTCCACATACTTCCATTATTATGAAGTTCCTATGTAATGTAGTGGGCGGCCAGGACATGTGAGAGACTGAAACACAAGGCCAGCCGTTTAGATGAGCGGTACGAGCAAGCTCCGTCATGTCATTTTATTCTGAATGGGATTTGCATATACTTATATTATAGCTACGAAGTTCCTATGTAAGTTTTGGGGCGGCCAGGACTTGAGACAATTTTATTTATTTATTTACAAACAAAATTTATACAGCATTACAGATATTACCAATACACTGTACAATTTATAAACATTCAAAAGAATATAAATAAAACTTAAAAGTTAGGAAATCCCGCAATCATCCATCACCTCACAATACCTCAGGAGCATTCGACACACATCCGTCCATCGACTCGTAAACAAATCAATCTCTGGTACAGATGACAGCAGCGCGTTTTAAAGTTTGAGAGCCAAAACGATGGGGGAATTTCTGTGTGCTACTGTGCGTGTTAGCGGGACAGCGAGGAGATTACAGTTTCGGGGTCAAAGAGCATTTTTGGGAACAAATGGAATAACAAGTCTGACAGTCTGTTCTACCAGTTCGGGGCAATCTGAGTGGCCACGCAAAGTATTGCAAGTCGTTAAAAGCAGCTTGTGGTTACGTCTCACTTGAAGAGAGTTAAATCCTAGTGTACCCAGTAAAAACTTTGTTGGATACATGAATGGGTATTGATGGAACACCTTCTTGTATAGAAATCTGCGGAACGCTTTTTGTACTTTTTCAAGTAGCAAGATATAAGTACTTTCAAACGGATTCCAAACAATGCTAGCAACCTCAAGTTTACTTCGGATGAGCGCCATATAGAGGATTTTGATTGCTCTCGAATCATCAAAGTCACGTGCATTTCTCATTATAAATCCGAGCCTTTTGTAGCAATCTGTAGCAAGTGTCTTAATGTGATCATGAAAGTAAGACGCGTGTCGAAAAGAACACCAAGATCTTTTACAGTTGTTACTCTAGCTATGACTTCAGATCCGAGCAAGTATTGAGCATGTAGCGGCTTTAAAGAACGGCTATAGGACATAACACAACATTTGGAAACATTAAAGTGTAGTTTGCTTTTGATGCTCCAACGTAACACAGAGTTTATGTCCTCTTGCATTGCCTCACAGTCCGCTAGACGCTCTACTTTATAAATAAGTTTCAGATCGTCCGCATAGAGAAGGCATCTGGCATGCTTTAGCACAGACTCTAAGTCGTTGATCATGATCCCAAATAAAATTGGACCGAGAATAGAGCCTTGCCTAACACCAGAACGAGTTGGGTAATCCGATGATATGAAACAACCATGCTTCACATATTGTTTTCTATCTCGCATGTAACTTGCGAACAATTTTAGAAGTCGCGGTGAGAAGCCCACATAACACAGCTTACTCAATAGCACATCGTTGTCAACTTGATCAAAGGCTTTTTTGAAATCGAAGTAGAGAACGCGAACGTCGACTTGTATACCCCTATCGAGGTGTTTAGAAATCATACTCACAATGAATACAGAAGGCCAGCCGTTTAGTTGACCGCCTGATTTGCTCCAAGCAAGCTCCGACACGTAACGTTATTCCAGCTGAGGTTCCACATACTTCCATTATTATGAAGTTCCTATGTAATGTATGGGGCGGCCAGGACATGTGAGAGACTGAAACAGAAGGCGCTACGAGCAAGCACCGATACGTCATGTTATTCTGAATGGAATTTCCATGTACAAGTACATGGATTATAACTACGAAGTGCCTATGCAATTTTTGGGGCGACGAAGACTTGAGACTATGAATAGAATAGAATAGAATAATTTATTTGTAATAAACTTACATTGTCAAACATTCAATTATTACATGTTCAGTCTTAAAAAATTAAAAGTTAATGATACTAAAGTGTCGAAAGAAATAAAATAGATTTGAAATTGTACACAAAGAAACCAATGCAGCAGTTATCAAATTAAAATTAAAATAACATGTCAATTATATAATATATGTACACCAAAAGGACTCGACACACTCACTCATCAAGGAACTCCTTGACAGAGTAATACGCCTTTTTAATACAAAAAATTTTAAGTTTCGTAATGAAAATACGTTCTGTAGGTGAAGCTCTTATTATTTCCGGTATTTTGTTGAATATACGTGCACCCATGACTGCCAGGGACTTGCCAGTTTTTTGTAGCCTGTGCGGCGGTACTAACAGTCCCGGTTTTCGCCTTGCGGAATAGGTCTTACCTAAAGGGAACTCTGCTGAATGTTGTCTCACATATTTTCCCACTTCAAAAATATAGAGAGAAGGCACCGTCAGGACCCCAAGGTTCACAAAGAGTTGTCGGGCTGGCTCATCCGGGGGAACGCGGCATATTAAGCGGATGGCTTTTTTTTGTAAAATAAAGGGCCGATCCCTGTCCGCTGCCATTCCCCAAAGGTCGATTCCATTAGTGAGGTGTGTATGAAAGTATGCATAATATGCTGTTAGCAGGTTCTGAAGTGAAAGCGTGCGTCTTAAGCGGGATAAAGCGTAATACGCAGAGTTAAGTTTTGAGCCGTTTGGGAGCCGTTGATATCCACGTTAAATCGGGGCTGTGTTTTCCAACTTAGAGAGAAGTGAAGAAGGTTAGTCTTTTCTATATTAAGAAGCATACCATTAGCTTCAAACCAGATCAGTAGTTTTAGGATTGTGGCTTTCGTATTATTGTGCCGTTCCTCACAGTTTTCCCCATGGAAAATGGCGCAGATATCATCTGCGTACATTATAAATTGTGCGTTGGGACTGGGAAAAGGCAAATCGTTCATCAGCAGTGAAAAAATACAATTACCGACATTGGAACCCTGGGGGACTGACCTATCCCCAATTATACCAATCTCAGACCTCTCTCCCGCTACCTCAGTTATTTGACTACGGTTGGCTAAAAACGATTTGAACACATCCAGAGCTACTCCTCGCACACCATAATGTTCGAGCTTAGACGCTATAAGAGCATGATCGACCAAGTCGAACGCACGTGAGAGGTCAAAGAAAACCGCAGCAACACATCTTTTCGCCTCCAGACTATGTACGACGGTTCGCAGTAGTTTGCGTGCTGCTCCTACAGTAGATCGACTCGCCCGGTAAGCATACTGTTCGCAACAGAGAGCAAATAGCAAGCTATGGCACACAATGTTTTTCTAGCTGGGTGGGGTTCCACATACTTCCATATCCACGAAGTTTCTATGTAATCTAGGGGTTGGCCAGGACGGGTGAGACTGAAACAGAAGGCCATTTTAATGAGCGCCTAAATATGCGCGTTACAACGATGTACCGAAAACTGAAACCATAGCTTCAGACTTACTGAAGTTTATCTAAAGAGAGCTCCAAAATGTCTCCTGCTTTTTCATTTATTTTCATAGTTTTCATGTACTTTTCAGAACATACACTAACATACCAGTTATAATGAGATGTTTCACGTTGGAAAAATAAATAAAAAATAAAAACCACAGGGAAAATTTTGGAATTTCTCGAAGGTAAATTTCACTGTTTTCCATTTCAGAATAATGGTATGAAGCTATGATTTAATTTTTCAGTGCACAGTTGGTTAAGGCCTGTATGTATTATAAGCCTAACATCCGGCCGAACGAATGTTGCATCTCTAAAATAAATACGAATTTAATATTAAGCCTGTCCTTCTGTTATTTTATCTCTTGCGTCCCCGGGTGCAAGCTTGCGAGTCTTGCGACGAATAAATAATGTTTAGCGTCTGGCTTTTCAATAGGTTAGAGAATATTTGGCGCTTTGACATTTTGATGTAAGGTAAGGCGGGGTAAGACTAATCCTGGGTAGTCCATCTGGCCGGAGCCCTCCGGCCAGATGGACCGACGACCTGAAAAAGTGGCTGGTGGTGACTGGATGGCGAAAACGGGAGATCGGGCCATGTGGCGAACCCTGGGGGAGGCTTACGTCCAGCAGTGGACTGCAATGATGAAATGCTGAAATGATGATGATGATGATGATGAGGTTACCCAGTGATGGTCTTACCCCGCCTTACCTTACATCAAAATGTCAAAGCGCCAAATATTCTCTAACCTATTGAAAAGCCAGACGCTAAACATTATTTATTCGTCGCAAGACTCGCAAGCTTGCACCCGGGGACGCAAGAGATAAAATAACAGAAGGACAGGCTTAATATTAAATTCGTATTTATTTTAGAGATGCAACATTCGTTCGGCCGGATGTTAGGCTTATAATACATACAGGCCTTAACCAACTGTGCACTGAAAAATTAAATCATAGCTTCAGACCATTATTCTGAAATGGAAAACAGTGAAATTTACCTTCGAGAAATTCCAAAATTTTCCCTGTGGTTTTTATTTTTTATTTATTTTTCCAACGTGAAACATCTCATTATAACTGGTATGTTAGTGTATGTTCTGAAAAGTACATGAAAACTATGAAAATAAATGAAAAAGCAGGAGACATTTTGGAGCTCTCTTTAGATAAACTTCAGTAAGTCTGAAGCTATGGTTTCAGTTTTCGGTACATCGTTGTAACGCGCATATTTAGGCGCTCATTAAAATGGCCTTCTGTTTCAGTCTCACCCGTCCTGGCCAACCCCTAGATTACATAGAAACTTCGTGGATATGGAAGTATGTGGAACCCCACCCAGCTAGAAAAACATTGTGTGCCATAGCTTGCTATTTGCTCTCTGTTGCGAACAGTATGCTTACCGGGCGAGTCGATCTACTGTTAGGAGCAGCACGCAAACTACTGCGAACCGTCGTACATAGTCTGGAGGCGAAAAGATGTGTTGCTGCGGTTTTCTTTGACCTCTCACGTGCGTTCGACTTGGTCGATCATGCTCTTATAGCGTCTAAGCTCGAACATTATGGTGTGCGAGGAGTAGCTCTGGATGTGTTCAAATCGTTTTTAGCCAACCGTAGTCAAATAACTGAGGTAGCGGGAGAGAGGTCTGAGATTGGTATAATTGGGGATAGGTCAGTCCCCCAGGGTTCCAATGTCGGTAATTGTATTTTTTCACTGCTGATGAACGATTTGCCTTTTCCCAGTCCCAACGCACAATTTATAATGTACGCAGATGATATCTGCGCCATTGTCCATGGGGAAAACTGTGAGGAACGGCACAATAATACGAAAGCCACAATCCTAAAACTACTGATCTGGTTTGAAGCTAATGGTATGCTTCTTAATATAGAAAAGACTAACCTTCTTCACTTCTCTCTAAGTTGGAAAACACAGCCCCGATTTAACGTGGATATCAACGGCTCCCAAACGGCTCAAAACTTAACTCTGCGTATTACGCTTTATCCCGCTTAAGACGCACGCTTTCACTTCAGAACCTGCTAACAGCATATTATGCATACTTTCATACACACCTCACTAATGGAATCGACCTTTGGGGAATGGCAGCGGACAGGGATCGGCCCTTTATTTTACAAAAAAAAGCCATCCGTTTAATATGCCGCGTTCCCCCGGATGAGCCAGCCCGACAACTCTTTGTGAACCTTGGGG
The DNA here is from genome assembly GCA_905147355.2 of Apotomis turbidana. Taxonomy (NCBI): domain Eukaryota; kingdom Metazoa; phylum Arthropoda; class Insecta; order Lepidoptera; family Tortricidae; genus Apotomis; species Apotomis turbidana. The sequence goes on along the minus strand of LR990292.1, from coordinate 17,228,841 downwards.
TCCTGACGGTGCCTTCTCTCTATATTTTTGAAGTGGGAAAATATGTGAGACAACATTCAGCAGAGTTCCCTTTAGGTAAGACCTATTCCGCAAGGCGAAAACCGGGACTGTTAGTACCGCCGCACAGGCTACAAAAAACTGGCAAGTCCCTGGCAGTCATGGGTGCACGTATATTCAACAAAATACCGGAAATAATAAGAGCTTCACCTACAGAACGTATTTTCATTACGAAACTTAAAATTTTTGATTTCAGAATAATGGTCTGAAGCTATGATTTAATTTTTCAGTGCACAGTTGGTTAAGGCCTGTATGTATTATAAGCCTAACATCCGGCCGAACGAATGTTGCATCTCTAAAATAAATACGAATTTAATATTAAGCCTGTCCTTCTGTTATTTTATCTCTTGCGTCCCCGGGTGCAAGCTTGCGAGTCTTGCGACGAATAAATAATGTTTAGCGTCTGGCTTTTCAATAGGTTAGAGAATATTATTTATAAGGTAAGGCGGGGTAAGACCATCACTGGGTAACCTCATCATCATCATCATCATCATTTCAGCATTTCATCATTGCAGTCCACTGCTGGACGTAAGCCTCCCCCAGGGTTCGCCACATGGCCCGATCTCCCGTTTTCGCCATCCAGTCACCACCAGCCACTTTTTCAGGACCGACGACCTGACTCAGCAAGCGTAGTGTAGGACGCCCGTCCTACACTACGCTTGCTGAGTCGTGGTCTCCACTCGAGAACCCGTCTACTCCACCGATCATCGGTTCTGCGACAGATGTGACCAGCCCACTGCCACTTCAGTCTGCTTCACTTCTGAACTTACTGGGTAAACTGCCACAGTCCAATAACTAACTAACTGTTAGTATTACCCCATTAGACAATAAACTGGTAACCTATCGCAGTTCCGAAGCACACTTGTCCGATTGTCACTTGTTCTAATATGGGAAATTTAATTTGAGGCAAAACGAAAATTCGGGCAACTAATGCGAAACGTTTTCGGAATTTTAATATTCGGAATTACAATTTTCGAGTTTATGATAGGTAACCCAATAAACTATGTTAGTCTTTACATTACCACGTTATAGGATTGGTTTCTAAATAAAGTAAGTACCTAAACCTAACGGTTAAACATACATGTTTGTACATCTATAGGACCTTAGTAAAACACAAAAAAAAATAGATAATGCAAAATTTAGCTGATGTTTTCGGCATCCCATAATAATATGAAATGTATATTAATGTACATAGATTAACGTTCTCTATTATTTGTGGTTTTTATTGTTCGCAGTACTGATGTACTCTATTCAATCTAACAGTACGTCTTCAATTTCAACAGATTAGACCACTAAACGTGGCTAAAAACAAATTTTATATACACCGAAGCAGTTAAATCAATCAATATTTCAGTATGCATAAAAATAAAATAAGTAACAAAACTCGTTTAAAATTCTCCATACATATAGGCACATATAGGGTAGTTAAAAATATGTTTATGATTATTATAAGCTAAATTTGTTGCTATAACAGCGGACAAAACCATAAAAGATTTAACTGCCGCTATGTTCGCTCAGTTAAATATTGAAAACATTATTAAATAAAATAATATTACCAATGTTAATAAATAAGATTAACGCCTCAGTAGGTAAATACTTGACCTAAATATAGAAGGATCGAGTTAAATATATAAAGTTCATTTAACACTACATCAATACCACACATTTAATATACAAAATTGTGTACTTAAATTGTGAAAATGGTCTGTATTGAAATTAATATTTCCCGTATGAGTAGGTACGCGAAGAAATGGTTGTAATAAAAATTACATTATATTCCGTATACATCTACATGATTGCATTTTAATTACTACAAGACACCCATAGCAGGGAGGAAAAAATAATTAGCAAGAAATGTCGTTAAAACTTAATCAGGGCCACTCAAAAATGAGCAAAACCGGTATATCCCCATCTTCCCCTTCTTTTAGAAAAAAATATTAATTCGCCATCTCCATCAAGATGTCATCGTTCCTTGAGGGGAGACAGGGGAGAGATAATTAACAATTAGTTAATGGAACGGGAGGAATGTTTGCAGACGTCTCGTGGTTGCGCACTAGGGACGCAGAGGAAGTAGGAATGAAGTAAGCAGTCGAAAAAAACATCACTAATCAAACTGGCTTGTACTTGTGTCATTTGGAAGTTCTACATCTCAACTTATAGATATTAACACACAGTTTTGTTACAGTATGTCAACGATCCAACATTGGACTATGCAGTATGCATGGTCGATCTGACGTTACGATCTTTTATTTAGCATTTATTTTGCTGTAATATAGCTAAAAAGTATCTTATATTTTTTTATTCCATGTAAATAGGAAACATAATGTATTACAAAATAAATTGAGCATGGAGAATTATAATTAATGAAAACAGTTAAATGTTAAGACAAAATTTAACCTAAAAGTACATAAATAAATTGCATCTATGAACGCAATCATCTGAAATAAATTATTATTATTTAATTACGCGAGTCAGATCCCTCTAAGCAGAGTTCTAATAAGGCTACCTGCATTCCCTCTCTGGGTTCCTTTGAGCGAGGAACCAGCCAGCCCTGTGATCTCCAGTAGTATATTTTTATTTACTTAATAATGAAATATTGCAATAATGAACTTTATTCCGTAAGTAGCAAGTTAACAAGGGCACTTTTACATGTCTGAGTCTACAATACATATACAATATATTTTCTAATTATTAAAAGATTTTCTGTTTAGACAAAGTCATCAACCATCATCGGAAAATGAGTACCTACTCTATAAATCTAGATTCCAATAAGGAAACAAACGCCTGGTTCATCCCCAAGAGAAATCCCATTCACAAAAGACAAATGGCTCACAAAAACAACGACTAGAACTAAACTAAGCATAAACAGTTACCACGACTATTCCGTGAGAGAGAATCTGACTGAAAATTAGAAGAAATATGTAATTTACTGATTTCGCATAGTTTACTGTCAACAGAACGACTGACTGGGGCAAAAGGGACCGTCCACATTGTCTCGAGGACCCAAATGGATTGACTTTTGTTTTCTGTTGCAGGTAGAAAGCTGATTTGATTCCATGCCGCTTTGTACTAACAAGAGGAGGAAAAGAGCTTCGAAAAGTAATATAAGGATATTATGTCGTAGGTTATTGAAGAAAAGAGGAAAACGGATACAGGACGATTATTTGATGTAAATTCGATTGTGGAAATTTTTGTAAAAACTTTTAAAAAGTAAGTTTAAAGGACTTAAAGAGAGGGAGAGGAGAAGGATTTATAAAAGCTTTCGTTATTTGTACTAGAAGTGGATTTTAACATAATTTGACCATTGGAAAGAAGTCGTGAAGGGGCGATTGCCATGTAATGCATGTTGATAGAGTTTTTCTTGGTTAAGAAGTAATTTCACGCAATATCCCAGCGACAAGACAATTCTACTTACGTTTAAGTTTATCTACGATGTAATTTTTTCTAACGGTTAAATCGTCAAATGTTTGATTTTATCGAATTCCACTTCACTGATTTATTTTCGACTGAAGTCATAAATAATTCATAATTCTTAAAAATACCATCCTATTGATTAGGTTAGGTTTAGTTTGTTTTAAAACAATCCTAAATAATTCAGAGATTAATGCTTTCTACGAAAAGACACTGAACAAGAAAAGACACCGAATACAAATTTTGATTACAAATGCTCTTGGATTTTGTAGTAAAATGTAGGTATAACTTTTGTTTCACTTGGAAGTCTTTTTGATCGCGAAGCTTTTGTTTTCTAGGGCAACATGGATAAAGGTCAGTACATTAGGGTTGTCACTTGTTGATTTAGCTTCAATCTAAACTGAAAAGTGACGCAAATATCTGAGTCATGCTATCCCTAATGTTGTGGAGACACTTAATTTTAGTCATGGTCATAAATGATGATCGATATAAATATGTATTGTGAAAGTTTTATAAGTCGGTACTTATAAAACTTTCTTATTACATATTTATATCGATTAAGTAAGTGTGATACAGAAGTGACATATTTCTTGACACTGCTAGAAACATGGGAAAATGCGTACCTACATTTATTGCGAAAATCCGCTACGAGTAGCGGAGCGAGTTCCGTGTATCGAAAGTGTTAACTATACTAGCTATTTAAAAATAACATATTATTAACTTTTTGTTTAAATGGTATGTATCAAAATTTAGCCAGTATGTCAATTGACGGTGTAGTTATTTAATTTTGTCCGTGAATAAAAAACCGTCCATCAAAAGTAATTTTCAGTGACAACCCTACGCGCGCTGCATACAAACGAGTTGTTTTCTCTCAACAATGCTTTAACTTCCAGCTCCACAATGGTCCGCATTACTGCACAATCGGAGTTAACGGTACTGCAGCTGTAAACTTTTACAATGTTAAGAGATGTATTCATCCTGCCTCATTAACTTGTAAGGCAAAACAATTTTGTTATATATTTTTTTGGGTCATGCTTCTATTGTCGACTGTACGAAAACGATAATTGTGACCAATCAATTGACCCTAAACTATTATTGACCAAATCAGCTCCGTGTCATAATAATAAAATAACTATTGCAATTTATTCGAGTTCCCTATTCGTAGGTATTTTAGTGTGTGTCTATATACATACGTGGCCGGTAAATTTATACAGATTTGAAACTAGTTATTGACATATTACATTATCTATTTAATAAACATTATGGGTAATGTACCTATAGTTTAAAGCATGACTCAGCCTCGCGCAACTCTCAAGGTAAAAAACGATCAACGACGGCGATATGAAACGGAGGCGAATTTTTTACCTATCTAAGTTTGAAAGAACGTTAAAACCTACAAATCATTAGATAATTAACGACATTCGAATTTAGGCGGGTTGTACTTCACCCGCCATTTTTATCCGCCATGCCATGTTAGTTGACGTTTCTCTTTTGTTGTGTAGTTTTGTTCTCACAAGGTTCTGTGCTCTTTTCAAATTTCACAAATAATCTAATTATTTGCAATTTTTTTGGGTGTAGTTGTCGTCTAGAAGGTACACAAGACAACCACAATTGCAAAAATGAGTGGATTGAAAAGGAAAAAGTGCGAAATATGCAGAATGAACGTGTCGAATGGACGGTCAAAAAAGACTATTCATGGCAAGATTTCCACCAGACGAAGATCGGTAAGTAAAAAATATAATTTATTACCGCGTGTTATAACTATATTAATCATAAGTTTCATTGAAAACTTGTTTTTTCGGGTAAAATAATACACACCCTTATTCGTATGTAAACAATATTGCTGTATGTAAGTTTTATCGATAATTTTCATTTGAAGTGAAAAATACCTGGGTAAATACGAAATATCTTTCTTCAAGCAAAAGCCTATTAGGTATGTGTACTTATACAAAAGTGTGCACTTGAAGACAGCAGTTAAAGCCGCCTCAGATGTGAGGATAATACATTATTAAGTATAAGTAACTACTTTTTATGCCAGTTTGAGTTAGATTATGGTCACGGAAATATTTTACGAAAAATCTCCAATGGACTATGAATGGTACGGTTTCATCTTGACAAACAGATAAATTTTTACTCTGTAATTTTCTGTTTAGCCTGTATTATTTGTGTTGCAGAACTTCCAACCTGGAGCACAGCCTGGAGTGAAGAAACGGCTTTTTTCGTCTATGTTTAAGCAAGCCAAGCAAAGTTTGAACGAAATAAAATTATTTGCAAACACTTTAACCTAACGTAAACCAAATGTTTACATTGAAGCGAAATATTATGATAATGATTTATATTAACTACCGGAAATCCGTTGGAGACGCGGTTTCGAACCCCGCCTGAACCTTTTTTTTTAATACCAATATCGATAATTCGGTAATTTGTGTGACATGTGACATCCCTATTTTGTTCTCAATGTTGGCATTATGTCACATGTCATGAATGACTGACATTGTGTATGGCCTCATATTGGCAGTATAAATTCGCCCGCGTTTCATACTAATACGATTTTACGCTTTTTGTATGGCACTCCCGTCTCTTAAAACGGAGTGATTACATACTCTTTGGCATGACTATTAATGACAGTACTTTTTGTGTGATATTTGTTCAATAAAGTAATTTTAAACAAAGTGACAACCCTACGCGCGCTGCATACAAACGAGTTGTTTTCTCTCAACGATTCTTTAGTTTTCCATCTCCACAATGGTCCGCATTACTGTACAATCGGATTTTGAGGTTTCGAAAGCTATAAACTTTTACTGTGGATTAATCCATGACTCTAAGTCGGAAGACAAAATAATGTGCTTTGCTATCCTTACTTTTTGTAAGGATATAATTATACATATTCTTATATAAAAAAAGAAAGTTTATTACCAAAATTAACACAAGTATTTAACAGTAAATAATACACAAATGTATGTAGGTACAATTTGCATAAAAAAACACATTTTTAGGGTTCCGTACCCAAAGGGTAAAAACGGGACTCTATTACTGAGACTTCGCTGTCCGTCCGTCCGTCCGTCCGTCCGTCCGTCCGTCGGTCCGTCCGTCCGTTGGTCCGTCGGTCCGTCGATCCGTCGGTCACTGATCCGACTGTCGCCAGGCTGTATCTCAAGAACGGTGATAGCTAGACAGTTGAAATTTTCACAGATGATGTATTTCTATTGCCGCTATAACAACAAAAATACTAAAAATAAAATAAAATAAATATTTAAGGGGGGCTCCCAACCAACAAACTTGTTATAGATTATGGTAGGGAACCCTTCATGCGCGAGTCGGACTCGCACTTGCCCTATTTTGTTAATAGTTACTACACATTTTTGGTAATGGGTACAAATCTCAGCATGTGCTAGGCTAGCAGCCCAGCGCTGATTTTATGATTTTTTTATAACATTTTTTAGACACGAAGTTGCGGACACCTTCAAGTTCTAATTATTAGTTTTTTTTTATATGCACGTTCCGTACGTATTACACCGGTGTTATATAAAAGACTCCAAATTACTTCTACAAAGTATCAAACTTCTCGCACTTGGCGTTTTTCAGTTTACACACTAGGGTTGTCAACATACATTTCGGGCAAATGTAAAACTAGAAAAATACTGTTGAAGTACGTAAATAAACTTGTCGATTGATTTATCCTTTCACGTGGGGTCATTGACACGCGTTTTAAAACGAACGGCATGATTGAATCCGATGTAAGTGCAATACAAACACACGGGAAACTTCTACTTCCGATCTCCCTCCTACTGCGCAATGTTCCTATCTCAAGTGGCGATGGGGTGACAGGAGATACCCAGCATTCCGATATTTTTTCATTGATTTAAAACGCAAAGTACAACATACAACAGAAATACATTTTTGAATTGAACTAAACTATGAAATATCTCGGCAAGTGGCAACAGGCTCAGGTTCAATGTTTGCTGTGAACTGGGCCATAGTTTCAGCCGGCTTCTTATGCATACTGGTACACTAAGCAGATAACGACGGAAACATTTTTAGGGTTCCGCACCCAAAATGTAAAAAACGGGACCCTATTACTAAGAGTCAACTGTCCGTCTGTCTGTCTGTCATCGGGCTAGGCTACCTCATGAACCGTGATAGCTAGACAATTAAAATCATCTCACAGATGATGTATTTCTGTTGCTGCTATAATAAAAAATACTAAAAACTGAATAAAATAAGTATTTCAGTAGGGCTTCCATACAGCAAACGTGATCGGTTGCGTTAACTCTGTACCTCATTTGTATCCGGCGCCAAACAACCAAGCGCAAACTTAACTTAACCCGGTCATTAAGATACGATAAGTGTTGGTACGGAACCGTCGGTGCGCAATTCGACTTACACTTGGCCGGTTTTTAGCCTAATTACTTGTATTTAGTACTACAACTACGATATATATTAAGTGCAAAAAACCTGACTTAAACAATAAAATTAATTTCTAGATAGGTATCAATGCATGACCGCGTGCCTAATGTGAACAGGAAGACAAGTCTCCTCCAGTTTTATCTATCTACTAGAAAAAGCGTGCTTCTACGCCTGAAAAAAAAATCTTAACCCTCATTGTTGCTTCTCTGTGGTCGGGTAAAAAGTATCCTAAAAAAGGTATCCAGATGGTTATAGGATGCAGAGGCAGCTAGGATAATGAGGGCGGGTGTACGACCGATTGTTGGACAACATTGATTACATGACGATTATCTCTTTATGATACTCCTATGAAAATGCTAAATTAACATCTACATTTATTGTGTCCCGCCATTCTCCCTTCCAGTAACAAGATCTTAATAAAAATGCTAGTAGGCACGTAGTAGAAACTTCAAATTCGATCAAAGCCGATCGATTATGAATAAACAGCATTTCATGTACAAATAGGTTATTATAATTATACTGCGAATGAAAAGGCTATTTGTAAGTTACACTCAAACGACGACAGTCACGAAAACGATTCCCATGGCGATCCAAATCTATAAACTGTTTACACAAAATGTCTGACGGAACCCCATAAATATTCCCGTAGGGTGTCACCAAGTTGACACCGCTGTTGGAGGTACCACGGGTCATTAATTAGGATATTGATTGAAAATCTAAATAATAGGACATAGATTGAGATTCTTTTTCAAATTCGTTTTTTATATCATGCATTTTAAAGATATTTTATTGGAATATTAAAAGCCTGGTTAAAATAATTAAATGTTGTCCATTATCCCGACGGACCTTACTACTTACCAACCCAACAGTTCCCAAACAATACTGCTTTTCCAGTTTCAGATAGTTTGTTCGACAACGATAAAAGTTACATGACACAGCGTATCGTGATAGACGGTAGTCAGCGTGGAACGGTAAGGAATCACGAATGAAAACTTTGTTTTGGGAGAATTTATTGAAATTTCTTCGGTTCCAAGGTTACGCTGTTTAGGCAGCGTTTCCACCAGTGCGAGTATGCCTCGCGAGAACGAGGGATGTGTTTTTGTTAACCAATATAATCAGTTGCTCTGAACGAGGATAAGTAAATTAAGTTATTCCATTGGTTAACAAAAACACATCCCTCGATACGCATCCTCGCACATCTTTGGTGGCCTTAGAATATGGGGTTTTTGTCATTACTATAAGAGAGTATCTAAGCGTTATTCTTGGAATAAATCTTTGGTCGAATCCAGCCCGGCCTTTGAACATGTTAATAGCTAATCTGGATGCAAGTTTTTGGGGTTCATTAAAAATATTGAAGAAAAAATTCAGAGTGATTCCGTACCTGAACATTGCACTGTAAATTCATGTAATTAATATAGCACACGCAGTTTTATGCTTCTCAGGTAAGGAATCTTCGCCATGCGAATCATTCATAAAATGTCATCATCATTATCAGCCGAAAGACGTTCACTGATGGACAGCTGCCTACCCAAGTTTCTCCATAACAATCAGTGATAAGCCCTCATCTAACGGTATCTTGCGATCCCGACCAGGTTGTCGGTTCACACTATTGAGGACCTTCCTAGTCTTCCTACGCTGCGTCTTCTGGTACGCAGTTGCTACTCGGTACGGTTCCGCTCCTTATAAGCAATGTTCCTCACACCCCAATACCGGCGCACAAATAATGCCTAGTCATAAAATTACTGTGCGGACACCATTTTCATCCATCCAGACTCTAAAGGTAGTCTCCGCGCTGCTCTTCCACGTTTGATTGCGGACTGTCCGCGGTAATCCGCCATTAGTGGGCACCGTCCCGCGGATTAGTGAGCCGTGGTCACCCTGTTTAGTTATGCGACAATTTAATTCGGTGGGGTGCGTAGTGGATGTGATAACGGACTGGCTGTGGCGAACAGTTCATAAATAATGACGTTACGAGTTACGATAACCTAGGTGAACCCTTTTAAAGTTGCCAAAATACAATTTCTGTACGTACTTGAATCACGTGTACCCACCTACTTATTCGAAACCGAAAAAACAAACATCCTGATGACGGATTGAGAAACTCCTCCTTTTTTGAAGTAGGTTAAAAATAAGATATTTATACTTTGAAGAAAATATTTATACTTACTTCGAAGTTACTCAAAAGATAACGGAGCGAGCTATGCTACTATGCGAGCTAAGTCTGCTAGCCTGATCGAATCAAAAATGAGGAGATCCGCAAGCTTGAGAACCAAGGTTGTAGTTAGAGCCGAAACACACTACGGCTTCTAGTGGCCGCCACAGTACATCTCTCTTTTTCTCACTTTGAGCGTGGAAAAGGGACAAGTGTATTGTCGTGGCCACAAGAAGCCGTAGTGTGCGAAGAGCGTTACCTATAGCTCAGACACGCCAAACTTAGGTGGCAGTGGGCAAGGCACATTGTTCGTAGAACCGATGATCATCGGGGCAGAAAGGTTGATGAGTGGCGATCGCATACCGGAAGACGTAGCGTGCGAAGGCCCCCAACAAGGTGGCCCAACGACCTGGTTAGGATCGCGGGAAGCAATTGGACGAGGGCGGCGCACGACTGATGAATGTGCAGTACTTTGGGGGAGGCCTTTGTCCAGAAGTGGACGTCTATCGGTTGATATGATGACGATGATGATGATGATGATGATGATGATGATGATGATGAAGAAGATATATTAGAAAAAAAAAAAATAGTGGCGTTTACTTCCACGTGGTCGGTATTCTTCTAGCTCACACAGAGAGTAAACTATTGTGAATATTGAGTGTGCATTTTTATTCGCATTGTATGAACCAGGACAGATACATTGCATACAAATTACTGTCTGTCTGGATTTGACATACCATTTCCATTCATACTAAGGGCAATCACCGCATTGCTCATCCCCACAGCTCATCCCCGTTTGATTGCGGACTGTCCGCGATAAGCCGCCATTAGTGGGCACCGTCCCGCAGATTAGTGGGCCGTGGTCACCCGGTTTAGTTATGCGACAATTTAATTCGGCGGGTGGCGTAGTGGCTATGATTTAGCGGGGGTGTATTTAGGTATATAACTGCCGTGGTGAATACTGGATGAATGAGGCATTCATTAATAAACATATTTGTATGGCATGGTTTCCCATTACAAGTTAAATGTCTATACATAGATAAGAATGTGATAACCTGCAGGGCAGAACCCTTACCATGAGTTAACGTCACCGTCAGCGCCCCTAGCGGATTACTAGCATAGAGGCATTCTATCTTCGTCCTCCGGGTAGGCAAACACTTGTGACTCCTCTGGTATTGCAGGTGTTTATGGGCGACGGTAATCGCTTTCCATCAGGCGATACGTTTGCTTGTTTGCCTCCTATGACATAAAACTACAATTCTCTATACAAATGCTTTACGCAGTGGTTAGCGAGTACTGTCACTGTAAACTCATGGTAAGGTTACAGCATATCTTGCCATGACTTCGTATGTCGAGCAACTCAGCATCATCTGTCTTGCTCAAACCTCATTGAACGGAAAGTAAAGAGTCACGTGTCACAGTTATGCTAGAAGTACAGGGTGCTAATTCGACTGTGCTTTGATATATCGTCAAAAAAGTTATCGCTTCAGTATAATACCAATCGGTAATCAAGCTGGTGAGATTGTAAAAGAGTTTTATTTTACTAAGTAGCCTAGATCAGAAATTGAGCATGCTAGCTCCAGTAACACAGGAGATATCTTAAAATTAGAAATGATTACTTTCGGTTAGAAGCAATTAAACTATTCCTAGGAAGCCCGTTAACTTAAAAAATATATATTTGTAAATAGGATTGGACTAAGAACCTGCACTTTATAGAATCAGTCTATAGATCACTACAAATGCAATTCGAGTGGCTTAAATGCCTCCCTAAATCTCCGAGAGCCCGAATGGACGTGTTTTTCTTTGGAACGGGATTTATTCCAAGGAAATATGGATATTTAGTGCATTTAAAATATATTTGGGCGCTTATCTTTGGCAGTTATTTACCGTAATTCAGTTTTGTGCCACTTTTTAAAACAGATAAGGAGTATTTTTAGACACCGAAATCTATTTGAGTTATTTCATCTTGTAAACATATAAGTAAATGGAAGCAGGTATTCTTTTTTAAGTCGAAGTGGATCGCCTGATGGAAAGCGATTACCGTCGCCCAGAGACTCCTGCAACAACATAGGAGTCACAAGTGCGTTGCCAGCCTTTTAAGGCTCTCTACACAATGGGCCATCATGGGCCATGAAAAGGGACGCAGCTATACGACAGGACAAGACAGCAATATCGCTTGTCTCCTCTAACGTTTAGCTGCGTCCCTTATCATGGCCCATGATGGCCCATTGTGTAGAGGAGCCTTTAGGTGGGAGTACGGTTTTTTCTTGAAGGTAGGTAGTCACTGAATGTTTATTCATGTTGCACGCCACACCGAAGAGCTACTTTCATATTCAATTCAATTAAATTCAATCAATGAATGTTAGTAAAATACAGTATACGATGAGATATGTCACTTTTAAGCTCATCGCATTTAAATGACAGTTCAATGGCGATATAACTGTTATCTAATGGAGATTCGACGGTTGGAAATATCTCAAACGGCATTCTCGAATTGGGCCCCAGGGACCTAATTCGAGATCGACATTTGACTGATCGCCAAACGTCAAATCTCTATTAGATAACAGTTATATCGCCATTGAACTGTCATTTAAATGCGATGAGCTTAAAAGTGACATATCTCATCTCAATTTTGGAAATACGAAGGCGATAATGTTTGTCAAAAATGTTATTCATGTATATAAATTTCTGTTTTGAACGAAACGTAACGGACTAATTTCACGTACTACGCGGTCAATTTAAAGTATGCGCCTGTTATTTATGCCGTCACATACAAAGGAAGCGAAAATTTTGCGCGTCCGAATTGACGAAGTTGCGATGTTCTAGGGATATCGCCACTTGTCAAGTAGGCACACGTCAAAAGTGACGGATGGCGATGAAAAGGAGATATCTCCATTATATCTCTAAAATTGGTCGAATACCCCCCCCGGGTCCAAAAGTTATCCCTTCGGTGGTCAAAAGTTAAGAGCTTGTCTGAATCTAGGTTATATTGCTTACATCGGATTATAGAAGAGGGAACGTTCTTTATTCCCTTACGAATTTTATCAGAAAATTAGGCCCTGGAATCCTTAATTCGCCTAAATCCACAGGAAAGACTCGAACGTAATCTGATTATGACCCAACTTGCTTGACGGATCAGAATATTTTGATCTGTGTTCTAGAACAAGTATCACTACTTCATTATGTCTAGATATCAGTGATAGGCTAAAAGCGAATGAATTCGTGAATAGCTACTTACTACACAATCATATTTCCATGTCTAATGCCTACTCATTTTCCCGATGCGTAATAGAAAAGTAGTTTTGTGAGCAAAACCTCTTTGTTTTCACATTTTTGCAAATCATCGGTCAGTTAGCTGTCTCAAATAAGGGAGTAAGGAGTTAGAACAAAACCCAGAATTGCGACCTTAACCTTGATAACTCAGAATTGAATTTTTCACGAGCTGCTGTCACTTCTTAAGGTTTTTTTGGTTAGAGATGGTGGTAGTTGGAGCATGACTTTCATGCCTGCCAATACGAGGAATGAATTTTGGACCAATCGTGATACAGCGATATTTTGTTCATTATTTTTGGATAGAAAATCATTGAAAACACATTTTAGGCATTATTGGTGCTTCGTAAATCATAATTTTTCTTTGATACCTACTATGTAGGTCCTGTAACACAGAGGATCCTAGCTCAGGACCCAAATACACAAATCACTGTTGTGTTTTTTTGTTAATTTTTTTTTGTCCGAGAAGGTTTTTATGTACCCTGAAGGCTCTGAAAAGAACTCCATATGATTTAAACTTGCACCATTATCACACTCTTGCTCTCTGCTCGCTCTCTGTAGTCTCTTCGGGCCCATGGATGTAACATCACATCCGAAACGTCGAGGTAGTTAAATAAAACCTTTTTGAACGCGATTAAGTCCCATTTTGTTAAAATAATGTTAAACTCCATACGAGTACCAGTTCCAAAAATGTCGAGCTGCACGCCTAGCATAACTAAACGTTTTTTTTTTTGTGGCTTTCACCTTCTTGCTGAGCAAGTGGTATTTCGCCAATGACTCGTTTCGAATCGCATACAGCGACAAGAATGAGGATTGATATCACGTTGTACGGTGAGGTGCTTTTTGTAAAGTGATAGCGATTAACAAAAAACCACGCGGTCTATCGGGCCTTGACCCAGGAGGGGCTATGTACGCTTCAAGTTGAATTCTTCATTAACCATTCACTCGTTCGTTAGTTCACTGCGCAATACGCTATCAATACTACACATTGAATAACCAAAATGAATAAATAACGAACAACGAAACTTAAAGGCATGCGGCCATCTTGAGTCACGAACCGGAAGTCCCTTTTGTCACGCAACAAACACTATCTGTCACTTTCTTTTCACTACCGTGCGATTGTGACAGGTGACGCTAAATTGCTCGACAAGCAAAGTCGTGGCAATATATGTTAGCCCTACTATTCCTGACAATAGCCTTGAGTTTTCACTCGTTAGTTACTTATTTGGAAATTTAAACAGTGATTTATCAGGAAATATAAATGCGACATTATATAACAATTTGAAACCATTCGAATACAATCTAAAATTTGATTTAGAAAAAAACGACGGCAATCAGTGCGGTGCGTGTGCATTAGGTTCTAGTATTATCACTAAAAAGGACGTAAGTACATGCAAATTCTGATTACACATACGCCCTTAATACTCGGCACATTATTGGGATTCACTGCATAGCAGGTGCTATTATTTTAAAAACGTTTTAAATAAATAGAGGTAGAGGTTTTCAATACACATAAGCCCTTTATACTCAATACGTTACTGGGATTCTCTCACAGCGTAGTATCCAGGTGCTATCATTTTATGCATAGGTATAGTATATACCGTGTCGGAGTCCGATGCAGTATTAATGCAATACTTACGTGAATAATTGAAATGCTCTGTCAAATTACCTTGAAATTTCGTATTGAAATTGATTTCAGTAACTAATTATGCATTGAATTCTATTCTAAAAATGTGTGACAATTATTAGACTACTGAAAAACATTACTATGAATGAAAAAAGATTATGAATCAAGGGTTAACTACAAGTATAAGATTATTATGTACCTTATTTGCAAACAAGGTACAATAAAAAAAATCATAACTTTTTGTTTTCGACAATATTACGGTCAATATTGAAAATAATCAATGTTGATCCTATTTTTGTAGTTATACGATTATGTCTTATTTATACATAGATTCAAAGAATGAATAAGAAGCCAACAGTAGACGTGGGGATAGCACCCACGACCTCTGCTTGACCGGAGCAGTGCTCTCACCACTGAGCTATAGGACCGCTCATCATGTTTTCAGCTACAGCGGTCCTATAGATCAGTGGTGAGAGCACTGCTCAAGTGCTCGTGCAGCAGAGGTCGTGGGTTGGATCCCAAATTGTACTTCTGTAAATTGCGTAAAATTTTGGCTTCTTAGTTATCCTTTGTACTTAGTTACCTACTATGTAGAAACATTAAGGTCAACACAAACAAATTTATTTCTCTCAACTTCCACTATCCCTTTATAACGGCCCAAATAAACTTATCACATAAGTCGCCATAACAACCCCCGCGTGAAAACACCGTTGTAATAGTAATTTGAAGCACATTTGGGTTCATCCCCGGGTTGGTTGGCGAATTCACTGTGATACAGCTCAGCAATTAAATTAACGGAACTTTAAAGATAAGGGACCAATATCATGAGCTCTTACGATTGGGGGCCAAACTTTCTTATGTTGGCACGATGGTTCGTGCATCGAATAAATCCATTCTCTATTAATACTAGACTAGTGTGTTCGTAGAATGTTGGAGTCTTTCGATCATATTGCCAGAAAGAACGGGCAAAATCTCTAGCAGCTAATGGTCACCGGCAAAATTGAAGGTAAAAGATCGAGAGGCCGTAGCCAAACAAGATGGTCAGACCAGGCCCGCTCATCGCTCAACACCAAACTACACCATCCTCATACTCATAAGTGAATTTAATTCGCAATTTCAATTAAATAATTAATAATTTATAAATATATAATATTTTATTTTATTTATAGTCAAGGACAAACAGAAGAATATACAAAGACGATTGAATACGTAAGCGCGTGGATTTTGCCACAACAATGGAGGAAAGGAGAGCAGAGCGCCCAGGTGTACACTGGTGCGGAATGCATTTTTTTTGTTTTAATTATGCGGGAGCCCTTTGACTGCTCGAAACTTATTTCGCTGAAGGTTTATTTCGCCGAAAAATTATACATTTTTCAACATTCTTGCAAATATCATCCTATTGATCATTAATATGAAAAAGTTTATGGTTGTGAAGAAAAAAACTTTCTCCGAAATGATTTTTCGCCAAAATGTAACATTCGACGAAAAGTAATTCAAGGAGTCAATAAAGAACCTGCTTACGCGGTTCGCGATGTGAAGTGACACCGACTTGCAATTACAGTGACTACTAAAATGAATCTCTGAAGTTGACGACTTGCATGCAATAAAGTATGCATTTCCATTCTAAAAGCGAGCTCTGGAAGTTTCCTAATTATGTAACAAACGACTTTATGGTACACAATGACTTAATCAGTCCGCATTAAGATAGGGGAAACAAAAGACGCTCGCGTACGGTACAAGGCAAGGGTGACTCTCATTTTCATTACGTCACATTTTCTTCTCTAGCCCTATTTGCGCTACACTACTTGCGATGACCGAGGTTTGGAGATAGTGTGGAGTGGCACTTCGGGGAAGAAGTAATACATCAACGGGACTCGGTGAGCTTCGCGAGTAGTGTAGGTATAAGGGCCGTGACCACTTGAGGCAAGATGGGCTTACTTACGCCGCTAGATTCAGATTCAGATCTTTATTAATAAAATATACATTTTACAAGTCATGTCATCAAATACCTACAATATACATTATATAAATTATTATTAAATGAAATTAACACGTATACATTATACAATGTTCGCTGCTATGCTAGCTGCGGGTATAACCCATACACTAAGCGTGCACCAGCACTGTCTGTTTCATCTTCCACTATTTTTAGCCGTGCGTTAGTTGCCAGTCATAGACCAAGTACGCCCCGAGTCTCTTAACAATGTGAACTTCAAATCATTTGTGATGATAGTGCCAACTTCGAACCCAGGATCGTCGGGATCCAGGATCCATTGATTTGCTGCTACCCTCACGACGTCATCCGTCCATCTAGTCGGGGGCCGACCCACGCTGTGCTTTCCTATAAGTGGTCGCCACTCTAGGACTTTGCTGCCCGCGGCCGTCCATTCTCCGGGCTACATGGCCTCCAATCCTGTGAGTTATGTCGGTTACCTTGGTTTTTTCTGCGGTTATCAATGGATGCGGTCTGCACGGGATCGCACTTTGTGGCGAGTCATGAGGGAGGCCTATGTTCAGCAGTGGACGTCTGTGGCTGAGAGACAGATAGATAGAATTTAGGAATAGCTTTCTCAAAATGAAATCGCCTCTTCTTCTAGCTTAAACCCTTCGCAAGGCTCTTGGAGGTCCTAATAAAAAGTGACAAGCTAAAATGATTTATGGCACGGCTAGATAGGGAACACCAACTTACCCAGTTCCAACTGGGAGATAAGACAATAATTATAGATTGGTTACTTTGTCGCCAGGGGCCGCCAATTTATTAGCCGTTCAAGCCCGAGATAAGAAGAAAAATTCAAGGGCGTTTTTCTTTTGCTCACTTGACCTACCAATTAACGATAAATAAAGTCTTTGAGCCATTAAAATACATATTTTTTAAATTGTATTTTATTTGTATAGAATCTTTTTTATCGATTCTTATTTTTTTTATGTGGTAATACCACATTTTATTTTTTTATAAATAATGACACAAAGGTAAATTAAGAAAGAAAAATTGAATGCGATCTACTACAATCGAAGCGGGGGTTGTATTTTATTGTTTATTTGATGATAGAAATGTTTGTTATATAAAAAAAAGCCTTAGAAGCTGGAAAACACTTGTAATTACCTTATTCTCATACAAAACAGAAGACCACCTACTTTGTATACCTACCTAGTTTTACTAATTTATCTTTAAGCAGTACTTAATAGTAGGTACTTCAAACATAAGCATTATATTTTCTTTTTTAACCCCCGACGAAAAAAGACGGGTGTTTTAAGTTTAACATGTGTATCTGTGTATCTGTCTGTGGCATCGTAGCGCCCAAGCGGATGGACCCATTTAAGTGCGGTTTTTTTTAATCGAAAGACTTTTCCGTCGAGATGGTTCTTAGCTATGTTTGGTGGAAATAGGACCAGTAGTTTCCAAGATATTCAGCTTTAATTAATAATAATATAATAATAATAATAACCCTGATATCGTGTTGGTAGATCGATCTAAGCGCCAGGCAGTGCTCATCTACATCACCATCCCGCATGACGAGAATCTCGTGAAGGCCGAGAAGGACAAACTCAGCAAGAACCTGTTTTGGCTCACGAGGTGACCGCCATGTGGGATGTTGACTCGACGATCATTGTCCCGATAGTCGTTTCGGCGAACGGTCTTATAGCGAAGAGTCTCGACAAACATCTTAAGAGACTCTCGCTAGATGGCTGGATCAAGGGCCAGATACAGAAGGCGGTACTCCTGGCCACGGCGTGCATTGTCAGGAGGTTCCTCTCTCTGCAGCCCTAACCACCGGTAGCCTGGGCCCTGCCCCGTTGCCGGCGGCACCCTAGGTTAGGTTTTTTTACTAATGTGTTTATATTCGTAATGTATTTTTTATAGTTTACTTTTTATATAAATTTATTGTAAAAAATACCTATCCTAAGAAACATGATTAATTAATGAGTGAATAATAATAATTATTTATTTATTTCAGGCATCAAAGGCCCATAGATAAATACCATTGGAATTGGAACAAGTGACTAGATCTCAGCCAATATTGAAGTCAATACTTCGAAATATTGGCTTAATGTTAAGTTTAATTAGCATTTTCTATATGACTTACTAATTTAGGGTCTTAATTTAGGGAATTAAGCCAAGGATTCCAAATTTTGATAAAATGTTAAGCATTTTCTATATCACTTACTAAATGAAGGTCTCATAATGACCAGGTAGTTGTTAATGGATCTCAGCCAATATTGAAGCTAAGGATTTCAAATTTTGGTTAAATGTTAAGTATTATTAGCTTTTTCTATACCACTTACTAAATGAAGGTCTCATGATGACCAGGTAGTTGTGAATGGATCTCAGCCAATATTAAAGCCAAAAAATCAAAATTTTGGTAAAATGTTAAGATCTATTAGCATTTTCTATATGACTCACTAATTGAGGGTCTCATGATGACCAGGTAGTTAATAATGGATCTCGGCCAATATTGAAGCCAAGGATTCCAAATTTTGATAAAATGTTAAGTACCTATTATTAGAATTTTCTATATCACTTACTAAATGACGGTCTCATGATGACCAGGTAGTTGTTAATGGATCTCAGCCAATATTGAAGCCAAGAATTCAAAATGTTGGATAAATGATAAGTTTTATTAGCATTTTCTATATCACTCAATAAATGAAGGTCTCATGATGACCAGCTAGTTGTTAATGGATCTCAGCCAATACTGAAGCTAAGGATTCCAAATTTTGGTTAAATGTTAAGTATTAATAGCATTTTTTATATCACTCAATAAATGAAGGTCTCGTGATGACCAGCTAGTTGTTAATGGATGTCAGCCAATATTGAAGCCAAGAATTCCACATGTTGGATAAATGTTAAGTTTTATTAGCATTTTCCATATCACTCACTGAATGAAGATCTCATGATGACCACCTAGTTGTGAAAGGATCTAAGCCAAGAATTTCAAATGTTGGTTAAATGCTAAGTTTTATTAGCGTTACAATCAACAATTTAATAGAATTTTGACAGTACAATAATTGGGTACCTGGGAGCTGAAGATGCCCGTAGGAACTCCTAAACAGCACAGGATAAACCCATGGTGTTGGGGCTCGTCGGACTGTTTTTGATGAACAATTAACGCTTGTACAGTCGATAATAAAACCGAGTCTCAGAAAAACTTTTTTGACAAAAAAGCTCATATTATAATTTCTGTCACACTGGGTTACTGTTTCTAAGTTTCGAAATTCTGCTAAAGCTGAATTGTCATTAGGACTATTGAAAAGGTTCCTTTGATTGAGGTCACAAATAGCAACACCCTGCAAGATTTTAACGCGACTAAAGGACACGTAAGCTTTAGCAAACAGTACTCTTGCCTAAGTGAATAACAGCTTTTTAGGATTGTCCGTCCATCCGTCTGTCCGCAGCTTAGCTCAGAGACATATTGGTAGAATAGAATTTTAAAACTTTCTACTGTGTACCTCCATACCTTCCCTACATGTAAAAAAGTGGGGATGTAATTTTTTTTATCGGTTTATCCCATGATGTGTAAGCTAAGTAAATGAAATGCAATGTACTGAAAATCGTAATTGGGAAGCCCAAAATGCATACTTGCAAATTTGTTCTGAAAAATATATTTCGTTTCATTTAGGTACTTCTCAGAAATTTATTTTTTGCGTAAACATTTTTGAGAAAACAGAAATTTTGTAGCGCTCCGAAAGTAGAATGGCACGATAATTTTTGAGGACATATTATTGAAAGTGTCGCCGGAATTAAACGGGGAGTAATTTATGCATCGGCACGACCCATGGGTCCTATTACCAGTCCATCGCTATTCGTATTTTACTTTTGCAATGATAATTGAATGCGGGCGGAGATGGGGCGCGAGAGAGCACGTTGAGATTTCGGTCTAGACTCTAGAGCTATGAGAAAAGGTCAAATGTCACAACTCCGAATACGCACGACCCATGGGTGCTATTATCAGTCCATCGCCACTTGTATTGTATTTTACTTCTGCATGGATAGGGCGCGAGAGAGTTGTCGCTTTATTTATTTTCTAAAGTCTTTGTAGTTGTTTTTGTCACCGTTCTCATCGTGAATCAGAATCACAACTGACCGCGATTAAGATGATTGCGCCAGAATAAGAAAATAAAAGGCAGATAAGCAAATAAATGTTGATGGTAAATTATTATTTTTCACTTATTATATTCACAATAGTATGTCATAGTATGGTACTATATAAGTGTTATATATAGAGCCCCTAGACAATATGTCAGGAGGCCCGACGCAGGCGAGGGCACGGCATCGGCAGGTCGACGGATCTCGACGGTTTCTCTCATTAGACATCTCTGGCCAGGGCTGCGAGAGTGACCGCTAACGATGCTCCCATCTCCATTAGGACGCGGAAGCGTTTTGCCAGGATTAAAGTGCATGCGGTGTATTGTTGCCGGATTGAAAGGTCCATCCAAAAATGTGCATCCCAAAATGTTTCATACTTTAAAATTATCGTGTCATGTTGAACGAACATTGTTTCAAACCGAGGCTGTTATGTTATAATTTAAATGTACTCGTATGTGCTCTGTTCGCGCTTTTAAAATATTCCAGGTGTAATTGCTTTAAAGTACCGACGCAGGCGGGATAACGCAAAAAAATTTTTTTTCGAAAAGTTTAGTGAACGGTTGTTAACATTTTCTCATTCAAAACTACATAAAAAAATAAGAAAAAAGGGTAACACGACGTCTATGAAGTCTGCCGAGAAAAACCATATTAAATACCACCAGTGTGCAATGCACAGTAAATATCTCTGTTCAGTCGTCCCCTAATTAATGTAGATCGACTTCATCACCAAATGGCCAATACAATAATTAGAGCTTTTCCGTCACCAAAGTCACCATTTCCTAATCCACCGATTCCCCACGACCCTCACGAGGTTATCTGCCTTACGTTTTCCGATAATTCAAGACCCTGTGACCGTGTATTGATCAGATTTCTAGTAATTTGTATCACACATGAGCTAAGTAGGTATATTGACAACAGAGTAGTTTCCATACTCAGACTTCTAGTAATTTGTATCACACATGAGCTAAGTAGGTATATGAACAACACAGTATTTTCCATACCGGTTATCACATCAATTATGGACAGTTTTATTCCACCCCACACTCGCAATATCGCGTCTCATTTTCAGGCCATTACGCCAAAACGAGTTTACGGAGGGCGCCAGCTTTTAATATCCAAGCCGCGGGATAGTCTATTTTCTCGTTTCGTTAATTCGATTTTGTAACGGAATATTGAGCGCTCATATGGATGGGATGATGTAATTTTGCAATGATGTGTCAACAACATAGATACAGTATCAAAACCTATTAAATTCTCAAACAGCTTGTAAATTGAAACTTTATTTTTTTCAGTTACATTTTTCTTTCATATTTTACCTTTGTGTCAATATTTTATTGCACAAAACAAGTAAAAATGACGGACTTAATGCTTTTAAGAACTTTCTTATTAAAGTGAACTAAATGTAATACAGACGCAGCTAATTTGCTGCGTTAGGGATGAACACTGGATAAAAGTTTGTATGAATATAATGTATTTGTGCATTATGAATAAATGAGTATGAGTATGAATAAATTGAAAAATCGACGCGCTAGCTTTAACTTTAGGAACTTAACATTTCATAGACTTAACTGCTAAGCAACAACATACAATTATAAAAATTGTATAATCCTAAACAGTTGTAGGTTTAAATGGCAGCACTACCCGTTGTGGAAAATCGTGTTTTCTCCCCACGTCCAGTTGCTGAATAAACGCAAAGCTTCCCGAAGGTAGTTCAACGACCCATTTAGTTCTTTTACATTAGATACACAACACCCGGAAAAACAGAGACAGAGAAAAAAAACAGTGCATCATTAAATCTGCAACTAACTTCTCATAAAGTACATAATTAAAAGCAATGTTTTCGTTTTTAAATCGCCCGTGGGACCCGCAAATGAGCATCTACTCTAAACTTTGGACATGACTCATCCCGCCGGCTTCTGTTTGTTGCAAGGCCCGGATAAAATGGATGTGGCAATTTTATACTAACACTTAGCGACCCACCCCAGCTTCGCACGGGTGCAATGCTGATAAGTTATGCATGTCATGCCAGGGCCAGAGTCCTCTACCAATTGAGCTAAAAGTGGATGTTAAGAAATTGACAAATGATCTTTGTCAATTAAAAAAAGTCTATCTATTAAAAAAAGCGCATCAAAATCCGTTGCGTAGTTCAAAAGATCTAAGTACACATGCACGAAGCGAATTTTTTTTATACTATGTAGTGAAGTGAAGGTCAGTCAAGACAAGTGTGCCATCTCGGTAAGCTATATCATATCGATATAAGTATAGGGAGCCTATGATACGAGTGTGAGTGACAGATGATTTGTCACGTGATAAACGCAACCATCCTAGGCCCCCAGAAAAGTGGTACCTACAACATTTAAAAAGAAATTTCAAATTACATGAAATCAAGCAATTATTTCATAGGTACCTGATTGTCATATTTCAATCCATAGTCGTATCATACTCTTGCAATTTTCATTTGCCTAGTTTGTTTTTTTTTTTAATATAAATTATAATGTAGTATAGGGGTGAAGCAGCCATTCAGTGGAGACAAGAAATAAGAAAATCAAAATCAGGCTCAATAAAAGACGTGCTTTAAGAGAACTCAATAATAATTTGGCTACTATTGACTACTCGCAAACAATTTCAAAAATTATTCAGCGTTTTGGAAGCTTCCTTATTATAGAATTTAGTTGAAACAGAAATAACATACGAAAAAATCGATAGGAAAGCGTTGAAATCTGTCGATTTCGACTCTTTGACGTTCTTGGCCGAATCCACCGAATCCAATCTCGAAATCTTCGTCACTCCCTGACCTCTACTAATTGAGGCATGTCCGGCCATTTTGTTGCCGAACTAAAGTTCCCGAAGCCTTGTTAAGGTCTAACGAATTCGGAAATCGCGCCCGAATGCTAACGAGCGTCAATTTGGGGAATCGACTCCCGGATCATTTGGACTTAGCATCGGGTGTCCGGGGTTGATTAGCTATAGTACCAAAATAGACGGATTTACTGACACAATACTTTTATGTACCTATTTGTTTTATCAGCAGAAAGAATCTAAGGAAAAAAATCTATAGATAATAAATATATGAATAAACTCTCTCTCTTTTGAGCCAGTGATAACGTTACGTAAAGAGGAGATAAAAGCAGAAATACTCCGGTAGCTCGGGCCGATGCCCGATGGAAAGAATGCCGGACGACAGGGCGGTAAAAAGGAGGTTATATTCGACAGCCTAGGTCGTCGACCGGTCTGCCGGATGGAGGGATGAACTTGTGAAGGACCTACGAACTCTGCAAGCAGGAAACTGGGAGGAGATTGCTCAAAACAAAAGGGCGCGTTGGCGTCATTTCGTATCGGAGGCCAAGATACACTTCGGGACACTGCGCCAGCCGAGTAAGTAAGTAGTGGTAACGTTCGCCTACTATTATCAATCTAAGAAGAAAATCAACCGAAGCTATTGCGCAATTTCAATTGACAGATATTTTCGTCAAATATTGCGGAAACACTCAAATCAGGTTCTGGACCTCATTAGCAAATGGGGATCTGTTAACCTGGTTGAGTTCAACGCCAAGAAAACCCAGGTGTGTGCGTTCACTACCAAGACGTCTTCGTTTCTCCCTACTCCTAGTCTCCAGAGCACTCCTCTTGGTTCGCGTGATAGCCTGAATATGCTAGGCATGGATATCCGCTGCAATCTGAACCAAAACGAATACATCGAGTCACTGATTACCACAGCTTCCAAAAAACTGGGGATCCTGAACAGGGTGCGGCGGTTCTTCACGCCGGACCAGCTTTGCCTTCTTTATAAGACTCAAGTTCGGTCGTGCGTTGAGTACTGCTCGCATCTTTGGGATGGCTCCGCCCAATATCTACTCGATGCGCTTGACAGATTGCAGCGTCGGGCGGTCCGCATCATAGGTGACGAGAAAAGTACCAGATTCCTCGAACCCCTTCAATTACGTAGGGACATTGGGTCGCTGAGCGTTTTCTATCGCCTATACCATGGCGAGTGTTCTGAAGAGTTATTTTCTCTTATCCCACCCTCCCCTTTCCGTCATAGAACCACACGTGCCAGCTTGCGATGTCATCGCCTCACCGTGGAGAATATTCCCACACGTACCAAGAAGTTTGGCAATTCCTTCATCTGCCGAACTATTAAAGTATGGAACTCCTTGCCGGCTCATGTGTTTCCTCCTTCTTATAACTTGGGACCCTTCAAACGAAGCGTGAAGAAGCATCTCTCGGGCCAGCATGGCAGTGTCAACTGACTTGGCACCGTTGGTTTCTCGTCAGTTGCCATTGCGACTTGGGCTCCCCTTTTTGCTTACCATCAGGCGAAGTGGAGCCACTATGTTGTGCCGTTATAAAAAAAAAAAAAAAAAAAAAAAAAAAAAAAAAAAAAAAAAAAAAAAAAAAAAAAAAAAAAAAAATCATCATTAGATATACAGCGTGTAAGTATATTAAGGTTAGGTTTGTTTTATAACAATATTAAAATATATGTATAATTTTCTCGTGTATTCAGTTTACGATTCAAATTATTTTGAACTGAAAGTACTCTCGCAAGTTACATTCATTTTCCATGTACGTACGTGACATTCGTTTGCAGCAGTATATATTATTAGTCGTACGTTGCATTAGGCTGGAAGATATTATCATTCCATAAATTTATGACGTTTTCCAAAAAAACCCATATCCCTGTTTCTTCCAGAACTTGACGTTTTTTAGTTTATCTTATCCAAAATCGATAGCATTTTCATTTTTGTGAAATTATCCAGGGGCCACGGCTTCGCAGAAGTTCAGAAACCACTTTACGTCACTTTAGGCCTAACTTAATTCGATTTATTTCATTTTCCTCAGTATTTCCCATAAAAATCAACTTGATTAAAATAAGAATAATCTTTCGACTGAATCACAATCAAATCATGTGCGAGTAATACAGATTCCGATACAATTTTGCTGATAATGGTATGGCAACATTACGGAATAACCCGCCCATATTTACTTTACCAAACAAATTTAAAAGGTTTCACCAACGAGCCAATAAACGCAGGTGAACGCAACACAATGTCTCACAACACGATTAAGTGACATTACGCTTTAAAGAAATGTTCTACTTTCGTCTCATAACTAGGTACCTATAATCTTCTTCTTTCTTTTGTATTACTAACAATCTATGGACTGGTCTGAAATAAAAGATTTGAATTGAATGTAATATACCTACACTATAATTTACTTAATTTAGACGCTTAGTTTAAAGGAAAATATTACTTTGAGATAAATGACACTTTCGAAAAACAGAATAGTATTAGGTTATGTCTTGAGGAAATTTTGTCGACTAGGATTAGGTACCTGCCTACCTTTGATATGTAAGTCCAACTCGCATTAAACTGGACCCTAGGCTAGTTCCCTTAAATCATTCAGATTGATAAAATGCAGTTACGGTCTCGTGGACTCTGTCTGTAATAATGTTGTAAATGAAATTTGACGATGAGCTAAAATTTTACATACATGGAGCTAAAAAGCTTGTCTTGAAATTAGACTTTTCAACAGAAATGTCACACGACACGGAACGGCGGTGAAGCGACTTTAAGTAGTTTTATACAAATTCAAATTCGTTTATTACAAGAACATAGTAATAAATTAGGTGATACAGGTATATATAGTGTTGCCAAAATGGCATGCAAATAAAATAAAATTAAATTCAAATACTTAATTGTTACATATTTCAATTTGTTACTTTTGTCAAAAATAATTACTAAGACTCAAAATTTGCAGATTAAATTACATTAATTATAAAATTAAATTAGTACAAAGTTAAATTAAATAAAGATAAAACTTATTTTTAATTATGAAAAGTAAAAATCAAAAATATAAAAAGTAACATGAATAATGATGTCAAATCTTAACAACTAAATATTTGGCTTGTCGGCAAAATAGTCCTTCACAGAATAACGTAAGTACATACGTGCTTGATCAGTTGACCAATAACCTTGCCAGACGCGGTCGCCCGTGCCCGTACATGGCATCTCCATTGTCATTTATATACTCAAAATAATAAGAATAGAATCGGAGGCTGCTACTAGAAAATATCACCGCAAATGCTTAGTGTTAGGGGGTTGAAATTGTATGAAAATTTCATTTGTTTTTTGTTATAGTACAGGCGTATGCTCGCGGTGATGGAGCGAGAGAGGAAAAAACGCAGTGAAACTCGTGTGTGACTGCCCGTGTGCGGTCAAACCTAACGAATGCGTCGACACGTCGTCGGCCAATTTCCCGGAGTGCTCTCAAACGGAACTGCAACATTATTGAGCAGGGAAACAATGTAATTCACAAGCTACTTTTACAAGCTCTTTATGTATTTTCACCTGCCTCGATGTATGTTTGTTTGTCTGTCTGTAATAATGTTGTAAATTAAATTAGGTTTAATGTTGTATATTAAACTAGAGAGAATTAAACCATTCATACAAACACAAAAAAATGAAAAAAATGTGATGAGACATTACATGTTTCATAAGTTTATAGAGAATAAGAAAAAGCTTGTCTTAAAATTAAACTTAATTAATATCAAAATATCATTTTCTGCGGTCGTCAAGATGTAAATGGGACCAACTTCAATTAACAACTTTTTGTGTTATTAATTATTGTATTAAACTTCTCACTAATTATGAAGAACAGTGTTTTGCGTCCATGATCGTCACTTATATTTTAAAGCGGATGTCTCCACTGATGTGTATGGCGGTTGAAAATATCGGTTCAAGTGCAGTAAGGTGGCAATTTTATTGATTGCATTTGACCTATGTATTGCTTTTGTTAAATTTTAGTTGTTGAAGCACAATAAACCTATCACACCTCGATATCGATCGTCTTGTTTACATCAATGAAACGTCTATGAAGGCTCCTTTCCTAGTAAGAATGTTACCTAGTTTTACATTAAAACCTCATAACACCACGTTGATATCATTATGAGTAGGTTCAACCATACCGAGACCTACAATTCAATTTAGTTCGCTGTTTTATGAACTTAGCAATCTTAAAACCTTGACGTTTTTCACTGAAAACATTTCATTTTAGACGAATATTAATATTAATGGACTTATTACCAACATCAAAGTATCATTCTTGTAAATAATATTTTACAAAGGTTCATTAAACATTTTCTGGAAAGTGCCACTTGAATTATAATGATAACATTTTGCCTCCCTAATATTTGAAGCACTCGATCCATAATTCAACTACATTTCAAATAATGAAAGCTTAGCAGAATAAAGAAATATTTTTCAGATTTTATTTTTGCGTGATGGTCTGAGTGATCGGAGGAAAGCGGAGAATATTTTTCGTGTTCATATTACTAACAACATTATACCATTTTACGATGGCGACAACCACATTTTTAGGGTTCCGTACCCAAAGGGTAAAAACGGAACCCTATTACTGAGACTTCGCTGTCCGTCCGTCCGTCCGTTCGTCCGTCCGTCCGTCTGTCACCAGGCTGTATCTCAACAACGGTGGTACAGTTGAAATTTTCACAGATGATGTATTTCTATTGCCGCTATAACAACAAATACTAAAAATAAAATAAAATAAATATTAAAGGGGGGCTCCCATACAACAAACTTGTTATAGATTATATATATGTATAGGTGCGGAACCCTTCATGCGCGAGTCGGGCTCGCACTTGCCCAATTTTTATTCACGTTTATACAGCCCTTACGGTTTATTTAAGCTGTTTACACAGCTGTGCTGTTCTGTATAAAGCATGTACCTATGCTACTTGAGACATTACTCGCTAGCTACTTAACGTAGGCACCACGTCACCATGTCCACCCAGGCTTCTCCTTATGGGAATATTGACGGAATCAGCTGCCACGTTACCAGTCTGCCTCTCCTGTGAGCGTATCTTTAACAACAGTGTCATAATCTGTAGTGCCTCTTTCCCATCTCTCTCTACTGTCACCACCGACGTTGGCACCACCTCGGTATGTCCAGCCAGGCTGCTCCTTATCGAGTTATTGACGGAATCGACTGACACGTCACCAGCCTTCTTAACCTGTGAACAGTGTCATACTCTGTAGCGCCTCTTTCCCAACTCTCTCTACTGTCACCACCGTAGAGATAAATTACGAACAAGGTATCTGTAATAAATTACGAAAATTATTGTGGGTACAAAAAATACACCTTTTTTAAAGTGTAGCATAGCGCAGTCGTTCCTACATCCTACATTTCATAAAAAAAATCTGACAACCCCCCAAAAATCGACCTAGTCCCAAATTAAGCTTAAGAAGGCTTGTGTTATTGATACTAAACGACGACATACTTTCTTATATAGATAAATATATACTTAAATACATGACCCCGGTACAAATATTCGTGTTTATTACACAGATATTTGCCCTTGCCGGGATTTGAACCCAGGATCGTCGGCTCAGTAGCTGTCCTACCACTGCGCCAACCGCGTCGTCAAACAACTATAATACAGCTCCTTTTTCCATGTATTCGCTATCTGCTTGTAACTCGGGCCGCCTTGCCCTGTCCGGCCAGGCCGCACCATATTGGATTACTGACGGAATCTGCTTACACGACGTGGTCTTTCACTCGCCTTCCGCTATGCCGCGCCTTTTACATGGCGCAGTCGGTAGGATATTTTATATAAAAATAACAAATCGATCTAGTCCCAAATTAGGATTAAGAAGGCTTGTGTTATGGGTACTAGACGACGATATACTTACTTACTTATATAGATAAATATACTTGAATACATAGAACATCCATGACCCAGATATTTGCCTTTGCCGGGATTCGAACCCCGGACTGCCGACCAATGCGCCAACCGCGTCATCTAACAACAATAAATTGGGTTTTTATTTATCTGCTTTTACCGTGTTATTCGCTAGCTGCTTGTAACTTGGGCTGCCTTGCCCTGTCCAGCCAGGCCGCACCATATTGGATTACTGACGGAATCTGCTGACACGTCGCGGTCTGTCACCCGCCTTCCGCTATGCCGCGCCTTTTCCACCAACGTTTAGTTTCCGGTTACGTTCCTTTGTCCCGGCAAATTGATAACCTTTTGTTTATCTTACCTAATGGAGTTTTAAAGGTTTTTGGTACCATAAGTGAATATATAATAACACACACATTAACAAACCATTAAAACTGGCTTTCTGGTATGTAAACAAATGAATGAGTTGAATGAGTGAATAAGCTAATTAAAAATAGTAACCTGCCTGTTCTGTTTTAATATTTGCAGGTGTCAACTCTTGATATTTTTCATTATTTTATCTTACTGTATGTGTTGTCTACCTTAAAATATGATTGTGAATTCTTGCGGTGACAACAACCAAGATTTTGTGTTAATGTCTCATGAAAGTGATGTACCTATCTTATATGAGAATAAATATGTTTAAACATTTAAACCTTATATGTGATGTTACAGGACCCAATTTTGATGTTTGATAGCCCTTTCTCGAGCTTTACTGAAAAAATATCGTAGTATTTAGATATTGATAGGTACAACCCAGAACATCGGTCTGTGGAAAATCCTGATTGATGTATATTTGAAGGCTGCCAACTCAAAAATACGGGTAAGTAAAAATGGGGGTTGATAAAGGCTATAATAGAAAGAAAGAGTGAAGGGAGAAGAAAGAGAGGAAAACCAAGGAGAGCTTAAATACATGGATCAAATGAAGAAGAACGTGAACGTCGTGTCGTACCAGGCTGTCAAGGAGAAGGCGGAAGAACGAGATATATACATGGACATTGTTCCACCAACAAGTAAATAATTAAATTTATGATGATGATGACAAATGGG
The DNA here is from genome assembly GCA_905147355.2 of Apotomis turbidana. Taxonomy (NCBI): domain Eukaryota; kingdom Metazoa; phylum Arthropoda; class Insecta; order Lepidoptera; family Tortricidae; genus Apotomis; species Apotomis turbidana. The sequence continues at coordinate 17,198,045 of LR990292.1, read as the reverse complement.
CATAATTATTTGGAGCATTGGAAGTCAATCGCAAGACCAAATAGACATTTTATTAGTAAGGCGACTGTCACCAAAAGCACAAAAAATAATAATAATATACACCTACCGTCCATGACATTATGCCATGGACTTAATATTAGGGAATACAAATATACAAATATAGTGTGTAGGTATATAAATATACAGCGTGTATATTTAATAAACCGCATATTGCAGCCAGACGGAGATTTTAGTGCTATCATTTGATATTTATAACAATTATTTATTTAGCGTTAACTGCCATAGCGTAATTAATGTTTGAAAATTTTCTGAGCAGCAATGTATGGCGTAGTTAATACTAGTGTCAGTTGTGACATCGCCATGTTAAGTGTCAACAAACAACAACAAACAAATACATTGCGTGCTGAATTATTTTATATGGAAAAAAAGTTCGACTTTTTTAATAATTTAGTGCGAGAGATTGCGCAGGATCGGGTAAAGTGGCGAGCTCTTGTGTCGGAGGCCAAGACTCATTTTGGGTCGCTGAGCCAGCGCAGTTAGTTAGTTAGTTATACTAAGATCCCGTTTTACGGATATATCAAATATACACGTTGTATAAGCCTTAAAAACAATTCGAAGACTCGTAAAGCTAATTCAATCTCAAATAAAGTAAATCTTTGTTTCTTATTTATCTGTGTTGATCAGCTTCATAAAAAAACCGGCCAAGAGCATGTCGGGCCACGCTCAGTGTAGGGTTCCGTAGTTGCTCATCCTTCACAATAAACTGCTGTTTTAAGCCCGAGGTTTAAGTTAAGACAGATTTTAAGCTCTATAAAAAGGTCGTAAACGCCCTAGAAACTGTAATCACTTATTACCTTCTGGAAGTCAACTTACGACCTTTTAAAGAAAAAATATGAAATTTGGCGATAACTCAAAAACGGCTTGACCGATTTTGTTCAATATAGTTTTCATTGAAAGTACTTATAAGGCCGCATTAACATGAATTTTTCCATATTTTTTTGACTTGTGGTTCAAAAGTTAGAGGGGGGGGGACACAATTTTTTTTATTTTCGGAGCGAATATTTACAAAACTACTGACTTTATCAAAAAGTAATGTTTGAAAACCCCTATTATTTTCAAGAGACCTATTCAACGACACCCCACACACTAGGGTTGAAACGAAAAAAAAAAATCACCCCCACTTTAGGTGTTCGAGAGGTACCCGAAAAAAAATTTTTTTTTTAGTTTTTATTTTACCGTTTTGTCGGCGTGATACATACACATACTCATACCAAATTTCAGCTTTCTAGTACTAATGATCACGGAGCTAAGCCGCGGACGGACGGACAGACGGACAGACGGACAGACGGACAGACGGACATGGCGAAACTATAAGGGTTCCTAGTTGACTACGGAACCCTAAAAACCGTTTGCAAACCTACAGAAAACACAATTAGAAAAGCAATTTTTCGAGCGAAAGGTTTTTCGTCATCAATCTTTTGCAAAAAGTAGAAATGTCGACAAATCTAGATTCCCTGGATTCCTATCCTAATGATCTGTCCGTCTCAATTGTATTCGAAATTCTTTTATTTATAGTGTCATTGGTGTTTTACTTTCCTCTTTCACTAAGGAGCACATTTTCATAGAAATATCGTATTATTTTCACCCTTTTTTCAAACCGCGTAGTATTTTTACATTCCTAGTCAATTTAAAAAGGAACTTTAAAAAGAATCGAGTGATGAATCTTTTGCAAAAAGTAGAAATGTCGACAAATCTAGATTCCCTGGATTCCTATCCTAATGATCTGTCCGTCTCAATTGTATTCGAAATTCTTTTATTTATAGTGTCATTGGTGTTTTACTTTCCTCTTTCACTAAGGAGCACATTTTCATAGAAATATCGTATTATTTTCACCCTTTTTTCAAACCGCGTAGTATTTTTACATTCCTAGTCAATTTAAAAAGGAACTTTAAAAAGAATCATCACTCGCTTTCGGCTCGTTGCATAAAATCACTACCGTTTTTTAATTTAATACCTCTCATTACTTATAGTTACATAAACTACTATTCCCGCAATTATTGGTATCTCCCGGTATAACATTGATTATTAGACTTCGGAAGGAAGATAATGGCTCGTCGACCCTGATAAAAAGGAGATATCCTTTTTACCCAATTTACCCACCAAACAGCAAAGCCCGAACCAGCCAATCGAGCCTTTATAAAATTACCACCATTTCGATCCCCACCGGATGTCGCACCTAGCCGGTATCCGTGCATAACGACATTGGGTTAATTTACCCGGTAATCTGTCGCCTAATGCGATTTTGAGGTTATGACGCGCCCGCGGCCATGACACGCCGCCATATTGAATTACGTTATACGTCATCATGCGCTCGCAAATTGCCACTGGGATATGAAAATTAGCGAAAGTTTGCTGGATATATTTTTAGCGGTTATTTTCGGCGCTGGATTTAAATTTTCCGTTGATAATTGAATTGTTTGGGGCAATGGAATTACCCCTTAGTGTATATCAATATGGATAGGATATAAACTAAGCATTAAGTAGTTTACTACACTGCTAGCACAAGTAAAATACTAGCCACTAAAAGACAGCCGTATTTTCTGACGTTTTTTAGACGTAAAATGCGAAGATTGGTTGGCGCATTGGTAGTTTTACTGAACCGGCGGTTCTAGATTCAAATTCCGGCTAGGGCAAATATTTGAGCGATGAACTCGAATTTCTATGTAAACTATGTAAATCTCAAAACTCCATAATTTATGAACTGATTTCGTTTTTTTTGTTCGACTGTGGGCTTAAAGTTGGTCCCATACAACTTTGTTGACGGTCTGACGATGAGCAATCGAGGGGACACTCCTCGGGGATTTCAGTATTTTATAGTAAAATCGTTCAATTGTTCTCGTTAAAAAGTGATTATTATTACAGTTGCCGAGAAACTTCTTGAGCCTAACCTTGACTGCGCAGTAGCCGATTTACGTACAAATATGCATGCGCAGATCCGCCATTTTGGGTCAAGAAGTTTCTCGGCAACTATACCATTTATGTACTCAAAGTTGAAATCGAAGCCGAAACGGCGTATGATTAAATAAACTCGATTTTCCCAAGCAGAAAACGAAGACTTACGTATAGTTTCGATCTCTAAGTTGGGGAATAATAATCATACTGCACGAATATCTATACTTTATAATCAAATGAAGAAATAATACCTGCCGGAACGTTTTAATTCACCTGACATTTCCCGGGTAAAGGTGAATCCTTCGTTTAATACAATGTCAGCGGCAGCCGGGCAATAACCGGACAGTTTTGAATATCCGGCACATCTGGCGCTGACATGCCCTCGGCAGGGTTTAAGGGGGGTGGAGCAGTCGCATCCTTTACCGATTTTACTTATTAGGTACTAGATGTCCGCAGCCTTTTAACAGGCAACCAATCGAGTTTCATGGAGAGGAATATTTGCTAGACAGTCCTGCACCTCTAACACAAATGCAACACGCGACTCTTTTCGCGTTAGCAATAGTACCTCTCTTTTTTCACCGTGCTGTGAGAGAGTGACGGGCGGTGCTATGTCGCGCGACAAGAGCCGCAGAACCAAGTTGTGCTAGACGAGCTGACGTAGCGAAGACTACGTCAGCAGAGTCACAAAGCATTGAGGAACCGATTGAGGAGGAATAGGAAATGTCCGCTTTGTTGGAGACTGATTTCACACTGCAACGTGTAATGGGTTCGAGACTCTGAGCGCCATCTATTGGCAACACGTACACACTTGCAGGAGTGTCATCAAACGAGCAACGGCGATACTGCTATAGCACTCAGGCGATTATTGTATCTTGTTTTCCTAATCATTTTAGATTAATATCAAAAATCCTCCGCATAACACTCCTCATTTCATTACCGTAAATGGGTAATTTAATAACACTCCTATAATCATCTATGGATGCCCAAATTACCCATTCATGCTAGGCTCCGCCACAGGTCTAAAACACTTAATTGTCATTTTGGGACTTGTATCGACACGACGCGTCGGCGTTTAGGAGTATTGAGACACATTTTATTCATAGATGTCATATTTATTTATCACTTGAAATAATGTTACCTAAGGATTATCTCAAAGTAACTTTCGATTAGCAATTTATCGAGAAATAAATATAAATAATCACAACGAAAAGACACCTAGACGTAAGAAATATAGGCAGACATTTTCACAGACTTAGTTTTTCCATGGCTCGTTTCCAGTATTCCTATAGGTACATTATAATCCTCGTTACACTTGGTAGGAAATCTCAACGAATCCGTTCTTTACTTAAAAGGAAAACAAAAGAACATCTGGCAAGTGGGTAACCAAACTGTGAGCGAAAGGTCGGACCGTGCCCCCGAGACCAATACTAGATTTATAGCCGGCCGAACTTTGACGTTTCTAATAACGTAGTCTGAAATATTCTATATTTATTTTAGCGATATGATATATTAACCTTGAAGAAACTTGCAAATATGTTGTTTAATACTATATCCCTAAAATAGCTACTATCGATTGAATTAATTTAGGTATCTTCAAGGTAAGAATGAATAGGCTATTACTGAACCGGCGAGCTACATCCTCGACCCCGTCGTCACTTTCCATCAAGTGATACTGAGGTCAATCGCCGGTCAGTATAAGAATAAAAAAAATGAAAAATCAGACCTTACGTTACGCAGTCAGAATTCTGAAAAGTTCTATCGCATCACGTTCTTTTATTCAAAAAGAAAACAAAAGTGCATCTGGGTCACAAAAATGTAAGCAGAAGGTCGGACCGTGCCCCCGAGAGCACTGCTAGATTTATAGCCGACCAAACTTCGGTAAAACAACAGACGCGCGATGTACATACCGCGTGTGTTGTCCGGGCATAACATATGTTTAGGGTTCCGTACCCAAAGGCTAAAAACGGGACCCAAATATTACAGATTCCACTGTCCATCCGTCTGAACCGTGATAGGGACAGTTGATATTTTCACAGGTGTATTTTTGTTGCCAATATAACAACAAGTACTAAAAAACAGAACAGGGACCTAATTCGAGAATGCCGTTTGAGAGATCACAAAACGTCAAAACTCTATTAGAAAACAGTGTCGCTTTTGAACTGTCATTAGAATGCGATGAGCTTCAAGTGACATATCTCATCTCAATTTTGGAAATACGAAGGCGACAATGATTGTCAAAAATGTTATTCATGCATATGCATTTCTGTTTTGATCCAAAGGTAACTGTTATGTATGCTGTCACATACAAAGGAAACACAAATTAAGCGCGACCGGATTGACGAAGTTGCGATGTTCTAGGGATATCGCCATGACAAAAGTAGGGACACGTCAAAAGTGACGGGTGACGATGAAATGGAGAGATCTCCATCATCTCTCTAAAATTGGTCGAATTACCCCCCAGGGCTCCCATACGACAAAACGTGATTTGCCGTTTTTTGCTCGATACTGTCACCGGGCTGTATCTCATGAACCGTGATAACTAGACAGTTTAAATTTTCAAAGATAATTTATTTCTGTTGCCGCTATAACAACAAATATTAAAAACAGAATAATATATATATATATTTAAGTGGGGCTCATTTCTATGCGGCGCCTTTCAAGATGTTTTCAATTGCAATTCTGGCTGGTATAATTTTAGTTTTGTCACGAACGTTCAATACAAAAAATACTAAAATACCCGCTAACAATTAGAGAATTAAGACCTAATAAAATAGATAGCTCAATTAGTACATTACCAATTCATTAGTAATCTAGTGCGCTGTCCAAACTTCGATATCTTTGATCGAGATATCGGCTCGAAGTGCATTAATGCCGCTATTCCATTAGGGCTATCTCGTGATGAGATATATCGTATGACTAGAGAATTTTAATTCAGTTAGAGATCCGTTTCTAGAGGCTATTGTTGTTTGTTGTTAATCCCCGACGACATAGGTAGGTCATCAGAAGACCATATTTTCATGGGTGATATAGAACATTTTACTAAAACTGAACATAATCATAAGATTTAGGGTTCTTAGCTTCGGTATTGGCTGCAACCTTTTCATTATTCTAATCTGTTATAAAACTGTTTTTATTTCAACCAAACATAAATAAATAAATAGGGTAATAAATATTGGAAAGCCTGACACAGATCAATCTGTTCCCATATTAAGCTTAAGCTCTAGTAGGCTTGTGTTATGGTTATACACAAATATATGTATACTTAAAAACGTAGAAATCCTTCATGATACAAGAACGAATATTAACTTAACATGCAAGATTCTTGATTAAAAAAAACGCATTCTAATCAATCCATCCGATCCGTATGGAGGCTACGATGCCACAGACAGACACACAGATACAGGTACACATGTTAAACGTATATCATACCTCGTTTTTCGTCGGAGGTTAAAAATCAAATAACTAAATTACAGCCCCAAAACGCCAAAAGTTTAATAAACATTTGGAATTAAATCTTAAAGTCAGTCTCTTTGCTATCTTCCAGCTACTTAAATCATTAGCGCTAAAAAGGCAACAAATTTTGCAGTTTCAGCCGTTACTTTCATAAGTTAAATAAGGAGCTAAACTTACATAACCGGCCGGGATAACTTACAATTTATGGTCAAGAGTTAAGTTAGAGTTAAGTGCTAAGTTAGTCGGGCAGCAGAATCGATTACCGAGTTTTTAATTATGTTATGATGCTTTAAGTTATGCGTTCCGGGATGCTGGGTAAAGAAGCTTATGGATCTCTACTAATATTAGAGGACTCGGTTACTGCCGTTGTAGTGCAGGCGACGTGGTACTGCAGGCGCCGTAGTAGTACAGGCGCCGTGGTAATACAGACGTCGTGGTAGTGCAGGCGACGTGGTAATGCAGGCACCGTGGTAAAGCAGGTGCCGTGGTAATTCATGCGCCGTGGTACTGCAGGCGCCCTGTTAGTGCAGCCGCCGTGGTAATAAATAAAATAAATAAATAAATATTAAGGGGCAATCATACACAAATCGACCTAGTCCCAAACTAAGCAAAGCTTGTACTATGGGTACTAGACGACGATATACATAATATATAAATACATATATAGATAACATCCATGACCCAAGAACAAATATTTTGAACAAATATTTGCCCCGGCCGGGATTCGAACCCGGGACCGCCGACTCAGTAGGCAGGTGTCTACCAACCGAGCCAAATGCGTCATCACGTCGTCGCGCGTAATGCAGTCGTCGTAGTGGTAGTGTAGGCGACGTGGTAGTACAGCCACCATGGTAATGCAGGCACCGTGGTATTGTAGGCGCCATGGTAATGCAGGCGCCGTGGTAGTGCAGGCGCCTTAGTACTGCAGTCGGCGTGGTAGTGTGGGCGACGGACGTGGTACTGCAGGCGCCGTGGTAATTCATGTGCCCTGGTAGTGCAGGCGCCGTGGTAGTGCAGGCGCCGTGGTAGTGCAGGTGTTGTGATAGAGCAGCCAACTACTCAGGCGGAGATCCTGGGTTCAAATCCCAGCAGGGGAAAATATAAATTCCTGGGTTATAGATTTTTTCTATGTATTTAAGTATATATCTATCTCGTCGTCTAGTAACCATAGCCTACGCCTACTAGAGCTTAATTTGGGAGCAGGTCGAGTTTTGTTGAGGTTGTCAGATATTTATTTATTTACCGGCTTTGAAAAAGATGCAGTTCTCCGTTTCTCGAAATCTTTGTTTTAGTTCCGCACAAGATATTTTTGCGTTTATTAAGTTATTGGTATAGTAGTACACCCAACGAAAAAAAACAGGGGAAAAACTCGTGTATAAGCGAATTTTGGCATAGTTGTAGGGAATGGTGTTTTAAACGACATACTAAAAGTACTGGTGGGTGGAGGTGAAGCTAACGGGGGGAGGGGGGTGTAAAGGTCCCTTTTTTTAGTTTTTCGTAAATAACTCGTAAACTGTGGCATATAGCAAAAAATGTTCTGAAACATAAGTAATCTACATAAAATTCTCTACAAATAAAATGTAAACATTTTTCCTCTGGGATAAATATTTCCTGAGATACGGAGGGAAGACGATGGACAATAAAGAAATAAACACATTTCTTTAAGCATGGCATGTATATTCCTAAATATAAAATTACTAATTATTTATTTATTTAAACTTTATTGCACAAAACAAGTCAGTGCAGGCACAAATGCACAAATGGCGGACTCAATGCCAAATGGCATTATCTACCAGGCATTCTCAATTATCTTCTAAATCTAAAATATCATCGTCGCCGCGCGACGGCGACTTCGATGGGAGCTGCGTTAGTGCAAGAGCCGGAGCGTACACCGCAGACACTGAAGCAGGTAATTCCTGCTTTTTGGCAGCCGCATCGCACCCCACACCCAGTCTTGCACCGGCAAAATATGGTTTTAAGCATCGAGTCAGGTGCCACTGGGTCGTTGTTTGTCACTGGCTTTAGGGTGCCATCGTCTGCTCTGGCCCATCCCCATTGGGTTGGCGGTAAAGGGTTGCCGAGCCATTGTTGTATCTGTAAATAAATAAGATCAGATATTTGTATTTTAAAAACAAAACAGTATTCGATAACATGTGTGATTAAAGATACCTGTAGGTATACTCTGAACGAGTGCTGCTTCAATGCTCCTCGAGTAGAAGGAAGAGTGACCAGATCTGACTTCAGCTTCGCTGATGCTCTTAAAAAAGCTGAGTAACGGTATTTGTTAGGTTTGTTCCTGGGTAGGCGCTTGGTAAATCAACAGAAACAGCTTCTCGCCGGCCTGTTCAATACTCTCTGGTGATGAGGGCTCACTGAAAATGTCTGATATCTTTTGGATCAGGGCTGACTATCGGATGGATGGCGGAGGTGGCGTCGCATCCGGAGAAGCTGTGGAGGAGGAGATTTTTTTTTGCAAATGGAAGCTGTTGAAGTTGTCGCACTGAAAACAATTTGTCCTCTACCTTCCCACAACCTATTTTCAAAAAGAACACATCGATATGTGGTGGGGTCAATCCTATAAGGAGGACTATCAAGTCGACATTCTCCCCAATAACAACAGTTGAATGTAAGGCAGCTTTATCCAACCCACACACACCTGACAATAGTACCATCAGCATCTCCGGGTGCAATCGTTGTTTCAATCCCTGCTGCTGTCATCTTCTCGGTAAGGAAATGCATCAGCCTTTTCTTATTCCTTTCATTGGCGAGGATATGCTCCTGTTGAACGGTGATGATCGTATTTTCATTACAATTAACGTCGACTGAAGTTTTTGTCAGACCTCGTCGCTTCTGTTCTGCTCGTTTTGTGCTGTTGATATCATCGTAACTATCAAAAACCACTACACAATTTGGACCGTAATGTTTCTGTGTACATAGGTAATGTACTGATGGCAAATCGAAGAAACGTTGGAGGATGGTTGCCATTTCATATGATGTAGTAGAAAGGGCGATGATGATGATGATGACTGACAATGACAATATTCAATATTACAAGATTTAGACGATATCTAAGAATTTTATTTTTAGGAATATACGTGCCATACTTATTAAAGAAATGTGTTTATTTCTTTATTGTCCGTCTTCTTCTCCCCATATCTCATAAAATATTTATCCCAGAGGAAAAAATGTATATCTTTTTTGTAGAGAATTTTATGTAGATTACTTGTGTTTCAGATCATTTTTTGCTATAGGTTACAGTTTACGAGTTATTTACGAAAAACTAAAAAAAGGGACCTTTACACCCCCCTCCCCCCGTTAGCTTCACCCCCACCCACCAGTACTTTTAGTATGTTGTTTAAAACATCATTCCCTACAACTATGCCAAAATTCGCTTATACACGAGTTTTTTCCCCTGAGAGGCAGCTTTTGGTCTTCGTTAGGTGGGCTATAGGTAGGTATACCACAATGAAAAATTATAAATCTTGAATGGACTTTATCCTATCTATATGTTGTCCAAAACACACATTTTCTTTTTTAATATGGACCAATTTCTAATATGGACAAGGATATAAGGACTGCATACCACAGCACCAATTCTATTAATGTTTCATTATTTTTAATGGGGATTCGAATCCGGTACCTCTGGATTACTGACCCAATATTGTGTTAACCATTCCATAAAAAGCGCTGGGGTGGTAGAGTAGTGACACGTTTGACCGGTAGCCCAGAAGTACCGGTCGTCCTGCCATGTTATGCATTTAAATTATTGTTTGTGTATTGATCTTTGTATCAATGGATCAATATTTAGAAACAACAAAAAGTAAACTACTACTCTTAAAATACAATACGCTACGATACGATACGATACGATACGATACGATACGATACGATACGATACGATACTATACGATACGATACGGTACGATACGATACGATACGATACGATACGGTACGATACGATACGATACGATACGAGACGAAGAAATCAAATACATACAAATTATAAAACGGTAGACAACAGGCGGTCTTATCGCTAAAAAGCGATATCTTGCCTAACCTTTAGGTAGTGGAGTTGATTCTAAATATCACATAGTCATTTAGGTGATCCAAAAGACGAATGGGAATTACTTTCAAGCAACCAAACAATATTTTAATTGGTTAAAATATCAGATCCCCTATCGTCCCATACTTTATTTTTATTGGAAAATCATTTAATTTTGATCGAGGACATTGAATTATTAAGTGGTCGGCTTCATGCACGGGTGACCTATTAAATTGATTTATAACTTTGAAACTTCTGTATTTTTAACAGTTTGTTTTATTTATTGCCAAAAGTATTATCGCAAACAAAGTTGCGTTTGCATCTATATTGATATACTTCGATATACTATTTTAATAAATAGGGGCTCACTTCTGCTATGGACGACGTTGATAACCTTAAACTGCGGACAAGGGAGTGGATTAAGACTCCTTACTCCTTCAAAAATGCTAATTAGGTGAAGACCAAAAGTTTACCATCACTCAATTAATATTTGTATCAAAGTCTCCGTTGTGCGACGACAGTTAACCTTCCAATAATGTACCTTAAGGTTCTATTTTAAGGTTCCTTATTGTATCGTAATTTTATGTCGCACAACGGAACTTATTCCAATCGCTTTTATTTCCTCGTTTTGTATGACTAACTACAACTTCATTTCATCCAACTTTTTGGTCCAAACCCAATTGTTCTCTATGATAAAACATATTTCTAAACATATGATGTTACTACTTAGAATACGGCTATTGCGATTTATTGGTATATACCTATATATTTGAAACCTACAGTTTGAATTTATCATTGATAATTTTTGTTTCAAAAACGGCTCGAAATTGTCATAATTTTCGCAGAAAACTGGTTTTGTCAACTTATTTCCGACTGTACGCAATGAAAACATGAAATAGCTATGTCACTATCTTGAACTCAGGGAAAAGTATTTAAGTATCAACTTTTTGAAGTAAATATTCAAAAAGTGGGTTGAAATTATCAATATATTCGTCATAATATAGAAAACAATATTTTTTTAAAGGAATTAGGGCGTCTTCATTCGGTGTGGTTCGGGTAAAATCAATGTGCACTTGAGTTCAGGCACAGTAGTAGATACACACACAGGAAAGGGTGAAGATGACCCACGTATACCTACTTTCATTCTAAAAGGTTTAAAGGGTTGTTTGAAAGTTCATCTGTATAAGAGTTAGTTATACATACCTATGTACATACTTACAACGTTTTATGGCTAGAGTTGACAAAGCATGTACATATACGTATGTATATATGCTCTAATTGCTCACGCGTTTTTGTCACAACCTCATACAAGCGAGGTGGGGGAAAACTATTGCCAGCGAAGCATTACGTTAGGTCGAGTACACACGACCCTACACTGCTAATTAGGTCAGTTTATATAAAGCCTGCGGCATAAAAAACACAACATCAAGTACCTACACAACATGGTGGTTAATTTACGAAAATAAATGATCTGATATTCCTTCACAGCCTAGCATACGCAACACGTATCAATACGTTTGCTAATATGTATTTATACTATTATAAAATTGTATTGTAAATTCTATCATTATTTCCGGTTTTGTATTACGTCACCCGAAGCCCAAAGTCGGATTTTCTGCCCGCTACGAGGTGAGAAAATCCCATTTCCTGCCCAATGCAAGACGTAAAACTTTAGACAAACCACGGGAGCTAATTCGTAAAGCCCCACACCGCATATATTTATGGCCTACATCTTTGGTTCAGGCCACAAATACCTGAGGACTAGGACATTCCCGAATTCACCGCATAGCTAATGTACTATAACAGCGTGAAGTATGTTTTGCATTAGCGTGCGGCACCAGCCGTACAACGTCATCTGCTGGTAAAAAAAATCTTTGTCATCTCATCAATTCATCATGTGTGTTCTTGTTCAGTTTAATTTTTAGGTTTCGTTTTATTGTACTTTAATCTACCTTTAACCTGAATTAGTTTTAAATTTTAAAATAGTTTTAATGAAATACAACTTTATGCAATTCATCATGTCGAAACAGCTGGACGTATTTTAACCAATTTAAAATAAATCACGATATCTTTATTCATAAACTCGAACATAATAAAGTTAAACTAAATCTAAACAAAATGGCCCCTGCGGCATATAGTGCCTCGCTGAATCGCCACTGATTCTTTGAGCGAGGAAGCCGCCAGCTCTCCGGTCACCAATAACATCAATAAGCCTCTTCGAGATATATTTGAAGAGGCTTGATGCGCTGGGGCCCCACGGACCCAGGGTCTCAACGCCAAAGGGTATGAAATTGTACAACCAATTTTGGTACAGGGATAGCATCCAAAGATGGCTATTAGATACTTTTCTCAAACATCCAAGGAAATGTCGTTCTTATGATCGTGGTAATAGACCGCGAAATACGTCTTTGTATAGCAATTGTTGAAGATTCGTTCTAATTTCAAATTAGAACGATATAAAGGAATTTCATACAACGTTATTGGCCGTAGCCAACAAAGAGATTGTCTTTTGTTTCAGTGGGGTTTATTTCTTTTATTGATAATCTATGGCATACTGCCAATAAAAAAAAACTTAGTTTGTGCATGTATATTTACGTTTTATTTCTTATATTTAACTAGTTTATTCAATTAGATTAAATCAGATATTCAATAAAATAAACAAGGAATCACGTTTATTGTTAAAAAATATAACAATATCTAATTAATAAGGTGTTGTAATTTTTTAATAAATAGAATCATCTTAACATTTGGTGGCAAAAACATTGACCCCAACAGCTTAAAAAAATAAATTTGTTTTTTTATTAAGTTTGAAATAAATTTGTTTTTATATGAATATATAAGTTGAACATTTGTATTATTTCCTTGGATTTATTTGAGAAAAGCACTATACAAGCCTCGGCGCGAACAGGGATTGTCGGCCTCGTATCTCTAGATGGCCTCGTTATCACTCGGCCATCTGTTACTACTCGGCCAATAATCCCCTATTTCGCGGCCTCTGCAGTAATGTACTATTTACCCGACTACGGTAAAGACCAAAGTTTTACGCAAACGAACAACCTTCTAGTAAATAAATATATATAATAATTTTTTATTACATATTAAAATGGAAACATTCAAGATATTATCAAGGAACAAATTAATATTCGTGCTCATCATACAACTACAGCAAACTTGCAGGAATTCGAAGCCAGAAACGCCGTTTCGCAAGCCGTTGTACAACCAAAATAACTATGTATCTATCTATCAGCCACAGAAGTCCACTGCTGAACAAAGGTCTCCCCTAATAGCTTGCCACAAATCGTATACGAAAAACAAACCACCAAACCAAAATACCTGACATGAAAGTACTGAGTAAGTAAAGTAAATATTTTTTTACATATAAAATTAAAACAACGTATAACGGCGTCCAACCATAGTTACACTTGTTCAGGGCTGCCAACATTAGCCCCCGTAAATAATTAAACAGAAGATTAGGCAGCTCTCATACAGCGAGATTTATACTTTCCACTAATTTCAACAAGAAATATCTCACAGACTCGTGCAAATTAAAAGCAACGATTACTAATTCAAGACCAAAAAAACTACCACAATGTTACCACTACAATAAAATATTAGTAGAATCCTTATTCTTTATTAGACACTAAGATAATTTATTAATTGATAACTTTATCTCTGTGTTTTAACAAAATAATTAGATATATTTATTATTACATAAATACGACAGGAGATAATAAAAATGTAAACATCGGAGATTTTTGGTACAAAATCTGGGTATTGTACTTGTAACACTTGAGGTATTCAAAAAATTTGGTGAAATAATTTATATGGTCAGATGTCATTTAAATTTTGACAACTTTGACAGTGACGTATCTGTCGTAGTTTTTTTGGTCTTGAATTAGAAAACCGAGTTTACAAAAGATTTACATGTCAGGGCATATAACATGTTACGAGGCTAAAAACTGCGTGCTTCTGCCTTTCCCAAACTTTTTAACGATGACTTTAGACCTAAGCTTGAAACCGGCTTATCTCATTAATGAAATAGTTCCTTAAATATACGCTCCTATAATATATTATTTTCGTTTCAAGCTTTAGACTACTCGTATATGTGTAATGGAAACTATAAAAAAGAAAACTGTAAATTGTCTAGATTCTACTGTAACTCACATGCAAAACAACAACTCTTTAACGCTCAATAAAAATGGCAAAAAGAGGTAAAGATAATAACATAATATATTCATATATTATAATAGTCAAGTTACAAGAGTACTAGTTATGAAATAGTTATACCAAAGTTGAATCCTTCAAGTTATTTTATACACAAGCAATTCCAGACTGAAAATAAATAAATATCAATAATAAATAAATATCAAGGGACAATCATACACAAATCGACCTAGTCCCAAACTAAGCAAAGCTTGTACTATGGGTACTAGGCGACGATATACATAATATATAAATACATATATAGATAACATCCATGACCCAAGAACAAATATTTTGCACAAATATTTGCCCCGGCCGGGATTCGAACCCGGGACCGCCGACTCAGTAGGCAGGTGTCTACCAACCGAGCCAAACGCGTCGTCAAAAAAAATTACTTTTTAAAGTTATGCGTTTTTGACAGGTTATTATCACTATAAAACGGGACATTACCGAAGCCTGCCGCGCTTGAATTCGCCGTTAGAGGCGCTAGTATCGACTGAGGTCATTAGAACTGTCAAATGCACTGAACCTTTTGATATTTATGGACTTTTATCGCCATTTTCCCTAAATTAATTATGTCAGTCGTAGATATTAATATATTTAGATGTGTGTCCTAAAAGTTATGTATGGAATGTATGCCTGCATTGTACAGTTTTGTTCAGTTTTACTGACCTCACTCGACAGTAGAGCCAACAGGTGAGCACAAAAACGACAGCCCTCATTCGGTCGTGCTTTATAATATTGCCAAATAAGATATCTCTCGGGTATCCCTTAAGAGGCTATGAACACGCGCCGAATTTGCCCGAACGAAGGTGGAATAAAAACCGGTCACCATGGTGTCCGCGCAAAGGCTATCTATATAATGTCCAACATGTAGTGATTGTCTTGCATATATTATGGTTTGATACCCCAATGGAGCCTGATGGGAAATGATTTAATTAAACCACACGGCTCCACGAAGCACACTTTGGGAACACGTGTAATATAAAAAAAATGCGTCGTTTCAAAAGGCAAAGGTAACCCCCAATGTGGTGCGTTTTTGCCGCAGCGTGCCTTTTTATTTTTATGGTCCGAATTTATGCCCTTTTTCATATTGTTGTTAAATGCGGGGGCGCAATAAAACAGAGTAATATGAGTCGCGCTGTGGTAAGGATTTTTTGAAACAGTCCCTTAGAAATGTTGGTTATTTTACGAAATGAATTCATTAAAACGAAACTATTTTTTTTTTTTGTAAGTTATAATATTATGTATTTCGATGGATGAAAAGCTCGGAGGTGGCTTTCAACATACAATATATAATGAAAATGTTTTAATTCTCATTAAAGTCATCAAGTGTTAATTAAACACGGCAGGCACAAAATAAATATTTATTTTTTGAATGGAAAATCCCGATCTAAATATCCACGCTATATCCAGTAACGTTCCCAAAATGGCCGTTCACGAAATGATTATTTCGAATAAATAGTCGATTATTACTAACATCACCGAGAGTTAATGCTAAACATCGTCTGATACCGTTATAGTATAGAAAGTCACATAACTTCTCTCAATTAATAACAATTTGACCGTTAATCGGTGCGATAAACATAGTTTAACCCCAAGGGCTAAACATATAACACCAAATTCTAATGTGTCACAACGTGACCTCGCAAAGGGCACTACTCTGCATTATTAATCGGACATTACCACACGGGTCGCAACCTTTATTCTAATTACTGGCCACAACCACATACCCTCTAAAAGCGGTGCAAATATTTATTGTTAAACAGTTGAATTATGCACTTACATTTTAATCTTATTAAAACTTTCGTGAGACATATTTTATTATTTCCGCAAAGTAACGCCTGATTCATTTAATTATATTTTATTATTTTATTAAGAGGGTTGCACTCGCGTGAAATTGCCAGGAACGGCCCGACATGTTTGGAATCGTACGGAGCTCTTCATCCGACTGCTATCCGTACAGCGGCGCGGTAACTTCATCACTCTTCGTAGCATGTTCCTTACAATTTCATGTGAATGTAACCGCTTAATACAATAATGACTTACATTTTGTTCTGACATATGACTGTCACGATGCATACTAAAATTGTCAGCTACTATTGATTCTGACTTTACTCGTTCCAATGCTGGACTGTATCCACCTTCCATTAGGTACTTATCTTACGCTTTAATTCAACATTATGATATGATAAATGCAGATATGCATTATTAGAATTTGGCGGTTCAATCATTGTAACCCTTAATATATAAACGTTACCTTTACTAAATTAACTATATGACTTAGACTGAATTATCTGGCTAATTTTTATGTAACTAGAAAGCTAAAGGTGAGTTACGATACAGAAGTCTCAGTCATCGGTTGCCTGAAAGTATCACTGTGCCCTATCACGAAAGAATAACCTTTACAGTCAAATCAGTTTGATAGGTCATTCTGCCACTTTTAGTTACTGTTATTGTCCGCTGTGTGTTACTAAGTTTTCGCGATAAGGACAGAACCTTACATTCGTTTATTACAAGCCTAGTGACACGCCCCGGCTTCGCACGGGTGCACTGCTGATAAATTATGCATATATTATACCTAAAAAAACTTCTTAAATCACTCTATCTATTAAAACCGCATCAATATCCGTTGCGTAGTTTTAAAGATCTAAGCATACGAACTTTCTAGAATTGCAAATACGTCATAACTCATAAGGTTAGGTTGCAAATGTCTACAAGACGTTAGCAACCAACTCAATTACTCTCTCGCTACTCAAAGACGCTCATTACGTTATAAATCCGAAGTGTAGCGAAGATAATTCGCTGTCGGCCCTACTCAAACAACAGTCCCGCATCTAGTAAACTAATGTAGATGTGGCATCTTAATGTGAATCTTAAGCATAGATCTTCCGAGAGGCAAATATGCGCTCCGTTCGTCCAATTTAGAGTATTTTGTTGGGGCTTATCTATCTAAGTTGGGAAAATAACAATCATAGCAATTATTATAATCATGATTTATTATGCTCTACTTTATAGGTAACATCTTCTTATTCGTGTGCAGGGATATTTTTTTTGCTAAACGTTATTTTACCAATGCGGTGCCAGTTTTATACCTCGGGGAATGCCTTCTTATGAGCGCTTCGAGAGTGCATGTGGTCGGACCCACAAATATGATACAAATAATTATGTAACTTCAGTTGGCCCCACGTTGGGCGCCAATGTAACGAGGCTCGAAATGAAAGGAGCTGTATATATGAAACCTTATGAAAACACACGTCGCACACAGTTTGGCCTCGTTTTGGCGTAGATTTATAATCATGAATCGTTTAAATAATGTTTTTTTTAAAGTGTTTTGCTTATTTATTTTTTTATTAAGATTTTATATTTTATTTCATTTGCTCATTATCTTCTTTTCAGCGCCCTACAGACTATCAGTTTACCCGCAGTGCAGGCAAAGCCTGTCAAACGGCCGTCGGTTTTCGATCGATACTAAACGATTTATGCCGTAAATGGCTTTTGGCTTTAAAACTGTCACTCGGCACACACTATCGGTTTTTGATCGTTTGTTTCAGATTCGCTCGTTCAATTCCGATCAGCTTGCCAAGCCAAGACTGATCCCATGTTATTGTGTTATTTTTTAAATTACCTCTAGACTCTTTATATAATGCTTGCATAGTTTTATCCAGTGCCAACTCTGTAGTTAAAAGATAAAATCAAACAGACAAACAGATTCAGATACCTCGAGTGATAGAAATAGTCAATAATCAAAGGTTTGTTTTTTTTTACTGGTAGTTACGACGTCTCAGGATTGATGTGACTTTTGCATTTCTTACACCCAAGAAAACGGTTAAAATGGACTTCTGAGGGCCTATGATGGTTGCGTTTATCACGTGATAAATAAGTGACGAAGCATCTGTCACTCACTCGCATTTTGTCAAAACGTGACGGATGTTTTGTCACTTATTTATCGCGTGGTAGAAGCAACCATCATAAGCCCGGATTTATGTATAACTATATCGATAGCTTCTTTGCGATGGAGATTTACCGCTATCTAATGTCACCCGAATCCTAAAGCTATTCTATTCACGGGCTGTAGCAAAATCCCGTAGCACTTATATGCCTCTCCGAAAGTTTCAGCAGCCACCGTCATGTACTTCGCAAATTATCTTATCCGAAAACTCGCAGTCCACTTGGTGTAATCACATCCCATATCAGCACTTGGCCGAGGACAGTTTATAGGGTTAACGACACAACTTGTCGGTCGAAAGTTCCATGTTTTTACTCAAAAAGACGTATCTCTATATGTTAGTCGTGGTGCTTGTGCCCTTTTTCGAAACGATGGTCGAGTTTGGAACTACGTTCGAACTTTGCAACTATCTTGGAGGGCCCTCAGTGATCTTCCATAGCTACTTGATGCGTTAGTAATTTTGATATGAATACATTTGGGTAAGTAGCTAAAAGGTTAAGTTTAATTTTAGTGTTCACAAAACACCCAGATTAGTTGCATGAAGATTATATCTATGGATAAAGAGCTCAAGAGCCCTGCAGCCTTCATCATCTCGATAATTTAGTACTGCAGTAAACATTTTGCCTCAGTTGCCAAAAATTGTCGCCTAGTATACAATTACAATTTTGGGTGACAAGAATAGGAAATTTCACGAAAATACTATATGATTCTAAATTACATAAATACTTAGTCCCCAAAAACTATCAATTTCCAAAGTTCCAAAACAGTGAATTTAAATCATCCGTCCGCTGCGCTGTTTACACAATATTAGTACCTAAATCATATAGTCACAGACACACAATAAAACTACCCATAAAGAGATTTTACTCAGTGAGTTAGTATAATATAAAATTACGCAATATAAAAATAATGACTCATTGCTAAACGAAACAAAATAAAGTCTATTCTAAATTTGCATAAGCCCCATTTAGCATCAAAAAAATCTTATTGAATTAATAGGTAATGCGTATAATGAACTGCTCAAGGCAGGTACAAAAAGGGGCTGAAAGAAAAAGGTTTTGATCCTTTTATAAGCTGTGCGGTCACGTCTCGGAAGTGTCAATGTTTACCGTCCATTACATCTTGATCCTTGACGAGCATGACGGATTAGTGCGCTATTTTTTTGTGTTTGTGTTTTATCGTTGTTCTGAACTTGGCTGTTGGTTTATATTTCGTTTGTTTCTCTATTCAATCATACTACGTACAGCACTACAGATGTAACTAGAAAAAAAGTTTATTCATCCGTTGGTACTATTTCATAGATTGATGGACCGGAGGAACTTTTAGATTTATAATAGATAAAATCACCATTAATTGCGTTTAAAACGAGTTTTTTTGCGTGCCGGTGGAATATGAACGAAGATGCGCATATTCCCATAGCATAAAGAAAATCCTACTTCGTTTTATGAAAGGCTGGGATGTCTAATTCCCTCTGTCAATATTTCTACACAATTTACAACCCGAAAATTGTCAGGATCACAGTGTGTAGGTATCTTCTGGATGAACGATATCATAGACATCGTCAGTACTCAGGTATATTTATATTCAGAAACGAAACTTCATTCGTCACCAGTGGAAATAAAACAGCAATTGACTATAGTCTATTTCATAAAATTTTGTACGTGTGACATCTGTCATATCAGTACATTTTATAAACTAAATTCGATTAAATATTCAGAATACAGAAAAATCGAGTTCCAACAATCATCTATTTTAACAATATTTGCAAAAATGAGAATGACGAAAAAAAGTGTGTGTGTCAGCTCCGACGCACGACTGGAGTTTACTCTTCAGGCCAGGCGCGCACAACGATTTTTTTTAGTCGCGCGATAATTTTTGTCGCAGAAATAAGCGTACTTATGGGTTTATGAAAATCGTGGTGCGCGCACTCTCATATAAATAAACCGATATCTTGCATTTCTGCGACAAAATTATCGCGCGACTAAAATCGTGGCGCGCCTGGCCTTAAGAACGATTATAAAATATATAGGTACTCAATACGTTTATTGCACATAATGGTTATACAGGTGGAAGTAAATAGTTTAAGTATCACATTATGTACCCTGTTGGGCGCTGCAAACAAGAACGAGAAGGTAGGCGCTTACATAATATTAATATACGAGTATAATACACAGCAAAACTTATAATAATGTTACATTTTTTTTTACCCATAGGCCTATCTTCTGAATATTCGTTCAAGGAGTAGTACGTTTTCGAAACGAATGATTGTTTAAGTTTGTGAACAAAAACTGCATCTTTTTTTCTTATCATAGTTATGAAATGAAATGAAATGAAATGAAATGAAATGAAATAATTTATTCAGTAAGTAGGCCACAGGGGCACTTTTACAAGTCAAATTGTGAATCTACCGGCATTTCGCAAGAGGAGACCGCTGTTGAGAAGAAAGCCGAAAGAAACTCAACAGTAAGTCATTTTTTCGTAAATAATACTTAAAACAATTACATGATACATTTGAAGTGTTATAACTAATTACACTGGTACACGTAAAGGAGATGTAAGATACTCCAAATCAATGTTAAGTAGGAACATTAAAATAAAATTTTAACGATAAATTTAAAATATTAAATATTAAATATACCCAGAGATGTATAAAGTCTCTGGGTGTCACAACATGCAATAAAATAAAATAACTTAATTATTTAATTCCACAGAGATGTATAAGGTCTCTAGGCGTCAACGTGAATAATTTACAATAGAAAATAATTATTAAACCTAAATTTCTTAGAGATGTATATGGTCTCTAGGCGTCATAACATGCAATAAAAAGATTTAAAATTATTAAATTTCCTCAGAGATGTATAAAGTCTCTGAGTGTCATACTACACTAAGCTGTTTCTTAGAGATGTATACAGTCACTAAGAGTTCAAAAAGTAAAAATCAACATATAATAACTTCAATCGAGTACAGGATGAAGTTTCTCACGTTTACTTAATTTAACACTAGTATGCGGTTGCTACATATTTAATTTGGCCCTTGCTGGCATGAACAGACCGGACCCCACAAACGGCACCCGTTCACGAGTATGACGCATATCTCAGCCATCGCCTCCCTCAACCATATTATAGGGAAGGCTGCGACCCGATCAACGACGCCACCGTAAGCAAAGACCTTTAAGCGAGCATGACATGCTCAAGCTGCCGGGCATACTTGACTAATACTGTTTGCCCGGTGAGAAACAACAAATTGTGCTCTCATGTTACAGACCAGATGATAGTCATTATTATAATTAATGTGTTAATGTCTTCAAATGCATAATTAAAATGTGCTTAACGCGGCACAACCTCTGCTGAAGACGATTGAGTTCATTTTCCTAGAGCGGGAATAATAATTTTTCTCAAAAATTGCATGTAATGTTGCCTTACCATCGCTAGATAGACTACAGTAAGTAAGTGGAACATTCCGAAGACTTTTTAGAAGTGTCCAGTAAACAGCGAGATTTTAAATTTGGAATCAATATTTGTCCAGTAAGTAAGTATGTAATTCCTATTACGTATCAAGGTATTCGAATATCGAAACACGACTTACATCGTCACCGACCTATAAAAAAAACTAAGGATGTCAAGGCGATGAGGTCGTATATAAATGTAAAAAAGATGCATTCCACAAATTGTTTTAATTATAGGTACAGTGCGACAGCAAATTGTAGAAATTAAAAAGTGGCGTCCCTTTTTCATAGATTAAATAGAAAGAGACGACATTGCAGTATACACTTGCAATTTACACTAAGAGCAAATGTAAAATAAAAAGAGGTTAGTACAAACGTAAGCAGTATAAACGTAACTCAAGATGCATATTTAAAAAAAAAAGTAGCGACAAGGTTTAGTGCGGAAGTTTGTTTGTATGCAGCGTTTAGTTCATAATTGTGCTGTGTAAAATGACAATGATATTTCGGAATTCCTTCCTTTTTTGTGTCGTTTAGAAAAAACCTCGGAGTTAAAATTGAAGGTAAGCTTTATGATATGAAAATTAGTTAGAAAATACAACAATGTATAACAATAATTAAATTTTATCTTTAAGACCTACATTTGTAAGACAGTGCAAATAATTAAACGCAGTATTTATAAAAAAAGAAATTAAGGCGGGATTTAAATTAAAAGACAAAAATTACAAATTTGTTTGTGTGATCTATTACAATAATTCAGCATAAATGAGTTTAAACGAGTCTGATTCCGAATAGACGGCACTCCTCCATACTTAAAAGCGGAGGCAGAGTTAGCTTAAATAATTTGCTACCGACTAAATTCAAAGCAGATATAAAAAAATACAAGAGATTCATTAAATGGAAGGAAGAAAATCAAGTTAATAATTGGTCAGATAGAATGTAGGTACCTCCATGCAAGCAAGCATTTTGACGCTCCGCTCGCTTTGCTCGCTCCGCTATCCATGGTCATAAAACAAACCTAACCTAACCTACAGTTTTCGGTTTTTGACCCATGTTCCATTTTAGGGGCATAAGGGTAGCAGTTATAACCTATTTAGTATATCATACTGTTACGCCGGTAGGTTAGGTCAAAAACTTTGAATGTCAATTTCAGTGCTTTAGAGGCGTTTTCAGCAGGCTGAAAAGTCATTTCAGGCCGTTTCAGAAGTTGCTCTATCACATATCTAAAGATCGAAATTTCACCCAAGTTGCCGTCGTTTTCAGGCGCCTGAAACATGTTTTCAGTCCGTTTCAGGGCACCCTCTATCAGATGACGCCATAACCTGAAAACCCGTTTTCAGGCGTTTTCAGGACCCCTTATGGGCCTCTGAAGCACAAATCGTTATATGGCGAAATATCCCGTAGGAGTGACAGAGATAGCACTAGTAGAATGAGATAGCTATACTCGGAACATTCGAGAGGTGTGTGACAGAGATAGGACTACTAGAAAGAGATAGCTATACTCGGAACATTCGAGAAGGGAGTGACAGAGAGTGCACCATTAGAGAGAGACATATATGGCCTCGAATGTTCTCGGCCCTTACGCTGGACCTTACTAGAATATTCGCGATATGTGTGGACAACGCATCGAGAAAGCGGTTCCGCGGGATATATAAGGCGCCGACGGCCGGCGCGAGTTAGTTACATTTGAACTGCGATCGAAGGATAATCGGAGAGAAAGACTCTTGAGTGATTAGTGCGCTTAAGTACAGTTCGTGTGAATTGTAAGTGCGTAATTCTGGTAATAAAGTGTGTGTTTTCATTTGTGGATTCATTTGTGCTTTTCTATCAAATACGAACCCCACGCTCGTAACATTTGGTGTCAGAAGTGGAATAGAAAATGCCGTTAACGCCACGAGAAACAGAGCCGAAGGGAGTTACGACGCGAAGCCAAACCTCTGGATCCGGAGACTCGGCACCTGGAACATCGGAATCTACGGCTCCAGCTGTACAAGGTGCGGACTTCAACGCCATCTTGATCCTTTTGAAAGAACAGTCGCGAAAACTGGAGGAACAGTCTCGAATTTTCCAGAATGAGTTTCGAGAGCACCAGGAGAAACATGAAAGGAAACTGGAAGAACAGTCTCGAATTTTCCAGAACGAATTTCGCGAACAAAAGGAGGAACAAGCGAGAATGCTCCGTGAGGTACACGAGTGCACGACTGAGTGGAAGAAGGAGATCTTCGAGGTGCAGGAAAAACTGACTGACATGGACATAAAACTTGAAAATCGGATCCATAAGGTCAACGAGGAAATGGAGGGCTTCAAAGAAAAGGTGCGAACTGTCAAGGAGGATGTTGAAACTTATAAAAACCGCCTCCAAAAACTAGAGATTAAAGTGGCGAATGGCACGAGCACCTGTATACCCGACGCATCGGTGGCAGGAGGTGGTAGGTTTAAGGTACCACCTTTTGATGGTAGCTCATCATGGACAGCCTACAAGCTACAGTTCGAGTCTGTTTCCCAGGCTAATGGCTGGAGCAAGGAGCAAGCCAGGACAGCACTGACGTTGGCGCTGCGCGACGAGGCCCTTACCATACTCGAAGCTCTGGGAAACGACCGGACGTACGACCGCCTTCTAGAAGCTTTGGAGGCACGTTACGGCGACAGTCACCTGGAGCATGTATACCGAGCTCAGTTGAAGGACAGGGCGCAAGGACGTAACGAGTCCTTACAACAGTGGGCCCTGGAAATAGAAAAGTTGGTCCGGAAGGCATATCAACGTACGTCAGCATCCTTCGTGGACAGTATGCTGGTGCAGGCCTTCATCGATGGGATCCGGGATCTGGAAGTGAGGGCAGCCGTGCGATTGGGACATCATGGCAGCCTAAAGGATGCAGTAGCCCACGCTCTTGTAAGGAGTTAGTTCATAAGTACCTAAGTAATAATGCAACCCTGCTAATTTGTATAACTATGTATAAATTACGTGTTCTTATTAAATAAAGAGTAGTCTATAATCAGCATTCAAGTTGTTTACTTGCTCCTCCAAGTTCCCGCACCACATGGCGACCCTGCCACGTGAGGTGTCGGGTTCGGCCGCCGCCGGGAGTGCGAAAGTGCATTAGGTAATTGGACATTAGCCGACACACTCATACATCGTAATTATAACTTTATTAAATCTGAAAAATGTGCAACTCAAGAGTTGAAAAAGAAAGCGTTATCATAAATCAGAACGCTGCGGGAAAATCTACGAACGACGCGGCCTTCCACGAAATGAAAACCCATTTATCGAGCATCAGTATTGTGATGATAGTCATTTGCTCATTTTTGGCCATTGGAATACTTTACGCTTGCTACAGAATTTATAAGAAGTGCCACGACAAATGGTCAAGGGATTTGATTGTCCGATACAATCTTCGTCGCTCTTTTAATCGAGATCTTCGCGAGACTCATGGACACTGCCATCAATGTGGACCAGCCCGAGGTGTTTCGTATTCAGCTAACAAGGCCAACGAGTGACCCAGCATCAGGACGTGACTGCGATCCAAGAGTGAAAGTGAAGTGCGCGCGTATTCGGTGTTAAAAAGTGAAAGAGTCAATTATGACAAGTGATAAATCGGTATGAAGGTGATTAGTGCATAATTGTAAGTTTTCTTTTATTTCTTAGCAAAGGTTGACCATTACGTTACATTCTTATTTCATATTTTCGTTATAGTAAGACATTTAGAAACGTTAAGATAAATATTCAATTTTGATATGTCAAGCAATTTACAAGAAATATTTGATGATTTAAGAACTATTAAAGAATATTTAGTTAAGCTTAGCTATGATAGAAGGACACCCGAAGTCCTAAATGCAAAGTTAGAGGAAGCATTTTTAATATATTCTGACTATTTAAAAAATTGTGAACAAATAAAGAAGGAAATTGACAATAAACAATTAAAGGGTGAAAGTTTATTGGAAGTTCAGAGTTTTTGTGAGCATATTAAGAGTTTGTATAAGCAAATAGAAGATTTTTGTAACAAAACCTATACAAGTTCAAATACTGCGTCTAAGAAAAAATCTACAATGGGGGACTTCGACTTGAAGATAGCCCTTTCATTAATACCATCCATGACTGACGATGACGTTGCAATTAATAAATTAATAGACTCCATAGAGTACTATGACTCTACCTTAAAAAATGAAGCTAAACAGCAGCTCATAAATTTTGTTTTGAAAAATAGATTAACACAGGTAGCTAAATTAAGATTATGCTCGACCTACACTACTGTTCATAATTTAGTTACGGATATGAAAAAACAGTTGTTGCCTAAGAAATCTGCCACTGCTATTCAAAATACATTGCAGACGCTGAGACAGGGAGAGTCTTCAATCGACGACTTTGGGCAAAAATTGTCGAAAATGTTTGTTGACCTCACGATCGCGCAATCAGACGGTGACTCAAATACATTTAATATATTAAAGGGTCTTAATGAAAAACAAGCGATTAAAAGATTCGCGGACGGATTGCGCAATCGTCGAGTGAGCACAATCATTGCGGCTCGTGATTACAGCTCCTTAAATGATGCTATACAGGGTGCGAAGGACGAGGAGACGACTTCAGGCAATACGTCGAGTGATATATATACCTTTAACCGTCATAAAAACACTTCTTTCAGTAGAGGGTACGTTCGGGGCCGTGGATCTTACAGGGGACCACCACAACCACACTATCCTTCAGGTGCCAGGACGACGCAGTATCCAGGGCATTCGGTAGCAGGAGGAGCATACGGTTATAGGAGCAGAGGAGCCGGCAGAGGAGGCTACCAGTTCCAGAACAATTATCGAGGACAAAACTACCGAGGAAAGCGAGGTAAGTCAAACACTTTTCATAGAAACAATGGATATCGCAATGACCAAATTTTTGTGACTGAAACTGAAAAAAATGTCACGCCTAATCAGTTTTTTCGTGAATAACGAATCTATATTTGCAAGCCATAATACATGTTTAGTTTATTGTAATGTGCAAAATAAAAAACAATTATTGTTATGTGACACGGGAGCCTCAATAAGTTGTTTAAAGTTGCCGACCGCTTTGAAACTAGATATTCCAATTTATAAAGATAAGTTAATTATTAATGGAATCGGTGGAACAAAGCAAGCAATTGGATATGCTTACATTGAATTGACGGAACGTGATCAAGTATTTCGACATAAGTTTTATATTTTTGATGACTTTTATTCAACCGCGTGGGACGGAATAATAGGTAACGATTTTCTTGTAAAATATCAGGCTTTGATAAATTTACGAAGTATGGAATTAACTTTGGTATCGAGTAAGGATGAAACAGTTTGTATACCTTTTCAAAATAGTAGAACTCATTTTACACTTCCCCCAAGGACTGAATCATTACACTTTGTGACCACTAACTTACAGGAAGATTGCGTAGTGTATTCGACAGAATTGCAAGATGGTATATTTTTAGCAAATTCAATTGTTAGACCTTTTAACGGAAAATTACCTATAAAAATATTAAATACAACTGAAAAAGAGATTAAATTGAATGACTTACAGCTAGCTATACACAAAGCGAGTGATTATGATATTTGTTGTTTTGATAATTGTGATTCAAAAAATGTGTTTCGTGTAAAGGCTTTATTTTCACAGTTAAATTTAGAAAACCTCAACAAAGAAGAAAAGATCTCTATAGAAAATTTATGTGCGAAATATTCCGATATATTTTATTTACCCGGTGACAAATTAACAACGACAGATATTTACAATCATTCAATAACATTAAATGATAAAACCACCCCAATTTATACGAAGCCCTATAGGTTACCACACGCTCAGAAAAATTTAATAAATACTCAGTTAGAAAGTATGCTAAAAGAAGGTATAATAGAGAAATGTTCAAGTGAATGGTCTAGCCCACTTCTAATAGTTCCCAAAAAAGTAGACAGAAATGGCGAGAAGAAATGGCGAATAGTTATAGATTACCGAAAATTAAATAATTGCATCCAAGATGATAAATTTCCACTCCCTAACATCACCGAAATTATTGATGCCTTATCAGGTTGCATCTATTTCACACATTTAGATTTGGCAAACGGATATTATCAGTGTAACCTAGATGTAAACAGTCGAAATTATACCGCTTTCGCGTCGGGACAGTATCGCATGACGCGTATGCCACAAGGTTTAAAAACTAGTCCAAATTCTTTTTCTAGGATGATGAATTTAGCTATGTCTGGCTTAACATACGATAAGTGTCTAATTTATTTGGATGATTTAATTGTTTTCGGGAAAAACCTAGATAATCACAACTTAAATTTAATGAATGTTTTTAAAAGATTACGTAAAGTCAACCTTAAGTTGAATCCAAATAAATGCGAATTCTTAAAGAAAGAAATACTATATCTAGGGCACGTAGTATCTTCCAACGGCGTGTTACCCGACCCAGAGAAAATAAGTGCAATTAAAAATTATCCAACACCTACTGATTCTGACCAAGTAAAAAGATTTGTTGCATTTGCTAACTATTATCGTAAATTTATTCGAAATTTTGCAGAAATTGCTTTGCCATTAAACCACTTATCACGTAAAAATGTAACATTTAATTGGGACATTAATTGTCAGAAATCTTTTGAAAAGTTAAAAGAAGCTATAACTTCGGCACCCGTATTGCAATACCCAGATTTATCAGAGAAAAATACGTTTATACTGCAAACAGATGCGTCAGCATACGCACTAGGAAGTATTTTAAGTAATTCTGACAATAGGCCAGTAGCATTTGCCAGTAGAACATTAAATAAAGCCGAAAAACACTACCCGACTGTGGATAAGGAGTTACTCGGAATTGTATGGAGTATAAGACATTTTAGACCTTATTTATATGGTCGTAAGTTCATAATTAGGACGGATCATCGCCCATTAGTATATTTATTTGGCATGCGAGATCCATCAAGCCGACTGCTAAAGTTCAGGCTGGCGTTAGAGGAGTACGATTTCAAAGTGGAATATGTGAAAGGATCGGATAACGCACCGGCTGATGCATTGTCGCGTATTTGTTTGAATAGCGATGATTTAAAAGAAATGAATGAAAGTGTGAATGTAATGACGAGGTCACAGTTTAGGAAGGCTTCCGCTACTTCTAGGCAGACTATTGATTCTACAGATGATCGGTCTGATCACCCGAAAATCGTGGAAACACATAGTAAACCTCAGGAGTCAGTAGAATTACAATTTTTGTCACGCCAAGAATTGTTTAGGAAACGGAATCAAATACAAGTATGTGTTGAAAATAAAATATTTCTCTATGATTCACTGAAGAAAATATTGTTTATAAAATTCCTAGATTCTTCATCGCAACTATCGCCAGGCGAATTTGTGAAAGAACTAGATAATTTTTGTAGAAAAATAAACGTTAACGTACTATACATAAAGAAAAATAATAATAACTACATTTTCATTGAGAAATTATTGCATGAATTTAAAAAGCCAGAGTGCGGTTCGAACTTAAGAATATGTATTTTAAAAGATTTAATAACGAGAATAGATGACAATCATCAAAGGAAGGTAATTTTGAATGACTTCCATCTTTTGCCCTCTAGTGGCCACGCGGGCATGAGACGGATGTATAATAATGTTAAAAAGTATTATTTTTGGCCCAATATGGAAGAAGATATAAGGAACTTCGTAAGAAATTGTGATAAATGTCAAAAACATAAGTATTCTATCCCGGTAAAAGAACCGATGGTTATCACAACCACCGCTACGTATGCTTTTGAAAAAGTTTTCTTAGATTTGATCGGTCCAGTCGAAGTCGATGATAATAATTATTCCTATATGCTGACCGTACAGTGTGAATTAACTAAATATATTGAAGCATATCCATTGATTTCAAAGAAAAGTGAGGAAGTTGCTAGAGTATTTGTCAACAATTTCATACTTAGATATGGCGTTCCAAAACGAATAGCGACCGACAGAGGAACGGAGTTCCTGTCAACAACTTTCACAGAGGTAAGTAAACTACTAAATATAGACCAACTTAACTCTACAGCCTACCACCACGAGAGCATAGGTGCGCTGGAAAATACACACAAGCATTTGGCTGCTTTCTTACGCATACAATCAGAAAAGCATCCACAAACATGGAGTATGTGGCTGCCTTTTTGGAGTTTTTCTTTTAATACATCAGTTCACACGGAAACTAAATACACCCCATTTGAACTTGTATATGGTAGAAAATGCTCACTACCAAGTAACTTGACAGGTGACCTTGTAGAACCTTTGTATAATCACGAAAGTTACCCTAAAGAGCTAAAATACAGACTCCAGGTATCTCAAAAAGAGGCGAGAGATAACTTGTTAAAGTCAAAAATTAAAAGGAAAGAAAAATATGATTGTAATAAGAAACCTATCATGTATAAGCCCGACGATTTAATTTTATTAAAAAATGAAGTAGGTAGTAAATTAGATAGCATATACTTGGGCCCATATAAAGTATTGAAAGATCTTTCACCTAATGTAGAGATAGAAATTAATGGTAAGCCAATGATAGTTCATAAAAATAGAACTAAGTTTTATTTTACACCAATGAAAAAAAAAAAAAGAAGAATTATATTTTCTTTTTTTTTTCTCTTTTCCGTGGGAGATGTAAGGAGTTAGTTCATAAGTACCTAAGTAATAATGCAACCCTGCTAATTTGTATAACTATGTATAAATTACGTGTTCTTATTAAATAAAGAGTAGTCTATAATCAGCATTCAAGTTGTTTACTTGCTCCTCCAAGTTCCCGCACCACACTCTCGAGGTGGAAGCTGTACGACAGGATTCATCCAGGCCTTTCAGGGTGCGAGAAGTGTTGACTACGAAGCCAGTAGATTCCCGCCGCGAATTTGGGCCACGTTGCTACCATTGTGGAGAACGTGGTCACCTGCAGTCAGGCTGTCCGAAAAGGACTAGGAGGGACAGAGACCCCGCTCCAATGGTGAGGACAATAGGCTCTGTGGAGTCAGAGCCCCAACAGGGAAACGAATAAAAGCCAGGACTATGGGACGAGTGCTGGCTGGTGGTCGAAATGTCCCAATTATGATCTCACAGGCAAACGACGGGAATAGTCTGGTTGTCAAAGGAGAAATTTGTGGAATAGCATGTCTCCTGACCATAGACACCGGAGCTTCTCGGACTGTGATCAGCTCTCGGCTACTGAGACACCTGCCCAGAGATCATCTAGTCCGACCTAGGCATCTCCAGCTGCAGACTGCTACCGGCCAGTACATTTCCGTCCAAGGAGAGCGAGAGGTAGCTGTAAAAATAGGTGAAAAAGAATACTGGCATAAAGTGATCGTTGCTAACATCGTGGACGACTGCATTGTTGGATTGGATTTTATGAGGAGATATGACTGTAAAATCGACTTGAAGGTTGGAGTTCTAAAGTTTGGAGTTGATGAGATTCCAATACAAGGTGGAGTAAATGGAAATGTCTACTGTAGCAGGAGAACCATTCTTCAACCAAGGTCGCAGGGTTTAGTTCCAGTGATATTGCCGAACTCCACAAGGCCGCAATCTCACCGCTGTGTAGTGGTGGAGAGGTTGGATGCTGATAAGCCGTGGATAACAGCCCGTACAATGGTAACCACAGCGTCTACAGCATTTGTAAGGATCCTTAATCCAAGCGACACAGAATGCGTCCTCAATAAAGGAACGCTGGTCGGATCATGCGAAGAAATTTCCTGGTTACGAAGCTGTCGGGAATCTGAGGTAAGCGTAAAACCTGGGCATGTTAAGCCTTCAGTAGATGTTGAAAAGTTACTGAACGAATCCATGAAGGGCCTTACCAAGGAGGAATTCCTTAAGGCGCGTAGCTTACTGCTGCGATATCGCAATGTCTTTTCTACGCATGATGACGATATTGGAAGAACTGGAGTGGTTCAGCATGAGATTGACACTGGGGAAAATATGCCTATCCGACAGCGGCCTCGGAGAGTTCCAGTAGCTCGGGAGAAGGAGGTTGAGGGCATGATCGAGGAAATGCAAAGAAGCGGCGTTATTGAACCTTCAACAAGCCCGTGGTGTTCTCCCGTAGTTTTGGTTAAGAAGAAGGACGGCACCATGAGATTCTGTATTGACTACCGTCGACTTAATGATGTAACCAAGAAGGACAGTTATCCACTTCCACGAATCGACGACACTTTAGACACATTGAACGGAATGAAATGGTTTTCAACGTTGGATCTGAAAAGTGGCTATTGGCAAGTCGAAATCAAGGACAAGGATAAGGAGAAAACGGCCTTCTCTACTGGCAAGGGACTCTGGCAGTTCAATGTTATGCCATTTGGACTGTGTAATGCACCAGCCACTTTTGAGAGATTAATGGAACAAATATTAGCTGGACTTCTAGGAGAAACTTGCTTGGTCTATTTGGATGACATCATTATCGTTGGTAGAGACTTCAACGACCACTTGAATAAATTGGAGCAGGTGCTAGGCAAACTACGAGGGGCAAATCTGAAACTCAGTCCAAAGAAATGCTCGTTTTTCAAACGTAAAGTGAATTACTTGGGACTCGTGATTTCGAAGGACGGCATTCAAACAGATCCTGAGAAGATCAGCGCCGTGAAGGATTGGCCGACGCCAAGAGACAAGACTGCAGTACGCGCATTTTTGGGGCTCTGCTCATACTACAGACGATTTGTGAAGAACTTCTCGGATATAGCAAAGCCTTTGCATCAACTAACGGAAGAAAAACGAACATTTGACTGGAACGAACAATGTGAGTCAAGTTTTAACGAGCTTAAAGGAAGACTTTGTGAAACGCCAATATTGGGGTATCCAGACCCGGAAGTGGATCTCATTGTGGATACAGATGCTAGTAACACTGGAATTGGAGGTGTTTTGTCGCAAAAGAAAGGAGATAACGAAGTTGTGATTGCATATTTCAGTAAGTCATTGTCGAAACCAGAGAGGAATTACTGTGTAACTCGGAGGGAATTGCTAGCAGTTGTCAAGACGTTACAGCATTTCAGCAAATACCTGCTGGGAAGAAAGTTTCGTATCAGAACTGACCATGCTGCTTTAAAGTGGTTGCTAGAATTTAAAAACCCCGAGGGACAAGTGGCGAGATGGATTGAACAACTGCAGGAGTATGATTTCATCATCGAACACCGTAGTGGGAAATCACATGGAAATGCTGACGCCCTATCACGTAGACCTTGTGCGGACGACTGTAAACATTGCTCAAGACAAGAAGAAAAGGAATGTGTTCGAATGATAAGAACTGATACAGTTAGCGACGAGTGGAATGATGAAATCATGCAGCAAGCGCAACAAGAGGACCCTGACGTGAGACCCATTTTTGATTGGATTAATGCTGGCACACCTAAACCAAGATGGTGTGATGTAGCTCCGATGAGTGCGGTAACAAAAAGCTACTGGGCACAATGGGATAGCTTGGTTATGCATAATGGCGTTCTATGTCGAAAATGGGAATCAACAAATGGGAAGGATGCTCACCTGCAAGTCGTTGTCCCAAAGAAAAGGGTGAAAGATGTTTTGAGAAGCTTTCACGATGGAATATCCGGTGGACACCTTGGAGTAAAAAGGACACTAATGAAAATTCGGCAACGCTTTTATTGGATTCACTGCCGAGAAGATGTTGAAAATTGGTGTAAACGATGCACTAACTGTGCATCAGTCAAGGGGCCGCATACCCGTAGCCGAGGGGCACTCAAGTTGTATAACGTTGGAGCCCCTTGGGAAAGGGTTGCATTAGACGTCGCAGGACCATTCCCAGCATCTGACTCCGGAAACAAGTACATTCTTGTCGTGATGGATTACTTCACGAAGTGGCCTGAAGTATTTGCCATTCCAAATCAAGAAGCGGTAACCATAGCGGAAAAGTTAGTGAACGAAGTGTTTTGTCGCTTTGGAGTGCCTCTCGAAATCCACAGTGATCAAGGTAGAAACTTCGAATCTGCGGTCTTTCAGGAGACATGTCGCATAGTGGGAATTCACAAGACAAGGACTACGGCGTATCATCCACAGTCGGATGGAATGGTCGAGAGATTTAACCAGACACTGGAGAGACATCTAGCCAAGGTCGTTGAAAGCCACCAAAAAGATTGGGATCGGCATATCCCCCTCTTCCTGTTGTCTTATAGGTCGGCAACTCATGAAAGTACGGCGGTTACTCCATCGTATGCGAACTTTGGAAGAGAACTCCGTTTGCCTGCAGATCTCCTGACTGGACGTCCGCCTGATACACCGAGATCTATCACAGAATATGCGAGTGATTTGAGGGATCGGATTGATGATGTTCACAGCCTGGTACGTGAACACGGGCTCCACGCTAGCATAAAGATGAAAACCCGATATGACCGGAAGTCTTATCAAGTGGGTTTTGAGGAAGGTTCGTTGGTGTGGCTACACAACCCTATGCGACGAGTGGGAAAGTCCCCGAAACTGTCTCCGAATTGGGAGGGGCCTTACAAGGTAGTCACTAAAATAAACGACGTCACGTATCGAATCCAGCGGAATCCTCGTAGTCCGAGCAAGATTGTTCATGTTGACCGGCTGGCCAGATACCACGGAAATAATGATGCTCGGGACGAGCATGTCTTAGGAGGGGGCAGTGTTACGCCGGTAGGTTAGGTCAAAAACTTTGAATGTCAATTTCAGTGCTTTAGAGGCGTTTTCAGCAGGCTGAAAAGTCATTTCAGGCCGTTTCAGAAGTTGCTCTATCACATATCTAAAGATCGAAATTTCACCCAAGTTGCCGTCGTTTTCAGGCGCCTGAAACATGTTTTCAGTCCGTTTCAGGGCACCCTCTATCAGATGACGCCATAACCTGAAAACCCGTTTTCAGGCGTATTCAGGACCCCTTATGGGCCTCTGAAGCACAAATCGTTATATGGCGAAATATCCCGTAGGAGTGACAGAGATAGCACTAGTAGAATGAGATAGCTATACTCGGAACATTCGAGAGGTGTGTGACAGAGATAGGACTACTAGAAAGAGATAGCTATACTCGGAACATTCGAGAAGGGAGTGACAGAGAGTGCACCATTAGAGAGAGACATATATGGCCTCGAATGTTCTCGGCCCTTACGCTGGACCTTACTAGAATATTCGCGATATGTGTGGACAACGCATCGAGAAAGCGGTTCCGCGGGATATATAAGGCGCCGACGGCCGGCGCGAGTTAGTTACATTTGAACTGCGATCGAAGGATAATCGGAGAGAAAGACTCTTGAGTGATTAGTGCGCTTAAGTACAGTTCGTGTGAATTGTAAGTGCGTAATTCTGGTAATAAAGTGTGTGTTTTCATTTGTGGATTCATTTGTGCTTTTCTATCAAATACGAACCCCACGCTCGTAACAATACGCTACTATTATATTTTCTAATCATTATACGAAAAGAAAGTATATACTATGATCGATATACGTTATGTATGTTATATCAACTAAATTTAGATTATTTGAGTGTTATATAAAAAATCATTCTACAACATGAGTCTTATGCTAATTGACCGTTATTCCTAATAAAAATATTGATTTTGATGTTATAGCAAAAGTTTATTATATCTTGTGAACGTTATTAATATGAAATTATATATTATGTTGTTATATCTCATGGGACGCACCCCTAAAACTTGGAACTTTTACACCCCAACCCCTTAAACTAGGGGATGGAAGTTTGTATGAAACTTCCGCAAATGTTGATACTAGAGGTCTGAAAATTGAAACCTATAGGGACTCATTGTTATAAATCAAATACATATTGTAGGACTTTTAAAAAATCACCCCCACCCTTTAAATAAGGGGATGGAAGTTTGTATGGGTTTCCCATAATAGGGGATAAAAGTGTATTATATATGGGGCTAGAATTAAGTATTTCTTAAATACACAATTTTCTACTTCAGTTGTCGCTCAAGAAACCCTACAGCCCAAAAAAATTAGAAAAACTAAAGCACCTTACAAAAAGAAATGAGATCCCACCAAAAACATTTCATGTAAAATTGACGGCCAAGAGTCACATTCTCATAACGCTTTCGCTGTAAAAAAAGTTATCAGATCCCAGGAAAAGCCAAGCCCCTAAGCCCCGACTTTACTAACCCCACCACCTTGGTTTAAAAAGTATGGCATCAACTGGCTTCAAGCCCCTAAACCCGGAGTTTACAAACCCTACACCTTTGTTTCAAAAGTATGGCTTGGCCGTTTCATAGACTACCGTAAATAAGTCTAGCTGACTGTCCGGCCCATATCGTAAGGAATTAAGTTTATAAGTATATATTATCAAAGACATAAACTTAGTTTCTTGATACCATATGGGCCAGACGGTCCGTTGGACTTATTTACAGTACTCTATGAAACGGCCGAGCCATACTTTTGAAACAAAGGTGTAGGGTTAGTAAACTCCGGGTTTAGGGGCTTGAAGCCAGTTGATGCCATACTTTTTAAACCAAGGTGGTGGGGTTAGTAAAGTCGGGGCTTAGGGGCTTGGCTTTTCCTGGGATCTGATAACTTTTTTACAGCGAAAGCGTTATGAGAATGTGAGTCTTGGCCGTCAATTTTACATGAAATGTTTTTGGTGGGATCCTTAGTTCATGCAGGCATCCGAAATGTCAAATTGTATAGTTTGTTTATGTGAACATAATGGTAGTTTAAAAAGTCGTATCTCAGTATACGATCGGGGTAAAAATACGACTTCTTAATTTAGCAGGTTATGCGTTAAGCGTTATAGACTAAGATCCCGATATAAAACGACCTTCACCGAGATGTTTATTTGATGAAATGTATTTTATATTTAGTTTAATATGTCAATAAATATATTGCATATGGGTTGCCTAACAATTTTTAGTCCAGGGTATGTTTAGTAAAAAAATAATTAGTAAAAAATGAAGTCGTATTTTTACCCCGATCGTATACTGAGATACGACTTTTTAAATTAGCACGGCAGATACGTTCGATTTTATACCCCATATTTTTCATACCCCGGGCTTATATATATGAAAATCGATTCTTAAGGAGTAAACTCCAAAAAAAACGCTTTACAAACCCATGTACCTACTGAGATGATGACAGATGTCACACGGACACGGAGTGTGTGATATGTGAAATAGACTATACTACATAAAACTTATAACCCCTGATTTCCCTTGATTGCTGCCACTGGTGACATTCACTTACGGCCAATCAGGCTTAAATTATTTGACAATCGCATGCAAGGATTAATTGACGGCTGCCATACAACGGCCCCGCAAACATTATTAAATTGGCAATTAACCGGTTCTTTTGATCGGTTGGGTGGGCGGGGGGATTAACGTGAGGGGATGATTCGTTTGTCTATTTGATATCGGTACCCTTACCATGAGTTGACGTGACCGTGCTCGCTAGCGACAGCGTAAACGATTTGTACAGCGCCTCTAGCGGATACTTTGTAGAACTACAGTTCTCCATACAAATCGTTTACGGAGTCGCTTGCGAGTACTGTCACTGTACTCATGGTAAGGGTACGGAAATCATAATCCTCGATTGGAAAATTAAGGGCATATTTTGATGATTGAGCATTGGAAGCATGAGAAAGAAAGAAAGAAAGAAAGAAAAAGTAAAACATTTATTCGGGGACAAAACATGAGCATACGGCAACACATTTTAATGGCAGCTATTTAATCTTACAAGATTTTCTCAGTTTATTTATTTATTGATTTTTCATTGCACAGAAGGAAAATACAATCGTACAGAGGACTTATTCACATTCATTAACTGTAAATAATTTTGATTTCACTGTAGGTAAGTATTTTTTTCACTTAACTGGACTATGCGCAATGGTTGTTACATACATAAAAACTACGATTATAATTAAAAAAATATTATTGCACATTAATGTAGCAATAATTTCTACGCAAAATGATGTCGTTATTATGTACCATGTTTTATAACAAGTCATTAAAGGTAGGGAAAATAGGTTAACGTAAAATCATACAATTTGTCATCGCTGACAGCCAAATTATACATAATTGTTTTAATAATTCTATATAATACATATACCCTTTTTTTGTTCACCAGTTGCATCAGCCAGACCATTTCCAGCAGATCAACTATGAAGTGTACCGTTTTGCTTTTACTCGTTCTAAAAGTTATGAAAACCTTACAGTTGCTGAGAAACTTCTTGACCCAAAATGGCGGATCTGCGCATGCATATTTGTACGTAAATCGGCTACTGCGCAGTCAAGGTTAGGCTCAAGAAGTTTCTCGGCAACTGTATATGCCTTTGGAATGGACGCAAGTACTTCAGAAATCACCCAAAATGGTACCACGGCTGGAGAATTAAATAGTGAAGCTCAGGCTGTGACTGATGTTTATACCGCGTGAGGAACCAGGGTTTAACCAGGGACTAATTGGGCAGCCAGGAGATACAGAGTTTAGCCAGGGACTGATTGGGCAGTCAGGAGATACGTATCAACTAAACAGTGCAGTGTTCGCCGTTGGGTGCCCAACGGGCTATAAGAGGGCGCTGGATAACAGCTGCCAACGAATCTTTTAGAATTGTCATATGAGTGCATATTGATGCATCATCAAGATCAGGAAGCCATAAATAGTTCATGATAAGTCAGTTGTTTCAATTTAAATGTACATTTTTTACCCACAATGCACGCAATTGCACTACATTTCTAGATATTATGTAATGATTTCCTCTTCATTGGGTCCGATGGATGACTCAAGTAGTAGGGCTCGTAGGACTCCTACGACGATGGACGCGGATATGAATCTCAAAACCCAGTTTGTTGGCAAATATCCGGTCACAGCGCGCGCAGTGGAGCTCACCACAGTCATTGTAAGTGTAAGCATAAGATGGCTTCGGGCGCGCCTTGCGCTTTTGACGTTTAATATCCAGCGCGGAGACGTGCTTCTTCCAACTCCTTTTTAGATAATAATACTAAGTATGTTTTCAATCGAATGAAGGTGTCTTCAAACGTGTTAGACACTGGTGGGTGGCATGATGAGGGGAAGAAGTCCCGTATATCATTACCTTTTGTGACTATCGGACATGCCACGATTTCGGCGGCAAGCGGCGTGGCGAGCGGTTGAGCGAGAGATCCGAGCGCGGCGGCTATACGAGTGAACGAGATGCACTTACCGCTAACCGCTGCCGCTGCTGCGCAAGTCGTGGCCGGTTCTTAAGAACGACATTTTCATCATTAATTTGGTTTGCTCTTCCAGTCCCTTAAATAATTATTAAGTACCTGAAATGAGAAAATATTCAACTTTTTTTGGCACAGGTTTACCTTGTATGTAAGATCCAAAATTTCAGCTTTTTTGATTGTTAAAACCAAAACTTAACATAAAAGTAATTTAAGCAAGTAAGTAAAGGTAAGCAACACGACATGTGCTAATAATGTATATCCGTGATGCATGTGCCCTAAGTAACAGCAATTACGTAAAAGCCCATTTAACCTAACCAAACAAATGCAAACTCGGCCAAATCCGCAGTAATCTGTAGCGCGGCAAATTGATGAGCGAGTGTAGCCCACAAATCCCAGCTACCTTCAAAACCGAGTCAAACTTCAACAAACATCTCAAAATCAGACCTAAGTTGCTAACAGTAGAGTTGATTCACGAGGACATGGCTGGCTAGGATTGGAGGTTGGGAAAGTAACTAGATGGAATGTTAGCGCATTAGAACACGTCATACTTCGAGTCTCAGAGGAATGGGCTAGGCGGGTGTGAATGTCGAAATGTTGTAGAAACTTTTGTGATTTGATATTTCTTGACAAGTTTACTAATTTGATTGAAGATGTATTTCATAATTCAAAGTCGCTCAGCGAGCCATGGAAAGAGCTATGCTTGGTGTGTCTCTTAGGGATCAGATCCGAAACGAAGTAATTCGACAGAGAACCAAAGTTACCGATATAGCACAGCGGATAAGCAAGCTGAAGTGGCAGTGGGCTGGTCATATCTGCCGTAGAGCCGATGACCACTGGGGCAAACAAGTCCTGGAGTGGAGGCCACGAATCGGTAAACGTAGTGTAGGGCGCCCTGTAACAAGGTGGAGCGACGACATTCGTAGGACGGCGGGTAGTAACTGGAGGACGAGAGCTGAAAATCGAGCTAAATGGCGTGCCATGGGAGAGGCCTATATCCAGCCACTGCTGTCCACTGACTGAAACAAGCTGATGATGATGATGATGATGATGATGTATTTCATAATAATGAATATTAAACGCTGATGTAATTCACCTAAACTTATGGACATAGAACAAATTTACAATACAATACAATACAATACAATACAAGTACTCTTCAAGTATGTTTTGTGAGGTGTGCAATAAAACACCTCACAAAATTTGTAATAGAACTCTGAGAACATTAAGGAATGAGATGTGGTGTAAAAGGCAACCAACAGAATCCGATGAAAAATCCGTCCTTTACAAATAAGACTTTCGATAATCATGATATTATTCAGTCATGAAGCACCAACCACAAGGAGATAGAGCGGTAGATGGCGCTATGATGCCTCCCTAAAACATGATGGAAAAGTTCAATGACTCGGGCTTCGCTTCGATAGCCTAAAGTCTGGGTCAAGGCGCCCGTGTTGGTCTAGGGTTTTTTTTTCGTTATAGAAATAAAATACACAGAGAGAATTCGTTCGCAACACTCAAAGCCGGTTAAGCCCAGATAATTTCTGGCAGCGAACCAACTTTACTGCCCTTGTCTACACATTACAGTATTACAACTTATACCCTCTGATTTGTTAACTGTTGCTTTCTCGTGTTGCGTCGTTTTTTGTCACACACAATATTTAGCAAGTGTTAAAAAAATAAGGAAGTATGTTTATTGGTTTAACAACATAATCTTCACGATTCCATCATCAGATCCTTCATAATAATGGGATCAACTAGGAAACTATACCGCTTCAAACAAAAAAAAATATGTTCCAAATCGGTCCAGTCGTCCTCGAGTAATCGAGGAACGTGAAAAACACTTATAGTTGAAATAATACAAGCTGGGCTAATCCACTTAAGAACTGAATACCATTGAACAAACCACAACTGGTAAACCGCAAATTAAGATAACGAGCTCGTAGTAAAAGCAGATTGTAACCACCTTGGAAGGTTAATATAGATTATCGACTCTATTTTCTTGGACATTAGACTACAAAATGCACTAACAGAATAATGGTGATCATAACGTTTTGGAATTTTACAACCGTCTGACCCTCCTCAAGAACGTATTCTCTTGAAAAAGGACTATGATCTCTCGTCAACAAACATTTTAAACCTATTCAACAAGGAATAAGGCTGAAAATTCAATATCCACGCAATGTAGTTCTAACCTTTTTTTGTAAGTAACTGGGGGGGTATTCGACCAATTTTAGAGATATAATGGAGATCTCTCCTTTTCATCGCCATCCGTCACTTTTGACGTGTGCCTACTTGACAAGTGGCGATATCCCTAGAACATCGCAACTTCGTCAATTCGCACGCGCAAAATTTTCGCTTCCTTTGTATGTGACGGCATAAATAACAGGCGCATACTTTAAATTGACCGCGTAGTACGTGAAATTAGTCCGTTACGTTTCGTTCAAAACAGAAATTTATATTCATGAATAACATTTTTGACAATCATTATCGCCTTCGTATTTCCAAAATTGAGATGAGATATGTCACTTTTAAGCTCATCGCATTTAAATGACAGTTCAGTGGCGATATAACTGTTATCTAATGGAGATTTGACGTTTGGCGATGTCTCAAACGGCATTCTCGAATTGGGCCCCTGGTTGGCGCCAGGTTCGCGTTTATGAGAACAAAAGCAGATAGGATTGTATTAGACACAATGCTATTGTGAATGCAGGTAAGTGGATTAGCTCAGCTTGTATTACTTCAACTATACCGATGAATTGAGATCCCTCTTTAACTCTTCTGTCCCGGTGACAGATGCGTGGCTGTCATATCGTAGTGTGATGGATTCCCTGTGGATCGTTTGTAAAATTTAGGGTTAAACCCGTGTCACGCACCTGGGACAAAGATTAACGATTTGCGCAAATTAATATGCGTGCAGTACCTTTAAAAGCGATTAGTAGCTTAGGTAGAGATCATAAACCCTGGACAAAGAGTGTGAAATGGGAATATTGGTAGAGCATTTCTCAAAGAGTTTGTACAAAATGAAGACTTCAATTAAACTCCAGTATAATTAGGGTTCCGTACCCAAAGGGTAAAAGCGGGACCCTATTACTGAGACTTCGCCGTCCGTCACCTGTCACCAGGCTGTATCTCATTCACAGATGATGTATTTCTATTGCCGCTATAACAACAAATACTAAAAATAAAATAAAATAAATATTTAAGACGCAGATGATGAATTTCTATTGCCGCTATAACAACAAATACTAAAAATAAAATAAAATAAATATTTAAGGGGGGCTCCCATACAACAAATTTGTTATAGATTATGGTACGGAACCCTTCATGCGCGAGTCGGACTCGCACTTGCCCAAATATTTTTTCTATTTCGTTACCAATTAATTATTTTAATAATTTTACATCAATGTTAATTAAGGTTAATTAAGATTGATAATTAAGGTTACGTGTATCTAATCTGAAACCATTATATTGGAAATCACAAAGAAAATTGGTAACAGAATAGGAAGAATACTTAAACATTAATTGACGTCTTAATCGTATATTATCTACCTACTCGGTATTTACTCCGTTTTCCGTACAAAACATGAAAGCACGAAATAAACTGTACTGAGTGACAAACTTAACTATGTCACTGGAAAACTATTGTCCCCATACATGGACATAGATAGCGATTAGTTTACCAATTGCGAAATAAAATTAAT
Source organism: Apotomis turbidana (assembly GCA_905147355.2). Taxonomy (NCBI): domain Eukaryota; kingdom Metazoa; phylum Arthropoda; class Insecta; order Lepidoptera; family Tortricidae; genus Apotomis; species Apotomis turbidana. The sequence continues at coordinate 17,155,195 of LR990292.1, read as the reverse complement.
TGTACAAAAAGTCGTCACTTTGTGATGTAACTACAAATTTACGGTTTTCGGATGATTTCCTTCACCTATGCTAAGTACATGGCATTGTTTCTTAACAAATTAAGGAAATCCCCTATAGTTTTGATTCAAGCATGATTACTTTCCAGTTGATTGGGGATTTCCATATCTTAGTCAAGAGTCGAGTTGAACCGTGCGCCTAGATCGACAAATATCTATCTATACTAGATATCCTAAGAAACATTCAAGTTATTTTTATTTTATTTTATTTAATTTGACTTTTATATTCTGACATTGCTTGGAACTGGCCGTAATATGATACATTCATATCAAAAATCCGACACCTGGTTAGGATCACGGGCAAAAATTGGATGAGGGCGGCGCGAGACCGAACGTTGTGGAGAACTTTGGGGAAGGCCTTTGTCCGGCAGTGAACGTCTATCGGCTTGATTTTTTTCCCTATGTATTGCTGCAAGATGTTGTTGCGTTAATAATACTTTAGTTGAAACGTTGAATACTAGTCTGAATGGCACATAAAAACGAAATACAACATAAAATAGTGCTATAAACTTGAGTCGCCTAAAGTGTACTTAAGTAGCAATTACGTCAGTAAAAACTTTCCCTCACAAAAAAGATCAGATAAAGATGAAAGAACCTGAAGAATCTTCACCGAAGAGCGTAGTAAAAACTTCAAAATTATGCACTCGAAAGTTCTAAACTGCAGAATGTTCTAGCATTGAATTCAAATAAAACTCCAACTGTATCGAACTTGCAGCAATAACGCAAATTACCCGAAGTTATACAACTAAACCAACCTTCAGAATACCCAGAATAACTCTTACTAACGATGCGTAGAATCCAAAGTGCTGCGATGCTTCAATTTATGGACGGCAATTAAATTGTCTTTCAAATGAATCTTTTGATAAGAGAAATATGAAGTCTACTCCTTTCAAAATAAGGATGGTTGGAATCCCAGGGTTAGGTTATACAGGGGACAAGTGCAGGGCAAAGTTGGGTAAAGTTTCACGAGACAGACGGCAGGGATCGAGTTGTACGCGATTAACTCGATTCTTCGATTAAACTTAATTTATAGCCATTTCAAGTTAGAATTTTAAAACGTTATTTTATGCAAATGGGTACGTTGAGTTGACGTTAGATAAAGCATTTAGTTCACTGTGAGTAATTGGATAAAACTTTGCACAAAGAGAAGTTTTTGAAAAACAATGGTAATTAAAGTTTCATCTACCTAATGCTTTAAATTCTGTCTAAAAGAAGGTTATCTATCAGATAACGTTTATATTCAGAAAGAGTAGCTATTATTTGGGTTCAAATATAATGCAATTTTTTTTTATTAACACAAAAACTGACGTCAACAATACCTATACAATGTCTATTCAACTGGTGGTCTTATCGCCACAATAAATTAGCAATTCTTCCAGAGAATCTTTGAGCAACGCTATTGATTTAGAAATAGATCAATCCATGAGTAGGTCTGTCGATTTTATACAACGTAGTGTCAACGTTTGTTCATGCTTTTCTATCGAAGTGATGGCTCTTAAAACGTCGTACCTAATTATAATCATTTTTAAGGTAGTGCAATAAGGTGATAGAAGCACATGAAGAAGAATTTCAAAACTTTAAATTAAACCATTGTTTATCACATTGCAAACAATCTTAATTCATAGAAAACTTAATTCAAGTAACAAGGGAAATATTTTTCATCTCGTTGAACAACAATGCAGCGGGGAATGCAAAACACGGTTTCTGCATTCACTTGCATTCAGTCGGCCCAGGCGTCGCTATGAGCCCAAGTCGAAACATTCTTCAAACTTTTTTAATATCGGAGCTAACCTTTGTTGTTGTTTTTCCCGAATCTAGGAACGGGTCGGTGGAAGTGAATTGAGAATTCTCGTAGTTTTGTTTGTGAGGTATTAAGTTTTGTGTTTGACTGTCATTGCTCATTTAGGTCAATGTTAATTATTTATAACTAGGAGGCTCCCGCAAAATCATTCGCCTATTATTTTCTTTACCGTAGACGGATAAAAAGTATCCTAGAATTATCTTTGGATGTCCGGTTATCCCTGTACCAAAATTGGTTTAAAATTTGTCCAGCCGTTTTGGCGTTACGCGAGGACAGAGGAAATTATGAAAACAGATGGCGCCAGGTTGGCACCACACCGCACGCCCATACAAAATAAATGATGATCCTGCATCACGCTATTAAGATTTTACCTGAAAATAAGAGGGGTCTTGAGAGGGGTCTCAAATATAGAATTTTATAAAAGTATAGATGAAATTGTGGTATTATCGTTGAAACTTAAGACAACTGTCGTTTCGGTAATTAACCAATAGGATCACTTAACCAACCTCAATCTTTGGCCTTAACATAATTACAGACATCCTATAATTATCTTTGGATCATGTTATCCCTGTACCTGTAATTATGTTAAGGCCAAAGATTGAGGTTGGTTAAGTGATCCTATTGGTTAATTACCGAAACGACAGTTGTCTTAAGTTTCAACGATAATACCACAATTTCATCTATACTTTTATAAAATTCTATATTTGAGAGGGGTCATATTTTCAGGTAAAATCTTAATAGCGTGATGCAGGATCGTCATTTATTTTGTATGGGCGTGCGGTGTAGTGCCAACCTGGCCACCAACATGACCATTATGTTAAGTCTTGAATATGTACTACAAACACTACAAACAACAAACCCTCTGTGGATTTTGGCCTCCTTCACAATAATTCTCCAATTGTCGCGATGCCTGGAAAACTTCTTCCCAGCTGGTAAACTTCCCCATCTTTCTGAGTTCTTCCTCAACACAGACAGTCCAACGTTTCTAGGCCTGCATCTCGGGCTTTTCTGTTGCGGCGTCCATCCTGCCAGGTCAGTTGGCTTTACGACTCTCGTATCCAGCATTCTCTCTAGTTGACCCGCCCACCTCAGTCGTTGTGACTTACAGAACCTGACAATATTCTCGTGTCCGATGAGTGTACCTTAAATACTTACCTTTACTGAAATGACCCAGCTCTTTTGACACTGACTGTACATCACGTCATATTAGGAGCATGCCCTTTAAATTCGCCCTATACTCTTAAAGTACTCGGCACAGGTCTCTCAAGTTGACCCACCCACCTCAGTCGCTGTGACTTACAGAACCTGACGATGTTCTCTTGAATGAGTCTTGAATATGTACCTATACTGACGTGACCCAGTACTTTTTACACTGACTGTACATCACGTCATATTAGGAGCATGCCCTTTAAATGCGCCCTATGCCCTTAAAGTACTCGGCACGTACGGCCCTACGCATCAAAGTACGAGACGCTATGGCTCCCTAAGGGCTCTCCACATTGGGACATATTTTACAGGTCCTATCTATAACAGTCACATTCACATTTATGAGTAAATATGGCGCTGTAAAAAAGAGGTTTTATTTTGCAAGAGAGGACTAGATATCAAATAAGTAAATATTATTTTAGGAACATCGTTTCGGTCGCTTTTATTTAACCACAACCTAACCCTTCTTGCTTATTCACTTAAAATATATATTCATTGATCGTTACAAAAATTTATGAATTATGACTGTATTCAAGTAGGGTTATCTGCCTATAAAGTATGTTTCGTAGCTTCATAGCAACCTTGTTGTAATGAATATAATACATTCAATATACTCTGTGGCACGAACATAACTAACTCAAAGCACGACGTTTTTTTTATGTATAAATTGCAGTTTGACCGACGTATCATTTCGATAGGAGCAAAGTGCCAAAAAAAAATTTTTTTGACAGAACACTGTACGTGCCACTATAAATGCGCAGTTTTTCGAGGATAAACAAAATATTTCTGATACGAGCACGAAGTCGTAAAAAAACTTAATCCTGTGGTATATGTATCTATTTCGTAAGTATCTTCTCGAATAACCTCTCTGCTTTAACTTTGAGAACTGTTAAAACGAGGCATCTTAAATTCTCGCAAAAACAAAACACTTTACACCTACATCGCTCAAGCATTTGGAGTGGAACCAAGTGGAGGCGCCTTTAAGTGTAGGGTGACCATCAATCTCGATCATTCTGGACGGGTCGAGACATGTCCGGGCAACATCACAGTGTGAGGATCACTCTAATGACGCGACGCGGTTTCGCACGCACTTGAAGTTTGAGTTAGGTAAATCTCGGAGACCCTCGAAATTTCAGGTGGAAAGGATCAAATTCCTACGGAATTGATAAACTTGGAGGTTAGATTATGTCTTACCTACCCAGATATTATGCGCTTTTATTATGTAATAAATTATACATTAAAATAAAAACGACTCAAAAATAACAACTTTCACACATTCTTTGAGCGAACGCAGAATAAGTTAAAACGTTAAAAAAAACGCTTAAATTGGTATAAGTATACCCAAAAAATTACGGCCTAATTTTTTCATTGAAATCGTAAAATAGAGGCAATTTTAAGATACAATACATTTCGTCTTAAAATTGCCTCTATTTTTCATACATTAGTTTGCCAATTAGATTACGTTTAATTGTTTTTCTCCTTAGAAGCATTTTATGGTGACGTCAATTAATGACTTGGACTTGTATTGTACTACAAAAAGGCAAGAACAATAGAAAGTCGACAAAATTAAATATGAATGAATTTTCACAGTCGTGACGATAAGTAAATGTCTTTATGTCACATGTGTTATAATTATTGTCATAATCTAATTGTTCATTGCGGTATAAAAGCCCTATTCCCAGAATGGTTTTTGAATTAACATAGGTTATAAAAAATGGTACATCACAATTGCTATAGATTGAAGAATTCCTTCGATTTCTTCTTCACTTTCTTAATAATAAGAATATATAAAACATCTGCAATATTAATAAGTTACAAAACAGTCTCCACGTACCTTCCATAAACCGAAGGTATCATTGAGTAAATCCACCATGAGTTCATCTCTAGTCCACTTTACTCAACATTGCATTGTTGGAGATTAAAATAAAACTAACACAATCGGATAAAAAAAAGTTTAGAACACAAAGTGGACTACAGAAAACTCGACTAGCTATAGATAAAGATAAAGCATCCCAAACTGTATAAAGGATATATACCTTTATCGAAACAATTTAATTTTCGCGAAACTAGAAGAGCCTTTTCGTCCCAGATTCCATCTTATCTTAAACTACTATCAATCAATCAGCTGGACATGGAAGGGTTCAGAAAAACACCCTTATTTAAGGATGAAATTATCGGAAAACCGCACCTGACACCTCTCGACTGAATTATTAAAGGTACCTAAAGAAAATTATTGTTATAGGGTTAGGTATACATTTCTAAGTAGAAGGATGATCATTTGGGGTTTATTGGGCTGACTACCTTTTTTGGGCAATTGGGCCGAGTGGTTTATGAGATAAATGTTTCATGTCTTTCTGGGCTATTAATCCGGAGAATAAATTCGATGTTTTTAATGGCGTCTGAAATGTAATAGGGAGATGTAGTTAGTCTACTGTGATAATATTTCATATTTATCATTAGATCAGTCAAACGACGTCCACAGCTGGCCTAAGGCCTGTTTCGCAATGATAACCATAGAGCAACCTGTCATGCAACACACTTTCATCACTCCTATGACGCGGCTATATACCCGTTAGTGGGTTAGTAGTAGTTAGGGTTAACCAACCGTGATACAGTTAAAGGCATGTCAAAAGGAAACCGGTGTTGTCTAACGTCTTACCGTGAATCTGCTCCTAAGTAATCTTTGGTCCAACTTGTTGATGACCTTCCCACGCCATGTCTTTCAGTATGCAGTCGCCATTCAAGAACCTCTCTGCCCCAACGACCGTGAGTTCGAATATAGAAGAAGAAGAAGAAGAAGAAGAAGAAGAAGAACAATTACATTTAAATTTTACATCTAAATAATTGAATTACATTTTGCACCCCCACAAATTACAATATGCACCCCCTCCCCATCTTTGCCACTTAAAAATAGCACATCTGTGCTTCTCAGCGTGTAGATACGCTGGACGCTGTGTAGTTTAATGGACTTGCCCACGACTTCACGCGACTAGCAAAGTGAGTGGCGGCGATAGGGGTAAGCGAGACACCGCGCTTGGACCTCCCGCTCCCACCTATGGCCGCCGCTCACCGCTCCGCTGCTCGCACGAAGTCAAGGCCACCCAACAAGACAGATAACCCAGCTTAGCTAACTTCTTTTAAACAGTAATTACGATTGGATATTTATGTGGCCCCAGGGAAGTGACCCCAAACTAAATAGGTCGTGTGAACCAAATGAATTGCCAAGTTATTCGCTGTGTTAGACCTAGCATTTGGTTTATAAATTATTTTGCATGAAGTTGTTTTTAGTGTTCTTCAGCGGGCCTGTGATGGTTGCGTATGTCATGCGATAAATAAGTGACAAAGCGTCAGTCACTTTTGACAAACTGTGAGTGTGTGTGACAGATGCTTTATAATTTATTTATCACAGTGATAAACGCAACCATCATTAGGCCAGCTGGAGAAAGAAGTATAAATAAATAATCATGATTAAGTTAATATAATTTGGAAGTAGTAAATATATTTTTTGTTTTTTTAATGAGCCTAATTTTGGACAAACTTGTATATCGTAAACCTGCAAAACCCAAGAATCCACGCATGCATTCAATTCTAAAATTCAAAATAATATCCGAACGTTGCCCGCGTTTATTTCCGTCCAGGAACGACGGGATTCAAAAATAGAAAAGTCAACCGCATCGGCTCGACGACGCCGCACGCGCCGGTCCAAACGTGTGGTTACAATACTGGGACTTCACAACATGTGGCTATAATCATACCATAAGAAATTAGGTGAAAACTTTAAGAAGTGCTTGTCTTGTGCTTAGTTATAGAGGTTACCAAGAAGCGGTAACTTGGTGCGCTTAAGAGGATATATCACTGCTCCTTTTCCTATTCTATCAGTTTATGTTAAGTTTGCACCTGTAAAATATGGCGTTGCATACAACTGAGGTCCAAGCTTAATGTAACCTGGTTATACAAATCGAGGTTTCGTTCTAGTGTGTCCAAAAGTTAACCAATCTGAATGAGACGGAGATGTTCTGTGTCGGACCGTCTTGTTTTTATAAAACTTGTGTACTAGGCGCCCGTTTGCCTCGGAATTTTGGCCAAAAACAGACGCCAAGTACACCAATTTTATAATAATAACTAGCAACCCACCCCGGCTTCGCGCGGGTGGATTGCTGATAAATTATGCATGAATTATACATGAAGAAGAAGAAGAAGAAGATACATTTATTTTGCAACCAATTACATTTAAATTTAACATATAAACCTTCCTCTTAAATCACTTTATCTATTAAAAAAAAACACATCAAAATCCGTTGTGTAGTATTAAAGATCTAAGAATACATAGGGACAGACAGACGGACAGCGGGAAGCGATTTTGTTTTATGCTATATAGTGATTCCTATTTTCATTCAGTTCCTAAAATTTCCTAAAGATTGGTTAAGCATAGGAGGAGCAAACAGACGAGACCAAAACTCGATTTGTATGGAAAAATAAGTAGTGGTATTTCCTCTTAAGAGTAAAGAGGGGCGCGTTAGGATGTTCCTGTTCACTCTTTTACGGAAACTAAGCTTGGGTTGGGTATAAATGTACACTTTTGACTACTTACACTTACCTAAATAGAGCACTCGGACAAAATACTAAACTAGTAAGCGCGTCGCGAATTGAAAAACTTTGGGAACCCGTGTTGTACACAAAGACAAAAACCACTTTAAAGGTGAATGCGCCTTCAAAGTGTTTACGTACATAATACTCATAATCTAAATAACTAATGTGTGTGAAGTAAAATATATACAAAACAATACAGTGATGCTTTATTACACACCAAAACAGTTCACGGAAAAATACACAATATGTACAATTACAATAACGAAGACAATAGGCAGTAAATTCAAGTGTTGTTTTTTACAAAACACATTGAAGGCACATTTATTCTAGTCTAAAATATTTACTTATAGTAAACAAATATTTGCCATCCGGGAAACTTGGAAACTCAACCACTGTCGACAGTGTATTTCAGTCATCGTCCAACGAAAGCGATGCTACGTCTTGATGAGTCATGTCATGTAGAATTGTAATTTTTATCTATAAAAGCCGGATCTCTTTGCCAGCCATACTTATTGAAATTCATAATGTATTTTTTTGTTTTTTACATAATCGTTAGCCATCAATCTAAAACTATCAAAATTACAGGATTCTTTGAAATCTACGTCAAAACATTTTCTTTTTTCGTTTCTCCATTTATTGTATAACAATTCTAATAAGTTAATTTTTTGAGAAAAATCTAATCATGGTACACTGAAGAGCAGATTTAAACGGATTGGTCAACTTTGGATTTGGAAGTTTCTAGGGACTAAGACAAGTTTAGTGGTGGAGCTCAAATTATGAAACACAAAGTGGCACACAACTGCATAAGAGCTTATACATCTTAAATTAAAGCTTCAATGGCTGGCTTGGAAATTATTAGCTATTGCTACATGGTATAACATAACTAAAGATAAGAAACGCTCAACACGAGTAGGTATCTAGTAATTTTTGGATTATTTACGTCATCTTCAACCTTATATACAAATTGTTTTATGAACAAAATTGGATGCAATTTTTTTTATTTCAGTGTGTAACATTTTGTTAATTTTAAAACTATACTTAAGTATTCTGACATTACAAAATGTTAGGAATTCAAACTTTATAAAATTTACGCATTCAACCAAGAGAGGCACTTCTTAAGTTTTTTAACACATTAAATATAGCACGGTTGCTTTAATTGAATTGACACGCCCAGATAGTCAGAACCATGAAAGGGAGAAGCGCGGTAGCCATTTTGTTCTTGGTTTGCGTCTGCTGGGCTTGCGAGGATGACGTAGCAGCATACACGGTGCGCGTACGCACACTATGGAGTGAGGACACGTTTCCGAAGGATTACCCGGATAACTGGCCTAAGGCACAATGGTCCCCCGTATTTGGTAAGTAACACCTTATGCCTTACCATGAATTAACATGACCGTACTCGCTAGCGACAGAGTAGGTATATGATTCGTATGAAAAATAGTACCTACAGCGCCCCCAGTGGTCACTTTGTAGAACTATATAATTCTCCGTACAATTGCGGTGTATGTCGGGCCGTTCCTGACAATTTTTACGTGAGTTTAAACCGTTTTTATAATTATCAAAGATGATAGTTTTATTTATATTATTTTAGTAATATTAAAGTGTAACGTGTGTTTGAAGAAAGAAAAAAAAACAATGACGTGAATTCTAGATTAGCAGTCTATCTCTAAATTCTAGATTCGTGCCAAGTCTCAATCGATATGCTAGGTACTTACTTTTATATTTTTGTTTATTTTGTGAAAACGTACAGAAATAGCACATAGCAAATAACCTTGTAAAAGTTAATAATTATAAAAAAATTGGGCAAGTGCGAGTCCGACTCGCGCACGAAGGGTTCCGTAACATAATCTTTAACAAGTTTGTTGTATGGGAGCCCCCCTTAAATATTTATTTTATTTTATTTTTAGTATTTTTTGTTATAGCGGCAATAGAAATACATCATCTGTGAAAATTTCAACTGTAGCTATCACCGTTCTTGAGATACAGCCTGGTGACAGACGGACGGACGGACAGCGAAGTCTCAGTAATAGGGTCCCGTTTTTACCCTTTAGGTACGGAACCCTAAAAAACGGTGTAAACTCACGTAAAAATTGTCAGGAACGGCCCGAGAGGTTTCGAACTCATATGCTCTTAATCAGGGACAGCTATGTATGCGTGCTGCTACGCGACGCGACTACCAATAGTCCTATATTATTAAAGGTGTTTCACGATAGTTTTAATATTATTGTTGTAGAGCTGATTACAAAAAAAGTTGTTATTTAGCTAGCTCACAATTTCTTTGCCCTGGAAATCTCGAAAAAAATATCAACTTTCAGTTTATATACTTAATTTATTTCCAAAGGTGAGCGCCTGAACGGCAGGTAATCAGGGCTTCTGTTTTAATACAGATTGATGAATACCTACTTAGTTCGACGTTTCAGTGACATCTGTCCGAGATTTTAACAATATCTACTTTAGAGATATGCGCTATCACCTTAAAAAAAACGGCAAAATCTCTCGATTTCCAAGAAAAGCGTTAGTAAGTAAGGAATTTAATATCCCTACTCACGCCCATTCCGTTCCATTATATTTTATATTATTTAGGTACGAAACTACGAAAATTGTTTGCAATATTCTCGTCAAACGAACAAATTCTGGAGAGATTAAATGTCGAATTGATGTTGTTCAGCTTTCGTATTTAACCAAGTTTCGCCTTGATTTGAAGGAAATACAATGTTTTGTCTTCCCCCAAAGGCCGTATTTATCTCGGAAGTAGCGGAAAAACCATGTCCCTACCAATTACCGCAATAAAAACGTCTTTGTCTTAACAACAAATGGTCGAAGAATTCTTCGAAATAGCAGAAAGATCCGTGGATAAAATCCAATTGGCCCACTCCGTGTGTCGTATTTTCATTCAACGTAATTAATGAAACAATCCAATATGGCGGAGCAGTAAAAATACGAAGTTTTGTCTTAAATACGCTTTACACTTTACGGAACGATTTGGGGCGGAGAATACTACAAACTACAAGTTAGCAAACTATTTCCATAATATGTGACGTTTTAAGGCTTTTCATCAGAAAATTAAGTTTATTCAAAAATTACCAAAAACTGCGTGGCTAGCATATCTTGCCGCCACGCACCGCTTGTCACGCTACTCAGCGTTACCTGTCTTGCTCACACGGTATTGAAAGAAAGGTGACAGGTAGTATACGTCGCGTGACAAAGAGTAGCGTGTCATAGTTATGCTAGACGTACAGATTTTAAAAGAAACTCGTCTTGGAGCAACCCATGGGAAAGCCCAATAAGTAGTGATAATCGAGTGATGCGGTCACTAGTTAATCAAAGAGTTTTCTTCGAATCATTGGTAAAACGAATTCATGTGATAAGTATACATTTGTATTTTGGCATACATAACACGAATAAACTCCGTTTCTGTTGTTTTATTGTAAAAGTTTTTCTAATGTTTACCCGTCAGATGTAAAACGTACTTTATATTTTCACAATCTTTATCTAGTCGGCGGTCAAAAATGGAACTAAATTCGCCACATACTTTCGTTTGGTCATTCATTTGTCGGCAGCGCCTTAAAGACCGCAAACATTACTTTGCAAAGCTATATCTGCTTAAAGCAGTTAAGTGTCATTTTGTGGCGTTTAGATAAGACTGTATTTATTTGTCTTTACCTCCGTAGTGTAATCTGATGGCCTGATTGCGAACTTATGCGGAAAAACAACACGTTTTTAACTTTTGGGAAGCATGCTAGCAGGGATTTGTGTAATTATATTTAATTATTTGCCATTTCATTATACTCATAAATCATAAAAGGTACAGGCAGCTAAAAAAATGGCTTCTTTATTTCAATCATTGGCTGCACTTTTGGGTACACTATAATAATGCTTGAATGCCTACTAAGTCAAAGTCAAAGTCAAATAATTTAGTTGTAAACATAGGTTTGTGGATGTTACATTGAACTTATATGTATGTGTATCACTATGTTTCGCCATAACGCATAAAAAAAATTGAGTCAAGATGGAGCATGCATCACAGGTATAAGACCCCAAATTTTTGAAATCCAGCCGGACTTGTGAGATGAAGCCAACATAACTAAAATATAATTATATATTTTTATACCTCCTAAGCTCTACACACTCTTTTTTCCGGTAAATACGTTTTATTATTTACAGACATTAATTTTTTTACAACATGAAAATATTCTAGACTGAAATTTAAACACGAAAATTATGTGAATCTGCGTATTTCCTATAAACAAACAACGGAAAACGCCACAAACGGGGATATTTCATTAATAAACTCCGCAAAAACACCTAAAAAATAAGAAACGTCTTTTTAAGCCAAACCGTAGCCGTCTCTATTATTTTATGAAAGGCGATATTGAATTATCTCCGGATATAAATCTCCAGCGAGGGCATTTGAAAAGCATTTTGTCCTTTTCAAGGCAAAAAACGTCTTTTGTCTGTTTTCAATCAAAAAGAGAAAATCAGGGATGCCACGCTACGAAGGGTACGGAATTTTCTTCGTTCATATAGAAACGTTTAATCCTAGATTTGAAAAATATATTCGACTATTTTTACCGGGCACAGTAATATTTACTTTTTCTTTTAACTTAACTGCACACGGTTGCTCATATACCTAAAGCCGATTATACACAACGCGATAATGCCCCGCGACGTGTGGAAATCTCTTTCGTAGGTTTTAAGTGAAACGTACACACTAAGACTTGCAAATCGCCATGTTTTTTTTTTATTTACAATATTCTAGCAGCCGGACTTCGCTCGACATCATTTTAGAAATAAAATTGCTGGTGCGTCTTGGGACATTTTTCGCCTAGTGTATTCCCGGCTTAATGGTGCATAGTAGCATTTTTAACTTGCTGGTTATGTTAAAACAAAGTCCCCGACAAATTGACACCTATATCCTATCCTATCCTACCTATCAATGGCCTTGAGGTTCACGATTATATTTTAACTTTATTTACCGTTACGGGATGGAAAGCGCAATTTTTTGACTACCTATCAGATTAAAAATTAAGACGAAACAATAAGTTTGGTGTAAATTAAGCAAAACTCAGGTTAATTATTTAAGAAAACAAAAACCCTGGGAATTTTATATTCAAGTAATTTTTAGAGACTTAACCCTTCGTCTGTGTTGGTATAGGATCCTGACCACATATTAAGGCCGTCTTTTTGCATTTTTTTACGGACATATTTTTTTACTCATTGCCGCACAAATGAGGTTTGAACGCAAGATTTTTTTTTATCTCACAGACGAAGGGTTTTAACCATTAATCAACACAATAAAATCCTACGCCCTCTTATTAAAGTAAATTCTTTACTGTAACTGTAAGTACAATATTTTAAAGGGGAGATGAAATTGATAAATGTTTTCCAACAGTAAAAACTTTGACAACCCTAACATGTAGACAGAATAAGATCAAATGGATTTGCCATAGGAAATAGTTGTATGCTGCACACAAATATAATTTGTTTTGTGCGTTGACGTCATTTTTGTGTAAACACTTAAGGGAGGGGTGACTTGTAAGGATTTGGAAGGAGTTTGGTGTATTGTAAATAAATTACATTTCGTAGGGAACGTTAGGGGAGCATAAAGCTTTTGGGGTTTTAGTTAAATTATAAATGACTTTTTGCTGTTTTATTAGGGTTGTCGATTTTCGACTGACATTTTCTTTTACGGGAATCATTTGTTAAATGGCTTTTTCCTGTTTTTATAAGGGTAGTTGATATTTGACTAGTTTTCTTGTAAGGTAAATCTTATCACTTTAAAGGTTAAGTTTTTACGACATTAGAAATAAAACATATTTAATGGAAAATCGATTTATGTTATAAAATTAAACCCTTCTTTTCCTGAATAGAAAATTTGGTTAAAAGGTTTTGGTGCGCTTTATAAGTTTAAATTCGATACATCATTGTTTGAACAAAAACAAAGATTTGATTAAAAGAAATCGACTTCATTCATCAGTAAGTACTCTACCTAAAATAGAAGTCATTTGTTATTGATTTTCAAAACGATAGAGCGCGACCACATTTTCCTTTCATTTCAATTGTTGATGAGAAACTAAAAAGTATGTACCTACCTACCTACATTTAGACACTCGCGTATTTCAATATTTTCAAGTGGCAATGGGCGGAGCAAATTACTCGTAGTACGATGGCTGTTGGAGGAATAAGGTTCTAGAATGGTGACTACTTACCGGATGACGTGCTCTTGTTAAAGGCATGGAACGATGATCTGGACAAAATTGCAGCAAATTGTTGAGATCTTTGGGGGTTTTTTCTACGGCAGTGGGCTGATTCTGTCTTTGATGTGCGATAAAGTTTAAATACCTACACAACTATTAAATATGTATTGGACATACAGGACATTGAGTGTAGCTAAAAAGATATTGTACCTATTATACTTTTGGTCGACAAATGGACAACGTCACTGCGCGATAAGCATCAAAAGAAAATCTTTGCCATTGCTATTTGTTTATTTAACAAATGTGGTGGGTTAAAACGGTTCTCTTCAACTTATTAACAAATAGACTAACATTTTATAATAACCGCCCCATTAATTAAAGTGAGGTCATACTTTATCTGAACACAAGCAAAATAGGGCAAAAATTCTATTCTTGAAAGCTTTTTACAGTTATTTAATAGCAGAATTACAGAATAATTAAATTCCTCTGAGTCTTATTAATATTCTGTGGCATTTGTGAAATCTTGTGAAGTCGTAAATTTTAAATTTAATTTTAATGTAGTTGGGCTGGAATTTACAAAAGATTAAGAAAATCATTTTATATTAGATCCTAGAAGGTTCCCCTAACTTCGTCAGCGTAAAACTTTTTTTCTACCGCAGTTGGATAAAAACTATCCTATAACGGTTATATGTGTCGAGATGATGGGTTATAGTATAACCCATCATCTCGACACTCATAATGGGTAACGAAAATCCTTTAACAAATTTTTGAGGATACGTTTTAAGTTTTAACTTATTTTATTTGTCGATTTCAAATAAACAAAAAATAAATATATTACAGTATTAAATCATAGTACGTTACATACCCAGGGCGGTGAATTCGTGAATGTCCCAGACCGTAGGTGTTTGTGACCCGGACCGAAGGTGAGAAACATAAATATGCAATCTGGGGCTTTACGAATTACCGCGCGTGGTTTTTCTAAAGTTTTACGTCTTGCCTTGGTAAGGAAGTGAGATTACCTTTCCGCGTAGCGGGCAGAAAATCCTGCTTGCGGCCTATGGACACGTAAAATAAATTTATGTCTTGTAATCTGCCTACTGTTCCTTGAGCATTTTTCCATTGCTAATTTTAGATCGACTTAATCTAAGGCCGTTAAGCCAGTTTTAAGTGAACACAGCGTCGTAATTAGGATGAAGCGGTCATAAAGGCCGAGAAATGACTTTATTTGCATATCTTCGTGCGATGGCGCGAAACCTCGATAAAAGCTTAGCTGGGCGATTTTATGAGGTTGTTTCGCATTATAATGTCTATGTGTAAGGCGTATCGTGCAGTAAAGAGGAATTTATATGCACTTGGAATTCAGTATCTTTGCAATTTACCTGGGTGCTTTCAGATATCGTACGGTGGAAGCTGCAAAAGATATTATTATATACTATGATAGATGTAAGCTTGAGCTTGAGCGTAAACTAAACATTGAATATATGCGCAAAACAATAATTATGTTATGGCCACCGAAAGGAAATAAATATAACCTTTTCTTTTTCAGGTCAATCCCACAGCTTATCCTACAGTCTCTTCCGTATCGGCGAAACGGCACGTCCGTCGGTCCGTCAGTTCGCCCAGTTTGGCAAGCTGGACGCACTGGTCGAAGAGGGCGATGACGAGCCTCAAGTCTACGACCAGTTCTCTGCGCCGAAGATAACAGCTGGTGTCGGGGACACCGAGAATACGGTGTTTGTGGACGCAGATCATAGTTTGGTGAGTCCATTGAAGTCGACGTTAATGGAAAATAGATGCAAATTTTCAACGCGCTAGATTTTGTATACGTAGTAATAACTGTCTTCGGGCTAGGTGGACAGATATTCGTAGGGTCGCAGGGAGTCGGTGGATGCGGTATGTACAGGATCGCGCCTTGTGGCGAGCTATGGAGGAGGCCTATGGTCAGCTGTGGATGTCTGCGGCTGATAGATGGAATAACTATCCTCATTCCTAGAAAAGACATTTTATTAAAAAAAAATAGTGGCTTGAAATGATTAAAAAAATTAAGTTATTTCTACCGACCCCGTACGGCCCTGCCCTGGTATGATATGACAAGGAGTCCTAGCTCGCTTGAGACTGTTCACACTCGTCCAAGCCTGTTGTGATGTCTACAGCCCTACAAGGCAAGCTAAGGCTGCATTTCTGTGCAGTATACCAAAAAAGCCCAAAATTTCGCAGCCTCATATACGTTACACGTGTATTTCCTATAACTATGTAAAACATCTTTAATAATACATCGTCCTCACTTACCACCCCACCTTTCGGAACGTGACGTGGGTTTGCGTTCTGATAGTTTGACTCGCACGCAATTTACATAAATAATTACGCCCGACAAGTTTTGAGAGCTTCCATTGGGATATGGAGATAGCAAAACGTTAATTTATTGTGCCTCCGTGGTGTGAAATGCTGTAATTTTTATTTTTCCCTAAGGAATAACTCTCATTGAGACACTATGTAGCGTCAATCATAAATAGGTTCGAAGCATGCATAGCTTCAAATCACATTATATTAAGTAACAAGCAGAGGACTGGGCACTTAGGCCTTAGTCTCAATTATGTACTTCATTAAACGATGGCCAAGAATGAAATAAAAATACCACCACTTTTAAAACATCCGTACCTTTTGTGAGAATTTGCTACTAAGTTTCAGTTTCACCCACGTAACAAACAATAATTCTGGCAATCAGTTGAGGTAAACGAGTTTGTTGCAATATTGCAATGCCGAATTGCAAAGCCTAATGCAGTTATTTTACTTAATTTTGTCAATTATCTACACTGAAAAAAATATCCAGTGGAGCCTACTGACATTACAGTAAGACTTACTGCAATAACAGTGAGGCCTACTGACATTTCAGTAAACCTAACTGTAATAACGGTTACGCCTACTGTAATTTCAGTAGGCTCCACTGGGTATTTTTTTCAGTGTATGCATTGGTAAACACATTATCAGTCCAATGGGTAAAAAAGTTAAATGGAAAGGAAACTTGACGGATTCAATTAATCCCAGAATAAGGTTACATGGTCGTAATATGGAACGTTGCGACGATACTATTTGCAGCAGTCGAACTCAAGACCTTATCGACACCCTTGACTTGCATGATGCCATAATTTTTACGTCATTATTTTTCCAGGTATCACTGATGTCCCGCATCATACCGTCTCCAGACTGGTTCATCGGAGTGGACAGTCTCAACCTATGTGTCGATTCATCATGGGTCGACCAAGTCACATTAGATGTGAGTTATATTAGCGCACGTACAAGTTGCATGCGACCAATGAGCTTTAGGTGTGCATGATTTTTGACAATCACAATAAGACTCACATTCGTTAGTCCTTTTCGTTAGACTTAAACCTTAGAACAGCCAAACTACCATTGTAAGTCGAACCGAATCTTATCAACAGCCATCACTCCATGGAAACCTATGAGAATGTTTATCTGATGATTATGTTCACAGCTATATCCCCTAGATGGCGGTGCAGCAAAGGGCCTGACGTTCACAGCTCCTCGGTGGGACAACAACCCTCCAGAACCTGTTTTCAAACACAAGCCCCGCTACCCCAACCACCCAGCCTCTGGGTTCTACTACCCTACGCTAAGGGAACTACCTGCTATCGCTAAAGTGGAGTTTACCAAGGTATTCATAATAGATAAGGAATGTTAAATAAATAAATATTATGGGACAATCATACACAAATCGACGACGACTACACGACGATATACATAACACATAAATACATATATAGATAACATCCATGACCCAAGAACAAATATTCGAGTTCATCACACAAACAATGGAACTCGATATCGAAATATAGACATTTCCATCTATGAAGCCTAATCCCAGAAAACAGTACCTAATACCTAATTAACATAACAAATCTTAGATGTCAAAATTAAACATCACGCCAATAAAGCTCAATCAAATTTTACCGTTATTTATATTTATTTTCAGATTAAAGCGTATTCCACAATAGACATCAACAATTTAGTTCGAAAGGTACTAATAACTATGTTGCGCAAGAAGAATGATCGCAAAGGACATCCAAAATTCAGAGCGTTCCTTGAAGACTCTGAAGAAATGGCGACAAAGAATTCTATTGAACAGCTAAAAGATCTGGAAGAGGAGCCGTTTGGTACTCCGGCACCTGAGCTACCAGAGAATCGTGTTGTGGTCGTCACTCAAGCACCAACTACGTAAGTTAGCAAGCCATTTCCTGGCATCACGATTTCTACACTGAAAGTTCTTTATAATCTTACTTATCATTCCTTTAACCCAGTTGGATGGTTGTAAACTAGAGTTCTATACACATCTGTGTAGAGAACTCTAGTTTTCAGATAAATCATCATCGTCAATCATCGTACTTAAGATAAATCCCGGATCTACTTAAGTAGAACACTATCAACTACTTTTAACTATTGCGTAGACTGTTTTAATAGACTTCCTAATATTAGAAGCAGTGGGGGAGATGCTGAATTACTGTCACTCTTAATCTACCGTGCTCAATATACAAGGATCGGTCAATTGCGCATTTTTGTTAAATTCTTAAAGTATGTGCCTATACCTGTGCTAAAATTAATCATTTCAACAGCAGTATTCACCACATGTAGCAGTTCTCTCCATGGGCCTATCTGATAGCTCAATAATTATAGCTTGTTAATCGTTTCAGAACTACAACGGAGACTGAATTCGATAGTGCCCTCAAGAACATGGATGACGTGGTGTTGGCTGTAGCTCAAGGGCACCGAATGGGTCTGGGAAAGCACCTGCCACGTCACTTCAGATCTCGTCTGCACCATGCCGTCAACAAAATACAACGTAAGCGTCTTTCGATACAAATCTATGTTAAGACTTGGTTTAATCGCTACCGGTGTACTTACGTAGATACTTAATTTCATTGATTTTAAAAACTATGGATGATGTTAATAAGGTTCGAGGCCAACTGCATGATTGAACGAAAAAAATGCATTCTTATACTTCTTACTTACTTGTACTTCTTATATATTTAGACATATTAGCAATCTATATACATAAACATACCCAAAAAATTGAGACACATAAAATAAGGGGTTGCGATCTGGAATCTAACAATCACAATCAAGCCCTACTGAAGCGTCATGTCAGTTGTCACTCTTCTTGCAGCTATATCAGATAATTCACAAATCCCTATTTTATGTTTCAGCTGATGACTGCTTAGTGTCAGCTTGGAGCGAGTGGACGCCCTGCTCGGCCACCTGCGGCTACGGAGACAAATTCCGGACCAGAACAGTGTTGCGAGCGCGACAGAACAACGGCCGTGAATGTCCCACTCTCACACAGAGAGAACACTGCGGTCATGCAAATTCCTGCACTTATATTGAGTATTTTGAAGGGATCGATGTTTAGAGAATAAAAAGGATATTATAGTCTGAGTATATCTGTTTTATTGTAATTTTTCTAATGGCTGTTCTTCTAAAGTCGTTTTCTTAATTTCTGATGGTCGAGTCAGTCTTGAAAGGTTTTGTTGACTTTTGCGACCAGTTTATCGCCAACTTATCATATATATTTTTTGTTTTAAGTGGTCATCATTGTGAGACCTGTGAGTAACCTAGTTCATCGATCCGCTAGGATATCAGCTACGAGACCGTTTGCCTACCACCTTTCCAACGACCACCAGCTTTTCCAGATTGTTCGGTTCTCTGCGGGCTATGTTCTTTAAACAACTGAGAACTCTCTGGAACCAAGTGAAAAACAATGCGAAAAATTTAAAACCGTCGCACTAACGGATGCCGAAAATTATAAACCACCGTAGAGTTAACAAACAATATCCCTAAAAAGCAACATATTTCACAGTTCACCTAGTTTGCGAAGGGGCTAAAAATTTAAATGGGAACACTACTACAAGCAAATTAAATACAAATCCTGGTGTGGTGTTACACTATGAAGTTTGTATATATCAAGTCACAAACTCAAACATTGCAGGAGAGTGAGACTGGTAACATGATACGAACTCTGAAATTTGAAGGGGTAGCCACCATCCAAGATTGACGACAGAGGGGCTACTCTGTCGGTCAAAAGAAGATTAAATGGACACCTAAGGAAACTCCCATTTACTCGTGACTAAGTAAGTGGGTACACAAGAATAAATAATTTAATCACATAAGGTAAAGCAAGGACGGGGTTTAGTGTCCCGTCGTAAAGGGATGGAACTTTTATAGGGGTCCGCGCCAATAAAATGGTAGCATTCTCGAGATTATGAATTAAATATTAAAATACACTCCACTGAATCATTCAGTGCGAATTCGTCTTGAAATTAGCTCGTTTATATAGTTGAGTTGTTAGTCCGCTGTTTTCTCACATAATTGTGCGCATCGGGTTACAAGCATGAAATTTTTACCACAGATAGAGTGTTCTTTGGTGATTATTTTCAGATGTGGAGGGAAGTCAGATTCGTCCCCTGTGAGGTGGGGAGCGGAGTGAATACGGCCAAGTATCCCACTTTTCTTTCTTCATTGCTGGTCAGTTAAGTCTACCAGGACGTGTTTGGTATCGTTTCCGTGTAAAACAAATATCAGAAATTATTTTTTTATGTTAGTTTTGTATAAAAATATGGGTGTAATGGCCGATTTTTTTTTATTCAGTGAGGTAAATTAGTTCAATTTCGTGAACATTTTCAACTTATTATTATTATTTCAAAAAGCTCATTTAATCTGGTTTCTAAAAATATATGCATGTTGGGCACTTCTCATACAAACAGTAGCTTAAAATATATCTTTACGTCGGCGTAACCAACGTAAATCTCCGAACGCATCCTATTTTGCTTCATTAAATACATTAAATAATGATTATTATCATGCTTTTACATATAATTTTTACTATATACGTCCTAGAAAAACAAATTAATGTAATTAAAACAATAGTTATTTGTTATACAAGGGGGGAAAGTTGTATTTTACCCGCGAGTGTTTATTTCAAACACGAGCTAGCGAAAGGATCCTATGATTGACCACGAGCGAAGCGAGTGGTTCAAAATAGAATCCTGAGCGTAGCGAGTGTTTCAATACACGAGACGTAAAATAACTTTTCGCCCGAGTATAACACAAAAAAAATTTCACCTCACTACAGCGAGGAAAAAGGAATAAGGGTTTGTACTATATCTTTGAAAAATATCTGCAATAATGAACCAATTTGCCATTTATTAAAACTAAGGTCTAATTTTAGCTTTCATGTAGGTATTTTAAACGGGATTTTTCAGAAAATAAGCTCATGTCAAATTTTACTTTAGCTGCGTTGAAACGTCAAAACTCTTTCTCCACATGTGGATAAAAAGCGATTTTCTCAATAGATATCAAACAAACAAACTGGGCTTTCCGAGCTAGTGAGGTGAAAAATATTTTTTTGCTAATGTATCACAAGCACACGGGCTAATCTCAACATCAACAATTTATTTAAGTTACTTTTTGTATGAAGAGTACCTAATATGTCAATATTTTTAGAAACTACATTAAATTAGCTATTTTGCAATATTTTTCTTAGTTGTAAATATTCAGGAAATATAACTAATTTATTTCCCTTAATAAAAAAAACTTGTTATGATTTTTACAATTTCGGAAATACAACCATATTTTTATATAGTACTATGAATAAATAACATGAAAAATGAATTCCTGATATCTGTTTTACACGAAAACGACACCATACAAGTCCTAGTAGGGTTATCTGATCAGTAATATAAAAAGAAAAAGAGGACTCCTTTGTCCTATTCACTCCGCTTTCCCGCCGCACAGGGGACGAATCTGACTTCCCTCCACATCTGAAAATAATCACCGCAGAATACTTTATCTGCGGTAGAAATTTCGTGGTTGTATCCCGATGTACACAATTTCGCGACTTAGCAAAATGTACTAGAACACGCAGGCTAAGCTTAACATCAACATTTTTTTCAAGGTACTTTTTGTATGAGATGTGCCCATTATGTTTACATTTTTAAAAACAAGATTAAATTTTCTGTTTAGTCATATTTTTTAAATTGTAAATATTCAGGATAGATAACTAATTTATCGTTCTGAATAAAAAAAACTTGTTGTGATTTTTACCTTTTCGGCAATTAACCCAAATTTTAATATGAAACTATTCTTAAATAACATAAAAAAATAATAGCTGATATCTATTTTACACGAAAACGATGTCGCACAAGCCCTAATAGCCTTAACTGATCAGTAATAAAAAAAAGAAAAAGAGCAGTACTTGGTCCTCTTCACCCCGCTCTCCCACCACACAGGGGACGAATCTGACTTCCCTCCACATCTGAAAATAATCACCGTGGAACGCTCTATGTGTGGTAGAAATTTCATGCTTGTAACCCAATGCGCACAATTTCGCGGCTTTGCAACTCTACTAATACTTGTTTGTCTTCGTGTGCCTAAAATATGCAAGTTGCACAAAAGAGGTTATCAAATTAACCAAGAGGTATTAATAACTCCTTATACGCAGTCGCACTGACTGATAATCACGCTTTAACAAATAGTAGACAACTTCAACAATATGAAATCGTATTTCCGAAAACAACACAGCGAGCTACTGAGAGTAAACTTCGTAATCGCATATAATTATGAGTGTATAATATTTGAGGATTTACTTCAATTCCTCAGGGATTTCGTCATCAGATCTTAACCAAATTCTAAGAAAACAAACAAAAAAAACCGAATTGAGTAGTTTCTCAATAATCATAATAATTAATTATTTATTTAATAATTAGGGTTATTATTGGTTCGGAAAGGCGAAGAAGAGGTCCTCTTCTCTAAAGCCGATTAAAAACGGTCTAAAATGTTACACGATCTAGATTCAGAATTATAACAGAGCCGGAGGCACTAATTCGAAGGCGCTTTGCAAAATTCATATTTAGCAATATCTATTTTGTAACGGCACTATATTGAAAATATATAAATTTTTGCTATGTGAGCTGCTTTAGTGACCTTGACAATATCTATTTTAGCGCTATGAATCGTCATTTTGAATTGTACCTCAATCAAAATAGAGTGTCGACGAGTCTATTTATCTTAATCAGAAAGGAGACCATTACGGAAAATCGAATAGAGCATATCGCTAATGTAGAAGTCTCCTCGTTGCGTCAAAACTGTGCTATTTCGAAAGTCAATTGCGACTTTACACGATGTCGCCGTTTTGTCGCAAAGAAGCATAGGGACGAGATCTCAGACAGTTGTCATTATCTTACGTTGAGGCCCTTATAATAGACAACCAAGATAACGAATAAGGACATTTAGTATGGAAGGAGGTAGTACCTAGACCATAATGGTCCTGTCTCCCGCGCTCGTCAATAAACTCCTGTCCTGGCAGTTGCCAGCGCATGATCTGCACGCGTTTAGTATGAGCCGCGCGCCGAGACACTCCATTGATGTTTCCGATTGGGTGGACGCGGATGGAACTATCTAAAGCTGCTAGTTCAAATTTTAAATGTTTTTTTTATTCACTCACTAATTTTTCTGTCACTACTCTTCAAAACCTCGTATCTAATTTGTAGATTTATACTGAGATACGAGTTTTGTTTTAAGTAGGTATTTGTCATTTTTATAAATAATGACACAAAGGTAAATTAAGAAAGAAAAATTGAATGCGATCTACTACAATCGAAGCGGGTTCAAACCGATACCTCCTACGTATACTGATACAAGTGCAAAATCACGATTTTACAGGACGGCTGTTCAAAGGTATGAAGTGCCATAACTAACTCATACGTTGAAATAATGAAATGAAAATTTCAAATAATTTTAATGAATATATTTTCCTTAAATCTACATATTTACTATTTCAAAATTAATTGTACTTTTAGTAAAAAAGGTAGTTATACCAGTATACGAGAAATTTACTAGTTCTAAGTTTTTGGTATACTGATACAACTACCACTTGATCCAGTATACGTCGTAAACTATGATTAGATGAATATGGATAATTATATTATTATTATGCCTATTATGGACATGTATCATTTATTAGATATATAAACAAACTCATAGCTCGTGTTTGGGTGGATCTGATCGGTTAGTTTCATCTGATTTGTCACTTGTACCAGTATACGCCTGAATCATTCCGTTATGTACCAGTATACTGTTAAGGTTATTTTGTATGTTATGTCCAATATAGTAAGTTCAGAGGTTGGTATTTTGGATATTTAAGCAAATTACGTTTGAAAGACAATAAATAAAGCAAATTTCACAGAAAAAAAATCACAGCCCGCATTTAGGGAATGGTGTTTTTGTCTTTGTTACAGCGGTATTATCAACATTATTATGTTTTAATATTTATATATAGTAGATTCCGGTTCCTATTTTGTCCATCAGAATTGTCAGACCAAAACCTGAATTCATCTACATCATCTTGAAGTATTAATTTAATTAAGTCAAATAATTTGTCATTTAGTCATGTCAACAGTACCTAACAAGTAGCATTCCCGAACCAAATACTGTGAATTATACAGTTTAAGTTTTTATTGTAATAAAACATGCTTATATTACCGTGAGGAGATGACGAGGTTTTTGAAGGTCGAATACAGCAGTCGCATTTTTTGTTAAGTTTGAATTTTTTTTACTATTTATTGCAAGTCTCTTTCCTCCATGTGCCAATGTGTTTGGATGTTTGTTTATCAGTAGGTGTTTCTCGTAAATGTGACAAGCGTCAACTTAATATTTTGACTGAAAATATCACGGTATTGTCGAACAGACTAAGCTTGCGCTTCGTATTTGGTAGAATTAAACGACTCCTTGTACAAATTATACATTTCAATCAAATTCAAACAGCCGCCAGCAAAAATGTGTGTGAGGAACTTGAATATTTATTCCTAGTCATGGATGTTATCTCTACATGTACTTTATAAAGTATGTATATATATTATCGTCATCTTGTACCCATAGTACAAGCTTTACTTTGCTTGGGACACTGGGTCGATTCGTGTACGATGGTCCCTTAAAATTTATTTATTATTTAAAAAAAAAATCCGTTCAGGCACTAAAATTTTACGTAATTTTTGTATTATATGTTTATTATTTGTTTTCTTGGCTTGTTTTTCCCGTATTTAATTTTTATTTAAACTCATGATTAGAATTTTACTTTCTTTGTTCGTTGATCCACATACTTTTTAAATTACACGTTAGGTACCGACATCTTTTTTGCTATTTTACTTTACAATTGCCTGTCGTGCCAACTAAGCATCTCTTAATTCGCCGAATACGGACAAAGACTTAAAAACCCGGACATTTGGCGTAACTCGCATTTTCCCCGAAAATAATAAAATTAAAAAAATAATTGCTTTATTTTTTATTGACATTAAACCCCGGACGGCTTCAAACTAGGACAAATCCGGGGTAACCCGGTCGGATGGCAGCCCTAGTGGTGACTCTGGTTTACTGTAGGTAATGGCGACATATGGCTATTATTGTACTCCAAACAACCATCGGTACTGATTGGGGAAAACTGTATCATAACCAAAAGTAAGCCTAATTTGATACGTAGTAGGTAGAAAAGACGTAGGCCGCATCGACTGTCCGTCGCGCATAGTGGGACATCTTACGTCCGCAACGATGACGAGCAAGCATACTGAGATAACTGCCACGTGTACTTGATAGGTGTACTGCGTACAGTGGTACAAGTGACTTATCTCAGTATACGATGTTCTAAATTAAAAAAACGGTGTTTGTCAGTTGTATCAGTATACGTCACTTTATTTCGAAAACTAGCAGTAATTTTGTCATGAAAATTTTATAGCATGTAGATATAAGTATTTTGATCCTAAATATTCAAAAAAACGAAAATCGTAAAAATGACAGTTGCATCAGTATACGTAGGAGGTATCGAAACAATGTGGTATTACCACATAAAAAATATGAATCGATAAAAAGATTCTATACAAATAGGTAGGTATTTGTCACTTAGTGAGTTTTGGTTGTCAACAGACGATTTCTTAGTTGACAACTTTTTTTTAACCAG
Source organism: Apotomis turbidana (assembly GCA_905147355.2). Classification (NCBI taxonomy): domain Eukaryota; kingdom Metazoa; phylum Arthropoda; class Insecta; order Lepidoptera; family Tortricidae; genus Apotomis; species Apotomis turbidana. Next base: position 17,129,328 of record LR990292.1, on the reverse strand, counting down.
GCCTTTTCCCGATCTAATCAAATAAAGGATAAAACATCTTATGGTATTTCGTTTACGTTTCAAATCGATATGAACCACGATATTTTCCACAGTCCAGAACTTACGAAGAAAATCCTTGCCACAGAGTATAACAACAGTTAGGTATAATAATATATAACAGTCGAGACTCGAGTAGGTAATACCCACTCTATATAAAATACCTTAGAGTATAGAAATCGAATCACATACTCCTTGATTTTGAGAAGATCACATCTCGAATACAAATGAGCTGTGGATCGATGGCAGTGAGATTTTACTGCCGCGACAGAGGATAATCGAAAAAATACGCCGACACATGCTCTATTACGGACAAGAGCCGAATAAAAACAGGCCTTAAAAGTATGTTTATGTCACCGGGAATTTGAGGATTCTAGAGCGTTTCTCTGTAGGTTATGGTTTCTTTAATATTTGAAGATACGACGAAAATAAGGTTAATTTTGGTTTTTACCCGACTGCGTCGATATAAATAAGTTTGTGGTTTTTGAAGTAAGTACGTGTATTGTATACATAATTACATAATCTCACGTAAAAAGAACGCTAAGAATCATTGCGCAGTAGTCATTTACGTATACTATTGCGCAGTATAAATGACTATGGCGCAACGAGACTGACACCGCTATTTTTACGGCCCGTAGTATATATACCTAACGGGCTGGTCATGACTCTGCGCGACCAGCAGAGCGACTAGCGGCCATAGGTGAGAGCGGAAGGTCCGAGCACGGTGTCTCTCACTCTTATGGTCGCCGCTCGCCGCGTCACTGGTCGTGTGAAGTCGTGGCCAAGCCGTTACGTATAGTATAATTATATTATGATGAATTGATGACGGCTCTAGTCATCTTATTGCGACATACACATGCCAATTAATAGTTTTCTGGTACATATAGTCCTCTAAGAGCTCTGAGCCACAGCCGGACAACCCAGCATAATGGCGAAACTATAAGGGATCCTTTTTTGACTACGGAACCCTAAAAACTCTTCAAACCGAAACACATCACTGTAATGTATTGGCTATTATATTAATCTGTGGTATTGGTGTTTGAAGCAAAGATAAGCAAGCGGCGCCATCTATCGTATTTTTCATACTTGCAGAATATTTAATTTTGATAAGAACATTGTAAATAATCTATTAATACATGTAGGTGCACTTACCAAAAAACCGGTAATGTTTGAGTCGGACTCGCGCACCGAGGGTTCCGTACAAACACTTATCTCATCTTAACTAGCCGGGTTAGGTTAAGTTTGCACCTGGTATGTATTGCGCCGGATACAAAGTTTTTTTGGTATTTGTTGCTATAGCGTCAATGGAAATATATCATCTATGAAAATTTCAACTTTATAACTATCATGGTTCATGAGATACAGCCTGGTGACAGATGAACAGACAAACAGACAGAAGACGGACAGTGGATTCTTAGTAATAGGGTCCTGTTTTTTACCCTTTGAGTACGGAACCCTAAAAATATTACACTTCCGTGGCCCACATCCACAGAAATATTCGAAAGCTATTGAAGATATCCAAAACGGTATCACTCCAACCTGCGCCTAATCCCGGGTACGGAACGGAAGAGAAATATTTTTCCGATATCGTAAACCGAATGATTCTGGCATACTGGAGGTAGAAACGTATTCCATTCTAATGAAACCAAAGGCAAACTTTGTAGCACACACATTTAAATAAAACAATTTAAACGGATTATATCGCGTATATTAATTATTTGAGCCTCCCTGACGTTTGACACCTGACCCTGACGGTTGCGATTCCCATACAGTGTAGCATCCAGGACTTACACAAATACGTACCAAACTCAAACTCTAACCTAACCATTTGCTCACAAAACATCAGAAGTGTATATAACAACCTAAATGACTTAATGTTAAACTTATCTGAACTTAATCACTCTGTCGATATAATTATTCTATCTGAATGTCACCTAAATCTAGACAAACCAATCCCACAGTTAAAGTCATACATAGCCTCATATACTACTAATAATCAAAACCAATGTGACGGAGTTGTGACATACGTCAAAAACGAACTTCATTCCCAAGCAGTAGAAATCAAATTAGAAAATGCTACTTGTTTACAAATAAAAACTAAAAACAACGTAATTTTAGGTATTTATCGCAGCCCCTCTAACAATAACGCAACAGATTTCATTACTTCACTTAACAACCATCTTGGAAAATTAAAAACATATAAGAATATCTATATCACGGGAGACATAAACATTAATCTCATATTACCTCGTCAAGAAGAGTCATCATACGACAGGGCCAACCGAACCAACTATCTAAATATGCTGTCGTCTCATGGGATACTCCCTGGGCACACTCTACCTACAAGACAAAAAAATTGTCTGGATCACTTCATGCTAAAAAAAGACCCTAAACAAACTACTGCCTATGTCGCGATCCTTAACACCTCCATAACTGACCACTTAACTTTACACTCAACAATTACGTATGAAAATCCGAACGAGCGAACCGCAATCAAGATTACAACCACTAACTACGATGAGGCACTTAATAAACTACTGGATAAAGATCCCGAACTGCTTCTATTATCGAACGACCCCTACTATGTCACAACTCACCTTATTGAAAAAATAAAACAATCACTAGAGGAAAGCAAAATCACTAAATACATACCAAGTAGTCAACGCATAATCAAACCGTGGATGACCCCTGGCATGCTGCGCTGTATCAGAAATCGTAACAGTCTTCAACTAAAGTCGCAACAAGAACCATATAATGAAGTACTTAAAATTACCTTTAAAAGATACCGCAATTTCTGTAATGACATAATTAAAAAACTAAAGCATAAATATGAAAAAGAGCAACTAACTAAATCATCTAAAAACTCTAAAATGCTATGGAAAACTATAAAAAGTATTACACATTACAAATCACACAAAACAAAAAACACTGAATTACTAAACACTACGATGTCCCCCACAGATTCTGTTGAACATGTAAATAGGTTTTTTGCTAATGTTGGAAAAAAATTGGCAGAGGAAACCTTAAGTAACCCAAACTATCGGGGAGTCAATGACAGAGATAATGTACCTAATTGTAACACCCATTCATTTGCTCTCATGGACACTGATCCCCAGGAAGTACACAGTATTATCATGGGGCTGAAGGCGGATAGCGCCCCTGGCTGGGACACTATACCAACAAGTTTTCTCAAGCACGCTTGTCCTGTTGTTGCTCCACTGATTAGTCACCTAGCAAACCTCTGCTTTGAGAAGGGAGTATTCCCATCACCACTGAAACAATCGATCATAACACCTGTGCATAAGAGTGGAGAGAAAGATGACGTAAACAATTATCGTCCTATCTCGGTACTGACTGTCATATCTAAAATAATTGAAAAAACTATAAATAACAGGCTCATATCTTATCTAAATAAATATAATATCCTCTCAGACAATCAGTTTGGTTTTAGACAATCCAGATCAACTGAAGATGCAGTCATATCCCTAACATCAACTATAACTGAAAACCTAGATAAAAATAAGAAGTGTCTCGCCATATTTCTTGATCTCAAGAAGGCATTCGACACGGTCTCCCTCTCCACTCTCATACAAAAAATGGAAAGAGCTGGTATACGAGGTATTCCTCTGAGACTGCTGAGTGACTACTTATGTGGAAGAACGCAAAAAGTAAAAATAGGTGACTTCATAAGTAGTGAACTAGACATAACGTATGGTGTCCCCCAGGGCAGCGTGCTGGGGCCCACGCTGTTTCTGCTATATATCAATGATCTGACGAATCTCAAAATACAGCGCGGGCGCGTTTGCTCGTATGCCGATGACACTGCAATAGTGTTCGATGGTGAATCCTGGGAATCAGTGTTCAAAACTGCAGAAGCTGGCCTATGCAAGGTTACTACATGGCTTAGGAATAATCTACTAACGCTAAATGTCAAAAAAACAAATTACATCTGTTTTTCTAAGTATGACTCAACACAACCCCATGATCAACTAAAACTCAAAATACATACCTGCAACCAGCCTAACCCCCTGTTTTGTAAATGTACTGAAATAGACAAAGTCATATCTACTAAATACTTAGGGGTAATTCTTGATCAGCGTCTATCGTGGTACATGCAACTTGAAAATGTGAACCATAGAATTAGAAAGCTTAACTGGATTTTTAAAATATTTAGATATATTACCACTAAGGAACTGATAAACCAACTTTATGTAACACTGGCCCAACCAGTCATGAGCTACTGTATAACTGTATGGGGCGGAGCAGCCAAAACCAGATTCTTGGAGGTTGAGAGAGGGCAACGATGCTTGCTTAAGGTGATGTACTCAAAACCATACAGGTTCCCGACTAATGAATTATATGAAATTAGTGGCCAGCTAACAATGAGGAAACTGTATGTTTTGAGTACAACACTCAGGCTGCACAAAACGCTTGGTTACCACCCACCATTAGAGACACGTCGGCGTAAAATACCAGCAGTCCCTAAGCCAACCTCTAAATCTTTGTTTGCTAAAAGGCAATTTAAAGCACAATCGGCACATATTTATAATAAAGTCAACGATTCAATCAACATACATCACCTCCTGCTATACAATTGTAAAAAGGAAGTAACTGAATGGCTAAAACATCTGAGCTATGATGATACGGAGCTATTGTTGCATAGTGCAAATTATTAACTAAAATTAAAATGCATAATATCCACACACACACACGAACACACACACACGCGCACATATACACACACACACACACACACACACACACACACAGACACACGCGCACGTACAAACATAAACCCGCTCACAACTTAAATTTGCATTTCCCGTATAAATTATGCACTAATATTTAAGTACCTACCTAGAATAATTATCTTAAGATAACGATGTTTAAACTAAGCTGTATGTGAACACTTAGTTTTCTTTTCTTTTTTTCTTTTTTCCTTAACTTACCTCTCTGTAATGGAAGAGCGGGGCATCCTAACACAGGATCTACCTAAAAGGAAGCCCCAACCACTGCTGTACGTGTATATTGTTCATTAAGGAAAATAAATAATTTTTCATTTTCATTTTTCATTTTCATTTTTCATGACAGTCGTGGAAACCGAAGAAAATATTACTCTTTGTAACAACTGGCTATTACACATCAGCTAGTACCTTATTGTAAAAATCGATGGACGAGTAGTTCGATTCGATTTAACCCTTAAGTGCATATGGTATTGTTACGCCGGTAGGTTAGGTCAAAAACTTTGACTGTCAATTCCAGTGCTTTAGAGGCGTTTTCAGCAGGCTGAAAAGTCATTTCAGGCCGTTTCAGAAGTTGCTCTATCACATATCTAAAGATCGAAATTTCACCCAAGTTGCCGTCGTTTTCAGGCGCCTGAAACATGTTTTCAGTCCGTTTCAGGGCACACTATCAGATGACGCCATAACCTGAAAACCCGTTTTCAGGCGTTTTCAGGACCCCTTATGGGCCTCTGAAGCACAAATCGTTATATGGCGAAATATCCCGTAGGAGTGACAGAGATAGCACTAGTAGAATGAGATAGCTATATTCGGAACATTCGAGAGGTGTGTGACAGAGATAGGACTACTAGAAGGAGATAGCTATACTCGGAACATTCGAGAAGGGAGTGACAGAGAGTGCACCATTAGAGAGAGACATATATGGCCTCGAATGTTCTCGGCCCTTACGCTGGACCTTACTAGAATATTCGCGATATGTGTGGACAACGCATCGAGAAAGCGGTTCCGCGGGATATATAAGGCGCCGACGGCCGGCGCGAGTTAGTTACATTTTAACTGCGATACAGTGCGAGTAAAGGATAATCGGAGAGAAAGACTCAAGTGATTAGTGCGCTTTAAGTACAGTTCGTGTGAATAGTGAGTGCGTAATTCGTGTTTGTGTTAATTAGTGGATTTTAAGTACAGTTCGTCTGAATTGTAAGTGCGTAATTTTAGTAATAAAGTGTGTGTTTTCATTTGTGGATTAATTTGTGCTTTTCTATCAAATACGAACCCCACGCTCGTAACATTTGGTGTCAGAAGTGCGGATAGAAAATGCCGTTAATGCCACGAGAAACCGAGCCGAAAGGAGTGACGACGCGAAGCCAAACATCTGGATCTGGAGACTCGACGCCTGGTACGTCAGAATCACCTTCTCCAGCAGCACAGGGAGTGGACCTCAACGCCATCTTTGTCCTCCTAAAGGAACAGGCGAGAGAACAAAAGGAACAGTCCAGAATCCTCCAGAACGAGCTTCGGGAACAAAAGAAACAACAGGAGGAACAGTCTCGAATCCTTCAGCAACAACAGGAGGAACAGGCACGAATGCTCCGTGAGGTACACGAGTCCACGACCGATTGGAAACAAGAAATGCTTGAGGTGCAGGAAAAACTAGCCAACATGGACATAAAGCTGGAGAGTCGAGTCCATGCGGTCGATGAAAAGGTGGAAACTATCAAGGAGGACGTTGAAGCCTATAAAAACCGCCTCCAGAAACTAGAAGTGAAAGTGGCGAATGGTACCAGTGTACCCGACGCATCGGTGTCCGGAGGCGGCAGGTTCAAGGTACCGCCTTTTGATGGTAGCTCATCGTGGACCGCCTATAAGCTGCAGTTTGAGTCTGTTTCCCAGGCTAATGGCTGGAGTAAGGAGCAAGCCAGGACAGCACTGACGTTGGCGCTGCGCGATGAGGCCCTTACTATACTCGAAGCTCTGGGAAACGACCGGACATACGACCGCCTTCTAGAAGCCTTGGAGGCAAGATACGGCGATAGTCACCTGGAGCACGTATATCGAGCTCAGTTAAAGGACAGGACACAAGGACGTAACGAGTCCTTACAACAGTGGGCCCTGGAAATCGAGAAGTTGGTTAGAAAAGCCCATCAACGCACATCAGCGTCGTTCGTTGACAGGACAGTATGCTGGTGCAGGCCTTCATTGATGGGATCCGGGATCTGGAAGTGAGGATGCGGTAGCCCACGCTCTCGAGGTGGAAGCTGTACGACAGGATTCATCCAGGCCTTTCAGGGTGCGAGAAGTGTCAACAACGAAGCCAGTAGATTCCCGCCGCGAATTTGGGCCACGTTGCTACCATTGTGGAGAACGTGGTCACCTGCAGTCAGGCTGCCCGAAAAGGAATAGGCGAGGAATGTCGACTGGGAAGTCGGTATCTCCCCGCGGCGAATCCGGACCACGTTGTTACCAATGTGGAGAACGTGGACACATACAGTCAAGTTGTCCGGATAGGAAAAGGAGGGACAGGGATCCAGCTTCAATAGTAAGGGCAATGGGCCCCTTTGGGTCAGTACCACAACGGGTAAATGCTGACGCTGTATCACGAAGACCTTGTGTGGATAACGATGAAGATTGCTTAAGACGAGATGACAAGGAATGTGTTCGAATTCGAATGTTAAGAACTGTTACCGGCAGCGATGAGTGGAGTGATGAAATAATGCAGTAAGCGCAACAAGAGGATCCTGACGTGAGACCCATTTTCAATTGGATTATTACGGGTGCGCCTAAGTCAAGATGGTGTGACGTAGCTCCGATGAGTGCGGTAACAAAAAGTTACTGGGCACAATGGGATAGCTTGGTTATGCATAATGGTGTGCTGTGCAGGTTGTGGGAATCAGCAAATGGGAAGGATGCTCACCTGCAAGTTGTTGTCCCAAAGAAAAGGGTGAGAGATGTTTTGAGATGCTTTCACAGCGGAGCGTCTGGTGGACACCTTGGAGTGAAAAGTACCCTAATGCAAATTCGAGAACGTTTTTATTGGATGAACTATCGCGAAGATGTTGAAAACTGGTGCAGAAGATGCACTAGGTGTGCATCAGACAAGGGACCGCATACCCGTAGCAGAGAAACACTCAAGTTGAGCAACGTTGGAGCACCATGGAAAGGGACGGCATGGAAACGAGGTGACGCAGGATCGTTTCCAAAGTCTGACTCCGAAAACAAGTACAATCATGGTCATAGACTGATGCGTGAGCGCGGGCTCCGCGCTAGCATAAGGATGAAAACCCGATATGACCGGAAGTCTAACCAAGTGGGTTTTGAGGAAGGTTCGTTGGTGTGGCTACATAACCCTATGCGACGAGTGGGGGAGTCCCCGAAACTGTCTCCGAATTGGGAGGGGCTTTACAAGGTAGTCACTAAAATAAACGACGTCACGTATCGAATCCAGCGGAATCCTCGTAGTCCGAGCAAGATTGTTCATGTTGACCGACTGGCCAGATACCACGGAAATAATGATGCTCGGGACGAGCATGTCTAAGGAGGGGGTAGTGTTACGCCGGTAGGTTAGGTCAAAAACTTTGACTGTCAATTCCAGTGCTTTAGAGGCGTTTTCAGCAGGCTGAAAAGTCATTTCAGGCCGTTTCAGAAGTTGCTCTATCACATATCTAAAGATCGAAATTTCACCCAAGTTGCCGTCGTTTTCAGGCGCCTGAAACATGTTTTCAGTCCGTTTCAGGGCACACGATCAGATGACGCCATAACCTGAAAACCCGTTTTCAGGCGTTTTCAGGACCCCTTATGGGCCTCTGAAGCACAAATCGTTATATGGCGAAATATCCCGTAGGAGTGACAGAGATAGCACTAGTAGAATGAGATAGCTATATTCGGAACATTCGAGAGGTGTGTGACAGAGATAGGACTACTAGAAGGAGATAGCTATACTCGGAACATTCGAGAAGGGAGTGACAGAGAGTGCACCATTAGAGAGAGACATATATGGCCTCGAATGTTCTCGGCCCTTACGCTGGACCTTACTAGAATATTCGCGATATGTGTGGACAACGCATCGAGAAAGCGGTTCCGCGGGATATATAAGGCGCCGACGGCCGGCGCGAGTTAGTTACATTTTAACTGCGATACAGTGCGAGTAAAGGATAATCGGAGAGAAAGACTCAAGTGATTAGTGCGCTTTAAGTACAGTTCGTGTGAATAGTAAGTGCGTAATTCGTGTTTGTGTTAATTAGTGGATTTTAAGTACAGTTCGTCTGAATTGTAAGTGCGTAATTTTAGTAATAAAGTGTGTGTTTTCATTTGTGGATTAATTTGTGCTTTTCTATCAAATACGAACCCCACGCTCGTAACAGTATCAAAAAAGATACAACATTTTAATCTAATCCATGTCAATTTTGGATTTGAGACTCAGATTGACAAAGTCTGAATTGACTTTGAGTTAATGTTCATTGGTGTGTCATCAGTGGTATCGTTTTTGATACTTCATGCACCCAAGGGATAATTTATATCAATAGTGTTGCAAGCCTAAGTCGAAGAAATTGATCTTTGAAATAAGGACTCTGCGCACACATTATATTTTATTTGGACTTATTGGGTTTAACCACGCAACCCTATAAGTGAGCCGAAAAAAGCCAAGGCTGGTATGTCTCGTAGCCTAGCAAGTTGGTTTTTAGCCCTCGCCATTTTGCGGATTTTGGTGGTACTAATTGATTTTACTGTCAACGACAATTTTTTTTGGTAACTGACGTTGAAAGTCAGTGTGAATGTGACTAATTTAAAGAGAAAACTGGATCAAATATTCGCTAATTTCCCATAATAAAGCCAAAACTATCCAATGTGATGAAAGTTAAGTTTCTTCAATACTATGCGGTATTGATTTCAGAAGAACGAAGGACTGAGCAGCATTCTGGTAACAATGTTTTGAATTTGGTCAATCATTTGACATTTTATAAGGCATCTACTAGGTGTTTCCTGTAATAGGAGCAATAAATTAAAACATAGATTTTACTCGTTAAACTGAACGACATTTTGTTAAGCAACTTTAAAAAAAAGTCAGTTTAAAAAAAATATTATTTTAAACAAATTAAATAGTATTTTCAATGTATGTCGTCCAACGTTGACATTCCCTGAGCATTGACATAGCTGTGACTCTACTAATATCGGACATTTCGCAATACATTTCTTCTTTGTCTAAACATAATTCTACAAAATATCATTTAATACACGTTATTTTCAGAAGTTGCTTAACAAATGTTGTCTAGTTTCAAGCGAAGAATCTATGTTTTAATTTATCGCTCCTATTACAGGAAACACCCGGTATGATGACGTATGCACATTATTGCCATAATTAAAGCTGTTTGTGGCGACACTATCCTAGGGCAAAACCGACACTTGTTGGGCTATTCAAAGAATAAGTTTGACGCCGCGTCACTGTTAGTTTGTGATATAGTCGAATTGAAGCTATACGGGTGATTCTTATTCTCATGCATTTTTTTGTGATTTGTAAGAATCACATGTTTATTTTGTTTAAATCAAAAATCTATTTATGCCTTTGTTGAGCAAATATCCTCTACTTATCTTTTATAAACACATTTACAGTACAATAACAGTACATACAATGACAGTACAATAATATTCACCGGCAAAGACTTGAACACTTTCGAAACTGACATATGTAAAACTCTGCGAAATATTATAGATTGGCTTACTAATAATAATTTGAAAGTAAATTTGGACAAAACTAAAATAATGACATTTCAACAAAGAGTTAATAATATTACAAATTTAAATATAAATTATAAGGGCCGGAAAATTGAACAAACTGACATTACAAATTTTTTAGGGATAAGTGTTGATAATAAGCTATCGTGGAGAAACCAAATCGACATAGTATGTAAAAAGTTAAATCAATTCTCCTTCGCACTATATCAATTAAGAAAAGTTGTTAACGAAAATGTAGTTTTAAATGCCTATCAAGCATATGTAACGTCAACTTTGAGGTATGGAGTTATATTCTAGGCAAACTCAGTTGATAGAGAAATTGCATTCAAAGCCCAAAAAAGGTGCATTCGATCTTTGTGTGGTCTACACCATCGTGATTCTTGTAAATCATACTTTATAAAATTAGGAATTTTAACTCTACCTTGCCTGTACATTTACGAAGTCAAATTGTTTGTAAAACGTAACTTGCATTTGTTCCAGACCTTTAATAGTACACGTCTAAGGAATAAATTAGTCGCAATGTCCTGTAAAACCGCTCTGTGTCGTAAAAGTGTACTTGGTACAGCCCCTACAATGTACAACAAGGTTCCAAAAGAAATTATTAATATAGAAAGCACAGCTGATTTAAAAAAAGCATTGTTTAAATTTCTTGTTAGTAAAGCCTATTATAAAGTGACAGATTTCTTAACAGACACCATGTGGAGATGTGTACCACACGGCTCACCCGAAATTACACATAAATTTTGTATGCCTGAGAGCCCAACATAGTGATACTTACTGTATTTAATTTTTAAGACTCTAATGTATTTTAGCACCTACCTATGTTGAACAAATAAACGATTATTATTATTATTATTTTAATTATTATTATTATTACCTTAAAATATTCAGAAATATATATAAAAAAAAGAATGTTTGCCCAAAATGTCACGTCCATGCCGTGTGATATCTCCCGATTTTCTAATAAAATATTTTTTTCTGCTACAATATCAAGTAATTTTGACTAATGTTATACGAATGACGCAAAGCTAATAAATGTCTGATAACATTATTAAAAAGTTGTAAAAGTATAATGTAACAGTTTCTGGTTCAGAACATCATCATAAAGTTTGTGATCAATTTTTTTGTCACAGCCATGTGTGTTTGTTTAAATACGTGTAACTTGGTAGACAATTATATTTGAAGCTAGCAGCCCTATTTAGGCTTTTTAAGAACGGAAAAACTACCTTCTTGTCGGTTCTGCTTATGACAAAGTGCGGTGAATGTATAGCAAAAATATTTTCTTGTATTTATTAAAGAAAAGGACAACCTTAGTACGTCACCACCGTGGAATGAGTTTTAAATGTAAGTTCTACTGTTATGTTATTGATACTTGTATAAATTTTACCTCAGAAATAACAGAATAAGGTGATTGTTTAAAATTGGCGAGACAAAGCCAATTGTTCCATTATGTCGCACATGTTCAAAATTTGTCACGACCATAGATAGATCTAAATGTCACGACCACGGAATTTTTCAAACCTCGGTTGTGACATGTAATGCTTGGTTGTGACATTCTTGTAGTATATTTGAATAATTTGATGATTTTGTTTTCTAAGTTGGGTTATCAATTTGTTGTATTTTTTCCGCAGATGTCACCAAAGAAAAATAAATTAAATCAGCCATCTAGCGAGAGTCTCTTAAGATGTTTGTCGTGACTCTTCGCTATAAGACCGTTAGCCGAAACTACTATCGGGACAATGATCGTCAAGTCAACATCCCACATGGCGGTCACCTCGTGAGCCAAGTCAAGGTACTTGCTGAGTTTGTCCTTCTCGGCTTTCACGAGGTTCTCGTCATGGGGGATGGTGATGTCGACGAGCACTGCCTGGCGCTTGGATCGATCTACCAAAACGATATCAGGCTTATTGGCTACAATAGTCCTGTCCGTGATGATAGATCGATCACAATAGAGCGTGGCACGACCATTCTCAAGAACTGGCATCGGTGCGTACTTATAGTACGGCACCTCAGACCCCACAAGACCGTATCGAAGAGCAAGTTGCTGGTGAATGATCCTGGTTACTTGTTATTTGACACAATTACTTGATTTTCGATGAAATTGTCACACCCATGTTATACAGTCTCACAACTATGCTTAGGGATGTCACAGCCGTGTACACATGCATTACTTTAATCACTTGCAGAGGGTATTAAGCTTGTCCATCTGCACCAAAAATTAGCCTTTGGTATGTACTCTTAATATACACTGCAATATATCACAGAAAAAAAAAATAAAAAAAAATGTTAATATTTTAAAACTATATGAGAATCACCCATACCAACTTTTGATTGATGCTAATCGAGATGAGTTAGGTAACAATGACAAGTTATAACCTAAAGTTATAATGAAATAATGAACTTTATTCTGCAAGTGCACTTTTACATTTATTATTTATTTATTTCTTTATTATTTTACAACAAAGATTACATATAATCTAAAGCCCTGCGAAATGAAAAAAGAAAACAACAAAACATATTAAAAGTGTATTTTAAGATATAAGTGAGGAAAAGTGTAAGAATAAAATAGAAACTACAAGAAGTTAAAGAGAGCAGATCGCTAAAGTCGACATATAGTGAGGTAATTAGGATGGGTATCATTAAAAACTATACTAGAGCTTGTCACACACGTCCAAATTATCCAAGCAGTATAAAACACACGAATTCCCGAAGAAAATGTATTCTTCCCTTTTCACTGTGATTTTGACGTAAAAAAACACTAAGTCAGCAGCCTGGAGTTACGACTGGTCTTATATCTGAGGCCTGCGAACGACCAGCCCAGTTATTGATATCTGTTTCTGAAGATATTTGAATATCGAATTTCAATGAACTTCAGGCATTGCGTAAGGAAATTTCAAATTAGTCACAAGTTTTCTACATTGTGTTTTCAGCGTTTTTTGAATTTGTATTGAAATTAAATAAACCTTTAATACAAAGATTGAAATTGAAATTAAATTGAAATTAAATGTTAAATTTATTTTGCGTAAAGCAGTGTGGTGCAGATGAAGGTGTTATATGCGACAAAGCACAATCTCTGTTACTAAAAATAAAGCATGTATATTTAAAAAAAAAACCTAAATTACGTAAACGCATAAGACACGCGTTAATTTTCAATTGGTTTACCTTTTCTAAGTATTGGACCTGCTTTTGTGAAAAGATAAATCGAAGTAGGATGCAGTTTTAATAAACATTGTTAATCCTTACAAAAATAAGCGATAAAAAGTATACTGCACAAAAATAGACCACGTAATTATTTTGATTCTAAACTCCTTTAATACTTTTTTTACTAATTTACGTTTTCTGTTAATATTATCATAAGTAAAAATGTTTTATGGTGTTCTTGGTTAGTTCGCATATTATTTTTACTTAATTTTTAGATATAGTTTTAAAAATTGCTATATTTTAGTTTAAATTATTTACTACCTACTTGTTTGGCATGTTGTGTTTACCTACAAGTAATTGTGACACCTATATCCATAAGTGTAATAGTGTAACTTAACATGTTTTGATGTTAACAATTATTGGTGGACCTTAATTCCATAAATAAATAAATACAGCATGACCGTAATAAAATTGAGCAAGGAAAAAATATTATTTGAGATTTAAAAATTACGTAGTTTTAATCCACTATTATAATGTTCCCTTTCACTATTATTTAGAAGAATGTAGGTACATGAAAATGACCCTAATTTTCTTTTGAACAGTATAGTTAGTAAATTTTAACGTAGTAACAGTAAACCACAACAAAACAGACACAATTCCCTTTATACACGCGTTCTAACTCGGTCTAAAATTCAATTCCTCCAATCGATACCAACACGTAGTCACTTTGAATTTTTACTCCAAAGTCTGTTAGCAAATAAACAGGAATGCTTAAACAACTTACAGCGTCGGGATCCAATTTTCCAATACATTAGAGGCTACCCGTTGCCAACGTTCGGGCATGATTGATTCCGGATCCGTACCACGAATGGTGATTGATATTTTTCGAGATTCTGGTCCAAATCCATCTGAGATCATAAACAGGTGGGACTAGTTTTAGATTGCGTCGGTTGTCTGGAATTGAAGAAGGGTTTTTATGGGATTGGACGACGCGGCACGCGTAAGCAATATGTAAGTAAGAAAGTAAAGAAGGGCATTTCGTAAGTCTTTTATATATTTCGAAACTGAATTCTTGCATTCGAATAGCCATTTTTTTTTTAATAAAAATAAGAAGTGTATTTTCCTTCCGAAAACGCCATAAGCTATTTGAGGCAACTAAAAAGTCGCCATAAATTACGACCTACCTGCTACTGATCTTCGTTTTCGCTGTTTAGGACTTATGCCTGTTTTTATATGGCCTTGTTAACCTTTTAAAAAGTTTGTACCTCGACAAAAAAATGAATTTCATTGAAAATTATTATCGACGAGCAAACCTAGGCGGCAAGGTTTATTTTTTAATTTTGACTGACTATAAACTATACATATTGGAGAGACTAATACGTAATACTAAATAATAAATACCACAGGAAAAACGCCAACATTTTTGCAATCCCGACAAAATTTGATGTGATTAGTCCATTTGAGTGAACCATTGAACTCATTAGAGCCTACCTTTATAATTACCCAATCATTTGCTACTGCAAAATTAACAGGAAATTAAACCCAAATTTTGCAAAACCATTTTACTTTCGCCAGTCGGCGTAATCGAATCTAAATTCCTAATTCCTACACACGATTGCTCATTCGAGTCATGAATCATGGCTTAAACTAATTACAGCGAGTCATTTAGTTGATTTACCGTGCAATTTCAGTGAATAGTTCATTAAAATAATTTTCCAGGCCGTGTAACAAGAATTATAAAAGCGCGCTGCGTGTAATGCTGGTTGTCGTCATAATGTCTTGTCGGAATTTTCGTTTACAGTAACGTCAGCTTGCAAAAGCACTCTATTACATAGAGTAATGGTTACCAAAGCGTACACAGAATAGTTTCAAACGCTTAGGTTAAAGCGTAAACTTGTAGATAGAGCATATTTTCATTTTAAACCAATTACTAACAATAATAATATGTCTACATCTTTTTATTTTCAAGTACGCAAATACGAGGCGCGATATTTTTTTTTTAGGTTGGTTTCGCTTTAAGCATAAGACACCAATCCCTCGCATTCTGATACAATGAAGGAATATTCAAGAAAGTAACTGGTGCAGAAAAATATGGATAGTTTCTGTTTGACCCATTATAATGGTATACCTTCACTAGAATAATAAATATATAGATAAATTCATAAGAGAAAACCAGCAACTGACATAACCAAAAGAATCCTCAAACTAAAACGGCAGTGAGCAGGACATCGCTGGTAGAACCGAAAGCCACTGGGGCAGAACGGCTTGAGTACTGGAAGGTACTGGAAGGTGCGACGTTGGCATCAGGCTATTCGCTGGGTGCGAAGTAGGTGGTGGGGGAACCAAGAATCGATCGCAGCGCGCGCCGTGGCCAAAAAAGGAACTTTCGTCAGGCCAACTGTCACTTTTCACTAGCGAAATTAAGGCATCGAAAAATAAATAAATATGCGGCACGAAACCTGCAGCGTAGTTAATTGCAAAAACAATGGCAAAAACAGTAATCATAAATAAATAAATTTCCACAAGCAAGTTGGAAACGAGAACAACGAATTAAATGGATAATCGCTATCAAGAGGAAAAAGTTAGTATAACCTATAGAACAACATTTTAAATATTATATCTTGTATGTTGTAGGAAGTAGCATGTTTATGCGTTTATTTTCTTTTACATTTTGGACATGTTGAACAAATACGAATGGTTTCCCATTTTATTGTAGTTTGGGATTTGAAAGCGATGTTGTGTTTGATTGAGCAGAATCCAGTTATAATAATTAATTTGGCAATGTTTAACTGAAAAAAAACAAAATAATCTGTATTATTACGAAAATACAGTCATAAATGATCGGTTGCATTACGCATGAATTTGCGTTATTCGGTTAAATTTGTTTATTTTGTAACTTACTTTTCATGAAGACAGCCATGAAAAGGTCCGTGTGAATTACATCTGAAAGTTATTGATTTTGCCATTTTAGACGGGAAATAAAGAAGTTCAACGTTTTATCGACACTATAGATTTAACATAATCGAATAAAATGAAAGAAAATTACGATATTTCATTGAAATTATTTGTTTGTTTACTTACTCTTCGTAAAGACAGTCAGCCATTTGACATTAAAAAGCCCGCCGTAATTGTAACCGCTAGTTGACGCTGTCATCGCGCACCCAGCGAATACCATTTCGACCGGTGATATTGTGAAGGTCGTGAGAAACAGTTTGATGCAGGTATCGCAAGACCGTTCAACGTGAACATTTTTGGGGAGACCTTTGTCCAAACGTCATTCGACTAAGGTGATGAAATAAAAATATAATATAAAAATTCCATATAAGTAAAGCATTTCCAATCGCATTCTGTATCCATCCAAATGCGACAAAATTGCTTGCTCAGCGATTTGCCATTCTGATTGATAAACGCGCCTCATTAAATTTAATGTTCGTTACACACTATTGAGTACGGTTAATGACTTCTATGATTTGGAATTACGAGTACATTTGAATGCAGAGTAAGTTAAATCTTCCTCGAATCGCCCATTTATATAATGGCTCTTTTTTCGCCTTTGTCAGCTATGAAGATTGTAAGTAATGAGCAAGGAATAAAATATCAAATCGTGAAATTTATAAACTGAAACACATTTTTATTTTCAAAGAATTTGACTTCGTAGCATAGGTTAATGGCAGCTAGCTCTGAAATGGGAAAAAAATCCCAGTTGGTGGCCAGAGCCAAATATCCCATCCTTTACTCAGGCAACGAGATGGGAATTCAGATTTCGAAGCTGGCCACCAAATCTGGCTACTAAATGAAACTAAACCAAGGAGACAAATTTCTAAAGCGGGCAAACTACAAATTAGAAGTATGGTATTTCCAAAAAGAGGACTAATCTCTACCAATAGTATGCCTCACACTTAGTAGGCAAAAGCAGAAAGGAGACAAGTACTGGAATGATCCACGTGGAAGGTCGCCGATTAGATTAACTGATATAGTGAAATGATACAGGCGTCTATTATAAATTATAAAATAACAACCTAAAATGGCTACCACCCTCAGGAGGGTACGAAGATTAAGAAGATATTATTCATAGATTCAAAAGATTTATTTGGGAGCCCTTTATTTCCTAGAAACTTATTTCGACGACTATTCCATTTCGACGAAAAATCATTTCACAGAGTTTTTATTCCTCTGTATAGTCATACATTTTTCGTAATCATAATTCTTGCAAATATCATCCTATTAATTAGGTTAGGTTAGATTTGTTTTATAACAATCTCAAATAGTTTATGATTGCAAACTTATTTTTACATAATTATTTTTCGGCAAAATAAAACATTCGACGAAAGATAATTCTAGGAGTCAATAAAGACTTGATTTTTGGCTAGGTTGCCAATACATAATATATTGTTAAACATAACATAGATAAATAATAAATATCAGACTACCTCACACAAATCGTTCTAGTCCCAAATTAAGCTCAAGAAGGGTTACAAATACAACTTATATAGATACATATATACTTAAATACATAGAACAACCATGACCCAACCACAAATATTTGACATGGCCGGGATTCAAACCCAGGACCGCCGGCTCAGTAGGCAGGTCTCTATAAACTGCGCCAACCGCGTCGTATACAATATATTTATATCATGTATTCAGCCTAAGCGTAGGCATGCAATATAATTTAATTGGGGTTATACTACTTATTAATAATAATTACACATTATAAGAGAACACAGGGATCTTTAGCTGTATAATTTATATACGTCACGACAAAGATGTACTCGTAACATCGACTCCGCCCTCTGAAATATTCCACCACGGACCCTTCAGCAAATAACAATGACTGATTTGAATGTACCGCGATTGAATACAAATCCTTTCAATAATAGACAGACTGGTACGTAACGAAATTTATGCTTAAGCGACAGATCGATAAGTTTGTCCTTTTGTGTCTACTGTGACTGTGACTTTATCTGATATTATTTGATATTAGTTCGCTAGTTATGCACTTCTTGTGTTTTATACAGTTTGCTATGAATATTTGTGTAGTTAGTAGGAGCAATCGCATTTACAGAAGCAAGCGCCTTTCCAACCGCTTTCCAACAATAGAGATGGTTACTCATTTATCAATGTTAGTTATCAGATGTTATCAGAACTCGGCCAGTTATAAAAATATTTTTTTGGTCGAGGGGGAGCTTTTTTAATTTTTTTCCCATAAAATTTGTGGTGAAGGAAGATTGATGACAAGATCCATAAGAAATCGAAGGAATATTTCAAATATTTAGGCACATTATATAGAAGAACCGAACCTAGTTCAGTTAAATGTAGTAATAGTAAAAAATGGTAGTTGAAATAAATTTACATTAACTCGGGAATAGTCCATGGGTAGGTCAATAAGCCAAAAAATTGGTCTCCCACTTTTCGACGCTATATTTATATATTAAGTATTAAGGTCAAAAAGTAGTGGTAGTCCACTTTCTTTGTCCTTTTCTTCTTGACTGAGTGTACCTACTCGTATCATATGCTCCCGGTTCCGATTTTGTATAGTGAAAACCGGTAATTCCCGGTTCCGGTACTGGATTTGTATAGAAAAAGAGTACCGGTATCACACCCTAGCTACCTTCTACATCAAAGCTATACTAGATCGTTTTAGTAAATCCCTATACACGTACTTTATCCTCTCCTACCGTATCGCAACTACTCGACATCCGAACGCAGGAAACACTTCCACATACTAGTTTTACAGTCCCAACCTTTCTTTTATACTCCAACCATTCCATTTTACTGCTGCGACTCGTCTAAGGTCGAATGTTAAAAGTTTTACAGCCCATTTTAAGTGTTCGGGTGGATGGATTGACAAATTGACTCTGTTCTTTTGCGCTAGAAGTTTCGCGTTCCACGGCTTGGGGCATTGGAACGTACTGATTTTATAGGCGTTGATTTGTTCTTGATGCTTTGTGATTTCTTTTTAATCAAAGCAAACGAATAAATTTTGAGCGAAGGAGTTGAGAGGAAAAGTTATGGGTGCGATTGAAGACTTTATCCGCAAATATAAATGTTAACGAGACTAAATGAACATAAGACTATTGTCGAAGCATTATCATGATATATTGCTACGTGCTGCGATAATAGTTAGCCAAAACTCCGTTCCGCTTTTGTTAGGGCAAAACGGCGCGAGTCCATAGCTATTTGTGGCGGCGCGCACGCGTCGGTCAGTGGCGTGGCCAAGGCCCACAGCTAATGGCTTTGTAGGTACATACTTAACACAAGCAACCAATAAAATTTCTCGACGGCTTTTTCGAAGATCAAGCAAGAGATAACCTTCTGTAGTTTATTATCGTTATTTGTAAGTATTATCAAGTTGACCAACGGGTGAGTTCTTATAATTACGAATGGTTAATAAGTTTCCAGGGACCAATTATAGCGACGATGACGACCTTTAAAATCAGCGGACAGTCAATGCGGCTATAGAAACCTAGTTAGGGTCTGAAAGTGAAGCCAGATTTGGCTAGCCACACGGGCTAAATTTTTCCGTGTGCGCATCTGTCATAACGTCAATGTAACAAGCAAACCGTCTCTATGATTGGTTTTCGTAGACACTTTCGCAATCTTTTGCAAATCTGTTGTAAGAAGACTCTCGTTCTAGGCGCACTTATTCTAATAAATACCTATGACAACATATCCAATACTCACCAATCCGCTAAATCCCGAAACAAGTTTAAACACATTATGGTCACGTTCGGGCCGGGTAAGAAAACATCCGAAACCAGATAGCCAGATAGCCGCCTCATAAATCAATCAGACGAGCCGGCATTGGGGGGTTATAAAAACATCCCCCGATACTTGGCCGAAAAATTGCGGGATCCTGGCCGGTGCGGTCTTGGCGATATATTCTTAGGCTTAGGCGGTAACGGTATATTGAGAAATAAAGTGGGTTTCACACGGGAACGGCGGACGCTACAAAAATATATGCCTAGTTGATGCAATGTATGTAATGGGCGTGTTTTTGTTACAACCGGAGATACTTGCGTAAAAAACTGTGCCCCAGGCTTCCACGTCCTAGCGCGTGCCCAGTGTGACGCATGGCGGGCGCCAAAGAGGGGAAGAGATGTCCAGCAGCCCGTACGTATTCAAACAAACAAGTTTAACTGTACCCATACAATACATACTTTCCTTACCCTCCATTTAATATCAACCTGCCTCCCCTGGTTGATAGCCGTGACCAAGATTCGTTGGTTGCGTGCGACCAAGGGGTCGGACGCGACCAAGGCTTCAAAAACGCCTCGTATATGCGGTGTCATAAAAATCCAACCAAATCGAAACCAAAATGACAATCCAACGCAAGGCCGAATCAATTTGCACGGAGCATACGAGGGATTAAGCTATCTACACAAAAGTAAGTCAATTCAAATCCCACTTTTTCCGTATATCTTTGAGCTGCATTCTGGATTAATAAAATACTGACAGAAATATAAGCAATCTCGCACCTGATCCGCCTTTCATCGTCTAGCTTTAGCAAAAGGGATATCAAAAGAAACCCGATTCTCAGCCGGCTTTGTTGACTGCAAATCGAATGCGACGGCGATTATGAAAGGGTGTTTCAAAGAGTAATTCGACGCATACAGCCCGACTACTGATGAGGACCCTGCGCGGTATCCCGTTGCAAAGAGGCTGGCAATTCGTAGTGAATACAATCCGGTAGAAGTGGGAATTTGATTATGTTTAAGGCTATTCACCGTTCAAAAATGCTGATTGTTTTAGACATTTTTCTCTATGATATAACATGTTTAATACTTAGAACAGGGCTAGTGAGATTTATTGGTATACTAGCTGTGCCCCGCGGTGTTACCCGCTCATCCCACGGGAACACAAAATTTATTCGGGATGAAAAGTATCCTATGTCCTTTCGCGGGTCTCAAACTATCTCCATACCAAATTTCATCTAAATCGGTTCAGCGGTTTAAGCGTGAAGAGGTAACAGACAGACAGACAGACAGACAGACACACTTTCGCATTTATAATATTAGTATGGATATTTGAAACCTTTTATCGATAATTTTTGTTTCAAAAACTATTCGAAATTGACAAAATTTACTCAGAAAATTGTTTTTTTTTTTTTTCAACTTATCTTCGACTGCTGTTTATGTTACTTTCTAGAACTCGGGAAAAAGTATTACTCACTTTGAAAAGTTGATTGAAATTATGAATAATTTGTTATAATATGTTTTTTTTTAAAGGAATAAGGTTGGTCGTAAGGAGTAAGTATTGGTCGTTTTACAAGAGGGTAACGCTTTAGTCAACTATAAATCCTGCTATATTAGTAATACATTTGGAATACCCCAAGGTGGCGTTCTCTCGCCGTTGTTTCTTTCTCTCTTTTTAGGGTTCCGTAGTCAACTAGGAACCATTATAGTTCCGCCATGTCCGTCTGTCCGTCCGTCCGTCCGTC
Source organism: Apotomis turbidana (assembly GCA_905147355.2). NCBI lineage: Eukaryota > Metazoa > Arthropoda > Insecta > Lepidoptera > Tortricidae > Apotomis > Apotomis turbidana. The sequence goes on along the minus strand of LR990292.1, from coordinate 17,107,242 downwards.
CGCGGCTTAGCTCCGTGATCATTAGTACTAGAAAGCTGAAATTTGGTATGAGTATGTGTATGTATAACGCCGACAGAACGGTAAAATGAAATAAAATAAAATAATTTTTTTTCGGGTACGTCGAACACCTAAAGTAGGGGTGATTTATTTTTTCTTTTCGACACTGGTGTGTGGGGTGTCGTTGAATAGGTCTTGTAAAAATAATAGGGGTATTCTAACATTATTTTTTGATAAAGTCAGCAGTTTTGTAAATATTCGCTCCAAAAACAAAAAAAATAGTGTCCCCCCTCTAACTTTTCAACCACGGGTCAAAATAAATCGGAAAAATTCATGTCATCAATGAGGCCTTATAAGTAATTTCAATGAAAACTATATTGAACAAAATCGGTTGAGCCGTTTTTGAGTTATCGCCAAATTTCATATTTATTCTTTAAAAGGTCGTAAGTTGACTTCCAGAAGGTAATAAGTGATTACAGTTTCTAGGGCGTTTACGACCTTTTTATAGAGCTTAAAATCTTTCTTAACTTAAACCTCGGGCTTAAAACAGCAGTTTATTGTGAAGGATGAGCAACTACGGAACCCTACACTGAGCACGACATGCTCTTGGCCGGTTTTTATATAAATGACCTCCCGACTGTAACAGCCTATCCTGCCGTATTATTTGCAGACGATACATCAATTGTGATACCATGCACAAACGACCTAGAATACGGCATGAAATAAATTAAACATTACACAAGACGATCCAATGGCTAGAATGTAATAACCTGTCAATAAGTAAAACCAAACATGTACAATTCTTGACTCGTAGAGGTAAGCGCCAAGAACTAGAAATTAATTATAAAGGAGATTCAGTTGACCAAGACACTAATGTTAAATTCTTAGGAATAATTATGGACGAATTCTGTGACTTCAAAATACATACATGTGGAGTATGTTTGTAAAAAAAGGTCTCCCCTTAACACATTTTAAAAAGAAACTGCACTTATGGCTGTGTGAATATTATGCGTGTACTCCGTTTACGAATTTCTTAGTTTAAAATTTCAATCTAGTGATAGGTTATTAATTTATATTTAAGTACATCTAGTTTTAAGTATCTCCATTTTGTTTATCTGTCACGGTAACAAAATATAGATTTAATATCTGCATGCTTTTTAAGTAGAGTATGGTGGTTCTTGTAATTTGTAAATTATACCAGCTTATTAGTAACCCATATTCCGCAACTAAATAATCATTTCATTTTATTTCATTTCATAAAAGAAGGCCTCTTTATAGCGCAAATATAAGCAAAATCATTTCGGTAATCGGTAACTTTTGGAGTCAGAAATGTTGTAATTAAAGCAAAGCAACTTTCAACGACTTCAATCAACGCACCGTGAAATAAATGCCCGCTTTTCAGTCCCATCGGTTACTGCATGCAAAAACTTACCGTACCAAGAGTAATGTCTCAGTGCATAGCCTAACTGCAATTTGTGACACATTAAAAAGACATTTAAGTCCCGAACGCCGCGTGCAATCGGGCGCCCCGATGAATAAAAATGAGTTGTTTGAACTAATGCGACAGACATTAAGCATTCAAGCTGACACTGCATACGTGGCTGTAGTCTGGAGTATTGCAGTTAAATAATAGAGTGAAGACTACGGTATATTTCCGTTGAAGTGATAAGATTCTTTTTATTAAGGTTTGAAAGTAGATAGCCTTTCAGCCAAAAAGAAAGCAAACTGTCATAGTCATGACGAAAGTTTAAAAAAATATTTTGTAAAAACCAAGGTGAGGAAAATATAAAGAGCCGCATTTTTTAGATCCTTATAGCAAGGACTTCAAAAACATTTTAATTTAGTTTTTTTATCGACTCAGTAGGTATTTAATTTTTTTTTATGGTGAGAAAAGGTAAAAAGTTACATATTTATCTCAGCCATTTCAAAAAATATTCGCAAGGCGTAACTGTCCACAGAACCACTAGTGTTATAAGTTAAGTATAATTATTTATTAAATATAAGTACATAATAATTATAATATGAGTGTCTATTTTTTTAACACATGCCTATGCAAATGCCTTATAAATAGGGTTGGGTTAGTTACCTGAATAGTTGTAATTATTCAGGAAATATAACTAATTTATCACCCTGAATAAAAAAAACTTGTTGTGATTTTTACAATTTCGGAAATACAACCATATTTTTATATGGTACTATGAATAAATAACATAAAAAATGAATTGCTGATATCTGTTTTACACGAAAACGACACCAGACAAGTCCTAGTAGCGTTATCTGATCAGTAATATAAAAAGAAAAAGAGGACTCCTTTGTCCTATTCACCCCGATTTCCCGCCGCACAGGGGATGAATCTGACTTCCCTCCACATCTGAAAATAATCACCGCAGAATACTCTATCTGTGGTAGAAATTTCGTGGTTGTATCCCGATGTACACAATTTCGCGACTTAGCAAAATGTACTAGAACACGCAAGCTAAGCTTAAGGGGCTCCCCGCTCTCAATGACCTTCGATCTGTTGCGATAGATTTTCCCATATTATAAATAGCTAATCATAATAACATAGTTTTTCCACAACAAAATACCGTATCAAGTACCTTTCACATGTCACTGACTGAGATACAGGCCGTCAAAGTTTACGATTTTTTCGGGGAAAAAGTTGTGGAAACGGTTTTTTGCGTTTTTCTCGAACAGTATTGAGAAAAATAGAAAAAGCTTCACAACAAATTTTGTGGAATATGGCTTAGAACAATAAAATGTAAGATATTTTCTACATATACACCGGGGATAAAAGTAGAAACGAGATTAGTGTATTTTTGGTCCTTCACCGAATATTTTTTTATAAAATACACAGTCGTTAAATCAAAATTCGGGTCACTTCAAAGTGTTAAGCATAGACCATACTACAATATATATTAAATAGGACATTATAACTCTATAATCCACAAACTAGATACGATGTAAAAATCATCAAATTGGCTGATTTCTGTAGGGAGCCCCTTAACATCAACATTTTTTTCAAGGTACTTTTTGTATCAGATATGCCCAACATGTATACATTTTTAAAAACAAGATTAAATTTACTGTTTAGTAATATTTTTTTAAATAGATAACTAATTTACCTCACTGAATAAAAAAACTTGTTGTGATTTTTACCTTTTCGGCCATTACACCCATATTTTTATATAGAACTATACAAAACTAACATAAAAAAATAATTTCTGATATTTGTTTTACACGGAAACGATACCAAACACGTCCTGGTAGACTTAACTGACCAGCAATAAAGAAAGAAAAGAGGGATACTTGGCCGTATTCACTCCGCTCTCCCGCCTCACAGGGGACGAATCTGACTTCCCTCCACATCTGAAAATAATCACCAAGGAACACTCTATCTGTGGTAAAAATTTCATGCTTGTAACCCGATGCGCACAATTACGTTAGAAAACAGCGGACTAACAACTCTACTATAATGCTATCTTAGCCGTTCGTACCCGTAATATCCAGATGGAGAAAATTAAAGTCTTACTATTTACGGTTATTGTACTTTTTTAGGAATATTTACATAAATTATTTAAGTAACGTAATAGCATAAATCATGATTACTAATATTAGATATTAGTAGTAGATATTGAAATTAGTTTCTTTTTTATTATTAGCGACTCCGTGTATTTTAAAACCACGGTATGCTACCAAAAGTCCCAACCTTACCTATAAACTCTCGCGTTAGTAGCGTTAAGCTCTAGTAAACGTGAACGGGTCCATTTCCTCCGCTCTCAATGCGCGGTACATAAAATTCGCAACGCAGCAATATCTCCGCCCGCCGGCAGGCTTATTGAATACAAATTGTTTCTTTATCGCGAATTTGAGGCCTACGGAGGATGCGGGTGCTACCGAAAAACGAACGGTTCTGTCATAGTTGTGGTAGACAAGTAATCTATAAATTTAGTATCATTTATTACTTAAAATACAATATACAATGCAATCAATATTCAAACACTAATAAATAATATTTAAAAAACTTTGCTATCTAAATGTTAAATTAAATAGACACCACAATATGTTTCGTCTATACACATACCAGTGTTATGAATGCTCTGTATATATGGAAGACTTTTTATGCTAGAATTAAATGAAATTTAGTGCATAATGTAATTCCATCGTTTCGAAAAGTTCGTTTTAGCGTGTTTTCGCTATCAACCTCGGTATAAAGTTTGAGTCAGTAATATGGAAACGGCTTGCCGGACAAAATACGATAGCAAAATATATGACACTATATCTGTAGAGATGAATCATTTTAAAAATTAACGCGGCGGGTTAAATATTAATTAAGTCGATATTAACCATTAAATGACACACAATATTCAATAATTTTAAGATCGTAAGATCCTTCTAAACCTGAAGAACAGAGGAGGATATTGATTTTTAATGCAGAAGGGAGTTACGCTAAATCAACCGACGAAGCTGTAAGTAAAATAAATGCCGATTTGAATAATATATGCAACTGGTGTCATGAGAATAGCTTAATGATTAATCCAAACAAATCAAAGTACATGATCTTAGGTACAAAAACCCAAATCAAGAAAATAGAAACACATAATCTGGTGGTGTCTATCGCGGGAGACCAACTAGAGAGGGTATATGAGGCCCGTAACCTGGGTCTCATCATGGACGAAACACTACGTTTCGAAAGACATGTCCTGGAAACAATGCGCAATTGTTTTTACCGACTCAAAGTTCTGTACAGGATTCGCGAATGTCTAAGTGTCAATATGCGTGTAAAGTTATGCGAAACTCTCATATTGTCAAAGCTCAATTACGCTGATACAGTCTTCGGAGGATGCTTATTGGCGAGGACCAATAAAATGGTTCAAAGGATCCAGAATGCTTGTGCGCGATATTGTTTCCCTGTTCCCTATCGAGGCCATATTACACCCTTTCTAAATAGTCACAACATGCTGAACATGGAAGCGCGGCGTAAACTACACATGGCCACATTACTCTTTGGAGTTATAAAAAATAAGCAACCGACATACCTATTTCAAAAACTTACCTTTTCACAACGCCGAACTAGACAAGAAGCGCCACGCCTTATATGCCCCATACACCACTCGGCTGCTTTTCGTGGTAGCTTCCGCTTTGCTGCCACGAAATGTTGGAATGATCTGCCACCGCCTATAAGGAACTCAAACAGTGTAGCAGCATTCAAAACCCGTATCACAAAGTTCCTGATAAATAAACAGAAGTTCCAACACATGCAGCCATAATTTCATATATTTCATTTAGTTATACGTATACATAGGTATTTATGTCTATCATTATCCACACGCACACACTCACACTCACACTCACACTCACACTCACACACACACACACTCACACACCCAAGAGTTTAAATCGCAGAGTCTGTTTGTTTTCCTATTCGTTGTATTTTTCATTATTAATTTGTGCGGCACGTATGTAATTTAAAGTTTAATGTATAATCATAAGAATATAAAGTTAGGTACTAAGTAAAAATCATTCATTCATTCATTCATTCATTAAGGTAGTTACTTGTGATGTTTTATGTTTTATATTTGTACATTTTATGTGTCACTAGTGATCTGCTGTAGTATAGGCGTCACTGAAAATCAGCGTCATGAAGTGAGTATTTCTTACGTCATGACATTAAGCTGAGTGACGACCTTTTTAGCATTAATTTAATCTACACATAAGTATTACACGTTAATCATGTTTATGTCTATATTATGCTAAATAAACTTATTTCTTTCTTTCTTTCTTCTTTCTTTCTAGTTAAGACTATGACATCATATTTTTTTGTCAAATAATGGATGCAACAAAATAAGGGTAATTTATTGGAAATATTGCCTGTAGAGCAGTTAATAAGTGCATCTGTTAATTTTTAGTATAAAACACGTTTGGTTTTGAGTTTTATTGAAATGAGTAATTATTATCTCTGTATGTACCTAGTATTATTGTCAATTTACTTTTTAGTTGTTATCTTAGAAATTAAACGACAAATGCATGTTGCATTGTATTCGTATCCTGATAATTGATTTCCGCGATGATAGTTAGGAATTATAATGAATAAAAAACTGCCATTGGAAAACAACCGAAATCTAATTCTTGTTTTAAATCATCGACGTATTTAGTCTAGTAAAAATATTTTTTTTTATGTGGTAATACCACATTTTTATTTTTATAAATAATGACACAAAGGCAAATTAAGAAAGAAAAATTGAATGCGATCTACTACAATCGAAGCGGGGTTTGAACCCGCGACCTCTGCGTTTCCGGCGCATTGCTCTCCCAACTGAGCTATCCGACCGCTACGTCAATCACACCAAATCTTTCATCCCTTAATTAATTACGCCACTGGAGCGCCCTCTGCGTCATATATGTTTTTGAAATGCTTATGCGCATTAGCAATACCCTAGGATGTGCGTTTTACACACACGATCCCCAATCCCCATTGCTTTACAGCAAGTGTGAAGACTGCGAGAGAGATGGCGCTGTTCTAATTATTTGTATAGAATCTTTTTTTTTATCGATTCTTATTTTTTTTTTATGTGGTAATACCACATTTTTATTTTTATAAATAATGACACAAAGGCACAGATATATAGTTAGACTAGATCACGCAAATGCATCTACTTCGCGTGTCCGAACTGTGGAGAATATCCACACTCGGCCGTCGCTACAGACATTCCGCGCGCGTCTGTTGTTGTGGCCGGTCGTCCGTAAATATCACTAAAATGCGTTGTTGCGTCGTACTAAACTGCAATAGCCCAAAAATTGTGTGCACACAAACGCAAGGACATGTTTCCTATCACAGGTAAGTTATTTTCAAATTATATTAAGCGTAAATTCATTTTAAATCAATTTTTAGGGTTCCGTACCTCAAAAGGAAAAAACGGAACCCTTATAGGATCACTTTGTTGTCCGTCTGTCCGTCCGTCTGTCAAGACCCTTTTTCTTAGGAACGCGTGGACGTATGAAGCTGAAATTTATATCAATTACTCAGGTCTACTGTCCCTTGAAGCTGTGAAAAAATCAAACTTCTAAGCCAACGCAATCAAAAGATACAGCCGTTTATGCCGCAAATTTTCGACACTTGCAAGGGAATCAAAACCTACAGGGTGCTTCCCGTGAACTCAGAATCTTGAAATTTGGTACGAAGCAACGTCTTATAGCATAGATAAAGGAATAATTACGAAAACCATAAATTTTTTTTTATACCTAACTTTGCACCTAATTTGCATATTTTCGACACTTGCAAGGGAATCAAAACCTACAGGGTGCTTCCCGTGAACTCAGAATCTTGAAATTTGGTACGAAGCAACGTCTTATAGCATAGATAAAGGAATAATTACGAAAACCATAAAAAAAAATTTAATACCTAACTTTGCACCTAATTTATATGGGGCGCTATACATACCAGGTGCAAACTTAACTTAACCACTTAGGGATGGAAAGTGTTTGTACGGAACCCTCGGTGCGCGAGTCCGACTCGCACTTGGCCGGTTTTTTTAAGTATTCCGAGGTGTGATTCCAAGTCTGTACCTAAGTAACTACAGATTATCGGTAAGTAAACAATGTTCACATTACATTGCTGCGTTTGCTTTGAGCGTTTAATCTGACGCTATGTGTTAAGAGACGATGAATATGATAACAAGCGATACTGTCGCTCATCGCTTCGAGTTCGTGGTACAAGGCAACTTGTCATTCGTCTGTCAAATCTAGCCACTAGTGTTGTTCGTTCTACAACATGTTTCTATAATCGATTTTAATCGATATCGGACAGACGAATGATACTAACCGTTTTAAAAACGCTAATTGGCTACTTGACAATTGTAACGATAAAATTGTTGTAAGATGTACTTATAAAATAAACCTACAACGTATATTTTAAAATACTTTCCGAAAAGTGTCAAATAGCCAATTTAGTAGTTAGGTATTGATAAAAACAAGCTCATAATATGTCCTAATTTTAAACGACAGCTTTAAAAAAGGAGGGTCATATCTTCGGGTAGAGAGTTCGTGTATGTGATGTGTTCATGTTTATCCTTTGAACGTATAATACGTTTATAAATTTCTATTTTTCTTAAGAAACTCTTCCTTCTTTTTAGGTGCCCACATGATCCTATCACAAAAGAAAAATGGATTGAGGCCACTGGACGGAAATACTGGTTCCCAACTAAGCATAGCCATATTTGCTCGAAACACTTTGAAAATAGCAGTTTCATGGAAGGGAAGAAGTTGAGAATGTTAAAAAAAAAGGGCGTACCCCACTATTAATATACTGAAATTCATTAACGATGATGATGAGGATAGTGAATCGATTTAATGTTTAATAGTGTTTTTATTATTAGATACCGTATAAAATATCTGATCATACTCATTTTATTTGTGCTTTACAGAATCAAGATACGCCACAACAACCTTCATCATTGTCAAGGAAGAGAAAACTAGAAGAGGTTTAGTATATATTTTTCGGAAGCGTGTATTATATATATAATCTGTGGTGTAAGGGCGAGTAGGTATATAGATGCGAAACTAGCGCCACTTCTGGAATATGTCTATAATACCTAACACAAAAGCGGCGGTTTTAGTTTTGTACAAGTTTTTGGGGACAACTACAGAACGACAAAGTGTATACACTGATTTAATAAATATATTGTAGGTGTTTTCCTAGTACCTGATCTTTTGCAATTACTGAAATTTAATCTGATTTAGAAGATATAAAACGATTCGGAAGTAGCGCTAGTTTCGCTTCCATAATCGCCTTAATAGAACTTAGATTAAGAGCGAGAGTGGAAGTGGAAGCGGGAACAGAGATTGGGAGAGACCAGGAAGTGACAACTAGAAACATTGATGGAACTTAAAAAATTACAAATTTTTACCATTTCAAAACAAAGCGAGGTCTACAGCTCACAGAGCTAAAAATCTTATAAGTTTTATTTTGAAAATGTAATTCAAATATGCTTCCTTTATTTAATAAATCCTATTAATATAATTCGTCTGTTTAAATCATTCGTCTGTCTAAATCATTCGTCTGTCAGAAAATCGATGTCATTCATGTGAATCGATTAGTGATATTTAGGTTATACTCGCCTTTGAATCGATTTTGCGCTGACAACGAGGAATTCGCACCACTAATTCGCTCTTGTGACGTCACAGTAGGCAGAATAAAAGTGACACGGTTGGTTTTCATACAGATTGAGGTGTTTACGTTATCTAGTCTAACTATATATCTGTGCACAAAGGTAAATTAAGAAAGAAAAATTGAATGCGATCTACTACAATCGAAGCGGGGTTTGAACCCGCGACCTCTGCGTTTCCGGCGCATTGCTCTCCCAACTGAGCTATCCGACCGCTACGTCAATCACACCAAATCTTTCATCCCTTAATTCTTTACGCCACTGGAGCGCCCTCTGCGTCATATATGTTTTTGAAATGCTTATGCGCATTAGCCATACCCTAGGATGTGCGTTTTACACACACGATCCCCAATCCCCATTGCTTTACAGCAAGTGTGAAGACTGCGAGAGAGATGGCGCTGTTCTAATTATTTGTATAGAATCTTTTTTTTTATCGATTCTTATTTTTATTTTTTTTATGTGGCAATACCACATTTTTATTTTTATAAATAATGACACAAAGGTGAATTAAGGTAATATTTTATTTTATTACACTTTTTTGACCGACAGAAACCGTTGCTTTCCTCTTTCCATTATACTTTTCTAGAGTATTTCGAGCTTATGGAAATGCTATTTAGCTGATGAAAATAGAAGCAACAAAATAACGGTGGAAAAGTACGCTAAGTGATAGTTATGCTACTTATGCTTGAACCCACAGCCGAACTACTATTAAAAATAAATACAAGTTTTAAACTAGTTACACCGAAATATTACGTTATTTTGCAGCCAAGGTAATAATTGCAAATGTAACTTTGAAATTGGGTTTCGTATATTTTTATTTTGCATTGTGGTTTACTCAAGGGGACTTATTTATTTATTTAAACTTTAATGCACAAGCGAACTCCTCTGAAGAGCTACTCCGATGTTCGAAATTCAACAATCGTACAGTGACGTCCCTCTGGATCTGCTGTCAAAGTATATTTGGGTGAGCACGATACGAAGTTCGAATTACGAACATCGGAGTATAGTTGCTGGTTCCCAAACGCGTTCATCGAACGACCGGGTGGAATCTGCACAACATAAATCCTCAAAACACAACTTACTCCATTTATTCGGCTTCTACTTTTCATGTACGACTCGAGGAAAATGCACCAAAGCACAAGCCTTGATTTGTGGTAGTGGAGACATATTAACGCATTCATCAAGCAAACTTGTACTGAATGTGCACTTTTGTTTTGAGCTCGGTGGAAATGTACGAACGCGTCTCATAAATTACATTGCAAAGTTGAACTGTTGTTAAATAAGAATAACAAGTTATAGCTAATAATACAAGCTATAAAGTGACCATCCACCAAACGGCAAAGTCGATATTTTTTATTAATTCGCAGCTAAGGACACAGGTCAAGTTTTAAACGAAAAATATATTGATATTTGGTAGGTAGGGTAAATTGCCAATTACTGGCCACCGTTCAATAACTGGCCGCCTCATACAAAAAATGAACTATATTCACCTACAAACAGATTTCATTTTAGTATAAGGTGCTAATTACTGGCCACGTAATTGGCGGTTTAGCCTATATCGTTTATAAAAATGAATATTGAGAGACGTAATAAGTGATAACAGCAACAAAGGTGCTTTGCTTGTAGTAAGCTGAATCAATCAATAGAATAAAACGAATATGTAGGCAGGCATGCCAAAGTAAAGCAAAAATTTACTTCAGTTGTAATTTTGTTTATACCAAAAATAAAGACAAAACGTACTAACAGCGAGCGGCAACTGATGTTTCTATTTAAATTCGACATACTGATTTAACGAGTACAAACGCAAACATCAGAAGTCAGAACACTTGCGGCCGCCAGACTTACGACGGGAGTGTTTTGATTTGCTCTTTCTAATTTGTACATTATGAGTACTTGGATGAAAATACCTGTCAGTCCAATCTAAAGGGAGTTCATTGCAAATGCACTTTGTTTTATCACAGTCACAATCATCGGGATTTCCATGACAGGTTGTAGTTACACCCATTTCTCCGTGCACAGCAGTACCTTTCGGATATGTGCATTTTTCTACTCCTGTAGCTATTCGGTATATTTCTACAAGAATTTCGCCATCCGGAGTTCGTTTCAACCATCCACATTCATTTCTTAGCTTCATGCAGCGATTCAGATACACTAAGACTTGACGTTTTGTTGCGCTCTGGATAGGCAACCAACCATTCCACGAGTCCAACAAATTCGCCACAAATAACCCCTCAAATTTATTCTTGAAAATTACGCAATATTTCCCAGAAGATATACGGTTTAAGGAGACTGAAAGCTCAGCCACTAAATGTTTTCGATCACGGATTGTTATTATTATATCTTCATCGAATTGCAAAGCATTACCGGATGCCGTGTCTGAAATTTGTTGTTCGAATATAGATTCTCTTTCAAATTCGATAATTGAACTCGATAATTGTTTATACAAGTCCTTAAATTTTTTTGAAGATTCGTCAATTGAAGGATGTTGCTTTTCTATTGCCTCAATGTTTGTACATTCGGTCAACATTACGCTTCCTGAGTCAGATTTTTCTAATAATGCATTAGGATTATTATCGCAATTATCATAGTTCTCTCCAAAATCTATGACGTAAGTTCCAGACGTAGTTCTAGATACATTTACATAGCAATATGTATTGTCACCCAGATACTCATTTATAACTTTCTTATATCGCGTTTCGAATTCTTTATCTAAAATAAATTCATAATTACCACGGGACGTGGCTCTTATCAAGGTTGTATCAGGATTAGCATCCGTATTCTTTGTTCTAACACGGAACACGCTTTCTTCTGATTTTGAGCCAGTACTATTATTTTCCTGGAATCTGGCATCTTCTTTAAGAACTACCCTCATGCCCCCTGCCGAACTTGTTGTCAATACAGCATTACAATTCTCACATTTTTTACTAATGCCCAATTTATAACCCGAACTCGTTTTAAATACTGATACAAGACACTTTTTGTTTGCAATTTCTCCAACATGAGACACATCTTTGACGTCCATAGCCACGTGACCCGATTTAGTTTTTTTCAGTTCAGCGTTCAAATCAGCCTTTACTCCATTTTCAGCTAAAAGTGTTATCTGTAGATTTTTATTCTCATTTTCTAACATGTTGCATAACTTTGCTTCGATCGGCATCGTTTGCTTATGTAACGGTCTTGAATCTTGATCCTTGAATTTATTAGACTCTGTAAATAATTTGGAAAATAACCTTTCCAGTCCGAATAACTTTGTAGAAACACGTGGGAGTACAAAATAATATGACGCACAGTTATTATGAATTTAATTAAAAAATAACAATATAATATGCAGGATTGCAAAAATATTTTTTAGTAAAACAACAACGTCAATAACTATATTTTAATTCATTTAAACATTACTAAGTACGCAAAATAAAATCAACATCTCCAATTTTAGCTTCCTGGCCACAACAATAATGATTACTTACGTAGCACTGATGCAACTTTATTGAGAATATTGACTGTAATGCACTGAGATAATTGAAACGTTTAAATTTTAGTTATTTTGTGAATATTGATATTTTCATTTATAAACAGTTGAATAACGCCGTAGATTTTATGTAGCGCTTGTATATCTTACTGTTTTGACGGCCTTTACACTTCAGGTCCCCTGCCCCACACATCCTCAATCATTTCATTTCGAGCATGATGGAGATCTAAAATAACGAAATATAATATATCACAAAAAATTTCAAACATACCAAAATTATTTGTACTCCCACGTAATATTACATTTTCAATAATTTTTAAGTTATCTATATAGTACTTACTTTCGTTACAATCGCACATCATTGGTCTGGCGCAAGAACAGATTCCCTGTAAATTTATATAGGATAATAAGTAATAACGATTAATAAATTCAGTGACTTGAATTAACTATTAAGTTTTTGCAAATGAGCCGTGGTAGGTACAAGTCTGAAAAAAGTTTCTCAAATAAAACAAACGGAGCAGAAATTGCCAAAATAACCCTAACCTAACCTATCTAAAATAACTATCTAGGTTAGGGTTTTTTTTATGACCCAATAAACGAAACTGCTCCCAGAAATAGGTAGGTTAGGGTTTTTTTTGCGCCAACTACATTTTAGGTACCCGGCGGCGGCGCACCGGCTCACATTGACTCGGCGGCGCGGCGGCGTGAAAAAATCTGTATTATCTTAGTGAATATAATTTTTGTTTTATTCCGTTCGACGTCCAGGGTTTCCAGTCTTGTGCCTTGCTTGATCTTTAATAAGATGTACAACAGGATCCCAAGCTGGTGGTAATGACAAACCGTCTTCTCTATTGAAATTAGGATATTTTTAGCAAAATCATAAAATGGCGGAGTTTCAAGATATGCCTAGGAATTTCGTGATCTGCCGGATTTTCACGATATGCCCGGTATAGAGCTAGGAATATCGACGAATGCGTTGCTCTAATCGATCTGCCGTATTTTTTATCAGGCATATCATGATATGCCTGGTCAACTTTTAGCCAAATCATGAAATGGCGGCGTTTCACGACATACCTAGGAATTTCGTGATCTGGCGGATTTTACGATCGGCTGCCGACATATATACTCTGAAATTTACGACGACTATCTAGCACCACAAATGTGGATCTAATTACACTAAAAAAATCATGAAATCAAACGACTACTGTTATTATTCACTAAACTCACCTCCTTCACTGGTTCATAATCTGGAGGAATCACAATTAGAGGGGCATTCATCTTGTATCTTTTTCCTTTGGCCTTGATATCCAAGAAGTCATTCCCCAACGCACACTGAGCTGCTCTCATATTACTATTGAACGTACATCCTCCCTCTGCACATGACAGTTTATTCTTGTTGTCCTTTTTGCCCTTGCTGGTATAAGTGTCCGGAATAATGCCAAACGATGGGCAGCGAGGCGATTTTTTACCTTGTTCACAAACTGGTATTTCGCCCTGCGTAAAAACATTCCCAATCTGAACAAGGCTCTTTGAAAATTAAAAAACAACAGTTGCTCGACGAACTTTTGGAGCTTATTCTACTTTATAAGTTTTCCCATTCGTTTGAACATAGCGTAAACTGCTCTTTTTTCTGATAAACGGAAAATTTGTTTCTTGTTATATCCAAACATCTATGTAAAATTCAGACTTACATGATCGTCATCCTCTTCGTTGATTTTTGTGCACGGAGATTTTTTTGTGCACATGCAGCTATCAGGGCCTTTCGGACAGTTGCACTCGTCAGAGCCACCCCAACGAGCACACGGCTCCTGTGGTGACAAGAGAAATTATTCATGGAATAAAATCATCGCATCAAGAGACCGAAAAAAAAATTACTTACTTTTCTTGAATCCGTTCCTTTATCTGTTTTCTCTGGTTTTTCCGCTTGCGCTCTGGATAAACATAGCATTAACTTTTTATAAGATTCCGCATCCATCTATGAACAATAACATAATATAATTTACTGTATACGTACGGATCGATTTGTTTGCAATATGCGCATTTCATTTTGATTTAGATAAAGTTTTCTAAGTTAAAGTTTTGCAGATTTTAAAAGCACTGAGATTGAGTATCATTATTGATACTAGATTTGTAATAAAAGTCAATTTGTACGGTCACGCGGGTAGGAGTTAAAATGGCCTTCGAGTTATACCTGTCTGGCTTGCTCTTAAATGCTATCGACATTAATTGGACCTCTCTGATTGCACCCGAACCCGGAAGCAATTCTAAGAACTCACGGATTACAACCTTCATCTAATGAAGATATTACATAATAATATTTTGTACGTACTTCGCAACGAGTTTTGACAGCACCACCAATAATAGTCAAGTTCAAGTTTTGTTTCACCACTCCTAAAATAAAGTTCTGTAAATTTGCTCTGGTATCGGAATCTAGTTTACGGCTCTTCTGTAGGCAATCCAATACTTGTTCTGCCACAGCTGTACCAGCTTTTGCATTAATTTGTCTTTCCAAAACAGTGAACATGTTGTCGAATACATTGTTCATGAACTTGCGCTTGGTGGTCATACACACACAATCGGACATGGCGAGATCAGTACACTTATCACTGCCGCACTCACACATTTCTTCCAGACACTTTGGGCACTCTGAACAAAAACTTCTTAGATTCTCAGTATCCGTAGATGCGTGTTCCTTTGAAGTTTTTAATTTGAGTTTTTGTATTGTGGTTTTACACTTTTCGATTTCTGATACCAAAGACTTCTCCTTGTTTTTGCATATGTCGCCGCATTGGTGAAATGTTGCTTCAAGTAAATCTATTTCGTCAACTAGAGCTTTCGTCTAAAAATATCAAAACAGTTATGCTTATGATTATGAAATTTGCATATCACCTTTATAAAATAAATCAAACTTGAGTGGGACAAACCTCTGCACGCAGATCTTCGTTTTCGAGCTTCTTTTTCAACAAGACTCTGCAAATTTTGGCTAATTCTTCTCTTGCTTCTCTGACACATGTACTGCCTTCTGCTATTTTCTCTTGTTTTAATTTATCTTCTTTTATTTTTTCAACTTGTAACTTTCTCGTATCCTCTCTTAATTTCTCCAACCGTTTCTAAAATATTAATTTATGACGTCAATATAACAATAACATATTGCAACATAAACTCATCGATTTAGGCTGAAATTTGCTTGCATATTTTGGTTGCCGGCAAACTTCTTAAACAAAAATGTCATTTTTTTACGATTTAAAAAACCTGGTACTTAGCTCAATATGATGGATCTAACGTGAGTCAATAAAAATCCCATGTATAATTAATAACTTACAGCAGAAGCCTCCTTCTTCTCAGCAAGAATTTTCGATTCGTTAGCCACTTCCTTCTTATTGGTAGCAATTCTCTTTTCTAAATCACTTATATCCGATTCCATTGTCTTGAAATCGTTCATTTTTTCGTTGTGCCTGTACCTGATTTCTTGCAAACATTTCGCTACATTCTTCAATTGGTCTTCAAGATCTTTTTTATTTTTACGCCACTTATTTTCACTAGCTTCAACTTGTATAAACTAAAGAATAATATTATCAAATAAAATGAAATACGCCAAAGTTTTTCCTACATTTAACAATATTACAATATTATATTATGCAACCTCGATGCGGACACCTCCATATCTGTTCAGTTGTAGTCGCATCAAGGTCCCTGAACAAAAAGTCCATAAGAGTTCGAAACATGACGGACTGTTAGTCTAATTAATGATATTCTAATTGTTCAAGTCTTTATTAACGGCTTCATTAACGACTCAAATGCCATTCGCACTTGCATATTGTAATCATTTTTTTAAGGTTTTTCCTTATTACGAGTATATCGTTAATAAAGAGACCATGATTGTGACGGCGGTTCAAACGCTTTAGAGAATCAAACATTTAAGAGGTACCTGTTTGAGTAGTTCCTCTTGCCTTTGCTTAGATGCCTCTAGCTCCTCTTTGTATTCATTTTCCATCGTCACCCAAATACCGTCAGCCTCCTGCAATAGCTTAACTTCATCCTGTTCCTTTTCTTCTAACTGTGCTATCTGAACCGTCAGATGTTGTTGAACTGACATGAGTTCAGTTGTTTTTTCAGTACACTTTTTCTCAACACATGCAGCCTATAAATAAGGATAAAATCTAAATCTCAGAATTACCGTATAAAAAGTACATCAACCAGTTTGGGACTATAGCAATTCGATTAAGGCTCCTTATCCGTTCAAAAATGCTGATCGTTTTAGAAATTTTTCTCTATGATCAAACATGTTTCTTAACATATTATTAGTATTACTACTTACAATTAGAACAGGGCTATTGCGATTTATTGGTATAATTTGAAACCTACAGTTTGAATTTTTCGTTGATAATTTTTGTTTCAAAAACTACTCGAATCGAATTTGTCAAAATTCACGCAGAAAACTGTTTTTTTTTAACTTATTTTCGTCTGCACGCAATGAAAGCATGAAATAGCTATATTACTTTCTAGATCTCAGGGATTCAAAAAGTTAGTTCAAATTATCAATAGGTATATTTGTCAAAATATGAAAAATATAAATTTTAAAAGGAAAGGTCTCTTAACTCTTATATTTATTCAAATACATAGGTGTGTTTCCTTTGGCTTATCAGGAACTCACTGGCCGGACTAGTAATGGTATTAAAGTAATGTTCATAACTGTCCAATCTTGACGGCATGTCACTCGTTAGAAGGGGAAGCATGAAACTATAATATAGAGCCAGCGAACTGATATTTGGCTACAATACCTACCTTTTTTTTATTATTTCTTAGTTTCATTTATCGTTGCAATATCGTACAATCGAAACTATAGGAAGTAAAAGAATAAACTACCAAATGTGCAAAATGGGAAACGGCTGAAATATAAATCTACTCGTCTGTCTTAAATTAAGCTAATTGGTTATGATTTTTATGAGAAATCACAGGCTGTTAATTCCTCTATCCGGTTAATCCCAACTGCTGCACCTCTAGCACAACTATGACACGTGATTATTTCCCCCTCGAGATATTAATACCTATCTCTTTCGATCTAGAACTGTCCGAAAGTGACTCGTGACGCTAAATCGCGCAACAGGAATCGCGTAGCATCGTTGTGCTAAACGGGCTGGGCATATATAAAGAGAAGCCGGCTTGTCGCAACCAGTGTGGAACTGCAGTGACTGGATCGCAACATCTACTCCAGCCTGCGGCCCCGACGACACTGTTGTATGTGTCCAGACTGCACTACACGACGAAAGCAGATAGCATCGTCGAGTATTTGCGAGTAAAGACCACATTCACCCTGAGGGTCAAACAGTTGGAACTGGTCACAGTGTCAACTTCGCTTCATTTGTAGTGAGAGTCCTACTATCAAGCTATCGACCTTCCTGCAGGAGGAATTGTGGCCGAAAGGTGTCGTGTTCCAGCGATTTCGCGGACGGTTACCCAACACCCAGAAGTTACGTCGCATGTCGCCAAACCAATTTTATATTATTGTTTTATTTGATATGTATGTTAGTTTTAAGGTATTTATCTACATGAGTCACATTTGCATGAAAATAAATGATATTGATTGATATACCTCTTTCATTGTGCCGAGCGCTTGAGACAGGGGTTCAATAAGAGACTTGTCAGATCTCTGAGGTTCGGGTGCTTCTCGTTTGCAATGTGGCGTACATTTTGCGCACTTATAGTTTGGCGGGCAAGAGTCTGCGCTGGATTTTCTAAGTGAAAAGAAACCTTATTTTATTACTGTTATTAATAAATATAACTAGCAACGCAATAGCTAAATATGAAGTATAAAATTAAACATATTCATGTTAAAATATAATAACGTAGAATATAGTGAACACCTCTATCTCGATCTATTCTGGACAACGAAAAATATTATAATACATGAATACATATAACTGTTTTTAAATATTAGACTACTATATCCTTAATATCTTTCAACAATCTGCAATGATGATAAATTGTTGTGTTAGTAATTAACTAGCTTTTGTCCCGGCTTCGCTCACGCGCGGCAATCTCGTTTTTTGTGATAAGTAATAAGCACCTAGTATTTGTGTTAGGTAGGTACTATTTCAGTTCGAAATTTCGTGTAAAAAGTAACAATAAGAAGCATACAAGCATTTGCAGTGCTAGAAGTAACAGTAGACAGGTAGGGGAAGTACTGAACATACTGGGACTTTCAGGAGTCTACACACTAAAATTTCCTGGTACTGCCGACCGTAGAATATATGATACAGTATCTATGAAAGAGCTGGATAAAAATCCTCCAAGTGACAAAAACCCCACACTTTCGATACTTCCATTAACAGGATATAAGTCCAGTTGACATTGCTTAAGAACTTACTGGGAACTGTCTGTCGTGTTATTTTGGTTCATCTGATAGCACGTGACCTGTGAACCGAAGCGGCCGCTACTGCTGCTCCACGTGTTCTGAGCCATCCTTTGCTGAACAGCATGCTAGGATGGAAATCAATTAATCAGGATCATAAATAATCATAAGAGATACCCCAGCCTAGCGTCTAATGAGAGTCGGCGTCCTGGCAGCACGGCCACGCAACATTCGCGAACCGTCGAAGTGAAGTCGGAGCAACTGTATCGTGACGCCAGCCGCGTCTATTACACGTCAGCGTCCAATCAGCGTCACACCAGCAGGCCCTAGCATATCTAGACTAGATGTACCGTTCTCGAAAACTTTTCTTGATTGGTATGGGGAAAGAACGTTCTCGACAACATTTCCCATACAAATCGGGAAACGTTTCCGATAATGGCGACTTTGCTTGTTGCGCGACTCAGCGTCACGCATCTTGCTCGCACGGTATTGTAACGACATAGTTTCACAATTATGCTAGAGATGCAGCGACAACGCGTCATGACACGTGTATGACACGCGTCGGGCACTGGTGAGACGCTTGACGCTCGATAAACGGCGCTGGCGTCACGTGAACGTTGCGTTGACGCTCCGCCAAGCTACGTTGCACTGCATGGTCTGCACTGAAGGGGTGTCTCTTAATCCTTACTTTGGAGAAGAATACATATAGTTCCATAATTCGAGCCTCATCGGGGTTAGATAGTTCAAAAGTTTGCTGCTTAGAAAAAAATACAAAAGGAGGTTGTGGGGGATCGGGGTTCACTTCACTGGGTAAAACAGCCAAAATTCGCGACAAACTTATATTTTTCTAAAGGTCGGTACATTAACAAAATTACTAGCTATAGGAACGTGCGGCGAGTGCATTAAGGATCCGGCTCGAAGACCACTTTGTGGGGGATCGGGGTTCACTTCACTAGGTAAAACAGCCAAAATTCGCGACAAACTTATATTTTTCTAAAGGTCGGTACATTAACAAAATTACTAGCTATAGGAACGTGCGGCGAGTGCATCTGCGTTACATCGACTGCTTTTTATTCGCTGCCGGGCGGTAACTTTCGGATTACCTCCCCGCGACCTCACTCACCCCGCGCGTCCCTTAGCTTTGACAAACATGATTTGGCATCGTATAAGAAATTTAATTTGCGTCGCTCACAGAGGTCATACGTTTTGTCTAGTATATTGGACATTGCCAAATTAGAAGTCCAGCCTAACGTATTGAATATTCTCGCCCAATTGAGTCGTGCCTGACCAGAACAAGGATTGATTGAGTGATTGATTATTTGAGCGTTTTGACCGTCCTATCCCATCCCCAACATTGAAGAACTCCGTATGAAATATGACGCCATCATCACAAATATTATCAAAATGATGTTGTTTGATTTCATGAATTAAAACCCGCTACCTGCAGATTACAGTCAGGATCTTCTTTAAGGATATTCCAGAACTTGCACATGAGTTTGACCCCGGGGTCATAGTTGGGCTCAAAAGGACTGCCCACTTCGCTGTAGGTAGACTGGTAGGAAATATCTGTGCTCAGATCATTGATCAGCCGGTCCACCGCTTTGTACCGGCGTTGGAGACATTCTGGCACTTCGCGCATCGTGGATGATGTACTAAAACTGTGAATAGGTATTTAAGTATGACAAGCGCTTCATCATCATCATCATCATTTCAGCCATAGGACGTCCACTGCTGGACACATCAGGCCTCCTCAATTGACTTCCACATAGGCCGGATAGAAGGGACCCGCATCCAGCGAGTCCCCGCGTGGCCGCGTGGCCGTCCTACGCTGCGCTTGCCGGTACGTGGTCTCCACTCGAGAACCTTTCTGTCCCAACGGCCATCGGTTCTTCGAGCTATGTGCCCTGCCCATTGCCACTTCAGTTTGCTAACCCTGTTTGCTATGTCGGTGACGTTAGTTCGTCTACGAATCTCATCATTTCTGATCTCAAGCGCTTAAACAGCTTAAATTATAGCTTAAATGGCTAATATCATTGGCTCTTAGACATGAACACTTGGGATGAATGTACGTACCAGAACCGACCATGACTTGGAATAAAAACTACCATAAATTCAAAAACACACACATCATTATTTTATAACTTACGTGTAAAAGTGGTGCAAAAGTGGCTTATTAAGTTGACTTTGTTTTATTAAGGTTATTTATTTTTTAATACGTTTTCCCCATTTTCAGCACTGGAAATAAATTTAACAACTAAAGATTTGACAGATGTCTACTGAAGCAATATGATGTGAAGATGACATTTACAATAAAAAGTCTAGATATAGTTCAGAATTATATCGACCAGTACGCATATGGCGAATATTATATTATGGTCCTTAGTTTTAAAAATAATGAGAAGTTTCGAACCACCGCAAAATTCGCGCCCAACATTATACAAAAACATTGCGTTTCAAAACCATACATATTTTGTATACTTTAAACAAATTATTTTCAATGATTTGTTTCTCCGTTAATAAATAACAAATTGTAAGTTTTTAAAGCAGTAGTATGCAATACTGTGTAAAAAAATACCTTCGTTTTTTCCTGATTTTTATTCCTGCAAGTATTAAGCAGGTGTATTATACCATTAGTATAAGCGTTTT
The DNA here is from genome assembly GCA_905147355.2 of Apotomis turbidana. Taxonomy (NCBI): domain Eukaryota; kingdom Metazoa; phylum Arthropoda; class Insecta; order Lepidoptera; family Tortricidae; genus Apotomis; species Apotomis turbidana. Next base: position 17,085,617 of record LR990292.1, on the reverse strand, counting down.
GAACGCGTGTTTCATAATTTTGACATTGACATTTGACATTCAGTCAGCGCCACAACAGTCAGAGTGCGATGTGATTTTGATAGCCCGTATCTTATTTATTTACATTGTTTATACCCTTATCGTTACGTTTAGTCTATTCTATTAAATAAGTGATAACATTATGTCTACTAACTGTAGTACGACGGACACAATGGCAGCGTACGGACCAGTGAGTAAATTCTAATATTTAACGCAATTTGCGATTAGCACAATTTCTAATAAAACTATTTTTCACGCAATTAACGCTTAATCATAACTCAATCAATATTAAGAAGTATTTACTACGTAAATTTACATTCATTATGCAGATAATAGTTAGGTACTTTGTATTAACTACAAATCTGTTTGATGTCTTTTAGGAACACCCAAGGTATCTCATTCCAGAACTGTGCAATCAGTTCTACCAATTAGGATGGGTTACTGGAACTGGTGGTGGGATCTCCATAAAAGAAGGGTAACCCATTTCTTAACTTTATAACTTTGTATCAGTAATATTATTTCCTTCAAAGTTTCGGCTTTTAATAACTTACAATGTAATCAGACAGCACTCAAATTGCAAATCGTATGGAAACTACACACCTACTGCTCAGTTTGTGTTCACCTAAATACATTCCATATGTAATTTATAGATATTCAACTGTAACCGTGAAGTGAACTCAATATTTAGATGGGTATTTTTTAAATGGGTCACCTCAAAAAATATGGTTACACAGTTCAATGAATAAAAAAAGTTCTTTTCATGATTATCATTTGTATAAATATAGTCCGACAAGAAGTGTAGAAATTACAAAGCGGCAATAGGTACTGTAGTCTCCTCCCGTTTTCTAAGATTGATTAGAAAGGGAAAAATGACACTTCAGTATTACTACTTTTTAATTTCTATTCTTTTTTGTCATACTTTATCTATGTACCATGTGTATTTATACACAATAGTGCCTGTATAAGACAGATAATTGCGAAATTACTGTACAACACAGCTGTAATTTTAATTGAGGATGATAAATAATTTAAATTCCTTCAAGTTGGGTACCCATTCTTAAGGATAATTATCATTCTTAAAAGCAATGCTCTGAATTTTAAGCTACCATTTTGAAAATGTGTCTTTCGGGTTTCAGGGACAAGATCTTCATAGCACCATCAGGGGTACAGAAGGAACGGATGAAATCAGATGACCTGTTTGTGCAGACTATCAATGATGAAGATTTGGAACTGCCGCCTCCGGAGAAACAGTAAGTACTTCTAATTTTTTTCAATTCCTAGCTTGGGCTTCACATCATTGATCATTCATTTAAAAAAACTAGTATAGTATGGTGACTAGCCACTTTTAGTGCTTAGCAATACCTGCTACCCTGAAAGTGCGTAGTCCACGCTGTCCAAGTAATATCATATTACTTGGATAGCAATAAGCTAAGTAACCTAACACATATACATTTCGTGAAATAAAGGATCTATCACTACCAGGAACATAAGACTTATTTATTTAGCTTTATTTGTCTACAATAATATTTTATATCTTCAGTGTGTGTTATTATAGGGAATTTTAATTATGCTACTTGATTTTTATAAAAAAATGTTTTATCTCAATAGGACAATTGAAATAAACTTCCTACTACTATCTTTGGATGTTACGATGAACGTTTGTCCGAATTTCCGACTGTTCTCGCTTACAAGCCGCATTTCTCAAGCAATTTTCGTGATATTTTTTGAGTCGTTTAATAATTACACTGACTTTTTTTAGCGAGTTTTTCAAAATGGTGGAGATATGGAGATAGAAACCATAAAAACCGGCCGAGTGCGAGTCGGACTCGCGCACTAATGGTTCCGTACCACGAAATAAAAAAACGGCAAAAAAACGTTTGTTATTTGGGAGCCCCACTTAAATTAAATATTTATTTCATTCTGTTTTTAGTATTTGTTGTTATAGTGGCAACAAAAATACATTTGTGAAAATATCAACTGTCTAGTTATCACGTTTCATGAGATACAGCCAGGTGACAGACGGACATACACATAGACGGACGGACGTACTGTGGAGTCTCAGTAACAGGGCCCCATTTTTACCCTTTGGGTACGGAACCCTAAAAAGGACATATTTCAGCCGAACCTAAAAATTATTGCCAGGTATACATCTCACAGAGCAACTAGTTTTATATTAATTTGTAACATTTCAGGCTAAAGAAAAGCCAGTGCACTCCTCTGTTCATGTTGGCGTACCGAGAGCGCGGCGCGGGGGCCGTCATCCACACGCACTCGCCGCACGCGGTGCGCTGCACTCTGCTCTACGACAAGGAGTTCACCATCACACACCAGGAGATGATCAAGGTAGGCACGTAGTACTGGTATCCTCTCAAGGTTGTATACTCTCTCCTCTTTTATTTGATATATACTTCTTTATTTATTTAGGAGAACCAACAGCTTTAACAATTTTGAGTAAACTTAAATATAATAGAAAGCAGGGAAGCCAATTACAGGATCTCACGGATAGAAACAATTTAACTAATCTTATATTAAAGTGCGACACTCATCACTTCACGTCATCTCATCTTGTATAGAAAAAGTATAAAAAAAAAGAAGAAAATGGTAAACAAAACAATACACTACAACTACACGAGCTCTAAAAATGGCAAAGTATATTTTAAACCCAGGCGGGTGAACGACTATGTAACACACCTAGTTAAAGCACCTTGTCACCAAACTTTGTCGAATTTTACAGTTAAATATGTCGATATCCAGTTCCTTCGTTAAATTGTTCACGCTACGACTTGCACGCGTCAGAAAACTATTTTGTCTGTAATTGGATGATGCAGATTTAAGAGATATGGGAGGAAAATGCCGTTTAGAACGAAGGGGAGTATTGAATGAGAGGTTCTCAAGCAACTCAGGGCAATCAGTGACGCCGCTGGTAATGTTAAGAATAAAGGTTATACTTATCAGCTATCTCACGTCGTTTTTGTAGAGGAATTAGGTGATATACACCGAATATATCATGCGAATAGTTTTGGACAAATGGGATTCTGGAATATCAATTGGCGGTCAATTAATATCAAACATGCAGTATGCAGATGATACCACCCTTCTTGCGACGTCAAATGCATCCTCTTCTTTTATAGAAAAAAACTTCACCAAATGCTTAATTTCGTAGAATTTTCATACATTTTTCAGAAATCTTGAAAATGTCAACGTAAAGATTAGTATAGGTTAGGTTAGGTCTGTGTTATAAGATTCCAAAATATTTTATGGTTTCAGGAAAAAAATACTTTCCTTGAAATAAAATTTCTATGAAATGAATCTTCGATGAAACGTTTGTCTATTAAACAGGAGAAAACCCGTAGTACTATATACACGCTGTGCTTCGATTTATTTTTCTTCGACCTTTAATTTTTTTTTTTTTTAATACATGACTTGTGTATCAGTCCTGGTTAGCCCTCACTACCAGTAGCTCGTACTGGTGCGGTCAACCCTACCGGATGCGGTAAACATTAATAGATATATGATAACGTTGTTTGCGGTATTGCTATCTACTCGGGAGAGAGCTCTAGTTACATTATACCAGGTTTTTAAAATAATTAGCGCATTAGTCATGCTCTAGGCTCTACATTTGCGTACATGATCTAGCGGAAATGGCCCGAATTTGTGCGACCATCGGCGCGGCGAGCGGTTGAGTGAGAGATCCGAGCGTGGCGGCCATACGAGTGAGCGAGATACAAGAAGCGCACGCCGCGCCGCTAGCCGCTAAGACTGAGGCGTCTCTCTCATGATTAACCTTTATTTCACATTAAAAACAGAATAAACAAACCGGCCAAGTGCGCGTCGGACTTGCCCACGGAGGGTTCCTTAACAACGAAAAAAAAACACGTTTGTTGTAGTTTGTTTGTGTTGGAGCCCCACCTAAAAAAATATTTTACTGTTTTTAGTATTTTTTGTTATACAGCAACAGAAATACGTCCAGTCCAGACACAGACATACAGACAGTGGAGTCTTAGTATCCTTTGGGTGCGGAACCCCTATTAAAAAAGATTCTGAAAAATAGCATTAAAGAATTTTCAATTAAGTAGAATGGATGTATCTAGATAGAAATCATCCGTGTTCTTAAATCTTAATGATGTAAATCTTTCTTTATTCCAGGGCATAAAAGACGCCAAGTTGGGTCGATTCCTGCGCTACGACGAAAAACTGGTAGTTCCCATCATAGAGAACACTCCGTTCGAGAGGGACTTGGCCGGCAGTCTGGGGCAAGCTCTCCGGCAGTACCCGGGGACCAGCGCCGTGCTGGTGCGGAGACATGGCGTCTACGTGTGGGGAGACAGCTGGCAGCAGGCCAAGACCATGTGAGTGTTGTTCTTTCATCTAAACAAACCCTAGTCTAAGACAAGCTCTCAGGCAGTACCCGGGGACCAGCGCCGTGCTGGTGCGGAGACATGGCGTCTACGTGTGGGGAGACAGCTGGCAGCAGGCCAAGACCATGTGAGTGTTGTTCTTTCATCTAAACAGACCCTAGTCTAAGACAAGCTCTCAGGCAGTACCCGGGGACCAGCGCCGTGCTGGTGCGGAGACATGGCGTCTACGTGTGGGGAGACAGCTGGCAGCAGGCCAAGACCATGTGAGTGTTGTTCTTTCATCTAAACAGACCCTAGTCTAAGACAAGCTCTCAGGCAGTACCCGGGGACCAGCGCCGTGCTGGTGCGGAGACATGGCGTCTACGTGTGGGGAGACAGCTGGCAGCAGGCCAAGACCATGTGAGTGTTGTTCTTTCATCTAAACAGACCCTAGTCTAAGACAAGCTCTCAGGCAGTACCCGGGGACCAGCGCCGTGCTGGTGCGGAGACATGGCGTCTACGTGTGGGGAGACAGCTGGCAGCAGGCCAAGACCATGTGAGTGTTGTTCTTTCATCTAAACAGACCCTAGTCTAAGACAAGCTCTCAGGCAGTACCCGGGGACCAGCGCCGTGCTGGTGCGGAGACATGGCGTCTACGTGTGGGGAGACAGCTGGCAGCAGGCCAAGACCATGTGAGTGTTGTTCTTTCATCTAAACAGAACCTAGTCTAGGGCAAGCTCTCAGGCAGTACCCGGGGACCAGCGCCGTGCTGGTGCGGAGACATGGCGTCTACGTGTGGGGAGACAGCTGGCAGCAGGCCAAGACCATGTGAGTGTTGTTCTTTCATCTAGACAGAACCTAGTCTGGGACCAGCTCTGAGGCAGTACCCGGGGACCAGCGCCGTGCTGGTGCGGAGACATGGCGTCTACGTGTGGGGAGACAGCTGGCAGCAGGCCAAGACCATGTGAGTGTTGTTCTTTCATCTAAACAGACCCTAGTCTAGGACAAGCTCTCAGGCAGTACCCGGGGACCAGCGCCGTGCTGGTGCGGAGACATGGCGTCTACGTGTGGGGAGACAGCTGGCAGCAGGCCAAGACCATGTGAGTGGATTCCTTCATCCGTACCCTTAACATGAGTTAAGGTAACCGTACTCGCTAGCGACAGCGTAAACGATTTGATTACTGTAGTCTTACAAAATATACAAAAGCATTGTAAGACCTGTCGTCATGTATGGATCAGAGTGTTGGGCAGTAAAAGGGACGGATGAAATGAGATTACAGGTGGCAGAGATGAGAATGTTACGATGGATGTGTGGGGTGACAAGAATGGACAGAATAAAAAATGAATATGTTAGAGGAAGTCTGAAAGTAGCACTAATTAGGGAGAAGCTGCAAGCTAACCGACTATCATGGTATGGGCACGTGATGCGAAGAGAGGAAACCACGTAACCAGAAAAGCGTTAAGCATGAATGTTGACGGATATAGAAGAAGAGGAAGGCCAAAGAAAAGATGGATGGATTGTGTGAAAGATGATATGAATAAGAAGGGAGTAAAAGACGAAATTACGAGTAATAGGAAAGAATGGAGGAAGAAAACATGCTGCGCCGACCCCAAATAAATGGGATAAGGGCAAACGAATGATGATGAGTTTTACAAAGTATCCGCTGGGAGCGCAGTACTATCCTCCATACAAATCTTTTACGCTGTCGCTAGCAATTGCAGTGGTAAGGATACCGTAGATTCCTCGAAACAGAAGCTACAGGTTTCCACTGCTTTCGATCTACGCAAAGGTGATCTACGAATAGGCGAGTAGACATTTTTCTTTTGAGAATGTCAATCGATTAATTTTTTTATTGCGAACAAATGTCTAAATCGGGCTAAATACACTTAGACTGCTTAGAGTTTTGTAAGGAGTGTGGTCACGATTTCAGGAAAAATGTTAATAGCGCGATGTAGGATCGCTTTTTCTTTAGTATGGGCACGCGGCGTCATAATTTATTTGTCCTCTCATCTGGACATCCAAAAGATAGCTAAAGGATACTTTTTACCCGTATACGGTAAAGAAAAATAAAAATCGGCCAAGTGCGAGTGGGACTCGCGCACGAAGGGTTCCGTACCATTATCTGTAAGTATGTTGTATGGGAGCCCCCCTTAAATATTTATTTAATTTTATTTTTAGTATTTGTTGTTATAGCGGCAATCACAGAAATATATCAAGATAGAAGGAAAGAGTGGACGTACCTCGCGTGGCGAAATGTTGACACGGTGTCAACTTTGCTCGCCGCGAACATTAGTCAGCTCCCGACCGCGGTCTGTGTGCGACGTCAGGTCTTAAAAACAAAATGGCTTGTTGCGCAATAATTAATTGTTCAGTGTTTGAATCCAATAAAATTGGAGCTGTTAAAGTGTTAATCGAGATATTTCCTTTCATTGGTATGTACAATTTGTCCTTAAATATCTGTTATTAATTACAAAACTATTTATTTTATTATTTTCATCAAAACAGAGGCGGGCGATTGTGTCCAACGCTAGCTTTCCATTGCGGCTTTAATTTGACGAGCCAACCTTGGCGTGCATTCAAAGCCAGCGATGTAAAAATAAGCTATTCAAACTGTCGAGTCACGTTCAAGGTCGATTTCTCATTTTTTCTGTCAAAAGTAAGAATAGTGCTGCCATGTGCTGCTGTACACTGCGATTTTCTTATTCGATTAAATTCGATTTTGAGAACAGAGGAAATGATAATTACGTTCTTATTTATTATGCAGCTATATTATTTAAGTACATAGTGCAAAGCAAATATTATTGTGACTGTTTTTGTTTGTGACGGCGGCTGGGCCGCGGCGTGGTACGGTGTGGGTGGCGATGCATAGAATCGGTGCCGTGTTCGAATCGATCTGTGAATCGATGTTTCTGAATCGTTTTCGCGCGGCTTATGTTTCCCATCACTAAATTACGCTCGTGACGTCAAAGTACCTACGCAAAATGTTACACGCTCGGTCTCCCTACAAATTGCTGAACTCTTTCCTTCTATCTTGATATATTTCTGTGGCGGCAATAGAAATACACCATCTGTGAAAATTTCAACACAATGTCAAGCTATCACCGTTCTTGAGATACAGCCTGGTGACAGACGGACGGACAGCGAAGTTTCAGTAATAGGGTCCCGTTTTTACCCTTTGGGTACGGAACCCTAAAAATTACTCCGACGAAGTTGCAGGCACATCACCCATAATAAAGTAAACATTTGTATGATTTCAGGACGGAGTGCTACGACTACCTTTTTGAGATGGCTGTAGAGATGAAAAAGCTCGGGCTCGACCCCGCCTTCAACCCCGAAAGCGCTCAAAACGGCGCACCCGCCCACTGATATCTATATCTACCCAACAATGAGTGCGTTTCCAGAAAAGACGAAAACAAACGAACAGACTATGAGTAATAACAGAGGTCAGTCAGGAGCCGTGTTTGAAAGCCGTGCCTATATATAAGATTTATTCGAATGTATAGAATTGTATGTATTCTATTTTATATAAGTTGGAATTGTAAATATTTAAAACTATCCGTTAACACGTTGATTGCCACATCACGCGACGTCGCATACAATATTGTCCGAGCCACAAAATTGCGGCCATAGCGTATTGGCTTCTGGTTTTAGTTTTGGCCACTAAGGAAGGGAATTACCAATTTTTTTATTTTGGCCATCTGTATAAGTTCTGCATTTTGACTTGGCAATGAACGTGTTAATTATGTTATACTAATATCAACTAGATATAAATAAAACGCGAGATCGCTGTTGTCCACTAACTACAATAAACCAAAGTTTTTATGAAATACTCTTTTTTTAATTGCCTTAGAATAAATACGCCTAGAACAAGTCTTCATACATTTGCGATAGATGAAGCCATTTTTGGTTTTATGTGTGCGTGTCTACGGACCAATCATAGAGTAGTTTTGCTTGTGACATTGACATTGTGACAGATGCGCACAAGGGTGAAGCTTAGCCGTGGCTAACCAAAACCGGCTTCACTCTCAAGCGCAAACTAGGTTTCTAAGTGTATTTATTATGTTTATTGCTTGAACCTCTTCCGAACTGTGGTCGCCGACATAATGGAGGATATGGTGGAGGTGATATGTGGGCACGTTATAACACGTTCCCTGTCCACGATCCCGTATAGGAACACGGTGAGGCTCTATTACAAAACCGTAAGGTTTACGGGCTCAGACGGAACTAATTCGATAAAGATAAGATAAACATAAATCTTTATTGCTCTCATATAGTGTACAGATGTCTTAATTCTATGATTATCTATACCTAACATGACACCCTTTAAATTCAAAACTATAGCAATCAATCCACTCTGACCCATGATCCACTGAACCCCACTCTCCCCTAAATAGTTTCTGACTGTATTTTTCTTTCAACATCCATCAATTACTCACTCAGACGGTTTTAAAGACCCCAAACTCGGTAGGATTGCGTTATCTACTCACTATAGAGTTTCTAGGGCCACCTTTCGGCTCCATCATTAGAAAAGCCTCATGTTACCATATTATATAGTATTGTAGTCAAAGTTAAGTACCTACTTAAAATAACTACTTAGCTCAATCGGTTTGAATGTCTACGTTTATTTTTCATTCGAGATGGTGTATGATATGTAGGCTTTTTAATATGTGTGTTTAGATAATTATTTAGTATATATATACGCTTTTATTTAACCAACGATTCAAAGAAAAAATTAAATGCATACCTAACCTGGTGGAAGAGACTGGGAATCGAACCCGGTACCTCTGGATTGCCGGTCCAGTGCCTAATACCTTTCCGTTATCCGTACGTTAAGCTTTTATATAACTTGCAATATGTTTAGGTATGTTTGTTTGGGTGGAATTTTGCAACTCAATTTTTATGCAGGTATCTTCAAACCGATTGAGCTAAGTAGTTATTTTAAATAGGTACTTACTTAACTTTGATGACAATCCATACTTAATATTATAAATGCGAAAGTGTGTCTGTCTGTCTGTTACCTCTTCACGCTTAAACCGCTGAATCGATTTTGATGAAATTTGGCATGGAGATAGTTTAAGATCCGAGGAAGGACATAGGATAGTTTCATCCTGGAAATTATCCCTAAATAGATTGAAAAGTGAGTAAGTAATTCATGATGACATTGATGACCCTGTAGGAAATGTAATGATTAGACCAAAAGCACAATTGCTCTTACATTTGCTTAGGCCCTTTTAATAATCCCTTTTATTAATTAAGGTGATTAGGTGGATATCTATCGTGTTGTACGAGGTTGCTTCCAAACTTCCAAGTTCCACGCGGACGTAGTCGCGGGCAAAAGCTATATTATAAATGCGAAAGTGTGTCTATATGTCTGTTACCTCTTCACGTTTAAACCGGTGAACCCATTTAGATGACATTTGGTATAGAGATAGTTTGAGTCCCGGGGAAGGTCATATGATACTTTTCTTCCCCATTAAATTTAGTGTTCCCTTGGGATGAGCGGGTAACACCGCAGGGCACAGCTAGTATTATAAATGCGAAAGTGTGTCTGTCTGTCTGTTACCTCTTCACGCTTAAACCGCTGAATCGATTTTGATGAAATTTGGCATGGAGATAGTTTAAGATCCGAGGAAGGAGATAGGATAGTTTTCATCCTGGAAATTATCCCTAAAAAGATTGAAAAGTGAGTAAGTAATTCATGATGACATTGGTCATCTGTAGGAAATGTAATTATTAGACCAAAAGCACAATTGCTCTTACATTTGCCTAGGCGCTTTTAATAATCCCTTTTATTAATTAACCTTTTGACCGCCACAGTCGGCTGTGGTGTGGCCGTCAACAAAAAATCGTGCCCCTGACGCCACGTCGGCCACAGCCGTCCAAATTTCAATGATCAAAAACTTTGTAATTCTAACCGCTACAAGTATTTTTCAATCCCTGTTGATTTTGGGGCACATCTTTTTTTTTACTCTGGCGTCAGTGGCACGGTAAATTGCTAGACCGCTTGGCGGTCAATAGGTTAAGGTGATTAGGTGGATATGGATATCTATCGTGTTGTACGACTTGTACGAGGTTGCTTCCATACTTCCAAGTTCCACGCGGGCAAAATCTAGTACTATATAATATGGTACCAGGAGGCTTTTCTAATGATGGAGCCGAAAGGTGGCCCTAGAAACTCTATAGTAGATAAAGCAATTCTACTGAGTTTGGGGTCTTTATAGAATCGCCTGAGTGAGTAATTGATGGATGTTGAAAGAAAAATACAGTCGGAAACTTATTTAATTTGTTATATTGAGTTTCTCGGTGCATTGATTTTTAGCTGTAATGCCGTATGAACATTATAAATAAATAAATAAAGACAAATATTTGTATGATGAACTCGAATATTTGTGCCTGGGTCATGGATGCTATTTGTATTTAAGTATGTATTTATCTATATAAGTATAGTTATCGTCGTCTAGTGTCCATAACACAACGTAGCTTACTGTGGGACGAGATTGATTTGTGAGAGGTTGTCCGATACCTATTTATTATTATCTCCTTTGTTATTGTTATCTCCTTTATTCACTAAAGATCACGCAATTAACCTAACTGGACTGTAATGAATGACGCATTCGGGAATCTCGAATCGATAATTTCCACAGAAATAATGAAATAATGAACTTTATTCTGCAAGTAGGCCACAAGGGCACTTTTACATGTCTGAGTCTACCGGCATTTCACAAGAGGAGACCACTGTTGAGAAGAAACGCCGAAAGAAACTCAACAGTCAGTAATTTTTTCATAAAGGATAAGTACTTAACTATTACAGTAATATGAACGTAACTATACGTAGTTCTCGAAGAACACATATTTAAAGTGTATTCTAAGATATAAATGAGGACTAGTGTAAGAATAAAATATAGAAACTACAAGAAAGTATGAGGGTTTAACACAACTTATGTACGTTTGATGCTTTCTTATTAGAACTAACTGTGTCCCTTAAACTAGTCAGGTACAATCTAAGAAGTCAGTTACTCGGTTTCTGGTTCAGGCCATGCATTTTTGTCTGTCAGATAGTCCTCTACTGTATAATATATGCTTTTTACATTAGAGATTTTTTTACATAATTTTTGAGAGATGGAAAGGCTCATTTTAAAATATGATCAGGTTACTTGTTATAAAAATGAATACATTGGCCTAAAAATGATTTATATACTTTACGAACACGAAACTTTCTAATAGCAAATTTTATTTTTATTTCTAGTGTTAAAATTGTGGACATCGGAATTTTTTGTAAATGAATCTATATTCCTAATAACATACATAATACTCTCATAAATATATTGGGACGCTACAGTTAAGATGTTTATTAATAGACAAACAGGAAAACTTGCATTGGATTTGTGACGTCGATTAGATATATACTTATTATTATTATTAATTTATAATTATTAGAGATAAGAAAAATAAACTCTATTCTATTTTTTATAAAAATGCCAACCGGTCACAGTTAAGCGACCATTACTGCCAATGTCTCGTTGCCAATCGCACACGGCGACAAAAAAACAAACATCCATACTAACAAAGGTCCATATAATAATGTTAGTAAACTTAACTTAAGTAGGTGTTAGTACTACTAACTTACTAACTTAGTAAAAAACCGCCCAAGAGCATAACGGGCCACGCTCAGTGTAGGGTTCCGTAGCTGCCCATCCTTCAAGCAGCGGTTTTAAGCCCGAGGTTTAAATTAAAAGAAACATTTCAAGCTCTATAAAAGGTCGTAAACGCCAAAGTAACTGTACCAATTTAAAAAATTGAAGTTATATATAAGCGCCAGATTCAGCGGAATGTTTTAATGCAGTATGACACTTAATTAATATGTGTAACGTTCGAAGTATAAGGGGCACTTACGTCATTTTAAAGAAAATTATGAAATTTTGTGATAAATAAAAACGGCTTGACCAATTTTATTCAATACTAGCTGTTGCCCGCGACTTCGTCCGCGTGGAACCTTTATCTTGAAAATTTTACATCTTTATTATTTTCAGATCTATAAGTAATGTTGAAATTGCTTAACGTACTTTTTTGCAGTTGTTTACGAAATACATAGTAACGAACCCTTCGTACGCGAGTCCGACTCGCTCTTGGCCTTTTTTTATTTTTTTTCATAAGTCATAAGTATTTGTTCATTTAACAATTTACATTGCGTTTGAAATCACACTTTCGGCTAATTAGCTCTAATTACGCGGTATCACTATAAAATCAGGTACATCTACGAACGAATAACTTTACAAAATTCGATGAGTTTAAAAAAATAATAATAATTAATAATTGTTACATTTTAATAATTGTAAATTAGTACTTACTACTGTTAAAAATGTTTTAATAAGTGTATTAATATTTGCATGCTGTCTTGTGGACAGCTGAATTAGGAGATACCAATGTAATATACTAAACACCTGTAATATGACCCTATTCAAGCAAATAAATGATTTATGATTTATGATTTAATAAAAAAAATCTTATCTTTTAATAAAATACCTTTTTACAAAGTTTCTTATTCCTAACTTAAAATACCACTTACACCCCATACAACCTTTCATCCTCTTTTTAACCCCCTTAGGGGTAGAATTTTCAAAAACGCTGTAATTACTTTTCTTGTATTCTATTCCATTACACAAAAATTCAAGTCCCGCGCTCAAAAAAATATTAATTTCCATACAAACTTTTAACCCCTTTTTTACCACCTTAGGGGGTGAATTTTCAAAAACGCTGAAATTAGTTTTCTTCCATTTTATTTTAATACCTTTTTACAAAGTTTCAAGTTCCCAGATTAAAAAAAAAATTGTACCTCATACAAACTTTGCACCCCTATTTAAACCTCTTAGAGGAGGAATTTCCAAAAATCCCTTCTTATCCCTAGCCCACGTTATAAAAGTAACCTACTGTGCAAAAATCAACTCTCTAACATTAGTAGTTTCGGCTGTGCGTTGATGAGTCAGTCAGGACTTCTTCTTTTATATACCTACTATATATATATGCCTAGAATATAGATAAGTAGTTTTCATTGAAAGTACTTATCAGTTATCAGGACTCATTTTCATGATTTTTTCCATAATTTTTTGACCCGCGTTTGAAAAGTTAGAGGGGGAGGACGCTATTTTTTGGGTTTCCGGAGCGAATATTTACAAAACTACTTTATCAAAAAATAATGTATGGAGACCCCTATAATTTTTAAAAAACCTACACAATTTCATACCAAATTTTAGCTTTCTAGTACTAATGATCACGGAGATAAGCCGCGGACGGATAGACAGACGGACATGGCGAAACTATAAGGGTTCCTAGATAACTACGGAACCCTACAAAACTATAGTCTAAAAATAAAAATGGTCCCAAACACAGCTCCCTGTCGTTTGTGGTCCAAAAGTGCCCATAGCGCTCGCAGAATTTCCACGCTGGATCGCATAAGATAATTAAACAAATTATCTTTTACGTCAGTCTAGGCCGTAAGTGGGATTTTCTGCCCGCTTACTTCCTTCCAAAGAAAGCCGTAAATTTTTAGATAAACCTTGGGGCGGTTCGAAAAGTCCCAGATCGCATATTTACAATTAACTACACCTGCGGTCTAGGAAATTTATCAATTTTCCCGCCCTATATTACCTTGTATTGTAATATTACGCCACCCTTGAATATGCTTACCATCGTACCCAATCATTAGACGGTACAGAAAGCCACTTTTAGACTCTATTTCATGTGTGTTAAAGTGCAAAAGTGGTAGACCAATTTCTTAGCTTATACTGTGTCTGCTTATCAATTATTACTTACTTATTAGGTATGATTTTACATTATAGTGACATAAACATCATTATATTGTTTTTGTACCCACTGGAATAACATACTGATATGTATTTTTATAACGCCGGGATAATCTTAAGGAAAATCCAGAATGCCACAGTGCATTATTTTGCTTGACTTGCGGCCATATAATTATGTAATGTGCACCGTTTCCATTCGATAGGTCTTGTTGTTATCTTAGTCGCCTCGCATTTAAATATAGATTTTTTATCTAACTTCAAAATCCCGATTTACCTAAAAGCCCTTTTCGTTCTTGAATTTAGCTGAAAACAGCAAAACTCTATAAACTAAACGAACTAAGCTAAATTAAAGAAAAATGCTACGTAGGAGAAGCTGAAGAATTGCACAAATGAATTCATTCATAAATGGGCCATGCATTTGTGCAGCGTGTCGTGCACTCGTCTTGTGTGAAAAGACACAAACACGTAATTTTATCAAACTTTTACAATTTGGAAAATTCGTTTCAACGCAGTCCTTCAATACACACGTCTCTTTTATTTTATCTTCACCTAATAGGTAAGGTAAGGTCTAGTATAAGACATAAGTAATACAAGACGCTTTAGATCAATTATGAAACAGAAACATGAAACCGGTATGCCTGCAACTCAAGCAAAGTAAACCACTGTGCAAATTTTACATGCCTCACTCAACGTACCATTTATTTATTTATTTATTTAAACTTTATTGCACAAAATACATAATTAAAAGTACAAATGGCGGACTTAATGCCTTTAGGCATTCTCTACCAGTCAACCACTGGGTTAAACAGAAATATGTTGTCGGTGCAGGATCAAAGATTACAGACAAACAGTAATACAACACAAATCAATTACCTAAAGATATATATAAGAATGTATATATAATTAATTAATTACCATAAACTTAAACGAATACTTTATATGATATACTTACATACATAATATATTATGTACCAAAAGTAAAATATTTCGAAGAGAGTTAGGAAGAGAGACTGTCCAAAAGATGCTTGCGTAACATGCGCTTGAAGGAGACCTTACTCTGAGCTTGCCTGATGTTGAGTGGGAGAGCGTTCCAGAGGTGTATTGCCTGAACCGTGAAAGAATTGGACATGAAACCGGAGCGGTGAAGGGGGACTACTAGCTTAAGTCTACGAGAAGTACGGAGAGTGCATCCAGGGCGAGCAGTTACAAATTGAAACTTGGATTTGAGGTAATCGGGAGTGGTTGGATCAAATAAGATCGAAAAGAGAGTGCAGAGAATTCTTTGAGATCTACGTTCACGTACAGGAAGCCAGTTTAATTGACGGCGAAACTCCGAGATGTGGTCATATTTACGAAGGCCAAAAACAAACCTGATACAATTGTTTAGCATGCGTTCCAATTTATTCAGGGAGGCCTGGGTGAGATACCATTATACATATAAACAGGGGATCTGGACGGCACTGCATTCATTCGCAACAATAAACATGGGACACCTACATATAACTACGATTGCGATCGTAGTTCAACTATATGTAGCCAATGGGATAGATCTACCAAGGCTACCTGTGCTACCTGGAAACAGATTGTTAACTGGCCATATGCCAGAGACTTGCCTGGTGCGGAAACTATAGAGTGCAAAGATGGATCCATGAACGTTGTCACGTATAAAACTACCAACAATGTTCTAAACCCGAGGTTCTGACGTCAGCCAAGTTTCGAGCAAATCCTTTTACCGCGCAACCAGTGGTGCCTGGCCCGATAGCGCATAGTGGTGTGGGGAAATTCTCATTTATGGAGGTGAAACCTCAAACCGGGTGAGTTACCGACTATATATCCATCTTAAGGCTAGTACTCGATATCACTAAGTACCTATTGTTAGATAATGTAAAATGCGTCAACACGAATATTTGGCAAATAACGCGTAATCTTTTGTTGTCATTAGAGTCCTAAAAAAATTAGGAAATAGCAGTTTTTTGCAGGTCGACAGCAAATAAATGCGGTTGAGTAGAGACCACCCATAACAATTATAGTATTCATATAATAAACGTAAGGTCCGAAACCAGAAGGTCAGGGCCACATTGATAATTTTATCAGTTTCTGGCTACTTACTACTTACTTAGTTTTCATTTCATAGTAATGAAAGTACACTCAGTTGCCTGCCTGCACGGACGCCGAAGACAGCCGCCCACGTCATCCTCAAATGTCCTGGTATGGCCAAATACCGAGCACAACTCCTAGGACCTCCGAGGTCACTCCCAAAGGGCGTCGGGAACATCAAGGGACAGCTAGGCTTTCTGGTAGAGTTGGGTTGGCAAGAGTATTGCCATCAACCGTTCACGCAAAATAGGCGCATTGCTATACGTCGAGTTGCGAAAAACCAGCCCGCGATAACCTCTTACCTATAACTAGGTACACACACTCAAGACACTTTTATGGAGAACTTTATTCTTCATGAATAGCAAAGAAAGAGTTAATTTTATATCGTTATCGATAAAATACCGTTTCAACTAGTACCGGGCCCAAAACCGGATTTAGTATACGGCCTTCAAATCGATGGTACGGGAGAGACAGGAGAGAGTGGCTGCGAAAACGACCTTCACCGAGATGTTTATTTGATGAAATGTATTTTATATTTAATTTAATATGTGAATAAATATATTGCATATGGGTTGCCTTAGTCCAGGGTATGTTTAGTAAAAAATTAAAAAAAAATTTTTTTTGAAACATTTCACCGGTTTGATTATTAGATAAATCCATACTAATATTATAAATGCGAAAGTGTGTCTGTCTGTCTGTTACCTCTTCACGCTTAAACCGCTGAATCGATTTTGATGAAATTTGGCATGGAGATAGTTTAAGATCCGAGGAAGGACATAGGAGTTTTCATCCTGGAAATTATCCCTAAAAAGATTGAAAAGTGAGTAAGTAATTCATGATGACATTGATGACCCTGTATGAAATGTAATGATTAGACCAAAAGCACAATTGCTCTTACATTTGCTTAGGCGCTTTTAATAATCTCTCTTATTAATTAAGGTGATTAGGTAGATATCTATCGTGTTGTACGAGGTTGCTTGAGTTGCTTCCATACTTCCTTTATTTCATTTCAATTCAATAATCAGACCGTTGCAAAATGCTAGTAGGTATAGATTTACCTGTTTATTTCATTTCAATTCAATAATCAGACCGTTGCAAAATGCTAGTAGGTATAGATTTACCTGTTTATACCTGGCTACCCGATAGTTGTGACGGGAAAAGAATAGGCAACCTAACGTTTGCATATTCTATGGGCTTCATACTTTCGATTGGTATAGAATTTATCTAATAGGTATTAATCAAACCGGTGAAATGTTTAAAAAAAATTTTTTTTAATAATTAATTAAACATACCCTGGACTAAAATTTGTTAGGCAACCCATATGCAATGCAATATATTTATTGACATATTAAATTAAATATAAAATACATTTCATCAAATAAACATCTCGGTGAAGATCGTTTTATATCGGGATCTTAGACTAAAATGATTTTTACGGGATCAAACGTGCATTAAATAATCACGGTTGTCAGAAGTCAGTCTGTGTTATTCTTTGTTCCTTGTAACGCAGTTTTTGTCAATATTTTCTATAAATTAACATATATTTTCATGAATTTTTAATATGAATAAATAATCATTACCTTATAACGTACATTTTGTTTAAAATGTTACTTTAAATATGTCCATTTTCCCTTTATATCCTCCCCTCCTGAGTTAAAATAAAGTGGCCGTGAAAAAGTAAATAGGTAGCACGACAAAACGCAGGTTCCAAAGTGTGTATTTTGGTGACTTCATTCCATTAGGGATTTTTTATTTTCTGAATGATACGAAGGCACCTACTTTATTATTTGTGTAAAATAAAACTAAACTATACTTTGTTACTCCAAATTTTTGGTAAACATACGATGTTACATAATATTCCGACAAACAAATTTAATTAATGAAAAGTAATAAATAGGTACTATTATTACATTACACTTTTCTGATTCTTGCATGAAGTTCTACATTAAACTATCTGATATTAAATATCAGACAACCTCACACAAAACGATCTAGTCCCAAATTAAGCTCAAGAAGCCTTGTTTTATGGGAACTAGACAACGATATACATACTTATATCGATAAATATATATAGAAAACTATCGTGAGTCTCAGACATATTAAAATACTCAACGAGCGTTGTCGAGCGTTATTCGACTTCTACGACGTGAGTAAACCCGTTTGAGTATTTTGATAATTATATATACTTAAATACATAGAACAACCATGGCACTAGCACAAGTATTCGTGTTCATCACACAAATGGGATTCGAACCCGGAACCGCTGGCTCAGTAGGCTGGGTCTACAAAACTGCGCAACTGCGTCGTCAAATGATATTACGCATTGAGTGTCATCTTTTCTATCACCTTTCGGGTATTGAACGGTTCTCTTATTGATACCGTGTACACTAGAATGTCACTTTTTTAGATAAAATGATCAATTTCTTGTAGCTCTGCTTAATTCAATAATCATGATAGACATGTGGATACTCTCGTTTAGCCATTTCGTATAAACACATAAGGTCTTACGACGATACTGTCTTTTTGTTCCTTAAAGCTTCCTTGCGACGCAACACTCGCTTCAGGTCCTCCAGCAATGACCAGTTTTCGGGTATCTCTCCGTCTATGATTACTATTTCTTTCTTGTTGAGTTTCTGGAGATCTCCGTCTTCTATATTGAAATCCCGTTTGACTCCAGATGGTATCAAAGGGATATTTTCTGAAATATTATATGTACATTAGTCCTTCTGTTAGCTATGATGTTTATATCAAAATTATCAATATGAGAACTTGAATAAGGGAACCAAGATATTTTTCACGACACTGCTCGAAAATGTGGTTATAGAATACCTGAATCCAGTACGCAAAACAGCTCTTATATTAGTAAACTGTATATCTATGTTAGCTCCCAACACGACAACAATGTAGCACCTTAGGGTCACAGTTCGTATCTACACATGAATTTCATAGTAAGATACGACTTTTTAGAAAATATTTCGGAGTTATTTTCTCGGCCGGCTCAAACGACAATTTAACCAATCAAAGCTTAATCATCTGCTGCATGTCAAATTAAATTGACCAATGAGAATGCGTCATTTATGAGGTGTATTTTTCTCTTAAACTTATAAATACCCGCAAAGGAGTTTATTTTCTTAAGTAAGATAATACTCCTCAGGTTTACTTTTTAAAACGTTTTCGTTAAAAAGGTCTTACCCAGATATCATGAACATTTATATTTTAAAATTAGTAATGGGGCGTAAAACAATTTCCTAATTTCTGCAATTACTTATTTTTCAACAAATTAACAGTTTTCAACAAATAAACACATAAAATTATATAATTATATATTGAGTATTACATAATATTTTTTTAATTCGGCTTAAAAGCCATGACTCCATTACGATGCGCGCATGCGCTACAAGGCAGCCGCCATATTTTAAAAAAGCAAATGTATTGTTTAGTAAATATTAAATATTGGTTTTGTGATGTGCTTAATTTAATAATGTTCTCATTGACTCGCGAAATAAATAATATTAGGAACGTATATTAATATTGACGCCTAACGTTACAATGATCTTTCAGTGTAGAATGTATAGTTGAGTTGTTTAGCTGAGTGTAACCAAGTGTAACCTAGACTAAATGTTAAAATTTTGTTGAAAGTGAGGTAAGTTTTAATATTTTTGTTATTTCTTAATAAATGGGTTTAAAATCGTCGTTGCGTCGTTTGAATCCGGGGGCACAATCAGCTTTACGTATAAAATAGCCCTAATTTTTACAAAAATGAGGCTGCAACCTAGTTTACATAGTAGTATATAAAATACTCGTATTTTAATGTATTTCCTCGCAGTAGTCGTGAAAAGCACTCTGTTCAGTCTCGGCTGAAAGTATAATAGATGAACTCGTATTATCGAAGCCCTCCCCTGCGGGTCGGCCTTCGAAATTACTCGTTCATCTATTGCTTACTTTTCAGCCTCTACAACAATGTACTATCAAAATCAGATTCTATATCTTTATAATAGCCGCCAATTTCATTGGTTTTATTAGAGAAAAATGCTCTCATCTTTTGCTGAGGTCTAGCTGACTCAGATGCGGCCACTTAACTTGTGTGAAAAATCATAATTTTATCAAACTGTTACAATTTGAAAATTTCGTTTAAGCACAGTCCTTCAACATGTAACTCGTTCCATTTTTATTTTTTACGTCACCTAATAAGGTAGGTACAGTAGATAAGTAAAACAGCTAGACGCTTTAGATGAACTGTGAAACGGAAACATGAAACCGGTATGCCCGCAACTCAAGCAAAGTAAACCACTGTGCAATTATGCATGCGTCAGTCAGCGTACCATTATATAAACAGGGAAGCTGGACGGCACTGCATTAATTTGCAACAATAAACATGGGACTCCTACACATAACTACGATCTTGCTCGTAGTACAACAGTATGTAGCCAATGGGATAGATCTACCAAGGCTACCTGGAAACAGATTGTTAACTGGCCATGCCAGAGACTTGCCTAATGCGACAACTATAAACTGCGAAACTGGACCCAGGATCGTTGTCACCTATAAAACTACCAACAATGTTCTAAACCCGGGTGCTGCTCTGACGCCAGCCAAGTTTCGAGCAAATCCTTTTACCTCGAAACCAGTGGTGCCTGGCCCGATAGAGCATGGTGGTGTGGGGAAATTCTCATTTATGGAGGTGAAACCTGAAACCGGGTGAGTTAACGATTATATATCCATCTTAAGGCTAGTACTGGATATCACTAAGTATTGTTAGTTAATTGTGTCAGCTTCGTTTGACATGGAAAACAAAAAATCGTCAAAATTCGGCATTAGAATCCTCCCCAATTTTCATGTGGACAACAAATAAATTTGCGGTCGAGTAGGGTCCAGCAAGAATTTTTACTTAAAATATTGGTCCATAACAATTATATTATTCATATAATAAACCTAAGACCCGAGACCAGATGGTCAAGGCCACATTGATACTGTTATCAGTTTCTGGCCACTTACTGCTACTTATTATTAGTACATACTTAGTTTTAATTATAAAATAATGAAAGTACACTCAGTTGCCTGCCTGCATTGAGGCCGGAGAGACAGCCGCCCACGTCATTCTCGAATGTCCTGATGTGGCCAGATACCGAGAACAACACCTGGGACCTCTGATGTCACTCCCAGAAGTCGGCAAAATCAAGGGATTGCTGGCTTTCTGGTAGTTGGGTTGGCAAGAATATAATACACTTAAAGCCTGACCAGAAATATATGAGGATGGGCCATATTGCGGAATTTAGCTGGAGCTATTTTCTAACACTTGCAATGATTTTATGATGGTTTGTCAACAATGTCAATGTTATTCGTGGTGTTCTTTCTTTAGAAGACAAATATTTAAAAATTATCCACATCGGGGTTCGAAAATGCCTTCCTTCCTTTGGATAACCGTAACCAAGTCTCAAGCCCTGGTGAAAGCGACCTTACTATCTGATTTCATCTTTGTACTAGATTTGGTTTTAGAAGGGTTTTTACCTTTAATCACACCTAAAATCTTACCTTATGCATTATACTAATAAAATGATGAATAATAAATAAAGTAAACTTACTGTTACAGTAAAAAACATTTCTATTCTGTTTCCGCCGTTCACGCGGAACCAAACACGGAACTGGTCGGTTATAATTTTTTCTTCTATAATGATGGTTCTTGGCATTATTATAAAAAAAAAATATAAATTAAATCAACAATATATTATTATTATTAAGCCAAGAATGGCAGCTCGAATCAACAATATAAAAACAGCGATTCATGGTGCTATTCTGTCAGAATTGACAATTGACATTTAGTTTTATTCTAAAAAAAACAATTAAGTAAGTGTTTACTACACGAAAAACAGTCAGGAAAAGAGTGCATTCCAATAAATGATATTACGAACGTTAACATAGTGGAACTGACAGGTATTTAAACTAATGTCATTATACTGGGTTGCGATTGGTTGCAAAGTTGTTGCCATATCGGGGGGCACGGCAGTGCCCCCGCCAAGTCGAGCGCGAAGCAAACACTGCCGTACCATCCTTTACTGGAACCATTTCGCCGCATTTTCAGGTCCCTATTTGAGCACCTCTGGATAAGACCAGAACGCAGAAATTAGTAGCTATACCAGCTTACAAAACCAGGTGCTCCATGACACCATTGCACCAATCTGTCGCCAGAACCGCTACAAGTCAATTTTGTTTACACGTAATGTTATATCCGTTGTAATTGTAAATACCTGTTTGTTAGGCGAGATAATAGCCCATACTGGTATTGGTAATTTGATTGGTGCAATGGTGTCATGGAGCACCTGGTTTTTTACGCTTGTGTACCCTTCAACGGCCAAGTCACACAACATTAACTATAATAATAAAGAAATCGCAGTAAGGAACCTTAGACTTGGTACGACTTTGTCTAGATTTCATTACTTTTTAGAGATAAACAAGCAGCTCCATCGAGACTTGGCTGTTTTTTACAGAATGTTTTTGGTGGGATAAATCTTATAAATAGCGCCCTCTTGACAATCCTCATATATTTCTGGTCAGGCTTTAGTTCATGACACTTTTTGTTAATATGGAGATTTTTTCAGGACTAGCAAAGGAGTTGATTTTATATCGTAATCGATAAAATACCGTTACATAATTATAAGGTATATATAGATACTTAAGGATTCCAAATTTTATAAACTAATGTCCATAAATTGTTACAGTCCAAAACCTGATTTAGTATACGGCCTTCAAATCGACGGTACGGGGCGTACAGGAGAGAGTGCCTACTGGCTGCCTCAAGGCGGCTACGTAGACATTGCCGCGGTACCGGACCACTCCGTTACACCCTTGACCAAATACGTCTTCACTCCCGACTTCAGCGGCTGCTCGTGGACTGTCACTCCTATGGCAAACGGGCAACTACGACTGCGTCACGTTGTAGGCGGCAAGGAGGACCCCCAATTCAACAACTTATCTGAAGCTGACAAAGGAGGACCGGTCACCTATGCCATGCAGTACAAGGATTATGGATACATTAGACATAATGATCAGTTGATCAGCAACGTTCCTGCCTACGCTTATATGCACTTCACCAACGGAAGATGGGAGATTCACGTTCAACATCAGAGCTGCGCTCCCCGCCCTGGCACCTGCCGTTACGATAGGAATAGGCTGTTAGATACGATGATAACGTTTTATTACGATGAAACAACCTATAATTTTATATATGATGGTACGTTGATTTTTACGGTACCAAACGTGCATTAATCACGGATATCAGAAGTCAGTCGATGTTGTTCTTTGTCATTGGCATTTATATGAAAATTTAATATGAATAAAATAATCAATACCCTATGACGTAAATTTAGTTTAATTTAATGTAGTGTAGGTAATGTCCATTTTCCCTTTTTATCCTCCCGATGTATGATAAAGTGGCCGAGACAAAGTAAATAGGGTAGCACGACAAAACGCAGGTTCCAAAGTTTGTATTTTGGTGATTTCATTCCGTTAGATTTTTTATTTTCTGAATGATACGAAGGCACCGACTTTTTTATTTGTGTAAAATAAAACTAAGGGATATTTAGCTAAAATTTTTGGTAAAAATACGATGTAATATAATTTTCTGAAAAACAAATTGAATTAATGAAAATTAATATTATTGTTACACTTTTCAGGCTCTTGCATTAACTCCCACATTAAACTATCTGATATTACGCATTGAGTGTCATCTTTTCTATCACCTTTAGGGCACTGGACGGTTCTCCTATTGATACCGTGTACACTAGAATCGCACTTTTTCAGGATTAAATCCTTAATTTCTTGTAACTCTGCTTTCGATAGGAGATTGGTATTGGAATAATCGTGGTAGACAGGTGGACATTCTCGTTTAGCCATTTCGTATAAACACATAAGGTCTAACGACTGCTGTGTCTTTTTGTTCCTTAAAGCTTTCTTGCGACGCAACACTCGCTTTAGGTCCTCCAGCAATGACCGGTTTTCGGGTATCTCTCCATCTATGATTTCTATTTCTTTCTTGTTGAGTTTCTGGAGGTCTCCATCTTCTATATTGAAATCCCGTTTGACTCCAGATGGTATTAAAGGAATGTTTTCTGGAATATCAAATGTACATTAGTCCTTCTGAAAGCAATGTATATCAATATGAAAACTTGATTGAGGAAACTAAGATATATCGAAAATCATATTATTCTACCTTTATCATTGCCGCCAATTTCATTGGTTTTAATAGAGAAAAATGCTCTCATCTTCTGCTGAGGCCTGGCCGACTCGGTCGCGTCCGCGTCAAATATATCGTATTCGAGGCAAACCACCCTTTCATCTAATCTTCGGAGTTCAATGTTGTTGTTCTTGAATTTTGAGAACTTCTCGGCGATCCTTCGGACCCGCGGTGTTTCGGATATACGTATATGATTGGGGAATGATTGAGACGATGGGGTACACTTTTTCGCTGAAAACCAAAGGGAATAGATATACAAGTTGTATCTAGATCAGTGGGCATATGATGGTGGCTTTTATCACGCGATAAATAAGTGAGAAGTCATAGGCCCGCAGAGTTCCATAGTGCGCGAGCCAGCAACAGATTTTCATGACTAAGCTCTTTTCTGGTAAATAACTCGTTAAATGTTGCAGTGTTCTGTGATTGTGATTATAAATATTTTTTATCTATCCAAATATCATAAACCCTCCATGATGCGTTCAAGAACCGTACATTATGACCACCATAAAAATAGACTGTTTTGTTAGAACAAATTTCTTATCTGTAATAATGTTATTATTGCTAAATAAGAACATCGATTTCGATATACTATTATTTATTCAAATTTCGAACATCTCTCAAAACAAATAAATTTGATTTTACCTCTATTCTAATATCAGTCGAGATGATGTTTAGTTCTAATTCTAATTTTAAAATATGGCTTCCATCAAAGTTAATGATGATTTCGCCAATTTCGAGTTTGCTCGTAGAGCATGCCGTTGTTCGGTGAGGTTTTGCTTTTTGTAAAGTGATAGCGATTTACAAAAAACCACGCGGACTATCGGGCCTTGACCCAGGAAGGGCTATGAACGCTTCAAGTTGAATTCTTCATTAGCTATTCACTCATACGTTAGATCACTGCACAATACGCTATCAATACTACACATTGAATAACAAAAATGAATAAATAACGAACAAAAAAACTTAAACGCATGCGGCCATCTTAAGTCACGAACCGGAAGTCTCGATGTTTAGTTCGAAATGAATTGTCAATTTGCTATCAAATTTGACAAATGTCGCACGTTAGTAAGATATCGAACGATATGATAGTTGGGGCCGACTCTAGTTTGTCTCTGAATAACAAAAAAAATCTATGACAGCTGCCAGAAAACTTCATTACCGCCATTACCGGGTAAAATTTGTCAAAATGTGCGGCTCCTGAATGCATCATGGAGGCTTATGATAATTATGTGGCTAGATAAAGTAGTGTATGTAACTGTACATAATTAGGCATTAAAACACTCGTGTGATGTTATTATGAAACTTGCCTTCGGCTCGTTTCATAAACCCACAGTCGTTTTTAATACCCTTCATTATGTACAGTCCCATAAACTACTATAGGTAGTAATACGCGCCGTACGTGCGGAGGGTATCGCTGCTCAACCCATTATAAGTAGAGTTCGGAAGTCAAAGGTAGGGTGAACGCCAAAATTATTATACAGCGGACTGTAGCCCTCAGATTGGGATTAATTAATTAATTAATTTGGGTAAAAATAAAAACTGGGAGGTTCTTATCTGAATTGCGTAAGAGTGAGCAAGGTAGAAAACTCGAATCACATTCTGTCAGCTCACGAACTTTACGTTCTTTCCACAAGGATCGACGGATATACACGAAAAAATAATGTGATAAAAAAACAACAGCAGTTCTTAAAATAAAGCAGTTCTAAGGTAACAACAAAAAGAACATACACGTCGATTCGAGAACCTAGCTGTTTTGTGAAGTCGGTTGAAAACGTTGATACCCACCGGTCGGCTTCCTCCTGTGCGACTTCGCCAAAAACATGTCCACGTCACTGACACTGTCCAGAGTCTGCCAATGCGAGTCGTCCAGGGTATCCGCCATTATATTTTGGTCAAGTTTGAGCAGGCTGACCGGCTCCACAAACTGGGAGCAAGTCTGAATAGTGGACCCTTGGCAGGCGTTCTTCATCTCTGGTTTGGTCGTGCCTGGCGAGTTTGGATCGTAGCAGATTTCTTGAAGTAGGTTCTGGTAGTACTGGTGAAATGCGAAAAAATTGTTTCTTTGGGGTAACTTTTTGTACTTAATATCATAGCAGCGTAGAAAGGATTTAGTGCGTTCCCCCTTATATTCATACGGGCCGTATTTGACTATACCCGCCCGTCCAGCGAATGATGGTTCCTGGGATTCTTCACAAAATGTGATAAATTTCTACCAATAGGTACCTATTGCTTGAATGCGCGTTTTTATATATACCTAGTGTGTGATCTGATAAACTTTTATCTGGCTTACAAAAATGTTGAAGTGATATCGACGCCATTACCAGGTGAATTTTTGAAATATGAAATGAAATGTCCCAGTCATCCGGAGTATAATCAAAATCATAGACATAGTGGTCGTAATTGCCAGTCTCCGTCAGTGGAAATGCATCCTAAGGCACCACAAGCGGTGCCGTCACATAGCGGGCGTCGTCGCTTTTGTACTTTAGTACGAAGTATGGAGACGGCTGCTATATGACGGCACCGCTATCCTAGGAAACCAGAGCTTTAGTAAGTCCGAGCTTAACTCACATCCACCGGAGGCACGGCGATCTCCGTCAACTGCCCGAAGTCCTCGTTGCTGGGCCTGTAGTAGGTGCAGCGGTGGGACTTGCTCTCGACGAAGGGGTTCTGGCACGCATCTCGAGTAATCGCTCCCTTTGCACAAACATGATGGACAAATGTTAAATATCTCTAACCCTAACTCTATACTACTCGCGAAGTTGGCCGAGGCGAAGTTGGCCGAAGTATCTATGAGTTTCCGCATTGCAGCGAAGTGCCCCTCCACACTATCGCGAGTAAGTATTAGTGTGGAGCTAGGGTAAGGGTGAAAGTGAGTGTAAACGGGTATTGACGCCTGCTGTAGATACTCTTTAAACCCATTTGTCAAGGCAGCAGGAAAGCTTGTAGTTAAATCATAATTTAGGAAAGAAAAACGTCAGTTTTCATTCAAAAATGACTGCCATACTTAGACACTTGAGATCGATGCGCGAGCGAAACCATGATGATAAGGGGCTAGCTGCATTTTATGAGGAATTCTTTCGTAGCAGCCTGTACAGTACGACATGAAAGAGTATAGGTAAATTAGAAAGTGGCAATACTTTAGTATCCTCCCTTTCTAATCAATCTAACAAAACGGGACGTTACTGCCGCGTACGTACGTAGATGGTATTGCCGTTTTATAATTTAGCACAATTTCATGTCGGACACCATTCATGTTCCCACTTACCTACAGTGTGATCACTCAATCATCACCAACATTGAATTGATGCAGAAGATAGGCATCTGTATACTTACTTCTTCAATAAACAATCTCTGGCTTGGAGGTGGGAACACCTGCTCTAGGTTCGGCCTACCGTTCGGATCCTGATCTCTGTCCACGACAAGACCGGGGCTGCGGCCGAGCCTCCGTTTAACCTTCTTCATTTTTTTTTGCGGATTTTTTTTATTACATCGTATATACCTTTTTTAATGAATAAACGAAATCACTGAAATTTCCCAACTTCTGGCCGCCAGACACGACTTCTGCAGACCAGTTTGACAGTTGGTGTTGGACGTGTTGTGATATTATAGTTATTATAAGTATATGACAAGTGTGAGGCCAGTATTAGAACCAAAGAGGACGTTACGTTACATTATTATTTTTATTAAAGCAGTAGGTTAGGTACGTCTCGTCGTGTGTCGTCGTTTTGAACCATCTTCCAAAAATGGAGGTAATCTGTACATGAACGGGTTGTTTTTGGCTTTTCATTGAATTTTATTGTTGGTTAATTGTTTAGGGTTCCGTAGTCAACTAGGAACCCTTATAACTTTATTAACCCTT
The DNA here is from genome assembly GCA_905147355.2 of Apotomis turbidana. Classification (NCBI taxonomy): domain Eukaryota; kingdom Metazoa; phylum Arthropoda; class Insecta; order Lepidoptera; family Tortricidae; genus Apotomis; species Apotomis turbidana. The sequence goes on along the minus strand of LR990292.1, from coordinate 17,057,275 downwards.
AGTCGCCATGTCCGTCTGTCTGTCTGTCCGTCCGCGGCTTAGCTCCGTGATCATTAGTACTAGAAAGCTGAAATTTGGTATGAGTATGTGTATGTATCACGCCGACAGAACGTAAAATAAAAACTTTTTTTCGGGTACCTCTCGAACACCTAAAGTGGGGTCGTGATACTGGGTCCCGGCCAGTGGGTATTGAGGAGACTCGAAGGGTTTGGTGCCTTCTAAACAGAATCAGGACAGGCGTCGGAAATTGTGCCTCTCTATGGTACAAATGGGATTGGTGTAAGTCAGCGGAATGCCAGTGTGGTTACCCAGACCAGACAGTACACCACATTATCTTTGAATGCCCAATCACTAAGTTTAGCGGAACAATGGCGGATATCAAGAAACTCTCGACGGATGCAGTTGCTTACCTCAAATCTAACCCTTCAAAAATGTAAGTAGAGAACTACATAAGCCATACGATAAATAAATGGGGGTGAATTTTTTTTTTTCGATTTAAAACTAGCGTGTGGGGTATCGTTGAATAGGTCTTTTAAAAATAATAGGTGTCTCCAAACATAATTTTTTGATAGTCAGCAGTTTTGTAAATATTCGCTCCGAAAATAAAAAAATAGCGTCCCCCCCGCTAGCTTTTCAACCACGGATCAAAAAAATATGAAAAAATCATGAAAAAATTCATGAAAATGAAGCTTTGTAAGTACTTTCAATGAAAACTATATTGAATAAAATCGGTTGAGCCGTTTTTGAGTTATCGCAAAATTTCATAATTTTCTTTAAAATGACGTAAGTGCCGCGCGGTGTCCTTATACTTCGAACTTAACACATATTAGTTAAGTGCCATACTGCATTAAAACATTCCGCTCAATCTGGCACGTAGAATCGATAACTTCCAGAAGGTAATAAGTAATTACAGTTACTTTGGCGTTTACGACCTTTTTTATAGAGCTGGAAATCTTTTTCGAAATTTAAACCTCGGGTCTATTGTGGAGGATGGGCAACTACGGAACCCCACACTGAGCGGTGCCCGACATGCTCTTGGCCGGTTTTTTTTATTTAGTTATTTTCAATCTTTCGCTTCATTCTAAACATGAGGGCATTACATGAATACTGCTTTTGCCAACCCAACACTTACCATAAAATAAATACCAATATTCATAAAAATGTGGAGGAAATGTCGCCTCAAAATCGTTAAAATTGGAATACTTTCGAAAATGTAAAAATTTGGTAAGTAGTACTATTTTATATTTATTACCTAATCGAAAAAGAAAACGTAATTATAAATCTGACATGTTGTTTAATCCATTGCACTTTACACAAACAACCGATGAGACAGGTATACAAGAATAAAATCAAAGCCTATCTGGTGTATCTTAGACATTCGTAGATAATAAAATGTACCATTGATCCACCGGTTACCGTCATTACATTGACAGAAGTCACTGGTAACGGAGACTGTGGGTTTACAGAAAGTCTGATTAAGTTGTTTTATTTAACCATCCCAGTAGGAAAACCTACAACTATCTAATCTATATATTTATAGGCTAAAAGCCATTGGAAATCTTCAAGTTAGGACTATGCACTATTTCAACAAACGCGCCTGCTTCATCTCCACTTGATTCCTCATCCTCATTTTCACTCACAGGACTTTCAGCTCTTTCAGTTATGGTTCTGTTTGAATCACCTTTTCTCCGATCTTTTACTGTTTTGATTGGCTCCGAAAACTCAGAAATATTCTGCAATTCACAACACAACTTATACTCCATATCTGTGCCTTTAATATGTTTCTTGATCATGTTTAAAACTGTTTGCATATAGCTTATTTTTGCATCCCGCCTTCTGAGTCTCAGCTCTAACAGTTTGACTTTCGCTTGGAGTGATATTTCTTTATCTGTTTTTATCTTGGTTTGAACACCTATGTTAGTGGTTTGTGTTGCGTTTTGGGGATCTGTAGACTGTGCTGTGTTGCAGCATGACATCACCTGTAATGAACATAAGGAATACTTAGATTATAATGATAAAAAATATTAGTACTTATATTGTGTGACTACCATAAGTAATGCATGCTGCATGCTTACATAAATATTTGTATGCCACCAAATGGCTAAACATAGTGAGACTATTTGTACTTCTTTACCATCCTGTGTTATGTTACCTATGTTTTACAAATAAACAATTACTTACTTACTTACTTACTTACTTAGATTAATATAAGATCTTGCAAACAAAGCACTGAGCACTATGGATTAAAGTGGAGCCAGATATGTCTGAGTTCCCAAACTTTATCAATTAGCAACACACATAATTAATTCATAATTATGCAAGGGCAATTTTGACCTATTTTGAGATCTATGTAAAAGAATGTTCATACTGTTATGAATCACCAGATAGGGCATGTGAAGTTGTTACAAATCCCCTCCCCCTATGGATGGACCATTACATAATTAAAGAATGGCCCCTAACAGGTTGAGCATTTTGTTTCAGCATCCTAGCCAGTTGAAATAGGTTAGGTACAAGGATACCTAACTTGAGTTTTTGAAGGAGAATAAATAAGTGTATATGTCATGGTACCCCCCTTTACTTTGATCTGCCAATGTGTAGGTATTGTGTGGGTGTATAGTTTACTCTGGTATTATATTATCTGGTAGACATTTTGGCCTACAGAGGCAGGCGTGGCATCACACAAAAAGCATGCTTAAGTGCTCTATGGAAATCACACCACTTTTATCTTATTTGAATCAAAGATAAAATAGACAAACAGTTACAAGCACATGTGATAAGAAAGTAAAAAAAGTCTTAAAGTAAGAGTATGTGCTTAACAAATCCGTTTTTTATATTGTTTATAGATCCATACCTACTACTTACCATTTCAAATTTTTGAGATACATTAGAGTGCTGTATATCGTCACGATCTGGTGTCTCTCTGCCATTCTTCACAGACACAGAGTAGCCTGCTGTGAGGAATTCTTTTAATGTGGATAAATTTTCATTGTCATCTTCATCATCTGTGTAATTTTCCTGGAAAAAGTTTAAGCCAACTGCTGAAAACGCTGACAAAAATTTTGCCGAGAAACTAGAAAATAGAATAAAAGTATTTAATATTGTGCCAATCTCTCATTTTAGATGGTGTGGATTTATGGTTGCTTAACACATTCACTGCCGAGGGGTGTGGCCTAGGAACAAACTTGTAAAAAGATGAATGCATATTTGCGTTGTTGGCAGTGAAGAGATTTTTTCAGACAACCTTCAGGTAGTGGAGAATTTAGAAAAAATTGCTAGAATTGAATAGGTTAAGCGGTGGTGGCCTAGTGGTTAGGGCATGCGACTTTCAATCCGGAGGTCGCGGGTTCAAACCCGGCCCGTACCAATGAGTTTTTCGGAACTTATGTACGGAATGTCATTTGATATTTACCACTCGCTTTTCGGTGAAGGAAAACATGAGGAAACCACCTAAGCCCAATAAGGCCTAGTTTCCCCTCTGGGTTGGAAGGTCAGATGGCAGTCGCTTGCGTAAAAACTAGTGCCTACGCCACATCTTGGGATTTAGGTAGCCGACCCCGATTGAGAATTCATTCTCAAAAAATGGGACAAAGGCTAGGAGGATGGTGATGCTAGAATTGAATAAGTAGTGGACATTGTATTCTTAGGATTAGCCTTAACTGTAGCACTTCAGAATTTAACATACCTTGTCTACAATATTCACAGATGGCACTGCAGTTGGTTTGAGCACTCGCTTCTCTCTGCCTTTTATAAAATCTTGCGCTTTGAAGTGAAGGTTGCAAATCTTAGCATTCGTCGAATTTGTTCTAAATTTCACAACCTGTTCCCACAGTGGTAGGTACTTTTTGTTTCTTGTGATTCTGTAATATACAAGTTTTAGTTAGTTTCGTCACAAATATCAAAAGTATATATTTTAATTCAAAATGTTTCGGTAAACAAAGAACACAATTAAATTATTTACCGATGAAATGATATATCGCCGTTAAATGGATTGTATATTGATTTGCAGCCAACCACTGCACATTTCGCCATTGTGACTATAACGCAGCTGATGAATAAATACTAAATAGAAAATTAATTTTATTTATTATTTTTCAAGATAATAGCAACAGTGACAATGACATGACTGACACAATTTTCTTTTTTTTATTGTCCTTCTGGTCAGGCTAAGACCACAGCCCATTCCGCCTTTTCATTGATATATTTTTTCTCAAAAGTGGTTGGGAATATTGACTATAGGTATTGATAAAAAAATGGGAATTTGAAGTGCATAAATTTATGATCAGTACAAACATTTAAAAAAAACCTTGCTGGCTTAGTTTGCTCGAAATAATGTTGTAAAATTGTAATAAACAAAAAGAGGCATATGTCCTAAACGCGACTTTTTAGTTGCCTCAAATAGCTTATGGCCTTTCGAAAGAAAAGTACACGAAAAATACACTTCTAAATACAAAAATGTAGGAACAGGCTATTGTACTTACCTAAGTTTTGAAAATAACATTCGTGATTCTTATTCTAAGCCAATAATAATACCAGGAGGGAACGGGACAACTATTTACAGAAACCTTGTCAGTTTCACATAATTTTGTGCTGGGCGGATGAATGTCAAAGACCTCCGTCCGCCAGCGACCCCTCCAAATTCAGTAGGTTCAGTAGTCTTTACTTCTTGTCAGTGTCAGTAGTCTTATTTACTTCTTTTGTACTTACTGCTTTTTAATTTGGCTGCTTTATATGATTGGGGATGCCAGTACAAAACATCTCGTGCCCCCGCCAAGACGAACAAAAAATTTTTAACAAAAAAAAGATCCGACTTCAGTAAAACTAAAAAGCCAACAATAACCCGTTCAAGTACAGATTACATTTGACTCACCCTTCGAAGTCGATCCCAAACCACTCAGTTCTTATATTTATATATTATAGTTTACGCGAGGTTTGGCACCGACTTCGAAGGGTGAGTCAAATGTAATCTGTACTTGAACGGGTTATTGTTGGCTTTTTAGTTTTACTGAAGTCGGTTCTTTTTTTTGTTAAAATTTTTTTTTTTGCTTTTTAGTCCACCAAATGCTATTTACTGAATGTAAATTCTTGACTTTATCAATAAATTACCGAAAGCGCCGTACATGTCCCTATAACATTTGAAGAGTTCCCTCGATTTCTCTAAGATTCCATCATCAGATCCCGACTTAGTGCCAACGGGACCAACTCGGAGTTATACCCTTTCGATAAAAAAAAAATGTAAAATCGGTTCACGATTCTCGGAGATATCGAGTAACACACATAGAAAAAAAAAAAAGTTCGAATTGATAACCTCCTTTTTTGAAGTCGGTTAAAAAAGGGGGCACTACCTACCTTTGCTCGAACCGTTTTGTCTCATTTTCAAACCCTCATAGTTTCGTCCCACTTACGAGTAACACTAGAGCGCCCAAATTCACAGGTTAAGATGCAGTTAGGGAACATATGAAATGTACTAATTTTAATTGATCTAGCTTTTATACTTTAGGTTTTATTGGTAACTAAAATACGCCGATTTTGCCACTCATACACTGACGTATCAAAACCTCTGGGCTACTTCCCGATGACCTAGAAAGCTGAAATTTGGTATGTAAGCTAGTATTAGTACACAAACAATAAAATAATTCTAAAACTTGGAACTTTTACCCCCCAACTCCTTAAACTAGGGGATGGAAGTTTGTATGAGACTTCCGCAAATTTTGATACTAGAGATCTGAAAATTGATACCTATAGGGACTCATTGATATAAATAAAATACATATTGTAGGACTTTTAAAAATCACCCTTTAAATAAGGGGATGGAAGTTTTGTTAAGATGATGTATGACCACCCTTATAATACCATAGAGTTTGTTCCTACGCATGCATAGCCTATAATGTTTGTCTGTGTCGACACTCTACTTCCCGTCCTTTCTTCTTCTCTCTGGCTCCGCCATTGCCGATGGTGCGTACACGATTTAGTTGTGAATATTATATATTTAATTACGCTAAATATCGTCAACTGCTTGTTATAAACGTTGTCTATCAAGCTATAATAAACGCTGTTATAAATGCTTGCTGTCTGGTTTTTGTTCCTGATACTCCACTGCGAACCTCAACTGCTCTCGGCAGTTTTATAGGTTATGGGCCCAGTGCATAAACCATGATGGTATAAGCTTTACAAACCAGACAACAATTAACAGCAGTGGTGGCATATATATACATCTACGCGACTCATCGAAAGTCGTCGCAGCGTTCGTCGTAGTCCAACTTTGTCGTCGGTCGATTGCCGTGTCGTGGCGAGAAGTTTTGACACGTGAGTTCTAGCTGCATATTATAGAAAGAAATGGCTCAGGAGCAAGCTGCATCTGCACCGACCTATTCCAGTCATCATATTGAAAAACTTAAAGGTGTTGAGAACTATCCGACCTGGAAATACCAAATTCGGATGTTACTCTCCTTGGAAGGTCTTTGGGAAGCAGTGTTAGGAACGGACCCGGATGCCAGCCACAGTAACCGCGCGCTCGCCCGCATCGGTTTAAGCGTGTCCACGTCTTGTCTACAACATATACGCAATGCCGATACGGCAAAAGCAGCATGGGATGCGCTAAAACGTGTTTTTGAAGACAAATGTTTATTTCGGCGTGTTCTCCTTCTGCGACAGTTACATAGAGTGGAATACTGTCAATTTAACTGCATGTCTCGATACCTCGAGGCGATCATGGGTCTGGTTCACCAATTAGCAGACATAGACAAAGTCATTGATGACAAAGAATTGGTGGAACTGATTCTCAGTGGTTTACCTGAGGAGTATGATTCTTTAGTTAGTAATCTGGAGACTGCTAGCATCACCAATGCAGACTTGACTAGTGAAATGGTTCGCTCAAGATTATTGCAAGAAGAATCTAGAAAGAAGGTTGGCAGTTCGAGTCTTGATGAAGCTGCTCTCTTCTCCAATTCAAAGAAGCTTCATAGCGGGGCAGTAAAGAAAATAATTTGCCATTATTGTGGCAAGGCCGGCCACATTAAGGGCAAGTGTTTCAAACTTCGTAAGGATAAGAAGAATCGCTCGCTACTGGCTACATCGGAGAATGACACAACAGCATTTTTTGTGACCAAGACGGGCTGGTACATCGACTCTGGGTGCTCCAATCATCTGTGCAATAATAAGAAGATGCTCAACAATTATGAAGAACTCCCGAAGGGAGGCAGTAAGGTGACACTGGCCAATAATGAGACTTTGACGGCTGAAGGCATCGGTGAACTACAGCTACAAGGAGCTGTGAATAAAATAGATAAGGTATTATTTGTTCCTAATTTGTCAGCTAATTTATTATCTGTAAGCAAACTTTGCGACAAAGGTCTTACTGTTGTTTTTTGATAGAGAGAAGTGTAGTATATATAAGAATTGTGAAATTCATGGCAACCCAATTACCTCTGCATCTTGTAAAAAGGGTCTATATGAGTGGAATTGTAATCAGGATAGTTGTACTTCACAAGAAGTGCATTCTTCTATGTTCTTGTGTGATAGGCAAGAAGCACAGAGTGCTAATGCTGCTGCTTCTGTGTTGCCAGTGGAACTCTGGCACAAGCGGTTAGGGCATTTAGGTCTACAAGGTATGTGTACATTGAAGGACCATCTTGCAACTGGAATATCATTTCAGGTACGTTCGGATGTCAAGTGTGAGACCTGCCTGCTTGGGAAGCAAGTTGCCTTGCCGTATCCCGTAGGCGAGGCTACACGAGCATCAAATGCTTTAGAAATTGTACATAGCGATGTGGCAGGTCCTATGCAGCAGAGCAGCCTTGGTGGTGCGAAGTACATGCTAAGTTTTACAGATGACTATACAAGGAAGACCTACATCTACCTGATGAAGAATAAACATGAGGTAATTGAACATTTTATTAAATTTAAAAATGAAGTTGAAAAACAATTAGGTTTGCCAATAAAAATTTTACGTTCAGATTGTGGTTCAGAATACTGTAACAATAGATTTTCTAGTTTTTTGAAAAAGGAAGGTATCATCCATCAGACATCTGTACCTTATTGCCCGCAACAGAATGGTGTCTCTGAGCGTCTTAACAGGACTCTCTTAGAGAAGGCAAGGTGCTTGTTGTTTGAAGCTGGATTGCCTACGAGTTTTTGGGGTGAAGCAGTGATGTGTGCGACATTCCTGAAAAACAGGAGCCCTACATCTGCTTTGAAAGGAAATACACCTGAGGGTCTTTGGACAGGTTCGAAGCCTGATCTCGGCCATCTCCATGTGTTTGGGTGTATCGCCTATTCATTAATTCCTAAACAGAAACGTCGTAAGTTGGATGCTAGAAGTAAGCCATATATATTTGTTGGTTACAGTGATAGAACCAAGGGTTTTAGATTATTAGACCCACTGAACCCTAATAAAGTTATTTTATCTAGAAACGTGATATTTTTAGAAAATAAGTTTTATAAAGATTTAAATAAATTGAATTTTAATGATATTGACAATGAGAATTTATTTTATGAATATGAATTGTCATCTGATGCAAATGATGCTCTTAATAATAATTCAAATGCCTCTAGTCATAATAATGAAATTCAAATGAATAATGATAACAGTTTCTCTAGTCAAAATAATGAAATTGAAATTGATACTGATAATGATAATTCTAGTCCTCAAAATAATAATGCTGAATTGTCTAGTCATAGTATTAATGATTTTCCAATGGTTTTTTCAGATCCGGAGGAGTTCTGTACCGGTAGCGAAAGCGGGGAGCCAGGATGCCGTTCTTCAGACCCGTGTGACTCGTCGGTCGAGTCTATAGTGCTGTCGCCACCGTCACATTCAGGGGTAGTGCGTTCCGCGCACGAAGAGGCGCCTGTCATCGGGTCTACCAGACCTGTTCGCTCCACAAGGTCTAAACCGCCGAAAAGGTATGATGACTATACGTCAGATTTCTCCATGATCGCGCACAGTCTCATGGATATCGAGAGCGTACCTTTATCTTATAAAGAAGCCATCAATAGTCCGCTTAACAAGGAATGGTCAGCTGCGATGCAGAGTGAGTATGACTCTCTCAAAGCTAACAGAGTTTGGACTTTAGTTGATAGGCCCCTTAATACCAATGTAGTAAAATCGAAATGGGTATATAAGATTAAAAAGGATGCATCAGGTAACTTCGAAAAATATAAAGCGCGACTTGTTGCTATGGGTTTTACTCAGGTATATGGTATAGATTATACAACTACGTTCTCACCTGTAGTAAGACATTGTACTATGAGAATTCTCTTTACTCTAGCTTGTCAGTACGATTTGAGCATGGATCACATTGACGTAGCTACAGCCTTTTTAAATGGTAATCTTGACGAAACCATTTACATGGAACAACCGCCAGGTTTCGATAATGGTAATAAAAGTAAGGTCTGTTTGCTTCACAAAGGGATCTATGGTCTTCGGCAAGCATCTAGAATATGGAATAGTAAGGTAAACAAAATATTGTGTGAGAATGGTTTCATACAGAGTAAATCTGAACCCTGCATTTATATTTGTAAAAATAAAGATAAAAATAGTCTTGTTATAGTGGCATTGTATGTTGACGATTTTTATGTGTTTTCCAATAATAAGTCCTGTAAAGATAAACTTCTTAGTGTCTTGTTTAAAGAATTTAACTGTAAAAATTTGGGAACTCTAAAGAACTGTCTAGGTATCAATGTCATGAGAGAAGGAAATGTTTTAAAATTAGATCAGAGTGAATATATTGCAAAATTGCTTAAACGGTTTAACATGGAAAATTGTAAAACTGTATCAACACCTATGACTGTTGGTTGTAAGTTTGATGACGATGTTGAAACTTTGTGTGATGAAACTTACAACTATAGAGAGCTTATGGGCTGTCTAATGTATTTGGCAGTGTGTACCAGGCCTGACATAGCTTATGCTTGTAGTCAGCTAAGCCAATATAATTCAAAATTTAATAAGAGTCATTGGCTTGCAGCTAAAAGAGTTCTTAGGTATTTAGCAGGAACAATTACTTATTCTTTATATTTTATAAAGAGCAGGGAATTTAATTTAACTGCATATACTGATGCTGATTTTGCTAATGATGTTCTTGATAGACGTTCATATACTGGCTTTGTTGTTAAACTCGGTTCAAATACTATTAATTGGGAATCTCGTAAACAACGCTGTGTGGCGCTCTCAAGTACTGAGGCTGAATATATGTCAATTAGTGATGTCTGTAAAGACTTGTGTTTCATAAAGAACTTATTGTCCGAAGTCTTGTCTGTGACACCAAACATCACTGTGTTTAATGATAGCCAGGGCGCGCACAATTGGTTATTGGCTAAAGAGTACTGTCATAAACGAACAAAACACATTGATGTCAGGTATCATTACATAAAAGAATTGGTACATAATAAAGTGTTAACTGTTAAGTACTTGCCAACTGAACAAATGATTGCTGATGTTCTAACGAAACCTTTAAGCTTCAATAAGCATTCTGAATTTGTTCACAGTATGAATGTTAAATAATGTAATTAACGTTTTGTATATTGTAATCATACTATGATGTAGAGTCGTATAATAGGTAAATTTCTATATTGTTTGCTTGAATACATGTCTTCTTGTTCGTGTTAGCATGTCACCTGTTGTACGATGTATAGAGTAGAAGTCTCTACATAGGAGAGCATTGTATCAATGCAAATGTTAATATAATTGATGTTATATTACGTTCATATCTTCAAGTAGAGTGAGATACTCGTAAATATAAGTTGTTTATGTTTACTTAGTGTCTTTGTGTCTAAGCATGTAACATGGTGTTATAAGCTGTGAGGGGTAGTGTTAAGATGATGTATGACCACCCTTATAATACCATAGAGTTTGTTCCTACGCATGCATAGCCTATAATGTTTGTCTGTGTCGACACTCTACTTCCCGTCCTTTCTTCTTCTCTCTGGCTCCGCCATTGCCGATGGTGCGTACACGATTTAGTTGTGAATATTATATATTTAATTACGCTAAATATCGTCAACTGCTTGTTATAAACGTTGTCTATCAAGCTATAATAAACGCTGTTATAAATGCTTGCTGTCTGGTTTTTGTTCCTGATACTCCACTGCGAACCTCAACTGCTCTCGGCAGTTTTATAAGTTTGTATGGGTTTCCCATAATAGGGGATAAAAGTGTATATTATATGGGGCTAAACTTAAGTATTTCTTAAATACACAATTATTACTACTTCAGTTGACGCTCAAGAAACCCTACAGCCAAAAAAAAACAATAAAACTAGGGCACCTTACAAAAAGAAATGAAATCTCACCAAAAACATAAATTAAATAACAATTAACAATGTAAAATTGGCGGCCAAGAATCACATTCTCATAACGCTTTCGCTGTAAAAAAAGTTATCAGATCCCAGGAAAAGCCAAGCCCCGAAGCCCTGACTTTACTAACCCCACCACCTAATTGTTAGGTAAGCACTATGACTATGACGTGAATAGGGTACGATGTATAATACAAAATACACGCACAAAAATTAAGACCAGATAATAAAGAGAGAGACCTGTCTCTTTGTTTATTGGTCTTAATACTATATCTAAACATGTAGACCTAGCCCAACACAATAAATCCCTGATTGACGCACGCAAAGAGAGCCGAACAATAAAAGATGCTCGTGACAACGAACCTTTAGACACTATATTGGCCAAACTATCTTCTAACAAACGACGAGTTATAGAAATATCAATCGCATCGAAAATGAAAACAAAGTATTCCACCTGGCTATCTGCTATACCAACAAAGAAAGACAACTTCGACTTGTCTCCTCATGAATTCAGAGATGCCCTGGCAATACGCTATCACCACAGTATAATAAAGAGTACTAACGTACTATCACAGAACCCCAAACTCAATGCCACCCTCTTGTGGCGGATGCGGCAACAGCCATTTTAATATTGACCATGCTCTCTGTTGCAAGACTGGTGGGCTAATTTCAAGACGGCACAATGAAATACGAGACCTGTTTGCTGAACTATGTCACCAACCATGGGGCAACATCACAATAGAACCTATAATCACAGAAGCCGACCTTGGATTACGCGGTGACTTATCCTGCCGTGGCGTATGGAATGCACAGAGAGGCGTTATTCGATATCCGTGTCGTAGACACCGACGCTCCCTCTTACATTGCACGTCATGTCACTTCTGTCCTAAAATCTGCCGAGACTGAAAAACAAAGAAAATACTCTGCTGCCTGCGAAGTGAAACATGCTACTTTCACCCCCCTCGTGTCCTCTGTCGATGGCATATTCGCACCACAAATGACCTCCTTCATCAAACACTTAGGCGAAGCCCTCTCGGACCGTTGGAACAAATCGCTGAGTACGATACTGGGTTGGCTTAGAATAAGGATATGCACTGCTATAATTCGAGCCACCAGTACATGTGAATACCAGGCACATGTCACAAATTCAAACCTGCAGCGAAACTGTTGGGGTTTGACGACGGAGCAGCCGTTCCCAGTTCCCAGCATTAACTAAACTGCAACTGCATTGCAGAGATGAGCTTTATTACTTTTTGCTACACATTATTATTTTAATTACTATTTCTTTGTTATAAGTGAAGTTTTTCTAATAGGTACTATATCTAAAATAAACTCTGTAACGGAATAATGAATTATCGTATTATTCATGCATTTTTGTAAGTCACATAGGATATTTTACCATGTTTATAATTCTGAGGAGATTGTAACTGTCCAAAGCGTTTACGAGAAAATTTGGTATTTGATTCGTTTTTCCGTTCCGATTTTATTTCACATTGCAAACAATTGCATACGTCACACACGCATTTCGTAACCAATGAAGATGTCGCAGGATATCCTGAGATTTCATCGGTCCATCGTTTATGAGAACAAAATGGGTTGTCACATTCTTCAAATTCACGGGTTGTCAGCTTTATTTCCTTTAAGGTCGGTGGGTCTGCAAGGTCATGCCTCGCTAAATTTGAAACACGATCCATATCCTTTCCTATTTGTGCTTTTAATCGAAGAATCTCTTGCTGACTCTTTTTTCCTGTTGGAAATATGGTCACATCATCGAGTTTGTTCTCGATGACTTTATTCTCAATTTCACGTTTTTCTTTAGAGCGAAAAGTATTAAAATGCTGAGAACATTCAGTGCAATCACATGGTTTGCAATTACAGCTCTTTATATTGTTTATCCAACAATTTGAGTAATTTAATATATTATTAGATTTATTTTCTATGTTTAAGCGAAAATTCAAGCTATCAAAGAGATTGTTCCTCAAAGCAACACAGTCCTTACATTTGCAAGGTTCGCAATCGCAAAATTCAGTATGAGGTATTATAGTCTTCGGTGTAAGGCACCTGCAAACCGTGCAAGAGCACTCTGCGTATGCATCTTTTAATCTTTCCATAATATTTATATCTCTGTAGACAATATTCTCAGGTTTCTTCGTCGCTTTACTCGAAATATATTCATCTAAATCACAGGACGGCAAGTCCATGACTTGGGCACTTAGATGTGCCATTGTATCGTTAGTGATATTTCGTTTAGAAGGTACAGCCTCTACAGTAGCATCGACACGACTGTTATCACTGCCAGTCATGGAACTATCCATTATGTCGAGTGCTTTTTGAAAATATCCTTCAAAATAAATGTTTTTTAAGATTTCGGTACTCTCCTTGTCCATTATGATTGGGTTGATAAGTATTGAAGAATAATTCGTAGCCATTTTTTCAGCGTGCTTTAATCAGGTAAATATATGAACGTAGTAAAGTCTTCAACGCTGCAGAAACATGCTGAACAAATGTCTTAGAGAACGGATCTTTGGATAGGTGTAAAGATGTACCTGTAAACAAATATATATATATATAGGTACCTGGTACGTATTATAACATTTTTTCGTCAGCTCGGTTCATAATAGGAAGATGGGAAGAGCCAAAACGAGACCCTTGTCCCAAATGCCGTGTCGCGTGTTCACCAGGTTTAAGTAACATGAAGTTTTCATGTTACATCCCCGCCTTCAAAAACGAAGACGTATGCAAGTACTTAAATGTGCAAACCTGTACCTACCTATAAACAATATTGTGGGTAAACTGCTACATGTTGCTTCTTACAATTGAATTGATTTCGCATTATTTTATCAATATGCCCCCTTATTGTAAATTTTTGTGTAACATTTTTCTTGTGAATTACATCTGTCAGAATTTGACATAAATTTTATTAACTTCAAAGTTGTCAAGCATAGATAAGATGAGGAGGTCCTACCATGCTAGCAAGTTCTTCGTCTTTATCATCTACTAAGTAGATTCTACTTTATAATATAGATAGACCGAGACATGACCGAAAAAAATCCTATTCTACGCATATTATCTACTAACGGTGGGTTTAGACCAAATTAACAGAGCTAGAATTAGAATAGAGCATCCAAAACACAAAGAGAATTTGGTAGAAAGGGGATAGAATGAGCTAGGAGATAGAACAAGACTCTTTTGGTCTAAATCCACCATAAGAGACACCACTAAATGAGTAAGTAAGTGACACTGGCGTCTTTTAAGCATCTTCGGTGTCCTGAACAGCGCCTGCAGGCGCTGTTCAGCCTGTGGCCTGTGCAGCCATTACGTAACTTTTAAGCAGCGTCAGTGCAACGTCGGCGTGACGCCAGCGGCGTTTATCGAGCGTCAGCGTCTCACCAGCGCCCACGCAGCGACGACGCGACGTCATTATTACGGAAGTAAGGCGACAACGGAAAGTTATTCCACTGAACGCCAACGTCGGCCACAGCCGTCAAAATTTCAGTGATCAAAAACTTTGCAATTCAAACCGCACCAAGTATTTTCAATCCCTGTTGATTTTGGAGCACTTTTTTATTTTTCTGTCCTGACGTCAGGAGCAGTGAATTGCTTTACCCCCACGTAGCTTAGGTATACAGCTTTTATAAGACTTATTTTACCTGTGTAAGGGCTGTATAAGGTCTTATACAGCATGTGTCTACTTGGGACCTGCTTGGGACCGCTTGGCGTTCGAACGGTTAACGTATAAATTGTAAGGGAGCGTTTCAACTGTAGTACAGAGATTTTCGAACACCGTGATTAGTCAAACACGGTCCGTTCCGCCCAGCTCCGCGTGAGTGGAAACGTACTTTAGCGTTTTCCAAAAAAAACTGAACCCCTGTCTATGTCTGTCCTAACATTTTGATGGGGAATTGTTTCCACTACAAATGATAAAAAAGTTCATATTCAAACGTGACCATAATAAAAAAATGTAATCTAGTGGAGATTACATTTTTTTATTATTCACATCGAAAATACAATCGTTTCTGAATAGGATAAACCTAAAATCGTCAAGTTGTGAGCGAAAGCACTTACAGGACTTTTATTTGGAAAACGCCCACCTAAAGTTACTCAAGCTATCGAGTCTGATTTAGTAGTGGCAAGTAGGAAATAAAAAGTTAAATATCATCATGCTCAATGTTTATTTAGCAACGTTTCTTTTACATTTTTTTTATTTGACTAATTCGTAGTCTAATACACTGTAATTGTATGTCTCTATTCATTATTAAAATATTCCAGATTTGCGTGGGAATATGTGACAGTGTCCAGTAAATAGTCCCATTATTCGGAATTCCATACTTACAGATACAGACACAATTTTTTAGCAACCTACCAACCTTAATGGGACCTTTTTACCATTTACTAAACACGTTACATTATGTTCAGTAGGTAGGTATATCTATTTAATGTCCCGAAATAACATAAGGTAATAACTATTGGGATGCTCTTCAATCTAATATTTCTCTCGGTAAATGCTGCGATTTCTTCTACTTGACGATATCTGTGAACGAAAAAAACATTCACCAACATTGTATAACAAGTTTTCGATGTAAATAGTTGTCTTGAAGTGATTAAAATTCTAAAAACTGTCGTATTAACCCGCAGCTTGTAATTTAAAAGATAAATACTTTTCTTATTGTGATAACATCATTCTACTCTGATCTGATACATCTTTCTACTCTCAAAGTTTTTGACTAAAACTAAATAACGCTTTTACGATATAGTTAAGTACCTAACGCTTAGTAAATATTTTGATAAGTAGGTACTTTAAGGACTTGCGCATTTTAAGGTTAGAAAGTCGTTAACTGAGTAAGACAAGTAAGAATGAATACCTAAACTGTAAGCAGTGCCTATAAAATATAACTAGAAAGAACTTTGTTAATGCTATCTACATACACTACAACATTTTCTTATCTACTTTTTATTTCAAACTACGGCATCGGTATTTACTGACTAATAACCCCAGTCGGTAAGAAAATGTTTTTTTTTTCTAAAATAGGTTAATCGACACCAATGTAGCGGAGACCACCTTTCAGAGGAGATTTTCAGAGCCCAGAAATCTAACGCAGAGACTTGGCATATCTGGGGCCCCCTCCCCTATGGGAGAACATTATTATGGTGTAAGTCCTGCTTTTGGATGGGGCCCATAGACTGGCTGGGCCCCTAGGCCCGAGCCTTGTGCGCCTAGCGGCAAATACGGCACTGATGGCACGCAAGGAAATTTCATATGCTCTCCAAGAATCATGTTCCATATACACGGTGACAATATCTAGATAATAGAATATTGTCTTCCCTTATTCGTATGGACAGTTTTTTTCTCCTAATTAGATTGAAAGAGTTCGTGATACTGAGTGGAAAATACCCAAAATATCGAAAATTAAAAAAAAAGTGGCGTGAACAACTTTAGAAAAAATGGCCAATTTTCACTCTGGAGAACGATTACGGCCGCCGGCTTCCAGCGGAGCGGTGAGCCGCGCCCAACTAACAAAATGGTTATAAAATCTCAACATTATATGACTATTTCATCGTAGATACGTCGTAAATAAGCAAGTTTTAAAACGTGACGTTATGTAACTGTCATTTATACAGCATTTTAGTTTAAAAGCAATTTGTTCATAAAACACAGTTGTACACACGTTTGTATGACATAGTACTACAGCAATTTTAATCTTTGTCGTACAAAAGTTTTAGCCGTGACATTTCCCCGGTTTTACAACATTAATATGACATTTTACAGCAGATTGTTCATATAAAAGCTTTTAGAGTGACTACTGTACGACTAATCATAATTTTAACTTTTTACAGCTTTAATACTGTTAAATTGACATATGACAGTCATATACACAGCCGGCTTATGATAAAAAGATAGATCTTACGACTTAAATGTTTCATAACATCTTCAACTCGGACAGTGAACGAACGGAAAACAGCCAAGAGAAATAAACATGCCAGAGAGGGAAGGTTCCGTAAATATTTTTGGAGTTTATTGGAGTTTACTCCTTAAGAATCGATTTTCATATATAAGCCCGGGGTATGAAAAATATGGCGTGTAAAATCGAACGTATCTGCCGTGCTAATTTAAAAAGTCGTATCTCAGTATACGATCGGGGTAAAAATACGACTTCTTAATTTAGCAGGTTATGCGTTACGTTAAGCGTTATAGACTAAGATCCCGATATAAAATGACCATCACCGAGATGTTTATTTGATGAAATGTATTTTAAATGTACTTAGCAACGGGAAAACATGGCTTCCGTTAGAGAAAATTAATATTAATTGTTCTCTGCCATTTATTTATTTTAAATTACCACAAGAGGCTTAACAAATAACATAGACAAGAAACATATTCATAATTTCTCCGCGGAGACTGCGGCGGCGGCCGGCGGCCTACACGGCGCGTTGCTGCGCAAGTGCGCATCGGGCAGCTTGACTGACAGTTGTCAATCTACAACAGCTGAGAAATGTGTTTTTGTTTTCAAGTTTTTGCTAATATTTTGCGTGAATCTCTATCATGTTACGAGTTTGATTGCTATCAGTGCATGAGTACTATCTAGTTATATGTGCAATTATAAACCACCGCTTCCCCCAGGAACTTTATGGGGCAATTTGTATGCCGAAACTTGGAGCGGTTTTTTTAAATACTTTATTTGTTATCGTAGCCGTAAGTTTTTATCTATTGCGTTTTTTAATAGTTTACTTGATGAATCCTAATAGCACAGGCTCCTCTCAGAATGTCGCTTCCAGGTCTGTGTCGCTGTCGCTGGAGAATTCCGTACAGTGCCCACATTGCTCCCAGATTCGTTTCTTTAAAGGTCAGAAAGGACTTAATATACACATCAGAAGAACCCATGGCATTCGTGCTGGCGCAATTACGTCGCCACCTGCCTCTTTACAGGCAAACAATTCACAACCAAGTCAGATCAGGCCTTTTCCTGAAAAAATCAGTGAGCTTAAACATTCAATTCCAGTGGTCAAACGAATTCCTCGCAGCGCTCGAATTCAGGTTGCACAAAAAGTGTGCCTACCTATGTACCCTGTTGGGCGCTGCAAACAAGAACGAGACTTGTTTGCAGCGCCCAACAGGGTACATAATGTGATACTTAAACTATTTACTTTCACCTGTATAATCATTATGTGCAATAAACGTATTGAGTATTGAGTATATATTTTATTATATATTTTATTTGACGACGCGTTTGGCTCGGTTGGTAGACACCTGCCTACTGAGTCGGCGGTCCCGGGTTCGAATCCCGGCCGGGGCAAATATTTGTGCAAAATATTTGTTCTTGGGTCATGGATGCTATCTATATATGTATTTATATATTAGAAATAGAAATAGAAATAGAATAGAAATAGAAATATTTATTTGCAAGAACGCGTTACAATAATATTTGGTCTTATTACATCATAATAGAATCAGCATTCAGTCAACATGAAGTCAACATGCAAATTAATTAAATAACTTGACAACCATTTTCGCTGTTAAGTATCATAAAAACACTCTTGTATGTCATAACTTAGAAAGCTAATAAAATATTACAATAAGGCAATGTCAAGATTCTAAATTCTAAATATCTATTATGAATATCGTCGTCTAGTACCCATAGTACAAGCTTTGCTTAGTTTGGGACTAGGTCGATTTGTGTATGATTGTCCCTTAAACGTTCTTAAGGCCAGGCGCGCAACAAGATTTTAGTCGCACGATAATTTTGTCGCATAAATGCAAGATATGGGTTTATATGAGAGTGCGCGCACCACGATTTTCATAAACCCATAAGTACGCTTATTTCTGCGACAAAAAAGTGGTGCGCGCCTGGCCTGAAGAGTAAACTCCAGTCGTGCGTCGGAGCTGACACACACACTTTTTTTTTATAGAAAATCGGTTTGACAGCAATTCGAAATCACCTTTCTTAAGAAAAGTGTCCACATCCAAAAAGGCCATATTTGTATCATACGATCTACAAAAAAATACGAATTACGTGTTTGAAAATTAAAAGCACAATTTTTTTCAGCAACTAAAATTAATAATAATGAATAATAAATTATGTCACCACAGAGGTAATTAATATGGCAGCGTCAAAGTCAAAATGTCTTATTACTATTATTCAAGTACATAATATCACAAGTACATGACTGCGTCCCACAAGGTTTAGGCCCCAGCAGTAGGGAACCCTAACTAGGTAGTGATGGCGTCGGCAAAGTGTTATTCTAAGTCATAAGGCAGCGTTAATAAGTTTTAACAAGTCATATTTACACAGAGACTAAAACCTAAATTATTTTAATTTATTAAAATATAATGAAATCAACAATATTTAAAGGGGGCTTTTAAAATATACTCAATAACCTTGCAAATTGATCGATAAAGTAATGTTCGCATTTCATTCACACTTGTAGATCTGATGTCGAGTCTGTTAGTTAAAACGGTAAAGTAAATATATTAAAGTGTAATACTTACTGTTTTCAGATATTATTTGCACGATAATAATATCACTCACAAACGTTGCATGTTGTTATAATTAAAACCGCTTCGCTGTTGCATTTAACAGACTTATTTGTCATACAAACGTCTGCGTTATGATAACTCTACAACCAATTGCTCTTAGGAAGTGAGAACTTACGATACTTTTCTGACGAAATAGTTCTTTAATATCTATTTTATGACAGCCGTGTGACTAAATGTGTTTGCTTATGACCATTGTGTGATCACTGTACGACTATTTTGTCTTAAAAACTGCGCCAAAATCGCATTTTATAAACGTTTATATACCTTAAATTGCATACCATTAAGTTTTATCAAAAACGTTTGTAGAACACTTGTACAACATATTTTTGCTAGTTGGGCGGTCATAAGTGCGAGCGGAAGGTCCGAGCGCGGTATCTCACTCACTCCCATGACCCCCGCTAGTCGCGCGAAGTCGTGGCGAAACGTAAAGGATGGGAATAAATAAAAAACATCATCACTTTTAAATAATAATTTTAATTCGTCATTCTTGTAAATAAAAACAAAATTACAATGATACAAATAGACAATAGATTCGCTAATTTGTGAGTTTTGTTACATCGATTACTTTTCGAAAACGAAACGAAACAATGACGGTTCGCCAAACAAAAGACATTATGCCGTTGGTATTACACGTTTTACTCGTAAAAGACAAAACTTCAGTCAATACCATTTCATGCATGATAGTTCTTTTCAGGCAAATCGTCAACTAAAACCTTACCCTAGGCTACACTACTCGCGAAGTTGGGCGAATATAAATAATAATAGTGTGGAGAACCACTTCGCTGCGAAAACTCATACCTCGGCCAACTTCGCCTCGGCCAACTTCGGGATAGTGTAGAGCCGGGGTTAGAATAATAACACATAGAACGTATCGTACCACATTTCATTACATTTATTGATCGAAGTGGAATACCTTCATTATCCGTCTAAACGGATGGGCATGACCACAGACGAATAGTCCTGGTCGTGACCTATATTCAATAAGGCACGTTTAGGGTCCAAGTGTTGAGAGTACTGAACAAAGAATCTATGCATTATTACTCATTCCATACAACTATTTACACAAACAACTAAAACACTTGGCACTGAAAAGATAAATAAAGAAACAATAATCGCTTAAGTCGTCTAAATTAATCGATATAAAGGTACGAGCTTGTTCGATATGTCGCTTAACTAAGCTACGATAAGTAGATACGTGTTACGAGTACCTAGGTGATATAATACAATATATTTACATTCGTACGATACTGGCTAAACTACTGAAGGCACCAGATTGAGGTCGGTGGAGGTATAAAACCTGAAAAAGAAACGGTATTATGTTATATAATCCCATCAAAATATAAGTGTGAAAAGGAGTCCCATTTTTTACATATATATATACCAGCAAAAGTAGTAAAGTAATATATAGAAAAAAAAATGTTTCATTACTGCAACCAATTTTTGCTAGGCACACGATAGTATGGCAAGTCAAGTTTGAAAACAAAAACGGACAATTTAGTCATGTGTTGGGTGAATAATCTCTGGTATGGACATGGACCTTAATCATTAGAATTTACGCTCATGAATTAACTCCATTTCAACCAAAATAAGTAATCATCGAGTTCCAATTGAAGTCTTATTTAATTTTTTTATTCATGTTTTAACAAAAATCGAAAGCAAATGAGAGCAGATAAGGGCTTGTGCACAAATCACGTGAGGTTCAATTTCACGAAAAAATCACGATATATCACGTTGGGGGAGGGGGGGTATAAGGAGACCTCACGTGTATTTTTCCAGAGTGAACGAACTAAGAAAAATTCGATATTTTTTTCTCGGTTTTGTTAAAAATAAGTCTTCACTTACATACTTCAAAATAGCGAGTCTATTACACGAAATTTGGCGGAAAAAAATACACGTGAGGTAGTGAGGGGTTGGGCTGTTAGCAAAGAACCTCACGAAATATCACCAGGGGGGAGGGGGGATCAAAAAGTAGCCGAAAAAGCCTCACGTGATTTGTGCACAAGCCCTAAGAAACAAACCCCAAACCCTTCCATTTTCCACCGTTGCTCGAAATTGAATGTTATCGTTAATAAGATAACTTGTTTTATATTGAAACTTACTAAACAATTGCACGAGTTGCGACGGCGGCTCTAGACGTCCGTGCTCCAAACTATCGCATTTGTACCCAACGCACAAGATGGACAATTCTGTGAACAAATAGACATACATTAACATTGCAATATGAAAAATCTAGAGGGGCTACTTCGATGTTCGAAATTCAACCGTCGTATAGTGTTGTCCCACTCACTCCAATATAATTTGACAGGAGATCGAGAGGGACGGCACTAGACGACTATCGAATTTGGAACATTGGAGTAGCCTTTTAGAGGCCATTTTGTCTGTTACACACTACATGTAGATATTATACAGTGCATTGGAGACAACTTTTTGGAGACTGTGTAGTCCGATGCGAGAACAGCGCGGTCGCCCGCACTTCTGACATAAATAATATACACGTCAGTTCCGGTTTGATGTCTACGCATCCTTCGAGAATGTAAATAAAAAATCTACTCACAACAATACTCTCGATGGCGTTGGCCAACTGCTCCTCCATTATCTTCACGTCGCCATGATCCAGAACTTCCTGAAAAGTACATACAATTGGTTTTAGTTGTACAAATCGCTCACGGGACTACTGACCACGACTATTATAATGCCAAGACCATATGCCAAGAAAAATACTACATTTATATAGAACTTACTTCTTGACACACTTTGACCCCGTCCGCGATCTCCGGCACAGCGGCGCACAGGCGCGCGGCGGCGCACGCGCAGCTCACGCTCGCCAGCCGCGCGGCGCCGTGCAGCACGCCCGCGTTGCCCTCCAGACGTGCGCGCGCGTCACCCATATATGGAAACGACATCGTCGACGCGGCGCGTTGCCATTCCTGCAAAAAGGATGTTTCTAGATTTTGGAAGATGGACGGCGCGGATGATAGGCCAAAAGCGCTGTTTTTTTTTTTCGTTTTATAAGGCCTACAAACAAGCCCACCGACGATTTGAGTTGTCTTTCCTGATAAAATGTTGTCAATATCGCTGCTCTTCCCAATATCAGCGATTTTAGCTTAACATTGAAATGATGTTGTGTTGTATATTTGGATGATTTAGAGAAGGACAAATTGTAAAAATATAAATATTGATTATGATATTTACCAGAACCATTATTATGGATTGGATTAATTGTATTAGACATTAATCTATGCAGTTAACACACAGGTTTAGTCACAAATGATACCGTACCTCAGTGTCAGTCTTGGCGTCGGCGTCACCTATCGATCTAACCAGCTCCTTAGATATCGCCATTAGGAGGTAATTCGTGATTTTCGCTTTGGTATTAGCAGACATCTCTCTACCGGTGACTTCGATCTCTTTGCACACTCTCGTCAAGTCATCGTCGACTGTATTGTGGATTCTGTCGAACAAGTCCTCGATCAGTTGTCCAACGAGTTGGCTTCTCATGGACGGGCAGGAACATCGGGAATCCGATGTTATGTAGCTCATGCTGTGGTGCATTCTGTCGTAGTCTGTCTTCTTTGGTACGGCGGTGTATATCGAATAACCTTCATCCACATACTCATTCCTATCTGGCTTCAAATCTATCCTGGATGCGTGGAAAGACTGCCTCATTGTCTCACTCCTTAACTCCTCCAACTCCTCAGTTTTGATTGACAGCTCATGACTTAAAGTTTTTATCTTCTCGTCACACTTCCTCTTGCACTGAGTTAAAGCTTTTTGTGTTAATGCTAGCTGCTTTTCCAGAGATTCGACCTGAGAACACATGTCTTCTTAGAACTGCTTCAATCCATGCATATTTACACGACACTCCGACATGCGACGTGACCGACCGACGACAAACGTTTGTGCGACTAGCGAGGATGCGATGCGTTAGTGAAACGATTAAGCGGTAACAATTAAAGCGTTAAAATATGCGATACCCAAGCTACTTACACTTACTAATTAAGCTATTAAATTACCATTCCATCTACTAAACAGACTACACACTAAAGTGCTCTTACCTTGCACCCAAACGTTTATATGAATGAAAATGGTCATAATACAAAGTAAAGGGTGCAACGTAATAAGTATCATATTGTGAATTGTTTAAATTGATATTCGCCAGAAACGAGAATGCTTATACATTCATTATTTTCAGAAAGTGTAACTGTTGATTGTGGACTCTAAGCAGTGAAAAAAATAAAACAAAATTTGATGTCAATCGCAATATCATGCAATATTGTTAAATTTAACATACAGATAACAATAAATTAGCCCTGCCCATAAACATCATGACCATCAGGACCAACTATTTTGTTTTGTTATAACTTATAACAACCAAACTTAAAAGTTTTGTATTTAGTTTTTTATAACTTAAAAGTCAGGGATTTAGTACTATTTTAAAGTAAGATATTAGTAGCAACATAACTTACCTCCTCTTTCAATTCACCGTTGGTGACTTCCAAATCTTGATGGCTCTTGCATGACCTTTGCAGCTCCTTCCTGATGGTTTCCAGGTCTCCAAAGAACTTCTGTTCGCTTTTTCGTGCTGCTTCTTTATGGACCTTCACTTCCTTATCAAGGTCCCTGTTTAGCTTACGAAGATGTTCGACTTCCTTCTGCAATGTAAAGTTGGTATTTTTTAATGGTGCTGTTACCGTACATGGTAGTTTTTGGTAATATCCTCATTCATATAAAAAAAAAACATTAATGAATATCCCATGTTCAAAATTGTTTAATAATATATTGCAGACTAGTTGTTTAACAGTACTCGTAATCTAAATCTTTGCATTTCAATCTGCATCAGTTTTAGGTAAATAAAGAGAAAAGGATACGGCTCTTTCCTTGGGTTTTTTTAACTGACCTTAAACGTAGATTCAAGAGCTTTAAAAGCGGTCTCAGATTTCTTCAAGTCCGCTTCTGTCTTCACAAGCGAGTTCTGCAAGCTCTGGTTCAAATTCTTCTGCTTCTGTGAGTCCCGCTCAGACTTTTCTAATGTTATCTTCAGTCCAGACTCCGACTCTTCCAAGTCTCTGAGTGTTTTTTTTATAGGGTCGATGATTTTCTTGTATTGATCTCTTTCATCTTGTAATTTTTTAACCTGGAAATGCAACAATAATATTGACTACACCAAATGTTAATTACGATTGATCCTAAATTCATCAACATTTCAGGCACTTATACAAAAGAAAAGTAAGAAAGTAATTATTATTTTTTTTCGTGCCAAATTGAAAACCACCTAAACTGGAACACCTTTCTAGGATATAAGTTTCCAACCATTAGTAATGCAACCGCGTGTCAAACAAAATTCCTTCCATTACATTTACATCACGATTAGTTTACCTGTACCTTCAAGCCGTTTTAAGTGGCGATAGATTCCTCCTCTATGTACAAGTACATATCCTATGCCTAATGTAATTATTGACTCTTTTCAGCTACAAGCACTCTTACCTGCCCCTTCAAGTTGTTCTCAGTGGTCACGGACTCTTCTATCTTCTTCTTGTATCCGCCCTCCATTTCAGCCCACATGTCGTCGGCCTGGGTGAGCATCTCAAGATAGGCTGTTTCGCGACGCTCCAGCTCCGCCACCCGCGTCATCAGCTCTTTCTCGCAGTCTTGGAGGACTCGGATCTTGTTCATGACTATCGGGTCCACGGGGTACTGTAAGAATGAAATTGATTGAAGATGGATAATTAAGCTTCAATATATTGTTAACCGTTAGACAAAATATCTACCACTCGTGTATCCATAATTTCATATGTTTTTATCTCGGAATGAGCTGAACGTATATTATACCAGAGGCATGGCGTTTATACGCTATCTTATGCTTGCCTAAAAATGTTAGAGCATACAATAATAAAAGAGTTTTAAAACAATTGGCCAATTTCGTATTATAAAGATAATTTATAATCTTATTAAACGGCGGCGGTGGCGGTGTACGGGTAGCAGTCTCGATGAAGAGCTCCATACGAGTTCTAAACATGTCGGGCCGTTCCTGACAATTTCACGTGAGTGTAAACCACTTAATACAATAATTAAGACAATTTATGTTTTATTTATAATATAAATTCTTCATTGAAACCACAGCGGGGTAACAGTAGCTACTGTTTATAATAAAGCATATATGATATATTTTCACTTATCGTAAAACTTAACGCATAATTCACTTGAAAACAAACTTTCATTCACATTCCAAGGCTATTCGCCACTCTCAAAACGATCTTACAGATAAAAGCAATATACCCAATTACGACTCGAGATAAATCTCCAGTGGATTCAAGGAATTGGCTATTAAGAATTATGTTATGGTCATTCCAAAGTTAAAAACTCGTACAAATCAGCTTTTATATCTTCCACAGTAAGATTGCGATTTGATTATCAAAAACTATAGAGCTATTAAGGAATTTGTACTGAATTCTTTACAACGCTCTGATAAAGACAGTACAATGAAAGCGTTTTCGACGAAATTTTATGTATTCTCGAAACTCTAGATGTGCAACTTATGCGGTAATTGTTATCAGTTAGACGAGATTATGTAAGTAGTTCAAGTGCGTTACCGGCTTCAGATATTTAAATTGTTCAAATTCACTTTTATTGTTAACTTCAACTCTTGTTGCGCTCGCTCTAGGAATATGGTTTTTAGTAATTTTGCAGGAAACATAGCTCACTTTAAAAAAAAATGAGAATGAAAACAAAAATTAATTTTGCTACTTACATCCTCATTTTCTCTCTCTCCCTGAAGCTTCTCCCTCAAGTCCGAGATCTTGTCTTCGATCCGCTCCTTCTTCGAACAGCTCAGTCCCTCCGCTGCCCGGATCTGTATCCTCGTGGTCTCCAGCTCTTCTTGCAGTTCTTTCACTTTTTTGTTTAGTGACTCTGTTACGCTCTTCGTCTGCTCTTCAATCTGCCTTTTTTCTTTTACCAGCCTGAAAATGTTAAATGTTTCGAATTATATTGTGATTTTAAACCTCGTTGCGACAGAACAGCTACACAATCTTTACGTTTTCTCTTTCAAATCCATCTGAACTTTCTACACTCGTACAAAGAAATCATTATTTCCCCTCATTTCACCACACTTTAGTAGTGGTTGGTTGATTATAGTTAGGTAGAAATAAAGTCGATTTCAGTCAAAATATATGAGATTGCATCAGGGTCATTCCTGGTGCAAAGTTTGCCGTTAATGAGGCAAGAGTGATGGACCTTTGCGCCGGGAATGACGCGGAGCGGGTTGTTTGAATTAGTACCTAATTAAGGTAGCTTACTTGTAGATTCATATTGTCATTGTTAAATAAGTAAATATGTGTAGGTAATATTATTGTAAATACTAAATAATATATGAAGTCAATTGGATTTTTGATGATCTCTGTCAATGGTACACGTACTTGGTGATCGTCTCCTGCATGTCCGTCACGCGCTTTTCCTCCAGGTGGTCGGTGGACCAGGTCACCATCGCCTTGTTCCTCTCTTGCTGCACCTGGGCCACCACGGCCCGCGTGTCCTTGCCAAACGGGCCCATCCGACTGGCCAATGTTTGCTGAAAATAAAAATAATTTAAGCACAAAACACAAAAGGCACGGTGACCCTGCAGTACCCAGAAATTTCGAAACAATTTTAGCATAGTTCCAGATAATATCGTTATTTGAAATGCCATTTGCCGCTGCAACAGCGAGGATTCTCTGCAGATAATTGAACTTACCTACTAATACTTTATTTATTGTAAAATATTCACATGTGCAAAATTAACAGACGTGCACAAACCTTGGTGAAAATATAAATTTGAGCAGCAAGTGCACCTAAAACAGTATATCACTGTAACGGCCGTGAGCACTTCCTTTTTATTCATTTAAAAGCATAGATAAAAAAAAATTGAACATACTACTTATGTAAATTGGCTAACATCCAGTTAAATCGAGTATTGCATAGCCTATCATTCTTATAATATTTATCATAGTTTAGGAAACATGTCTGGATAATGTTCAAAACTAGTCTTAGGCAACGCCTACGGACAATGGTCCTCCCAAGACATTTTCCATGGAATAATGCCTCAACTGCCTGCCTATGATCTCAAGTACGTTAGTAGAAGTCGCATAACTTAAAGTATTAACATACCGCTCCGTCGGGAGATATGTATGCGCCGATCGCATTGACGACATTCCACGCGATCAGAGCCGGCACCGCCTTTTCCAACTTACTCAGCCGAGTGCGGAGCTCCTCCTGTAACGAAAAACCTTAACTAACTCTAGAAGTTACCCGGTTTACGTTGAAATTGTAAAAACAAGAGAAACTCTTTTCCGGGGGCCCGTAGTAGTCGGGCTTACAATGTTTTCATTAGGCATCGGATAATCGGATGTTTTTATACCTAAACTTTGGCGGCGGCTTTGTTGTTCAGTTGTAGGTATCTTAGGCGGCTTTGTTTAAATTGAGTGAGATAGCATTAGAATTTTGTCTACTTTAGGTAAATAATATCCACCTGAATTTCTGATCCCTAGTTACATTACCCTAAATTAAAGCTTTATTTCCTTCATTCTTTCGTTTCTTAAGGCGCTACTTTATCCGTCGCTTTAAGATAACGTGATAAAAATCCGTTTGAAGACCCATTTTTACCTCTTCAAGACTAAAACGTACAAGATACAAACAAACATCATATTGCCTTCATACAGTTTCTTTCATTAATTTTGATTAAAATAATTAAATTCGATGTAGGCATCGTCATCACATTCTTATTGTTCGTAATAGTATAAAAACATTACTTCCCATATATCCAATGCCAAGATCATTCTAGTTTTTTCTCAAACATCCAAGGAAATGTCGTTCTTATGGTCGTGGTAATAGAACGCGAAATACGTCTTTGTATAGCACTTGTTGAAGATTCGTTCTAATTTCAAATTAGAGGTCAATAAGGGAGTTTCATACAACATTATTGGCCGTGGCCAACAAAGATATCGTCTTTTGTTTCAGCGGGGTTTATTTCTTTTATTGATAATCTATGGCATACTGCCAATAAAAAAAACGTAGTTTGTGCATGTATATTTACGTTTTATTTCTTATATTTAACTAGATCATTCAATTACATTAAAACAGATATTCAATAAAATAAACAAGGAATCACGTTTGTTGTTAAAAAATATAACAATATCTAATTAATACGGTGTTGTAATTTTTGAATAAATAGAATCATCTTAACATTTGGTGGCAAAAACATTAACCCGAACAGCTTAAAAAATAAATTTTGAAAAAGTAAAAAGTTGGCTGGAATAGTAAGAATTATAGATTATATAAGTTGAACATTAGATTATTTCCTTGGATTTATTTGAGAAAAGCACTATACAAGCCTCGGCGCGAACAGGGATTGCCGGCCTCGTATCTCTAGATGGCCTCGTTATCACTCGGCCATCTATTACTACTCGGCCAACAATTCCCTATTTCGCGGCCTCTGCAGTAATGTACTATTGCGTTTTATGGCATTAATTAACGCAAGACTCAAGCGGTAATCAAGAGGTAATTTATCCGCCATTAGAGGAACAAAGACATCCGCACATCAAACGGTTAATTCCTACGCGCACAGTCGATAATGCACTAATCAAACTGGTGACCTGTAAAGCCAGTCTTGCTGGCCTTGGCCACAATTCACAAATTTTGTCCCTATTGCTTGATGACGAGCGTATATTACTTTCGAGGCGTCATTCAGGCGATCGACTTTGGCCAGTCATCTTGTTTCACATTCTGAAGGCACGTTTAATCTTATTTACGAAAATCGTTGTTTTACCTACTACTATCATTTTATGAAGATGAGTTTTTCCAAATGTTTACAATGAAGCGAAAAGTTGAAATATTCAACGGTTCAGGCAGAGTTCGAACCTGCGTCCCCAACGGCTTTCCGGGTCAACACGGGTGTCCTACCTATTAGACCACCGAACCTGATGCGAAAGCCATTGACTTTTTCAACATTTGGTTTCCGGTAGCAGACGTTACTGCTTTAATAAAAATAATGAGTCTTTCCTCTTGTGTTCTTAAGCCTGACTCGACGTATTATATTGATTGATAATAAATAATTACCTGCTTAAGTTTGAGCGCACACTCGTTCTTGCTGAGGTCCGCCATCAGCCTCTCGGCCTGTGCGCGTGAGCACTCCCGCTGCTCCGTCATGTCCCTTAACTGCGCCGAACAAAGCTCGTAATCCATCTCTAACCTGAATTATACCAGAAATTCTATCTTTACAATGAACTTTCGCAATAAATTAGCTTTACGTAAAATAAATATCGACTTAAACGAAAATAAATTACGTATTTCCGAGAAAAACTAAACTAGTTACTATAAAAAAACACGGAAATTGCCATAGCCTATAATATTTGAGAACTTATATGGAATACTACTATATATGCTTATATTGGCAATGGTAAGTACTTATCTTTTTGTCTTGAGATGTGATTTATTTCTACTGTTAGTATCGATATGCTCGCAATAGTTTTATATGCAATATGCAAATAGTGTGTGAAAATTGTTTCTTGAGACTTATCGCCAGAATTCTACTAATTGCGAGCCGCATCCAAGCCGCAATTAATATAATGCAAATGTGATTCACACCTGTCGTTTAAAAATACTTCTATGCATAGTCAAACAATCTTAGTTATCATTCATCAATCAATTGAATCATAGCCACAAATAAGTTAACATCATTATACTTTAATGATGCCTGACTTATTGGCGATGCGCTTGGAAAGCGAGGAATATATGAATGAACTCACTGCTGCCAATGCAAACGGGTGTCATTTTCTATTTCTTCCAATTCACAACATTCCTCTTCGAGCCTCTCGTATTTATCTTGAAGTTCTGAAAGTTGTAATTCGAGCTCCTGCAACAGAAAAACAATTACAATTATCTCACCGATTTCCAAACGCAGAGGTTGTGGTAATTGTGTTAGGGACATTATTTTCCGGGCAGCTAGGCGGGCAGCGGGCATTGGTCGCCTAGGGAATAGATGCCATGTTAGTATTTTTGTAGGTTTGTGCTCAAATATTATGGTATCCAAAATGTTATGGCCTAGTTATCGTAATTAGTACTCGTATTGATTATAACATGTTGCACAATAAATGCCAGACGTTGATATCAAAAAGTAGTATAAGTACTTTTTAGGTGCTAAATAGAACGCAAAAAACCAGTTAGTATTTAGAGCTCAGCAGAACCTCCGCGTACTTCGCGATATCTTTTAACAATACTACCAATATTTTTTTCAAAAGAAATCAATCATTTAACTTACCTGTATCCTATTTTCTAATATGAATTCCGTCTGTAATCTCTGTGCAAGTTTAGCTTCCTTCACGTCCTGTGCCGCCTCGTATATAGAGATCTTTCCCTCCAAGAACTTCAGCCTCCTCTCGTAATACTGCTTGTGTTTCTTGCCTAGCTTCACACACCTACACTCTAAGCTATCGCCTTCTTCTTTACTATTAAGCGTCCTATTTCTAACTCCCTGTCTTTCTAACTTCTCCCTAATACTATTCAGTCGTTGAATTTCTGTATTTAATTCGCCGGAGCATTCGAAACTGTCGTTGACGTCTGTTTGAGTACTTCTCGTATCTGTTTCGACGCCTTCGAAAATCCCGCTTTCTTGCAAAACGTTGCTCGGTTTCCTCTCGTCGCTGCAAAGACTTTCGAGTGATTCGCTCTTGTAACCTTTCTGCTGGTACGGGGTGACCGTTGCGATTGCTTTCTGGATTTTATGCGATGTAATATCGGTTTCCGGTTTATTTTTTAGGTCACATATTCTTTTGGGTTTGATCTGTAAGAGAAATTACATTTTGCGATTTAGAATTTTGGCCGAATATTGTTGACAATTATGTCAGTGTCAAACACCTATCAAATCGCTACTCTATAGAGAACTAAAGAGGTATAATATATTTTTAGTGATAAAACTTCCAAATAGTTTACATACCTGATAGCATTCATCTTCGCTGACAGAACTACTCAGAGCCTGAAGGTTATACAACAGCATCAGCACTTGCTCCAAGCAGTTCCTGTCTTCCACCGACCCCGCATTCAGAATCATCTGTTCCAAATGCTCTTTAACGGGATTGCTCTTCAAGGAATCACTGGATTCGGACGTTCGGTCCAGGATGTCTGCGAGGACCTGCGCCTTCGCGAAGTCTTCTTTGAAGTCATCATGGGGCGTGGCGAGATGGCGCCGCGGGTGGGGGCTGCTGGGCGCGTGGGGGGACTTGTACCCGGAATCCATTCGCTTGAGCTCGGGGGACGCGGAGTCCTTGATTCGGGAGCCGGGGGACACGCAGCCCGAGTCTGAGTCGGTGAGGTTGTCCCTGACGCCCTGCGGAAGAGAAATACCTTTATAGAATCATTGGCTCATTTTATAGCGGTCTCGTGAGATAGTTTGACTAGCATTAACCCCCATATCCATGAAATTACCTATATATACTAATCTTAGAAGATATAACATGTAACTTAAAAGGAAAATCATAACTTTTAGTTTACACAAGTACCTATGTCCACGACTCCACGACGGACGGAGGCGATGTTTGGATTTTTGTGTGTATGTCTGTTACAATTTTCCTATAAAATTACTGGACGGATTGCGATGCGGTTTTTTGCATTAGCTGTCTATAAATTCAAAACAGGTTCTCAGTTATATGTTATATACATTATGGTTGTAGACCACCAGAGGGCGCTGCAGAAGCCAGAAAGGTTCAGTTAATATGCGAAGTGGCTATTACAATCTTATTAGACTTTTTGAGTTAATCAATAGTAAAAATCTAATCAAAAATCAAATGAACCCAAGGCCAAACAGAGACATTATTGCTGCATATAAGTAAAGAAAGAGAAAATCTACGTATCATTTTCATCTAGCCGTATGACACTAGAACAGTCATCCAAAAATACCTACACATTTTTAACCGTATTTCTTTGGAACAAGGAGGAGAATTGTACAGATTTTATAGATATGTATGCGCTTATCGCGCCTGCGCAGTCAGGCTCCAGTTCTGCCGGGCTGCATTAGAAGGTCGTATCTTTATATGGCGTCCATTGTGAGACCTGGCTTTCTACCGCAGCACGGCACTGCAGCGGTCCGGAGTTTCGAAGGAAAATGGCCGGAACTATCGCGAACGGTATCGGAGCCCATTACCATCGAGATTTAGTCATTGCCGACTTCTGCGATGCGCAATTCAGTTTGCGTGTTAATTGATCAATTGGATATCAACGCAGAGAAAAACTCGCAAATATAAATTAAAAAAAATAAGGTTATGTACAGTCGTTCTCTGCAAGGAAACCCATGCGATTCAAGTAATCTCTAGGCCATTTGCTGTTTTAACATCAACGATTTTGACGTAGCTAGCGGGTCACGCGAGTCAGCATAACTGTACGGAAGCCAAAATATATTAAACACTTAAAGTTGGAGGTCCTAGGTATGATAAGTTAATTTAACACATATGTCACGTTTCTACTATATGGGTGCCGCTGTATCGGACGATTCTCCAGGGCAACTATTTTACATTGTGTGGCACGATCTTTAGCAGAATTGTCGTGATATCTTCATTACCTATGTTAGCAAGTAATCTTTAGTTTAGTTTAGCAGCATATTAAATACGTATCACAACACAACACAACCGCTAATGTAATGTGATACTTATTGTATTTCAATATTATTATTTTTATTAAGTTTATCCATGGGCCACTGATCTCGGAATTTCAATATGTTAATACAGGCTGGAAAGGAACGAGGGTTTGGCCGAGTCTACCACAATTACGATCACATTTTAGTAAGACACTCATCATCATCATTTCATTGCCCTTATCTCATGTATTTCGTCGGCGCAGCATGTTTCTTTATACTCCCTTTTTATTCATATCATCTTTCACACAATCCATCCATCTTCCTTTTCTTCTATATCCGTCCACATTCATGCTTAACGCTTTTCTACTAACACCGTAAGAAAAATTGATATTGTAAAAAGGTCGGTTAGCTTTAAGTTTTGTTTAGAGAAATCGTTTTTTTTTGTACGTTTCAACCATTTTGTATGCTAAACGTTGATCGTATACCTACTTACTAAAAATTTACCGCAATTTGTGAATAGACTCGGAAAGTAACAGGGCCTTGTTCCATTACACCCTGTATTACTTTAGTCAACAAAAGATGGTGTTAAATTCTAAATTCTCGGGCTTCATCCCGAGAGTGATGCTGATTTAAAAATAATCCGTATTCAGTTGTGGCATTAGAATTATTAGAAATGCGAATCCCTGGCCTTCGCACCATATAAGTAACCGATCACGAGCATAGAAGTTCATACTCATTTGTGTAACGGCTTCGTCGTTTATGACACTAGTTATTACCAAAAACGTTTTCTGACTTTATTATGCCAACATGAGTCATGGGTGATCATGTTCTAAAACTATATCTATTGTTAGATAATCATCATCATTCGCTTGCCTTCATCCCATTTATTTGGGGTCGGCGCAGCATTTTTTCTTCCTCCATTCTTCCCTATTAGTCGTCATCTCGTCGTTTACTTCCTATTGTTAGATAATATAATAGTTGCGATTTTTCTTTTATTTCTAGAATGTTGTTTTTTATGTTTTTTATTTTATTTTTTGTAATAATTATATCAATAAATTGCTCTGCTCTCTGTAACTGACGATTCGATAGTGCTTGTGGCTAGGCCTACTTGAATAAAGAATATTTTGACTTTGACTTTGAGTTATAAAAAAAACACGACGTACCTATTTGAAAAGCAAAAAATACAAACGATGACTCATGATTCTCACTGAAAAAATCGAGTTAAGTAATTGAAACTTAAAAACTAAATATTTGATTGAATGAAACTGGTAATTAAAATAAATAAAGCTAAATTGAATACTTATATCACTTTTAAACTGAATAAATATTTTTGATTTTGATTTTGATATCAATAAAAAAAAGTCTCACTTTGTTACCATAAGCAGTAAGCATCCTCTTTCAATTAATCCAATTTGTCACTCGAATAAACACATTAGGAACCAATTTGTTCAAAGACAAAAATGAATTCGGACCAATTTCACTCTTATCACAACTGTATAAGATAAAAAATCGAACACATTTAATAAAGCGTTCATTTATTTTTTAGTCAATACACTTAATTGAATTTATGGACCACTTTTCACACACAAAAAACAAGTAGCAGTATTCGAAATTCAAATTCTTTCGAATTTCGAACATGTCACAAGTGTCACAATTCCATAAAGAACCGTTAGTTCCGGCGATTTTCCGTTGTTTCCGCGCGGCACCAAATTCAATTTATTGCATTAATAAATTCTAATAAAGGTGTCGCTACACGTGCGCGCCGCGTCGCGCTGCCGCCTTCACTAGTAAACAGTATGAAAGTGTGGGCGCCGTCCTTCTTCGGTACTCAGGGTTATAGAGTACCGAGATAATGTTCAAATTGTTCTAAGTACTGTTGTTATCGCTACAATGCTGTTAGGTATCACTTTAAGACGAGGAAGTGAAGTAAATTTGTGTAAAAAGATGTTATTCAATGGATTGCTAAATGGTTCTTGCTTTGAGTCATAGAATAAATAAACTATGTGAGTCGTAACATATTAGTAATCCTCTGTTAATCATGTGATTTGTACACAGATTGAGGTAAGTAATTGTAGGATACGCATAAAATGCATGTTGTTTATTGACTATGTCTGTACAGTGTACAATCAACCAGCGTCATGTATAGTGTGGTGACAATAATACACATAAGAAGGGCTGTGTCTTTGTGAAGCTCAAAATAAGTGCATTTAAATCTCAGGAATGTGATTGGTCCTTTTACACAGCTTCACTCCAGTGGACATGTGCCTTAATGATCATGAAAGACAAAATAAACATTCATCAGCAAAATGGAAAGGACCAACGGCTGAGCATAGGTTTATTCCTAGCGCATATCTCTGACAGTCTAGCTTCTATACTAAAGAGTGATTCATAATTAAATTCCAACAAATCTACCAAGAAGTGTCAATGACACAATGGCATCTGTCATTGTCAGTGTAACGTTTCAGAGGTAACCAACTTTTTCTTGAGTATAAAAAATATAATAAAATAATAATTAACCTGCTACTACTGAAAACCAAACATTATCTTGATAGAGTATTACATGTTGAATAAACATCCAAATACATAATGTATGTCATTATTTGCCCATGATCCTACTGCATAGTCCTACTAATAGGTACCAAGGGCATTTTTTAATCCGTGGTTTTACCATTTTTGGGACTGTGAAGAAAAACTCAATTTTGTATTGGCATTGATACAATAGTTCTCAGGTTCCAGAGACACATTCAAAAACAATATGACCAGAGCCAAGTGTTTTGTTAAAAAATGGCCAAATGGGTGAACTTTATTATTTGAAAACCACGGACAAAAAAATTAAAGGAATAGGAAATATTAGCTATGTACAGTCGCCATCAGATATATCGCAGCATATAAGGCGTTCATAAATATGTAAACACGACTCTATTGACTGAGCGTTACAGTACATGTTATATCTGATGGCGACTGTACATAATTCGAGCGCTCCAGACAGATGTCAGATGTCGAATGGCGGCGTGACAACAAGAAGTAAAAAGTGTCATGGCCGCCACTATTTTGATGATGAAGATAGCCATGCATGATTAGTTACCGTTTTTTTTTAATATATATACCCAAGGTACAATAAATCGGCATAATTATATACGCGTCTTCAGAGACTTAAAATTATTGTGTCAAAACTGGTACCAAATGTTGACGAAACCTGAAGTGTTATCATTGCAATATAAATGTTTCTACTACAAAATAGTAATAATTGAATATTTATTAATTTAGCATGTCAGAATAGAAGCATGTTTATTTATACAGTGCATTTAAATTTAACCTGTAAAATCACCAACAAATATATTACTTACGAGCAGTTTTTCTCCAGGTGATGAAATGTTCAATTTTAATGGCAACACAGTGGTAGATTCATTGGAATTTAATTGTGGTTTGGACTATAGTATCACCTAACGACGGTAAATCGACGGCCGATGAAGCCTAGAAGTTCATCGACCACAAACTAAAAGATCGTGCGTGGATCGGTCTCCCGCAAGATGGAATCCACCAAGTGGTTCAGGACAGGTCATTGGTGATTCTTCGCGGAAGGCGTACTATGAACTCCACAAATGTATAGCCAATTTATGTATGTTTTTTTTATGTCACGTATCGCTTGATGGAAAGCGATTACCATCGCCCATAGACACCTGCAGCACCAGAGGAGTCACAAGTGCGTTGCCGGCCTTTCAGTTGAGCGTCGCTCTTTTCTTGAAGGTTTGAAGGTCGTATCGGAAAAGTTCGGCAATGTTTGCAGTTTATAGTTCTGTGAAAGTTTTTTGGCTGGTGATGCCGTGACTCACCTTGTCTGGCAGCGCGTCTAGCTCCAGGAGTCTGAACTCCATCAGCTCGAGCTGGTCGCGGGCGTCCCTCAAGGCGTCGCCGAGCCGCGCGCACTCCCGCGCAGCCGACGCTGCGCGCTCTTGCGCCGCGCGGCATTGCCCGCATGACTGTTGACAACAAGACAGCGTTGCAATGAGTATAGAGAATAAAGAAAGTATATCCCGACATACGGAGAGTGCTTTAGAAATACAAATAGTTTTCACGTCCTTCCTAGTTTCTGTTTGATCAAAATGTTTGCAATAAAGGCTTCCTACAAATTGTAGTAGTAGGTATATGCTTATAAAGCTTTTACAGATATATTGAAATCCAGTTTTTAATGTTAACCGTAAATCAAACGTAATAGTTGAACTAACTCCTGAATCGAACAGGACCTTACTAACGAAAAGTCCTTAGTAATTGTACTTGAGTTATTTGATGATGAATTAATGATAACTATTTTCAAACCCTAAACTCTACTGATATTAACATTGGTGACGGTTTGCAGATTACATATTATCGACTACTGTTTTCTTATCAGACGGTAAAATATAAACTATTCCGTTTCCGATATAACTGAATACATTATGCGCCGATTTCCGTGGCACAAACGGATTGTAAGTATTCCTTAAGTAACGGAACTCTCGCGTTAGAAGAACTTCCTTATGTACAGTATAAGTGCATTTAGAATACTCCATCGTTGCATAATTTGCTTGTTCAATCAAGGGGAAAATACAACAAAATTCTGTTCTTTCCTTGAAGAGAGCGTCCATACAACGCGGATTCGCATTTAATGTGAAGAAAGATGGCGAAATTTTCATGACATTAGAAGCGAATTCTAGCGGTGATGCTCCCGAAGATCGACAAGCAATAACGTAAGTTCAGGCTCTATTCCAATTCGGCCTTCCTGCGAAACAGACTGCACCTAGCTTACGAATTGGGGAGACCGTCGAATTCCACGGAATACGATTTCGCAGTTTCAGAACAGTACTTACCTAATATTGGTACAATGTAGGGCTGTAGGTAAAATTTGTAAAGATATATGACGGGTATAGGAAATAAAGCAACATCTACACCGCGATCGGCGACGGCGACTCAGGCTAATATGAGTCCGGATGTGACTTGTAAAGCGGAACTCTTTAAGAGCATTGTTTTTATATACCTTCGCTAGGTACAGCCAGCCAAGAAAGTCTACCACTTTTGGGCCTTGATGACAATGAAATAGGCTCGAAAAGTGGTAGACCATTTTCTTGGCTGACCGTACTAGTAGACACTAACCAGGATGAGGGTTGATTTGGTCATAGTTCGAGGAGGATTTGAACTCTCAAATCCTAATATCACACGCTACGCCCGTGAAAGGTTTAATGGTATGTTATCTGATAAATAAATAGCATCCGTAAATTCCGTAAATACTTATGGTAGGATTTTTTTTATTAAATATGGATGCTGACGATTACCCGTCATTCATGACCCGAGGTGCCACAATTCAACAGTGATGTAAGAGTCAACAGTTTACCAAACGACGAGCTTGCAATACCTACTCACTAAGTACTACGAGTATCTGACATTTGACAAAGAGCACTCAAGGAGTGCTAGATTAAACAGCTTCAATTTTATTGGAAATACAATATTTGAACTTGTGTTCAATTGCACATAATTCAACATATTCATTTTCTTTAAACAATCATGATTAAAGTTAAGTTTCAAACTTGAAAGACTTAACTTGTTTCCGCTATAGCAGAACTTTTAGTTCGTACCATTCATTCAATGGTACGACTTTCATGGCGTGCCTTTTGCTAGAGTATTTGAGTATTTTCGCAACGAAAATGCGTTAGGTTCTATCATGTTGATAACGTACCTATTTATATCTCAGGTAGGTATCATCGTAAGTTTTGGACAGATGATCCGTTTTTGATTTAGTACTTTTTGGAGCCAAAGATGACTTGAGCAAGATGATTCTACATAGATATTATAACTCACAAAAAAATCAGTCGATTAAAAATCGTAATTATTTTTATCGGTTCAGCGATCACAACTGCCGCAAAAGTTATAATGAAAAAATACTAATATAGGCAGAAGCCTCCAATCGGCAGATTGTGCCGGTCTGTAACTTCCCACAGCCACGGTGTTATCGTTTTCAATAGCATCATTTAACCACGTGGTTGCACTCGAGACTACACAATAGCTGACGCAAGCACCGATACTATACTAACAGACTTGCAATACCTCTCTACACGAAAATAGCGCTTTACACTAGGATATAAGAGCGCTCTTATTGTCAACTAAGATCAGCTGACATTTATAGAGTCATAATTCAAGGCCGGACGGATGCCTGAGATTCATGTCACATAGTTTGGTATGTCATCATCGCCATTTCAAAAGGATGATCTTCCATATATTTCGAAAATTAGAATAAAATATTGCGTGAGGAAAAAGCATCAAGCATGAATGTCCATAATAGTAGAAGACTAGAATGTGTGAATGGGTGCTAGCTTCTTTAGGCCCCATGGTTGACTGAGAATGCCTTATGGCATTAAGTCCACAATTTGTACCTTTTATTTTGTATCGTGGAATAAAGTTTAAATAAATAAAGATGACAAGAAAAAAGGAATTAAGCGACAAGATTAACGGAGAAAGATGGAAGAGTAGTCTCGGAAAGAACCCCAATAAAGCAAATAAAGGTAATAGAGATATCATTTCTGCTATTTGAACGCCGTCGGTGGCAAACAAGAATCCATAATTACAGCTACAGAAGCCTTAAGTTTGCGTTTACTATTCGTTTATTGCTAAAACTGGATGAGAAAGCAAAATATAGATGAACATCACCGATACGCAACCTATTGTCTGTCAATCTTTTTATCTAAAGCAAACATCTACCTATGATTAGATAAGATATCGTTCTAATCAAACTTATTAGGTATTACAAGGCAGCTAGGTTTTTACATACACACCATGCGATATGACAGGAACAGGATGGATTGATAGTACTTGGGGATTGACTAACTAAAAATGTTGCTTTAATCGTCTTTATTTCCTCGAAGTGATTGATTTGTGATCGCGTCGATTTTTTTCTTTATTATGTTTTTGCTAATTTTGATTGACGGACAAATCTTGGAGCATTTTGAGCAGTGCGGTAGTAATTGTTGTGATTATTACCACAGCAAAACAAGAAAAATACTCAACAAAAATAAATAATACAACAGATATCCTTAATATGTTAAGGTGGTAGGCCATGTAATAAAAATACCGGAAGATTATGTTGTAAAAAAGTGCAATTTCATAGCAACAGGCAAACGGGGAAGAGGTAGACCCATAGCTACATGGCTAACGACTGTCCAGAAGCACAAGAAACGCATGGATCTCCAGGAAAATGACGTCTAAAACCGCAGCAAATAGCGCGTCATGGTTAAGAAAGCCGACTCCGTCTAACTGGGAAGTGGCGAGGCAAAAGAAGAGAACAGATACCCTTTAAATCTACGTTACTATTTATGTAATAATCTTATAGAGCGTCGAAAATTTGTTTCAAAATCAGTCCTCATCATTTCGATCGTGAAGCACTACTCTAACCATTGATACAAAGATCTTAAAGAAAAATGCAAAGCTTAAAGCACAATGCAAAGATCGACACACAAAACACAAGGAAAAATTCGACAGGTTGCTTGGAGCTAAGGTAGCGAAGTGGTTAACGCGCAGGACCTGCCGGTCCTGCGCGTTAACCATACATACATCCATAGGTACCGGGTTCGATTACCGGTCTCTTCCACCAGGTAACTCTTTTAATTTTTCTTAAAGCTTTTTGATCTTTGTACGTATTGTGTACCCAGATTTAAAAAAATTACACATTACATTTATGAAGCATTTAAGTCAGTTTGGCAGAATAAAGTTACATCACAAATCCACAAAACAAACAATGTGCCAAACTAAAAAGGCAATTAAGTGAAACTCGCGTGTTTGCTAAAAACAAAAGAGTCCAAGCGAAGACAAATGAAAGCCAATAAAGATAATGTACGTAATTAAATGAACAAACAGTTGCCTAATCTCCAACAAGTAAAGCCTTATTTACATATAGCAGGATAAAAATACGAAATACTCACATGTGACTTGAAGTTTACTTGAAATTTGAGCCTTACTTCATTTAGAGAAGGACGCGATTTTGTGCAAAGTAGGAAGCTTCTTATCGG
The DNA here is from genome assembly GCA_905147355.2 of Apotomis turbidana. Classification (NCBI taxonomy): domain Eukaryota; kingdom Metazoa; phylum Arthropoda; class Insecta; order Lepidoptera; family Tortricidae; genus Apotomis; species Apotomis turbidana. Next base: position 17,015,827 of record LR990292.1, on the reverse strand, counting down.
ATTTGGTAATGTTATTCCACGTAGAGCGGATTTAAGGCACGAGTGCCTAAATACTAAATCCGGCTCAGCGGAGGTGGTATAATACTAAAGCTATCCATACTAATATTATAAATGCGAAAGTGTGTCTGTCTGTCTGTCTGTCTGTCTGTCTGTCTGTCTGTCTGTTACCTCTTCACGCTTAAACCGCTGAACCGATTTAGATGAAATTTGGTATATAGATAGTTTCAGTCCCGGGGAAGGACATAGGATACTTTTCATCCCGAATAAAAGTAGTGTTCCCTTGAAAAACGGGATTAAACTTTATAGGAGAGCAAATCATTGTAGTTGCAACAACTCCCTACATGTCATCGATTTGACGTAAACTAATCTACCTACGATAGACCTTCACCAAACGCATACCAAACTATTCTTTGTAAAAAAACAATAAATTCTGATATGGGAACATGTATCCGCAAAATTCGATTAATCGCGTAATTTCAAGAATCAAATACATAAAATTTTACAAATTTGAATCAATCACATTTGATTTGACAAACGTGACACACCCATCTGGCAAGACATGTCAAACCAGTGATTGCAGAAGGGCTACTCCGATGTTCAAAATTTAACTGTCGAATAGTGCCATCCCTCTCGATCTCCTGTCAAGGTATATTTGAGTGAATGGAATAGCACTATACGAGAGTAAAATTTCGAACATCGGAGTAGCCCTTCAGGTAGGTATCACGTTCCGATACGCACATCATCTGAAAATAGTGCCTACAAGCTTTGATTATGTACCTCCGCTTGGTAACTGAGTATAAATAAAGTAGTAAATAACTCAGTATGCAAAGATACGATACTTAACATATATAAATAATCCTAATAATATTATAAACGAGAAAGTATTTACGTTCAATGATTGATGGAAGGTCGCCAGTGTTCGGAAATCGTCGTAAATAAACAGCCAATATCGTATATCGTAAATAAACTAAAAAAAATTAAACTGCCTCTTTCTAACCCATAATTTGGCGTGTATGGCAGGGTGAACAAATTCTTTGACCACCTTTTTCCATATATTATTTTCGAACCAGAATATTTTGCTCTATTTTACCATAACAAGGCTTGAACCAGCGACCTTCGTCATCTTTTGTCAAATTAAGGGCTAAAGACCGATGTGCTATATTTATCGCCGAGTACAGTATTAGTGCATAAAGTTTTGTATTTTTCGGATCTTAGACTCGGATACTCGACAAGACCCGAATTGTCAATCAATTATTATGCTATATAATCGACGTGCTTAAGTCAAGGGCCTGACACGCTTTGATGGAGAAGGATAGCCTTATTATGATACTTATAAGAGGAAATAGAAAAAGTGCAATTTTTTGGCTCTATCACCGACCGAGCATTTTTTCATGGTCGGTTTATAGGCACACTTATATTTATGACGAAAACTGGCTATGTGAAAGAACCATATTGGCAGCAAAAATGATATTGTTTTCAAAATCAACAAAAAAAGTACCAGTTTTGTTAAAGCGCAATTTAGACGCACCCAAATTTGGCAACGGCGCTAGATTGAGAATCACCTAATTAGGGAAATACATAGTGAAGGGCACGATTTTAACGGGAGAAGCCAAGGGACAAAGTGTACTTATACCACGTGTTCCAATTATACCGAATAATTTACCATTTAATTTTAAACGTCTACAGTTTCCATTAAAAGTTTTTAAAATTTTCTATGACTATTAATAAATCACAGGGGCGAACATGAAAAGTAGCAGGAATACATTTGGGCACGAAATGTTTTTCTCATGAACAGTATGTAGCTTGCTCATGTCTCCAAATCAAAAAAATTACATGTTTTTACTGACCTAAATAAATCATTTAGCACAATTTATTGAACTATACTTCAATAAAGTAAGTTGTAAAAACCAAGTTATAAAAATAATAGTAGCTACCTAATATTTTTTTTGTACCAATTTCATAATGTGACAAAATTCTTTGGTGAATAGAACCATACCGTCTGTTGATTATGGACCGTCACCATCTCGAGCCATTTCTGAGCATAGCTTATGGAATCGAATAGGTCTTAGCCTCGGACAACTTATTGAATCGAATGGGACTTAGCCTTGCAACTCCAAAAATATTAAAAAAAGGATGTTTTGCATTTTGTCCATGGCTTTCACCCAATAGCCCAGAACTAAACTACTAACTAGATTCCATTCGAGTATTGAATACCTGAAAGGGTTGAAAGTCTAATTTTTTTTTTTATTGTCAATATCAATTAACGAGTTCTACGCGTACGAAGTCGCGGGCAAAAGCTAGTTAAATAATATACGGACGAATGGTCTGAAACCATTCAGACGGGACAGGTGTATTTTGAAATAAAGCTGTTATTTTGGTGTGACTTTTGCCAACAGTCCTTTTATATTTTTACGAATTGAGATTTAATTAGTCGTGGACTCGAAAACACAGAGGCTATTCGGCACAGGCAAAAGTTTTATTTCTAAAGGGTGCTAATGGAACTATTAGTAAGCTACCGCTGTCTATCTGTCCGTCGGTCCGGGCTGTAAGTACTGTATCTTTTCCAACCATAAAAGTATTATGCATAATGTGTATTGTTTATGGTCACTATATAACAAATATAAATAATAAAAAAGAACTTAAAAATTATCAGGAAGGTAGGTACGTAGCTTCTGTAGTACTGTACATGCATACTTATAGATGTAAAGGAACAATCACACCGCTGCTAAAAATACGGTGCGTTTATACAGTGACGTCTCGTGTATACGTCAACGTTTTTTAATGCATACTGTCATCGCCATAATTTAATATGATCTTAACTAAATAACTATACAAGATTTATCCGTATTTATGCTCCCACGTGTATTTATTTTACCCAATACGCAATTGACAGCTGACATTCTAACTAATACATTTGACCCTACAACACATAAAGCACTCGTGACGAATGTACCCATACAAACGCGAAGGTCTTCAAGTTTTGGTGCACCGTTTACCATGAACCAACACACGTTCTCTAAACTATAATATCAAATCAACTATAGAAGAAATCATATAAATAAATAAATGAAATTACGATTATTTTAAGTTTATTTACCAACATTTACTATAGTAGTGCTTCAGTGAGCTACCTAGTCCTCGCGAGATTGAAAGAGAACATTTATCAAAATGGCTAAAAAGTATGTTTCTTTTTCAGGTTTTCAATCCCAAATGGGTTTGCCATTATGAACAATTTCGAAAAACTGAACCTAAAAATGTTGTATATACTTGTCGACCCTATTCACAAAATTTATTTGTTCTTTGATGTTTGGGAGATTTTTAAGAACAAATTTGACCACATCATTTACTCTACATTTCAAATATTAAACGCACTTGAGTGACCGGCCTATGAAATGCTTTAAGTTTTCGTGTTTACAGGTTCTACGCGACTATGAAAGTCACCATATTTGTTGTTTCATGAGCAGTTTTGTTATACCAAGCTATTTTCCTCGATTTATGCAAATCCGCATATACATTCGAAGTGGAAACGTTTAACGCAACAACTCCCTGTATTACCAATGGTAATATTTACTTTCGTTCTCATCACATAATTACATAGTCGGTTCTCATGACACGAAGGCACATGATACTGTACAATGCACATGCATATTGATAGATGTAAAGGAGCGACCACACTGCAGCTCGAAATGCGCTGATGTTGCGTATACGAATCGACGTGTATGTTTATACGTGCATACCTACTCTCCAAACTGATCGTCGAAATACGGGAAATACGCTTAAGGTACTTTTACGAAGTCAAATGTATGACGAAAGCGTGACGCATCGACGGATATTATATGCAACGTCAAGTCTTGGTAGCCACTGGAGACAGCATGTTTTAAAAACGTGTACATACGACACATCCCTGATCGGGCCTTAACGGATCAACCACGATGCAGCTTGAAGCAGCGTAAACGCGGGTACGCGTTGTTAACGTCATGTCTTTTTAATACTTTTGACTGCGCTTGCGTCAACGACTTTTGAGCAGCAGTGTGGCGGCTCCTTTACAGGCTTCACACTTCGCTGTAATTATGTATTTCTTATGATAATGCGACACGGTCCATTTGTTTAAGAACGGTGACTGAGATAATGCATCGAACGCAATGTAGAATGAGGAGTTTCCATAAACGTATAGTTTATAAGAATTATGATTAATATGAATATGACTATCGGTGACGAGGTAGTTATAGAACTAGATTCCAAAGCATGTTGATTTCCATCTTATAACTTCATCATCATCATCATCATCATTTCAGCCACAGGACGTCCACTGCTGAACATAGGCCTCCCCCAGTGACTTCCAGATCGGCCGGTTGGAAGCGACCTGCATCCAGCGGCTTCCTGCAACCTTTACCAGGTCGTCTGTCCACCTTGTGGGTGGACGTCCTACGCTGCGCTTGCCGGTGCGTGGCCTCCATTCGAGAACCTTACTGCCCCATCGGCCGTCAGTTCTACGTGCTATGTGCCCCGCCCACTGCCACTTCAGCTTCTTATAACTTGTAGTATAACAAATAGCTCATTAAACAAGAAATATGATGACTATATAGTAGTCGCATGAAGAACCTGTTAACACAAAAATTTAAAACAACCACCAAAATTTTAACCAATAGGCCGGCAACTCAAATTCGTTTAATTTTAATACCTGAAATGTAGAGTAAATGGTATGATCAAAATAGCTCATATAAATCTCCCAAACATCAAAGACTTAGCAGAGGAAGACCGAGTTGGCCAACAATAGACACGATAGACAACGACCTTGTAAAAACAATACAACTACAGTTCCCTGTATTTCTAGCACAACTATCATTCATACCAAAATAACGAGTATTTGCTGCACATCTTCCCTAGTCCTTTTCATTTAATTCGCTACCAGCGGATATGCCCAGCAAACGGGTTATAAGCCGATCTTTAGAAATGCCCCCAACAGAAGATACAAAAGCAGAACCTGACCGTGTCGAATAACAATAGACACGACGTCCTTGCACAACAATAAATCTAGAGGTATCTCTACTCGTATAGTGACACTAGACCAGTAACCAACCAACGCCACAAACAAACGCCTGTACTTCTGCCACGATAGTGAACCCAACTCTTTGCTTCAATATATACATCGTGTTTCGTGTAGGTACCTTTCCATTCAGTACAATAAAATAAAGATGGCTAATATGTGTCCCTGTTAAGGCTCCTTATCCGATCGTAAATGCTGATTGTTTCAGTCATTTTTCTCTATTATCATATCAAACACTTTCGTGACATATTTATTATCAATGCGACTACTTAGAACCTACAGTTTGAATTTCTCATTGATAGTTTTTGTTTCAAGGACTACTAGTAATTGACAAAATTCGGGCTGAAAACTGGTAGTTTCAACTTATTTTCGACTGCACGCAATGAAAGCATGAAATAGCTATGTTACTTTCTAGTACTCACTTTAAAAAGTTGGTTAAAATTATCAATATGTTTGTCATAATGTGAAAAAAAAAGAAATAAGGCTTCAGCAATCAATGAATATGCTAGCCCAAGAAAATGGTCACAAACCGGCTCGTAGCAATGCCCGTATCAAAAGCAGAACTCAACCGTTGAATATAATAGACATAATAAACGTCCTTGCAAAAACAATACACCTAGAGTGACCGCTTGACCAGCTACCAACAGGGCCTCAAACAAACGCCTGCACTCAATTGCGTCATTTACATCAAACCGACACCCACGCTCTGATTTAAAAGGATTCACGGCACTAGGCGTATACTAAAATGGTTTTATGAAGTAGCAATGATAAATCGTTCAGGATTATATTAAAAATACCAGCTATGTTCATAAACTAGATAAAATAGATTACAATCGCTGATTATTGCTATTTGAATATTTATCTATATTTTATTCGAAAAACTACGCATTTTAGACACAATTTTATATCTAAAAGAACTATCTACGGCACTTGCGGTAGAGACATTAGGACCCTGGTCGGCCGATATGAAGGCATTTATGAGGACCCTGTCGCCTCGGTTGGTTCGCGTCTCAGGGATCCAAAGAGGTAACGCCGCCAAGCGTAATGGGAACCATGCCGCAGGCAGACCTGCTGGACGGGGTATTCTTTTTATAGAAAACTAGCTGTGCCCCGCGGTGTTACCCGCTCATCCCACGGGAACACTCAATTTATTCGGGATGAAAAGTATCCTATGTCCTTCCCCGGGACTGAAACTATCTATATACCAAATTTCATCTAAATCGGTTCAGCGGTTTAAGCGTGAAGAGGTAACAGACAGACAGACAGACAGACAGACACACTTTCGCATTTATAATATTAGTATGGATGTATGTATATTTTCTAATTAGGTTTAAGCAATTGTACGTAATAATTGTCCTTTCTTTTATATTTATTTGTAGTTTTTAGTATTGTAAATATATTGCATGTGTTTTATTGAAAATAAACTATTGAAACAGAACTGATAAAATTTCATTTCAAAGAAAACCATTAAGTGAAACTGCTGATAGACTAGTAATCAAACTAGCAAAATTTCACGAGATTTAGTTATATATCAGTGAAATGTACATATAAGGAGTCATATATACACGATAGAAACGTTTCTATCACTGGAAAAAGGTCACAGTTTTAAGTATATCTATTTGATGGCAGGCCATGCGTATTTCGGTGCTCGTTATCACTATTTAAATGTAAGTATATCAGCGATAATTTCAATGATACTTGTATCTGTTTGGTGTTAAATTTAGTTAAGTTTGCAAGTCGTCATAAATTCGATCAAAGTACTCAAGCTCGGGACAGTCATTGTCAAGTCTATTCTCAATCCATAAATTTGGTGAGACACCTATCATAAAAGGAACACGCGATAATAAACGCTGAATATTCACACCAGTTTATTTAATAGTTCATACTATGAAGCGCCTACTTTTATAAAATAGCAACATGTTACTCACCCACATATCGGTGAGCGGTTGCGGCGAGAGCGAGGCAGGCGCGGACGAGACCGCCGAGTCCGCTGAGGGAGCCTCCTGCTGAAAAGAACACATAATGTTATATAATTAAACATACATTTGTTAATTTTATTAAAACTTTCGTGAGACATATTTAATTATTGTATTAAGCGGTTTACACTCACGTGAAATTGTCAGGAACGGCCCGACATGTTTCTTGAGTGACGAGTTTGCCGCGGCGGTGTACGGGCAGCCGTCCCTGATGAAGGGCTCCATACGAGTTCGAAACATGTCGGGCCGTTCCTGACAATTTCACGTGAGTGTAAACCGTTCATACATTTGTTGTACATAAAATATACGATTTAACTATACCTATTGAGATTCAACACGTATAATCATCAACAATCAGTCTTTTACGGTAAAAATTGACTCGGTGTTAATTTTCTCTACAGTCAACCGAAAAAAGATTGAAAATTATATATAGTTTATAAGCTGCGCTGCGCGGTGTTACCCGCTCATCCCATGGAACGCTACATTTTTTTCGGGATAAAAAGTAGCCTATGTGTTAATCCAGGGTGTCAGCTACCTTCGTACCAAAATTTATCAAAATTGGTTCAGGTGTTTGAGCGTGAAGAAGTAAGAAACATACACAAACGCACACCCGCAAGCTTGCGCCTTTATAATATAAGCGTGATTCTATCTCTAGGTGTATTTTTTTAAGTTCAAGTTCTTACTCTGTAGAAAGTTTCTTTCCGATGTTGTATGTCCGTTTTCAAATCTTCACGGTCACTATTTTCTTTGCTCTGTAACAAAGAAGAAAATAAATTAAATATGAGTAGAGAAACAGACTACTGCACAGCTTACCTAGAATACCTAGAGCTATGTATGTACGTAGGTTGTCTATCAATTTCAGTCAAAGATTAACTAAATAGAAGATGCTATCATTCAAGTTACGCAATGTTGTTGTCAAAAGCAATTTGTATAACAGTCATTAATCTCAATCAAACTTCACGATTATTCTGGAGCGATCACCCGTGAAATAGGTGCTATGCTATATGATGTAACATATACACACGCTAAATGCATACCTACTTATGATAGTTATAGGTATCAAAAGGACATCGTGTCGGGTTGATATAGGTAAGGGTGCTTCCACACCACTTCAAATAATTACATACCATAGCACCCTAAGATTGATCTCCCGAAACATAAAATCTTGGCTAGCTGGTAATGATATATGACTTTGGTTTCTTGACAAATCTTAATTTGGTGAAAATGCTATTAGCCAAATATGACAACTTGTAAAGATCGATCATCAATCTTGCTTACTAAGCTTCGAACTTGCCTGCTTGGATGGCTCGACTATTGCTTAGTTTTATTAGCCAAGTTATTTGTTCACGTTCGTCCCGCAGTCAACGGAAACGTTGGTTCGCATCGTTCGCTCCAGAAAAAAGAAATCAAAATTCGGAATTCATAAAATTTTACTAACACATCAAAAAAACAAGTGCAAATCTAATCTCAATAAAATTAAGAGTCAAGCCTCAAAAAGGAATCTATTTAATCTAATTCAGAAGCATCTCATATAATTACGTCAAACTGTAACGAAAGCAAAAACTAGAGATGCGAGTTGAACCAGCGAAAGTCGATAGAAAGCTCAGTTATCGACTTATCGGTAAGATCGACCCGATGTACATCGGAGATGGCTCCGATCGATTTGCGCATGTCCAATTTAATGAGTACTCTGCATAAATTATTATAAATCGTGACATTAAAATAATAGAGACTTTTAATTTAAATGGTAACCTTTTTTTTAATTAAGGTAATGACTAGAACCTGTAACATACAGGTCGCGCAAGAAATGTTATCTATCTCTTCACAATACCGGTAATGTATAAAAGTCGTTATCACGAGAGCAAAAACGATTTGAGAGCTCTCAAAGATTATTAAATGACAGAAGATACACTCCAAAAGTGAGGTACTTCATTTATAACTACCGGACCAGCCGCCTACCAGGAGATATTCACTTCAGCTAAATAACGTAAAAGGTTTTTAGCTGAAGTGAATATCTCCTGCACGACGACGCCGCAAATTAATGGCAAAGATATGGTAGAATATTATAGAAATATGTATAATGTCATCCGGCTTCCGGTTCGTGTCCCAAGATGGCCGCATGCGTTTAAGTTTAGTTGTTCATTATTTATTCATTTTAGTTGTTCAATGTGTAGTATTGATAGCGTATTGTGCAGTGATCTAACGTATGAGTGAATAGCTAATGAAGAATTCAACTTGAAGCGTTCATAGCCCTTCCTGGGTCAAGGCCCGATAGTCCGCGTGGTTTTTTGTAAATCGCTATCACTTTACAAAAAGCAAAACCTCACCGAACAACGGCATGCTCTACGAGCAAACTTGAAATTGGCGAAATCATCATTAACCTGATGGAAGCCATATTTTAAAATTAGAATTAGAATAATGTCATCCGTCATTTGATATTGTTGGGTAATGTTCATTAAATCAGTTTCTATACAACATTTACTTATTTTTGTAATCTTGTATTTATTATCACGTTTATGTAGGTTATGAAGTTCTGATGAATAAATGTTGTTTAAAAAAATGAAGTCCATTGCAATTTTGTTAATTTTATACGTTATTGGGACAACAGAAACGAGATCGCATGTTAAAAGCAAGATTTTATTTATAGAACATACAAGAGTTTAAATAGACTCATTATAATAACAATTATATTATACAAAAAAGTTTAAAAAATAATCCCCTTGTAAATTAATGGTACAATAATTTAATATTAAATACGAACAATTTTAACTCAGTAGTAAAGTAGTAGTATTATAAGCTCACAATTTGATATGTAACTTGGTGTTACCAATAAAGGATTTGTATTTGTAGCACAATTGTCTAATACGTATACGTCCTTACTGTATTGTATAATATTTAAATATTGCATAATCTCTAAAATATCCGACTCAGTAGGTACACTTTACATGCGCATACATAAAATATTACACTATTGTTCTACTATTTATTGTTCTGAACTTTAAAGCTTACCCGGACTTGTAGTTCAAACTTGTACCGACTCGTAATAAATTCAGCCTAAGTTTAAACCGAGTTATCGGAATGGCAACAGAAATGTGTAACACCTAACAATGCGGATACAGACCTAAGAAATACATTTCGTATCAAAAACCTTTAAATTACTCCTTTTAAGTCACCTAGAGCTGCGCGAGACTCGATAAATTCAATTTATGGATATCGAGATTGAATTCGATACGCGCGAGTTACCGAGTTTGTACGAGGTCTGTATCGTAAAGTGACGCCTTGTTCAATGCCTATTCTGATTTATCGACAACGATAGCTTTGGTAACTACGGGGCAGTCGTAAATTTGAACATTAAAATTTCGTAATATTCCTAAGCTCAGATATGTATGAATAGTAACCTAGTACCTACAAATTCGCTAGGGATCATAGCAAGAAAATATACATTCGTTCTTTATTAACTTTCCCACCCTATCATTTCTCATTTGCAAAGAATCAGAAGACAATTGTGACCTCTTCCTAAAATATGTAAAAAAAAAGGAAAAATGTGACATGCTTCCTAAGTTTCACTAACAATTTAATTTACATTTTCACGACACTGCTCGAAAATGTGGTTATAGATTACCTGGGGCGGTATTCGACCAATTTTAGAGATATAATGGACATCTCTCCTTTTCATCGCCATCCGTCACTTTTGACGTGTGCCTACTTGACAAGTGGCGATATCCCTAGAACATCGCAACTTCGCCAATTCGGACGCGCAAAATTTTCGCTTCCTTTGTATGTGACGGCATAAATAACAGGCGCATACTTTAAATTGACCGCGTAGACCGTGAAATTAGTCCGTTACGTTTCGTTCAAAACAGAAATTTATCAAATCAAATCAAATCAAATCAAATCAAATCAAATCGTTTATTTGCATAAATTGCGGTACACAGTTGAGATCGAAATTACATATAATAGAACAACACAATTTGCCAGTATAGTGGCATGCAAAAATTTTCAATAAATAATAATTACTAGTACACATACAACTCATTACATTACAATACATACAATTATTACATTACAATTATTTGAATAAATCCTTATGCAATTACATAATAAACATAATTCATTTACATTTACTTCCTAAAAAAATCATTAATTGAATAAAAACATTCACTAAGTAACCATTTTGTTAATTGTTTTTTAAATTGAGTTGGCGGACAATCTTTAAGAACGCTTGGTACATTATTATAAATTTTTATTGCCATGCAGAATGAGTTACTGCTATGGATTTTAAATTTTGCACTTGGCAGGTACAGCCTATTCCTGTGTCGTGTAGACCTTGGAAAAGCATCGGCATGAGTAGTAAACAAGCTTGGATGTTCATGAACAAATATGGCCATCTGCCTTATATACATACACGGAAGAGGTAACACACGAGTCTCTTGAAATAACGGCCTACATGAGTCCAAAAAGTGGGCATTGCAAACCGCTCTAATACATTTCTTTTGAGCCAGAAAAGCCTTATTCATATCCACGGAATTGCCCCACACTAGCAACCCATAGCTCAAAATGGAGGAGACATAGCCATGATAAGCTGTGAGTGCGACCTCTCTGGAACAGGTAGTGCTTAGTCTGCGTAAGGCAAATACAAATTTGTGAAGCTTTCCACAGATTTCCGAAATGTGCGGTTTCCAAGTACAATATTGGTCAATATTTATGCCTAAAAATTTTGTCGTTTCAACCACATCAACCTGCTCGTTATTATAAGTAACATTAAATGTAGCAGTTCCACTATTACGACTTTTAAATTGCATAAGTTGTGTTTTATTTACATTAAGTTTTAGATTATTATTATTCAGCCATTCAGCGACCTTTCCAAGAGCGTCGTTTACATCTTTATTGCAGTTATTTATGTTATCTGATCGCACAATTAATGTTGTATCATCAGCAAACATTATGCAGTTATCACCGATATGAAAAGGCAAGTCGTTTATATACAATAGGAAGAGAAGGGGTCCCAAAATACTACCCTGAGGAACGCCGCAGCGGTTATATTTAAATTCTGACCGTGTTGTAACTTGCTCACCGTTGTGAATGTATTGTATTTCCGTACACTGCTGCCTATCGGATAAATAACTTAGTAGCCAATCATACGCATTGCCTCGGATACCGTACCTCTCTAATTTGTTGAGCAGTAATGAGTGACTGACAAAATCAAACGCCTTACTCAAATCTAGGAAAATTGTTACCACATGTTGTTTGTTATTGATGGACTCAGTCACAACTTTCATAAGATTTACGCAAGCCAAAGTGGTCGAGCTACCTTTACGGAATCCGTACTGGTTTTTACTGATAATAGAGTTTGCATTTAGAAAAGAAATCAAACGCTTGTACATGGCTTTTTCAAAAATTTTGGAAATAATTGGTATTAAAGCTATTGGCCTATAGTTATTCATACTTGTCTTGTCACCTTTTTTAAAGAGAGGTTTAATTATTGTAGACTTCAGTCTTAGGAAAACAGCCATCTACCAGTGACAAATTTATAATATGCGTCAGTGGTTTAGCAATATATTCCGAACAATATTTAATTATCTTAGTACTGATACCATCTATGCCAGTTGCTTTACTATTATTCAGAGACTGAATTAACTTTTGTACGTCTTCTACGCTAAATGGACTTAGAAATATAGTATTTACATGAATGATTTATATACATGAATAACATTTTTGACAATCATTATCGTCTTCGTATTTCCAAAATTGAGATGAGATATGTCACTTTTAAGCTCATCGCATTTAAATGACAGTTCAATGGCGATATAACTGTTATCTAATGGAGATTTGACGTTTGGCGATATCTCAAACGGCATTCTCGAATTGGGCCCCAGGGGGGAATTGACGAAGTTGCGATGTTCTAGGGATATCGCCACTTGTCAAGTAGGCACACGTCAAAAGTGACGGATGGCGATGCAAAGGAGAGATCTCCATTATATCTCTAACATTGGTCGAATACCCCCCCAGAATCCAGTACACAAAACTGCTTATATTATGTTCATTTGTAAACTGTATATCTATGTTAGCTCCCAACACGACAGCAATGTTGGACCTTACGGTAACAGTTCGTATCTGCACTTGAATTTCATAGTAAGATACGACTTTTTAGAAAATATTTCAGACTAATTTTCTCGGCCGGCTTAAACGACAATTTAACCAATCAAAGCTCAATCGTCTGCTGCATGTCAAATTAAATTGACCAATGAGAATGCGTCATTTGTGAGGTGTATTTTTTTCTTAAAGTTATAAATACCCATAAACGAGTTTATTTTCTTAAGTAAGATAATACTCCTTAGGTTTACTTTTTAATAAGTTTTTGTTAAAAAAGGTTTTACTCTGAAAATCATGAACATTTATATTTTAAAATTAGTTATGGGGCGTAAAACAATTTCCTAATTTCTACAATTACTAATTTCTCAACAAATAAACAGTTTTCAACAAATAAACACTTTTAATTACCTATATAAATATTGATTTCATATTTTTTTTATTCGGCTGAAAAGCTATGACTCCATTGCGACGACTCGACGAGATGCGATGCGCGCATGCGCTACGGGTCAGCCGCCCATATAAAAAAAATGTATTGTTTACTAATATTAAAATTGGTTTTGTAATGTGATAAAGTGATTAATTTAATAATGTTCACATTGACTCACGAAATATATAATGTTAGGAACGTATGTTAATATTGCGTACCGTTACAATGACCCTTCAGTGTAGGTATAATGTATCGTAGGGTTGTTTACCTGAGTGTAACCTAGACTTAATATTTAAATGTCTAAATTAAGTTGAAAGTGAGGTAAGTTTGAATAACTGGGTTGAAAATCGTCTTTATGTCGTTTGAATCTGGGGGCATGATCAGCTTTATGTTTATAATAGCCCTGATTTTTACAACAATGAGGCTGCAACAAGGCGCCGAGTTTAATGACCAATATGAAAAACTCGTATTATAATATATTTCCTCGTGTCGTGAAAAGCACTATGTTAAGTCTCGGCTGAAAGTGCAATAGATTAACTCGTACTATCGAAGGCCTCCCCTGCGGGTCAGCCTTCGAAATTTACTCGTTAATCTATTGCTTACTTTACAGCCTCTACAACAATGTACTATTTCATTGAGTAAATGATCAGATTGTGGAGGTTCTCTCGGCTTCCTCTCTCTGTCAGTTCTTCCACCAGAATGCCTGTCCTGACGATAACTTCGGCACCACCCGTCATGTCAAAACGCGGGAAAATGTTGATCAGTGATTGGTCCGAAGCGAACCAATCAGGAAGTTCACTTACCATCCACAGGACAATTTTATTGGTTGATAGATTATTAATCATAGACAAGTGATCAGTGTTGCTATTCTAAAATAATATTTAGGCAGCTTGTCGCTGCGTTCAGATATCATATTAATTAGAACACCTGTGTTACCGGTTAATATTTTCAAAATATAGCTGCGTTCATAAAATATTCACTAGATTTCCAGTTTAAATCCTACAAATCATGACAAGATGATGTTTAAAAAAATGCGTAAGCACATACAAGTCTACATTTTTATATACCTACACAATCTAACATTATGAAACTTTAGATGTGCTTTAGATCAAATAATCCGACTTCAATATAACAATCACGGCGCAGAGTTCAAACAACAGAACACAGTCTTGATATCATAATTAAAGTGTCCGGCCGGCGCTACCAAGGAAACAAATTACTCGATCTAATCTCGGCCCTGTGTTATAAATCAGTATGTAAGTTATGGAGTATAGTATAGACGAATTACAGTAATGTCCAACGGACCCTGGGAACTGGAGCAACTATCGGCTGTACAAACAGCCCGCAGCCGCAGGGCCGCAAGGACAACGCAGTCTAATATAATCAGTATAATAACCAGGTATCGGAAATTTCGGTAAATATTTTACCTAAACTATGGCGGTGGCTTTGTCGTTCAGTTGTAGGTATAGGCTTTGTTTGACGTATGAGTGTGATATCAATAGGATTTTGTCAACTTTAGGTAAATATCGACCCGAATTTCTGACCCTTGATAATAACTGATATTTCAGTAGGTACCTAACTAAAAAAACATCGAGCATGTCAAGGTAACTTATGGTGCAAGTCACACTAACAAAATATCAAAAAATTTCATACTAGATTAGATATGTATACTTATATAATATTGAAAAGAGATGGTAGAAGACAAGATGACATATACATTCGAAGAAGCCAAAATCAGCATAGACCTGTGATTTTAGAGTTCTGTTAGTTCTGATTCTGATATGTTGAAATGTTTACATGAGTGTAATCAAACTGTGTAACAATGAACTGCAACAACTCTGGCGGAAAGAAACGACCTATGATTTTTTGTCTAGAAGACCTAACACTCCGGTAAGTAACCGAATTATAATATTCAAATTTAATGGACATGTTACATTGTTCCGATTTTTTTAATTCATCAACCACCTGGCTGTAATGTCTATGGGCCCATTAAGTATAGCTTATCCTTCATAAAATTATAGACATTTCAGAATACTTTCCAGAAATCGCCCGATATTTTAGCCCTAATAAACGAGCTCTCTAACTTTACCTTTTTTATAAGGGCTAGGAAGTTAAATTACGGGCTACAATATATTACTTTCGGTAGCTGTCCGCTTGATTGTATTACGCTAACAATACAATGCCCAGTCTCGTTTTGACCGATCGCCGAGCCTTGGTTATAAAATGTATCCATTTCTAAACCCACTAGTCATGTTGCTTTACTTCATAGCTTGTTTCTTAGCACATTAAATGTCTTGAAACAACTAATAAAATAAATCACGAATATTAATCGACAACTAAATCGAAGCGACAGCAAAATTTATTCCCATTTGTATTTAATACATACCTATAAACCACATCAGGATTCGCTACACGAGTGCATAAATAAATACTTACTCACTATACGAACAATTAGTTTAAATTTTCGGGAATGCAATTTGACATATTTGATGCTGACCGTACTAATATGTACCAACTAGTATCAAGCTTGGATTATTTTAA
Organism: Apotomis turbidana; assembly: GCA_905147355.2. Lineage (NCBI taxonomy): Eukaryota > Metazoa > Arthropoda > Insecta > Lepidoptera > Tortricidae > Apotomis > Apotomis turbidana. The sequence goes on along the minus strand of LR990292.1, from coordinate 16,999,743 downwards.
AGAAATTGTTCATCCCACTCTAACTAAAATAAAAATTGAACCAAATCCTCTGTGGCATTATTCCTGAGCAAAAAAAAAAACATAAATCCAAATCGGCTCATAAAGACAAAGATTTGAAAATAGAAGCACTTTTCTAAATGTGCATGAAAATGCATTTAACAAACGCAGTATGATTTCAAGATTAACGCCGATATCATTATATACCATTGTCACAATGTCACATGATGTGACATGACGCTAACGAGCGATCACATCATCTCGCGATTACTCTTATTTCAACAATACTCCCATTTCGCAGCTTTCCTTATCCGAATACTAATTAGTGAGACAATGCGCAGTGAAAGTTATTTTGGTCAGTTTCCAACTGTGATCATAAGAACATATAGCATTCCGAGCGAGTATAACACGGCGAGATGGGAATCCGGGTAGGCTTTCTATGTGAAATTTGCAATAGCATTGTGTCAGCTTTTACCACAGTTCACCTATAAACGAAATTACTTTGGAAAACTTGAAAACCGCGAGGCTGCAATGTTGCTTATTCTCCATTATTGATCTGTTGCTTATGATTGAGATGATGATAAAATCAATAATGTTCTATGTTCTGATACTTAATAAGCAATTGTTATTTGTTTTATGCCCATCATACATAGTAGAGTTGCTAAGCCGCGAAATTGTGCGCATCGGGTTACAAGCATGAAATTTCTACCACACAAAGAGCGTTCCACGGTGATTATTTTCAGATGTGGAGGGAATTCAGATTCGTCCCCTGTGTGGTGGGAGAGCGGGGTGAAGAGGACCAAGTAATGCTCTTTTTCTTTTTTTTATTACTGATCAGTTAAGGCTATTAGGGCTTGTGCGACATCGTTTTCGTGTAAAATAGATATCAGCTATAAATTTTTCATGTTATTTAAGAATAGTTTGATGTAAAAATTTGGGTTTATTTCCGAAAAGGTAAAAATCACAACAAGTTTTTTTTTATTCAGGACGATAAATTAGTTATCTATCCTGAATATTTACAATTTAAAAAATATTACTAAACAGCAAATTTAATACAAATTGGGCACCTCTGATACAAAAAGTACCTTGAAAAAAAATGTTGATGTTAGCCTGCGTGTTCTAGTACATTTTGCTAAGTCGCGAAATTGTGTACATCGGGATACAACCACGAAATTTCTGCCACAGATAGAGTATTCTGCGGTGATTATTTTCAGATGTGGAAGAAAGTCAGATTCGTCCCCTGTGCGGCGGGAAAGCGGGGTGAATGACAAAGGAGTCCTCTTTTTCTTTTTATATTACTGATCAGATAACGCTACTAGGACTTGTGTGGTGTCGTTTTCGTGTAAAACAGATATCAGCAATTCATTTTCCATGTTATTTATTCATAGTACCATATAAAAATATGGTTGTATTTCCGAAATTGTAAAAAGCACAACATGTTTTTTTTATTCAGGGAGATAAATTAGTTATATTTCCTGAATATTTACAACCAAGAAAAATATTTCAATAAAGCAAATTTAATCTTGTTTCTAAAAATATATACATATTGGGAACTTTTCATACAAAAAGTAACTTAAATAAATTGTTGATGTTGAGATTAGCCCGTGTGCTCGTGATACATTAGCAAAAAAATATTTTGTTTTAATTACATTAATTTGTTTTTCTAGGACGTATATAGTAAAAATAATATGTAAAAGCATGTTAATAATCATTATTTAATGTATTTAATGAAGCGAAATGGATGCGTTCGGAGATTTACGTTGGTTACGCCGAGGTAAAGATATATTTTAAGCTACTGTTTGTATCAGAAGTGCCCAACATGCTTATATTTTTAGAAACCAGATTAAATGAGCTTTTTGAAATAATAATAATAAGTTGAAAATTTTCACGAAATTGAACTAATTTACCTCGCTGAATAAAAATACTTGTTGTGATTTTTACCTTTTCGGCCATTACACCCATATTTTTGAATATAACTATACAAAACTAATATAAAAAATTAATTTCTGATATTTGTTTTACACGGAAACGATACCAAACACGTCCTGGTAGACTTAACTGACCAGCAATAAAGAAAGAAAAGAGGGATACTTGGCCGTATTCACTCCGCTCTCCCGCCTCACAGGGGACGAATTTGACTTCCCTCCACATCTGAAAATAATCACCAAGGAACACTTACTGTGATAAAAATTTCATGCTTGTAACCCGATGTGCAGAATTATGTTAGAAAACAGCGGACTAACAACTCTACTAAAAAGAAAACCCCTTTCTATATAATACTAGCGGTACCCGCGGCTTCGAGGCCTCGTGGAATTCAATTCACCCTCTAGGACTTCAAGAAATAAAGTAGCCTGTTTGTTAATTTTCGAGGTTACAAATCGCTTCACCTACCTACTGACATGGAAACAGACAGGCCGAGTCACTCTACAGCAATGTAAGTAGAATAGTATTCTTGGAGCAGCAGTGTAGTGTAAGTAATAAGTACTATGTACCTACTATAAAGTATTCTTGGAATATCCGGAGCAAATTTGACCTAGTTTTTCTTCCAAGCCTTACTACAAAAGTCCCCAAAAGACTTGAAATATGCAAGCCGATACGAATGGGGTTTTATGGACGCTAAGCCACTGCTAACGTGGCTAATCTGACCGAGTTACCGAAGAGCGACCCACGACAGTCTATCTCTAGATATTTCTTCTAAATACACAATCTTAGGCATTGTCGATAAATTACCTCCTAACTCAATGAACCTAACCATTATTTACTAAATGTACAATCACAATCACAACACACCAATGACCCTTTTTCCAAACGGTATCACACACCCATGACCCCTCGACAATGGCTTTGCCACGGGAAAGCTTGACCCCCCAGGTCAGATGATACGCGAACTAATGACAGGGGTCAGACCAGCTATTACTCAGATGATACAGTGCAGTTTTGCAGGATTTATTGATTTGAGGATGTTTACGTTTTCTATAGCCTGCAGTGTAGATACAGTTTTGTCAAGAAAGTTGTATAATATGCTTTTAAACACCGTACCAATAGATAAACCAAGGGGAGTAAGTACTAATAGAGACCACGCTACTGATAGTCTCACAATATTTAAGCGCGTGACTCGCGTGAGCTATCAGAATGCGATTCGTGTTTTATACTTGTCTCGCTCGTTCTTACGCAATCCAGATAAGAACTTCTCAGTTTTCACCCAAACCCGTAACGCAATTTGAGAGATCACGGACTGTAAGTCTGCTAAGAAATATCTGGCCTCCCTATCACCGTGAAGAATATTATGGAAGCATGTTGAAATACGAATGATGAACTGTGAACGATTTACTTAATTAGATTTCAGTTGTATCCCCATCTCGTGGCGTAGGTAAATCTAATCTTATTATTTCTTCTTAAAAGGAAAATTAAAGCTGAATACAAATGTTGGCTTTCTATATGGTCATAATTTTTGGGTTAGGCGTAGATGAATCACTTAGTTACTATTGCCAATGTGTGATTCGTAGTCTCTACTATTATGCAATTGAACTACCGATTTTGTAATCGCATAAGCTTGCGATTGACTATAAGATTAATCATCGATAAATGGCTTGTAGGGGGGCAGAGGATCCTCTCCCCGACGTGGAAAAATACTAGTCCTGCACAGGTTAGAATGCGCCTAATGTAAGTGGAATACAATGCGAGCTTGCTGCTAAGCCGCATTTTACTAGGGAGAGCAAGACTATTTTGATTCTAGCAAAGTCAAGAGGAAGGGCGGATATGTTGGTGTGTTCAGTGTCACTGTTCTTGAATAAAACCGTCATCAGCTGTCCAAGACAAAGTATGCCAAATCTGATTTATCACCGAGAGTCGAAGACACACCTTAGACCACGGACAAAGCGAAACCAAGTAGCTCGATAGGCATCACACATGACTCATGGTTGCCAAATCATCGGTTCACACACGCTCTGACCCCTGATTCATTGGCCAGGAATGTTGTTTGTTTTATTAGGTAAAGGACCTAAATTCAACTGCAGCTTCATCCATTTTACGAGTATTTAAGCATCCTATTTTGTATCTTGATTGCAAACAATACAAAAATTAAAAGAAAAATTTAAAACTTGATCATGGGTTCGCATTTGCAAATTACAGTCTGCCACTAGGAGTCCGAACTGAAAAATAGTGATGAAATCTAATCTGAATGATTCAAAAGTTATTGAGATACGAATAGAAGGTGGAGGAACACATATCAAGTCCTAAATCGACATATACGATAATGAGCAATAGCTGGACATTACGAACAATATTCATCAAAAACCAAGCCTAACTGTTAGTTCCTATTACACTATTAACGTCAAAATGAGTCTTCCGCGAAATGGCGGGGTCTTTTAAAAACTTTCCTATAAAAATATACGCTCCGTATTATAGTGGACTGGTACTTCATACCGCATCTAACGTTATAATATCTGTAATAAAATGCATAGTCCACATATCATGTCAAATTAACGTCATGACATTGCTTGTACGTAGTAATAAAGATTAACCGTAAAATTTACGGTTATTGGTTGTTATAGTCATTGAAAACCGGTGCTGACTAGGATAATTATTTAAAATATGTATTTAGTATTATCTACATGGTTACGGCACTACAAATGTGTCAGGGCTTGAAAATGTAGTTTACAGAACAACAATACTATCTAGAATATCGATCGGACTGTAATAGTTCATTATGATTCAAGGGAGCATAATGGTATATTTAAAGCGAGAGTAGAATTATATATAGACAAGTATACCGATGAAATCAACTTCATGAATGGTACAGTTAACGACTGCGTCATCTAAGGACTCGTAATTACTGACTTTTGTAACCCTTAAAAGAAGAAAATATTTTGAATGCCTTCTACACTTATACAATTAAAAATGTTTGGGGAACAAATGATGTTTATAAAATAGACTAGCACAACTAGTGTGGAGGCATATACCCAGGGGCTACATACATACACTACATGTGATGTTGCCAGTCCCGTTTTGGCCGAAGTATCGCTTCCTCCACCGAAGATCCTCTCCACACTGTCACGTTGAGGACCGGGAGGTAGGTAAAGTAGGTAGGCAGGAACGGAAGAAGAGACAGGAGACAGGGCAGAAGAAGGTATTTATTATAATAATTAATAAAGGCACCTGCGAACAAGCAGATTCAGACTTAAGTTCTAGATTTAAATTAAGAGATATTGACATTATAACGGTTATGAAATACATGGGAAACTTACGTTTACGTGCCTTGTCTTTAATTTAATAATATATTTGTATCCGACAGAATCCAGCAATTAGAACTTTAGAAAATCACAGCACAATAGCACAGTTGAACTTTGGATATATAGAACACTCTTGTGAGGTAAAGGTAAATTATAGACTGATAAGTATAATGAATCGAGGATGAGCAGGATTAAACATATTCTTGCAGGTATCTGTTCAGCTCGAAAGCTCTGAATAGAATGAATCTTTTTCACATGAAACGGACAAGTGTGGAATTTAGAATAATTTTGAATTTGAATGACAATTTTTAAGATCGAGTGTGTAACCAGACAGTCCAAAAAGTTATCTAGAACGAGTTGTAACACAACACGTTACAACACTATCATATTTGCCCAACTTCACGCGTAGTAGTGAGCTGGGGATAAGAAAAGCGAAAGCTCACCGGAATGTGATAGGACATTGGAAATGTCCAAAATAATGGTTAATTAATCATTAAGGATTCTGTTTTTCTTTTTGTGAAAACCCTGAATCGAGAGTAAGTTCATTCAGTTATCTGCGTCACCCGTGAACTTAAGGGAATGTATTCGTTTACAGAGTTGACCTATGCTATAATAAAACGTGTTAATTTGTAAAGAACGACAGTAAACAATTGCACAACAACCAGTCGTAAAAGGAAGCGGCCATCGCTCACATTGCGTAATCGGATAATCGAGAAGTATTCGTTAAATCGTTACCGAATCGATACCGATGCATTCTGCCCGTATCCGGTAAAAGTAGGTGCATCTTTTGACAGGTTTGGCGAGATACTTTTCAGTTATTCGCACTTTTTAGTAAAAAAAACTACCATAATATTTAAATAAAACAATTTAAACGGATTATATCGCGTATATTAATTATTTGAGCCTCCCTGACGTTTCAGTACCTACCTTTACAGATACCGTTGTCAAAGGTTGACTGAGAAAAACACAATTTTTCGCTGTCAAAGTTACATTTGTGCAAACTTCCCATTTTTTTAATATTAATTTAAAATAAAGGTGTTCATACATGCCAGATGGGCCTAATGTGTAAAGACAGTTACACATGTGCCAGAAGGGCATTTATTATTTTATTTAAAATATCTACCAGCGGTTCACTAAAGGCTTACTGAGGAGAAAGAACCGCCAAAGAAAACTCCCAGATTGCCTTATTTATTACTATGAAATACTTTTAAACAAAAAAACTCTACATATACTACTTTTAACACTAATTTGTTTTACACCGTTCAAGGCCCAAGGTTTCCAGTCTTGTGTCTTGCTTGATCCTTGATAAGATGTACAACAGGATCCCAAGCCGGTGGTAATGACAAACCATCTTCTCTATTGAAACTGGGATATTTTTTGATTTCAATAGCCTCGCGCAACATTCTGGGAAAACGTTTCTCTCTGGCAAGGATTGAAGTGTTGTCAAACTCAATTGAATGGTTTGGTTTGTCCATGACATGCTCGCAGACCGCAGCCCTGTTGCAACGACGGTGCTTGACATCGGCTACATGCTCGGCTGTATGACAGACCACACTCGCAGTCCAGCTTGTAAACACCAGCACTCTGCAGAGGGATGCTACACTTAACGGGCCTCAGGTATTGAGACATATTCTTCATCGGCTTGAAATATGTTTTAATGGAAGCCCGTCTCAAGATGTTTCCAATCCTATCCGTGACCCCTTTCACATATGGCAGGACCGCAGGTTTACGCTCGACTGTAGGAGTCTTCACACGGGGTTTCTGGTTGAGGCGTGGTATCTTGTGCCCATTGGCCCAAAACGCACGCTTGACATGCTGTAGTTCATCAGTCAAATGCTGGTCGTCACAGATTCCCTTGGCTCTCTGTAGCAAGTTGACTAGGATGGTGATGTGATTTGCCATTTAAATACCTATCAGTGTGAGTAGGTTTCCTATAAACAGTATGACCTATGGTATTATCAGACCTTCTCAACACACTGACATCTAAGAAGGCTAGTGAATTGTCATTTTATAACTCCATTGTAAACTTTATTTTCTCATGAATGGAGTTTAAATGGCCTAGGAAAACTGAAACACTAGATTTAGGTAAAATAGTAAAGGTATCATCTACGTATCTTTTAAAGAGCCTCGGCTTGACAGGTGACGATGAGAGTGCTTTCTCCTCGAAGTCCTCCATGAAGATATCGGCGACAACAGGAGATACTGGAGACCCCATAGCCACACCATCCACTTGCACGTAGAATTCACCGTTCCATAGCATATAGCCAGATGTAAGGCAGTGTTCTAATAATTCAGCATATTCCATTGCCGTATTCTGTTCACGTAGCCTCCTCCTCACAACATTGATGCAATCCTGTACTGGTAGGCATGTAAAGAGGGACTAGACATCAAAACTAACCATAATTTCATCATCAGTTAGTATCAGATCTTTAATTTCAGTGATGAAATGGTATGAATACCGTGTGTATGCCTGCGTCTTTCCCCGCAACGAAGAAAGAACCCCAGCTAGGTACTGAGCCAAGCGATAAATGCCCTTCTGGCACAAGTGTAACTGTCTTTACACATTAGGCCCATCTGGCATGTATATTTAAAAAATGGGTAGTTTGCACAAATGTATCTTTGACAGAGAAAAATTGTGTTTTTCTCAGTCAACCTTTGACAACGGTATCTGTAAAGGTACTGAAACGTCAGGGAGGCTGAAATAATTAATATACGCGATATAATCCGTTTAAATTGTTTTATTTAAATGTGTGACAGTCGCGGAAACCGAAGAAAATATTACCATAATATTTTTCGATTCAGTCCAGCCGTCCTTGAGTAACCTTTTAGGTCTCTGAAATTGCCTCTTAAAGTAACACTAAATTCAACAGTTTGGCGGCAAATTGTAACGTCCCACGGGCAAAGGTACCTTATGGCGGGTATGGAGTTAAGCATACCCTAATAAACTACAGCTTGTAAGCTATCGATAGCAGAAAAAATCATCTTTCTATATTGCGTACTTACTAAGATATAATTTTTTGAAAATTTTTTGCTAATTCAGCGATTTTGAGAAATTGGCAATTGAAGTTTAACTGTTTTAAAAACTATGTTCCTGTTGTAAGTTACATAGTGGGCTACGGAAAATGATTCTTTGGGCTTCTGTTTGTCAGAGAATATTGCAACAACTCATAATGTTACACGTCCAAACATTTAAATTTATCAATGAATATGCCTACTACCCTATTTCTAAGAAATCGTGTTTAGCTTAACTTTTCCTTTTCTTGACAATAAGAATGTTAGATTTTTATGTCTAAGTGTTCTATAACGACTCCAAAAGAAAATAAATAACAAATAAAACGAGAATTGAAGGAAAATAAACACTTTTCATGTTTTCATGCAAAATCACAGCTAATGACAGTTTTTACTTTTAAAGTAACAAACAATATAATTTTTCTACATATTTCAACAATAGTCTTTAATTAACATCATATAAAACTTTTAACAACGTTATCAGACACTAATTTTTACTTTTTGAGTCACTTAAAGTTACATAACTATAACACGGTCTTTGTTCCATACATTTATAAAAAGGTACCTTATGGAGGTCAACAACTAGTACATCAGTACAATCAATCAATTTCTATGATTTACATTTTGAAAAACGCTTTCATTAATCTCTATTATTATTTTAATACTTAATAATTACGAAAATAATCAGTTCTTTCTTATAATCTTATTTAAAAACAACAAATACAATATAAGCAAAGAGAAGGTATACCTTATGGCTCAGTTACATGACTTTACTGATTTGTCTGTTCTGAACGCCTTTTCTTACAAAAAAAGACACCGCCACGTACCTACTTGGTTTCTGTGACCTGTCTCACCACAGTATGAGCATGTAGGCTTTTACGTCTTGGAACAGACTGCAGACCACTGGAACTGGGCTGAGACTGAGGAGTAAGCACTTCGGGAAAGGCTTGCAAAGGAAGCACTTCGGGAAGAGCTTCCAAAGGATCTTCATCGCGGGATACTGTTAGTTGAGGTGTAGAGCAACAAGTTACGACAAGTATTTTTAACTTTTTTTAATTACATCGCCATAAAGTACCTTTTGTACTAAACTTTAGAAGCATATTATTCAGCCTTTAATTCGCCTATAACAATAATAAAGATAGGCAAAGACGTGTCGTAACGTATATTTTACTAAATAGGAATAATAAAAAAAACGCTATTTTTACCAATTTTTACACAACATTGAATATCTCCGTAACTAGAAACCTCCATAAGGTACCTTTTCCCGTGGAACGTCAAAATTATATCAATACATAGATCCCGGAAGGGGACAGGACCCCCAAGATACCAAAGGCAGGATACCAAAGTTTACAATGTACCTACTTACATATTTTGTCTCCAAAATATGCTATTTTTCCAGTATTATAAATAGTCAAAAGCGGCGGAGGCACTAATGCATGCTATCTTTATGTCACTTAGTAATGAGTTTTGCCGCCGAGTTTCTGAGATAGTAGGTACTAGCTAGCTACATATTATTCATCTGTGGTAGGTACTACCCTACCCTACTCTATCTCTGTCTGTGTCTGTCTGACGTATTTTTTTTATATAATGCCCCGACGAAAACGAGGGTGTCGTAACACAATTTCACGTGTGTATGTGTATTTCTATCCGTGGCGCCGTAACGCCTTTGAGATGACCTGATTAGAGTGTGTTTTTTTAATTAACAGTATTTTCTGTCGGATTCCTGGCTACTGTTTGATGGAAATAAAATCTTAGGTAGCTTTTGTACCTATGCAATCCACATGTGAGTACACTAGAGCTCATGCAAAGTTATCTGGTTTCCGTCGACACACGTTGGCGGCCACACGAGCAGGTGTCCCGCCCACAGTGCTGGCCCACTTCACCACTTTCCCAAACCTGATGCGCGGACGCAGGGCTACCGCCGAACCGTATTCCCAATACTGAAGTAATTGATCATCATTAGTGGAATTCGTAGAGTATAATACTCGAAGTATATTATTGCAGATGCCGGGAAAGAAAGGGCTTGCCGGCTTCGTATCACTATCCGGCTTGCTATAGATCAATTGGAAGATTGCTCGTCGCACTACGAGAGCCGTAGTTACGTGGGTTCGAATCCCGCTTTAGGATAGAAATCGAAGAACACGGCACATGATTTTAATAAGACAATGTGACAAAGACGTCCACTGATAAGCAAAGAGCTTCCGAACCGGACAATGATTAGTGAGCTGTCTTCTTTCACATCTTAAAATTAACTAGAAATCTATTGAGAAGCTTCAGTTTTTTTTTTTTTAATTTAGGTAATTTGATATTATCAAAGTGAAAAACGGGGTAACAAAAAGGATGTCCCAGGATTGTGCAAAGTGGAAGAAAGCTAGCACGAAACTTGAAAGCGGACCCTGGCAAATCGGGATAACGCTATTATAGGTAGAGGAAGAAGAAATAACGATTAGTTTAACATCATCACTACATAGTATAAAACAAAGTCTCTTTCTCTGTCCCTATGTCCCTTTGTATGCTTAAATCTTTAAAACTACGCGACGGATTTTGATGCGGTTTAATAGATAGAGTGATTCAAGAGGAAGGTTTATATGTATAATACATGCATAATTTATCAGCATTGCACCCGTGCGAAGCCGGGGCGGGTCGCTAGTATCTAATAAAGAAAAGCTATAATACCCTCAAGTTGTACCTAATCGTCCGGCAAGTCAAGAGATTTACATACCCATTACGTAGAAAGTTAATCTTGACTGATGTGATTGCTAAACGGTTTCGGAAACTGAGCTATGCGTATTTTAATTTATGATTGATACAGGTAGTATCATAAAACAGGTGTAGGGCCAGACCACAATATCGCGTGGGTGATGAGCTATGAGATGGACCGATGATGAGATCAATTCGACTGTGGCGACGTTTTTTCCAACTGACTTCAAAAATGACTTCGGAAAACTTCAGAAATGTGACGACGGTGACCCATGAAAAATCTATGAGCGTATATTATGCTTCATAGACATACTTACATTTTTTGACCAAGAGTGCGGAGCGAGCGACGCGTCTACAAAGTTCTTCCGTATGTTTGGATGTCTAGTTGTCCAGATTTCCGGCTGTTCTCGCCGACAAGCCGCATTTTCAACCGATTCTCATCATATTTTATGAGTTACTCCGATCAGTACAGTGTATATAATTATATTTTTTAACGATCCGAGTTTTTTGATTTTTTTTTAAATGGCGGATATATGGAGATTGTAAACGAAAATATTACAAATATCAGCCATTTTTTAAAAATCACAAGGTGTATAGCTTACCGAGCAACTAGTAAATTATATTATTAGCCGATTGTGGCCAATAAATCAACACAGATATATATTTTTGTCAATAACTGAACTCAAATTGACAACCCTACTACGCCATGGGAGGCAGGGTCAAAAGTCCCGGTCGCTCGCCACTCATACATACATGCATAGGACGGTAGGTACATACATTGTGTACTTTATGGGAAAGCCATGTACAGTTTACTTTTTTATTCTAATTAACAAATGAATATAAATAGATCCAACTTATCACTAGTGGCTCTATGAGTAGACCTTGCAAGTTTATACATAGGATATAAGCCAGTAGTTATATTGACAGTTATTTTTGATGCTGACGGTACCTACTATGATTAAATTAAGTCAAATTGTAAAGTAACACAAATTTAACAAGGTTAATAGCTTTGCTTATCTTGTTTTATTCATTTTTGTTTTTTCCATTCACAATGTTTAAATGAAGTCGTTTATTATTTGAAGACAGCACATTAAATATTATAATTGCATCAAAAATGATAAAGCAGCGTATGTGAGAAAGTTTGGGCAAGGAATCCTTACAAGGTAACGAAAATTACAAACTGAACCCGTAAGGTGAAACGTATTATAAAATAATCTCCGAAGGATCGCAAAAAGTGGTCAAGAGTGAGTTGGTATTTTTTTATAAAAGGATTTTGTAATAAATACACTTCTATGTTTTGTTTCAACTGCTGATATTTTCATGACAAGTGACGTCAATTTCTACGTAAATCAATTTTGATATAGTAGTTTATGCAACTGATACATAATGAGAGGCCTTAAAACACGGGTGAGGTTTTATGAAACGAGCGTCAGCGAGTTTCATAATAGGATCACACGAGTGTTTTAAGGCCTAATTATGTACAGTTGTATACACTACTTTATCTACACACATATCATAAGTACTCTAAGATGGGTTCAGAAGCCATAAGGAAAAATGACCGGCACCACTAGTGCTACCTGTAAAATACATCTAAAAACGACATATACTCATGCAGTAAGAAATAAATCTGAACAAATAAATAAACAGATTATTTATTGTAATAGTTGTAATTTGACATATTCATGAATAATTTAATATAATGCGATTAGCTAATAAGTAAGACATTTGCATGCCAGATATTTTTGGCGAGATATGTTTACACTTGTAAAATTTTATACCATCTTATGTCATATCATCATGTCTCAAGCAAATAAATTTCATTTCATTTCATTTCATTACATTTACATTGAAACAATATTTTCAACTGAAATGTGAATTACAATAAACTTCACAATTCTACTTTCGTAACAGCAAAGAACCAACAAAGAAATGACAACAATAATGGCGGCAATTCGAACCTCCGTCAAACCGAATGTTTTTTTTTCTAAATCTTATACAAACGAATGTATCCATATTCTCATGTCACTCGAGATCAAATGTCGTGCGGTTTTTATAAAAACATACTGAATTGACGTTTCGTATCGATAACAATATTAATATCTATGGATACTAGAATAGAGACCAACTTGTGTTTTGACAGCTGTTCCTAATTTTAAACTCGTAACCTTACAAAAATCGGTACTGTAATAACATTACAGTACAGATTTTACCTACTACCACAGACAAAAAAATCTCATAGTAAAATTGGTTGTAATAATGCTGGTCATTTCCTACGATTTCTGAACGCATTTTAGAGCACTAATGATATGTGCGTAGATAAACTATATTAATCATAACTGAACTCAACGAGCGAAAAAATGCTTTAGCGTTTGTAACAGCACAATACCGTAGGCGAGACCAAAGTCACATGCGGACATACAAAAGACATTCTGGCGAAGCTGAAGGGCTACTCCGATGTTCCAAATTTTACCGTCGTATCGTGCCATTCCACTCATTCAAATATACTTTGACAGGAGATCGAGGGGGATGGCACTATGCGACAGTCGAATTACGAACATCGGAGTAGCCCTTCTGAAACGGAGACGCTTCGCTTGCTCGGTCAAAAAGTTAAACAATAATGTGCGTAAAAAAATATTAATAGCTATTTAATTCGACGTTTCTAATGCCATACTCGTATTTTCTAGAGGTTATCACTTAATCAATGTGTTATTTTTAGGGTTCCGTACCCAAAGGGTAAAATCGGGACCCTATTACTGAGACTTCGCCGTCCGTCCGTCCATCCGTCTGTCACCAGGCCGTATCTCAAGAACGGTGATAGCTGGACAGTTGAAATTTTCACAGATCATGTATTTCTATTGCCGCTATAACATCAAATACTAATAATAAAATAAAATAAATATTTAACTTACAGATAATGTTACGGAACCCTTCGTGCGCGAGTCCAACTAGCACTTGGCCGATATTTTTTGTCAATTTGCCTATCCCAATATTCTCATCGAAATTAGCAATGCAATACAATTCGAATAGCAAAAAATCATGAACATCAGCGATATCATTATAATGCATAATTCTACGGGAGCTTCCTCCGTGAAATACAATCTAATGCTCTCAGAGACGCCCCTTATTATACGATACATGAATATTATTATATATACCTTCCTGCTGATTAAGGAACCCTGAAAATATAACATAATGTGTAAAATCTCGCACCTGAGAATGCGGTCGCTTCCTCAAGCCCCTCTGAGGAAGATGGCGGTAATTTGCCAATTAAACGATTAAAAACTGTCGTTAAAATACGAGACGTGTGCTTGTGATGCAACATTTTCAGCAAATTATAAACATTTGGACTTCTGACCTATGTATATAAATAAATATCAGACAACCTCACACAAATCGATCTATTTAGGCTCAAATTAAGCGCAGGAAGGCTTGTGTTATGGGTACTAGACGACAATATACATACCTACTTATCCTCCTATATCCACCAAACATAGCTAAGAACCATCTCGACGGACAAGTCTTTCGAAAAAAACGACTCAAATTGGATCATCCGTTTGGGAGCTACGATGCCGCAGACAGACACAGACACACAGATACACATGTTAAACTTATAACACCCCTCTCCTTTCGTCGGGGGTTAAAAATTGGGATTGGCAACACCAGTTGTCAGCACCTTCATTGTGCACGTTCCCTTTAAAAGTAACGTGACAGGTTCGTCAAGTCTAGTCAAGATTATATAGAAAAAGAACTCAAAAATCCTAGTAGCAATCATAGTATTAAAATGTTGGTGAGGATTATGCGGAGCATGGACACAATTTCTGTGAATAGCTGTATTTTTTGTATCAGCAAAAACTTAACATATCACGATCCATATGAATGGACCACACCTCCCGACTTTAAAAAAAAACAGGTATAACACGACCCTACAAAATTCCTGAATGAATCCACAAAAACCGGTTCGAGTCCCAAGTCCCAACACGAGCCTTTAGGCATAAAAACCAAACTATAATTTACCGAAAGAATTCATTGAGTGAACTTATTTAATAGTAGGTTGTTGAATTTTTCGAACAAATTAGGTTGATGTTTTTTAAAAAGAAATGTGGGAAATTCCGTTGGAGTAAAAGTTAAGCTTTGGGTTATAAATCAAGTTGAAATACAATATGACAGCTTGGAAATGTGTGTCGCGATTTCAATCGGAGATACAGTTTTATTGTAGGCTCGTAAAAAGATGCTGTATACTGAGCACTTGAATAATAATCGCCTCTGCAATCTATGGATCATGGAATTAGGATTGGATTATGATTGCATAAAAAAAAACACAAAATAATACAGCCAGTATAGCTCATAAGCTCCACGATATATTTAGCACATTCAATACACAGACGATGATATGATTTAGGGTCTGTTTTTACAGTTAAACGTGTCATATTAACATCTGAACAGCTATATGTTGGGTATATACGATATGTGTCGTTTGTGACATGACAGCCGTCATGACCAGGGGGGGTATTCGACCAATTTTAGAGATATAATGGAGATCTCTCCTTTTCATCGCCATCCGTCACTTTTGACGTGTGCCTATTTGACAAGTGGCGATATCCCTAGAACATCGCAACTTAGTCAATTCGGACGCGCAAAATTTTCGCTTCCTTTGTATGTGACGGCATAAATAACAGGCGCATACTTTAAATTGACCGCGTAGTACGTGAAATTAGTTCGTTACGTTTCGTTACGAAAAAACCACCAGGCCGCAAAACAGTTTAGCTTAATTTTTAAACATTTTAATACGTAGGTATAATATAATAAAATAATGCAACGATGCGTTACCTTAACATGCAATTAAATTCTTGAGCTTCATTTTGTTTTTGCTTAGTTGTCCGATATTTATTTATTTATTTCTCGTATTCATCACTACACACCTAGTATAAAACAAAGTCGTTTCCTGATGTCTGTCTGTCTGCCCCTATGTATGCTTAGATCTTTAAAAATACGCACGGTCGCACCGTGCGAAGCCGGGGCGGGTCGCTAGTAACAAATAAAACATGCACGAAGGCGAACTTATCCCTATTAGGGATCTCTTCCAAAACATTTCTTTTAACTCATTATTTATATATTTTATATACTTACCTATCAAACTATTACTCAATCGTTTATTCATTACTAGTAATTTTACAAATTTGATATTAAATATTATTATAAAAACCTCTATGATTGTTGATTTAGTAGTAGACATACTTATTTTACTAGAATTTAAATTGACAAATAGGTATCAGCAAATAATCTACAATTGACAATTAAAATTGTTCTGAGTAACCAGTGTTAAATATGGAAGTAGATACACCTGCAATATGTTTTTTATTATTATTCAGTAACTACTTATTATATATTATGTTCATTTTCTTACCTTTCAGCATCCTTCGGACGTGTTGGGAGAACTAAAAACGCGTGATTCCAATTTCGATCATTGTTCCTACAACCCGCTGCGATACAATATCTTTTCGCTGTCTTTTTACTCATTTAAACACTTT
Source organism: Apotomis turbidana (assembly GCA_905147355.2). NCBI lineage: Eukaryota > Metazoa > Arthropoda > Insecta > Lepidoptera > Tortricidae > Apotomis > Apotomis turbidana. The sequence continues at coordinate 16,983,278 of LR990292.1, read as the reverse complement.
ATATTATAATATGACACTGGTATCAACAGATGAATGCGGAACGTTCACTTGCGACGTAAATCGTGAACGAGACGCGCGCGAAAATAGTGTAGGTACGTGCGTTCCGAGACAGAGCGTGTCAGCCACTGAATAGTCCGCATGCATGCGGCCACCGGCATGTACTTGTAGCGGGAAACGTTAATCGCGGAGTGCGCCCCGCCTGGTAGTACGTGAAATTAGTCCGTTACCGTTCCCAGGGGCCCAATTCGAGAATGCCGTTTGAGATATCGCCAAACGTCAAATCTCCATTAGATAACAGTTATATCGCCATTGAACTGTCATTTAAATGCGATGAGCTTAAAAGTGACATATCTTATCTCAATTTTGGAAATACGAAGGCGATAATGATTGTCGAAAATGTTATTCATGTATATAAATTTCTGTTTTTAACGAAACGTAACGGACTAATTTCACGTACTACGCGGTCAATTTAAAGTATGCGCCTGTTATTTATGCCGTCACATACAAAGAAAGCGAAAATTTTGCGCGTCCGAATTGACGAAGTTGCGATGCTCTAGGGATATCGCCACTAGTCAAGTAGGCACACGTCAAAAGTGACGGATGGCGATGAAAAGGAGAGATCTCCATTATATCTCTAAAATTGGTCGAATACCCCCCCTGTTTTGAAGATAAAATCGGTCAATTTTCGTTGATATAATTCGCTATCGATATAAAATCCAAGGAATGTGAAATACCCAAATCTCTCGAACTCGAAAATCAGAAGTGGGATGTTGTAAAATATAGTTGTTCTTGATTCCATATTAACGTTAGTATATATTCGAGCCACTAACAGAAGTGTCGCAGATAAATGGAAAATATATTGATCAGATCATTCATTTTGTGATAATAACGAGAGTCATCTTGATTTTTATGGCAAGAAGGGATTATGATGTCATAATTTTTTATATGGGTAAAAAAATAAAATTCAGAAACAAAAATAATATCTGAGTCTACAACAGTTTTACCGTCAGTTAATAAATATTCGGTCACGAGATATTTAACTGGGTACTGGTACTGGTTCTCCAACCATTAAGTGCAGGTACATAATGCACCAATTTCCAAAAGTCGTACTTGTCCAATCGGTGCCGATGCATTCAACCCAATGCTCCACATTGACAAACTCGTATGGCCGATTAAGGGTATGAGCGAGGAAGCGAGACACAAAAACAAGAATCGACCATCCGGTAACAAGTGTGGTCTACACCGGCCGTACCGTACTTCTTTCTGACTTTGTAGACTCTGTGAGACCTCGTGAGTTAGTTTCGAAAAGGCTAAAATATATAGTTTTTTACTTTTCAACCCCCAATTATATCCCTCATTCTGAAAAAAATCGACCTACTCACAAAATTTCATGAGAATCGGTGGAATAATGCGACCTTTGGGTTTTGACCTTGACTTTGACTTTGACTTTGAAATAATTTTGGGCCAAGCCACGCAGACGATTCGGTTGCTTCACTCTTTCCATCCATCCAATACGCACATCGCGGTTGGCGCAGTGGTTAAGCAACTGCCTGCTGAGCCGACGGTCCCGGGTTCGAATCCCGGCAAGGGCAAATATTTGTGTGATGAACACGAATATTTGTGCCTGGGTCATGGATGTTCTATGTATTTAAGTATTTATTTATCTATATAAGTATGTATATCGTCGCCTAGTACCCATAACGCAAGTCTTCTTGAGCTTAATTTGGGACTAGGTTGATTTGTGTGAGGTTGTCTGATATTTATTTATTTATTTAATATCCATCTTTGTATATTGTTTACAAGCCATTATAAATTATAACCTAAAGGTCACTTAACTTTTCCTTGCGTACAAGGACAACCAATATTTATGAATGCATAAATTCCAGACAAACAATACTTAAAACAAAACATCCTGACTGTTGCTGTATGGTTTTATGGTTGACCTTACCTTTGCTAATAAAAAGTCGTAAGTGTTTGAGATAGAAAGGGATCATGTGGCTTTGTTGGGCTAGGTCGTTTAAAGTGGAGGAGAAATCTCAATGACACGATGAGTCGCGTTTCCCACGGAGGTTTAGTTTGCGCTTTACCGCTTGGATTAAAGCTGCTTGTCCACAGCAGCGGAGCAGAGATGTGAAAAATGGACCAATCAAATCCCTCAGATTCAAATACACTTCCTTTGGGCTTCACAAAGACATAGTTTGACTGGCTAATTTTCTCCACTCCGCCTCTGTCGATAGACAGCCTAAGTCTGGTGCTGTAGGTGCAGCTATAAGTACGTACTGAATGCAGTAGAGGCTGTGCCAAGCGGAACATGTGAGCGTTTGACATTTATGTCCATAACTGGCAACATGGCAGTTCACAGTGGAGAGACACACGACGGAAAATGGGTGTAAGATATTGGGTGAGGACTGGTTCAGGACACCAGCAACCAAAGGTGCCAAAAGACTGATGTCACCACGAACAGGCCATTCATACGATCTCCCATGCCTGTGATCCCAACTAGCGCGTACGTACTAACGTACGTGGTATGTGGTCACTTATGATGTTCTCTAATTAGCTGTTTTCCTAAATGACGCTTGTTTATACAGTCTGTAATAGACTGAAATACCTACTGACCAGCGACAGCGGAGCAAAACCCCCTCTGGATCCTTAGTTATCAACTGTGACACGCGATTCTTTCTAATGCGAAAAATAGTGTCTATTCCATTCCTTTTAATAAAGAGTGAGAAAGACAAGTAATACTCTGTCACATGAAAAGGGAACTCATGACTTATTGCGCTGGCTCGGTGGAGGCACAAGATCATTTACGATTATGGGTTTGCGTTGTGACGAAATGTCTAACTGTCAGGTGAGGGCTAGTCAGCTGTTGTCCAATGAAAATCATGAAAAGACGCGTAAAATTTACCGAGACTCGTGAAAAATTGTGATGTAATTGATTGATTAAAAAATTTATACTTTCCTTTCATTTTCTATGATTATTTTATTAATCAGCATACACGCAATATCAGTAGCATAACACAGCTGTTATGCTACTGATATTGCGGTGCATTAAGTACAAGATGATGTTTAAAAAAACATATTGAAACAGGCTATTTTATTCCTGACACATTTTTATCTATTTTAATTGGTACCTACACCGGTAGCTGTTATACCTATAAATAAATTGTTATAGGATTTTCATCAGACTACAGCAAAGCCAAAAAGAAATGTATGACTTTTTCCTCTCCGCAATCGAAGTTGCGAGAGCCTTATTTATTTATTTAAACTTTATTGCACAATACAAAAAAGTACAAATAGCGTACTTAATACCGGTAGGCATTCTCTACCAGTCAACCACTGGATTAAACGAATATAGCCATCTAATAAGTAGTGAGCTTTTAAGCAAACTATTCAGTTTATAGCTTACCATAGTTTAGCTTTCAATACATCGCAATCCCTATCATCACAATAAGGCAATAAACAAAACCGGACGGCTGCTTGTATATCTGTCAGTTCCTTCAGCCAGCGTCATGATGGAAACGTATAGTGACTGTTGACTGGGTCAACGTATTCAAGAGTGCCTAATATACGCTGACCCTTGCCTAGTAAATATGCGTTCGTGATCAGAGTTCAAGCTACTGGTTTTTCGAAGTAGTCAACAGTCAGTAGAGTTACTGAATTACATTTACACCCAAGCAACGTTTTACTCGTAAACTAATTCTTGGAGATGAATAAATTTAAATGAAAGTAGGTAAATAATACGCGTAACGTAGTCTTGAACGCACTAAAACGAAATGAATTACGAATACTCATGATTAACGCATTCACTGCCAGGGGACGTGACTTCGGAAGAAACTTATATGTAGGTTATCTTCCTTGAGGTGAACGCATATATGCATTGCTGGCAGTGAATGTGATAATTGGACTTCAATATACTACAATATTTAAAAAGTACGGACATTCCTGCGAATAATTTTGAAGCAATTGTTATTTAAATTGCTATCCAGTGAATTGCAATGTCATTATTCCTTTCCATTTTAGTGCAAGCATTCAGTGAAAAAAGGGTTCACGCGGATCGAAATTGTGAGAATCTTACATGGACTATATATTATAAATCTAACCTGATAGAACACACCAATAAGTAACAACTATGAAATAGAACTGGAAACTAGATGAAGACATGATAACGTTATCCTTAAGCAAGGTTTAATTTTACGATCTGGAAATGATACACAACACAGCCCAGAGGCAACCTATCGATTGTTAACTCGATGCAGTTGTGCAATCGATAATTCTCACATATCGATGAACACTGGTTTTGGAGCCACGGGCGATCAATATTTATTTAGCTTTCTGTTTCGTAACATCGGAAATGCTCAGTCATTATTCTTTTTGTAGCAAATGACACATGAGCCTTTCATTAAGGGAAAAATAACATTACTTGCTTGTGGCAAGAAACTTTCCAGTTTCCGTCCACGTTGCACAAGTCATTACAACTCTGACGATCTTGGGCAAAGTCCTGCATGATTTAAGGACACGGTTGGCGCAGTTTGTAGTGCAGCTGCCTACTGAGCCGGCGGTCCTGGGTTCGAATCCCGGCAAGGGCAAATATTTGTGTGATGAACTCGAATATTTGTTCCTGGGTTATGTATGTTATTTATAAACGTATTTATTTGCATTATTATATATATCGTCGTCAAGTACCCAGAGTACAAGCATTGCTTAGTTTGGGACTAGGTCGATTTGTGTAAGATTGTCTCTGCATATTTATTTATCTGTATGAGCACCCGGTTGAGTCTATTCCTGACGCAGTCTATGCGCCTAGTATATCCCGAAATCACTCCTGAGGAGCGTCCGACTCACTGGAAGTGAGGGCTAACCAGCCCTGATTAGTACAATTTCATTGTTCGACAATTATTTTTATGAAAATCTCTAGCCATTGGCTAGGCATAAGCAATTTAATCAAAAAAAAAAACAGTAATAGGCTATCTGAAGGCTGGAGGTCATTAATCGTTTAATTTTTGCAGCGTGTCTGCAGTTTTATCACGCCTTAGAGACTAAACCTAAGACTATTTTTCATAAATTGGTAGCTTAGCATCCAATGGCAGTTATAGGATGCTATTTTACCCGATTAAGTAGGGTTGAGAAAAAACCAAAGTTATCGATTATTCTGGTTCAGTTTTATTCCCCGGAACAACGGCTGGCTTCAACATAGTTGAGTATGTATATAACGTCTAATAAAAATAATATAAGTACTTACACATAATTACAAGAGCTAGACCCACGTTACATCACAAGTGATCGAAGTACCGATACTTATTTTAACAATCGATCGTCGGTAGAAAGGAGGTCGTCGGTAATTTACGAGAACCGATTATCTTAAACAGGCTTAATGCGAATGAGGGCTATTGAAAGTCGAGTCCGATGACAGAGAAACCAAAAAACGAGAAGGACAAAAACAAGACGATGTTAAGTTGTCTCGAACTCAATAACAGGAAAAAAAAATACTATGCAATTTGTAAAGAGAAGAAAAGTGCTTCTGAAAGTCGAGTCGCTATGAAATATAGGAAGAGTAATAGAAGCTTGTGGAAACTAGGCACAAAGCTTAGCTGTGGGAACTTTGGAATAAAGTGAACATAAATATGACGTAAAAACTAAACATTTATTTAGAAAATCAAATATAAGTTAGAGGAATCTATAACACAGAACCCGAGTTTCAACATTACAGTTAATACATTCTTATTGTAAAACAATGAATTGCCAAAGATTAGGTCAAATAAAAAGCAACCATCGTTAAAAACCGACTAAAACCGGACGAGTAATCTAAAATCCCATTCGATTACCGTTTACGCCCCTGTTTTGTTCGATAACTTATCGATGTTACGATCGATTAATCGATGTTCGACATTCGACTTCACGCGTACCGTTACATAAATCTGTAGGGGCTAACGATTGATACGATTCGTTTCTCGACCGATTCTAACACCAGCTGTTTGATAATTAACTCCTTCGAGAATTCGCCCGATTCAAATATGAAAATTAATATTTTTTTTATACATAGGTACTTATAATCGATAAATATTGTACATTTTTTTTTTGTATACTGTCAATCGATCTCATTCTTGCTGGGTTCAAATAACTATAAAAGATAAATGATACCTAGTCTGATTTCGACATTTCCACTAAGCGCTGAAACTGATTCCTGTTAATTGTAAAAAACGCGTAATATTATTAGAGTGACAAGGGATATAGTGCCGAGAGAGAAATGTTGACTTTCAGCCCTTGGGCGCAAATTACCTACGTTCCTTAAGTTTGCCTCACATTGCCCACATTGTTATTGATATTTATTTGTACACAAGTTTCATCATTTATATCATGATAAAAATTCAGATCACGATTAATTAAAAAGGCCGATTAAAAAAAATATTCAACTCAAAATTATAATGTAGACGTTCAATAAGTAATTGACCTGGCATAATTGGTATCGGTAAAAAGCTCGAGTCGGTCGCAACGTGCTCGTTTATTATTATTTTTTAAACAAAACAGGTGGCGAACCGGTTGCGTCACATTACTTAGTAGGTGTAATTTGACAGGTGTCAAATAGAGAGCCGATACGACTGGCACACTAGAAAGTGAATAAAGAATTGTATTGTAACGGTTATCGTAAAGGGCGAGCCGGTGGGAATTCCTGAAGATAACGGTAAGGTTATGGTTTTGCTTTTACTTTTAGAAAACCTGTCAACTCGGTATCGGTTTTCTGTAAAAGCGAAAGGTGGTTTCTTGCGCCGCTTCTTTACTTCAGTCGCAATTTTTTGTAAACTTAAATTATGAATACCGACGTAAAATCTTATAGGTCGTAATATTTTTACTGAGAAGATTTCCTGAAGGAAGTTTACGTGGAACTGTTAGAGAGAGTTACACCGTAATGTTGTCTATACATACATAGCAGAATTTCATCTCTTGGTAGTTCACTAATGCATCAGTCTGATGAGTTGGAATTATAGACAAGCATAATAACAATAACTCACCTTATGTTTAGAATGAAGCGAAAAATTTAAATATTTTATGGTACAGGCGGGGTTCGAACCCGCGTCTCCAGCGGCTTTCCGGGCTAACACGAGCGTCCTACCTATTGGACCACTGAACCTGATGCGAGAGTCATTGAATAGCAGATAGCAGAAGTTACTGCTTGGATAAAAAGAATAACTCACCTGATCGACTCGTCTTTTTCTACTGAGCTCAACGGCACCACACTCCATTCTTGGCGCCTGTAACAAAGATATAATAAATAATCAATTACTCATCTGCTAAACCTATATGTATACATAAAAAAAAACTCATGACACTTGTACAGATGAAAGAACAGATGGAACAATTTTAATATTATTTAATTGTTACTTGAAGTTTGAGGAAGATTTTTATGAAGAGTATATAATAGGGATCAAAATAATTGCTTATTGAAATTTCAAAACGCTTCTTTTATATAATTGCGCAGAGACAAACTGCTACAGACAAATCCAAGTACGAAGTCTGTCGGATCAGCTATTTATTATGTATGTAACAAATTATTCATAATTAGCAATATCTTAGTCGAAACGGAGTATTATGTAGCCCAATAATTCGTTATCAAACTCATTACGCTATAAATTACTCCCGCGCAATGCATTTGACACCGACCTGTTTACTTGAATCCTATCATAATTGCGCAAGATTGTATATATCCCTTTTAAACGAGTTTAATATCAACGAGCAAAAAAAAAATTGTTCTAATTGAGAACCTCCTCCTTTTTTGAAGTCGGTTAATAGAACAGCGACACTTCTTCTAAAACATTAGCAAACCATATCACTAGCAAAACTATCGAGCGCAATTGTCACAAAAACGCCGGCCACATTAACACAGCAGGATACAGGAAAGCAATACGAGTACAGCATCCGCCGCAGAGCTCGCATCCTATGAGACGTTACATCCTACATCCTATATATGCTCCATGGACGATCTTCAACCTTACACCGTTACACCAGCGCATAAACCAACAGAAAACCTAAAGTAGTTAAAGTATTAAAAGATTAGCAAGGGTGAAGAATTATAGACTTTATTTAGAAAGCGTTAAGAGTAAAAGGTCGGAAGCCGAGAGATGATGAATGACTTTGCAATGGGGATGCAATTATGGTCAACGAGTGAAGTTCGCGAATATTATGACGCCTTTCAAATGATGCGTTACGTGGTCATAGTTCTTAGTGCCAGTTTATCTAAGCAGTTAAAACATTAAAGAAAAGTCGCGCTGTTATAGCAAATTGTAAGCGATGGCAGTAATTGGCGGCGACTAAAACTGCATTAGATAAATTTGCAGCACCATTAATTGACGTTTTGAATTGAGAGAAAGGTTAATTTGCGTGTGATAATTTCCGCAGTTTAAACACAGTTAGAGATTACGACGTGTGTGTGTAATCAGGTCAAGAGGTAATTCAATTTACTGTAGGTACTATAAATATATAGAAAAGCAGAAGATAATTAGACTCGATCGCGAAAACGTTTAAATGACATTATTATTTCTACATATTAGTTCTAAATTGATTCAAGATTAGTAAACGCCATTCTATAGTGTCACTGGGTCATAGTCTGTTCAAACACCAAAAGTCGTCCCTCCGGTGGTCAAAAGTTAAGAGCTTGTATGAAACCAGGTTATAATGCTATTACTTACATCGGATTATAGAAGAGGGAACATTTCTTTTTTTCTTTTATCAGAAAATTGGACCCGTGTATCCTTAGTTGCGCTTATGTCCACAGGAAAGTCTCGAATCTAAATCTGACTATGCCACCACTGCTATTTCCTTCCTTTTAAAGACAGTTGCTAATGTAACCAACTATAAATACAGGTTACTTAGCAATTCCTAAAGCTAATCATATGAACATTAAACATCGGTTGCACTAAACCTTAATAAATCATCCGTAATGTATTAACCGTAACTGTCTTCCCAATTTCAAAGAACACTGTTTCAAATGTAAGAAACATCGGTTCAATACGACAGCTATATTAATATCTCCCCATATTTGGAAGCAATGAATAGCCGCAGCCTCTAGCAGGTACGGTAGACTGTGTGGCATCATGCCATGCCGCCTGCATTCTGATTAGTACAATCATCAGTCGACCGTGACTTAACTAGTGACCTAAGGTACTGAATCATACAAAACGTATCTTCCACGAAAGCTAATATATCATGCATTTATTTTTTGTTGTCTACTTACTCTTACAGAGCAGTAATAATCACACTCGAATCGAATCATTCCACGTCAGTTATGCTTACATTATATTTTAAAAGAAGTTTCTTTTCAAAATGTCAAACGCCTATCCACCAATTTTTATTATGTTGTCTATCAATTACTTTCGAATTTTTATATCCTCTTAGCTATTAACTACAAGTGTCATGATTGGTAAGCCAATATTTTGTGTTACAAAGGTAACAATTTAATAGCTTCTTTGTAACTGAACTGCATAGACAGGTGGACCAATCAAGAAGTAGACGTGTTGGTAAAGTGAAGTCGTAACTACAGAGGCGCAATGTGAAAAACGCGAAGGACTACGTAATACATCTACTAAAATTAGGAATAGGTGTAGCAAATAATCAAGTTCAAAACTAAAACCATTTAAAACTCAAGCCTCAAAATTAATTGGCAAAGTTTCGAAGCGTAAAACTTGGAACTATTAAGTCTATTGGAAAGTCCGTTAAAGATAAAACGAACGGAGCACGCGACGGGTTATGCAATTATCAATCGTGACTGCATCGAGTTTCAATTGAGTTAGCATGATATAAATGGAGCGACTACATAGTGGAAAGAAGCTCCACATGACGGTCTTTTAGCCGCTGGATGGACTTGCTGCAAGCAGTGACAAAGACTAAGTCGCCAGTAGTCGTGCTTTAATAGAAATATCACGAAAAGCTACTGATGAAACGAAATAAAAAAATGTCTACTAAGAGAGATGGCATTGGGGGTCTCCTATCCGATGGACGAACTTACTGGCAGTGAACGAGTGACAAAGTCGTCCGTAGTCGAATACTTAAAAAAAAATCGCGAATGCAAACATCATGAAATAGCGTTGAGTATTTTTAATTGAAAACGAATACTTAATTAGCAATTAAGTGCAATATAAATGCACAATAAATACGTGAGGTTGAGCGTTTGTTATTTTCGCACACGGCTAAATTTCGCGTTCAAACTATAAATTATTATTTAACATTTATTTCATGTTTAAAGTAATCTTCAAACCGTTTAAGTCTTCGTAAAACCAAGAATATTTCCGCATCTGAGAAAATAATGCAGATCGTAAATCATTCGCTAATTGTTTACTCGTCGTTAAATAAAAATAACTTCACATTAACATAATTAAGCAGTACATTCGCATTAGTGACGCAACGCAACCACGTGGCTAACTTTTACTTAACCTAGAAGAAAATGTGAAATGTATTAATATTTATTACTCCCTTCGTGTGGAAATGTAAATGTTGTCCCTTAGTGTCAAGTGACGCAAGGAAAGTTGCGCAAGTAAGAAAGCGACCGCGCCCTACGACTTTTTACTGATAATGGTTGGACGGGAAATTAACATGGCTAACGAAACCTTCTTAGATTATGAATGTTGATAGATGAGTTTCCATTATTTTCTAAAACACTTAAGTGATTAATAGGGCTTGTACATCAATAATGTGCCGAAAAATACAAATATCTATTTTCACCTCACCAGCTCAAACATGGCGATTTTGCTGTCAGATAACAGTGAACAAAATGCGATTTTGTTTCGAGCGTGAGTAGAAAGTAGCTTTTTAATTTTTTCAATATCTGACCACGAATTGTCATTCTTCAGCCAAAGGTATAAAATTCTAATCATTTGAATCTCGATGCACTCTGTTTCTTTCATATGTATATAAAAGAGAGGGATAGAAACTTATCAATTTGAAATTCGATTTTCGAATCCGACCTCGATTGAGAACAGTTCGGATACGCGTTATACCAAAAAATTCATTAAAAACACCCGAAAAAGTTTTAATTGCAACGTATTTTTTTTTCTTTATTATATTTTTATTTAACGACCGAATATTAAAATGATTGTGCCTTTTATATAAAACAATTGATCATTGCTCAAATATAATAAGATTTTTCACCTTATTACTTATTGTAAATTATATTTACTTATTGTAAAATATAATTTATAATTTCGCCATTTATCATAGATGCATATTCGAAACGTACCTTAAAAAATATCGAGTTCATATTGTAATTGTTATTTTCTTTTGCATATATTTTGTTTGGTGTTTTAGGAGTAAAAATATTAATCAATGTATAAACAAAATCTCGTAGGTAATATAATAATGTATTTATAAATAAACACGTCATGTATCTGCTAAATCTTCCAATTTGATCAAATAATGACAATAACCGTGTTGGTTGGTTGATTATAATTTCAATTAAATTATATTGTTATTCCTTTTTAAGCAGCACTTATCTATTTTCTGATTAATAATATTATTGAAATCAGCAACAAAGACTATAAACATACGTTGGAAGAAAAAACACAAAATGTCGAATATGTTCCCGCTGATGAGGTGAAAAGTTGTGTGTGCTACACGAGAGCAAAGTTTTTTGCATCTCGTGCTGTTGAGTCCCTCGCTACACTCAGGATTCTAACATAGAATCACTCGCTACGCTCGTGATTCAAACGTAGAATCCTTCGCTTCCTCGGGACTCAAAATCAGCTCTCATAACAAAAAACAACTTTGCTCTCTTGTTGCACAAATAACTATTAGACATCCATCAGTAGGCCAAAAGGTAAAATATGTGATTTCGTTTAGAGGACTGTACATAAGCTATCTCTTTATTGAAAATATTGGATAATATAAAATATGCGATTGTTCTTACTCCTCTAATACTCATAGAGTAATCGTAATCATAGTATAGGCAAAGTAAAATTTCCATGGTTAACGCATACCTATTAGATACCTCGAGGCAACCGTTTAAATATTTTAAATCAATAAGTACATATCATGGATTATTAAACTTTCATCTAAATTAGCTTTATTTTCCAATTACTATAATGCTTTCGACTGATATTTAATCGCAATTAAATACCAACTTATATTGAATGGAAAATATAAAGGAATTTCTCTGTTTCCGTTACTGCCTTTGATTCTCGTTTATAAATGGAAGCAATCTTGCGTAACCAATGGATGTTAATAAAAATATTTCTTGTAGTCTCGTTTTGCATTAATCTATTCATCTTTTGCGATCATTTTTCTTCTCTGGTTGAGGTGCAACCGAAAAGCGGAAGCGGTAACTTTAACACCCGTTTCATCCTATTGTTAAATTTCTCAAATCCTAGAAGACGACTTTAATGTTTCACGACGTGAAAGTTGTTCATTTTTAGCAATGCCTGCGTATTCTTGAGTAAGTAGACTAGAGCACAAATACAGATTTAACCAATTCTTCAAAATTTACCTTTTCAGTCATGTTATTATAAAAAACAATACCTTTATATACAAATAGACAAGAACATGTCAAGCGTCATTCGACTTCTACGACGTGAGTAAACCCGTTTGAGTATTTTAATATGTCTGAGACTCACGATAGTTTTCTATGTAAAACAGACAAGAAATCTAAAAAAAGATTTGCAACATATTTTATTAACGTTTCTGATACGCCCCAACGTATTTGTTCTCAAATATCTTTAATGTACTGTCGAAGACACTGATAACTGTTTCTTTGTGTTTACTAATGTACACCTAAACATATAAACCTTCGTACAACGTGTTAAGGTATGTATGTATAGTTAACTGTGTCTTCGTTTGTACAGATTATTTCTTTCTACTGTTTTATCATATATATATTGATGACTACTGATTTTATGACAGTCGACAAAGAACTTACGCAAACGCTGTCTACTGTAACTGTAACGTCTCTAACCACACCCCGCTGTCGCTTGTCCCTTTGCCTAAAAATTCGATTTCTCACGGGCGTCTCACTCATTTGAATAATTCGACCATCGCCATTTGGACGCGCTTGCAACAGGTGCTTTCATTTACATCTTACCGCTACACCTGATAAATTATCAATCACAACCCATTGTGTAATGTAGATTTATCGTTCTTGACCGATCAATTCAGTTTGGACGAATTTGATACACTGTGATAGACGTCTAAGTCTGATGACTTTTCCGAGCCATTTTTTCTGGTACCATCACGTTTTTGTCCAACATGTATTTATTCAATCTACGATCACATTATTTTTTTCACAAACAAACCAGCTATAAATTTCCTATTCAAACCAAATACAAGTCCATTGTTATGTGGAGCGGCGATAAGGTATCGTGGTTTTTTCTTATTATTTTATATATTTGTTAGGGTATAAGTATTATCAAATAATATATTTAAGATATAGGTCACACCTGTAACATTATCCTTTTATTACTAAACTTATTAAGTTATTAAAGATAATAGAACTTTACAGCTGCCGTTCTATTTTCGACAAAGTAGCACGCTTCATCCCGGCTTGCACAAAAACCTAAATTATACTGTATCTTCACCTGCCAGCGAACAATGACCAGGTGACTAGCAGATGCCTAGACTGGTTTCGTACGCATTCCTATACAATATCCTTGTTTAAAAAAAACTTATCTGCTTTTGTATGTTGTTTCAATTTTGAACTTGAGACGTTCGAAATAAGGCGATTATTTCCAGCTCTATTATATGCGGGATGACATTGCTACAAAGATAAAGAGGTCGTACGCTAATTAAAAGTGAACGTGTCTTTAATACAAAAGACACTGAACTGTAATTTTATCTGCAAATACCTTAGTTTCTCTACCTCTAGCACATTTGTGACACGCGACTATTTCTCGCGGGGCAAATGTTGTCCATCTTTTTTCTTTCAACACAGTGCAAGAAAGACGGATGATGCTGTGTCGCACGACAAATGAAATCGCGACATTGAGATTGTAATAAGACCGATTTTTGCAAAGAAGACTATAAATAAAATTCATGATCCAATCATTACCGTACAACTAACGGCCGATAATAATTTGTAATAGGGTATGTGAGAAAATAACCTAAAAGTATACAATTGAGATAGCTTTTAAAAATGTCATCGTCAACTGACTACCGATACAAGATATCAGCGCGTTTGTTTACACAGCCCACTGACTTCATAAACACAGACCAAAATGGCGAAAATTACGCCCGAAATGAGAAAATAAAATATAATTGCACTTATGGTACTATTATGGCACTTATTGATTTAATAAAATGTTTGTGATTGTTTGAGTGCTTTTAGCGCTGTAGAGTCAAATTGAACTTTTCAAAATGAGTGTAATACCCTCTTAATAAGGTTAATAAATGTAAATAATAAGGTGCAGGGGGGGTATTCGACCAATTTTAGAGATATAATGGAGATCTCTCCTTTTCATCGCCATCCGTCACTTTTGACGTGTGCCTACTTGACAAGTGGCGATATCCCTAGAACATCGCAACTTCGTCAATTCGGACGCGCAAAATTTTCGCTTTCTTTGTATGTGACGGCGTAAATAACAGGCGCATACTTTAAATTGACCGCGTAGTACGTGAAATTAGTCCGTTACGTTTCGTTCAAAACAGAAGTTTATATACATGAATAAAATTTTTGACAATCATTATCGCCTTCGTATTTCCAAAATTGAGATGAGATATGTCACTTTTAAGCTCATCGCATTTAAATGACAGTTCAATGGCGACATAACTGTTATCTAATGGAGATTTGACGTTTGGCGATATCTCAAACGGCATTCTCGAATTGGGCCCCAGGCTTGTAAGGCCTTGGATCGGTAGATCAATTAGGTATCTGCAAAGGTTGCGAGGCCGACGGTCCCTTTCAGCTGTTATGTAAAGGTGAGAGAGTTATCGAGAAATGGCGGAATCCGGTCATAAAAACACGACAACATAACATGATCATCAGATGCCGCTTATGTCAACTACTTTTTAATATTTTAAATTTTAAATGCGTTAGCCACTAATATACAAAGCAGCGAAATATGCCGAAATATTTCAATATTCGACATCGCAATATTGAAATATTCCAATATATTTCGGCTATTAATATAAGTAAGCCTAAAAGAGAAATAAAATATTAGAACGATTAACACTAAAGATTAAACTAAACCTTAAACTAGTTACATCACCCAAGTCATGCCCCCGAGGGTATGGTTCCGATACAACTGGCTGCGTTCCCTTTCTAGATTGATATACCTAGTCTCCTACTAAAGAAGACATGATACCTTTCAAATGTAAAAAAATATAGAGACAAAGCACATACTAAACATTATTCATGATCATGAATTTTCTTAGCGAAGTCAAAAATAATTAAATTGCATCTTCCATTAAACGCATCCCATTACAATACAAGACATCGTACACGGAAAACTTTTAAGAATACTTCAAAAGTTACTTAACTTTCCACCTTTTCACTTTTCATTCACCCGAACAGTGTCTTACATGGTAAAACGTAAACGACATGAATTACATAATGGAGTCATTTGTATTCGGCGAACAACCTTTTGTACAACAAGTGGACAAGACATTGTCCGTTTTCGTACATCTCATAATAGCGTTGTGCTACGATAGGTACGAGATGAGAGTCGTAGAATATTCAGATAACCCAAGTAGCACAACTTGGTCTAAATAGCTCGTATATCATATCTAATTAGATGCTTAAATTAAATTTACCACCATGACTAAGTGCTATATAGGTGGCAAGAACCCTTATGCCACCAGTATAGAACCAAAAGGAGAAAAATTGCAGCCTATTTTTGGTGCTAAATAGAATCCATAAGAGATCTCACAAATACCTTAAGTGGTAATTAGAACTATGGGTGAAAGTTATGCGCAGTGAAGCCAGTGAAAGAATGAAAACAATTTCAGTTCGGTCAATGAGTGATAAATGAGTCGCCAAAGTATCTGAGTGGCGTGGCAACTGTCAAAGTTGTGTTTATTAAAAGTAATATGTGATCTGCCATATTATTTTTGGATGAGTGATTAAAACTTCACGTTATACAGGCTTTGAAATAAGCACGAAATTCTTGCGAATGTTTTGTTACTGTGAAACTATGGTATGGTTTCTTAGTAAATTTCGATGCGCCTTTGATTTGATCAGGAATATTAAAAAAGAGAGTGCTAAATCAAATAAGGAATAGATACTGATAAGAAATAAAACTGTTAAAAACCTGACCTAATGATTGTAGGTTACGTGAAATGTTAAAGTAACATCGTCACAACTATCAAAAGTCTGTGATTATGCGTGAGTGTGACAAAATTCTGGTTAAAATAATGAATTTTAAGGAATCCTATTTGTAAACATGGCGAAACAAAAAAGATCTTACGGTGTTTATTTTTACTTATTTGTTCCCCATTTGGAACTTTCAGGTCTAAAAATTACTTATTTGTATCTTGCGAGTGGCAAAGCAGTGAATGCTATTACCAATAGTAATTATTGCTCTTTTGTAGATCGCACGTGCTCGTGAATTAGGGGTCCTCAATACTGCTGCGAAATCCCAAGTTGTCTTTGTAAGCAAATCTTTGAGAGAACTTGCTTCCATTTTTTGATAACTTTACTAAATTGCAATCGTGGGCGGGACTCGAACCCATAACTTCTTCATTCGGGCCGGGCTAAAAATTTTGTGGCTTCTTTTTACCCAATTGGTAGGTATTCTGTTTTTAAAATAAGTAAGGTCCATGGGGGTAAGCCCGTCTTCAAATTATTTCTTTTGTATCATACAGGTAATTTTTGCCAAAATTCTAATCATAATTACCTTTCAACAGTACAAGTACAGGTGCCGGCAAACTTTTATAAAAAATGGCGGATCTGCGCATGTACATTTGTACGTAAATCGGCTACTGGGCAGTCAAGGTCTCTAAAAGCTTGCCGGCTACTGTATCTTCTTTGGATTTCTGATTAACAACTTCATGGTGTATCGGTATCTTCTGTGTCCATCTCCATAATATTCCTTAAAGTATCGACAACCTGCCGATGATAACTACCACATCTTTTAACTTTTTAGGGTTCCGTAGTCAACTAGGAACCCTTATAGTTTCGCCATGTCCGTCTGTCCGTCCGCGGCTTAGCTCCGTGATCATTAATACTAGAAAGCTGAAATTTGGTATGACTATATATATGTAAGATACGGTAAAATAAAAACAAAAAAAATCGGGTACTACCTCTCGAACACCTAAAGACGGGGGTGGTTTCTTTTTCTTTTCAACACTAGTGTGGGGTGTCGTTGAATAGGTCTTTAATAATAAGGGTCTCCAAACAAATTTGGAAAAATTCATGGTCTTATAATTCCTTTTAATGAAAACTATATTGAACAAAATCGGTTGAGCCGTTTTTGAGCTATCGCAAAATTTCATCTTTTTCTGGGCAACTACGGAACCCTATACTGAGCGTGGCCCGACATGCTCTTGGCCGGTTTTTTTTCCATTCGGCGGAATTCAAGGCGCAATAGGAACAATAATAGAACTTTTAGTTCGTTAGTGGTTTGAAATAAGTGAAAATAACTGCTTTTGGTTCCAAGAACCTCCTATTGAGACCTATTTATGCGTTGGAGTGGCAATAAGGTACTTCTTAGGCCTTAAAGTTGCAATAATATTTGGTTCCAGAAGAGCCGTAAAATTATTTCTTTAGCCACTATTGGTGATATACTTCGCTGTTATACTAGTCATTTGCAACTTTTAGTTACCAAATAAGGGTATATTCCCACTTTTATGTAAAAGTTGCTTATAAGTGATTTTAGGGCCTTATATAGCACTATTGCTTCTTATTGAGTGACAATTTGAACCTGCATGCAACTTTAAGTAGCAACATCGACCTTATCCCACCATAAGTAATAAAGTAGAAACAAAAAACGTTCATATGCAACTACAAGTGATAGGATGAACTCATATACAGTTTTGAGTTGTGTTTAAAGCTATAAGTTGTATCAAACACTGTTAAACCACTTATTTAGAACTTAAAGCTATAAGATAAGCTGCAAAATTCACTAATGTGCTGCTTGGGAATGTATGGAATAGGTGTTTTTATCAACATCTGTAAACCGAGTTTCACACGATGTAATGAAGAATGTCACCAAATATTTATTTTTATCTTAGGTGCATTAGAAACTAAGTAAATAGGTAAAACAATCTTTTGGATATGCCTTATAGGAACCAAAGTTTCCGTAATATTTAGTAGCGGAGCGCGGAGCACGTCACCCTGGCTTTACAATATCATAAGTTCTAAACCACTCCCTTGATTTGAATAAAGCAAAAACAAGTGTATTTATAAGCACATGGACTATAGGTCCGTTCAATAAAGTTTCAAATGATATAACGGACCCACTGATATTCTTCATCGTAAGGTTGAATTCGGCCAAATCCAGGCTTATCTTTTCTCTTTGAAATCATAACTCGATTTTGATCGAATTTTGGTCCCTTTAAATGTCATCTTGTTATTGTCACTCAATGGGGGTCCAATGGCAAAGTTGATATAAATATATTCGATATAACGCCATGATAAAGCCGCAATATTGCTAATTTTAAACTCTATCCAATCAGCGCCCAGTTCTTCAGACAGCCTGGCCATCTAACCATTACAAATGCAAAATCGTCCAAAGACGCGAAATAAACATGCCATGTTACAAACTTAAAAGGAAAAACTAAGTAAGTACTATGATTTAATTTCGCATTACCGTTAGTACAGTTACAAGCATATTCGTATCACTTTCCAGCAATAAGGAAGCGCTCGTTCGCATGGAGTCGGGTTGCGGGAACCATCTCCTCCAAGCCAACCTTCCATAGTCGGAGCTAACTGTACTCTGCGTGGAAAAACTTGATTGGCCACCCGGTAAAGGATTTGATTATGAAACTGGACTAGCCTGTATCGGACTGAGTTATTGAGATGAGAACGGGGTGTAATAAAACTACATCTATATTATGTATTTGCACTACTCACGAAGTTGGGAGAATATGATAGTGTAGGAGGCACTTCGCTGCGGAAACCCAAACTTCGGCCAACTTTGGTCAACTTCGCGAGTAGTGTGCAGCCGCCATATCAGTAAAACACTTACAACTTAGTGAAACGCTGAATTAGGTTTATCTAACAAATTAACATAGACACGAAAAAATATGTTTTCCTACATGAAACTGTATAGTCTGTAAAAGCTGAAAGGGCTTTGATTTATATACGAGTGTTAACACTCAGAAACTGTAATACTTAACCACGCAAAAATGTATGTTGGTGAAATAGTTATTAAAAAAAAAACATATGGGTTATGATTATGAGTCATTTTCTAAATACATGTATGTACATAGTTAAAGGCTTAATAAAAACAAAATTACGATCGCTACTTTTGTGTTACGAAAGTTAGGTACTCATACAAAAGATATGGGTAACTATCGTTAAAGCCCTTAACTATGCATGTATTTTGAAAATGACTCTTATATGCCTCCAAATCCATAGCGGGTATATCAATTATCGAACCCTTTGGATTATCGTTTTTTTTTTATGTCATAGGGGGCAAACGAGCAAACGTATCGCCTGATGGAAAGCAATTACCGTCGCCCATAAACACCTGCAACACCAGAGGAGTCACAAGTGTTTGCCTACCCGGAGGACGAAGATAGAATGCCTCTATGCTAGTAATTTCACCGGCTATCTTACCCCCACTCCGGAACACAACAATGCGAACATTGCTGTTTGGCGGTGGGTTAGTAGGCAAGACGGTAGTAACAATCCGGACGGACCCTGCACGAGGCCCTACTACTCCAAAATTTTATGTCTCAAGACTCTCAAGCCTTTTGATAAGGGGAATATCAATCGAACCTTTCTACCTGATTTATGATTTAAGCAAATATATGATTTTAACATTATTTACAACCAAGACAAGTAATGAATAAAATTCATAGAGGTATGTACTATGTATATGGCTCACTCCCACCGGTAAAGCACATTGCCCTCGGGTTCGAGAAAAATCCTAGACGTATAAGAATATACGTATATAACCTAGTTATAACCACGAAATATGCTTTGCAACATAGAGCATTGCCATTTGCTAAAGGCCAATAAAAATTCAGCGCATTCGTTTAGCAATAAAAAAATTAATAATTCAACGCATGCGAGACACCATGAGAACGATACTACGTGACGCTATTCTGGTTTCGGTTTCTACAGACCTAGCGCAATATTTAATACTGTTTGGTTTCTTAAACCAAAGTCCATGGACCTATTTGGGGTATTATTACCAGAAGTAGGAGCTCCTCAACTCAGTTGACTATTAAGATAATTAGAATTTAATTATGGAAGTTATACAAAGTGACCCCAAAATAATGTTACTAAATAGTTGTTTATTTCGTAAAGTTTTCCTCGGTTTTTTATAATGAAGTTACTACTACTACTACTACTTATGATCCACTGCTGGGTGAAGGCCTTTTTTCCACTATCCCGGAGATGAGTACCTGGCTCTGGACTGTTCTTTAAAAAGGAGTCCAAATTATCCTACCATCGCCTACAAGGACTGAGCTAACTTTTGAATTCTGAACGTGCTCCATGCCCATTAAACGTTTAAGAGCCTGCGTTGGTGTCCTAGGCTACGCAAAAAACTGAGCGGCCGTAGAGCAGCATGATAGATGGATGAATTTACGAACCGTCAAAATACCATTAAATTAGCCTTGCGGACGATTAATGTTTTGATGCTAAAATAAGACATTACTCGAGCAACGGCAGTGGCAGAATAAATCGCTGGGTCAATGTCAGTTGAACGCTCGGTTGCGTTCAGTTTTGCATTTTGATGGCCGTTCCCAGGATAGTTTGGCTGCGTTCGCATTTTATTACGGTACGAAATATCAGTTACGCTCTTATTGAGTTTTAGCAATTTTTTATGTTCTTTCATGGCTTAGGATCCTGTTTGCGAGCTGTCTCTCCACGTGACGTGATCAAAACGAATATGTGCTACTCGCACCATACCAAAGTATATATAATATAATATTATTTCATCGTGGTTGATCACCTGAAACAATTGCTGGAAGTCTTGAAGACCGATGCGTGAAAACGAGCTAACAAAAGAGTATGCCCAGGATTGTGCAAAGTGGAGGAAAGCTATTAACAAAGCGGATCCTGGCAAGAGCCGGGATAGTGCTAGATAGAAGAAGAAGAGGTGTCTGATCACCTGGTCAGGACGGGAGTTAGAGTTTCTTTCTGGTGCGTACTCTCGACTTGAGTTTTGGTCTAGTGCTGATTGGATTTAATGACATTATAACCAGTGACTTAGAAGATCTTCTTTCCTATCGGTAGGTGAGACACTCATTGATTTCCGGATTAAGCGCTATTGTAATTTATAAACAGTATTAAATAACCAGAATTATTTTTATTGTTTACAATATAATAAGACAATAATGCATTGTAACAATGGGCAGGTGTAGATGAGTATCGGTAGCATTTCGGCGATATATGACTATGTCGAAAGGAAATGTTCGGCATACCAAATGAAGCATACGAGTAAAGCCCATTCATAAAGCTACACAGTTACAATACGGTCGTTGAATGGAAATGGCTTCGTGATTCAACAGTTTTGATGTTTTACAATTTGTAGAAGGTATTAAATCTGATATCACCATCACCCACATGAATTATTAGTACTTATAGGACAGGAAATAGATAACAAAAAAGTACTACCATCGTCTATTGATAGTATCGATACCTACACACATATATCTATTATGATTCGATATGCGAAATGTATTTACCAATCCAACGATATTTTAAAATAATATAATTATTCAAGCTAACCTAACTAACTAACGCATTAAAAATGAGTCTTACACAAAAAAGCAAAATGAGGTAACCGGAATTTTGACCTGCGCCTTGTCAGTTTCCCATAGCCAACAATTCGCCCAACGATAAATAACAGACAATCAAACTGACAATAATCGTATCCCGTTCTCAAGTTGCCAATGTACTAGGCTTGCATACAATGTAACAATGAAAGTAATTAAGAAATGGCCGTGCGACCCTCGCACGACCGTTCGGCAGATCAGAGGCTGTCCGATATATGCGGTATGTTGGATTTTTTTAATCCAAGCCCCAATGAGCTATTGTGTGGAACTGTTCCCATAGCGCAAACACCCAAGTCTCTAAAAAAATCTCTTCCGATTTAATCTTAATCGATGTATGTCAAGTATCAATTTGGATTGGATTGTTGAGGAGACATGATTCTTTTTGCTTTTAAAACCCGAGTGTCCGATGAGAATGGACTAAGAACAGAACAATAATGTGTTGGGGAGAACAGAAGCAGGAAGCATGGCGTTACAAGGTTTTTGTACAATTTTCTTGAAGTTGAGGTTGGTGCTAATTGATGGGAAGTAATCTAAAGAATATTTTACTTGGGGAGAAACAAAGGTTTAAAGACTTTAAATAGTTTCCAAGACGTGCAAACAAATCACGAAAATCTCTACAGATTACCCGTAGACTTTGATGTAGTTAAGTGTAACCGGAATTTGGAGCTTTGTAAGAGTTGTTATATAATTAGGTACAGTATTTTTATTAAAATAATCGGTACCGACATTTGATAACCACAATTAGTAACAAAATTAATTTGAGATGTAAGCGTTGAGAATTTGAGACTTAATGATTCCATTCTCAAATGATCGACCAAGTTTTGACACCAATACCACCGAATGCCATGCGCTTTCTTAAACATTAACCACTTGAAATTACCTATTTCTTAACACATAATATAAGTATTTAGATTTCTTAACATAAAGTAGTGTAAGTGTATAACACTTCTGGTTCAAGTGCGCCACTTGACAAAAGTGCCGACGTGGGTACAACCTTGCAGCTATAATCCCAAGAATGGGTCAGTCCGGTCACTTACTTTCTAGGTCACCCGTAATAGCTTAGGAAAGAAGTCATTATAATGTTTCATAGGCTTCATTATCTCGCGGTTCGCGCCTGAGGGTCTGCGCAAAATTTCAGAATTTACGGTCACATTGCAAGAAAAGACAATGGCACCATGGCAATCTCGAGAGGCTCATCGTGACCGGCAAAGTAAATGGGAAAAGGCCTCGTGGACGCCCGATCCCGTGGACGCAGCCCGATACGTTGGTCCGACCAGATCAGCACCGCTCTTGACTCCACAGTTCAGAACACGCTTTACATCGCGGGAGACAGATACAGATGGAGAAATAGTAGAGAAAGCGATAGCGATGGTCACGACCCTTAACAATGAGAAATACGACGCAAGGAGGAGGAGGAGAGAGGAGTCTTCTATATGTCTACTCGTATTATACATATTACAGCGAATCGCGGAGGTTGTCAGAAACATAAAGGGACTGCTTGGTTTCCTAATAGAATTGAGGCGGCGAGAGTAGTTCAATCAAGCCCTAACGTTAGGCTTAGACGTTGAGTTGCAGGAAAACTAGTTCACGTATACAATGAAGATTGTTCATTGCATTTTTTGTCCAGAAAAAACGACGTAAAGCTAAATTTCAAGTAGAGATACTACTTCACATAATTTACAAAAATGTTATGACAGCGTAACTTATTAAATTGATTTAAACAACATTTCCTGTATTGTTTACAAACAACTATAAACGTTGGACCAACATAAGTGTGGGCGGATTACATCTTTTATAAAAGTATAAATTTCTAATTGAGTTAGAAAGTGTATAAAGTAGGTACTTATCACGCGAGGTGACAATATATCGTCTTTAGAAACCGCTTAAAAGGAAAGTAGCCAATAAATCTGTCTTGTCCTATAAAAGGGCAAAGTGAGCAACTATTATTCGGTTTTATTGAAAAGATTAAGCATAATAATATAATAAACAGTATTTTGACTTCAGAGAACGGTCCGAATCGGTGCGTAGGCTTACCTCATACTCGTACATCAGATACAAGTGAGCAACTAAGCAGAACCAAGCATTTGCATTGCAAGGCGCGATCTAAACTCATTTGCTTGTAAACGACTTGCTAGAACCAATTATTTGTAAGACTTCTTTCGTCTTCTTCTTCTTTCTTACTTTATATAGAATGCATAAAAACAGAATTCGGATTACACATTTGTCTATAAATTCAATTTAAAGCCTTGAATCTGGTATCTGAATAACTACACAAACATTTTCGAACTGTCAGATATTCAGACCGTTTAATTAAGACAATGCAAATACTACAACAAATATTGTGATAGAATTTATTTGACGATATTTTTACGATACTCTATGCATCTCTGTACATGTTCACGATCTAGAAACTCTCAAACTATGCAGAAACGAGCATCGAGTCAAAATACTGGTTGAAAAAGTTTACTTGTCGTCGCAGGTGCAGCGGAAGTGTTATTTGTGAAATAATTTACGACTTCGACGTGGAGGTGTGAAGGTGGGACCGACTGACATGGAAAATGCTGGTTTTGGGCTTTTTCGGAGAATCGATTTGTTTGAAAAGGGTTTCTTTATTTTGGGTAGGTACGGGTAGAAAAACTAGATTGGAACTTATTGTTTTCGTTGGTCATTAGATGTCTATGTGATGATATACCTCGTATTCCTCAATAGTTCAATACTGAATGATACTTATTTCTTACAAAAATTAATGCCGACAAAAGCAATGCCGATGATTACAAATGTTTTGTCGCTTCAAGATTGAGATGTAACAATTTTATCACGTTATATTTCAGCATTTGCAATTAAATTATTGCGTACCTAAATATAAATATATGTATCTTTGTATGTTTGTAAGTAATCATATTTTTTTTAAACTTATACCTATAGAAATAGATGCTCTCTGTAGGTACAATTAGATTTCTTTTAGCTAAACCAACTTCTAGCATCTCTATTTGGCCCTATATGGACTCGTAGAAAATACCATTTGGCATCAAGTCCGCCATTTTTACTGATTATTGTTTTATGCAATACGGTTTAAATAAATAAAGGCAATTAGCATCAACCGCACTTTATCGTCAAAGACATGAAACTAATCTACAGCCTGCCCGTCTAGAAAAACTGCGCTTCACAAATCTTGTCGCGCGACATAGCATGGCCCGTCACTCTCTCACAATACAGCGAAGAAATAGATAGTTAATATTTCTCGCGCAAGAAAGAGTCGCATGTCACGGATGTGCTAGAGGTGCTGGAAGAATCTCGTACGCTTTTCGAAGGAATTGGGCACGCGGGTGGAGTCGCGAGAAACATCTAGTATGAGAAGGGATTAAAAGCCCTTTGTACAGAATGAAGTCGAACCGAGCCGAGGACAGATGCTTATACGATAGTAGGTAGTAATTGTATGGGCTGAATCAACTCGATCGCTTCGCGATCTCGTTGATTCAGCCCATACAATTACCTGTAGCGACAACAGCGTGCCGAATTTGACACGGCAGGTTGTAAGTACTCATACTTTACTCGATTGCTAGCCGATCTCTTGTTGATGCAGCGCATACAATTACTTTTGTGGCGGCGCGACAGCGTTACCGGCTGTATCTATGATTCATGTTTCAGATCGCATAGGAACCCGACCGTATCAAACCATTTTAGAACGTTGTTATTATGCGCCAAACGAGTCAATAGTGATATTTATATCAATGTTGTTACAGAGATGTGTCAACTTTCGAATTACAAGACGTGAATTTAACTGGACTATGAAACGAAAATTATTGTACTAGGTATTTTGAATAATTTTGCCGCTTTACACTATTTTTCTCGATTTAATTTAGAAACGGAATCTGAAAGCCCCCAAACTACAGATTTGCTCGCAATCCCCTGTCGCATGACAAGCTTCTTGAGCGTTACAAGCATAAGACGTTGGCAAGCAGGCGTAATGCGGGGGAATAGTTGTATACAATACATGCGCAGGCCACAGGCGGCAGGCAGTTCCTTCACATAGAGCGCAAACCAAGCCTCTATACGAGGCCCCGATGGCTGCGGCCAATGCGCCGGGCTCCGACCGCCGACACTTGTTTATTAAATAAAAGTCGTCTGTACTAACTGAAATTCTGAAATTACACTAAAGAAAAAAAAAAGATGTCTGATCCAAGAGAATATTACATAACAAAACCAATAAACTCTTCAATAGAGATTTTATATACTTCATCCGAATTATATACTCTCGATCTAAACGATGCGTGTGTTGAAGAAAACTAAAAAATCTCTATTGAAGACTTTTTAGCTTCGTTATATATGAAACGATATCAAAAGAAAATAATGCGACTTTTTTTTTCGGTGTAGTTTCACTCGTAAATCGTTATTACCGATTATAGATAATTTTCAGAATGAGAGTTCATGTTAGCTAGTTAGCATGATTATTCAAGGATAGAAAATCTGAGCTCCAATGGCAATATTCGAGTCAAGTAAATCTTGAAGTCATCTCAGTTTTTGGGTTTCCGCGCCCAAAGGGTGACAAATGGAGTCCTATTAATATAGCACCACCGTCCGCCAGTTTGTCTATCACAGGCAGTACATACTTCGCTTGTATATTATTGCTTAAAAAAAATGTATTAAATAAAAAAAATACTTAGGCGGGATCCGCATACCAGAAATGCTTTATTCAAAAGTATTGCTCTGTGATAACGAAACCCTTCGCGCGCAAGTTCGCCTCGTTCTTGAATTATTAACCCTTAAATGCATGGTGTAAGATGCAGCTTACATAAATAAAAATGAATTACTGGTTGAAAACTAGAAACATTTATTTGAAATAACATAATATTTTATAATGTTGTGTTTTTTTAATTCATGCATTTAAGGGTTAAAACATGCCCATAGGTCTGGATAACCCTTATAATTACACAACTTTACAATATGCAACGAACATTTGCTCATTATTACAAATCTATAAGGTATCCCAACAAATCAAATTGTCAAATAAAATAATTATATGTGTTTTTCGGCCCAGTAGTCTAAATAACAGCGCATGAGTCGGTGGAGAGTACATGCTACTTCCTTTTAAGATTTGCGTATCGATTTTCATGTTACAAGGCGCTTTTGCACCTAACGCATTTCTTTTATGGAACGTAAAGGTGTGTTTATGATGAAGTCATAACTAAGAACAGTCGAAGTATTTATTGATTACTTGCATAAGGACTAAAGTTGTTTAGCTGTTTTCTTGTTTTAATTGTGCTGTCATCTAAGATTATCTTACTTACCATTGTAATCGCGACTTAATAATATCGTGTAATAAAAAGGACAGCCGCCGATTTGCGCACATTATTTTTCGCAAACCGGGACTCCGACTGCACAGTCCGCTTCAGAGTTCGTGATTTTTAATAAAAATAAAATAAGCCTTCTTCGTTCGCTCCAGCCGAGCAAAAGTTACACGGAACTTGCCTACAACAAG
Source organism: Apotomis turbidana (assembly GCA_905147355.2). Classification (NCBI taxonomy): domain Eukaryota; kingdom Metazoa; phylum Arthropoda; class Insecta; order Lepidoptera; family Tortricidae; genus Apotomis; species Apotomis turbidana. The sequence continues at coordinate 16,955,941 of LR990292.1, read as the reverse complement.
GAAACATGTAAGTGTATGTACCTATATAATACTTAATCGCTGGCAAGCCCATTTTGAATTTTTTCGCCAATTTTCTTAAAAAGTAAAATCAGTTCTGGCTTACCCAGAGATTTACTCGTAGTTTCACATTACGCCGCTATCTGTTAAATAAATACTCGGTCAGTTTATAGTATTTTTTTGTTTACGGTGTTTCAAATTTCGTTTTTTTCTAGGCCTGGTTGGTCGCTTAATCCATTTTGGGAGGACGAGCTGGACGATTCCTCGAGAGCGATTGAGGAGTCCTCCGTTCAATCAACGCCTTCGACATCGAAGAAAGCGCCTGAGAAAAAGCCTGCGAAGAAACGCGCGCCCAAAAAAGCCAAGTCGACGACAGCCGCCCAAGTGAAGGAGCCGTCGGCGCCGGATAGCTGCTCGGAATCCGAAGACGATGTTATCGCGCTTACTCAGCCGCAGCCAGTGAAGCGTAAACGTCCTGCGCAGGTGTTAGATTCTGAGGTATGTACCTAGCTCACCTAGATTTATAATTTATTTATTTACGCGATTTCCTAGACTATGGTTGGATATCAGATGGATGACGTCCTTGTTGGCTATTGTCGGCCGAAGTGTTTTAAAAAGAAGGAGGTTCTATGTTTGACTGTATATGATGAACATTGTGGCTACATAATTATTATTTCGCAACTGTTGGTAAATTTTCTTTATTAGCTCTTGTCTGTCGGGATATCCAATTAAATTACATTCAGTTATCTCATCTCTAATAATAATTTATATTAGCATCTCACGCGATTAACTTCGCATGCGAAATAAACGCATATCTTATTGTTTATGTGTGTCATATCCCAATTTCTACCAATTGTAGGCGCACAATATTTTCGATTATACTGACGGATTTTTCTGTTTGTTCTTGATTGGAAATAATTGACTACTAGATGTGCAGTGCTTCTTAGCATTAGCACAGGTATCAAATACTGAAAAAGAGGCGCCAACATTTTTTTGTGTGCTGAAATTTACTGAAGAAATATATGTATTTTAATTCTTTCTTTTTTTCACAGGACGAGACACAACCTGAAAAGGTCCAAAAGCCGGTGCGGGCGGCGACGTTGAGAAGTTTTTTGACTCAACGCGGAGCATCAGGATTTACGACTCAAAGGGATCCCACCAAGACAGGAGAATACTTCATCGAACTCCGCGTTTATAACAGCCGCGAAGCGGAACGGTTGCCGGCGGAAGAGCGCTGGAAAAACGCTCTTACCACATTGAAGGTGGCTGCCGACGCCAATACACCGCTGTTTAGAGCGGTCTCGAAGTTGATTCAGGTCGGCAAAGAAGACTTCGCTAAAATTCAACCGATTATGTATCCAAGTCCTCAGTAACTCTATTAAGATTCCTAATTTACCTAACCACTATACTCGACATTATTAGTATGCCCTATCTATATTATTCTCACATATAATCATTTTGTAGGTAACCCTAACTATAAAATTATAATAATTGTATTATTCGTTTCACGTGTTTTTATTCACAGTATATAACCCGATAAATGAAATAAGGAAATAAGGAAATAATGAAATAATGAAATGATGAAATAATGAAATTATGAAATAATTAATTAATTGAATAACGCCGTAAGAAATACGCAATAAATAGTAGTTTTTTTTTCCTTCATATATTGCCAATAAAAAAGAGTAATTAAAAGAAATCATGTTTTGTAACGAGTGCAAAGTTCATGTTTCTAACTTTACGTCACATAAAAAGAGCAACCTTCATAAATCAAACTGTCTGATAAACACCAAGTTTGACAATGTACAAGTCATAGCTACTGCATTTAAAAATAGAATTAAAAGTTATAGAGTACAGTCAACAGCAAATAATGTGCATTTAGCTCCGGAACAGTTCTTAAATAATATTTCAACGTCAGTATTTGAACTAATTAAAATGTCGCTAGAAAAACATATCGCGTTGAAAGTAAATGTTGAACTCTTTGTTTCATACACACAGCCTAAAAATAATGAAAAGGCTATGAAGTCGTTTAATACTCAGTACGCCCAAATTTTTCGGAATACTGATATTTCGTCGCTGTATTCTAGTTATGCGGATAACCTTATAACCAAGTGCGCAGAGTTCGAACTTTCCGAATCAGGCTGGACTATTGATTCAATTAGTCATTTGGAAATAAATATAAATAAATACAACCCTTTAAGGGCGGGTACGTATGTCAGTTTGCCGGCTAAAATTCGCAATACTAAATCATGTTTGAACATACAAAACAAAGACGATTATTGTTTTTTATGGAGTGTCGTTGCGCATATGTATCCAGCAAGTTGCAATCCAAGTAGAGTTTCTTCATATCCTCATTTTAGAAATGTTCTCAATATTAAAGGCATGTCTTTTCCACCAACCTTAGAAGACTTAAAAAATTTTGAAAAAAATAATTCCGATATATCAATTAATGTCTATGGTTTGGAAAAAAAAAATACTGTGACGGGACCTCTATATAAGACATTGAAACATAAGTTGACACACGTTAACTTGTTACTTATTGAACAAAATGGAAAATCGCATTTCTGTTTAATAAAAAGTATTGAAAAGCTTGTTCGCGGACAATTGACTAAACATACATCTAAAATTCATTTATGTGAGGAGTGCTTCATTTATTTTGATACTGAACAAAAACTTTATTCCCATAATTGCGCTAGAGTAAAAACAATTTTACCTGAACCTAACAGTACCTTGGCATTCAGTCATTTTGAAAGGACTCAAAGAATACCTATCGTAATTTATGGAGATTTCGAAAGTTTGCTTCTAGAATATTCCGATAAAAGTAAGTCCAATCACATTGAAAATCTACAAGTACATGAAGCGACTTGCTTTGCTTACTATATATGTTGTCAATCTAAACCAGAACTAAATGAATACGTATCATATCGCGGTCCTAATTGTGCCCAGAAATTTGTAGAAACCATTTCCAAAGATGTACAGAAATTGCATCAGTTATTATCAGTTAACTGTGAAATGTTACCTTTATCTGATGAGGAAAATCACGCGCTAAAAAATGCCACGACTTGTCACATTTGCGGAGATCCTTTTAAAATTGGCGAGCCTATCATAGCTGATCATGACCATTTTAGCGGTAAATATCGAGGCCCTAGCCACAATTCTTGTAATTTAAACGCAAAATCCTGCGAGTTTATACCTATACTGTTTCATAACTTTTCCGGTTATGATTGTCATTTATTTATTACGGAACTATCGAATACTATTGGCCGCATAAATTTAATTCCCAAAACAAAAGAAAAATACATATCAGTTACTAAATTTATACCAATAGATGGTCAAAAACCAGCGCAAATGAAATTTATAGACTCATTTAATTTTTTGAATTCTGGTTTAGAAGAATTGGCTAAAACATTACACCCTAACGACTTTAAAAACCTCAAACAATTTTATACTAATCCTTTACACTTTGAATTACTTCGCAAAAAAGGAATTTATTGCTATGACTACATAGACTCGTGGGATCGATACAACGAAACTGAACTGCCAGATCGAGAGTATTTTTACAGTAAACTAACTGGTGAAAATATTGCAGACGATGACTACGAACATGCAAAGTCGGTGTGGAGTGAATTTAATATACAAAATTTGGGTGAATATACTGATTTATACCTTAAATGTGATGTGTTATTGTTGTGTGATATTTTTGAAAAATTCAGATGTATGAGTTTAACTTATTATAATTTAGACCCGTGTTATTATGTTTCAAGTCCGGCTTTGAGCTGGGACGCGATGTTGCTGTATACAAAAATTCAGTTGGATTTAATATCTGATGTTGAAATGTACCAAATGATAGAAAAGGGCATTCGAGGTGGTCTTGCTCAGTGCTCGTTACGACATGCTAAGGCAAATAATAAATATTTGTCAGATTACAATGCCAATGAAACAAGCTCATATTTAATATACTTAGATTGCGTCAATTTATACGGTTTTGCTATGTTACAAAATCTTCCAACAAATAGTTTCGAGTTTTTGAAAGATGAGGATATAGAAAATTTTAATGTTGAAAGTGTCAGTCGCGACAATCCTCAGGGATACATACTAGAAGTAGATCTTGAATACCCCTCCAAATTACATGATGATCATTCAGATTTACCATTTGCGCCAGAGAATTGTGTACCTCCAAGTAAAACAAGTCGTAAACTGATAGCAAATTTGCATAATAAATATAAATATGTCATACATTACGAGCATTTAAAAGAATGTTTGAATAATGGTTTAAAATTATTGAAAATTCATCGCATTTTAGCTTTCAACCAATCAAAATTTTTGGAGCCTTACATAACATTAAATACAGAATTAAGACAAAATGCTAAGTGCGACTTTGAAAAAATTTTTTTTAAAAAACAGGTGAATAGCATCTATGGAAAAACTATTCAAAACAAAAGAAATCAAGTAGACGTTAAGTTGGTTAATGTTTGGAAAGATGTTTCAAATAAAACGAACAAACTATGCGGTGCGGAAAAATACATTAGCGCTCCCAATTTCAAAAGTTTGTCAATTTTCTCGGAAAACCTTGTAGCCATTCAAATGCGACAATCTAGATTAATTTTAGATATGCCTATTTTTATCGGATTTACTGTACTAGAGCTAGCTAAAAAGCACTTGTACCAATTTCATTACTCTGTCATGAAAACAAGGTATCAACAAAATATTCGCCTGTGTTACACTGACACCGATAGTCTTTTGTATTTAGTCAATACTGCTAACTTTTATGATGATATGAAAGAAATGCTTCCATACTTTGACACAAGTAATTTTGAGGCTAATAATATTTACAAGATGCCGATAGCAAATATGAAAATTCCTGGTTATTTCAAAGATGAAATGGGTGGTGTAGTTATATCAGAGTTCGTCGGATTACGAGCTAAGTTATACTGTATTAACACTGAGACAGCGTCTATAAAAAAAGCAAAAGGGGTAAAAAAATGTGTGACGAAAAAACTCGAGATGAAGAAATATAAAAGATGCTTGTATAATGGCGAGGAATTGCGAGACAATATGTGTATTATTAAATCAAAAAACCATAAAATGTTTACTCAGAAATGGAATAAATTGGTGTTAAGCAAGAATGATGATAAAAGGCAATTAATAGAAGGCTCAGTTTCAACTTTACCTTGGGGTCACTATAGCAATATGGTATAATAAGATTAGTCGATAAGATTTATATGTTAACTATATTTTTACAGCACCTACTTAAATAATAAAAATGTGTAACACTAATTAATTATTTTGTTTTTCAATAAATTATATTATGAATTAGAACTTTTTTTTTGTTTGATCACCATTTCCCTTTGTCTTGCTATTGTAAATAGGGTAGGTCAATACCAGTAGTGGTCTTTGGAAGAGTTTACAACTTTATAATAAAAAGCCACAATTAATGTATACGAATAGGTATGTATTCACAAAATGAAAAAAATATTTCACATGGTTCTATTTTACAATTTGAAACTATCACAATCACTTATTTTTTTCACAATTTTTCTTATTAAGCTTTCTGCGCCGTCCAAAATTTCGTCATAATTGTCCTCAACCACATATTGTGCGCTTACACAAACATCATCACCAATATTTCTCCGCTTGACTCCAGGAACAAGTTCATAAATATTAATTTTAATCAAATGATGTGCCTTTTCTTTTCCTTTTTTAGATACATAAGATAAATTGTGTGAATTTTCGGCTTGCGACTTTTTAATTGTTTTCTTTTTCGGTTTATTCTTCAAAAATCGGCATTTCGTCTCATCAGGCAGTTTGGTTTTCTGATGCTGGACTCTGCATAGATCTTCTATGTCTTGAGTATTATAAAATAAGTCATCAACGAGACGGCTATCAATATCGACGCTTTCGCTGTTTTCTTGGGAGTCAAAGTTTAGCAGGTGTGACATTTTCTGCAATGAGATAATTGGAATTTTAAATATAATAAAATATTCGGCCATATAACAATAGATACCTTTTGGACATAAAAATGCGGATGAACAATATATTTTAACAATACATTCGTAAATGAACTCACTTGAATTATGAGAAATTTCTGAATCACGAGTAATTTCTTCGACGACCACTGCAGAAATGGCAGCATCTTAGTATTAATTTTAAACACGAAATGTCATTTACCCATAAACGTGTCAGCTGACTTGGTGATATATAATACCTACGTCGCGGTCTTAATATATTACATCATCAAATAACATAATTAGGTACTAGGTATATAAGGACTTGTAATATTTTGATTCACCTCATACTTCATCATGAGGTTTGTTAAGCAAGCTGAAACATTAGAGGTGAATACTATAAATGTGGAAAAAAATGCACTAATAGTAAAGCATAGCGCTCTATTACCTAATACAATTCGCTGCATAATATGCGGCCCTTCTAACTGCGGTAAAACTAACGTTATGCTGAATTTATTGTTACATGAAAATGGATTAAAGTTTAAACACATTTATTTGTACTCAAAGACGGCTTTCCAACCAAAATATCTCTTCTTGAAACAAGTTATGCAAAATATACCAGGATCGAATTTTTATTTATTTAATGAAAGTAAAGAAGTCATTCATCCCAATGATGCTTTAACAAACTCCGTCATGATTTTTGATGATGTAGCGTGTGAAAATCAGATTAATATTAGAAATTATTTTGCTATGGGAAGACATAGGCAAATAGACTGTTTTTATTTATCCCAAACTTATTCCAAAGTACCAAAACAATTACTAAGAGACAATGCCAATCTTCTGATTATTTTTAAGCAAGATGATACCAATTTAAAACATATATACAATGAGCACATAAACACAGACATAGATTGGCAAAAATTTAAAGACCTTTGTTGTACTATATGGAAAAATCAATTTAACTTTTTATTACTAAATAAAGATTGCGCAATTGATAAAGGAAGATACAGACTAGGTTTTGATACATTTATTTATTTTTGAATTTAGTACATATACTAGTTTCATTTGGAAAAGTACTCACTTTAACTTCTGCGGCCGAATATAACACACAATAATTTGAAGTTACCAAAAAATGGAGGCCGATCTAAAGAAACAATTGATAACATCCGCAAATTGCATAAAAAAGAAAATTAGAATGATGCAGGATGAAGAAGATGCTGCTAACGTAAAATTAAAGAAAGTATTCAAGCCTATTACGGATTCTCTGGAGACATTGGGAAAAGCAAATGATGAAAAAAACCCCAGTTTATATATAACAAATTTAAAAAACGATTGCGAAACGCCTATGGACGATGACTTATCCGCAGGATATGAAAAATTCAAAGATCGCCTTGAAACTGATTCAAGCAAGCATTCAGAGTATTACGATGAAAAATTCAAAGACCACCTTGAAACTGATTCAAGCAAGCATTCAGAGTATTACGATTTTGACAATGATGTCAAAAATTCTAAAAATAATGTTAATGACACATTAATATCTCTTAAGAAAGAAGATGTGCTAGACATTTATGATAACATTAATGTTCCGTTTGGTATTCGTAGTGAAAATAAGAAACTCATGATGGGAAATTCTGCTGTCACTTTATCCTTAAAAAATAAAGATTCGAAAGAAAAACAATATATGCTTACAATCAATAACCGAAATTACGAAATGACTAGAGGTTTAAAAGAACTTTTAATTCGAAATAAGCCTGATCTTGAGATAGTAACCGAAAAAGACAAGATTATTTACAAAAACTTGCTTATTATTACCAGCGCCCACAGGCGAGATTTCCATCCCAACGGACAGTTGAAAGGAGACAAAGGATTAAAATACAGCCAGATCGTTAAACCTTTATTCACGGAGGCTAAGCAGGATTTTCCCGAAAAATTGCCTGATCTTAAAATTGGCGGTTCTTTGCCTAAATTAAAAAAATATAAGAAAGCAACGGACTATATTTATTGGGATGATCCAAATGAATTAATAGAGAGACTAAAATTATTAATCGCATCAAAAAGCGCTGGCAACAGCAATCATGACAATGAAATCCTGTCTATTATTGAAGAATTAAAAGAATCTGGTATTATAAAATAATAAAATTGTGCTAATAGAAAGTAGCAATTGGATTGCCTAGAGGGTTTGTGTGTAAATAAATACTTCAATGTTATCATCATTACATTCAGTAATCAAAAGAACGTCAAACATGAATGTGCGTGAAATTAAAAAACACTCTAATGAAATAAAAGAGAATAAAACTATAAATGAAGTTGAATTATCCGATAGCGTTAATATTCCAAAATATATTAATACGCAAATAAGAACTACCGTAAATAAGTTAGCGAATCTTTATAAAGTAATTGAGGCTTTATCAGCACGTATAAAAAAAATAGAAAAAAATATTGAACTTAAAGAACTAGAAGGAAAATTCAACAAGCACTATGAGCAAAGCCGGCGTAGTAAATGAAATTCATAAAAACGTAAGAGTGAACTTCCCACGAAGAACAGTTATATTAAGAGACATAGATGACCTTTGGCAGGCTGATTTGATTGATATGCAAGCATTATCAAATGTAAATTCAGGTTACAAATATATATTCGTAATTATAGATTGTTTCTCAAAATATGCTTGGGCATTTCCTTTAAAACAAAAGACGAAAGAGATTTTGTCAAAAACATTTAAAACATTTTTAGCAAAAGGCCGATTACCAAAAAATTTACAGACAGATATGGGTAAGGAGTTTTACAATACTGATTTTTTTAAAATTGTCGAAAAATATAATATCAACCACTATTCTACGTATTCTAACAAAAAAGCCTCTATTGTTGAACGCTTTATTAGAACACTAAAAAATAAACTATATAAAGAATTTAATTTAAAAGGAAATTATAAATGGATCAATGGAACACTCGACTGTAAAATGCATGAGTACAATCATGCGTTCCATAGAACTATAGGAGCGCCTCCAGCTACAATTAATCAAAATAATAAAGAAAAAGTATCGCTAAGATATACTAATGCGCAAATAAAACATGCGAAGAAAATATCGAAGCGCAAAAGCTTTCGAGTGGGGGATTTCGTGAGAATAAGCAAATATAAAGGTTGCTTCGAAAAAGGATATACGCCTAATTGGTCTACAGAAATATTTAAGATAATAAAGGTTCAAAATACTTGCCCAACAACTTACTTATTGGAAGACGCAAGGTCTAGACCAATTTTAGGAGCATTTTATGTACACGAAATTCAAAAGACTTTACACCCTGAGGTATACCTTGTTGAAAAAGTTTTGCGAAGAAAAAGAAACAAGGTATACGTAAAGTGGTTAGGGCTGCCTTCAAACGAAAACAGCTGGATAGAAAAGACAAATCGGTTATAGGAAAGGTGACAGTACCTATTTAAACATTTATTGTTTTTACAATGTACTCATTTGTTTGCGAAACGCCGTGCTATAAACATTACGCTCACAGTTTATTTAAATGAAAACAATCATGAATAAAGATAAGAATAATATTAGTAATTTAAATATGAAAAAAAAATATATATCACCAACTTCAAAGGTTAAAACTGGTTCTGGATTCAGAAAAACATTTAATAATATTGTTTCACACACAAAAAAGCGTATTAGAAAATTAAAGCCTAAGTGCAAAAAAGTTTTAGCGGAACTAGCGTATGCAGCTGCTCATGAAATGGCGTCTGACGATTTACCTATAAAATTGCCAAGAGTAATTCCGGTGCCTAAAAGCGGAGGATTTCTGCCTTTAATACCCATATTTGCTGGGTTGTCTGCCGCCGGTAGTTTAGCAGGAGGTATCGCCGGAATCACGAAAGCCGTCAATGACTATAAGTTAGCTAAAAAAAATTTGGAGGAATTCAAAAAACATAATACGAATATGGAAGCATTGTGTATTGGGAAAGGATTACATCTTAAGCCATACAAAAACGGGCTAGGAATTTATGTGACAAATAAAAAAAACTAATTACTCGGCTACCCAAAAGAGCGTTAACTAATATTGATATCACAAAACATTCTAAAAACATACCATTTTTTCGCGGTGTTTTTATGAGAGATGAATTACCAGAATTTCCATTACCTCTGGAATGCGGGGTTATCAATTTAGATTCCTCTACAAATTCTGGTACTCATTGGGTAGCCTATGGAAAAATAAATAATTATGTTGAATACTTTGATAGCTATGGCAATTTAAAACCACCACAAGAGTTTGTCAAATACATGGGAGAAAAAATTCACTACAACTATGATAATTTACAAGGAAACAATTTATATAACTGTGGTCACTTATGTTTAAAGTTCCTTGCCTCATTTTGGGAAAGAAGAAATTAATTGCATATGACGTCATACTGATCATCAATATATAGAATGGTGTGTTGCAGAATCGCACATTACATCACCAAACGCGTTGAAAATTGTTTCGTTGAAATCTACGAAATTTAAAATACCAGAAACTAAAAATGATTATCTTCAATAAAAACTCCGAACATAGTAAAACTCCTAATATTACATCCGCAACATTGAAAGATAGAAGACGTGTAAAAGCAACAAAGAAGATTACAAAAAATAATAAGATTTTTTTACGTTCACTTGGATTTAAAATATAAGATGTTACAAATCGCAGATTTACCACATCATGACAATTCCATCGAAAGCTATGAAATTCATAGCTATAACCCTTACAATAACAATTTTAAAGTAAACGATGAAATAAGAATACCTATACACCAGCAAGATGTTTATGTATTACCATCAGCTAGCTCCATTTACATCGAGGGATGCGCAAGTATATCTACCACAGACGCAGCAGGGAAAATAACAACGAAAAAAGTGAAATTTATAAACAATCCAATATTATTTTTGTTTCAAAATATCAGGTACGAACTGAATGGGGTTGCAATCGATAACATTAAAAATGCTGGAATCACAACAACAATGAAATCTTATATTTCAATGAATGAAGGAGAAAGTAAAAATGCTGCTTTATGGGGTTGGAATTTAGATGGAGCCAAAGCAAGTGATACCCATTTTACGGCTATAATACCCTTAAATAAAATATTAGGATTTGCTGAAGATTATAATAAAATACTCATCAATTGTAGACATGAGCTTATATTACAAAGAAGCAGTTCTGTTTCAAATACTGTGATAGCTGAGAAAAATGAAAATATTTGTATAGACATAACAAAAATTCAGTGGCGTGTGCCGCATATTAGAGTTTCTGATCGCGAACGACTTGTACTACTAAAACATTTAGAAAAAGACCGACCAGTACAGCTTGCCTTCAGAAATTGGGATTTATATGAATATCCATTATTGCCTAAAACAACAAAACATTCTTGGTCTATTAAAACTGCTTCTCAGTTAGAGAAACCGAGGTTTGTTATATTAGGATTACAAACGGATAGAAAATTCAATACGACAAGAAGTTCAGCTTCATTCGATCACTGTAACATAACAAATGTCAAATTGTTTTTAAATTCGCAATACTTTCCATATGACAATCTTAATTTAAAGTTTGATGAAGGAAAATATAGTATATTATATGAGATGTATGCTAATTTTCGGCAGTCGTATTACAACGCTTGTATTGAACCGCTGTTAGATTTGCATACATTCTCCAAAATTGCTCCAGTTTTTGTTATCGACTGTTCAAGACAAAACGATTCAATCAAAACTGGGCCAGTTGACGTGCGTTTAGAAATTGAGTCATCAGAAGACGTTCCAGAAAATACCGCTGCCTACTGTTTGATCCTCAACGACTGCCTCTTTGAATATAAACCACTCAGTAACATAGTTCGAAAACTATCATGAATGCCGCCATCGTGGATGTTCAAGGTTTTAAAAGTAAAGACAACAAATTTATACCTAAAGAAATAGCAATTTTGTGCGAAAATCGCATTCTTGTTTTGTTGATAAAACCGCCATATCCATTCTATAACTTAACAAGTATGGAACGTTCACATGTGGCGTGGATAGAAAGAAACATCGGAATTTTATGGAACGAAGGCTTTGTGCCTTATTTTAATTTTAAGTGTTTGATATTACAATACATGAAAAATAAAAAAATATATGCTAAAGGTGCTGAAAAGGTGAAGTGGTTGAAAGAAATACTAGAAAACGATAATATCCATAATTTGGAAGAGCAAAATTGTCCTAATTTACAAACCTTGTATAACAATTATGCAACATCGTTGGAAATTCAAAGCTGTATTTACCATAGCAAGATATGCGCCTTTAAAAATGTAACTTGCTTAAAAAAGTGGTGTATAACAAATGATATTTTTTAAATAAAGAATAGATACACTATTTCAACCGTCGTTTGATTTTTGTTACGTGTGAATGAAATGGAGAATGTTGTATGTACAAAGAGTCATCAGTGTCATCACCTACCAAGCTAGCGCTAAATGATTCGATATGTGGTTTCAAATATCTGTCAATGCTGATAAATCACGTAATTTGCTTAGGTGCTAAACACATCGGTTGGAAATTGCGAATGAAATACTTTACTGGATTAAATATAACAGCTCGGATAGTCAGAATAGATTACGATTATGTAGACTTGTTACCTATCTTTTAGTTTTCCTCCTTGATGGAACACTGCTTATTTAGTAGACCAGAAAGGTTGTCGCTGCAGGTAATTGTATGGGCTGAATCAACGAGATCGCGAAGCGATCGAGTTGATTCAGCCCATACAATTACTACCTACTTACGATACGCAAACAATCGGAAAGAGACCGGACGTGGGAACAGCAAACAGACCAACTGGCACTTAAATATGTGTTAAGGCGCATAGGTTGTAGCGAGTACGCTGACGTTCCTTTATTCTGCATAATCTCGAAAACTTCAGCAAGTCGAAAAATATGCGTTTAAAACGTCGATTTGCGGAAAACTAGGCCGTGCCAATCTATGACATCAGAACAGTTTGCATAAAAAAATTCTGTTAAAAATTGTCACCTACTTCTAATGCTGACTATACTATAGACATCGATAAACAAACACAATATATCGACGTCTTTCTCCTTGCCTGATTTAAAACCAGGAGAGCTTTGTACAACCAACGTAACTACACAAGTCATCAATGAAAACAGTGCGCAGCATTTTTTTTATCGCAAAATATGCAGATTTGAAGAAATTTCTTTTGCTGTTCCTTCGAATAATTTATTTTATTTCGTTGTAGTTTTTTTTTTATATATCAACGTTATTTGCATCCAAAATCATAGTGAGATTTAACTTATTAAATTATTATGTTCTATTTAGATACGTGTCAACGAAAACAAATATCCTTATTGTTTGTCATTTGTCTATTTAGTTTGATGCTCGGTGTAATCTTCGCCTTAACTATAAGTGTTAACCTTTTACAAGTTATACCAATAACCAGGGAACGAGAATATAAATCAATTGATTCTTTCGTTTCCAAAACAGCATAAGTCACTGAAAGAAAATTCCGAGTTTTGTTGTTTTTGAATTGAATTCATAGAAATGTGAATGGGGTTCGTGAATGAACCTGTTGTGAGTCGTGAGAGTCTTCTCACACCTTAAAGAAAGCAAGCATGAAAATAAAGGATGGTTGTATCTATATTGTTATAGTAGGTACTTAGGGTACGGCGAAACATTTGTTCCTAGTCGCTCCGTGAGGTGAAGGCCGCGAACTTGGACATGGCTGAAAGATGTAATTTTTTACGTTGTTATGCTGCGTTTCCACCAGTGCGAGGATGCGTAGCGAGAGCGAGGGATGTCTTTTTGTCAACCAATTGAATCAGTTGCGCTGAGCGAGGATAAGCAAATTAAGTTATAACAAAACGCAGCCTTAACACCCATATCTCCACCATTTAGTTTTTTTTTTTGAAAACCGTATCGACAACAAAGTTCTACTAATATTTATCGAACCACAAAACTTAACGGTAATCGGTTGAGAAAATGCGATCTCTAGGCGAGAACAGCCGGAAATCCTGGCATCCAAACGTACATACAAAATATGTTTTGGCCAAGATGAACCGAAGACGCTTCACTCGCTCAGTCAATATTGTTCAGTAATATGTAAATAGTTTTTCCGCTATCGGCAATAATTTAACATACCTATTTTTTCTCGCAATCAACCGATGAAAATAATTATAATGTTGTAATTGATAAATTCGCTACTGACGTAATAATCCCTTGGCTTTATAACTCTTTTGGCTTAACTTTATAATCGAATCAATTCGTGACAAATTGATTAGTGCCAGTTAAAGTCGCATGTTGCACGATCTTGGAAGGTGCTAAGCATTTACAGCTCAGGTAATAGAGTTGTTGAGACCACCTGTCTATTGTCGTGATCTAAGCCGAAAATAACTGTTATTAGCGATTCGTTGGCAGCGTGCGTGGCTGTATTGGTGATTTTGTTTCTAAGGGTGAAGGCAGACGAGCGTGATTTGAGTCGCGTAATTTCGATCGCGCCATACCTCGTCGTCGGTCGGACGTGACAACTCAATAAATTGTGCTCGTGTGGCTTGACCCTAAATAGAAGTTGCCCGCAACTTTGTTAGCGTAGTTAGCTTAAATGTATCCTATAACCATCTCTAGATGTCTAGCTATCCCTGTACCAAAATTGGTTAAAATCCGTCCAGCCGTTTTATCGTGATGAGAGAACAAAGAAAATTTTATCGGTGCGAGGCTGCTGCATCGCTCTGTTGAGATTTTTCCTAAAATAATGACGCCCTCTTGGTAGAAATTGTATGTTACTGCAGACGCCGGGAAATAAGGGCTTGCCGGATGAGTAGGTATTAGTACGGAGGCCGTAGGGAGGCCGCATAGTGATACGAAGCCGGCAAGCCCTTTTCACGGCTAGACATATTGTATAGTGGTTTTCTCAATCATATGCAATTAAATAAAAAATACAACACTCAAAAAAATATAATTCAGCTGTTTAGCCTGTTCATTAACACAGACGCCATGTTTAAAAAAATACTTCCCGGCTTAGCCTTTACAGTTCTCTCGAGTTGTTCCGTTCCGAAACGTGATACTTCGAGCCTATAACGCACGTTATAACGACATTCCATTGCATGTTTAAGAAAAACAATTTGCTAATAATTTTGGAATTTGATAATAAGATAGGTTGGGGCTTAATACCTTCCATTTGCAAATTAGTCTAATTATCAAATAGCCCCTTGGGTGCCAAATAGCCTCACCTTACGGTACTAGGATTGTATCTATTGAGAACCTAGGTAGTAGATCCCCATTGAGAACCTAGGTCGTGACACTTGCCCACTTTAGCGCAAACATCCCTAATACGCAGCCGCGACCGCATACCTCTCCGTGTTTGTCCACTCGCGCAACTAGTGTATTTGCTTCGTTTGCATAAACATTTTCACTCGGCGTTTCCTGTTTGCACTTTCGTTTGTTGTTATTCTTAATAGAAATAACATTTGTGAGATTCTTTGTATGGTATTGGGAACTGGTCAACTATCATTTTACTAGTTATGACTGCAAGGAACTTGTATTATACTTATACCACACATTTTTACTATTACTAAAATATTTGTGTTATAAGGTATAATTTCTAGGAATTCAGTAATATTAGGTCAATCCGATCCGATCTAAAGAAGGAGATTCAAGTACGAAAATGTGTACTGTAATATCGTTGGATCGGACTAACCTAGAAGTTAATTTTGTATACCTTTAATGCAAAAGGGTTAATAATGGTGTAAGGATGTATTGCTTCAATTGGATCAATTAACTAGTGATTCAAATGTCAATAAAGAGAAGTTTGGATAATCTGATAATAATGACGTTTTCATTACGTTTCATTCGATAACAACTTACATCTATATATATAAAACTCAAAGGTGACTGACTGACATAGTGATCTATCAACGCACATCCCCAACCACTGGACGGATCTGGCTGAAATTTGGCATGCAGGTAGATGTTATGACGTAGGCATCCGCTAAGAAAGGATTTTTCAAAACTCACCCCCTAAAGGGGTGAAATGGGGTTCCAAAGTTTGTATGGGGAAACAAGATTAGTTAGACTATTTTATTCGAAACTTCACAGGAGTATTCCTAACGATAAATGAGTAAACACGTGTTTCAGGTTTTTTGAAAATAAGCTATAAGGGAGAAATGTGGTGACAAAGTCTGAAAATCAGCATGGGTATTATTTTTATGGTTTATCAGGTCGCTGATTACGAAAACCACAACGATTTTAAAATCCAACGTGAGTTACCATCTCCCTTGTTGGGGTGAAATGGGATTGAAATGTCTAAATACGAAACCGCTGGTTCTAGAGAGTTCAAATTTGGCACGTAGGTTCCTTATAAGGTGAAGCGGTGCACTAAGAAAGAATTTTTCAAAACTCACCCCCTAAAGGTGTGAAATGGGGTTCCAGAGTTTGTAAGGGGAAACAAGATTAGTTAGACTATTTTATTCGAAACTTCACAGGAGTATTTCTAACAATAAATGAGTAAACACGTGTTTCAGGTTTTTTTAATTCAACCCCTAAAAGGGAGAAATGTGGTGACAAAGTCTGAAAATCCATTGGTAATGCTTTTATGGTTTATCGGGTCGGGTCGCCTGTTGGGGTGCGATGGGGTTGAAATGACTAAATATGAGTACGGGTGTAATTTATGGTTTGTTGGGACGTTAATTACGAAAATGCCACTGATTTTGAAATTTTATTTGTGGTCATGAAAATTCTTGAAAGCATTTGCGCCAAATTGCAATTTAATCGGTCCAGTAGTTTTGCAGCCAATCGATTGTAACAGACGGACTGAAAGACAGCTACACGTGATCCTATAAGGGGGTTCTTTTTTGCTTTTGAGGTATGGATAGAGACCCGCGTTATCCTAATAGATTAAAAAAATAGTATTTGGTGGCATCTCGATCGTCGTCAATCGGTACCTATAGGCGGGCGGCGCGTTGGGACGGGATATCTGCATCCGTAATAAATACATTCAAGCTTTTCAATAATAAGTCATTTCAGAATTCTGAATTACGTTTATCTGGCTCAGAATAATAAATTTTTTATTCATCAACGAAGAGAACCTCAATATCTTACAATAGAACATGACGTAACTTAGAACATGGCTTAGAATCATTAAACCAATCTCGAATATCCCAAATCGATAAGCGGAGGCTCGGGACATTATAAAAGCTTTATACAAATAAAATGCACACATATCCCGGTGTCTTAGCTTCACTTCGAGTTATGAATTTTGAAGTGAACTTTATTTGGTACAGTAAAAGCTGAGATCGCTTGATTTGAGTGCTTGAGTTTTCGGTTTGATTTGATAAAGTGGAGTTAAATGATAAAATAAAAAGTATTTCCCAGTAATATTAGAAATCAAAAGTCTGTGTATGTTTTGTTACTTCTTCACGCTAAAACGGCTGGACGGATATGCATGAGGGAAATGCAGATTGCATGTTAAGTTAGGGTATAATCTGCAATCTGCATTTCCCTCATGCATATCCGTCCAGCCGTTTTAGCGTGAAGAAGTAACAAAACATACACAGACTTTTGATTTCTAATATTACTGGGAAATACTTTTTATTTTATCATTTAACTCCACTTTATCAAATCAAACCGAAAACTCAAGCACTCAAATCAAGCGATCTCAGCTTTTACTGTACCAAATAAAGTTCACTTCAATAGCCTACTTTTAATCCTGAAAAAAAAGAGCATTGTTCCCGTAGGATGATGTATATTATATAGGCACGCGAGCGAAGCCGCGGGTTAATGCTAGTTCATACATAAAATGAAATTTAACTTAACTTTTATGTAATTGTTTACTAAAATTAAAATGGTAATAAAGCTCTACACTACTACTAATAACATTCTTTAATTATTAAAAAATATTAAGGGACAATCTTACACAAATCGACCTAGTCCCAAACTAAGCACGCCGTACGTATGGGTACTAGACGATAGATTTAATGTATAAATACATATGTATATAGATAACATCCATGACCCAAGCATAAATATTCGACTTCATCACACAAATATTTGCCCTGGCCGGGATTCGAACCCAGGACCGCCGGCTCAGTAGGCAGGTGTCTACAAACTGAGCCAACCGCGTCGTCGTCAAATTAAAATACTTATGCTCTTATTGAAGGTATAGCAGATATAATTGTATAATAATATTTTTCTTCATATGATATCATCCTCATATCTCCTGTCAATAGCATTGTAGAAATATTTACATCAAGAGATACAATTAGATATAATATATCAACATATTATGATATGATATCATGCCATGTGAGAGAACAACAAAATTGCTTTTTCGCACGAACGAATCGACTGTTGATACGATACTATATTATTATAAAACTGCATTGTTTGCACCTAATAATTAAAGACAAAAACCTATGAGAAGTACAAGCACTGTGGAGTACCTACTCCCGATATAAGACAATTGTTTATAAGCAGTAGAATTAGACAAAGAGAGATAAGATCGTCAGCTGTGAGCCTATAAACAAATAAATAAAATAAATAAGCGGAGATAATCCCATTAGCGGGTTATACTCCCACACAAAGACCGACTCACTGGTAGTGGTAGTGCGGGTTAAACAGCCCTGATACAGTTCAAGTCATGTTGAAAAAAAAAGCGCGATAAATTAATGTAAAAGCATCGTTCACTCTCGCACGTACGGGTTATGTAGAGATTTTTTTATTTTTTTTTTCATCATTCGAGTGCTCTTTAAACACTTTTCAGGTGATAGATAAATGATAAAGCTTACATCAACCTCGTATCTAACATAATTAAAAAGTGAAGGTTCAGGTCGAGAATAGACATGAGCCGTTTCCCGGTTTGTATGAGAAATCATCTCGAGAACGTTCCCATACAAACCATCAGGCAACATTCTCGAGAACGGCACATCTCTAGTCGAAAAAGACATGTTTATGATAATGTCACGCATATTACGGTGAATAGAGCCATATGGTTAGCCCCGCTATACTTTCCGTAACCTACAAGTAGTCAACAACTAGTGTATCATGTCTCCCATCATAATCTCGTCATTATCGTACCTTTGTCCGTTCTAAAGGACGTTATAATAATTGCCCTGTGAGCCCTCTCTGCATTTTCTGCTAAACATTTCCCGATTTGTATGGGAAATGTTGAGATAGTTCTTTCCCCATACAAACCACGAAACATTCTCGAGAACGGCACATCTCTAGTCTAAAAAGACATGTTTATGATAATGTCACGCATACGATGAATACAGCCATGACCATAATGGTTAGCCCGGCTTTCTGTAACCTACAAGTAGTCCACAGCTAGTGCATCAACTCTCCCATCATAATCTCGTCATTCTCGTACCTTTGTCGGTAAAGGACGTTATAATTGCCCTGTGAGAACCGCCACCCTTTCCGCATGTTTTGCTAAACATTTGAAGAGTTGCATAATTACCTCTCATGGTGAATGAGAAAACGGAGGTTTCCGCGTTCGAACATTACGCTGACTATTGCATTGTCAATCATATAAATTAACATCTAATGATTAATGTAAGAGAAATCACACCTTTTGATTTCCGTGTTATGATTATGAATTAAACGGAAATAGATATAATTATTAGTCTTTTTGTCGTATGTTTGTAAGAAAATGCCCTCTCGTCTTTTTTATATACTTTTCTGTTCATACTCCGGTTGCCAGAGAATTTCATCTTTATATAACTCCTTACCACAACTCAGATAATTTTAATCTATACATATTACAAAACTCTTGCGCTAAAGATATAAGCATGGAATATGGATCTTATATTCTTCACAGTACGTGGGCATGTACTAAGAAAGGATTTTTCGAAATTCAACATTTAAGGGGGTGAAATAGGGGTCAAACCGTTGTATGGAAATCGTTCATTTGGAAAATTATAGACTGGAATCTTTGTACAAACGCGTGGTGTAAACTGACACTTGGTCTACAACACACCAAGATTCGAAGTATTCGAACCCGGTTATCCAAAGGTACCGGATCCGCGACGACAGGCACCAATTAAATTTTTCTTTGCGTGTTGATCTTTGTATCTTTGTAGCAATATTTATTTTGATTTTAATATTTCGTACTATACCCTGTAATATACCCTTTTATATAACATGTAAGTACCTAAAGCACGTAGGTAAGTTATGTTTTCTTATGTATACTGTATACATAACTTAAACATCTGATATCGTAATTATAGATAAGTTTAAAGCAAAACTAAAAGTTATTTTCAATCGTTCGTAATGTCGAACACCAACCAACGAATAAAAAAGTAATGTTGTCATTTCACAACTACGCAACGGCGATGTGTGAAATATTATGTTATGTCTAAAAGTGGTAATTATCACTTCTGTTTTGTCGAAAATCACCGTTGCATGTGGAATTTACATGATTCTGAAGCAACCATTTTCTTTTTACCTAATAATTCGCAACCCGCAAAAGCCGCAACCCGTTCTCGTCAAGTTCCGCGACGTCACTCTCCGTGATGAGATATGGTTCGGGAAAGTGGCTCTGAAGGGCTCCGGCGTCACAGTTGGGGAATTCCTGACTAAACCGCGTCACGACATATTCGTAGCCGCTCGGGATCAGTTTGGAGTCCGCAATTGCTGGTCATGGAATGGCGATGTGTTTGTTCTCGACGCGGCCGGGACGAAGCACCGTGTGACCAGCCTTGCTCAGATGTCGTCCATTTCCGTGCCGGCGAGGAAGGCTGCCGCGCCGCCGCCGACCGAAGAGGAGAGTTCCCAAGCTGCCACACAGCCAAGTCGACGACCAAAGCGTGTTCAGAAGCCCCAATTGCAGTAATGTAGTCTTGCAAGTGCACTTGTCCTTATCATATTGTTTTAGTCGATCTTCCTAATTTAGTCAGATACGTTGCTCCTCTTTAATTTAGTTAGGTTATAGATTTTCTGTTTACCCGCTTTTATTTTTATTATAACGTCATTGTTTTTCAGTTTTTCTGTATTTTGCGTACGTAATATAGCTGACAATTAATGACAGATTGTGCAGACGTCTGTCACTGTCAGTTTGAGGAGCAACTGACATTTTGTTTTGGTGTTGCTACACTATTGTTTGCGTTTTGTTTCCGTTTTGTTAAATGTTGTCCAAATGTAATTAATTATTTATATTTTCGTCTCCAACTGCTGGCGGGTGGTGTTGTAGTACATTTTACATCACCTTTTATAATATATTTAACATTTATTTAATTATCTATATTTTTATTTATAGTATCTATTTATTTAATGACACAACTCAGTAGTAGCATAAATGATCACAGTGATCATTTCACGTCTTTTTCATCCAGTGAGGACAGTTTCCACAGCATTCCCCTATCTCTTCATGATTTTTTAGATACCGAGTTTAACGATGATGCTGTGAAAAACTTTAATGTTGTACATATAAACGCACAAAGCATCCCTGCTCATTATACTGACCTTAGTGTCACTTTTGACTTGCAAAATGTGCATGCAATTTTAGTGTCAGAGTCTTGGCTTAAGCCCTGCCTTCCTTCTTCCTCTTACTCTCTGCCTGGTTTTAGTTTAATTCGCAACGATCGCTCTTTAAGAGGTGGTGGTGGAGTTGCCATATATCTCCGTTCTCATATTCCGTTTTCTATCGTTAGCATGTCAGCAGAATCTCCTTCCTCTGATACCGCAGAGTATTTATTTCTAGAACTTACCCTTTCCCATAGCAAACTTCTTCTCGGTGTTTTTTACTCGCCATCCCTTAATATTGACTACTTCAGCTCTCTAGAGAAACTCCTCGAAGATATTATGCCGTCTTCAAATCACCATATCGTTATGGGCGACTTTAACACCTGCTCGATCTACGCATCACTTTCCTAACTGCACAGCCTCGCTCTTAGATATTTCTTTAACTTCATCTACCCGTCATGTCGCTAAACATGGACAGTACTCTGCTGACGCTTTTTCTTACCACGATCTTCTTTTTCTGTCCTACAAAGTTCGACCTCCTAAGCCTAAAGCCAAAACCCTTTTTCAGCGCAATTTTAGTAAAATCGATGTAGATAAGCTTCATGATGACGCGCTGATGATCGACTGGAGTGTAATATCTCAGGCTGAAACTATTGATGAGAAATTATCTCTTTTTAACTCCCTTCTCATTCAGCTGTATGATGTTCATGCTCCGGTTCGTGCTATTAAAGTAAAACATCTTCCTGCTCCATGGCTCACTACAGAAATCAGATCTCTCATTGAGAAGAAGAATTTAGCTAAGTCCAAATACAAATCAGATCCTTCAGACAACAACAAAAATCGTTACCACACTTTGCGGAATCGGTGCAGCACTGTGTGTCGAGACGCTCAAAGGCGTCATATCCACAAGTCTGTCGAAAACGGTGATCCCTCTAAAGTGTGGAAGTTTTTAAAGTCGCTTGGAGTTGGGAAATCTCAAGAGAACTCATGTCCCAAAGATGTTGACCTCGACCAGTTAAACCTGCATTTCTCTTCTTATGCGAATTTTTGTGGCCCTGCTAAAACCAGGACACTTGATTATCTTTCAACACTCCCAACTCCAGACTATAATCCCTTCTTTCTTGCTCAATTTACTGACAGTGATGTTAAGAGAAACGTGCTATCTATTACTTCGAATGCAGTTGGTGTCGACAGTGTAAGCCGTAGTATGATTTTACCCCTCCTTGACCTCCTTGTTCCTATAATTACCAGCATTCTGAATTTCTCCATCTCCTCTGGTGTATTTCCTTCAATCTGGAAGGAAGCCGATATCATACCATTACCAAAAAAATCAAATCCCGCCACCTTCTCCGACTATCGTCCTATATCCATTCTTCCTTTTTTATCCAAAGTCCTTGAGCGCCTAGTTTCCCAGCAACTTGTTTCCTTTTTTAACAGAAATGATCTTCTTAATCCCTATCAATCTGGTTTTCGTTCCGGTCATAGTACGGCTACTGCACTTGTAAAAATTACAGACGATATACGGGCGGGTATGAACGACCGTAAACTGACTGTGTTAACGCTCTTAGATTTTTCCAACGCGTTTAACTCTGTTGACTTTGATATTATGTTGGGTATATTGCGTTCTCTTAACATATCTCCTGCGGTAATTGATTGGTTCCGTAGCTACCTGACTGGTCGTCGGCAGCGTATAAAGGTGGATGCTTCCCGATCTTCTTGGTGCAACACGATGGCCGGTGTTCCGCAGGGCGGCGTGTTGTCTCCTTTGTTATTCTCTGTATTTATAAATTCAATCACTCATAATCTATCTTCACGTTATCACCTTTATGCCGACGACCTTCAAATATATTCTCAAGGATCAGTTGACGATCTGCCCTCAGTCATTTCTTCAATGAATTTGGATTTGAAACGTATTTTAGAGTGGAGCAGTAACTTTGGCCTACAAGTAAATCCGTCAAAAACTCAGGCTATCATCATTGGTAGTTCTAAATTGATTTCCAGAATCAACTTAGCTAATATTCCTTCTGTTGTTTTTAATGGCGTCTTGATCCCTTACTCTTCCCAAGTTAAGAACCTGGGTGTCATTATGGACTGCACTCTTTCCTGGGCGCAACAATTGAGTGAAGTGAGCAGGAAGATGTTTGCCGCTGTGGGCTCTCTTAGACGGCTTCGTAATTTCCTCCCCATCGCTACTAAAATTGCGCTCGCCCAAACGTTGCTTCTCCCAATTCTAGATTATGCTGATATCTCTTATCTCGATATTTCAGAAGAGCAACTTAATAAGCTTGAGCGCATTCAAAATATCTCTATACGATTCATATTTGGGTTACGCAAATATGATCATATCTCTAGTTTCCGATCTCAACTCAAGTGGCTCCCTATTCGTCATAGGCGTAACTCTCACATTCTAACTCTTTTATTTGGCATACTCTTTAACCCAGCAACTCCACAGTACCTTAAAGAGCGTTTTAGTTATTTCTCGTCTGCAAGGTGCGCTAAAAATTTCCTTTTAACTGTTCCCCCCGCACATTCTAAATTTTATTCCAATTCTTTTACTGTCCAAGCCGTTCTGCTATGGAACTCGCTCCCAGTTGAATTGCGAAGTGCTAATTCCCTGTCTATATTTAAGAATAAGATTAAAGAACATTACCTATCTCTCGAACAATAAAATTGATTGTATTGCGTTGTGTTATATAAGATTCTTATATATGTCTAGTGTCTATTTATATTATTGTATATATATATATATATGTATGTATGTGTAAGTTTATGTATATCTATTTATGTATGTGTATATTTACCCATATGCGTACTTGTTTTCTGTTAGTATCTAGTTATGTGCTCCCTTCGCCTTTAGCTGCACCTACTCTGTATTAAGTTAAAATTTTCATCAATTTCACTGCCCAAAGGTTGTCTGGAAGAGATCGCTCTTTAGCGATAAGACCGCCTGTTGTCTACCGTTATTTATAAATTGTATTTATCTTGTTTCCTTTTGTAAACTTTTTTGGTGTGCAATAAAGTATTGTTGTATTGTATTGTTGTAATTCTTGCTTACCAAAATGAGCTTATTTTGGTAAGAATACGATTATACGTGTAAGAAAGAAGATAAAGAAGTAGAGGGAAAATAGAGTAAAGCTCGGTCCACGGAGTTTAAACCAGGTATCTCTGCACTTCTAGCATAACTGTGACATGCGATTCTTAATCAATCGTCTCATCAACTCCCTACTCTTAGCACAATCTGAATGCAATATTTTTGCGAATGGGATAACGAGACTGATGACTGAATGGAAGAGAGTGCTAGAGAAAGAGCAAGATAATTATCTTGTATTTGTAAATTAGTTTTTTGTTAAGTATTAAGCTTAATAATCCGTGTAACGCTTTTGTGTATAAACTGTCATGTTACATTTTATGTGATTCAATATAAATAAATAAATACCGTGCGAGCAAGATAGGGGTGATGCTAATTCGCGCGACAAGCGATGTCGCAATAATATCATAATTATGTTAGCCCCGCTGGTGGGTTAAATGCCAGTTGCATTGACCGCATTTATTGTTGGTATAAAATTTACTATATTTTTTAAGTATTTTATTTGTACTTTTAGCGCTGACTATACTGTCTTAGCAGTACCGATCGCCATCTGTCACGGCGCGACAGCGCTGTCACTGTCATTCACCCCGCGCTTGCGCAAGAGCGGTCACCTGCGCATAGATCGACGTTCCATACTATAACACTTCGGAGCCACGAGTGTAAGTTTGCTTCTTTACAAAGCGCGTCTCGAACGCGTTGTAACAATGTTATTTATACGAGAAATATAAACGCGAACGACTGATTTATTGCATTGGAAAATTGCGCTAGAAGCTGGGATTCTTTAGTGTTAGTCTGTTATTAACGCAAAAACGTCTCGAACCCGTTCATACCAATGAATGTATGTAAACACTTTATTGTAGTCAAAAACAAGTTATAAATACAATGATAACAAAATATTACATGTACAAAGGCTTCCCATCAAAGTTTGAGCAGTTAAGTGGATATGCAATGTTGTTGATATGAAAAATTTTAACGCGATCGAGAAGTTTTGTTTTATGTATTTCGTGTAATCGGGGGGCACGGCAGTGCCCCCGCCAAGTCGAGCGCGAAGCAAACACTGCCGTACCATCCTTTACTGGAACCATTTCGCCGCATTTTCAGGCCCCTATTTGAGAACCTCTGGATAAGACCAGAACGCAGAAATTTTCGTCATCGAGTAAGCTATAATCACATACTTAAAATCCAAAATATCAAGTCTGTAGGTCATTTAGTTCCGAAGTTAAGCGAAAGCAAAGTTTCGCATTTATGACACTCACTCACTCATGATCATCAGAATAGAACTAGTACTTCCCATAAACTCAGAGAGCTGAAATTTGGTACAGAGTTAGGGTTTAATGGGCACATAAAGCGAAAACTATAAAAACTAGGATATTCGAAGATCTGGAGTACCTGTTGACCCTTATCAGAAAACACAAGAGCCCAACCAAACTATTAGAGATCGACATACCGCCTTTACAAAAAATATTCAAGTTGGTGGGCCAAGTGTTCATTGATAATTAATCGGGGGGCACGGTAGTGCTCCCACCAAGTCGAGCGCGAAGCAAACACTGCCGTACCATCCTTTACTAGAACCATTTCGCCGCATTTTCAGGCCCCTATTTGAGAACATCTGGATAAGACCAGAACGCAGAAATGTGCCCAATAAGAAAATCTAATAAAATAAATCAATATGCCCACGTTCCTACAAAAATAAGTGAAATCCCACCAAAAACATTCTGTAAAAAACTAGCCAAGTCTCGATGGAGCTGCTTGTTTATCTCTAAAAAGTAATGAAATCTAGACAAAGTCGTGCCAAGTCTAAGGTTCCTTACTGCGATTTCTTTATTATTATAGTTAATGTTGTGTGAATTGGCCGTTGAAGGGTACACATTACACAAGGGTACAAAACCAGGTGCCTACAATTGACTGGTTATTGAATCAACGTTTTCCAAGTGGCAATTTTCCATCGTCAATGGGTAGCGGTTCTGGCGACAGATTGGTGCAATGGTGTCATGGAGCACCTGGTTTTGTACCCTTGTGTTCCCTTCAACGGCCAAGTCACACAACATTAACTATAATAATAAAGAAATCGCAGTAAGGAACCTTAGACTTGGCACGACTTTGTCTAGATTTCATTACTTTTTAGAGATAAACAAGCAGCTCCATCGAGACTTGGCTAGTTTTTTACAGAATGTTTTTGGTGGGATATTATTAATGCGTAAGAATTTAATAAGGTTGAGACGGTTGAGTAACTGCACCTACATCATTCATGTTTCTTGTTTGTAATAAATGTCAGTAGGTAGTCAAAGTACAGTTCCGCTGAAAAGTGGCCTATGTAACTATGGGCTAATTCTTTTAATAATACTTGGATGTGAAAATTTGTAAAGGTGTTTGGATGGTTATTACTCAATGACAAGTCTAATGTAAAACTAGCACAAATTACGACGAAAATGATATCTACAAAAAACCTGACACCGGTTGCGGTCCAGTTATTAGGTACACACAAACAAATACATGATATATAATACACATGTATATAAATGCCCATATCATCTCGTAATGTGACGTGATTCGATTGAACGTCCTATAAAGATATCGATATTGATATTCAAGTTAAATATAATTAATTAATTTGTACTTTTCTTAAATAAATATGTTTTTTTTTTTAATACATCTTGTCGATAAGCGCATATATTTGACCTATATACGTGACAAACAGAAGCATGTTCTGAAAGAAAAGTAAAGGGCTACAGTCCGCATTAAAGTAGCTTACAATTTGAGTATGCCTTGATCATATGAGTGGAAGCCCAGCAGCCTGAAACGGAAATCTGGCAGACCTCATCGGCAATAGCGGGACTAGCTAGACTCTTTTATAAAGGAATGGCCAGAAATAACCCAAAACCGGGAACAATGGAAGAGGCATTTGCCCAGCAGTGGGACATCATGTGCGCACAATAATAATAATAAACACATATACGTAGTAAAATTTTCTGATGACAGACGATGATACTGACCGTACTATAATGATGAAGTATAAATGGGACAACAAATGAAGGAATATAGTGTAGAACTGTAGATGACTGTTAATCCAGTATTTACATACCAACATTAATTTTCTATCACTCATTTGGAATTATTAAAAGTCTTTTTGTGGTTTAAGTAGAGCTGATGAATTCTTATGTTAGATTAAAGAGTAGAATTTGAATTTTACAAATAATGTGTTAATCCACATCTATATTCCGCTCGAGCCATTAAAATATTTAGCATACGTTTCTCAGGCTAGGAATTCGCACATTGCGCTTTAGCGTATGGAAATGCATTAATTTATTATCATTTATTCTGACCGGCGAATAATTGACTTTCTATGATTCCTTGAATCGTGGTGACGATTGCTATCTACAACTCTTGCGTGTATTGAGTATCCTTACTTTATTTATTGCATTAAATGTCGGTGGGTATAGTCTGACAAACTGCGGCTTAACCCTGAGGTAGTAGTGCCACAAACAGCTTTCATAATAGGCATTGCATACATCATATATATAGTTTTCTTTTTCATGATTTCATGGTTGTCCCCATAGTGAAAGTTGCTCAGTGTGATCCTCCCCAGTACCCCGTTCACTCCTGCTCCATGACCCAAAAAACACCCTGTATATGTATTGTAAAATGTCAGTAGTAGTATGTCAATAACAAATTTCAAATTATTATTCATCGGGATGCTGCTCAATATTTTGTTCATCTTCTGAAACAAATATTGAATAGTATTGAAAGGAACTTTTCGTGCATCGTTGTAGATACGATAGTTTTGGGTTTATTATGCGGAAATTATTTAAAATTCGTGGAATATTTAGCCCTGTTTTCTCGTTGTTTACCTAAGTGACATTCGATAACATCAGTACACAAAAAGACTATTTGCCAGTAAATAAATTAGTACCACTAAAAATCAGGAATATGGCGAGACCCGAAAAGCAACTTATACACACAAAATAAGTATAGCCTGGTACTTATTTTCCTTATGAGTATACAAGATATCTGTGCTGTATACCTTATGACTAATGAAGATCGTATTCTTTCCGTGGTAAGTAAATGTTACAGCACTGGTCATTATCGTATCATGTATCTATTGCGTGATAGAGAAACTATAACTATAACTACTAACTAACTAGCCTGTGTCTGAGATGAATCTAGTTTACAAGTTCTCTATGGACATAAATAAAGTTAACGTAATAGACAAATTGTTGACGACCGCTCTTGACCTCCTTCTTGAAGCATTTTGGAAAGGGTTCAAAAATGCTAAAAAATAAAGGGATATAACCGAATATCCTGCTTATATGACAAAACATACACCTATGTCAATATTTGTGAATGGCATGTATTTAAATCGATATCTGTATATTCCCTTTTTTCGATCAAAATATTTGAAAGTTTCACCAAAAATACTGACTTGCTCACTAATTATGCACACTAAATAATGCGAATTCGTATATTGAATTGAATATTTAAAGGTATTTGCAAAACTGTTTTACTGGATATAAAAAAAAAACTAACCTAACCCGGCCGAGTCGGATCTTAGTGTGCAGTGCGAGGATAATTAGTGTGCAAGACAGTATTTTTGGTGAAACTTTCAAATATATCTGATGTACGAACCATATTTTTGGTGTGAATTCGGTCAAAAAGGTCATCTCGTTTTGTATGATGTTTAAGTTTTTTTTGTAGGACATGTTCAGTCAATCAATTGTTTTTTTGCACAGCATTCGTTTTTCTGGTATGCATTCAGTTAATCAGTGGAGTTACCTAGTTTACTGAAAAATTATACAGATGTGCATTTAAATATATCCCTTTGTGAATTACCATATATTTGCGTCTTAATAAGCATTAACAATTGTTAGTAAAATCCACAAGTGTTACAAGGCCGGATGAACTGCAAGCAGCATAATTCCAATTGTTAAACCAAAACAATGATTTAGTTTCATTTGTGTTTTCTTCCGTGTCAGCAAACATTTAAGGCCAGCATTATTTTTAACATTGTCATTCATCATGAAGAAAATCGTCGTATTGTATTTAATTGAGGGTAACAAGAGTGAATAAAATGGGTCTTATAGGTACTATCGAAGATACTTAATAACTATATATTTGTAAACTAATATAAACCTCGGTGATCCGCTTGGTCCCCTTGTTTTCAGTCTTGGAATCCAGAAAGCGATATCCGAGCTTAAATCGCCATTAAATTTATGGTACTTGGACGATGGCACATTGGGGGGTACGCCAGAGGTCGTGAAGCAGGACCTGATCGCGCTTCTTCCACGCTTCCGAGACCTGGGTTTGGAGGTTAACGCGGGAAAGTGCGAGAGTTCTACCCTTGCAGCGCTGATTCCCGGACCTCCTTTTCCGCTTTTAGCGACTTGCTTCCCGGGCTCACAGAGTTGTCGGCACAGACTTTTAGCCTTCTGGGCTCCCCTATTTTTCCTGATGCTGTCCCTCAGGCCTTCGAGGTACGTAGGCAGCTTCTGTTGTCGGTACGGGAGAGGTTGAAAGATCTGTCGGCGCATGTTGCGCTCGTTTTGCTGCGGGTTTGCTTCGCCGTTCCCAAGCTCACCTATTTTTTACGCACAGTACCGACTTGGCTTCACCCTGGATTCTTTTGACGACGTGGTAAGAGAGTCTATAGAGTCACTAGTAAATGTCTCTCTCAATCCGGACCAGTGGGCCCTTGCATCATTACCAATCCGGAGTGGTGGTCTAGGTGTCCGACGTGCGCGGGACGTGTGTCTACCGGCTTTCTTGGCTTCGGCGGGTGGGGTGGAGCCCCTTTGTTACTCAAATTTTAAATTCGGATGGTAACACGGTTGCTGTACCTTTCGCTGCCGATGCTTTGGAGGCCTGGAAGGCTGTCAACCCGGGCGAACCCCCACCTGAGAGGAAAGACATTCAGCGGCTGTGGGACGACGTTGGGGTGAAGCGGGTATTTGAGGGCTTATTAGGGACGGCAGTGGGAGTGGACAGAGCGAGACTTCTTGCGGGATCGGTTT
Organism: Apotomis turbidana; assembly: GCA_905147355.2. Lineage (NCBI taxonomy): Eukaryota > Metazoa > Arthropoda > Insecta > Lepidoptera > Tortricidae > Apotomis > Apotomis turbidana. The sequence continues at coordinate 16,925,465 of LR990292.1, read as the reverse complement.
CCGAGTCAGGCGCGTGGCTGCATGCGCTTCCTTCCCCGCATTTAGGCACTCTTCTCGACAACGATTCTTTGCGGGTAGCGGTTGCTCTCCGCTTGGGCTGCGATGTGTGTGTACCTCACTTATGCATCTGTGGCACAATGGTAGAGAGCAGCGGCCACCATGCTTTGAGTTGTTGTCGGTGTGCAGGAAGATTTTCACGCTTTAAACGATATCATCCGCAGGGCACTTGTCTCTGCGGGTGTGCCGTGTTTGCTGGAACCTCCTGGTCTTAGCCGTTCGGATGGCAAGAGGCCGGACGGTATGACGTTGGTGCCTTGGCAGAAAGGAAAGTGCCTTCTGTGGGACGCTACTCGTACATGCGTGAGCACTTATGCTGCGTCGCACATTGGTCGTACCTCAGTTTTGGCCTGGGCCGCTGCTGAGACTGCCGCCTTTAGGAAGAGGGAGAAGTATGCTTGTTTGCGGGGCTATTTGTTTGTTCCTCTGGCTGTTGAAACGTCTGGTTGTTGGTGCGCGGAGGCAAAGGCGTTCCTGAAAGAGCTTGGGGGTCGCTTGAGGGAGAAAGGGTATGATGCTCGCTCCGGATCATTCCTGGCGCAGAGGTTATCGATCGCTGTTCAACGCGGTAACGCAGCGAGTGTGTTGGGAACTTTTGCGCCTGGAATGGTGCGGGGCGGGTTATTTTATTTGAGTAAGTTTTTGTATTTGATAAAATTTTATATTATAAGGGACTGTAATGTGTATGTTTTAATATTTGATAATAAAATGTAGATTGGTTTAGATTAGTAAATAGGATTTAATTAAGTATACCTAGCGTAAGAATTTCAAACACAATGTGTAATTGTTATTGAATAAATATAAACCTTATTACAACATGTTAAAGGTGTAAACTTAACTGTGTCTTCGTTTGTACCCGTATATTACCTATTTATATAAAAAATCTATACCAATATGTTTACCCACGATTATTACAATTGTATTTATTAAATAAACATTTTGTTTAAAATTGCGTTTAATCAACACGATTTTATTGCCACGCTATCACGCTATCCTTGCTTATATAAACGTTAATTGCTGATCAAGACCAATCAAATGAGTCCAAACAAGATGGCTCTATCTTGTGCTGTTTAAGAGTTCCTATGGCCACCTTCCCTATCATCAGATCAGTTCCCAGATACCAAAAATTAAATTATTGTATTGTGACGTGAAATAAAATTATACTTTGCATGTACACATACATTCAATACGACAATTAGAAGGAGGTTAAAATTCGAGATGTGCCGTTCTCGAAACCGTTTCCCGATTTATATGAGGAAAAACCGTTCTCGGAAAAAAAAACTCATACAAATTGACTTCTAAGATTTGATTACTTGTTAGTTACTTACAAACAAACTTATTTACAATCGAAGCTAATAAAAGCGTGTGCTATAATAAGTACGATCGACGGAACATCATGTGCGTAGTAAAGCATTACAAAACTTCATTTTAATGTCTACGAAATAATGACATCAAATTTGCATACAGTAATGACAAAACAGTCAGACAATGCAATGATTGCACAGCACAGGTGACTAACGATAAAATCGTCAACTGTCAACCCACGGGATGTCAAATGTCAATTGACATACGAGCATTAGTCTGATGACAAAATTATAGTGCCTAAATGGGTTACGTCACGTCTTAATGCACGAAAATTCGGATGATTTTGCGGTCGCTTGCACATTGCCACTAAAGGGTAATAACGCTTTTGACAATCGCTGGGGGATGAATGATGGATTGATGTTGAATTATACAAAACACTGTAACCATATAAATAAAAATAGCTCAATATGTCATGAAATAAAGAAAAAAAAAACTGTCTTTGTAAGTGAATTCAAAAGTACGGAAAATTTATGTTTTTTTTTTCAATCCAAATGCAAATTTAAAATTGTTTTCAAAATCCTTCATAATTCAACTATAATTGTACCTATTACAATCATGTACCACGCAATAATTCAAGGTCAAAAGGACAACTTTATTTCTTTAGCATGCATATAATGATATATTTTGGGGGTGATGATGTCAAGGACCCCCCAGCTAATTGCATGGAGCAGGAATGCCAAATTTGTCAGTTTTGACAGCACTATAAATGTGTTTAGTCGTATTTATTTGATCCCAATAAAAAACAGGATCAGGATCAAAAAAATAATATTACACCCTTAATATTATTAGCGATCGAATTGTTAACTAGCAATGGATGAGATTCATACTTCAGATGATCAGGAACATTTATATCGAGAAGAACAACGATTTTTTTTCAACTAGACGGAGAGTTCTCGATCCATATTTCTTGACATCAGTGTATAACTAGGGCAAAAGGGATTTTGGTGTTGTTACTATCTTGTAACAAAAGATTTTTTTTTCTAAAAAGATTAATCTAAACTTACCACCTCAACCAGTACACCAGCAATGATCAATTGAACAATTACCTGTAACAAAGACATTTATTAGCATTAGGTATCATGCATGATGTATAATTTTTATATTTGTAAATAAGTCTTTAACTATGATAAATCATTTGTATGGCCTATAGCGAGACTAGGTTGACTAAGATAAACAATAACAGCATACAATTCGAACACAAAGAAACAAACAATGTATCAATGAAATTGACGCACAAGCTAATGTTTCGGCTGGAATCAAATAACGTTGATTTAAAAACAACATCATGATTCATGAAGACTAGTAGCGCTGAGAGGTGTACACCTCGTCAAATTGTTTTGAAATGGCAGAAATTGTCATAGCTATATCTCCGACATTTTTAAAATTGTAGAATAGCTGACACGACACGTTACTATTTACTACATATACCTAGCCTTTTAGTACAGAATACTTAATAGCACCATTTAGTTCAGCTTTCATGTATACTGTCACGTATTCAAAACTGAGTTCTACATCTACTAAAGATTTGATTTTAGCAGCTAAGATGAGCTAAGCTATTACTATTTACATAATAAAACCTGACATTTACACCGAACAAACTGCCGACACTAAAACTTGCTTTATTATTTCCAAGAATCAAACAAGGATAAACGATACCTTGATTAATAGTTATTAACCAAATTATTAACTTGTTAATTGTAAATAGGTATGAATTTACTAATATGAATATGAAATTTTCGCGTATGACATGTCCTTGCGTTTTGCGCAAGCTGCAGGCTGTCCTAGATACACGACACATGATATTAGGTGATCAAATTGCCCAATCTGGTCCTAGGCGTGATAGTATTGCACTTATGCCTTTATGAATTTATTCAAATCTATCAGCCTCTAGTACGCTTACCAAATTTTTTGGCTTTGATTAGATTCCCGGTTCATATTGATTTTGTCTTATTTTGGTATATTATTCAATTTACAATTTGATTTAATTAAGTAACGATGAAATTGGTCTGACTTTGTACTTTCGTAAAATTTAATATTAGAATTATGTTAGCTTATGTAGTGTATATACGTAACTCCCTCCAGTTACTGATACATAACGATATCATGAAAAAATATCAAACTAATTTCGACAATATCAACTGCTAGGTACTTATTCCACCTAAGTTTATTGTTTTTTTTTTACATGGTGATCGTTTACTCTACCCACACTATATATTTCACATCGCGAGTTATTTAGTCAAGTAATCTATCTAGATCTATCTATCAGCCCCAGACGTCTACTGCTGAACATTGGCCTCCCCCATGACTCGCCACAAAGTGCGATCCCGTGCAGACCGCATCCAATGTTACCCCGCTACCCTCACGAGGTCATCCGCCCATCTAGTCGAGGGCCGATCCACGCTGCGCTTTCCTATACGTGGGCATGTAAATAAACATCATAATGGTGACAGTAAAATGAAAATCAATTATAATTTTCGAAAGTTTTCCTTTCGCACGTCCGAACCAAAAACGGCCTCACCAGCGGCGATGAAAGCGTCCCACATGCATTGTTACATCCACCATAGCTGAATCATGTTTGTAGAGGACGCTATTAGCTGACCATTTCGACTGGTAACCTACACAAACTCATAACCTATCCAGAACTCCCAATTCAACTCTCCACTCATATGCAATAAAGATCAGATTTCCGTCCAGCTAAGGAGAAGTGAGGTTTGGAAAGTAACGCAACCATTTGTTGTGTGCAATGCCGTGCATACTGATATATCATTATTGATATTATTGATTCGAAATCGGTCCCCGCTGGCAAGTGTGGTAATAGTTAAATACTTCCGTTAGTATCCTATTATTGATTGAATTAGTATAATAAGGTTGGTAAATAGGTTGTTGTGGGTTTATATTGCTATACGTAATGATATAATTTCCAGTAACTGTGAAACATACGTACCTACAGCGCGTAGAATTTATAACACACCTGTAACTACACAATCATTGGAAGAGCATTTCTCAAATGTTTGCCTACAATTAAAACCGAAATTAAGGTCCAATATAATTTTCCTATTTTGTTACCATTTATTTTAGTAATTTTATATTAATGTTAAGGCTATGTTCGATAATTAAAGTTCTGTTATGCTTATACTTTTTTAATTGTACAGTCGCCATCAGATATATCGCAGCATATAAGGCGTTCATAAATATCGGAACATGTACTGTAACGCCCAATCAATAAGAGTCGTGTTCAGATATTTATGAACGCCTTATATGCTGCGATATATCTGATGGCCACTGTACATAATTTGATATCAATGTATTGGAAATCACAAAGAAAATTGGTAACAAAATAGGAAAATTATATTGGACCTTCATTTCTGTCTTAATTATAGGCAATTTTTTTGAGAAATACTCGGAAGCGTAAATCCATCGAAGAATTGTATCATTGTTACTGTAAGAAGACTAAAGCTAGATCGACTCCTAGTAAACGAATATTAGGGTCAACTCAATGATGAAGATGACGACTATCCACATAACAATGCTTGAGTTTCGCATTGAAATATTAATGATTTTTAATGGTTGTGCTAGTTTATTTCAGATTATGTTCGAGAAAATTATCTTTACCTACAGGGTAAAGTGGTACCTAGTTTTTGGACCAACCAGGATTTGTGGATACCTACTGTGCAATGAAACCATTAAATTAAAACCAGTAAGTCTATTGCAATTCAATGGCACGACCCCACACAGTCAATTAAGTCCTACGCCTTTTTAGCATGCGAAGCCTCAACCTGGTTACTGATGACTCATAAAGCGCCTGTTCAGGAAGGCTGTTCTTGATTTTAGCCTATTTAAAAGTTGTCCTAGCCAATACAAGAACCGAGTTTTTATTGGTCCCAACGAATCGTAATATAAGGGTTCCTCGCTTACTGGCATTAGCCTTACTTGAACTGTACCAGGGCTGATTAGCCATTACCAGTGAGTCGGCCTTTGCCTGGCAAACCCACTAACGGGAATGTCCCCGGAGTATATTTAACAGGAGTGATTGAGTTCATTTCATTTCATTTTCATTTATTGCATAAACATAATATTACAAGATTTACAAGTAATAGTATGCACCCCGTAAGGGCACAGCAATGTTAGCCTTAAATATCTAACTTACATACTAACAGAAACTCTATGAATGTAAGAATAAAATCATGCTTAATTAAATACGATGCAATGCTAACATTTATAAACAGATTGTAGAAGATACTTATAACAGTTTACTTACAACGTTATTTACATTCAATTGTCTTTGAAATATTCATCTAAATTATAGTAGCATTTATGTATAAGGAAGTTTTTAAGGTTACTGAAAAATATTTTGTCATTCTGTTAAATTTTTGAATTGTCCTGTAATTTATTGTAAATCTTGTTGAGTTGTTATTACATTACGTGAATAAACTTGAGGCGGGTGAGTCTGACTTAGAACAGGAGGAGAGGGGAAAGAGAGTTGGAAGAAGGAGAGGAGTTTTCGAGAAATAAAGGCATAAACATAAAACTTACTGTCGAATAATTTACGCAGATTTATGGAGGTCAATGGGGAAACAATAAAGTTGGAACCGAGGTTACGTAAACCAATTAGTAGTTTTAAAAGGAATCAAATGGTTATAAGGATCATTACACATACATTTTATGTCCACCTGCACAGTAACATGGGTCGATGCAATGCAAGGCACGAGCGCCCATTCTCTTAAGCAATACAGGTTTTGGCTGTGCTATGCCCTGTCTCATGTCGCACCTTTAGAACTATAGTGACCCAATTCAAAATCGTCGACACTTCCATTTTCAATTATATATTCAGAATTAAAGATACCTAATTCTAAAACTCCAAGATTTTGAATTAGGTCACTACAACTCCAAAGGTGCGTGTGTATGTACATATATAGTAGTGAACGAGATAAAGACAGTCTTTAGGATCTGAATCATATTTATATCAAAACCATATTCCGCAAATATGCCAAAAGCGTACAAGTCTGGCTCTTTTCGCCTGTCGGAATAGCATCTGGATCAAAGAAACACCGTACAAAAACTTATGAAGTAATACTTTAATTCCAAAAGCTAATTTTTAATTTCCTAAATCGATTTTAATTTACCATTCACTTCTCCAGTTTTTTAGGTGCACTTGATGTATACCTAATTGCGATAAAATACATTGAGTCCACAAACTCAATTTGTAATTTATAATTTCTCTAATACCTAGTCTCTTTAAAAAAATAAGATGTTATTAATGGGTCATAAAGTTTAAATGTCTATGTACCCAAACCACAACCCATCTCTTAATATTCTTGCGTTTCAACCATTCCAAAAACACGACTGGCTATTTAAAGCTAGAGAAAACAAACGTCAGTCGCGACCGCAAACCATGTCTAAATTCGCAGAATCACTAGAGCTTAAAACCAGTGTTGTTATGTTTCTGTGGATGGAAACTGCGAGTATGGTAGAAGTCCTCCTTTCCTTGCTTTCTCTCAAATCACACCCTCGTTTTTAAGTCCTCCTCACATTGTGATGGCTATATAGTATGTGCCTTTTGGTTTAAAACTTTTCGTAAAAGTCGTAAAAAAATCACAAATTACGATCAGCAGAGAACATGGAGTTACCTATGTTTCTAATCAGCTAATGTAGTAACACACTTTAACAAAGAAACATGTCTATGACTAGTGATTAGAAGAATTAGAGAAGAAACGCTGTTCCAATCTCTGGAAGTAACCGCACTTACAGAAGCATTGTCGTTAGTCGTTTTAAATAGTACAAAATGTATGAGGAGGGACCAAGTTTATACATTTTCAAATGGCAGTACTTTACCACTGAAATATGACACTCCGGATCCTTTATCAACTTGTCTAGCCGGTTCATATTCAAAGGTACAAATAAGTTGTCCTCTCACCCATCCTTCAACCTTCAGATTACGTCCAACAGCTTCAGTCGGCTGATCAAGCACAATAGCCATAGGGCCTTGACCGCCTCAGGCTGCACGATGCATCTCATCTGTTTTTGTCTTAGAATAAGTGCGCCTAGAACGAATGTTTTCATACAACAGTACGTCTAGCATAATAGACATGTGGACTAATTTTTTTTGGGGATGTCAATCGATTCTATTTTTTATTGTAATCAAATGTCTATATGGGACTGACTACACTTAAACTGCTCTAAAAGTCAGAAATGACCGTTAAAGTTCAACATTCCTACGTAGCGCTAAAAACGCTCAATACAAAGGCATCCAGGCTAGTGACGTCACAGGCCGGTATAGGTACCAATAATAATTGTATGGAGAAATTAAGAAATTTGCCATTTTTCACCGTGAAAAAGTGCGTTTAAGTTCATGGTTTGCATACAATTATTGTTTTGTAAAATTATGAGGATACTGAAAACATTTTCAAAATTTATTTTGGATTAAAAAATATATCATAAAATTTGCGTACCTTTGAAGTCACATATTTCCAAAAAAGATTTATTTTTCTGGATTTTTTACTTTGTTTCATGATATATTTAGCTAATTTTATTCATACAACTACACTACGCTGTAGAATTCAACATCAGTCAACATGTCTATAGTGACATGCGACTCTTTATCGCGCGACTAATACGACCTGTCACTTTCCTTTCAATACCGTGCGAGCAAGACAGGTGATGCTGACTCGCGCGACAAGCGAAGTCGCGGCAAGGTATGCTAGCCCCGCAGATTTGCGAAAGATGATGACGCTTTTGGTTTTAAGTGTGCATGTCTACGAACCAATGCTAGAGACGTTTTGCTTGACATTGACGTTGTGACAGATGCGCACACGGACAAAACGTATCCCGTGACTAAGTAACCAGAACTGGCTTTACTTTCAAGCGGTAGTAAGTTTTAAAATCGTATTTATTGTAAGGTTTTTGTACGCACCGGATTCGGTACGGAGTTTTTATTCCCATGTTTGATGGCAGCATTTGATTTGTTTCTAGATGGATTGAAAGTTTATTCGCTTTAATGACATGTTTGGTTTGTTGATTCTGGAAAAACCAATGATGGTGACAATTCTTCTGGTACTGGAGTCGTAGACAGAGAAATGTTCGATCAATCCTTTATTTTCTCTTCGTGAAATTGTGTTGGAATGACAGCGGATCGTAGACAAGTACGATTTGATCGGCGATTGTGTCAGTTAGAAGAGAAATATGTGGAATGCGTGGATTTACTAGCGAAAAATCACGAAGCCGTAACACGCATTTTAAAAACGTTTCACTTCTTCTGCATTCCTTGTATCTAGATAACCCTTGTATTTGTCAATTTTTTTGGTTTTGTATGACTGGCTATAAAAATATAAAAAGTTTCTTATTATTATATTCCTTACCCAACCATACATATTCTTAAAATTGTCTAAATTTGCAATCGATAAAATTTATGATACCAACTTGCAATCAATGTCATCAAGTTATTAATGAATTTCTGCCATGCATATTGTTCACTTAGATTACGCTGTCATAATATTTATTGTTTATCTCTGATTGATAGCCGAAGATTGATTAAATTCGACCTCGCTAATGATAGGTGCGCCTACCCCAACAGGGTCCAGTCCAAACATCTTAGCCACTAAACAAGTTTTAAGTATGTCACCCTAGTAGGTGAATGCATAACATTAAAACAACAGTAGGTTCTTGGAAGTAGTATCTCGGCGGACATCGAACCGCACACCCACGGCGCGACGGGGTGATGCTATCTGCTGAACCACCGGCACCGTGACCACAACATAGATAGGCACAGAAGTTCCGTCCAATGTGTACCCTTTGTAGTCCTTAAATACAACGGATACACATGCATGGGACAAATATTATCTGGCTCTTTAACTTCCTTTCAATACCGTGATAGTAATGGCCTGTGCGATCGGCGGTGCGCCGAGTGGCAGCCTGAGGAGCGAGCGAGACACCACGCTCGGACCTTCCGCTCCCACGTATGGCCGCCGCTCACCGCTCCGCTGGTCGCGCGAATATATATAATCGTTTTTTTTTTTAACAAGCACATTGTTTCAAACATTTTACCATTTAATTTGTCTTTGCGTACTTATCAGGCGACACAGCAGAAAATTTAAGGGTTACATTCGACGTTAACGTACTAAAAACAATCTGTCCGATGTGTTTCCACTAATATCCTCAAATGCAGTGCATCTAGTTCTTTATTAAGGTATATGTGATTATCATCGGCCCGCTGAAAAGGATACAGAACAGAAAATGCAGAAAAAAAAATAAGCAAAAAAATAATGCGTAAAACATCTGTCTCTAAGTATTCTATACCCGCTGTTAAACACTAGCTTAACTAACATCTTAATGTAAAGGTGAGGTACGTTTACTACGTTTTAGGATGCGATATCGCGGTCGTGACAGAGATAACTCCATTTAGGCTTATTCTGTAGGATCTGAGCAGTAATGAAGCCATTATTAGGTATATATTACGTAAACCCGCGACGGACTGCCGAAAGTTAGTAACGTCTTAGTCATAAAAGGAATATTCATTAATTAAAATCGCCTTGGTCACCTAAGATGTTTAAATAGAAATATTAAAAGTATTATAGAAGCAATATAAGGGATCTTTTTTTGGGCTTGAATACATGCGATTACTTTACTCTAAATATTTTATATTTTCTACAATTAAGAAATCAAACAAAATATTTTGCAATGTCAAACACACTTCCAAGAATTAATCTATCAGTGCTTCAGAAAATGTGTACTGAACCAAAACCTATTACGATTGCTTATTTCGATCAACATGGTTAATTGATTTCACGCTTTTGCAAAGAAATAGCAAGTTAGCAGTTCGAAAAACCCCCACCACGATCCAACACATTTTAAGTTAGGTTAGCAAACATTTAATAGACCTATTAAATGACCAATCAACCCAATAAATTACATGTGATGTGTTAAAAAGATTACGACATTTACTCAATACTAAACAAATCTGTGATTATGACCAACCAAAGGTCAGATCTTCTAAGTACGCACGATTGACATTTAGAATTTAGAACTCATTTAAGAATGCCTCTACAATTTACTGCCTTGTTACTTTTAGTTACATTATGTATTTATGTATTTTGCTATACAACATGAGATAAACACATTCAAAAAACGACAAAGTTCAAAAACTTATGTATTATTGCGTTATCCAATTTGGGGTTAATATGAGATTAATTTAAGATTTGTAAAACTTATTTTCATTTCATCAAACTGCGCAATTAAATTGATAAGTCGTAATGAAACTAATGAAAGTAGGTTTTATTGAACATAAGCCCTTTTTTCTTTAGCATGTCAGTAATTTTGTGCTTTACTGTGGCAAGTATGTTGCATAAAGGTGTTAAGAGCTACTTAAAACGGTTATAGTTTGAGTTTTAAGAGCCCTCTATTAACAGTTCCATTTGTGAAGTAAAACATGACTTTCAAAAATGAAGATTATTAGCACGACAACAGTAAGGTGAGTTAATTAATGTTTAAATTACGTTTTTGTTTGAACTCTTAGCACATTTATAGTTGCTCCATATACAGGGTGTCTCAAAATTAGTGGTAAATATCGCAACTTTTTTGTTAGATCACTCACATTTCTGATAAGGACTATAATATTTTTATTTAGATTAAATAAATCTTATATTTAAAAAAATATGTAATTAGATGATCTCAAAACATAGGTACCGTGAATCCGTGACACCAACACACATCACCTAAGCCATAATGTTTACCAAACAAAGACACGTGGAAAACAAAACAATCGATTAAATTCCTTCTACCTTTGCAACTACGTTCAAATTCGAAGCTTAACCACCACAGACGGATGCCCAGACATATTGATATATCGACACTAAAGCCCAGTTTCCATTTAAGTCCAATCCCATATAAAGAAGCCGACATGTATATGTAAAAACTACTCTGACCTATTTCATATAAGGTCCAAAATCAAAGAAGCAACAGTCAGGATATCAAGTTGAACTGATTGCTGCTTTACATTAATTATCTGATCCTGATTGGGTCGATGACATTTGGAGGCTTATAATTCGATAATAATGCTATAATAATAAATTGAGCTTTTCGGATCCTTTTGTCAAAGACAAATGTGTCATGGTGTGGCATACCAATATGTAACTACACGGTGACGACTTATTTAATTAGAACAGCTAATTATTACTTGATTTCATTAGTAATTATTTAAACAAATAAATATATGTGAGTCTAATATATGTATGTTATAATTTTACTGAAGTCAGTATAACAATGAATTATTTAGTAATAACATTCGATCCCTCTTGATTTCCCACCAGATTCCGCAAATATATATATCGGCAGTAAACAAAGCAATGTTTTTCCTGTGGAATTTAATTTCTTAATACACCATCATTTAAATCTTATCAGTCTTACTCAATTCGAGGTATGAAAACATTGACCAACCTTTGAACTTAAATAATTATCTCAACATACGATTAGAGACTTTAAACACCTGAATGTTAAAATGACAATACCAAACCACATTAAAACCTAGTAACGGCATTAGACGAAAGAGTTAAGTACTTACCATTTTAGGACAGTCATAATATATGTTATTTTACATATGAGGGTTGAATAACAATGCCTATTACAAATTTAAAACCACAAGGTCGTGTCAAACCACAATTGTTTGCTGCGCCCTTACTGTAATAAAATTAGAAGAACTTTAAAAATATCATATCACATACATCAGATCAACCCGAAACAATACTTAGTTACATAGCGCTACAACTCACAACTAAAGTTTCCTCAGCTGCTATAATTGGACCTTGCGAAAGTTATCTGTTCATAATAAAAGAACACCACAAATTTATGAGTTCACATGGCCCAAAACAGAACTAACAACATTATACACGAACTTTTCACGGCTATTACGATGATAGCGACGCTCATAACTGCAAATATAACTTTGTGTTATAATAAAAGAACTCATTAACCCATCAAAGCAACACGCATGTATCGCCCTTGACATCATGGGTCCCATGTTCTATGTATTCCTCACACAATAATACGTTTTGAAATTTAATATTTGTGGTTTAACGGTATACAAATGTTTCGTATCACTGTTTTAATTACACCCTGTGTATTTCACAATGCTGCTAAAATCTTGTTTTCATGAATAATAAGAACTGCTTTGGAATAGCGACCGTTTAATAAGCTGGGTATGTAATTTAATTGTCCTAAGACTGATTGTTCACGGCAGTGAAAATTAGCACTTAATAAAATCACACCAGCGTGTAATAACCTCTCATAAACTAGATCTAAATCTATCAACAGATCCAGAACGATAAATCACATTATTAAATCATTTATTCAACAGTAAATAATGCATAAGAAAAAGTGTAAAAGTCAAATCCGCAACGCAGGCATCGTCAGAGAGAATACAAAAATCTAATCACCGACAGGCTTCGTCAAACAACACACCAATAACGTGACATCTGCAACAGGCTTCGTCAACGTTGTGGATCGATAGCAAATATCTTGGAAGGTGAAGAAGGACTTAAAAAGGCTCGCCCCGAGTCGCACCTGGCCCAAACGTTCCCATTACACTGGCAGCGTTCCCACGTTGTATGGCCAGTGAAATCTGTTGAACCAGATACGACCCTGAGCGAGGATCATACCCTCTGTCTCTGAGCCTGCGACCCACCTCCCTTATAAAGTCCCTGGCCTCAGTACCCCACGGTCCCGCAGTCTCCACTGCCACAGGCACAAAATCATACATTGGTTCCAGGGCAAAGTACTTGGTGTGCTTGAGTTTTGCCGCACATTCTGCGGCGGCCCCGGCCGATCTAGTAGTGTGGCTCAAGTGTGACGGTGCAAACGTGCTAACACACGTAGCGTCCCATAAGAGACACCGTCCCTTCTGCCATGGAACCAATGTTAGGCCATCCGGCCTTTTACCATCGGTACGGCATAACCCTGGGGGCTCCAACACGCAGGGAACGTTGGCTGAAACCAAAGCCCGCCGAATGACAACGTTAATGGCATAATGCCTTGAGAACCGCCCGGCGCACCTCTGACAACTCAGGCCATGGTGTCCGTTTTCTTCGACCATGACCCCACAGATGCACCGATGCGGCTCACAGACCTTGGACCCTAGCCGCAAAAATCAACAGATTACTTAATTGAATATGATTTTTCTCTTACTTTATTGTACAGTAGTTATACACACAGATAAGTACGTATAGGCAAACATCATCGGAAAATTTTAAGATAATATATATAGCAAAATCGGTGTGATCAGGACGTACTTAGTAGATACAATCAGTTGTGACGTCACCCATAATGCGTAAAAAAGCATAACTTGACGTTTTCCGGGTAATTTCGAGAAGAAAAAAAACATTTATAATTGAGTAAGCGTGAAATAATAATTCATATTTGTGGTAAAAATGTACCCTATTTGTCATCATAAAGCACAAGCTGAATAGAGTTATTTTTATTTATTACAAACTGGTTCCATGGAAGACTAAAGAAGAAATAATTATTTCTATACCTCTAATGAAACAAGAATCAAAGTATATAGTGACGATACAGACAACAAAAAAGCAGATATCCCAGATAACCATGCGAAATACGACTGTGAAAGCCTAGAGCTCAAAGAATCGAAACCGTACACATTCCAAATGATTATAGAATACCAACCACGGGCGATAAAGCAGCTATTATACCATTACACTGTCACTGCCATAACTGACAAGCGTTATAAAGCGATCAACGTCTGTTGTACAATAATAACTAAAAAGGTTCTAAATACAGTTAAGGATTAGGAAGAATATCAACGTTGTAGAAGATCTGCAGGGAGTAAAATTTGAACTACCCGAAAAATGCATATTGGTCTAATACATTTAGGTCACAGTTGATAACACTATGCAACTTGCTATTATGATTTTGATAGTTATGATTATTTGAATTAAAACATGCATAAACGGAGATATGAAGCATATGGGCACGGACGCACGGATAATTGCGCCGTTGTTTCTGATAAGGATCCATTTGAATGGAATTTTTGATGTGGTTCCGGTATTAATCTGTATTGACCACGTGGTACTATACCACGAATTAGTCCATCAGCTAAAACGGTCACAACACGTAATGCTTATCTTTCTTGCTATAAATTAAAATACCTCCCTGAGAAGTACAATAGGCACCGAAAAGATTAAAATTTTCAAACGTATCGCCCCAAAGTACCAGGTTTAGGTATCCAAAAGATAGTTACAGAAAAGACGACCATTTGAAGATAATGCATTGGATTTTTCTGAGTTTAAATGATAAAGTATGTAACAACATCCGAATATTCATCATGTATCGACCCAAAGTACCAGGTTTAGGTATCCAAAAGCCGATAGGTACAGAAAACGTCAATTTGTAGGATCTTGAAGAATGCATTGGATGTTTCTGAGTTAAAATGGTAAAGTACGTTTGGTTTTTTCAATAGAATATCGGCCAAAAAAATTTAATCTTTCGTCTTTTCGAAATGTCATGATCCCAGCTTGTTCTCTAATTGTAATAATAAAGTGCAAAAGGTTGCTATAGCAGCATGGGAACGGTTCACTTGATCGGTTTCTCAACCGCGTAATTCGAGAGTCGTGATCCGACCACATCGTAGTCTAATAACAGTTGGACATCTGGTTGGTTTGGCGAATAGAGATGAATCTGTGTCGCTAGGATGTCAAACCATCTCTCAGAACTGGTATTCCTTGGCTTTTGCAGCAGCCCTAATGCACCTAAAATATGTACTTACGTACTTACGTACATATTTTAGGTGCATTAGGGCTGCTGCAAAATCAAGTTTTCTTATAATATCTGGGGTCCTATGACGGTTGCGTTTATTACGTGATAAATAAGTGACAAAGCATCCATCACGTTTAGACAATGTGAGTGACAGCAACCATCATAGGCCCCATGGTCGAAAGCTCGCCACTATTTTAACGATGTGCGTTCTCGATGGTATTGTCTGTTAAATTGTTGCAGGTCGAAATCGAATAGCATCAAAAATCGATCTAAGTACATAATTATATTGTACTTAATACATCCATCGGCCGTATCATAGTCGTTTCGTCCCACATAATATGACTATACATAAACTACGAAAGCGCTGAGACACTGACAAACACATAGCTGTTCGTTATGGAAGTCCATTAGAAAGACATCGTCAGCAGTGAGGTGGTGTATGGATTTAAATTATGATGATTTCAGTTTAGAATTGTAATATGATCATGTTTCAAAGGAAACAGTAAGATATCATCATGAAGAATATCCTAGACAAAAAAGCGCCATCTTTCAAATAATTCGCCGATAAATTTTATTACTTGCACGGACAGGGTAGACAGAAGTAAGTATTATTATTATAGCGCTATCCGATTGATAAATGGGAAATGGGGCCGAGGAGACACTTTTTACGCACCGGCTCTCTAGATTGGCAAACACAATAGTAGATTGTACAACAAGTGCATAAAACGCACCATTTTATACGAGACGTTTATCTGGACGGATGAATATAAAGTCGAGTGTAAAATGCGTTTTATGGACGAGTTGCACACTCTACTTTTCACTTCGATTGCGAGAAAATTAAACAATCATGTAAATATTATACTTAAAAACAAATTTAATTAATATAAAAAAAAAATATTTTTTTTTAGATCCTCGATAAATTATTGTTGTAGTTTAAATATATAGTAGGTACCTATATTGATTTACTAAAATAAATATAAAAAGTAATAAATGATGGTAAATAAAAATTACAAGTTTATTTTAAGAACACAAAGGTAAATTAAGAAAGAAAAATTGAATGCGATCTACTACAATCGAAGCGGGGTATGAATTAGGGAATGCAATAACCGGAAAAATATCGTATCCGGGTTTCCTATCGGTTATGATCGTAAAATAACCGATAACCGGTTATAACCGGTTATAACCGAAAAAATATTAAAATAACAAATAATGACGTAAATATTGGGAAAAAAGCGGTATAAATAAAACACGTACATCTCATTAATATTTTAAATATCTTTAACAAAGGATAATAAGCTTCTATCATTACCTAAATCAAGAGTCAAAATAAAATCACCCCAGAACTCAGATGTCTAACACAAAAATGTTAAGTATATTTATATTCATTACAAGCAACGATAAAATATCTCAAATTCTCAATCACAAATGTTCAAGGCTTATTTTGTTATTATTTATGCTAAGAGAACAAAAAGGACGGCACTTTGAACGTAATTTTTGCGTGTGTTGATGACTATTAGTCACTAGCTACGTAAGTTCATACAATGTAATTATTTTTACTTGACGAGGCACTATACCATACCATTCATACCGTACTCGTATTATTTAATTAAACATCCAGTTAACGTACTTCAGCATCTAATACAGCATCATCATCCTCCTAGCCTTTTGTCCCATTTTTTGAGAATGAATTTTCAATCGGGGTCGGCTACCTAAATCCCAAGATGAGGCGTAGGCACTAGTTTTTACGCAAGCGACTGCCATCTGACCTTCCAACCCAGAGGGGAAACTAGGCCTTATTGGGCTTAGCTTAGGTGGTTTCCTCACGATGTTTTCGTTCACCGAAAAGCGAGTGGTAAATATCAAATGACATTCCGTACATAAGTTCCGAAAAACTCATTGGTACGGGCCGGGTTCGAACCCACGACCTCCGGATTGAAAGTCGCATGCCCTCACCACTAGGCTACCACCGCTTTTTTTTTTAGCATGTAATACAGCATTTAGAGTTAAATATACGCTGAACGATAAATAAAGAGATCGTGTTTTTGAAAATTTTAAGTAAGCGTATGCTTATTTAGCATTAGAAGAAATAACCGAAAAATAACCGTAACCGGTTCTGTTACTCCCAAAACCCGGTTACACAATTAGACCAACATAACCGGTTAAAACCGGTTTTTACGGTTTCGGTTATAACCGGGTTGCATTCCCTAGTATGAATATGAACCCGCGACCTCTGCGTTTCCGGAGTCTCTGGGTTTCTGTAGTAGATAGCATTCAATTTTTCTTTCTTAATTTACCTTTGTGTCATTATTTATAAAAATAAAAATGTGGTATTACCACATGAAAAATATGAATCGATAAAAAGATTCTATACAATTATTTTAAGAAGTTTTATTGTGTACTTTGGCTGTTGGTATTTTGTCTTGGTCTTAGAATACTAACGAAACGAAAAAAAAATAAGTTTATTCTATAAAGTTTTATGTTGTTCGTGTGGCTGTTGGACCGATCGCCTTGGTCTTCGACGACGATTTTACTTTATGCTCTAGAGCATAAAAAGCGACTTCATAAAGTCGACCTTTGAGAGCATGAGAAGTGAAAAATTAATATGTTTATCTTTTACAAAACCGTGTCAGTCACTGGATCAATTTAACAGTCGTTACGCGAGTATGTGGTACGTAAAGGTCTCTTCATTTCCACGCTACTTGGCATCCACGCAATTGAGTACCTGATTTTCCTAACATATAATATTAATATTATATGATAATATATATTATTTCATATCCGAATTACGAATAAGAGCATGACAACGTTACTTGATTACTTAACTTAATAAGCCTTTATTAACTTAAGATGCCCATTGCTGGACAAAAGTGGAAACCAAGGTTCTCCACAATGACCGACTGTGTATCGCCCTCATACAACGGCTACACACGATCCTGACCAAATCGTCGGTTCACGTTAATGCATTACTGTTTTACTTAGTTTCTACGATCAATTAATTATCAATGCTTTCAAGAGTCATCCCACTTCTACAATCCCTTCACACATCTGTAAACAAGGAACAAGCAATTTTGATAAAATCGGGTACACTTTTAGGTTATAGTTAGGTTAAATTAGAATCACTACTAGGTATAGATCTAGCTGAACTCAAAATTATTTCGTAAATTACCAACTTAATAAAACAAACTGTAAACGAGTCAAGGCAAGCCGCAATTGTTTGCGAAGAATATCCTAAGAATGCATGCAATCATATGAAATGCACGAACGCGGCAATTAAACTGTAATTCCATCAAATTACGGCGCCTGAGAATAGCTTTGAATAGGATTTTAACCGGTTAGTATGAACTGCGCGATTCTAAATAAATTGGTCTTTTCAAAGGCGTTATCAAGATGGCCTCAAATAAGAAATTAAAATAGCCTGTTAACACATTATTAAAACATAAAGATGAAAATAACTATTGTTACAACTATTGTCTTGCCTTTATATGAATCGGTCTTATCACTGAAATAAACTTAAGAACCAACTTTCTGAGCATTGCGCTTTGCTTTGCATTGCTTTCGAAATCAATATTATCGTCAATCCACTAATTGATAAAATATCATGAGATTTGTAAACCGATCTACGTCATAATATCAATTTTACGAAACTTACCTTATGTTACATGGTCAGCGTGTTCACTGGTCATTTTCACAAAGATTCCTTACCTGAAAAGAAAAAAAAAGACATAAGTTCATGCTTTAAGCCCATTATGTCGCAATACCTCACTAATTGTAGAATTAAGCGTAAATGTGCGTTATTAAACGAAATTATATCATTTACGGGTTTTGGACGTGTTATTTCATCACTTAGTTATTTTAGCTGCTGTGAGTGTACTGACGTCGAATAAAAGACGTAAATTCATTATTTTGTTAACAGTAAACTATAAGAATAAGCTGGAAATTACTCCAACGACAGAGCTTAGCTCTTAAATATATGATGATGAAACTATAAGTTTGTTTCACCAGATGCAATAATTAGAATTACGCAACACTGTTCAAGTTTAATGTCACATTCCTTCAAAATTTTCGCGTTCTCTTCTATAGCTATTAAAAAGAAGCTGATCTTTAATCATCTTAATTCTATTAATAGTTTTTACAATTTCTTCATGTGGATAATCTGGATCTGAATCTGAACTATCCGGGTCTTCTATATAAATTAAAGAAAATTCAAAAATCAAGACCTTCTTCTTACTGATGTTTCATGTACCAGAGGCAGGGCGTCAAAAAAATCTATATGCAATCTGGAGCATAATTTGGCATACATTTTCTAAAAACAAAAATGTTTAAACAAATGCGCTAAAATAGACAAGCCGGTAGGAATTTGGTTCTATGGATGCCACACCCTTGCTATGTGCATATATTAGCCCAAAGGGCTTTCTTACTTTTCTGATTCTATCAGTAATTCAGAAATGACACCAAGACGCAGGGTCAAGAAACTTATTACTGTTCAGTTTTGAATTAAAAATCGATAATCGATATATTTGTAGTAGTGAAGTCTAAATGTTTGTTTATAAACAGTTGCATCGGTAGGTATGCATACACGGTTGTATTCAAACACTGGTTAACAAACATGTTTAGTGTTTTTGGTGCCGTTTCATAAGTAACTGCATATTTAGCGGCGTGGAAGTGGCAAAAATGCAATTATAAAACATGAAAATCTACCTTTTATACGGAATCCGGTTGGAACTAGACTTTAAAGGCTACCTAAAGCAGTGTTTAAACAGCCGTTATAATGCAAACATATTGAAATGGAACACTATGAAGATGATATTTTGTAATAAGGTATAAAATTATTCGCTTTCTAGTTTTATTGCAGTTATCTCAATATACTAAGCTTTCATGACAATTTGCACTCAATGTGTATGCGATAACTACTATGATACGATAAATAGATAGAAAATCAATGTTGCATAGAGTTTGAAAGTTTTCTTGAAAATGTCAACCTATAGAGGTTTGTTTTATCACATTCCAAAACTTATTATGGTTTCAGAAAAAAAAATGCTTTCAATGAAATGATGTTTTTATGAAATGAAAAATTGATAAAAGGTTAACCTTATTCCTTTTAAAAATATTTTTTTTTATATTATGACAAATATATTGATAATTTCAACCAACTTTTTAAGGTGAATAATACTTTTCCCCGAGTTCCAGGTAGTAACATAGCTATTTCATGCTTTCATTGCGTGCAGTCGAAAATAAGTTGAAAAAACTAATTTTCCGCGTGAATTTTGCATATTTCGAGTACCTTTTTTGGAAACAAAATTATCAATGAAAAATTCAAACTATAGGTTTCAAATATATACGAATAAATCCCAATAGCCCTGTTCTAGGTAGTAATATCAATAATATGTTAAGAAACATGTTTCATCATAGAGAAAAATATCTAAAACAATCGGCATTTCAAAAAAGGAATAAGGCCTCTTAATTGGAGTCTAATCAGACACCCCTGATGCACGTAAACATACCAGACTATTTGCTAATTTTGCAAAGAAGTGAATCAGTAGTAGCGTATGCAGCGACGACAGCAATTAGGCCAATTGTGGTAAAAGTCTCGCTTTCCCCGCAATCACTCACGCGCTTTTGGCAGCTGGCAAAATTCTGCGTTTTCTGCGCGTTAATTGGTAATTGGCAATTCGATGTCGGTTTCATCGAAAAGATGGTATGGCGGCTGAGAAATTCAAGGCAGATTCTGTGGGACTATATCCAAGCTAAATTTTGTGGAAAGGTATATTTCAAATTTGCATCCACTTAATCTTGGTCAAAGTCAAATCCTGTCATCTTTGTTGGTACACAACGAAATGTATGAATGATGATGATCCATATCAAAATATCGTGATATTTTAAGTCATACAGTTATATCAAAGTTTAGTCTGTTCGATATCTAAGATCAAATGAAGTCACTTTGACACAAGGTACAAACAACCGTATAAATATAGGTCGTTTTTCACTTGTGCCAGTTTGACATAATTTGTTCTTAGAATTCCGGACAGACTATAAATAAAACTATTATAAATTTGGTTATTAGCTCTGTATATCTTAATTTTGATGTTTTGTTTTGTTTTGTTTCCAAATCGTCTTTGTGAAATTTTCACTCCGTCATCAGTCATCTGATACGGATACAAACAGCAGAAGAAGAAGCCATACGATATGATGATGACTATACTTCGGCAATAATCGTAGGATCTAAAACCTGAAACTACCATTGCTAATCGATCGCACATAAATCCATCAGCATCACAAACCACGGTTGGGTGGATGATTGCCCAAGATAGACAAATCCACTAACAAACTTAAGGAGAGCCAGCTATCAGCGAAAGTTGTCGATCACTATCAGAACCGGGTATTGATAAGGCAATGCTAGGGTCTCCTGCCCGCTGGACCTTATAGAGCCAGTTTTTGTTTACAATGTGATTTTCGCTTTCTAATGTCTTAAGACTCCATTAAGTCGTAGGTTATTTGTAGAAGCCTTGCGCCGTAAAGGGATAAATAAGTTTGTTAAAGTGAAATTGTCTGTGACATAAGATTTCGTCTAAACAATTAGGATTTTATGGTATTGGCCAAGGTTTCTATTTCGAAGACAGAAAAACATATGGGTCTTGGGAAAAGAGTATTGGAAATAGAAAGTCTCAATCCCTGGCAACACTAACTATGCCATTATTCTTGTAAGTACAACTTCAAAATGAAATCATGATAATATTTGGATGTGTGCACGTGCAATAGTAGCAACACTTTCATGAAAACAATTCTTAAAGGTTAAATAGTCAAGTAATAAAGTTTCATTAGCCCATCATGTTCATTAACTAAGTACTTACTTTAACATATTACCGGTGGCAAAAAGTTGCGTCTCAATTGCAATTAACCATCTCTAATTATAGTTTTATACCTATAGTACCATTCCCAGGCCAGGGTTTATATTACCCATTTAACTAAATGGCTATTTAAATGCGTTTTCATTAAGTGACTTTTTGCTTCATACTGGATAGATCTATTACAAAATTTTCAACCTCTTATCTCTTAATTGTGATGTTATTAATACGATCTAACCACTCATAAATATGGTTTCAATTTCAGTTCATGCCACAGAGCAGCCATCATACAGGTCTTACTTAATTTCCTACTCTGAAGCCACCGCCCCTGTGAAAAAACCGCAACTGACTTTGCCTTTAGACCTGATTCCTAGTTAATTTTGAACCTTATGGAAAACTGGTTTTCGCGCATATTTCTATGACAGCATAAAACATTACAAAGTTGGATAACCTAACATAGTTATCGCCTAGCTAAGTGGTATAAACTGAGTAAAATTCTTATTCCTTTAACGTCGACAGCTTTTAAAGTGGTTATAACTTTAATTAACGTTGACTAGACTTAGTTGGAATTAGAGATAAACACGTAACTTTTATATTAATAGGTACCTGTTAGCTGACAACATACACTTGTCTGGTAACAAGACTTCAATACGCGGTCCGTACTTGATTGTACCACGAGCATCTCAGGGATCCCTAACTAGAAGCTAATAACTCAATTATTTTTCATATATCAGATTTGTAGGCATACAACAAACGATATGAAGGGCTAAGGGAAGAACTGGCTACAGTAACATTTTGCAATATTATACAGTTCAGAAAGTTGTGAAATCACATGATGGCTGTATGGCGTACAATACAATACAAAAAAATTACTGAGCTAGTTTTCCCCCTAACCCTTCAATTGAATACTCAGAGTTCCTTTAAATCTAAATTCTATTGTCGTTTTCTGATGTAAAAATAAATCCCAGAGAATCTTATTGATTTTTCTAACAACGTCAACAACCGCGCTTTTTATAATAATCAAAGTTGTTTTCTCGACACGTACGTTTTCGTGTACTGAATTGTAATAAGCCATTTTTTTGTCGACGTCCATTTTTACATATTTCCAACGACAGGACGTGTCATCAACATTAGCTGTCGAACATGAACAAACGTTTGACCGTTAAATGTTTGTATTAAACATTACCCGAACGTGGCATTGTTAATGGTTAAGCTTTTACATTAAACCTGCTAATAATCTGAATACCGTTAATAGTAATTAACCAGGAGTCGTTAAATATTGCTAAACTCATCGAAGTAACTGTTCTTGCTGCAAATAAGGATAATGTGGTAGCGGTTTAAATTGGAACTAATCGTTTAATTAACAAATGAATCACTTTCTCGTAGATCACGAATCTAGATGGCACCACTGTCTAGTTTCGTGATCATACTTTAAATACTAAATACCGGAATATGACTTAATTTTATTTTTTGAATAACGAAACAGCTGACAGACTTCACGCCAGCAACAGCAGTTTTTTTTTATGAGTCCAAATTGTTGTAGAAATGTAGATCGTCTGTCTAAACCTGTCAGTTTGTTCTTACGAGTAGGCCCAACAAACTCATTTCCCCTTACGCATTCTAGGGGGGGTGCATCATTCATTTTTTTCTAACAAGGGCGAAAGGCACCTAGAAGGCCCATTTTTCTTGCATTGTTTTGAAGTTGGAGGGTAAGGAACAGATTATTGTCACACGAAACGCGAAAGAGTTGCATATAACAATTGTAAGTTCTGCGTTGCAGAAAAGTAAGAAGAAAGAAAACTAGAAAATTCAATTTGTCTTACAAATGCAGTTGGACCGTGATGCTTACTGCTGGCCCACATTGGACCGCCTACTTTTTCTCGTTACACATTATTGACTTTCTAGCACTTACATTATGTATTTTATCGTGCACATTATGAATTGTAAACCAATAAAACTGGTAGTCTAGACTGGCGTATAAAAAACGTAATGTATTTACGACATTTGCAATATCAAAGACAAATCTCTAAATTAAAATAAAATTATGCAACGAAATTACTTCATATTGATAATATATTTAACTGTGTGATTTTTTCTGTGAGTCGAAATTTATGTATTGTGTTATGCCAATTAGCGATTTTTAATACATCATCATCATCGTTACTTTGCCTTTATCCCATTTATTTGGGGTCGGCGCAGCATGTTTTCTTCCCCCATTCTTCCCTATCACTCGTCATCTCGTCGTTTACTTCCTTCTTATTCATATCATCTTTCAGACAATCCATCCATTTTTTCTTAGGACTTCCTTATCTTCTATATCTATCCCCATTTATGCTTTTTAATACATGTTTGTACAGAATTGTTACTGTGTGAGTATTTAGGTTGGCTACCTATTAAAGCTCTAAATGTTAAATTCTTCTAATCTAGGCTTCAAGCTTATCGTGGGTAAAGCAGGCGCGGATGTGGCTTCCTTTTTCCTCTAGAGCAGTAAAGAGAGAGAACTGCACTATGAAACAAGGCAAGCCCGTGGGAATTAAATTCTATGGACGCTTCGCCATTGGTGGCTTATCAAGTTTCGGTTCAGAAAAGTCGCAGGTTCGGGACTCCTCCTTGGATCGTATTCCCCAGAGTAATGGGTCGTGACCTCCCTTCTGCATCACTTTCTCTCGTACGGTCTTTCTCCATCTGTCTCTGTCTTTGGCGGTGTAAAGTTGCGAACTGAGGAGGCAAGAGCGGTGCGGATCTAGTCGGACCAACGTTGGCTGCATCGCTAGATAATAGATTCGGGACTATAGTTGCAAAGTTTTATTTTGAGCTTGAAGATACGTACAGTCAAAATCATAAGTAGCTGAGCTGAAAAATTTAGTATGCAATTCGAGATAATTGTATTATTTGTATAAAAGCAGTAACGTCTGCTAGCGTAAACCAAGTGTTTACAATGAAGCAATTTTAAGAATAAGTTGCGATACCACTCTAACGCATGCCAGAAGCAACTGGTTGAAAAATGGCTCTCGCAGCAGGTTCAGTGGTCCAATAGGTACGACGCCCGTGTTGGCCCGGAAAGCCGTTGGAGACGCGGGTTCGAACTCTACCTGAACCATTAATTTCTTCGCTTCATTGTATATAAACATTCAATTTGACATATGCCAGTTGTAAAATTTTCAGCTACTTTTCATCCTGACCGTATATTAAATGTTAACTTTATGGTACGAGTATATGGCATATTGTAAGTGAAACTATGAAATTTCACGTATGCACGTAGGAGGTATAAATAAAACGTAATTCGAGAATAATACAAATCATCCTACACCAGACTGCCGTTACATAATAATGATTGCATAGTTGTTATACTCACAATATCCGTTTATGCTCATGCTAATGTTATAAGTAAATGCAAATGTTCGTTTGTTACATTCATTCAGGCAGCCAAGATGAACTCACATATGGCTTACGCGCCGTGAACCGCGCTAGCAGCCTACACAACAGCCCACACCTGGGGGTACTCCTTCTTCCACCTTTGTTCCAAAAAAAATCGGTTCGAGTTCATTCGCCAGTCATAGGGACGCGACACATATTCCTACGATCAATTGGGTTACATTCTGCACAATCAACCGGCAAAATACAGTTCTCAAATAGCTATTACAAAGATCATAAGATACCCTTCAGTAGTTCTTTATTCCGGGACCTAACAATGAATCAAATAGATTTCTAGGAGATAAATTAAACATTCAAGCGTTTATGTACATACAATAAGGTAGGTACGCTTTTCGCGCTCTTAAACACCAATTACAAGCAACTAACATACAATTAAAAAGCCGCGCATAAAAACTCACATGGTAATCAATAGATCAACGGCCTACCGTTTATAAATATTAAACGGACGATTAAATGAAACCTGCGCCGGCGCCGGTCACCGCGCACCCATATTGAGAGCAAAAATCTTAACCAGATAAAGATAATCAATGTAATAGTCAGTGATTACATCGAGTGGGTGGACAGGTTAGTAGTAATTGTCATTGACTGATTTCTAATATTTATCTTTTTAATGATAGTGCTGTGATCGATTTTGAGACAGTGTTTTAGTGAAGTGTGTCGTCACGTTATATTTACATGCTTAGGGTGTTTCTCAAAAAATGTGCACGAAATGAAGACGTCAATTAAAGTTTAATATATTTTTCCTATTTACTTACCAATTATTTTAGTAATTTTATATCAGTGTTACACCAACGAGTGTTGCAGCGATAAATCTTAAGTCGATGGTTTTATGCTAGAGCAGTCCTGGAGGACGGAATGGTTGAAAGCAACTGCTGGTACATATTAGATTCTCATAACCAGCTCAAAAGCCTGAGGGTTTCTATTTACAGAGGAAATTTAACAGAATCCGCACAGGACACGGCAGGGCCAACTTTTTAAAGCACAAGTGGGGCTGGAGTCAGACCCCAATGTGTGACTGTGGTCTTGAGGATCAAACTGTGCAGTATATCGTGGAGCGCTGTCCAAAACGACGCTACTGGGGTGACCCAAAGGACCTCTACTAAATTTGGTACCTGAAGCTACGGACTGGTTGCGTAACATGGATAGAAATTTATAATTTCCTAAAACAAAATAAACAAACTATTCACCACGATTAAATAAATATCAGTGTTATGACTGTCTTTGATAATTAAGGTTCTGTTAAGCGTATACTTTTTTAAATTATATAATTAAAAATTAATTTAAGATTTTGAAGTCGGATTATACGAGTACTAAGAGACTTCCTAAACCGCAAGACTAAACTTACTTCAAGGAAATAACTAGGTACAGTAGCTGCAGATAAACCTGACCCCCCGCCATAGTAATAACCTACATGTATACATGTGTATTTCTATATTATAATTTACAAAACTTACTTACTAAAAGTAGTAGTAAGAAAGTAAGAGTTGCGTGAGACCAAAAGTAATAAAATATAATGAATAGTAAACGATTACATACATGCACTACTTATTCGCGTTGCTTTGAAATGAAATTAAAACATAAATGAATATTTGCAGCTATAATTTTGACATTAATAAACAGCTAATTTTAAATAAAATACCTATTTCAATTATTTATGTATTACAATATTTGAATAGCAGAGGAGAGAAAATAAATGAAAATCTACATGTTTTCTTGGCAATCTATTCGCTATGTGTAGCATATGCGTAGCTTTTTAACATAATTATATACTTCGGTTTTCCCTCACTGCTTACGAGATTTATTTGTTAATGAGAAAACGCGATTATACTCAACTCAGGCGCAAAGCAATTAATGATCGATTCTAATGATCGCTTAATTAATATTATGTTCCGTTTTGTTGAATTGTTTAAGAATTAATGTATGACTAAGAAATAATGGACTAAAAAACGTGTAAACTGAGAGTGATAGTTTCACAATAAATGTCAATAGCAAATTAAAAAGTATAAGTAGGAATTATAACTTATTGCACGAGTAGAAAGCGAGGGCAATAAACATGCGATCTGATATTTTCATTGCCGCCCTGTGAGGTGAACCAAATTTTATATTTTCATGGAAATGGATACTCCTACCACGAAATGAAACTACATTAATAACCCTCACGTTAACAGCATTTTGCACTACGTTTTCGTCAAAGTATCTTAATCGATTTATTTAACCTACATATATACCAAAGTGGCCAAAACAAAATTAATAACAAGTCGCCAGAAAAGGAATCAATGGATAATTATATCCAAGCTGCCACCGCGCCCAAATTGAAACTGAAATACATCTGTGCTGCTAAGAACGAACACGCCCAGAAAACTATCAAAACGTGTACGAATATACCATTAAGTTTTGACACAAGACTGTCTCAATTGACAAAGCTTTCAGCTATTTTGAAAGTTTGAAATAATGATAAAACATAATAACAAATAAATGTTTACTACAAACATTATTATTCCACGGTTATCAATTTAATCATAAAGAAAAACACAAAGTACTAGTAGCTACATAGTTTAGTAACGCTACTACTACTAATTTTGAAATTTATATCTATGTCTACCAAGTACAACTCAAGTTTGCTATCAACAAAATAAATAAGACTCAAAAGAGCATCAAGATATTATTTAGTCCATTGAAAAAATATTTCAACAAACTGAAGATAATAGAGAAGGCTCATAACGGCTGGTAATATAGACAGTCTTATAGGAACCCTACTGAAAAGGCACAAAACAAGACAGATGGTTGATCTTCACAAAAGTCTTTGCACCTTGTCACTGTTGCGAGTTATTGTCATAAATTCATAATGATCACAACAAAAGGCTTGAAGTGATGAAACCCAGTTACTCATACTTAATGAGACCACAAGCGATCAGGTAGCGTTATGTCAATAGACGCAGGCGCAGCGCATAGGTGCGTTTCCGCTCCAGTTCGCATGCGCGCATGTCAGCCTAGTATTTGGCAATCGTTTGTACATGTATTCGCGAATCGTTTTTACATCGTCCATTTTTTAATTAATGATCGTTTCCGAACGGTTGCCGGATTTGCTGAATTTCGGTTGAACTGAACTAGGAACCATTATGACGGTACTCGTAATCTTTGAATAATAAATCACTTGTTCCAATACACACCCAAGCTCAATAACCAAGACGATCGACGATCTGGTCACAATCGCGGGAAGCCGGTGGATGAGGACGTCGCACCATCGGTCTTTGCAGACAACCTTGGCTGACAATCATTGATGATGATACACTCAAACAATGTCAACATAATCAAACAAAAAAAGCGTTGCGTGCGTTAACACTCGTAACACAAATGAAATATTACTATGCAATCACTTTTTTTAAATACTAAGTGCTTTTTCATTTTTATTGTCACCTAATATTTAGTCATTAAAAACAAACTAATAAGCTAATAAAAACAAACATGCCTAAACTGTTCTCAAGAAACAGCTACCAAGAAAGATAAATTAATTGACCAATTACATATTTAAAATTCTGTGTCACTGATCGTGAGTCGAATGGGATAATTGACTCCCTTAACGAAGCAATATGGACCACAAACACAGATCGTTGTACAGTCCGATCGGAAACAAGTGAACTCGTTTACAATCACTGGACTGAATTCACAAAACTCGATTTTCAAGTTCAATGAAGTAACGATCACGATTGTGCCCAGAACTTTACAAAATAAATAAAAGCGATCGAGTTTTGAAGTTAGTGTCACTTACGCAAAAAATGCATATCAATTCTCGACTTAAAGTCTCAGCGATTTTTAACTCCCAATCCAATAATCTTTACTGACTCTACAGGACACTAGAGGTATCATTATATGTTGCCAACGTATTCATGATATATGTTGCCCACGGCCACATATTACCATCGTGTAGTTCACCATCGGCAGGGTGTTCATCCTCACACACTGGAGTCTGAATAGTCGAGAGCTGAACGGTTCCAGAGGAATTTCCGATCGCGAATGCTCCGCATGTGACATGGGAGCTCATTGCCGAGGTTTTCCCCGGGGGCTACAGTATGAACACCATAGAGGGGAGTAAATGGCTTCTTGAAGGATCGGCGCGTATGATGCTCCTGGCGTCGCAAGCTTCCATAGGTGTAGGTTATTGCTTAACATTAGGCGGGTCGCATGCTTATTTGTCATCGTCGTCGTATCGTATAAAGGAATAAACCGAGTTATTCAGTAGGTTCCGAAATGTTTGAAAAGAAGCAGCGAAAAAATTACACAATCCAAAAATATTTAATATTACAAAGTGTAAGTGTAAATGCCTTCATGTCGCGGTGGGTGATCGTATCATGACAGCTCAAATTATACACAAAGTACAATGTCACTGGACTGGAGCAGAAAAATGACATAACAAAGCCATTTGAACTGCGCCTCGAACAATAGGCGCAGGGCGCAGCATCCGCTGCGCAGGCGGGTTAGAGGACCAACTTGTCAGTGACGTGTCTTTGATACAATACGGTGTTTGAGAATAGTGAAAATAAATTAAGGACACCTGAGGTAATTGCGTCTACAGAGGCAAATGCGTCTTTTGTTGATCATAGAAACGCAACACCACCGCTCTCTTTCTTTATATTATAGTGCTAAACTGTAGGGAGTAAGGGTATGGGTAGTCTTAAAATATTACTTCATTAAATGTTCTTCTATGATATCATCAGAAAACACATTTGCCTCTATAAATGCAACTATCCCAGATGACCCTATCTCACTCTAATCAATAATCACACATTTGAAAATGCAACGAATAATAGTTGACAATTTTAAAGAGGTAATTCTTGCACCTGGTATTTCCGCTCCAACGATATATGACTCGTCATTCTCATCTCAATGAGCAAGTAAATATCATAATGGTAACTACGAATAGCGCACATATCTAAAGTAGACATGCAGTGGCAATATTCCTGACAGTTGTGTCCATAGAACCCGATTTGCACCGGCTTGTCCAAAGAAAATTTTGCCTGTGGATCTGGTCCGGGTCATCCTGGTTTGCCCAGAGTTTTCACAGCACGCCAACGCCACTGATCCCCAGTAATGTGAATTAAGCTATAGATATTCTGTGAATATAATAAGGAAGGTCTAGGATATAATGAGATAGACGATAGTTTACATAATAATGGTAGAAAATTTTAGATAACTAATTAGTAGTTATGAACACCCGCTGCGCAATAACCATTAGACCCACCAAGATGTGAAGTAAGTGATTGTCTAGCCGATTACGATACCGTAGAGAGTGTGATGTATTTTTAAGGTAGTAAGAGGTTAACGGACAGAGATGACTCCTTATAGAAAGTAGGTAGTCATTGTCGCTGACATCCAATATGTGCAACATTGGAAAATCTGCCGATACCAGTCAGGGTTTTTGACCTCTAAGACCTTGTTTTTTTTAGAATCCCGCATCACCTCCGTAAACCTTTAATTGTCGAAGTATCCAACACCCTGGAACTCTTTTTTGGCGGCTGATTTCGATGTGGTTTTTTACATTGACCAGTAGCTTCCATCAGGAGAGTACTCTTAGTAAATGAAGAAAATTGGTGTGAAGATTAGCCTTTTTCTTGGTGTGTCGGGCGTTTCAGCGGTTACTACAAGGATTGCGTGGTCAAACCCGACAAGTCGAGAAAATTGATCTTTGAAATAAGAAGTTGTTATTTCCTGAACCTGACAGGTTCGACCACGTAACCCTCGATTAGCGAAAGAGACAGGCAGTAATGAAGAGCAAAATCACGAACAAACCCCAAAGTGAGTTTTATGTACATAACATCGGTTAAAAAGATTGTGATCTCACAGCTTAAGAGTCTGCAATTAATTAAATTATCGCTAACAACAGCTAATGTTGTTGAGAATGGTGAGAATAGTTTAAATTGAAAAGATGATAAAATTACTTAATCAGTACAAAAAGTAATTGCTTCCTTGGAAAATTAGGAATTCATCTATTATTTAAATTGCGATTAATTATAGACTCTCAGTATAAGTACCTAATCATATCCGGTTAATTATTGATACAATTCATGACTATTTAAAAGGTGTCCGCTACATTGTCGGCGTAAGATGGCGTTTTAATCAATTCTCATCTAAAACAAAACAAAGGTAAATCACATTATTTTTTTAATGAACATAAATAAGAAGATTATTTTAAAATACGGTTATATATGTACGCAAAACATTTTGTTTGCATAAACGTGATTCAATGAATTTTTTTCTTTGTGATACATGAGAGTTTATTTACAGAGTGAGTGGACAAAAATGTATGCCTACTGATATTGCGTTTCCAATTACTTACCAAGCAAGTTGGCAATCAATGTATGTATTCAATGCATCGATTTGCCCTTATGAACCTGAAAGTGAGTCTAACTAATACCCGGCTACACACACACGTATGTCTTTATAAAGTAAATACTACTTTCCGTTTTTTATAGAATATTATTAGTTACGGCGTCATTTGATAGAGGGTGCCCTGAAACTGACTGAACTGACATGTTTGAGGCGCCTGAAAACGACGACAACTTGGGTGAAATTTTGATCTTGATATGTGATAAAGCAACTTCTGAAACGGCCTGATATAACTTTTCAGCCCGCTGAAAATGCTTCTAAAGCACCTAAAATCTAAATTGACGTTTAAAGGTTTGACCTAACCTACCGGCGACGTAACAATATAAAAACATGCATTATGCGTAGGTATATATAGGACTTCTCATATAAAAACGACATATTTCTAACTTACAAATACAGACAATAGTGTTCGTTAAGTTCTAAAAACACCTCAAATCATATGCGTATTCGAAAGAGACATTAACACTAATGACTATTATGTGACTAAAGTCGGTCAATTCACATTAAGTATAATTATAATTGGTATTATGACTGCAGTCGCTGATTGATTACACATGATCCTCTCTAGCCATAAGTCCAAGCTTCCGCGGTCACCGGTCACTTGACCGCTGCATTGATGCGTCCAGTTGCGTCCACTCGCGTCCAGTTGCGTCCAGTTACGTCAAATCGCGTCTTACGTACTCTTACGTCAGTTATAATGAGCTAAGCTCAATTGACTGAACTGATAGGTAACTTTAATTGGGTAGCTTATTATTAAATGTTGGGTT
This sequence comes from Apotomis turbidana, assembly GCA_905147355.2. Lineage (NCBI taxonomy): Eukaryota > Metazoa > Arthropoda > Insecta > Lepidoptera > Tortricidae > Apotomis > Apotomis turbidana. The sequence continues at coordinate 16,892,860 of LR990292.1, read as the reverse complement.
AATTTAGATGCATTCAATGTTGAAACCTTATTGGATAGGTGAACGCAATTTTAAAGCCGTTAATTGAGTCATGTGCATATGGCAAATAGTTTTGTACGACTGGTACCTGATCCTGATAGAATAAATATTTTAGATCACGGGTAGATGGATAGATAAAACAATTTCTATGCGCACATTTCAACCTCCTGCGCGAGCGATGACGCGGGGAATAGCTAGAAAGCTATGTCTCTTATTAATAACTCCATTATTTTAGCTTTTATTTATATGCAATTTTATTTATATTTATATGTGACCTGTTCAACAATTAAACATCAATTTACTAACAATGCAAACGACCTATCGCTTCAAAACCTAGCTTTGCCGTAACACGTCCCGAATCTAGCTAATTACTCGCGTATTAAATTATTAAAAAGTTAAGTTACAACAATACGTTTGGTAACGCCCCGGCATGTAAGCGGCGATTGTTCCACTTCAGATGTCGGTTAGTTATACAATAACTAGACTCAAACGCTTCCTTTTCTTTATAATTATAATTCAACTTAAGACTGACCAAATAAAACACACGCAGACTTAGCAACTTATTATATTTACCAACAACTGTTTGGTTGTACCTACTCAGATAAATTATAAAACTTGGCTTAAACATCCAATTACCACGTCATAAGACTAACTTTTAAAAAAGGTCAATATCTTTCAGCTTTAAATAAAAAAAAATGACGTGTTCCAATTTCAAATACACTTTTTGTTTCATCCGATAGAATCTTTGGGCGAAAAACAGCCAGCGCTATTTTCTCATGGCACTGCCAACTTAACAGTTATTAAAACAATGTCGGCCATGTTGAAAAAAAAGCTCAGCCGTAGTCATTGTTCTCTATGCTCTATTTACCCAATGAGACTGCTATACCGCTACATTAATGATAATTCTCTAGTTTTGCCTGTGAGCTTCTATGTTATGTTCTGCGAATGTTGATGGATGTCAAGCTTTTACTGTTAGGTGTTTACTTAACAGAAAATGAGCTCCCATTGTGTACTTTAAATATCACAGAGGTCGTCACCATTAAGTCCTACTTAATACTGCTAAATTATATCCTCATTCAAAAGTCAATACAGCACTTTTCGTCCAATAGGTGTATATGTACGTCAATCCACCATAATATAACTACGCTGTGTTCCTGTTTCTTAGCACTGTGTTCAATCTTGTAAGTGGACACAAACTTGTAGAGTTTTAATAGAGTCCGAACTAAAGCCAAAACTAGGGTACCAGTAGGGTAGGGTAGAGTACAGAACGCAACTTTATGCTATATGCCAATGAGGCTCATAAGAAGCAATCGATCAATTACCAAGTTTATAGTTGAATTAGTTCATTCAATAATTCTGTCCCTATCTTTCATGTACGAATTACAACAAGCTTAGACGATCGATCCCTGATAATCGGAGCATTGCTAAGTGCTATGGCTTGTATCGATTTAAAATTAAAATAACAAGATAAACCCGTTCAGAACCCAACCGTACTATGCTCTACATAGATACTTGAATAACGTTTCCCAGGTGCTCTTTTGTTTTAGATCAGTAATTTTCGCTCTACTTCAAACAGACTCGTGATGAATAAGACCTTAAATCACAGGTTTGTTCACACTTTCCAACCTGCCAGCATAAGCAAACTGCTCCTTTTGTCAGTGCAGTAACGACTGTCATATATATCACTGGTAAGTTGGCAGTTCTGAGCTTGCTATGATAGGAATGCTACTCGTGGTATTGCCATGTTTTGTTATTTATTAGTGTCATTCATTGCGGTGTTGTGACGTTTTTGTCTTGAAGCGAATTTCAAAAAGGAGATAAAGCTTATTGGGAGGATTCGTATTACAAAGGGCTAAAGAGCCTAGATGTAGTGCATAAACCCAATTTCAATAGCAGCACCGATTAAAAATACATTTCAGGATCATGAAGATTTCAAAGAAGAATTAAAATTGAAGAAGACTCCAGAAGAGATGATCATCATACATAAAATTTTGGCTATCAGCTGTAAAACACGAATTTAAATAAGTGGAAATATATGTATGTCCAGAAGTGGAACACGGATCCAATCTATCGGTTAATTTTATAATATACATTTTTGCAATAAATCTAGGCATATTGCGAAAACACAGATTAGATACTATTTATTGCCCGCCGCTAGTCTGGCTAGCCAAATAATGTTGACAGATATTTCCGTGTGGCATCACCAATTGTTTATGATTTAAACAATTTAGTGTGGTGGGTCCTCTATAAATAATTTTGATCTTTTATGTACTAGTTACGGCGTAACGAAAAATGAAATCGATTACATTCTAACTAACATGAATAAGAATGTTCAGGATGTACAAACCATTAATGTGAAATTCCCGACAGACCACAGACTTGTAAGAGCAACCTTCAACTTCAAAGTACATAAAAAGAAACGGACGCACTACAAAAATAACTTAAAAAGCTCATTAAAATCTGACGAGGAAAAATCAAGATATTTAAACGCATTAAATAACTATCAAGAAGACCTTAACCACCAGGATGAAAATGTCAGTGTTCAAGAGTACTACGACAAAATAATATACGCGTTGGAAAAAAGCTTAAAAACAGCTCTCATGCCTAAAAAATCCGATTCATCGGCCATCATATCGGACCGCACTAGGAGAATAATCTTACGAAGAAGTGAGCTACACAAGATTAAACCGAAGACGCTCAAAAGCTCTATATAAACTCGTTAGTAAATATTTGCGCCAAGACTACAACAACCATAGGAAAAACACTTTAGTAAAGTATTTAAACTCTACAGGCAGCTTGAAAAAAGCATATAAAGAGCTAACTTATCACAAAACGTGGATTGAGGGCCTTCATGGACCAGATAAAGATAGAGTATCACACAACAGGAAAGAGATACTGCAAGTAGCTACAAACTTCTACAAAACATTATACAGTGACCTAGATAACCAAGAAATGAACACTCAATCTGTTCTAGAAGTTACGTGCGATGGTCGAGAAGTAAAGCCAGTGGACGAAATCGAAATAATTAGAAAAATAAAACGGCTCAAGACAGATAAAAGCCCGGGGCCTGATGGGTTAACAAACGAGACTGTAAAAATAGCAATTACCCTCCTCGCGACCCCTCTAGCCAAATTGTTTAATAAAATCCTTGACTGCTCTACAACACCTAAGCAATGGTCGGAATCAAATATTATATTAATCTATAAAAAAGGAGACCCAAAAGATGTGGGTAACTATAGACCAATCAGCCTCCTTCCTACGCTCTATAAGCTGTTTTCGTCGATCATAGAGAAAAGGATAACTACGACTCTAGAAGCATACCAACCGATCGAACAGGCAGGATTTCGAAAAGGCTGGTCAACAGTCGACCACATCCATTCTATAGAGCTACTAATCGAGAAGTATCAAGAATTTGAAAGGCCGCTCTACATGGTCTTTATAGACTATCAAAAAGCGCTTGATACGATATGTCATACATCAATTTGGCAGGCTCTACAATCACAAAACGTAGAGACGAAGTACATAAGCCTATTAAAATTCCTGTATAACAACGGCACTAGTCGTGTGAAATTGGAGACAACAGGTCCACCTATCCCAATTAAAAGAGGGGTAAGGCAAGGAGATCCATTATCACCCAGGATCTTCATAGCTGTGCTGGAGTCAATAATTGGCAAACTAAATTGGAAAACAGTCGGTCTAAATATCAATGGACAATACATCAGCCATCTGCGGTTTGCCGACGACTTAGTTTTGTTTTCAGAAAACAGCGCGCAGAGCTATTTTATATGATAGACACGCTGCAAAAAGCAAGCAGACTAGCAGGTTTAGAAATGAATATGAGCAAAACAAAAATTATGACAAATGCAGAAAAAAGTCCGGTAAATCTCGGCAACGAACCACTAGAATATGTCGACTCTTACATTTACTTAGGAAAACAAATCTCTTTCCAAAAACAGAGCAACGATCTAGAAATCGAAAGGAGAATTAAAGGAGTGTGGAGAAAGTACTGGAGCATGAAAGAAATATTTAAAAGTCATATGCCTGCTAAGATTAAAAAGAAAGTGATGAACACCTGCTTGTTACCCTCACTAACCTATGCCAGCCAAACATGGAAATTTACTCAACGAGTAAAGAACAAAATAATGGTCTGCCAACGAAGCATGGAAAGAAGTATGCTAAAAATTAGAAAAATTTATAAAATACGCCACTCCGCCATAAGGAAAAAAACTGGAGTAATCGATGCACAAAAACATGCCCAGAAATTAAAATGGCGGTGGGCAGGTCACGTAGCCAGGTTGAGCGATAACCGCTGGACATCGCGACTGACGTCATGGCCAGGCCCAAATGGTAAAAGAAAGAGAGGACGTCCTAAAACCAGATGGGCAGACGACATCATTGAAATAGCAGGCAAAAATTGGATAAACGAAGCCCAGGATAGAGAGTATTGGGCATCTCTGGAGGAGGCCTTCACCCGCAAATAAGTGGGGTTCTTGCACAATATATACATTTTAAATGTAGTTAACTTAATAATAATTTATTCTTTCTCAATATCTTTAAATATCGCATGAAAAATGTATACTTAAAACTGTAAACTTGTACGTTGCAAGAAATAAAAGGCTTTTTTATTTTTTATTTTTATTTTATTTATGTACTAGTTCTAATTCTAACATTCCGATGGAGTTTAAATTTGGCATAGTACTTAATGTATTTTTTTTGGTGATGGATTAATATATGGTATTATCGAGGTAGGATTTATTTACACTAAATTTAATTTTTCGCCTTGTATATGGTTAGAAAGTGTAAACATAATATGTGTTTGTCGTTGACTGTACTGTAGGTACATAGTGGTAGTAATTATGTGAGCTGACTATTACTGCACGTCAACATATATTTAAATATTTGTATAGAATCTTTTTTATCGATTCATATTTTTTTATGTGGTAATACCACATTTTTTATTAATAAGCACAAATAAAATGCGCATAAGCATTTCAAAAACATATATGACGCAAAGGGCGCTCCAGTAGCGTAAAGAATTAAGGGATGAAAGATTTGGTGTGATTGACGTAGCGATCGGATAGCTCAGTTGGGAGAGCAATGCGTCGGAAACGCAGAGGTCGCGGGTTCAAACCCCGCTTCGATTGTAGTAAATCGAATTAAATTTTTCTTTCTTAATTTACCTTTGTGTCATTATTTATAAACATATATTTAACTTATTTCTTAGGTACCTTACGTGTGCATAGAGGATCAAAAATAATTTCTAGTATCAAAACTGTAGTTCCTACTACACAAAGTGTGACCAGCCACAGATTTTATTAATTTCCCGCCAAAACTTCGAGTAATATTTCATTAGCCAGACTATAACCGCCCAGAAATAGAAGCCCCGCGACCGTGGAGCTCCACTGATTTAGTGAAGTGCTTTGACGAAATCAGTAAGTATAAACTACTCACCAGCTTTATGTGTTCCCGCAATATAATCACTAGAATTTCCGCGAATATTCGATTTATCAAATCATCCTACAATATATCGACGATGAGCTAAGCAATGTACTAAAAAAAATTGCAATATTTATCAATGATCGACAAAATGTGTACACATTCAAATTCTTAGTAAAATGCGCATGCAACTTTAACGGAGACACACATTTAACAACACATCTGCACGGGTCTATGCCTCTATGGTTCCGGTACAATCTTCAACCATCAAAAATATGCACACTTCGCTTTCGTTGGTAATAAACTTTCCAAAGGTAATATAAACCCTTATATACCTACCTCCTATTTGAATAGAGATGAATTTTCACCTAGTCATGTCGGTAAAGAACATCTTTAATGAAATATTATTGAATGCGTATTATTCATTAGGTTTTTAATAGTTTATTGAATGGAAGTGAAATGTATAATTGATTTGTAATGAATGAATAGTGAAGGCGTTTTACGATAGACATTTCCGCCATTTAAAATTTAAGTTTAGTTTGTGTTTAGTGTTTTATAAAAACCATAAATTTGTTTTTAATGTTTTATTTTTGGCCTATATAATAAATAGTGTTTTAATTTTCAGATGACATATATAATTCTTCGACGATATTTTAAATGCCAAATCTGTTTTTGATTCGCCCTTCTATAAAAGACCAAGTAAAAAAAAAGCGAATATATTTATATAATAGTCTATACCTACTTAACACTACCCAGGATGCAACGTAGACAATATGCACAATACACGGATACGTTTCCTGCATCCATTAGCTTCGGAGAACAACATGAACATAGATCAGATAATGAAATATGCACGGCTTATAAAGCACTGTAATGTTATTATGACTTTTATAAACAAAGAGTGCATTAGCAGTTAGCACCTTGGTTTTCACCGATTATATTTTTTATCAAATAGTATATATCGATTTGATACATGTGAATATCGAAATTTAAAACAAAACAACTGTAAATACAGTTCAAAGGCAGACTTCTGCGATAATAATTAAATTAAAATTCATGGACTCTATCGTGTGGAAGCGAAAACACGTTTGCAATTAAATCCAATAGAACCTTCACAGCAAATCTCATAGAACAAGGTCCAGTCGTGACTCTGGCCATCTACAAATTGTCTATGCTCGGTGAAAGTATCAATGTGGGTGTGAGAATATAACCGTAACGCTATCAGTGCTTAAAGATGTTCCAAATTTAAATTATCATTGTTCGACCACAAATTTCAAATGGATTGGGTGGAACCGGTCCAGTGCTTTATGGATTTTTATTGTAACTTTCAAGATGTCGTGTCTTTGAACGAGTCTGTTAGTTTTAAGAAGTCAGGTAAGTCGTTAATATTATGTTGAAAGCTTAAAGCACCAACAAGAATGCTTTTAACTTGTTAAGGATTAACTGCGTAAGTATCCTTTATCTTATCGATGACTTGTCCCTTTAAGTGTTATGTTATACTTAGGTATACATTTGTGTTAAGTATGAGTATGAATCACCCTTCATCTTATTCATCACCGATCGACTTGCCTTGTCAAAGTTATTTTAAAAGCAGGTGTCCATAAAGTATATTACATCACAGGTGACCCAATTTGATAAAATAGTTTAAATATATTTTCAAAGAACCCTGGTAAATAACTATTTCTGATCACTTTTAAGTAGGTAGTTAGTTATCTTTTCGATGCGTTTGTGTATAACTTTAAATTAAAAATATTTTACAGCAAGCTACTAAATGGTAATGGAAGCGGAGACATTTTCGAAGCTTCGTGAGGTCACTGACCCAGAAATTGTAAACAATAAAAACTCAGGTGAGCGCCGCGAGCGTACCACTCGCTTTTAAAAACCAGATAACTTTCATAATCTCGAATCTTAAGAAGACCTTGTTTGTAATTATAGTTTCAATTTAATCTATTACTTAAGTAATGTTTGACACAAAACATTGTACATTTCAACAAAATGTTGGCGGTTATGATGAGAACTGAAATCGGACCACTTAAATGTATTCTATTTTACATCAGGTTACATAATTACTCCAATCTGAAACATTAAAACAGTCTTGAATGAGATGCCAAAATAAAAGACTTGAAAATATCTAGGCAGTTTATTATAAAATTTGGTGTCAAAGACGCCGCAACGCAATAAGAAGGAAAAAGTCCAACCACCGTGAAATAATACTTATCATCTGGGTCATCGACCTCGTTCACTGATATGGGCACGTCACTACATCGAAGGATTTTCCTTCGCCTATACAGCTACACAATAACGAAGAAATGAATTAAATAAAAGAAATACATACCTTTTGCCAATTAAATTAAAAGTCAATATTCTATATCTATTGAAGCTATTTTGTAGACAGACTTGGCAACTTAGTCATACCGATAAAAAACATAACACCTTGTTGAGTTTTTTGGCCAGCGCTTCTCGATAATTATCATTTTATTTTATTTTTTTATTAGATTGAAGTAGTCTACGACGAGCGTGGCGCCTATTCCTATCCAAGTAAGACTCTAGAACTGAATGGACAAGTTAGCATGAATTCAAATAGATATGACATATTTTAGGTATTCTTATGGCTAACTAGAATAACAATTGCCCTACAGACAATCTAAATCTGAGTAGATTCCAAATCATTACGGAAATATTTACAAAATAAGTTGTGATCTTTTAAATATAAAATACGAAGCCGTCATTTACAAATAACCACAGATCGTCCTTATGCCCGCAGGCGAACCACTATTATAATTCTAATTGTCAACGTCATTGTCTATGGAACCTGTTCGAACTTGACGAATACTTCACTGGATTTCAAAATCACGATCTCTATAACTCTGAATCATTGGGAGCATTGTATGCAAATGAGTCGATGATTTAGAGCGAGTCGTGGAACTCGTGGATGAAGTAACGTTCCAACGTAATATTAACGAATTAGTTTTACATGATAGTTTAGTCTAACAATAATTAAATATAACCTAGCTGAGCAATTTTATTAATTGCTTCGTTTAGACGAAAATTATTGAAACGTATAATGTATACAGCTAAGGCCAAGACACCAATAAGCAAATTAAATTGCACTCTTATATTTTCCTGAGCCTATTCAAAATTTTAACCTAGAAGACGTCATAGATAAAGAAGAGATGAAAATTACAAATTGACGGATACTAAACTCAAAAATTAATCCAAAATGTATTCTGCTCAACTGTTCTTGAGCTTCTCTTAATCAATATGAGTGATACGTGGTGAATATTAATCTAAGCTGTGCGTGATCGATAGCCTTGCGTAGATTTTTAATAGGTGTTGCAATTCAAGAGCAATTAAAATTGTGAACATAGACCAATTAGTTGCGAAAACCTAAAGGCTATTGGGTGTATGTATTATGAATTCATTATTAAAAATAATACATGAACTGTAATTTACACCAACAATGCCTGATATAACACGAATCACAGATAATTTTATCTAATATTACGACATTTGACATGAATATAATTCTAGGAAAGTTTGTCAAGCCATATTATACCCTAACAAGTGTGAGAGCCCAAGGATAGTGGCGCTACAAACAACTTTTCTATGGCAATGATGTGCATATGTCATATAATTGTTTGTGTATTAAACGTCAGTAGCTTTTGTACATTTTTGGTAATGAAACATGTATAATAGCAGTTGTATAGTATACAAAACAATGAAAAGGTAGATGGCTCAGCTAATGCCAGAATAAATAATGACACAAAGGTAAATTAAGAAAGAAAAATTGAATGTGATCTACTACAATCTAAGCGGGATTTGAACCCGCGACCTCTGCGTCTCCGCCGCATTGCTCTTCCAACTGAGCTATTAGATCGCTACGTCAATCACACCAAATCTTTCATCCCTTAATTCTCTACGCTACTGGAGCGCCGTCTGCGTCATATATGTTTTTGAAATGCTTATGTGCATTAGCCATACCCTAGGATGTGCGCTTTACACACACGATCCCCAATCCCCATTGCTTTACAGCAAGTGTAAGGACTGCGAGAGAGATGGCGCTGTTCTAAATATTTGAACTCGCGACCTCTGAATCCCGCTTAGATTGTAGTAGATCGCATTCAATTTTTCTTTCTTAATTTACCTTTGTGTCATTATTTATAACAATAAAAAAATGTGGTATTACCACATAAAAAATATTAATCGATTAAAAGATTCTTTACAAATAATTATTGAATCCTAATGAAAAAACATGTCTTTCATCACTGTGGATAGTTTTGGCTTTATTATTCAAAACATAGTTGAAATTTGCGGAATATTTAGTTTAGTTTCCTCTTTGTTTACATCAGTGACTTTCAAAGTCAGTAACCAAATATTTGTCGTTGCCAGTAAGATAAATTAGTACCACTAAAAATCCGCAATATGGCGTAGGCTGACAACACCTATAGCCGAACAGGGTATACTAGGTATGCAGCAGCAGAGACAAGATAAACTTTGTCATTATCATAATTCGCAATTGTGGTGTTATCCCTCTCTTTTTCACTCATATTATTAGCCACATTACATATCATCATATCACTTACAAATACGTTGGCTTCCCGCGATACAGGCTTAGCCTAGTGCGGGGTACCCTGGTAATTCTGAATTTCACATGTTATGCACGCTTCTACACAAATTTTCTTGTTATACTTAATTGTTGTTTTTTTTGTGCAATAAAGAATATTTTTATCTTTTATCTTACAGACACCGATCATCGGTTTACATCACAGCAAAAGTATTACACTATATATAAAATCAATCCTCGGATACCTAATTGTTGAGTTTGAGGACAATTGTCCGTTGTCTGAATGTATATAGCGGCAAATTCATACGGCCATATTACAATTCAGCGGCACATTGGCCGTGATTAAAAATAACACAAGTAGCCGGCAATGGTAAAAAAAAATTGAAAACCTGTCTAAAAATAATTTAAAATCTAGTTTTTTTTTCAAGCAATGTTGCTAGTTAGTATTGTACTGGATACCAGACGGGTAACACAGTAAATAATAACGATACCTGATATAGCTAACTTCATCGTAACAAGAGTAGATAACATATTGTTCCCCAAGTAACGATACGTAACAAATGATCAAATAAAATGTTCGCCGTTAATAAAATGATAGCTATTGCTTGTAATACTGGCCGCTTTCTCCCCAATATGGCGATATGCTTTGATATTTCGATTTTCAATTTCATTGTTACATAACCGGCAGTTATAATGAGAGCATATTGTGGCAGAATGTTGCTCGATTGTTTTTTAATCGCTATCTTCGTTTTTTAAACATACGCCACTAGACGTTGTATTCCATTTTGACATGTTTTATACTGGCCAGTTATAATTACATTTCATTTATGAATATCCTTTTGTTCTAATAATAACGACTTGGTAAGTGGCATCCGTTATGAGAATAAGACAAGTTCCGAAACTACCATTCTACTGTAGCTGTGCAGTTATGTATTTACGGTTGTATGATTTCATAATAATTCAAAGTATAGTTTTTATTCCTTAGTCAATCTTTTTAAATTAAAACTTCTATAAAAGTTATAACAACTTTTTAAAATAAGTGTAAGAGTCGAGTTTTCATATTTTTTCGTCCAGTTCATTGCACTGAGCTGAGGCATCGACCAGATTTGATAGGGATCAGCCAAGACTATTGTCAAGTTGGTACCGTGACTCATTCATTGGAAAAAAGATATCTTTAAGAGATAAGCCCAGTTATAATACAATGAGCTGCTGCAAACAAACTGTACGTAGATACTTTAATTTGGAAGCATTTATTTGTGCCGTAATGTATGAAAACAACTAATCTAAACCATTGATGCAAATATAAAAAGGTTTAACATAAAAATTTCGGCGTGTACTCACATAAAAAATTAAAATAAATTCTTAAATTTACAACTAATCTATCTAATACCTATGAACAAATATGTTTCACCCACCTAATAGAAAACTTCGAACAGTTATTATAAAAGTATTTAACTAATTTATTTTAATTTAATCATGTTACAAATTTTATCATAATATCTTTAATTAATTACCAAATTTTTTCAAGACAATTTAGTATTCGCGTTTCTCTTTTATTCAATTTCAACGTTTGTTTAAACACATGTGCAAATCATTCGTAAACGTTTAAAATCCTTGTCGACTCAATGTAAAGCTTTTCCTTGGCAAACTGACTCAAACCAACCGTGACCAAATTTTCAGTGTCGTTGTCGCGTATCCTTTTCTTACTAATCATACCTGTCATTAGCCATCCCGCTTTGATAGTTCTGGCAACACAAGACGCCATTCTATTCTTAACTTTTTCAATAAGTTTTCTAGACTAAGGTTGGTATTGTATTCAGCCAGTCATTGCGTATGGAGTTAGTTAATTTATGGTCGGCATGTAAACATGTCAACACCTTTTAACACATGTGTAAATGAATACGTTACAAATTGTAACAAAGTTTATATAATAGGAATCTCGTTACATTGTCATGTTAATATGTTAAGTAATAGCGTGTTATAATTGAGTGAGAAAGCCGATTCCACTGATTGGAATATAACTGTAGTCGTAGTACCTACATAATTGCGTTTTATGTCCAGTTACCTATTAAGTTATTAGTGTATATAAAAGCAAATTGGTATCAGTTTACGGTGTATTTATGAAGTGTTCGTACAGTCAACTAAGCAAAATAAAGAACCTTATGGCTTTAGAAGCTGAATTGTTCAGACTTTAACTCAGCACGCGTCATTCTTGACATTAGTCGCCATTTTGATTATCAAAGTCCTACGACAGACGTTTGTCAAACTGGTCTCAGCAGCGACAAGTTTCTCCGACCATAAAGGATCGAATGTCAAGTTCAAAATAAGCTATCGCCGCGTCAAAATGCTAATTAAGACGAAAACGGTATGCTAAACTGCGGGTCAGGAATTGTGTTGATTTGTAGGTTAATTGGCTATCTCGTTTTGCACGGAACTGCTTCTCAAAACGTCGTAACTGCTGTTTTTTTTTCATTGAAAAACGCCCTTTTTATAAATTTACCGTACAGAGGAACAAGCCCGTTAACGTTTATTTATAAAGGACATTACTGCACTTAGACTGGACTTAGAATGGACGTACTTAAACTTAATTGTTTAGTTAAGTTGCATGCCTTGTAATAGGAATGTAACTGTATAGTGGAATACAATTGATTAAAACGTTAATCTTTAATTAGATTCCTAGGAAAGTCCCAAAGGAGGCTGTTGAGTTTTACATTTTAGAACTGTTGCTTTATTTATAACTAGCGACTCACCCCAGCTTCGTATAATGCTGATATATTATTCATGGATTATAAATATAAACCTTTCTCTTGAATCACTCTATCTATAAAAAAAATCGTATCAAAATCCGTTGCGTAGTTTTAAAGATGTAGCATACATAGGGACAGACAGACAGACAGACAGCGGGAAGCGACTTGGTTTTATACTATGTAGTGATTTAATCATCATTGGGTTGTTTGCTAAAGTGTTCAGCCGTAGTTGAGTTTCATGTAACATGAGTAGAAATCGGTCATTCTGGATGATTGAAATCGAGAGATAGTGGGCCATAACGCTGAGCACAACCAAAATATCAGTTTCGCACCTCATCAATATGAGTCTATCAATAATAAGATTATACGTGATAGTTTATACTTTAGCAAAGTAGGTTATTTGCCTAACAAAGCAATAAAAACGAAACGCGGCAATTAATTTCGAATACCTGACAATGCAAACAATACAATGGAACACTTATATTCAATGAAATCGTGACACGTTTATTCTTAAACATTTGCAATTTTGCAGTAACTTTACAAATATTACCTATTTCATAAAAGAAAAAACAACTGACAGGTTACTGATAGGCACTGATTTGAAGTCATTAATGATCTTGACGATTTAAAACAGTCCACCTACTTCGGACCACCGGTCAATTAAGTAAGAGCTGTAAAAACTATCAATTAAGTGCCTAAAAGACTGCAATGTGACCTAAGTAGATGAATAGACATAGCCATAGGTAAGATAGAAATCGGTCACATTAAAGGCCAATAAAATTCAAATTCAAATTCATTTATTGCAAGAACATAGTAATAAATTAGGTGATACAGGTATAAACAGTGTTGCTTATGTTCTACCAAAAAGGCATGCAATCAAAGTAAAACAATATTCAGATACTTAATTGTTACACATTTCAATTTGTTATTTATGTCAAAAATAATTACTATTACTCAAAATTTGCAGATTAAATTACATTGATTATTGAATTAAATTAAGCACAAAATTAAATGAAATAAAGATAAAACTATAATTATGAGAAGTAAAAATCAAAAGTATAAAAGGTAACATGAATATAGATGTCAAATCTTAACAACTAAATATTTGGCTTGTCGGCAAAATAGTCCTTCACAGAATAAAAACATTTCTCTAGCAGCCACTCTGTCAGTGTTCTCTTGAAACATTTTGAAGGGCATTCTTTAATGAATTTTGGCAATTTGTTATAGATTTGAATAGCCATGCAGTACGAGTTGTTTTTGTGAAGCTTGACTCTAGAGCGTGGCAAAAAAAGTTTGTCCTTACTCCTAGTTGATCTCGGATATAAAGTGCTCTGTTTTTCAAAAAATTCAGGGTGTTCTCTCACAAACATGCAAATCTGTTTTATGTATAAGCATGGTAGAGGTAGGACTTTTGTCAAGACACGCAATGTGACACAATTTTCCAACAGTATAATGCCGTTGGTTCCGCCCAGCCGGCTTCGTTCGACAGTGTAACTAGTCATGTTTTTGCAATATTAATGTTAACATTCTACAAAACCTCTCGCCTTGACCTTATCGGTTTCCTATTTATATGTATACTTATATATACAGCGGCTCTTGAAAAGTTGACTTTAAAAAAAACTGATGTGCATTATTTATTGTTTCTTCTGAATTTGACTAGAAAGCGAACGAGTGTGAAAGTCCTCAGTATTATTATGATCCAAATACTTATATCTTTCTCCTTTTATGAACTGTTGTCGTGTCTGTGTCTACAATCTCCTATTTTGTAAGTCGGTAAGTATTCTTAACAATAAAATGTAGTTTTTGAAGTACAAATAAAAGCGACAAAATATTATTGACGCGATCTATACTTACTATGTTAAGAGCCTTGTCTTCGGCATTTATTCCATGCGATTGGCATGACTGTATATGGCTGATCTGGATTGAGTTTTCTATTTAGTATGAAAAAACTGAGTTTACTTTTCTGAATTACCTACACATTAATAAACGATCAACTCGATATAAACGACCCGTCGCTGCTCAATTTTTGGTCCATTCAAATAGAATTAACACGAGAGAGAGAATAATGACAAAACACGATCGTCGTGTTTCGAACTCGAAAGTAACCCTGTACTCTTTGAAAGAAAGCCCAGCCAAGGAAGAAGAAAATTCCCACCACATCAAAGGCACTAACTACAAGTCATAGACCATTGCCAACCCGGCCCGCGGGTCCATTGTCACGTCGGCGTTCACGTGACCTCCAAAAGCGAATGAAGCAAGTGCGCCGCCATTACCGCGCGCCACATACGTGAGAAAGTGACCGCAGCATCCTATATTCTGCACCGCAGCCAATACCAAATTGACGAATAAATTGTGAATTCAATCAACTGACTTAATGAAGATAATAGTTTTGTTTTGGGTTGAAAATTATAGTTACCTAACATGGTCCTACCCAGAACATTATAGATTATCTAGTAATCGACTCGTACATTTAGCGAGAAAAGAACTACAGCAACGTATACCGAAAATTTTACTAACACATGAGAAATACCGAGGAATCCTATTATCTGCACCGCAGTCAATACCAAATTGTCGAATAAATTGTGAATTGACTTAATGAAGATAATTGGTCGGATATTGGTCCTACCCAAAATATTATAGATCACGCAGTAATTGACCCGTACATTCGGTGAGAAAAGGACTACAGCAACGTATACTTACCGAAAATTTTACTAATACATGAGAAAATGACCGCAGGATCCTAAATTCTGCACCGCAACTAATATAACAAATTGTAGAATATAAATGTAATGTAAGCGGTGGTAGCCTAGTGGTTAGGGCATGCGACTTTCAATCCGGAGGTCGCGGGTTCGTTCGAACCCGGCCCGTACCAATGAGTTTCTCGGAACTTATGTACGGAGTGTCATTTGATATTTTCCACTCGCTTTTCGGTGAAAGAAAACATCGTGAGGAAACCACCTAAGCCCAATAAGGCCTAGTTTCCCCTCTGGGTTGGAAGGTCAGATGGCAGTCGCTTGCATAAAAACTAGTGCCTACGCCACGCCACATCTTGGGATTTAGGTAGCCGACCCCGATTGAGAATTATCATTCTCTACAAAGATATGGGACAAAGACTAGGAGGATGATGTAGAATATAAATTGTGAATTCAATAATAGTTTGTTTCGTGTTGAAAAATATAGTTATTTATCAAGTTTAAGTAAGTATTTAGTACTTATACAGATGAGGAAGTGAACGTAGAGCATCATAGATTCTGCACCGCAACTAATACCAAATTATCAAATAAATCGTGCGATATTCAACTAAAAATCCTAAGGAAGATGATAGTTTGGAATGGAGTGTTCCACGTAGAAAAGTATAACTATTTATCATGACCAAAACATAAAAAGGATGCGGTACCACGCGGTACCTACATAAGTGGGAAAGTGACCGCAGCATACTATACATATACTGCACCTGCCTATCAGCCAATACGAAATTATGGGGTATTCAATTAACTAAAAAGCGTGACTTGAGGAAGGAAGTTTTGTGTCTGGTTAAAATATTTGTCGAACAAATCTGGGTTAAAAATGTAAATTTGTTGTGCAATAAATTGTAAATAAATAGATAAATGACGACGGAGAAGAAAAATAAAGAAAAAGAGTATTATTCGCATTCTCGTCTGCATTTCTATCTTGCTGAGATAATTGTTTGTTCCTTATTTATTTCTTATAAAGAAGTAATTTAAATTTCGTTAATTTCGAGTATAACAGTACTATCATGTAAAACAATACTAAAGATAATACATACATAGAAACAATTAAAACAAGAATATATGTATATATATATATATATATATATATATATAAACCTAACTAAACCTAACTATAAATAAAAAACGGGCTTCAGATCGGTGCCGACCGGGAGTGTGCCCAAGAGGCTGGCCGCATTACCACGCTGAATAGCCAGAGCTATTCTTTGGCATAGGTATGAACCAGCCAGCCCTTTGGTCACCCGTAGCATCGACTAGTCTCTTTTAGCTAGTTCACGGAAAATTGTATGGGCACTTTGTCCCCATGGCCCCAGTGTTTCCACCCCAAACATGTAGCCACTATCGATGGCTGCATACTTGCGCCGCTTGAGGTGTTCGGCCGCGTCCACAGCAGCCCCGGCTTTGGTGGTGGTCACTGGAAGGTGGGACGGCGCTAATGTATCCACGCACGTGGCGTCCCATAACAAAGGCCGTCCCAACTTCCAGGGGACGAGGGTCATGGCATCCGGCCTCTTTTTCCGTCGTTCTCGCCAGGCCTGAAGGTTCTAAGACGGCCGGTGTTCCCGCACTTGCGAGCGCTCGGCGCAAAATTTCGTTGAGGCAAGCATGCCGCGAGATGCGCCCAGCGCTCTTCGTGCAGGATAGGCCATGGAGACCGGAATTTAAATTATTTTTTATTAATCGTCTACTATGTAAAGCAAACATGATTTTACATAATTTTCTGCGGCAACTTTTCAATTCCAACCTAACGCAAGGGCTCGCCGGTCACGCATAGACTGGTTACACGTTTTACTTAAGTATGTAATTAAATTATTAGTAAGGGGATTAGAAATTTAAATTTTACTTTCTCAAACCACACCGCACATGGTGACAACACACGTCGAGTAAGTTGAATTATGATAAGTGTAATCGTGCGGAAAAGACTTTACCATAAAACACGACGGATGCAACAGCTTTTGTGGTCTAATCGTAATCAGATTAATTATCAAAATTTATACAAGACCATTGAAGACAGAAAGTTTTGCACTGCTAGTCATTTTGAATGGATATTTAAATTTCGTATGACGTCTCTAAAATTGTAGGTATGAAATAGTTTTTGGTAGGACTTTTATCCGAAAACTATTTATTAAGTTAAATTGTTGAAAACACAAATTTCTTTCCGAACCTAACCTATTATTAATGAATTTTAGTTTTTGATTAACGATTCGCAATGATTCCGTATTCCCAATTCCCAAGAAAACACAAATTCAATTCATGAGAAACGAACACTTACGAATGTACCAATCCAATAAATTTCCCGGTGCTAAGAATTAAACAACTTGTATTCGCGCATCCGGCGCATCCTATTCTTATCCGCCATTTTCTAATTCAGGGGCGTTTTCAACCGCTAAACGAAAGCGTTTGTTCGTCATTACAGACTAGCATTGTTTCCTTAAGGCGCTGCGTTGTGTTTGTCGACGCGTGCGGTGCGGAGAAAGGTGCCACAGGTCGTTAGCGAAGATAATGGGGCTGGATAGGAAAGGACATATTCATTGGCTGATTTAATTGTTATAGCTGTGTTTACAAAGGTGACACACGGAAAATTACGCGCTAATTGATCAGCCACTTTATTTGTTTTCACGTTTTCGAAAACACTCGCTAATTTTACGTCGTATTCTTCTTTTTTTTTTTATTCCTCGTTTGTTAAAATTCCGAAATATTATCACCTTGGTCTACAATAAACTTGTAAGGAAAATTGAAAAGTAGTCGTGTCTAACAGTATTTTTTATGTGCCTTACTAATTCTTTTAATATAGGTACATTATATTACATACCTAAGATGCATTTGAAAAACTTAATGCTCCCAATAAAGTTAATATTCCCAATTGGGAGCATTAAGTTTTCTTTACTTCCATTCCAGAGCTGTTTAATCATATTTTATCCCGATAGTGCACGGTGTGTGTACTCAGGATCTACGAATAACTTATTTCTATATAATTTCTGTATTATTGTTATTAAGATATATTTTTTGAATTCCCAATGTGACATTTGTAGTTTTCTTGACTTTTACTTTGTTTCAATTTCAAATAAAAATAACAAGGCATGCCGATGACAAAACACCAATGTACAAGTATCGGACAATTGATCAAATCTCAATCTACAGCCATATTAGACTCAAATACGTCTTTACAGGATAATGAGAGAAAACCTATTGTAAGATATCAGTAACATGGCGTGAAAGTGAGGTCGTGACGGCCGCGTTTACCCCAGAGGCTGGTAATAGCATTATTAGTACGTGGGGGATAATGTTTACCTCACTTTACGCAATGTATTGGATAGATCTCATTATAAGTCATCTGTCTAGCTGACAAGTGTAATAAGGTCAAATCATGTCGATTATTATCATGGGATGAAGCTACGCTGAATGGGTTTCGGCTTCGATTACAGAGTTATAATTTGAATGAAGTTACCCAAATACATATTTTGTATCTGAACTGACAAAAATCCAACCGTAAATAAAATAAATTATCGACATTGATCGTGAACCCTAAAAACGCAAAGCAAAACGCTCGCTACTAAGCCAATCATATCCCATGTGTCTTTACTCAGATGTTCTACTGCATATCTAAATGTCTTATAAGTATTATTATCAATATCAGTTCCAATTGAAGTTTTCAGGTCAATGTCGCATGAAATTTGTCAAAAAAATACGCATTACCATCATACACTCACTTCGCATGGGCGAGTAACTAGTTTCAAATCCAACAATGTGCACTTGTTAGAATTTATAGAATTGTATAAACGATGCAATTTGTGATTTCTACACCGGCCAAGGAGACCGAAACCTGAACGAATTGCGATCACGCAACGCGCATGAACTATCAAATTCAGCTTATATAAAATGTTCTGACCTGCAGATTAATTGCAAAACTGAAACTTAAACTGTGCGACCGAATTGTCGCAATTCGATGAATGCGTGAGAAGAATGGTGGATGTCTGGTCACTAAATCTAAATACTATACCAAGATTAGCTAATCGTGCATCAAATGGATATAAGTGAATAAAGTTTCAACTCCTTTGATATGAAAGTAGTGTCAAAAGTAGATTCACCCTTATAGTACCTACTCATTGAAGAGTCAAGTTATGATAGTAAATAGTCATAACGCGCGATGGACGTTTGAATTTTTATATGAAAAAACATAAAATACTCGCCTCTGATATTATGAGAAAATACAACTGTACAAATGTAAAAAAAAAAGTTTTTTTATATATATAATACTTACTTATAAATAAAATTAATAAATAAAATTTAACTGCTGTATTATGAACTATAACGACTGTTTAGATACTTTATGTTATAAGCTCTAATAATATCTTTGCATACAGCATCATCGATAGTATCATTACGCACAGAAACATTTGTAACGGTACAAGACGCATCCGCCCCGCGCAGCCTCATGATTTCAATGCGAATGGAAATTAGATCGTCGATCACTTCTATCACGCTTCTTATATTGAAGAGTTCTGTAATTTTTATACAAGAGTAACGTTGTTTACGAGTAGCAAAACATTTTCAGAATATAAAAATATGCCACCTTTTCAAATTCAGGGGCGTTTTCCACCGCTAAACGAAAGCGTTTGTTCGATACTTCCGTCAAAGAAAATAATTAAAAAGAAATAACAGTGCGACGGTAGATATAATTTAGGAGAAATAATAAAACTGTCATATGAAAAATACTTCAAATCTTAAATGCATGTAATTCAATGAAAGTTTCTACATTCGGCGGGATCTTACGTTTGACTATAAAATAAAAGTACCTAAACTGCTAAGTGACATCCGGTGCAGGTACGTAAAATTTTAATGAAGTCTCGTTCACCACCAGCATTAGTGCGATTGCATAAAAGAAATAAACGATTGGTTCGGTTGTCTTTCGAAGTACAGTCAGCAGCTAAAGTTGCTACGGACGCTAGGTGATATAAGTTATTTGCACAGGGACTAATATTATCTAGAGAATAAGGAGCTGGTTCTCATAATTGCGAGTGTCTTATTCTGCTTAGCTACTTTTGCTGCTGACTGTACATAATCGAAACTATAAGGTCTTTGACCGCGTGCGTCGCAACAGATGGAAGTTAAATCCTCATGATGTACTCAATGTTTCGTCTCGTAACTATTTGTCAACCTTAACCCTGCTTGTGCCATCTGTGCTCCGACGTGATCTCTGCGGGGGGTCTATATCTATATCGAAACAGACTTTAAAACAATGTTCATACTTCTCCGCTTTCCGTTGATAAATAAAAAAAAACACAAACTTATGCGGGCAATGACGCTCAAGTAAAGACGCTCTTGCTGTAATAGATATCGTACCGTTTAAAGAAATAACAATACGGCCTAGTAATTGTACGAGTGCAGTGCTATTACACTTTTAGCTACCAATCGTGTAAAAATCTGTGATAGTTTTTAGGCAGCCCAAATACCTACTTCGTAACGTGATTGGCTGGGAACATTTTACCAAATCTAAATAAATATGTTACTCGAATCGAATAAATAAGAGAAAAAAATTGGGCAAGTGCGAGTCCGACTCGCGCATGAAGGGTCCCGTACCATAATCTATAACAAGTTTGTTGTATGGGAGCCCCCCTTAAATATTTATTTTATTTTATTTTTAGTATTTGTTGTTACAGCGGCAATAGAAATACATCATCTGTGAAAATTTCAATTGTCTAATAGCTATCACCGTTCTTGAGATACAGCCTCGTGACAGACGGACGGACGGACGGACGGACAGCGAAGTCCCAGTAATAGGGTCCCGTTTTTACCCTTTGGGTACGGAACCCTAAAAAATCATTTACTTTGAAATGTTGACAGCTAGCATATTCTCCGAATAGTTAATCTAAAACTTCTAAGCGTCACATTTCAATACATTTTGCACGTCCCGTTCTAGCATTAACCCATTCCAAGACATTGGCGGTGTTTCGCAGACGTCACTTCCGCTGACCAGCTGTCATTATACCGATACAGTTACATACACTGTAATCGTAAATATGAAACTGTTAAACAGGAATATCTAGTATTTTATTATTTTACTGACAATTTGCATTGGATTAAGTTGTAATGATCTTATGGTGCTGTAATGAGAAACAAGTTAATCCTGGGTGTATTTTTATTGTTTTTACTAAGCAAGTACGAAATAGATTACGTCACGTTTACTGCTTTACATGGTTTGCTAAATCAATAAGCCTTACGGTACATTACTCTACACTACATTAATATTATAAAACACAAACAGATGACACATGATGGATGGCAAGGTATAGCAGCTAGATGAAAATGGCGCGATGACCTGGGTGTGTTCATCTAATCTGCCATAACAAACATCTATAAAAGTTTCAATACCTACATATTATGTTAGGAATGTATACTGGCATTAAACATTTATACTGCTGATGTGTTATAATGTTAGTGAAATTAGTGAAAGCAACCATATATTTAGCACTAAAAAGCTTAACAACAAATTGCATACATAATTATATTCAAATTGAATAAAATGTTCTTTACCTAATCGTTATCATTATCAATCACATTACGAATAACAATTAGTTTCGAATGCAAATGATAAAATAATTCTATGTTACAAACAATAGCCCATAATCGAATACAAAACAAACAATCAATCGTAGACTAGAATATGGAATTGTTGTTATTTTTTTACATCCGTTCATTCAATCGTGTGCCATAGACTATACGAGGTCATATGTCGTGAGGTGAATGGGCGACCTGAATGTGAAGGTGCTTTTTTAAAGATTGGCATCGGTAAATGATTCATTCGTTCTTTATGGGAGTTTCTAGGGGACAATCTATTTTATCTATTATATTCTCTCAGCAGCGAGTTGTTTAAATTAAATATGACTTATAGGCATTTGTCTATGCTCAACGTTTTTCTATTCCATTTTAATAGCCTGAAAATCAAAAAATGAGCCAGGACATGCCTCGTGTTTCCCGTATGTGAAACGTGAGCACAGCACTCTCTATTATTCTACTTTTAAAAAGACAATTTATAGTTTAGCGCTAAATGTTCACGGTCACACATCGAGATTCGTGACTGCATTTTTATCTCGTCTCTATTAGACGTGCGATATCACCTATCTCGACTGCATCTTATCTTTAAGAATGTCAGCATCTACAGATAAGAAAATAAGAACGTCTTACTTTCACTGGAAAACGTTTACGAATTAACGCGAACAAATTGATTTGGCGTTTCGTTTAATCTGTCAGTCAAACAATCGACTGTGTCGGTCCATTATTTATTTGAACATTGTTTTTATAACAAGATGAAGAAGAATGACGGCCGCAAAATAAATAAAAGTAATTGATAATAATGTCGTTGATGAAATCGGATCCACCACAAGTTTCTTAAAAGTTATTAAATATAATTAAAACATAAATAAAATATGCATACTAATAATGTATGTTAAGTCATGGCCATAGCATATTTTTAGTAAATTGATCGGTTTGATCGAAAGCGTTTTACGTCAATTTAAATATAGGTATACTTAACCTATCTTCGCTGATCATCTTTTTAATTTCCGCCGGTCAAGGCAACGTCGGTCAAAGGCCAGACACAAATTATAATATTGAATAATAAAAAAGATTAAAACTATTCAAGAAGTAAATCGCTAGTAAATAAAGTTCGATAAAGTTTATTATATCAGGTAAAAAACTGATATTTTACATCCAAACTAACCAAAGAAGGATGGACCTTAATTAACTATTTCTTTAAATATTTATCTTTGCACACACACATATGGATAGCTTATGTAGAAAAAGCGATGTATTTTAATCTAGATTAAGGTTTCAATTTATATGTTTATGTAAAATGTAACCACTGTTTTACATCAAACAATACATTTTGGGGGCGGAGCGCTGCTTATCCTATAGTACCGGTCTTGCACCTATTTAGGGAGTAGAGTTCTATTTTAAGAAATCTTTGTAAAGATGTTATTGTGGAAATAAATTATTATTATAATTATTTTAAAATCTTTTCGGGAACATGAATTATAAATAGGTACATAGGTAGGTATTTTTTAATGTTCCGTAGACTTCTAAAAAAAGTCGAAGACAGAAAATTACTGGCATTTTCTGTGTGTGTTTTTGAAAATTGACAAAAAGACTACACGAGATGAGTCGTAACACACCCTCACAGATAAGCAATTACCTCATCCTCATACACAATGTCCATCAAAACACACGATAAGTTTTGAAAGCATTATTAAGGCGCGTATTCAGCGGACGAGTAGAAAGTTCTTTACGAGCAGACGTACGGAGTGAATGACAGTTATTTATTATAGTGAATACTCGTCCGATGGGTGCACTTGTACCTTTATCGAGTACAGGTTCCGAACGCATGAATAGAGCGAATTATTGTGCTTTGGTTTTTTCTTTTGAGGTTGCCGCTAATGATGTTTTATGCCAGCGCAATGATAATATTTTTCAAATTCAGCATGACCTTAAATAAGAAAAATCATGATTTGGGATTTGAAATTACGTAGCTTAATTTACTCTTGTGGTAAACTGTTATTTAGGAAGAATATGAAAATGCCAAATTTGTAATGTGCGCAAAATTAAACTGGCCCTTATTATCTTACGAGCAGTATATTTAGTTCCTAGAACTTCATTACATATTACAATACAAGCATTTTTTTCGTCACCCTACGATACAACCAGAAATATTATTATTAATCTAACGAAAGAAACATTCAATTACAGATAGACAATTTCAATTTATTTTTCAAATAATGCTGAAACTCAATATTGTTTTACGGCATTAACAGGATTAATATATTAGTTACCACAAAAAATATCAGAATACGAATACTCTTTATTGCACACCCCAAAAACATCAAGGAAAAGAAAAAACATGAGATGAAAAATTCATACCTTTGCGATTGCTTTTCATGAGACATAATATAACACAAGTATGGTTTTGCATTTCATACCCTGCAATTGCAGCTATGCACACAACGAAACTGAACACTTACAACTGTTACGCAGAAGAAAGTGCAGCTCATAATCCTATTAAATAACATTGAACTCTTTCTATAACTCGCGCTTGTCAGCTGTTTTATACTATCTATGGACATGCCATAAACAAATTACTTTTTATTTTACAAGCTGGGCAAAGGGAATTGGGTTCATCACCATCCAGTCTGCCATTTCGCATATATCAGATAATGAAATAGCTGTTTGTTTCGTGCAATGAGGTAACCAAGCCCTAATAGTTTTTGTAATTAAAAAGGCGTTCCTTTATGGTATTATTAGCTTTGGTGTGGCAAACTGAAACGTTATCTGGAAATTACGTTGTGAATTATGATATCAAGGCTATTCCACAATTACAGGGTTAACGTGCGGATCACACCCAATAATATCGATCGTATGACAATTGACAATACAAATCTGTTAGCATCGCATAGGCATAGCTAGATTACAAAAGATACTATACTATGCGTAAAAACCACATAATACATCGCATTATAGGTCCGAAGCCAAATCCAATGCATTCGTCGACGGTTAAGATAAGTATCTAATAGGAAAACGTTGACTCGTGGATCATTAAGACATCGCCTAGAAAGAAACAGATTAAATCTAATGTAGTGATAAACTTTACTGTATTTGGAATAATGAGACCAGATGAGACCAGAGAAACAATCTTACAAGTAAATATCAATACACAAACAAGTACCTACTAAAATCATCTAACTACTGTCCTTCATAATACCTACTTACATAAATACGAGTATATCTCAAACGAACTCGTGATTCATGTCTGTGATCAATTCTCAAATTTGGAACTCCAGCTAGAAGAGTAATGGATAAAGTTTTTTTTTTATGTCAACAAAAAGCCACAGCGTGAAAGATCAATCGCCTGAAGCTACCGGCCAGTAAGAAATGACCGTTATGTTGTTGCGATATCACCAAACCAATGTTTCCTGTCAAATTTAATTAGCTCGAATATCGCGATTACAATTCACGTTCCTGTATTTATTGGATATTGTTAACAAGCAATTATTTCTAATTCCGTTGACCAATTATAAACGCAATGTTTACATTATTGCATGCATTTACGATTACATTTAAACAATTTTAACGACACAGTAATGAGCTAAATGTAGTGCAAATGCACCGAATTACAATAACTGGTAGTTTCCCGGCACAATATAGCCAATTATCTATATCCAAGTAAATCCTAATAATAATTAAAAAATATTTAAGGAATTACCAAATCTATATCGAATCCGTAAAGTAACTTTCTACAGACTTAAAATTCCAAACCGACTAATAAGATAAACAGAAACAATAAAATGTGTACTTACAGAGATAGAAAGTTAAATCCGAAATATAAGTCTCAGCAACGTTAGATCACGACTCTACACGGTCGCTACACACAGTCACAGAGTTACTAAATAAAACTTAATAAAAATAACAATAAAACTCAGCACAGACGTCACAAAACACTTTTTAATTCACGTGAATTAGAGTCAAACACGCTCAATCGAAATACGTTATTTTCAAATATGGAACGCGGATTGCCAACTTGACAAGCGAAGTAGCGTGCGCGCGCCGCGGTAGACAGAGTCCGTCTGTCGCGCTTTTGAACATGGAACGCGCGAACGGTTACCGTACAGCGCACGACCACACCGATGATAATGGGACGCTTTTTTATCTGAATCCCGCATCTTTTTTTATTGCCATAGACTAAGACGGGAACGCACTTGATTATTAATATTATGTGCGGTCCTGACGTTTTAAGTGTTGTTATCGTGCTCTATTAGTAAGCACGCGAACGCGACCCATCTCTTAAAGATGGAATTCCAATATAAGTGTTTTATGTAAATTAACTTTCTTTTGGGTGATTACTATATGAACCCTTAGTAGGACAAGGACTGTCAGTACCTATACCCACTTTGTGTGGACCACCACTGTGTAGGGTTGCTAAAGCTAATATCTATCACTACCAGTGGCATTTGGCCACTTGCTCAGCTCATAGGTGTCTTGAACATGAGCAAGCCTCAGAGTGAACCTGGAGCCAATTTTTGTTGCTCGCCAAGCTACGCCGCTTTTTATGTACATATACGAAACATTAAAGGAAAACCCACATTTCATAATCACAGGAATGTATCTCACGAACAATTTGGAAACTGACTATACGATTCTACAGTATGCTCTAAGAGAAACCTAAATAGACATTACTCAACACGCCTGGAAACTGTTTAGCTGATTAAGCACTAGTCACGTAGGTAAATCGGTGTGAATTATATTTCACAGACCAAACACAACGTCTATTTCTTAGAGTTTACCTAATGACATACCTGTAAGTAATAATCTGAAACCTGTGTGGTGGCTGGGGTTAGCTCAACGTCAAATAAACTCACACTTTTTTCTGCTCGTCATGCTCTTATCATCACAGACAAAATACGGTTTTATTTAAAGCAGAAGGCAGGCAGGTTGTCGAATATCATGACATGACGATTAAGATCACTCTTGACACTGGCACTAGTCTACTTTTTTATGACGAGTTGGCAAACAACAGTTTACGACAGTAGTTATATTGACTTAATATTTGCTCTATATTTCAAAGCCCAGCTACAGTATAGTCTATTCCTTCTTCTGGCGTTGATTGTTTAAGGTGAAATAAATATATTTTGATATTGAGTTTTTTGGTTTATTTCTGCAATTCGAACTGCATTGAGCAAACATCAACAAGTTGTAATTTAAAGACATAGCACATCGCAATGACAGTGACACATGGGAATCCTCGCCGGATTGATATTTCTGACTGATTTTATTATAAATATCAAATTCAGCCCCTAACAAAATTCGCTGATAATCGATTGATAAAGAAAGCGTACGACCATTCCTTGCGGCAGTTCATCCAACCCATAAAATACATTGACAACTTTAGAATACGGGCTACTTAAACAAAAAATTCTCCATACATGTATTATCCCATGACATGTGGTGGTGTAATGCCTTCGTAAATTAACTCAGTGCATCCTTAACGGGATGAAGCTAACTAGAAAGACTGGTGATTTTATAACCGTTTTAATTATAGTTCCCCATTTTTCCTGGTTATCAAAAAATTTACGGCAAACTCCATGTAGAAATGATGATGTTAGCTATGATTAATAAACACCAACCCTGATACAAACTCTCTACTCTTTGACTACAGACAGCATTGTTTGCTTTGATTTGATTATGATTTGAACAAATAGGCAAATCATTTGTTTACGGTGACGAACCACATTTTGTAGATAGGTACGTTACAGTTAGTTATGTCCGGAGGATGTTAGCGTGCTTCTATATCCAACAAATAAACGTGCAAATGTGATAAGAATTGTTTAGATGCTTTGCGTTTTAGTGTTCAGTAGTCTTAAAATTAGGGTTGCCATACGTGCTAGGTTGAAGAGTGGTGTAGGTGTGGTGCGGGACGGGGTAGATTTGTCCGGGTCGACGTTCTATTTTTATGGCAACCCTTTAGATATAAACCTACCTAATAAGGGTAAGGATCTAGAACGGTTGTAGACGGTTAAACGTTACATCCCAAAACAGCTACGGATATAACTAGGCTGCGGCTGACCAGAAACGGAGCTGTCTGTATTAACAGTAATCCTGGAAAGTATTGGTGGAACTGGACTTATTTTCGGAAAAACTACTTTTGGTAAATTATGTTGGACTCCAGCACATAGCGTCACGCCTACACAAATGATAATGTTACATTTAAACGTGAATATAGCTCTAAATCGTGTGCATATGGAGCGGCGCGTGCGTTGCATGGTTGGTTAACATTACGTTGTTATACAAGACTCTAGCAGTAACACGATGACACGCAAATAACCAGTCATATAAACAAGTAGATTATTTAAATACACTTAGTTATCATGTTTAGGTGAGACTACTAGACTCAATACAGATTATCCACATCTTATGGCTTTATGTTTTGTCTTAGCGTTTTGCGTCTACATTCCTCCAGAGAATGACCAAAAGGAACTCCTTGCCTGTGGCAGTATTTCCAACTGATTTTAAACGGAACATATCGTCTGTTCACAACCAAAACTCTGCTGATCATAACTCAGGAGAGAGCAACTCAACAATTATGATGGGTGCACAGTTAGTGGCAATCTTAACTGCATATAATTCATATCATATTGATTTTGTAACTGAGAGTGTAACTTTAAAAACAAGTAAGTACTTATTACAAAAAACATAACCCTTCGCTTTAGCTTCGCTGGTGCAGTCTGTATCGACCGTTAAATTAAATAATTCGTCACTCTTGCACATACTTGTCAAAAATTAACTACCATTTGTGTATCGGCTGGTACGGTTATTTAAAAAAGCGGCTAAGTGCGAGTCAGACTCGCGCATAAAGGGTTCCGTACCAGCAAATAAAGAAAAAATCACCAAATTGTTGTATGAGAGCCCCATTTAAACATTTATTTTATTTTGTTTTCAGTATTTCTTGTTATAGCGGCAACAAAAATACATCATCCGTGAAAAATTCAAATGTCTAGCTCTCACGGTTTATGAGATTCAGCCTGGTCACAGACATACAGATGGACAATGGAGTCTTAGTAATAGAGTCCCGTTTTTACCCTTTGGGTAAGGAACCGTAAATATAAAAAGCACTGCTCCCATTACATGTCGCATGCTACGTATCGCATACCACCGAAGCCTACATTTACCTAAATGTAGGGTGATTTAATTTAATAAGTTGATTAGGGTCGTCTCCCGAGGCATGCTCCCGCGCAGCCCGCGGCGTGTCACACGGTTGGGGAACGCCGTGAAATGTGTGCATTCTCCAACTTTTATCGACTTCAGTAGATCTTCCCATTGGAAATTTGAAGTTTCTCATTGTTTCATTCTAATACGCTGGTAAATTGGTCGCTCAGGATTCGATAGTTTTCGGGGGTTAGTTATGTAAGGCGATTTTGAACACCCGTACAACGGTTTTTCTCGTCATAAGATAATTTTTCCAGCGCTATCACTACATAGTATAAAACAAAGTCGCTTCCTGATGTCTGTCTGTCTCTATGTACGATTAAATCATTAAAACTACGCAACGGATTTTGACGCGGTTTTAATAGATAGAGCTATTTAAGAGGAAGGTTTATTTGTAAAATACAAAAATAATTTATCAGCATTGCACCCGTGCGAAGCCGGGGCGGTTCGCTAGTACATAATTAAAATATGATACTGCTCCGATGTGTATCTAAGGGGTGCGTCCCATGAGATATAACTACATAATATATAATTTCATATTAATAACGTTCACAAGATATAATGAACTTTTGCTATAACATCAAAATCAATATTTTTATTAGGAATAACGGTCAATTAGCATAATACTCATGTTGTAGAATATTTTTTTATATAACACTCAAATACTCTAAATTCAGTTGATATAACATACATAACCTATATCGATCATAGTATATACTTTCTTTTAGTATAATGATTAGAAAACATAATAGCGTATGATATAATAAATAGGTTACAACTGCTACCCCTATGCCCCTAAAATGGAACATGGGTCAAAAACCGAAAACTGTAGGTTAGGTTAGGTTTGTTTTATGACCATGGATAGCGGAGCGAGCAAAGCGAGCGGAGCGTCAAAATGCTTGCTTGCATGGAGGTACCTACATTAAAATTTAACAGCGAACTATTGGATACGACATACGTATGTTCACAATTGATAATGGCTGATGAAATTCTGGCAAGTAAGAGTATAACCGTTTGGAAGAACTGTGATAAAATAGAATATGGGTCAAAAACCGAAAACTGTAGGTTAGGTTAGGTTTGTTTTATGACCATGGATAGCGGAGCGAGCGAAGCGAGCGGAGCGTCAAAATGCTTCCTTGCATGGAGGTATATTAAAATTTAACAGCGAACTATTGCATAAGTATGTACACAATGATAATGGCAGATGAAATTCTGGCGAATACGAGTATACCGTTTGGAAGAACTGCGACAAAATGGAATATGGGTCAAAAACCGAAAACTGTAGGTTAGGTTAGGTTTGTTTTATGACCATGGATAGCGGAGTGAGCGAAGCGAGCGGAGCGTTAAAATGCTTGCTTGCATGGAGGTACATAATTATATTAAAATTTTACAGCGAACTATAGCATAAGTATGTACACAATTGATGTGCAGACGGTTATTCTATACGAGCATTATGCATTTTGGTGTTAGATGTATTGAGTAATATACATTATAAATCTGAGATATTATGAACGTTATACGTTATGATCGTTATTTACAATGATATTATACTTAAATAACGTTATACTTAACAAAAATAGATATTTTGATGTTATATCCAACGTTCGTTATACACCTTGAACGGTATACAAAACAAGCTTATACAATATGAGCGTATATAATATTAATATTATAGCATAAGTTCTTATATCTTATATTACTTACCCGTATCTAAGCCCCCACCCCATTACAGTTGTTTATAGTTAATGTTTTTACATTCATAGTTTCATCTGACGCGTTAATTTGTCATTTACCACTACTTCTATGACGATTCTTACAATAAACAGCCAAGTTACGTCCCCGTCAGACATGTTAGGTAGGTAGTATTGGCTGGGCCATCATGGGACCATTATGAATCTTTGACCTTGTTGCGAACCTAAGAGACCATGCAAGACCACTCAGATTATAGTTTATTAATTATTTATTTACCTATTATATTATTCTATGTGATGATTAAATACCGTTTTATTTGTCCCTGTCTAGATTGTCTGAGTGATTTATTGCAGAAACAAAAGAGGCGGCATTATTCAGTTAACTCATTTCAAACTGACTTGAACTTTTACAGCCAGGACGGTAACAAGAATAAGTAAGAATCTTCGTATGGAATTCGCATGCCATAAAGTGCCTATTGCTTTTAGGTCCTTTTTCAGACAGACAAATGTCTTTTTGGCTCAGCCACTTCTCAAGCACCAACCCGCCGTTCTCAGAACTATAAATGCGGTGCTTAAGTGTTTCTGGAAATCGTAAAGCGTGTGCGCATGACAAAATAGAGGACATTATGCAACCGCCCTTAGTATTTGTATTCAAGACGCTTGCAAGTGCAGTCAGGAGGAAATATATTCTTGTAATACTTGTAATAAGTATTACTTGTACTTTCGATCCAGGAACAGATAAATAAACAGGAGCTCACAAGAATCTAAAAAAGCTTTTTCTCACTTGGCAGTAAA
The DNA here is from genome assembly GCA_905147355.2 of Apotomis turbidana. Lineage (NCBI taxonomy): Eukaryota > Metazoa > Arthropoda > Insecta > Lepidoptera > Tortricidae > Apotomis > Apotomis turbidana. Next base: position 16,861,110 of record LR990292.1, on the reverse strand, counting down.
ACATGTTCAATATTTTAATAGTTATTTGTGCAACAAGAGAGCAAAGTTGTTTTTTGTTGTGAGTGCTGATTTTGAGTCCCGAGCAAGCGAAGGATTCTAATTTAGAATCCTGAGAATAACTATTAAAATATTGAACATGTTTTACTGCCAAGTGAGAAAAAGCTTTTTTAGATGCTTGTGAGCTCCTGTTTATTTATCTCATACAACAATTTGGTGATTTTTTCTTTATTTGCTGGTACGGAACCCTTTATGCGCGAGTCTGACTCGCACTTAGCCGCTTTTTTAAATAACCGTACCAGCCGATACACAAATGGTAGTTAATTTTTGACAAGTATGTGCAAGAGTGACGAATTATTTAATTTAACGGTCGATACAGACTGCACCAGCGAAGCTAAAGCGAAGGGTTATGTTTTTTGTAATAAGTACTTACTTGTTTTTAAAGTTACACTCTCAGTTGCAAAATCAATATGATATGAATTATATGCAGTTAAGATTGCCACTAACTGTGCACCCATCATAATTGTTGAGTTGCTCTCTCCTGAGTTATGATCAGCAGCGTTTTGGTTGTGAACAGACGATATGTTCCGTTTAAAATCCCGAGCAAGCGAAGGATTCTATGTTTGAATCACGAGCGTAGCGAGTGATTCTAATTTAGAATCCTGAGTGTAGCGAGGGACTCAACAGCATGAGATGCAAAAAACTTTGCTCTCGTGTAGCACACACAACTTTTCACCTCGACAGCGAGAACATAGGTTCGCCTGTTTGTACTTTTTCTTCCAACCATTCAGGTGTATTATCTTTGTTGCTGATTTCAATGACATTATAAATTAGAAAATAGATACCCGCTGCTTGAAATTAAATAAAAACCTAAATAGGTAAATTGAAATAATACGTTCCAACACTGTACCAGTCCCTCACGACCACCATGGTTGTCATAATTTGATTAAATTGGAAGATTGAGCAGATACATTACGTGTTTATTTCTTTTATACGATATTTTGTTTATAGTTTAATTCAGATTTTTACTCGTAAAGCACTAAACAAAATTAATACAAAAGAAAATAACAGTTTGAACTCGATATTTTTGGAGTTTATTGGAGTTTACTCCTTAAGAATCGATTTTCATATATAAGCCCGGGGTATGAAAATTATGGGGTGTAAAATCGGGGTAAGTAATATAAGATATAAGAACTTATACTATAATATTCATATTATATACGCTCATATTGTATAAGCTTGTTTTGTATACCGTTCAAGGTGTATAACGAACGTTAGATATAACATCAAAATATCTATTTTTGTTAAGTATAACGTTATTTAAGTATAATATCATTGTATATAACGATCATAACGTATAACGTTCATAATATCTCAGATTTATAATGTATATTACTCAATACATCTAACACCAAAATGCATAATGCTCGTATAGAATAACCGCCTGCACATCAATTGTGTACATACTTATACAATAGTTCCCTGTTAAATTTTAATATACCTTCATGCAAGCAAGTATTTTGACGCTCCGCTCGCTTTGCTCGCTCCGCTATCCATGGTAATAAAACAAACCTAACCTAACCTACAGTTTTCGGTTTTTGACCCATATTCCATTTTGTCACAGTTCTTCCAAACGGTATACTTATGCAATATAGTACTCTTACTTGCCAGAATTTCATCGGCTATTATCAATTGTGAACATACTTATAAAAATATAGTTTAACTGTTAAATTTTAATATACCTCCATGCAAGCAAGCATTTTGACGCTCCGCTCGCTTTGCTCGCTCCGCTATTCATGGTCATAAAACAAACCTAACCTAACCTACAGTTTTCAGTTTTTGACCCATGTTCCATTTTAGGGGCATAGGGGTAGCAGTTATACCTATTTAGTATATCATACGCTATTATATTTTCTAATCATTATACGAAAATAAAGTATATACTATGATCGATATACGTTATGTATGTTATATCAACTGAATTTAGAGTATTTGAGTGTTATATAAAAAATCATTCTACAACATGAGTATTATGCTAATTGACCGTTATTCCTAATAAAAATATTGATTTTGATGTTATAGCAAAAGTTCATTATATCTTGAGAACGTTATTAATATGAAATTATATATTACGTAGTTATATCTCGTGGGACGCACCCGTAAAATCGAACGTATCTGCCGTGCTAATTTAAAAAGTCGTATCTCAGTATACGATCGGGGTAAAAATACGACTTCTTAATTTAGCAGGTTATGCGTTACGTTAAGCGTTATAGACTAAGATCCCTATATAAAATGACCTTCACCGAGATGTTTATTTCATGCAATGTATTTTAAATGTACTTAGCAACGGCAACTTTAGTTTACTTAGCAAAATTAATATTAATTGTTCTCTGCCATTTATTTATTTTAAATTACCACAAGAGGCTTAACAAATAACATAGACAAGAAACATATTCATAATTTCTCCTCGGAGACTGCGGCGGCGGCCGGCGGCCTACACGGCGGCGCGTTGCTGCGCAAGTGCGCATCGGGCAGCTTGACTGACAGTTGTCAATCTACAACAGCTGAGAAATGTGTTTTTGTTTTCAAGTTTTTGCTAATATTTTGCGTGAATCTCTATCATGTTACGAGTGTGATTGCTATCAGTGCATGAGTACTATCTAGTTATATGTGCAATTATAAACCACCGCTTCCCCCAGGAACTTTATGGGGCAATTTGTATGCCGAAACTTGGAGCGGTTTTTTTAAATACTTTATTTGTTATCGTAGCCGTAAGTTTTTATCTATTGCGTTTTTTAATAGTTTACTTGATGAATCCTAATAGCACGGGCTCCTCTCAGAATGTCGCTTCCAGGTCTGTGTCGCTGTCGCTGGAGAATTCCGTATAGTGCCCACATTGCTCCCAGATTCGTTTCTTTAAAGATCAGAAAGGACTTAATATACACATCAGTAGAACCCATGGCATTCGTGCTGGCGCAATTACGTCGCCACCAGGCAAACAATTCACAACCAAGTCAGATCAGGCCTTTTACTGAAAAAATCAGTGAGCTTAAACATTAAATTCCAGTGGTCAAACGAATTCAGGTTGCACAAAAAGTGTGCCTACCTTTTCGTTCTTGTTTGCAGCGCCCAACAGGATACATAATGTGATACTTAAACTATTTACTTTCACCTGTATAATCATTATGTGCAATAAACGTATTGAGTATATATTTTATAAACGTTCTTAAGGCCAGGCGCGCACCAAGATTTTAGTCGCACGATAATTTTGTCGCATAAATGCAAAATATGGGTTTATATGAGAGTGCGCGCACCACGATTTTCATAAACCCATAAGTACGCTTATTTCTGCGACAAAAAGTGGTGCGCGCCTGGCCTGAAGAGTAAACTCCAGTCGTGCGTCGGAGCTGACACACACACTTTTTTTTTTTAATATGATTCGAAACTGCGTCTATAATAAATGGTGGTCATAATTTATTTGTACAGGTATTTACAGTATAAAATTGAGAAATCTTAACTTATTTAAACAATAATCTATTTGATTTATATAAAAGACACAATTATTTAAACATTAGGTCGTAAAACAAAACAGTATTTTGTAATAAAAACTTCTTCGGGTATTTTTTTTTTTTTTTTTCACTTTTTTTGTACAACGCGTCGATCGGAACGTGTTCTTATTCGAAGTCTGATACGAATTTCGAATCGATATGTCTTTATCACTTTGACGACGCGTTTGACTCGGTTTGTAGACACCTGCCTACTGAGCGGCGGTCCCGGGTTCGAATCCCGGCCGGGGCAAATATTTGTGTGATGAACTCGAATATTTGTGCTTGGGTCATGGTTGTTCTATGTATTTAAGTATATATTTTATTTATCTATATAAGTACGTATATCGTCGTCTAGTACCCATAACACAAGCCTTCTTGAGCTTAATTTGGGACTAGATCGGTTTGTGTGAGGTTGTCCGATATTTATTATTATTATTTATTATCACTCTCTTTTTCATATAGATATGAAAAGACAGAGTGCATAAAAATTCGAATGATTCAAATTTTAAATTAACCTGTGGCTGAGAAATGACAATTCGTAGTCAAAAATTTTAAAAATTAAAAAGCTACTTTCTACTCACGCTCGAAACAAAATCGCATTTTGTTCACTGTTATCTCGAAGCAAAGCCGCCATGTTTGAGCTGGTGAGGTGAAAATAAAATTTCACAATTAATTTATTGAATTGTACCTATGGTATGTATTTATATGTAGGTAGGTACATATATATTTCAAAGACTTATGACAGTTATTATAAATTGACATTTGAGGACATAAACATAATATAAGAAACAATGGATTCGGGATTTATTTGAAAATTATTATTAATTGCAATTGTTAAGGATATCAGAAGATTAGCATAAGTATTGTATTATTCACTTACCTACTTTAGTTATTACCTAGTTGTCTTGGATAGGTTTTTATTTACAAAATGAATGAATTATTTAAATTATTCATTGTAATATTATTATTATGCAAATATTCACATTAATATACATTGTTTTATGAATGACTAAATGATTTTACAATAAAGGAGTGAAGAGGACAGCGCTGTAGGTACAATGTGCTCTATAGTTTAAGCCTCTTCGCGACATTTACAGAGAGTTTCCCAATTAATCTATGAATGAACATTCATGGACGCGAAATTGTATACAATCCACTGCAATGTAGACTCGAATCTACACTTCTACTTTTCTGGAGTAGTGCTCAATAGGGCTATTACATCGTTATGTTAATAGCAGGACTTTTTTCCCCATAATACACTAATTAAAAGCGTCCTCTATCTCTTTTAGTTTTTAGAATACTTAGTGCATTCATCAATTCATCATGCTCTTATATAATATATATATTTCCTTATCTGTTAGTGGCGATCCTGGACCACGACCTTCACGAGCGTTGATCATGTGCCCGTGGCTTGCAAAACCAAATTTGGTTTCAAAGGTTCTGTTGCACGGCGCGCAATGCAACTCACCCTTGTTGTTGTATGTATACGTATACGAAGGCTTTGGTCAAGTCTTTCTCATCATACTACTCTAGTTAGGACGATCGTTTTAGAATAATGTGATTTTGATCTTCATTTCAAATACGACCATATAATTTGATTGGTTTTCTATCCGAATACTTAGGAAAATTTATTTACAAGAAAACATTAAAAAACAAATAAACTTATACTAAGTAAAGGGTGGCTAAAACTATTATAAAGAATTATAAAAATTTGGTCCTTTTGGCAGCGTGCCCATCACACAGGCAGCATTCCCGCGCTGTATTGCGATGGCAATTCTTTGCGCGAGAAAGCTGCCTGCGCGAGTGTCACCCGTTGCCTCCCTTAGGCGTTTGCTTAGCGCCTTGTGGAGCCCACGCGCAGCATAAGAATACTTATAACATAAGCTTACCTGAGCATTATCCTGGGCTCCCCTCGCTGCCTCTCTCTTCAGCTGCATAATAACTCGCTCCTTCGATTTGATTTCCTCCAGCTGTGGCCAAAGAAAAACATTGCTATTACTTGTACGATAGGCGCTGTAAAAATTGCGCATTTCGGCTTATGATAATGATTCAAAGAACATATTTGAATAAAGCTATTCAAATGGGTTATATCAATGATTTAAATGATTTCAATCATAAAACACAGTTATTTGAAATTAGGAAAAAATATTTTTTTTATTAACTAGTAATCTGAGTCACAGATTCTGAGGCAAAGGTGGAAATCAAGTTTTCATACAACATATGCACTGTCGAAACGTAACTATGTATGTCTGTAAATTATTATTCGATATTTACTTTTATTCAGTTTTTTTTTTAAAGCCTAGAGGCGTCTATCACCCCCATTCCCGTCATGTCTCTCGGATGTTGCTGGTAAGAGTGGTAAGTACCTATACTACGCAAGTCAAATAGCACAAACATAGAACACCGATCCGAGAGTGAAGACGAAAGTGAGTAATAATCACAGCTCTTGAAAATTAAGAGGTTTTTTGACACATGATTGAAATCATATCAATCAATGAACCCCGGAATTATAACAAAGTAGTTAGGTAGTTTAATCTTTAAATTTTAGGTATATCATTAGACACGTATAGAATACAGTAAGAATAGAATAAGTAAGATATCTCCGACTGATGGAAACTTGCATAAATCTAGCATGACAATAAACTTGATAATAAACTACCCACGTTATTCACATTTAGGGAATTGTTGTTTTAATTAACGATTAGAATTAGTGTTTACGAGTTATGACTAAAAATAATTCACTTTGACATTTACATTTCTTTTGTCTAGCATTGGCCTTTGACGAGCTGTCCTTGGAGAACCAAACTAAAAGCTAGGTATGTGTATCACTTCCTTTGTAAATGGGCCAATAAGACTTGATTACACCAAACAACCGTTTTAAGGACTGAAGTGATCAATCAGGCCACAGTCCAAAATCACCATAAATCAGAGAAAGTCGATTGTAATCGAAATTAATGGCATCTGTCTAAAATGGTGAAGTACAAAATAGTTACCATACACGAGTCAAAGAAGGATTTATCCTTTAGACATTTTTATTTTCTATAGCATTACCCATTAGATATGCCCATTACCCCCTATAACAGCCAAAACACAATGCAACCTGTAACACACGTTTATGTGTACACGGGGTTGCCATGTCATTCTTTGCAGATTATTTTCCCAGTAATTATTCGAGTACTTGGCTCTTCCCCAATAGTTTTTTTTTTTTTTCGTATCACAAAACTGAGCGTTACACAGGCAAGCTTAAATGGTAATATAATAAACAATATCAATAGTGTACGCCCTACTTGATGTGAACACAACATGCATAAAAATAAATACTTAACAAAATAAATTGCTACCAATAACAATTGCATTCGAGGTTAACAATTGAGAATAGAAAAAATAAATACATTAATAATACATTAAAAATTTAAAATTTATGCAAAGACTGCAAACGTGCCTTTGCTGAGAACACAGAACCATGAATTGCATCGCGAGCATATTCTGTCCAACGGAGAGTGCCTGCCAGCTACTGTTCTTCTGAGAGGTAAGGCAAATGTCTTGCGATTTTGTAGTCGGCTGCTCTGGCGAGGGACTGATAGTCTTAAGTTATTCAAGAAATCTGAAATAGTTGGCACATTCGTATTTACTTATATCAATAGGAATGAGAGACACGCTGTCATTAATTGACATGTAAACAAAGCATCGGGGCAAAAGGAACGAATAGTGTCAGTGGAATATTTTATAAAACACCTCGTTGAATGGAGTATCACGTAATGATATTAGGAGAAAAACAAACGATTTATCGCACGACAGGAAATTTGTGTACTGAACTTGTGTGTAGCCGAAGCTCAGAGCTTTACCGGCTCGCAAGTGATCTAGTAAGGTTGGCAGTTGACCTCTGTGTCAAGATCAAGACAGAAGAATATATATTACACAATGGACAAATGCATATTTTATTGCGACAGAAGAGAAGACAAGAGTAACGGGAAATGGATACAGAAGTTAAAGTGGAGGTGGGAAGGATACTTGGCGCTGCAAAATAAAGAAAAGACGATAAAGGATAATCAAATTTCCAAAGTTTACAAGACAGGATCAATAGATAAATGATATCAATCGAAAAGCGGGTAAGAAGTGAATCAAATCGACAACTTTGCGGGCAAGGAAAAGGAAGCCTCTTAATAGTGTTCGGGGAAAAACTGACCACCTTTCATTAGGCAGTACTCACTCTCCTAAACTCAAGTTGAACCAGTTCAACACATCCTCGCTAGTCTTTGACCCTTTGATATAAGTAGCAACACTTTGCGAATCTCCCACTAGGTAAGATTACTGGTAAGGAGATCTTGCCGATCTTCCAGTTAAAAATTGGGTTCCATAAAATCTGTGGCGATCAACAAATCCCTAGGCTACCCCTTTGGCTATAATGCCCTAAAATATTAGGCAAACTGGCGGGAAGATCTAAGGTTTTTTTTCGATGCCACTAAAATCTATCTAGTGTAAAAGCGCTAACCATAGTCACAGAGGTGTAACTACAGCCGTATCAATGGCCCCCAAGCCACAAGTCCACAGCCCTGACATGGTGTTCCCTCGCCCGCCTTGGGCCTCAAGACGTATCTTGATACAGTGCCCGCCTAGAACTTGCTACGCTACTGCTTACCCAACCGTCTCTTGGCGCGGCGTTCTCGAGCGCAGCATGCTTTGTCATCTGCGCGTGCAGTTCCGCCGCGCAGGCGCACTCCGCCGCCTCAGTGACCTGCACCTATAGCACAACTGACATACGCGGCTCATTCTAGCGGGAGTTATGTATCTGTCTCTTTCTGTGTAATACTGTAAGACAGTGACGGGCGACGGTAAGCGTAGTTGTGCTAGACGGGCTGCCGCTGGAGCAACCATACACCATACTTACCAGTTTGTGGCATTGCGCGCGCGCGTCTCTTCGCGCGGCGTTCTCGAGCGCAGCATGCTTTGCCATCTGCGCACGCAGTTCCGCCGCGCGGGCGCACTCCGCCGCCTGAGCGACCTAGAACAACCACAATAATATAGAAGTTAAATATAATAGTTAATTGTAGTAGAATGCATCATCGTCCGGCTTCTCAATCTTATGATGGAAGCAATTGGGTGGTGTCAGGTTCGTGAACTCAAACGGGACATTGGACTGTGCCCAGTTGAATGCCCGGTCTAGTGGTGCTTAGCTCATGGTTGCCAAGTCGTCATAAAGAAAGAGGATAAATTTATTCAAGGATATATATCCTTGTATGGATTTTTAAGCCTGTTTGGCTTCAGGTTAGGTTTGACGTATCTGCAACTCTGTACCTACTCATTTCATAATTCTGTATTGAACTCATAAACTTACGTCAAACCTATAAACCTTAAGCCAAACAGGCTTAAAAAAATCCATACAGGCATATATACTTGAATAAATTTATCCTCTTTCTTTATGACGCTGTCGGCTAAAAAAGTACCTCTTATCAAACATATCTCCAACTCATGTATATGCAATGATTTTAAAAACCGTAATCGTAAACCGACTTGAATGATGGTTCCGTACAATAACTGACATTGACAACAAAGTATATTTCCATGATAGTAGGTATTATGTAAGTATGCGATGCCCAACAGTGGGACACTCAAACAGGCTAATTAAAAAATAATAAAAAGCCAGCAGCCAAAAAATAAAGCTAATGCTCCTTTGTTTGAGTAGATGAACATCATAATCATAACTACATAGTTGAGATTCATAGTGTTAACCAAATCGATATGAATTTAATTTTACTGCACAAGTATGGTTAACATTCACATATCTATGTATAAAAATCTACCATTAAACTCTAGCAATTACCGGCCACATCAAAAGCAAACTTTATTACAACGTTGATGACGTTATTAAATTTGTTGTTAGTGACACAATTTACGCTGGCCAATATTTTCCTTGCGCCGATAATTGACATGCCGCGAACACAGCGCGCTGACATTCCACCTAATGATACCGACGCCCCTTTTAATACAAAGCTGACCTTACAACCTGCAGTGTCAAGTGTCCTGCCGCACGCAGCAGCCGGACTCGCAAAATGCTAATAGTTCTCGGTATAGCTCTATTGCTGAGACATTCACTATGCGTAAATCCATCCGTTCTATTTCAAGAAGTTCAAGCTTACCACAGCGATGCGAGCAATAAAGCCAGTTTTGCGTTTGATGTCGTCGATAAAATTTATAACGCCTTCCACACATGGTTCTTCACTATCATATTCTGCGAGTTCACGTATTTCGAGAACAGGATATTGAAGTACACTGAGAATTACAATGATGGATATCCGGTTATGCTTCTCGATGGATGCCCTTCGTCCAACGACAGTGAAACGAGACCCAGAATCGACAAGCACGGAAAGACAGCCTATATCGTGACCTCCAACCAGCTATCTGTAGAAAATAATGATTTGGTAATACAAGCCTTACGTCGAACGGGCGTCTTTAAACCGAGAAGTCCTGTGATATTCGTTATAAATTTGCCAGTGGTCATAGACAGCTACTTCAACTACGCTATGAAGCAACATTTCCAATTATGTTGGAGCAGAAGAATTACTAACTCAATCCTGGTACTTTGGTCTGGTCGTTTAAGGATGTATACTTATAATCCCTTCTTTGATCAAATTAGAGATATAACTGAGGTGAATGACATCGGAAAATTACTTTCTAATCAGTATAGTAATCTGTACGGCACAGAACTTCGATTGAGCGTTTTCAGAAAAGCTTTCATCTATGACGATACTACGAAAATTGATTGCAACTCTCGGCTGGCATCCACTATGATGAGTATTTTAAATGCTTCGTGCCTTCCTCTTGCACCCCGTGACGGTAGTACTGTAGGGGATCTCCTCGATAATGGGACAGCTACTGGAGTGACAGGTGATCTTCTAGACGGTTACACGGATCTTGAACTAAACTCTCGTATCCTTAAAAATTCTTACTATGGATACATCGACACAACCTATCCTCTATCTCAAGATGAATTGTGTTTTCTCTTGAAGAAATCGGGCCAGCAGTCGACATTTACGACGACAATGAAATTAATCTCGATGGATATGTTTCTTATGTTCATGTTTAACATATTTTTACTGCTGTTAGTAGCATTACTGGTTTTTAAAGTAGAAATGAGAGTGTTGGATCCTAACGAGAAACAGTCTTCCACAACGGCTGTTATAGATCTTGTGAAATGTTTCATAAGACAAACTGTCATTATCAAATTCCTTGGACCAGTTTTCAGGGCGGTCGTACTTATGATTATTGTATACTCTCTGATTGTGGACTGCGCTATCGACGTAAGTATTTTACTCTACTTTCAGAACTTCTTTGTTTTCATATCATCAAATTATCAATAAAGTATTAGTCAATGATTTCATTTCATTCAGTCCAGTAGGTCATTTATATAATATTATTACTTTAACAGTATGATAGTTCTATCTCCTAAGATTTTCAATAATTCTTAGAAACAAGCCGGGAAATACTATTTTCTAATAAACTAAAATTGAAAATTGCGCAAATCCTATTCTTCTTATCACTAAACAAAGCGCTGGTACTCGGGTATAAGTAGATGAAAACAATACAGATACTGGTCAAGAGCGTTCAATACGTCATTGCTCCCAATCATAAAATAGACTCTGTGTTGTTTTCAGGGTATCTTAACGTCAGCGATAACATATCCGCGATTCAAGCCAGAAATAGATTCGACGAGTGCACTGCTGGCGAGCAATTTAACACTTGGCATTCACAATAGACATTTTCGACTCTTCAATAGGAGCTTGACCCCGGACGGGAGACGAGAGCTCGCCAATCGGATAAAGATATTCAACGACCGAAAAATTAAAGATTTTATTGACAAACGACAATTCCAATACGCTGTGTTGTTGAGGAAATCCGACGCTAACTACGTAAGCAGAAAACCAGTGAACATGAAAGATGGAAGACCTCTGTTCCACACGATGTTAGACTGTCCCTTACCCTGTTCGATCGTCTACGGGCTCCGCTATGGAAGCCCGTATCTACCGATAATAGATAAAAAATTGCACTATTTGTTCCAAGCGGGAATTTTACAGCACTGGGTGAAGACCGAAGAGTTCAAGCTTTATTCCAGTCACGGTAAAGTTATTTACACCGGTGACAACAAAGAAAGAAAGCCATTAAACATGACGAACCTGCAAGAAGTATTTTTCGTTTTAGTCGGCGGTTATGTTATTAGTGGAATAGTCTTTCTGATAGAATTATTTTTAAATAGAGTTGCACGAGTGCGATTACTCGTAGTGTAAACTTTGAAAGATTAAAAATTTCAAATTTACCTTGATTTTTTCTTGAAGACCTTTGTTCGCTGCTTTTAAAGACTGAATTTCGACGGATAACCTTTTGCAATCTGCCAATCTGTTTCCATCGTCGCATTTTTCTGTTTTGGTGGGGGCGGGTACTCTCAGTTGTTTCTCTAAGAACTCCTCCCTCTTTCTGTATTCAGTCTTCAAGTTTCTTACAGCGGCTTCGTGGAGGGCCTTCAGTCCTCTGACTCCGCTCCGCTCGGTATCGAGGGATTTCTTCAAGGTCGCGTTGTCGAGCCTGAGCCTTTCGACGAGGCTCTTGAGCCTGTTGAGGAACGCCTCGTCGACGGTTCGCTTGTGCTCGTCGGCGCCGGGGCTGGAGGTCGATGTGTCGGTGGACGCCATGTCGTGACGTCACCGTGTCGTGTCGGATGCGTCTCGAGCGTCCGCGGTTATGGCCTCGTGATAACGGGCGTGTGACGTTCGATGCGTGGTTTCGGTTGCGTTGAGGATCCTGGAAAATAGAGAACATAAACATGTATAACACTATAAAGTAGAACACTCTTTATTGTTGGAGTAAAAGACAAACGTTCCACGCGCTTTCGATATTTTAAATTATTTCAGTGGTGGCCTAAATCTGCGACCCCACTATTTCTCTTGTGTTATAGTCATCTCATCTCTTGCAATATTTTCATATTGTTTACTTTCCTAATGCATGCATAAACGTTACAAAAGCAGAATCATATAATATTTCTATGCAACGATTCATAGTCGGGTTTACGATGATGGAAGTGGGTCAGGGCGAGACCGATGTAGGAAGATCGTGGGTCGCTCCCGACAATGAGTCGAGCTTCTTCTAATTATATGAATGAGATAGGTACTCTGCTCTGCATCCTTCCATTGTTAAGGCCGTTCCCTGAGCCAGAACCCCGAGCCCCTCCTCAGGCCACCCGTCCCTGTCACATCACAGTCACATTTCAAAAGAGTGACGGAGACAGAGCTTGCGGGTCGTAAGGCGATATCTTTTTTCGTAAGAATTTGTCGATGATTATTTATTTTAAAAATATTGGCTTCAATTATTGAAATTCGGAAGCTGTAAAATTACTATTTTAGTTATGATTGATTTTTCTCCTTTTTTTGTTTCATAGTGTCACGTAGAAAAAAAACAAGTAAAGTTGGAGTAAAAATTCGAATTGGAGGTTACTTTGGGAATTAATTGTATCGAGCGAAGTGTTATGAATCGTGTATCGAATGCTGTGTTATTAAAGATAATATAATCAAGAATGATATATATTTTTCCCTCGTTTACTAATATCAACGTTTCGTAGAAAAATAGGATAATTTTTGGGGTATTTTTGCATTTCTGGCTCAGGGAACGGCCTTAAGTCGATCAAAAAATCTAAAAAAACTCTTTCAGATGTTAATTATTTCAATCAAACGAAATTGTATTTTCAATGTTTGCCGTCCAACATCGACATATCCTTAGCATTGACATATAAATAATGATAAAGCTGTCCCGCTACTAAATCCCAAATATTTCGCAATTCATGGCTTCTTTGAATTATGTGTCAATTACAAGATTTGAGACAAGTTAACAAATGTTACACCCACATTAAAAAAATGAGACATTACATGTTTCATAAATTTATATTAACAAATGTTGTTCACTTTGAAGAGTAGAATCTATGTTTTAAATAATTGCTCCTTGTCCACACTCAGTATAAATACGTGTATGTTTACATTTATCGTTACGGGTTATTTATCTATGTCGGCGGCCGATCGTAAAATCCGCCAGATTACGAAACTCCTAGGCATATCGTGAAACGCCGCCATTTCATGATTTGGCTAAAAGTTGACCAGGCATATCATGATATGCCTGATAAAAAATACGGCAGATCGATTAGAGCAACGCATTTGTCGATATTCCTAGCTCTATACCAGGCATATCGTGAAAATCCGGCAGATCACGAAATTCCTAGGCATATCGTAAAACGCCGCCATTTTATAATAATATAATAATAATAATATTTATTTATTTCAAGCATCAAGTACTCATATCTTGTTAGTAACTTAGGTGTAAGTGTTAGTAAATAAGTAATACAGTTACTATTACTATTTCATTGTACTACTGCTGGGAACATGTAAGCATGTCATTACCACCAGCTTGGGATCTTGTTGTACATCTTATTAAAGATCAAGCAAGACACAAGACTAGAAACCCTGGACGTTGAACGGAATAAAACAAAAATTATATTCACTAAGATATACAGATTTTTTCACGCCGCCGCCGAGTCAATATGAGCCGGAGCGCCGCCGCCGGGTACCTAAAATATAGATGGCGCAAAAAAAAGAAACCCTAACCTACCTATTTCTGGGAGCAGCTTCGTTTTTTGGGTCATAGTGACCCGTAAAACAAAACTGCTTCCAGAGAACTGAAACTATTCCCAGAGTATGCCTAGGAATTTCACGATCTGCCTAAACGTCACTGGTGGGTGTTACTTAGGCAGATCATGAAATGGCGGCCTTTCATGATATGCCTAGGAATTTCATGATCTGCCTAAACGTCATTGGGCAAATCGTTAAACGTCATGTCTTGAACGATATGGCGGATGTCATTTAGCCGAATCATGAAATGGCGGCGTTTCACGATATGCCTAGGAATTTCGTGATCTGCCGGATTTTACGATCGGCCGCCGACATCTATAATATATAAGTACCTATGTTTATCGTCGTCTAGTGCCCATACCACAAGCCTACTAGAGCTTACCTACCTACTGTGAGACTAGATCGCTACTCCGCTCCCTCACAAAGTCCGACTCACTGGTAGTGACGACTAAACAGATCTGATATAGTTCAAGTCATGTTTAAAATAAAATTGGGCAAGTGCGAGTCGGACTCGCGCACCGAGGGTTCCGTACAAACACTCCATCGCTAGGTTGTTAAGTTAAGTTTGCACCTGGTATGTATAGCGCCCCACATAAATTAGGTGCAAAGTTATTGTATATGTTATAGTATATTCTATACTTAGCTTAGTTCAGCAAGGTCATAATCATCAGTTCAGCCGTACTAAAATTGTGTCTACTAGATACTTAATACACGCCCTCATCCAATGGTTTCCCGGAATGTTAATTCTTTTAGATACTAAGTATACTTAAACTGAAATTATAATTTACATAATAAAAAAATATATATATCTAACATTGGACAATTAAATTAAAATTAAGCCAAAAAAATTAAAACTACAGAACTAAAATCTAAAGTAAATTACAATAAAGCTAAAATAAATCTAGAAAACTGTCCCGCGGCATGGTCCGGAAGGCGCTGGCAGCATTTCCTCGCTGAATCGCAATGCTGATGCGTTGTGCGAGGAAGCTGCCAGCTCTTCGGTCACCAGTAGACTCAATTAAAACTTTTACTGTCATTGTCAGTCATTGATCAGTTTGTGGGCACTGGGACCCCACGGACCTGGGGTCTCGACCCCAAAAGGAACAAATTAAATTTATGTTTTTTCGGAATTAGCAGTATACAGTTCCGTTCCTATGTCACCAATTCACCATACTCAACGTAGCAGGACAAACACAAACTAACAAACATGCTTACCCATTTATAGTGGGTATCCTTAAAGTTGTTACTCAAGATATTAAGACTCGTGACTATATCTATAGGATGAATATTCACGCAAATTTTATACCGGCTTGTCTATCTATAGGTATCGAAATGGTAGTTATATTTGGGGTTATTAGAAGGAAGATCTGGCAGCTTTCCCATTTTACATTCTCCCTGCGGGTTTGCGATTGTGATGTTCACAGGAATGTAGTGGGAAAAAGTGATCGGGTACTACCACATAACTAGCTACTTGCTATTTAGGCGTTATCGTGGAGTGACATGCACCTATTATAGTTCTTTCTCTAGGTTTACCTACTAGCTACTAAAAAAACTTTTTGCCATCCTGCCTTGAACAGGTGCTCATTAGGTACTAAATAAATAGTAGTATATTTAGTTTACCGAATAAATATTCAGAGGGCGTGACACCCGTCATTTAGTAATGATGTCACCGTGACCCGCTTCAAATGAGCACTATTTTTATTCGCCTGTATCACGCTTCGGATATTTGGGCCAAACTAACAAGTAGCGAAGTTAAACAACTGCCAGCAAATAATGTTCTCGTTTGTTTTGAGTTCATAAGGATTATGGAGATGCCACAACTTTGCGGCCCCTAGCGGTTACTTTGTAGAACTACAATTCTCCATACAAATTAATTAATTTACTAAAAGGTTAACTGGAAGAGATCGCTTAAAGGGATACGTTCGCCTTTGTACATGCTAATTATTTTCAAATGTATTTCTTGTTTTTGTGTACAATAAAGTGTTTACATGCATTCATACATACAAATCGTTTACGCAGTCGCTAGCAATTATTACAGTCAATGCAAACTTATGGTATGAGATATGTAACTCTAGCACAACTGCGACACGCGACTCTTTCTCGCTCGAGAAATATTATCTATCTCTTTCTTCGCACTACTGTGAGAGAGTGACGGGCGATGCTATGTCGCGCGCAAGAGTCGCGAAGCCTAAATATTGTGCTAGGCAGACAGCGCGCGGCGTGGTTGAGCGAGAAATCCGAGCGCGGCGGTCATACGAGTGAGCGAGACACACGTAGTACCGACCGCTGCCGCTGTCGCGCAGTAGTCGTGTCGTGGCTATGTGACCTCGCGAGTTTGTTGCGATATTACTTAAATTTGACATATTTTAGGGTTTCAACCCCCCATTTTTCCGCCATTTTGAAAAAATAGAAAAACTTAATCCACACAAATGTGGTCGGACGACCTGGGGCCCAATTCGAGACTGCCGTTTGAGATATCTCCAAACGTCAAATCTCCATTAAATAACAGTTATATCGCCATTGAACTGTCATTTAAATGCGATGAGCTTAAAAGTGACATATCTCATCTCAATTTTGGAAATACGAAGGCGATAATGATTGTCTAAAATGTTATTCATGTATATAAATTTCTGTTTTGAACGAAACGTAACGGACCAATTTCACGTACTATGCGGTCAATTTAAAGTATGCGCCTGTTATTTATGCCGTCACATACAAAGAAAACGAAAATGTTGCGCGTCCGAATTGACGAAGTTGCGATGTTCTAGGGATATCGCCACTTGTCAAGTAGGCACACGTCAAAAGTGACAGATGGCGATGAAAAGGGGAGATCTCCATTATATCTCTAAAATTGGTCGAATAACCCCCTGGTTAGAGTTGCGGGGACTCGCTGGATGCGGGTCGTTCTATCCGGCCCAAGTGGAAGTCTATTGAAGAGGCCTCCGTCCTATGGCAGAAATGATGAATCCCCAAATAAATTTTATATACCTATCGAAAACAGCCGGAAATCCAAACATCCCGAAATGCGAAAAAAAATTGGCGATGCTGAAGCAGACGCTTTGCTCGCTCGATCAATAAATAAATATCGGTCAACCTCACACAAATCGATCTAGTCTCTTTTTAGGGTTCCGTACCCAAAGGGTAAAAACGGGACCCTATTACTGAGACTTCGCTGTCCGTCCGTCCGTCCGTCTGTCACCAGGCTGTATCTCAAGAACGGTGATAGATTACATTATATACATTTGAAATAATCACAGATGATATATTTCTATTGCCGCTATAACAACAAATACTAAAAATAAAATAAAATAAATATTTAAGGGGGGCTCCAGTACAACAAACTTGTTATAGATTATGGTACGGAACCCTTCATGCGCGAGTCGGACTCGCACTTGCCCAATTTTTAGGGTTCCGTAGCCAAATGGCAAAAAACGGAACCCTTATAGATTCGTCATGTCTGTCTGTCTGTCTGTCTGTCTGTCGGTCTGTCCGTCTCTCCGTCCGTATGTCACAGCCATTTTTTTCCGAAACTATAAGAGCTATACTGTTGAAACTTGGTAGGTAGATGTATTCTGTGAACCGCATTAAGATTTTGATGCAAAAATAAAAAAAATAATAATAACCAATATTTATTATTATTTTTTTATTTTTGCATCAAAATCTTAATGCGGTTCACGGGCTCCCCATACTTAGAACTGAAACTCAAATTTTTTTTTTCATCAAACACATACGTGGGTATCTATGGATAGGTCTTCAAAAATGATATCGAGGTTTCTAAAATATTTTTTTTTCTAAACCGAATAGTTTGCGTGACTGACGCTTCCAAAGTGGAAATAAGTTGGCCCCCCCCCCCTCTAACTTCTAAAATAAGAAAATGAAAAATCTAAAAAAAACATATGATGTACATTACTATAAAAACTACCAACGAAAATTGTTTTAAACGAGATCTAGTAAGTAGTTTTTTTAATACCTAACTTTGCACCTAATTTATGTGGGGCGCTATACATACCAGGTGCAAACTTAACTTAACAACCTAGCGATGGAGTGTTTGTACGGAACCCTCGGTGCGCGAGTCCGACTCGCACTTGCCCAATTTTATTTTAAACATGACTTGAACTATATCAGATCTGTTTAGTCGTCACTACCAGTGAGTCGGACTTTGTGAGGGAGCGGAGTAGCGATCTAGTCTCACAGTAGGTAGGTAAGCTCTAGTAGGCTTGTGGTATGGGCACTAGACGACGATAAACATAGGTACTTATATATTATAGATGTCGGCGGCCGATCGTAAAATCCGGCAGATCACGAAATTCCTAGGCATATCGTGAAACGCCGCCATTTCATGATTTGGCTAAATGACATCCGCCATATCGTTCAAGACATGACGTTTAACGATTTGCCCAATGACGTTTAGGCAGATCATGAAATGGCGGCCTTTCATGATATGCCTAGGAATTTCATGATCTGCCTAAACGTCATTGGGTTAGGTTAGGTTAGGTTAGGTAAATTAGGTGCAAAGTTAGGTATTAAAAAAACTACTTACTAGATCTCGTTTAAAACAATTTTCGTTGGTAGTTTTTATAGTAATGTACATCATATGTTTTTTTTAGATTTTTCATTTTCTTATTTTAGAAGTTAGAGGGGGGGGGGGCCAACTTATTTCCACTTTGGAAGCGTCAGTCACGCAAACTATTCGGTTTAGAAAAAAAAATATTTTAGAAACCTCGATATCATTTTTGAAGACCTATCCATAGATACCCACGTATGTGTTTGATGAAAAAAAAAATTTGAGTTTCAGTTCTAAGTATGGGGAGCCCGTGAACCGCATTAAGATTTTGATGCAAAAATAAAAAAAATAATAATAAATATTGGTTATTATTATTTTTTTTATTTTTGCATCAAAATCTTAATGCGGTTCACAGAATACATCTACCTACCAAGTTTCAACAGTATAGCTCTTATAGTTTCGGAAAAAAATGGCTGTGATATACGGACGGAGAGACGGACAGACCGACAGACAGACAGACAGACAGACAGACATGACGAATCTATAAGGGTTCCGTTTTTTGCCATTTGGCTACGGAACCCTAAAAATTGGGCAAGTGCGAGTCCGACTCGCGCATGAAGGGTTCCGTACCATAATCTATAACAAGTTTGTTGTACTGGAGCCCCCCTTAAATATTTATTTTATTTTATTTTTAGTATTTGTTGTTATAGCGGCAATAGAAATATATCATCTGTGATTATTTCAAATGTATATAATGTAATCTATCACCGTTCTTGAGATACAGCCTGGTGACAGACGGACGGACGGACGGACAGCGAAGTCTCAGTAATAGGGTCCCGTTTTTACCCTTTGGGTACGGAACCCTAAAAAGAGACTAGATCGATTTGTGTGAGGTTGACCGATATTTATTTATTGATCGAGCGAGCAAAGCGTCTGCTTCAGCATCGCCAATTTTTTTTCGCATTTCGGGATGTTTGGATTTCCGGCTGTTTTCGATAGGTATATAAAATTTATTTGGGGATTCATCATTTCTGCCATAGGACGGAGGCCTCTTCAATAGACTTCCACTTGGGCCGGATAGAACGACCCGCATCCAGCGAGTCCCCGCAACTCTAACCAGGGGGTTATTCGACCAATTTTAGAGATATAATGGAGATCTCCCCTTTTCATCGCCATCTGTCACTTTTGACGTGTGCCTACTTGACAAGTGGCGATATCGCTAGAACATCGCAACTTCGTCAATTCGGACGCGCAACATTTTCGTTTTCTTTGTATGTGACGGCATAAATAACAGGCGCATACTTTAAATTGACCGCATAGTACGTGAAATTGGTCCGTTACGTTTCGTTCAAAACAGAAATTTATATACATGAATAACATTTTAGACAATCATTATCGCCTTCGTATTTCCAAAATTGAGATGAGATATGTCACTTTTAAGCTCATCGCATTTAAATGACAGTTCAATGGCGATATAACTGTTATTTAATGGAGATTTGACGTTTGGAGATATCTCAAACGGCAGTCTCGAATTGGGCCCCAGGTCGTCCGACCACATTTGTGTGGATTAAGTTTTTCTATTTTTTCAAAATGGCGGAAAAATGGGGGGTTGAAACCCTAAAATATGTCAAATTTAAGTAATATCGCAACAAACTCGCGAGGTCACATAGCCATGACACGACTACTGCGCGACAGCGGCAGCGGTCGGTACTACGTGTGTCTCGCTCACTCGTATGACCGCCGCGCTCGGATTTCTCGCTCAACCACGCCGCGCGCTGTCTGCCTAGCACAATATTTAGGCTTCGCGACTCTTGCGCGCGACATAGCATCGCCCGTCACTCTCTCACAGTAGTGCGAAGAAAGAGATAGATAATATTTCTCGAGCGAGAAAGAGTCGCGTGTCGCAGTTGTGCTAGAGTTACATATCTCATACCATAAGTTTGCATTGACTGTAATAATTGCTAGCGACTGCGTAAACGGTTTGTATGTATGAATGCATGTAAACACTTTATTGTACACAAAAACAAGAAATACATTTGAAAATAATTAGCATGTACAAAGGCGAACGTATCCCTTTAAGCGATCTCTTCCAGTTAACCTTTTAGTAAATTAATTAATTTGTATGGAGAATTGTAGTTCTACAAAGTAACCGCTAGGGCCCTGTATTCTCCATACAAATCTCAGACCAATTGGTCTGAGATACAAATCGTTTAATCTTTAGCGCGCAAAGTTGTGGCATCTCCATAATCCTTATGAACTCAAAACAAACGAGAACATTATTTGCTGGCAGTTGTTTAACTTCGCTACTTGTTAGTTTGGCCCAAATATCCGAAGCGTGATACAGGCGAATAAAAATAGTGCTCATTTGAAGCGGGTCACGGTGACATCATTACTAAATGACGGGTGTCACGCCCTCTGAATATTTATTCGGTAAACTAAATATACTACTATTTATTTAGTACCTAATGAGCACCTGTTCAAGGCACGATGGCAAAAATTATTGCAGCTTTTGCTCACTCCTGAGAGTCGAGTTTTTTAGTAGCTAGTAGGTAAAGCTAGAGAAAGAACTATAATAGGTGCATGTCACTCCACGATAACGCCTAAATAGCAAGTAGCTAGTTATGTGGTAGTACCCGATCACTTTTTCCCACTACATTCCTGTGAACATCACAATCGCAAACCCGCAGGGAGAATGTAAAATGGGAAAGCTGCCAGATCTTCCTTCTAATAACCCCAAATACGAGTATAACTACCATTTCGATACCTATAGATAGACAAGCCGGTATAAAATTTGCGTGAATATTCATCCTATAGGTATAGTCACGAGTCTTAATATCTTGAGTAACAACTTTAAGGATACCCGCTATAAATGGGTAAGCATGTTTGTTAGTTTGTGTTTGTCCTGCTACGTTGAGTATGGTGAATTGGTGACATAGGAACGGAACTGTATACTGCTAATTCCGAAAAAACATAAATTTAATTTGTTCCTTTTGGGGTCGAGACCCCAGGTCCGTGGGGTCCCAGTGCCCACAAACTGATCAATGACCTCAGTAAAAGAAGTCAATTGAGTCTACTGGTGACCGAAGAGCTGGCAGCTTCCTCGCACAACGCATCAGCATTGCGATTCAGCGAGGAAATGCTGCCAGCGTCTTCGGGACCATGCCGCGGGACAGTTTTCTAGATTTATTTTAGCTTTATTATAATTTACTTTAGATTTTAGTTCTGTAGTTTTAATTTTTTTGGCTTAATTTTAATTTAATTGTCCAATGTTAGATATATAGTATATTTTTTAATTATATAAATTATAATTTCAGTTTAAGTATAGTATCTAAAAGAATTAACATTCCGGGAAACCATTGGATGAGAGCGTGTATTAAGTATCTAGTAGACACAATTTTAGTACGGCTGAACTGATGATTATGACCTTGCTGAACTAAGCTAAGTATAGAATGTTCCATACAAACGAAGCACAAACTTGCCTTAACCGGGTTATAGTTAATTTCAGTTGCAAGATACATGCAATTAAACTCAGACGATATGCAGCAAAGACGCAGCAGAAATTAGAGCGGATTTAATAAGGAAGCTGTAAAGGACGCGTGCAATTGCGACAATTACAGAATTGAACCTGCGACCCGGGAGGGGTCAGGTGGAGTGTTGCTCCAATTGAGACGTGATAGGTGTGGTAGTTGTGTATGTTTGTTATTAAGTATAGCTAAAGCATCGCTTGTATAAGAAAATTCGACGACGGGGTTGGTGCAGTTTGCTCACTTGCCTACTGAGCCGGCGGTCCTGGGTTCGACTCCCGGCCAGGGCAAATATTTGTGAAATGAACTCGAATATTTGTTCCTGGTCGTTTAGTACACATAGCTTTGCTTAGTTTGGGACAAGGTCGATTTGTCTTAAGGGACAATTTTCCTTAACAAAAATAATAAAATAAATTAAGAGAGAATAAGAAGGGAATTTTATATTTTGAGCACCTATTTGTGAACCTGTTTTTCATTGACCAGAAACTAATAAAAGCTATCACGTCGATTCATATTACATTTCATAAAGTGATATAGCATGTGTGCTCTCAATTGGTCGTATTGTAATTCAATCAGCTCCGCACTCGGTCCACAAACAGTCTATGTAGGTATGTGATCTCCTGATCTGGTAAATATGACAACCAATGCGTGCCCTTCGACGAGGCATCGAGATCTGAATCTCGAGTAAATTGCATTATTTTGATGACAAAATTTAGCCCCAGTCAGCTCTACACCATTTCACCTTGCTAATTCCCTGATATCTGTAAATTTAGTTTTATGTGACGACGCGTTTGGCTCGGTTTGTAGACACCTGCCTACTGAGTCGGCGGTCCCGGGTTCGAATCCCGGCCGGGGCAAATATTTGTGCAAATATTTGTTCTTGGGTCATGGATGTTATCTATATATGTATTTATATATTATGTATATCGTCGTCTAGTACCCATAGTACAAGCTTTGCTTAGTTTGGGACTAGGTCGATTTGTGTATGATTGTCCCTTAATATTTATTTATTTTATTTATTATTTATTATGTAGGATCATATAACACCTAATTTAGTTCCTAATAAATCTTCCCCATAATCCTGAGTCGGTTGTATTTATAATGATGAGTGGCTTATGACGGGATTAAGCTGAATGGTCCCGAAATATCCGTGACGGTGCGGTGGCGGCCGCCGCTGCAATTCTATCTCGTAAACACAAACTTCGTCCTTGCCAATATTACCAGAATATATTACATGCAATTTTCAAAGAAACCATATCATAATGTTCCAAGAAAATCTTCTACTTTGAATATATACGTGACTTATCTATCTATCCATCTATATTTATAAAAAATCAATTGTTGTTCGTTTTTGTCTCGCTAAGACTCAGAACGGCCGGGCAGAGTTGGCTGATTTTGGTTTTGAAATGTTTGTCGTAGTCCCGGGAAAGTATAAACGGTGAGGTATTAGCAGCTTACTGACACGCAGACCGAATTCCACGCGGGCGGAGCCGCGGGCACAGCAAGTTATTATTAAGTATATTGCTGGCGAAAATGTGCTTTGAAATGTAATGTTGACTAACAAAGTTTTGTCCAGTCGATTGCGATCATGAAAATAGTCTGAATGTGGACGGACATAGAAGAAGAGTAAGACCAAAGAAAAGAAAGATGGCTTGTGTGAAAGATGATATGCATAAGAAGGAACTAAAAGTGGTCTTTCTGTATTGAAGCGAGGCGGAGAGACATGCGGAATAGACCAATCGCCTAAGTTGAAATCTGTATCTCAGCTCCACTTCGCTTTCATTGGTCGATTCCCCACGTCTTTGCTCCGCTCCGGTTCAGTGGAGAAATACCCTAAACGACGAGATGACGAGTAATAGGGAAGAATGGAGGAAGAAAACATGTTGCGCTGAGCCTAAATATATGGTATAAGGGCAAGGGAATGTTGATGTTTCCTATAGAAATTATATAAATCCCACATAGTACATATATTGACTTGAATTTGACTTGCCGTCTGATTTAATAAGATAAGTAGGTATTTAATGACATCGATTGAAAACAGACTGTCTAGAAAACGTTAAGTCAAGATGTATATATTTAGAAAAGTCATCTATATGGTAAGATTTACTCACTAAATAAAAATTCTCAATAAACATCAGCAAAATATACAGCACATGTGCATCCGTCATCCGTCTGTTAAGACCCTTTATCTCGGGAACCCGTGGAGATATCCAGTTCAAATTGAAATCATATAGGTACTCACTCAGATCTACAGTCCCTCAAGGCTATGAAAAAATCAAACTTCTAAGTTAACTAAAAAAAAGATACTGCTGTTTAAGCTGCACAAAACGTATATTTCGACACTTTCAAGAGAATCAAATTTTATGGGGTATTTTCCGTTGACCTAGAGCTATGAAATTTGGCAAGTAATACTGTGTTATGCTATAATTATAGGGAAAAATCTGAAAACTTTACATTTGTAATTAAATACAAAAAAGTTATAATTCAAAGTACGTAAAATGATTTTCCAACGGTAAATAAAGTTAAGTTGGTCGTTCAGTAATATTTTCGTTAAAACAATTATGCAGTGCTTTCATACTTCGTACGGAACCCTCGGTGCGCGAGTCCAACTCGCACTTGACCGGATTTTTATACTTTTGTTTTATTTCATTGTTAATACCTCTCATAGATTTGTAAAAACAGATCCCACCAAAACATTTCATGTAAAATTGGCGGCAATTTTACATGAAATGTTTTGGTGGGATCTTATTATTTCTTTTTGTAAGGTGCCCAAGGTTTTCTATTTATTTTGGGCTGTAGCGTTTCTTGAGCATCAGTCTTCAGAGCTCTATCTTTGCCTATTTTTCTTGTTGATATCATTTCCTCTTACGCATTCGTCTTACGCTTAAATCTGCTTAAGATGGATATAAAAATCATTGATTCAACAATATAAAATATAAAATTCCGCGTGTTAATTGCGCTACATTTATTATTGCATTTTGGTAGGTCTATAAAGAAATATTTAAAATACGAAGTCAGTGTAGATACAGAAGTAGTAATAATTGTGTATTTAAGAAATACCTACTTTTAGCCCTATATATAATATACACTTTTATCCCCTATTATGGGAACCCCATACAAACTTACATTCCCTTATTTAAAGGGTGGGGGATGATTTTCTAAAAATCCTAGAATATTTTGTGTTTTATTTATAACAAGGAGTCCCTATACCAATTTTCAGACCTCTAGTATCAAAATTTGCAGAATTCTCATACAAACTTTCATCCCCTAGTTTAAGGGGTTGGGGGGTAAAAGTTCCAAGTTTTAGAATTATTTTGTTGTTTGTGTACTAATACTAGCTTACATACCAAATTTCAGCTTTCTAGGTCATCGGGAAGTACCCCAGAGGTTTTGATACGTCAGTGTATAAGTGAGTGGCAAAATCGGCGTATTTTAGGTACCAATAAAACCTAAAGTAGAAGCTAGATCAATGAAATTTTGTACATTTCATATGCTCCCTAACTGCATCTTAACCTGTAAATTTGGACGCTCTGGTGTTAACTGGGAGGAAACTATGAGGGTTTGAAAATGAGACGAAACGGTTCGAGAAAAGGTAGTAGGTAGTGCCCCGCCTCTTTTTTGTTCGTCTTGGCGGGGGCACTACCGTGCCCCCAGATCTAGCTGCGCAACATTATGACCCGGCCTATTTCTGCGAGCTCGATAAAAAGCCGCATTTTAAATTGTGTAGTTTATTGTGTAGTGTGGTCGACCGTCGACCCCTGCCCCGTTGCTAGGCAACCAACTAAACAAACACATAATCCTTCTTTGCCCGCAACTGTACAGTAGATTTCACTGTTTAAGGTTAAGTTAAGATCCTGCGTTCTGTTTAAATTGACATGTAGAATCCATTAAGTTAGGATATTAGGTGTGTTTAATAAAAGTTTTCAAGTTGGGAACAACAGCCTTACATTGAGATATTTTGAAGTAATTTTATTACAGAAACACTGAGCAATTGGGGATTATTTCGCTATGTGCAGTAGGCATAAAGGCAACAAATAAATGTAGGTGGAATGAGTTCAAAATTTGAAATTCGTCTCGCACTATCTCGCTCTCGCGTTAATTCAAATAGAATATGAGAGCAAAAGTAATGGTCGGGTTTCGTATTTTCACTATTGGACAGCCCTTCCAGTTATAAAAACTAGACTGCGCCGCAATCGTGCATAGTCAAAACGTCAGTAAAGCCAACTCGAATAAAACATATTTATATCTTGTCTAATTGCATTTCAATTCTGGTAAAGATTGCAGGAAGCCGCTGAATGCAGGCCGCCGCTTCCAACCGGCCGATCTGGAAGTCACTAGAGGAGGCCTATCTTCAGCAGTGGACGTCCTGTGGCTGAAATGATGAATTGCATGATACATGATTTATATAACATGATAATTATAAGAAAAGCATATTTTATTGTTGTGCTGAGCCCATTCCGCGCTAACAGCAATAACCCGAAACAGATTCCATGACAGAAGCGCTGGCCTTCAAATTGCCTTAAATATTTTATGGCTGTATGCCAAAGCGGACGATTTACGAGAGCGAGACAACTGGAGCCGTGCGTCAGAGCAAGGGCACATGAATCGATGAACGTTTTTAATGGACCCAGCCCAGGCCACAGACTTTTATGCCTATCCGATATACATACGCACCCTCTGGCACTATATACAAGGTGGAACATTTCTAAAGACTAGGCTGACAGGATAGTGTCATCTGAGTGATCTACAATCGACCTAAAGCTGGATTTAAAAGTAAAAAAAGTCATCAAAATAAAATATTTTTATATCAGTGACAACCCTACTAATCCAAAAGTTTTATTTACATTATAAATGACACCTGTCTTTAACTTAAGCGATGTTCAAAAGATGCTAGGGTTGATCGTGCAGATTTTTAGGTACACTAATGTTTAACAAACTGTATCTCCAAAATGGATAGAAATATTTACATAGATCATTGGTGAAAAATGAAGTACTCAGTCTGAACAATTCCTTGTTTGCTTAAAAGTCCCTCGATCTGTTCCACCCTCTATATCAGATAGGCATAAACGTCTGTGGCCTGAGGGTCCCAGGGGTTACCTATCTGAATTTCAGATTCTGAAACACTAATTTTTGTTTCCCATCTGTAACCTTTCGCCAAATTTTCATAAAACCGTTAATTTTTCAGTATAATTATAAAACTAACCTAACCTAATGGGTACATTAAAACGATGTTTATAAAATCCTGAAAATATTACGGGTTTCAGGAAAAAAATACTTTCGTACAAATGAAATTTGGCGAAACGTTACGATGGGAAACAATGTTTTGAAGTTGTGATGTTGTCCCAGGACTATGTCCATTCCATAGTTTATATCCACGTACATACCTACTTCGTCCGTGAAGGAGAAATTTTATTGTAGGTATATTTTTTCATTACCGTATTGAGTATTCGAGTAAAACCATCCATTGCACCGTTATAGCTCAGGTGCGAAGTAACAGTTTTCCAAGTAGGTAAACATTTTTTTCCTTAAGCGTTAATTGATTCCAACTCCATTATTTTCAGTTCAGTATGTTTGTTGCGTTTCCAACGGTAAGACACCGAGAGCGTTATCAACCAATGCTGAACTGACACGATAAAAAATTCACTAAAACATCAACCGACAAAACCACAAAGAAAGTTGCATGCCTGAAATAATAACAGAAGTTCAGCCATAGCAGTAAAAGCATGACTGCTGTAACACTTTTTAAACGCAAACCTACCACCCCGGCCGCACACGGCTCATGGCCGCATGCCATTTTCATCAAAATAAAACTTATTACTCAGCTAAGGCTTTCGGAACCGTTGCTATATAGGAAGTAATAAGTACTTCCTATATAGCAACGGTTCCGAAACTTTTTCAGTTAGTGACGCCCTTATTGGTTTAGTATTTTGTCTCGGCGACCTTCCTTTGGTTAGATTGTTGGCAAAATAGGCCTCAATGCCACCAGGATCTCATTTCTGGAGAAGATTATACGGGCCTCACAGCGCCATTATTGACTGTCTACGATGTACAAGGCGGTGGTGCACTCTTTGGGAGATCCTGTCCCACAGGGTTGAACACTGTCTAAACTTCATGTTGTTTATTTTCAAGTACCTTCTAACAGTTCTAACCGATGCGAACCACGCTCCTCAACTAACAGCTAATCTTCACATATAATATGAGTGACAAAGCTTTGCTGGATGAGATTTTATTGTTTTATTTTAACATAGAAATTATTTATTTAAGTATTTAATCTTTATTGACAAAAGAGAGAACTTATCGTACAAAAGGCGGACTTAATGCCATTAATGCCATAATTATCCCGGTGGATGGCAATATTATCTAGATAGGTACATTGAGTAAGTGTTCTAAATAATATAGTGGATGGCAATATTATTTAGAACACTAAACAATCTGTCAAAATGTCTAACTCACAATATTCACAAATTCCTTTAAGGCTTTCCCTCTTATTAATAATCCTAGAGGGAATTTTACCACGTGTCCTGCTTTATCTGACACAGCAAATGCTAACAGTCAGTCAAAATCTGTAAACACAATATTTCCAATTCTTTTAAGGTTTCCGTCTTTAAGTATACTTATTTGTAATCGCTGAAGTGACGCCTCTGAGCATGTGTTCAGCCTTATCCTGACAGAAAAGTTCAAACAATCTGTCAAAATCTTTTAACTCACAACATTCACAAATTCCTTTAATTTTAACACGTGTACCTACAGCCCTAATCTGACACAAAAGATGTTTAAACAATCAAAAGATTTACCCTTGTTTTATAGAGAAACGTTTCATCGAATTTACATTTCATAGAAATTTCATTTCATCGAAAGCGTTTTATTTTTCTGAAACCATAAAATATTTTGGAATTTTATAACACAAACCTAACCTAACCTATAGGTTGACATTTTCAAAATTTCTGAAAATGTATGAATTCCGAGGAAAAATTTGTCTATGAAATGAAAATTCTATGAACTGAAGCATTCGGTCAAAATCTTCCAACCCACAATATTATATTTTCACAATTTTGTTAAGGCTTCCGTCTTACAAAATAATCCCAGAGCGCCTTACCACGTGTCCAGGCTTATCAGACACAGAAAAAGTTCAACAGTGGCTTAGGGTGGCGCCCTACAAATTAATATTAAGGAAGGGTCGTCGCCCCGTATTGGTTTTGTATTAGAAAAGTCACGCGACTGTTCTATTATTGGTGATTTCGTCTATTACGATACAGCGTAACGTTCGCTATTTTTACGAATTAATAATAATTAATACCCATAGTGTCAAAAATTTCTTACTCTCCTATCACTATTAAATTTATACTTACTTACCCTATATTTAATAGTGATTTTCAAACCTATGTGAATATTTAGATTTTTTTTTTCTGTGAAACTATTTCAACTTAGTTGAAGTTGACACATTGTTAATGAAATAAACAATTACACCAGAATGCTACTCCTAAGAAATGTAAACCTTGATTCGTCTCTAAAAACTTTTTTTTTGCTATAATTATAACCCAGTCGTCGTATTGTTAAAATGAGGTCATTGGCTTGCTAAAAACAAATAAATAGCTGGTGAGAGCTCTCAAACCAATCGTCGAATTTAATGTGAAAGTATGTGATTTCATTGTTAAAATGTTAACATATTACATTTATTTTAATCATTTCTACATATTTACTTTACTCCCATGTTCTTATCACGTCTGTAACAATAATACTAATTAATTAATAATTATAAAAAACGGTTTAAACTCACGTAAAAATTGTCAGGAAGGAGAGTGGTTCGAGAGTCGCGTAGCAGCACGGATAGCTACCCCTGATGAAGAGCTCCAAATGAGTTCGAAACATGTCGGACCGTTCCTGACAATTTTTACGTGAGTTTAAACCGTTTTTTATAATTATTAAAGATGTCTCACGATAGTTTTAATAACATTACTAATGAATTAATTACATTTTATCTTGCTTTCTATCGTAACGATCAAGCTGCTCTATTCTCAAAAACTAAACCGATCCGGTGATTCCACCACCATCGAGTGCATTTTAATTCCAATGTTGATCTCTGCATTACACTAACACACAATTTACACCTGTAAAAACTGTAACGCTCTATTTGACCATCTGTTTCATAAGAAAATCGACCGACCGATTGTTAAATAATGTCAGCATATTTTGGAAGCTAAGTCACAGTGCAGACAAATTAAAACTGGGTGTGTAATGGTGGTTAGTATAACAACGCTACATTTATTTTGAATGTACGAGTAAATATAAAAAACATATGGTACAATGTTTAATTTAAATTTAAATACATGGAGAATACGCATACCTAATTTCAATAAAAGATATTTTACATTAGTTTATATTCGCACGATATCCTATGCCACCTCCTCGCTCCGCTCGTGGTCGTACCTTACCACGATAGTACGACACTTTTTCTGTTTTGTTTGAGTGGTTCGGGATTGTTGTGAAACTATAAACCTATTATATTTATATCAAATGAACGTTATTATACTTGATGATAATTATGCCATATGAGATAACACCAAATGTTTTCAGATCATAAGTTTATTATATCCCATGATCGCAATTGACCAATGATAATATATACTTATTATTATAATAAGTTATTATAGCGACTGTTTAAAACAAAATAATTTCGTACTCGTCTACAGAGACATTCTAAAAAAGAATATATACGAGTAATTAATTAATAAAACACAATGTTTTCCCTCGTAGAGTAAAGAGTTACGTAAAGTAACAGATGGCTTGTCATAAAATAAACGAATGCTTCCTCGTCTGTTGTCATTTATGATGTCTTACGAAATGAAAACCATCAGACAAATGGAGGGAAATCATTTTCGAGGAAACTTTATTTAGGCTTAGGCAAGCCTGGATTTAATTAGGGGCTAGAGACTAAGTCTAAAACAGCAAAGTTCTATGGTTGCAATACCTAGAACTTAGGGGCCTCAACTTTCTTTTTGCGTTATAGGTAATAATTATAATCAAAATGGGAGTTACGTATCGTAATAAAATAAGTCTGAAATTTTACTTCCCATCTGTAACGGTTTGCCAAATTTTCTTTAGTCGAAAGCATTTTTTTTTCTAACCTGTTAATATTTCAGAATAATTATAAAACAAACCTAACTTAGGCTAGGCTTCTTTATACTCAAAAGGGTTCTTTTACCGATGTTTATAAAACCCTGAATATATATATTATAGGTTTCAGGAAAAAAACTACTTTCGGACAATTGAAAATTTAGCGAAATGTTAACAGATGGGAAACAGTGTTTTGGATTTGTGATAGGATTCCCAAAATGAGCGGCATTTTTCTTCCCCAAGGTACTAAAGATAAATCTGGCCAATTGTGTACGATAGTAGGTCTTTGTGGTGGCTGAGTTTGATTATTGGTGGAGACAAACTTGGTTTTTTGAGGGTACTATTTAATTACCCGGTACCGATTTCTTTGTCTTGATTATTGTTGAAAGTATCCCAGTTCAGAGTATGGAATGTTCATATTAAATGTTAAGATTAAATTATTACCTTCAAAGATTTACGGCTCGATTACAAATGTAACATTTTCTAAATGTCTAATTTATGCACTCCAATAGACACGCTCGTTAAACCAAGGAGGTTAATTACATGAATATTCTACAGATTTTATCACAATAGTAAATAACTAGTATCTTAGTCAAATTGACTCTATTTACAGCGGCAATTTCCTGCGTTGCAAACTTCATACATACCTATTTCAATTTTAATTTGATTTTAATCAAGTTTATTTGCATTAATACTAACCTTACAAAAAAGAGTCCTTTGTTTAATCCTTAAAAACGCTCCTTAAAATTGCACTACCGAAACGCACTTCAAAATTCAAATTTCGAACACTACTCACTAACGCGCGCCGCTTCCCGTTCGAAAATGGAAAAACCAAAATGGCGCGTACTTGCGCACAGGAATTAGTAAATTATTTTGTTTCGCGTGTTTAGTTAGGTTAGTTTGGGGGTTAGTTGGCGGGAACCGACAGGCGGACCGCGCGGAGAGGACGTCGAGACTGAGTTTCAGTGGGCGGCCGGAACGCCGCCTAGTGGGAAAGTGGAATGCGTCATGCAATAACGCTAATGTAAAGTTGGATAAAAATATCATACGCTTGCAAGCATATTGCAAGCATAATTTAGATAGTTTAGGAGCTTGAGCCTAAATAGCTCGTAACTCGTAAGTGTAAAGTTCGAGAGGAACATGCACGGTACTTAAAATTTACTCTGATATAGGTACTTACTTATAGTTATAGAGCGTTATTGACACTCAACGTTACCCTTAAATTATTTGTATTGTAAAATGTAGTTAATTTAGCATTTGCACTTATGAATTCAACAAAAGCTTTTCTATACTGCAAGAACCTAAAGTAGTCTGTGCTGAGGTCAATTGAAAAATACAATCTTAAAATCACAAACAATTTAACCCGACTACTGAGATCAAAATAGCTCCTATGACAGTAATTTTATCAGCTTTGCCTATATTGGGACTGTTTCTGTACAGACTCACAATATATAGCAATGGCAAGTACCGTAGGTATTAAATATAAAACAGCAAGTTCTTAGACAAATATACACATGTTTACACATTCTATCGCAATGAAAAAAGTGCTCTATCAAGTTTCTGCGCATGCTTAGTCTCAGCACTGGCCCTTGGGGAGAGAGTGGAAACGCGAATACCTACGGGTGTCAATTGATGCCGAATGCAAAAAAAAATATTATAATTATAAACTTTGAGAGGCAGCGAAAAGAGCGCCGAAAGACAATCTAGCTCTACCCTGACCAAGGGTTCAGGTGCATTTCCGTTTGATTTCCATTCTACTAAGGCGGAACAGAGCGACAACAGCATCTCTACCACAACTGTGACATGCGATTATTTCTCGCGCGAGGAATGTTACCTATCTCGATCCTTCTTCGCTGTACTGTGAAAGAGTGACGGGCGATGCTATGTCGCGCGAATAGAGGCGCGAAGCGTAGTTGTGCTAGACGGGCAGGCGACAATGTGCAAAATCAACCAATCACGTGAGTTAAAAACAGTATGTCGGCTCCGTTTACTTTTGTGATAGATCGATTCCGCACATCCTCAACCGCATTATTGGAAACGCAATGATGGAACTATTTCTAAGACATCCGTCTAGCTCTCCAACGCATAACACCATCCCAACATTTGTACAACACGTACCGAGCGAATTCAAAAGCTATCGACTAAAAATAACGATAACGCGCGCCTAAAAGAATTGTTTACTCGAAGCCGAGCATAAGCCCGGTAAGCCGATGGGTATGGTTAAAACTGTACGATAGTGCGGGTACCGTAATCGATCGATTTTAAAGTTTACCGAGATTTTGTAAAGAATTATATAACATAAATAAATTACATTGTAAATTGAGAACTAAATAAATTGGGGTTCCAAATAACAATTAGCCATTTGATACGCTCAGTATCGTCTAGTTTAGTCTAGACTAATAAATTACTTAGTAAATATTATATAATTAGTGGAAATATTTACAGAATTTTCATCTTAACGTACCGGTTTGCATTTCTACCGACTACCTAATGATAATAAAATTACCGTTGTTAATGTAAAAAAAATAAACCTAACAATCATTAAAAACATACACTTCAGCAACACACGTTACATACATACACTCCATTAGCCATAATAACCTAGCTACTTTTGCAAATAATGAAATTGATTTTTTTTACGATTATGTAAAGTTATAAATTATCCATCATCCTATTTTAAAGTGTGATAAATACATAGCACATTGCATTATAGTACGGAATCCTCAGTGTACGAGTCCAACTGACCTTATCCGGAGTTATTAATACATGGTAACACACTGCATTATGGTGATACTGAACCCTCGATACGTGAATCACACTCACAATTATCGGAATTTTGCTGTGTTTGTTATTGCAGGTTACTGTACGATGTCCTTAACGGTAAAACCACTTGTCTCTGATTGTTTCGCAAATATTCACTAAGTTCCTTTTAAACATTTGCAACTTTTTGCCTTATCGGTTTTATCGAGTCCCCAATAATTGGCTTTCTCTGCAGCTTGCGCATAACTGTGACTACGGTAAGCTTATTGAACTCATATTATATTTTATAACGATTTTGCAATCTAACAAGTAACTTTATCCATCAGGAAGAAAAGTCACAACCGTTTTTGCTTATCTCCAGTCGGATGAAATTATCCTACTTATAACCATCTGTGCATGTGGCAAGAGACTTATCCGAGTAGGTATATACGATACGAGCTTGGTAGGCTTGTCGCTTTAGTTCCATATTTAAACTGCGTCCAAACGCGGGCTCGGTAAGTAGGTACGCACCCGAATGCGGGCCGTTGCGTTTGAACAAAAACGGAAGGCGAAGCGAGCTCTTTGGATTTAAGTGATTTGGCGCGTAGTGAGCCCATCCTGATAAGGTTATGTTTTTAGACATTCAGAAAGAGCTTGTGACATGTTCTAAATGTACTGCATGAAAACGAACTAATCAAAGCACAACGTTGCTACCCCGTATGCAAGCCACTTATTTGATCGATAAACATATCAACCCTTCCCATCTCTACTATTTCACCTACTCACCACTTCTGAGTATCCAAAGGAAAATGAAAACAAACGAAACATTTCATGCAAACACTATATCAGTCCTTTTAGCTGAAATAATCTTTACTGAATCCACTTAAGAAGCAGTACAGAAGCAACTTAAAATAGTCCTAAGCTTCCGTGAAAGTTTGTACTGGGATTTTACAGCACAGATAATTTACAAAACGTGCAAGTAGCCGCGAAGAAGGTGGCTTCCCTCACAGATTTTTGTCATTTGAATCTAAACCTTTCCACTCTTGCGCAGAAACGATTATCACATATATCCGTTTAGCAACATTTTACTGTATAAAGCGGTTACCATACAAATCAATTAGTACGCACAAGTGCAATAAAGTGATATGAAACAGACGTCGTTAGCGTAAACAAGTTTTTATAGACTGGGGAAAACGCAACCTGAACCAATTTCTTTTTACTGTTTTAGTACCTACTTACACCTGCGTGTAATTTGTAGACTTACAACTTACCTACTAACTTACTAAGTAAGTAATATGATAAAAAGTTCGATATAAGTATGCAGTACATTCGCAAATAGCATCACATACGCATATAAGTGATTGATTTGGATACAATTTTCCGTCATTCAAAACTACTCGTTGATGGTTAGCAAAAGCAGGTTAGGTTAAGTGTGATACTGTGCAATCGGCGAAACTATTCGGAGTTTCAAAGATCATCAATATAAATAAGTATTATGAGTTGACGACGCGGTTGGCGCAGTGGATATGAGCAGAGCAGCACGAACCGGGGGATAAAGCTGTGCCTCCACTACTATGTTAAAATATCGGTTCATCCGCTGGGTCACGATATGATTTATTTATTAAAAATAGTAGATTGTACAACAAGTGCATAAAACGCACTATTTTACACGAGACGTTTATCCATCCGAGCGAGCTTGCGAGCGAGGATGAATATAAAAAGTCGAGTGTAAAATGCGTTTTATGGACGAAGTAAGTAAAATTTAAAGTTACATTAGAGCAATGAGAAATATTTAAAATAATAGTTTTTCATGGCATATTTAAATATTTATTTATATATTCATTTGTTCATTTTTAAAACATTTTGTTTATTATGTCTATAATAAATTATTGTTGTATGTTAAAGATATATATCATATAATCAATATAAGATATTATATTGATTTACCAAAATAAAAATAAATTTAAAAAGTAATAATTGATAATAAAAATTACAAGTTTATTCCAAGAAGTTTTATATACTTTGGCTGTTGGTATCTTTGCCTTGGTCTTAGAATATTAACGAAACGAAATAAAACAAGGAGTATATTCTATGAAGT
Source organism: Apotomis turbidana (assembly GCA_905147355.2). Lineage (NCBI taxonomy): Eukaryota > Metazoa > Arthropoda > Insecta > Lepidoptera > Tortricidae > Apotomis > Apotomis turbidana. Next base: position 16,824,922 of record LR990292.1, on the reverse strand, counting down.
TTTAAGTTTTTTTTTATCTGTTTATTAAGGAACTTTTATCATTGGTATTCTTATGTCAGCTTAAACCCGTTCCAGACCTTCCGATCCGATCCAATTTATCAGATGAAATCGGATAATGTGTAGTGTATTAGAAAATCGGATCGGATCGGAAGGTCTGGAACGGGTTTAAGTTTTAAGTTGTTCGCGTGGCTGTTGGACCGATCGCCTTGGTCTTCGACGACGATTTTACTTTATGCTCTAGAGCATAAAAAACGATTTTATGTCGTCTACGCACAGCATAAAGTCGAACTTTTAGAGCATGAGAAGTGAAAACGGTATTTTTTTATTTCTGCATGATTTTACACGTATAATCAAGAACTTTGTCGGCATTTTAAAGATTTTTGGTACCTACACATACAAAAGAAACTAAAAAGTATTTTTCGATTCGAGACTTCCAAATTGCCAATTTCACTTATTTTTTTGGAAAATAGCTTTAACGCATTTTATTTTTAATATTATACTGTAGTGGGTAAATAGATATTTAGTAATCCGCAATAATTATATCATTGCTTAAATGATTTATTTTACTTCGAGATTTTCAATGCCTTTAAATAAGTTATAAGGTTTGTTGATCTTCAACTCTCGTTCGGACTATGCGAGTGTATGAAGCTGCTTGGACGCCACTCAGGGGGCGCACGGTCGGCGGGGGGAATAACGTTAGGCTCCGTCCAGATCCTCAAGGACGTTGGGATTAGGACTCGCCTTAAATGATTTATTTTATTCGAGATTTTTCAATGCCTTTAAATAAGTTAATAAGGTTTGTTGATCTTCAACTCTCGCTCGGACTATGCGAGTGTATGAAGCTGCTTGGACGCCACTCAACGAGATTATGAGCGAAGTATTGTTCCGGGGGCGCACGGTCAGCGGGGGGAATAACGTTAGGCTCCGCCCAGATCCTCAAGGACGTTGAGATTAGGACTCGCCTTAAGCAACTGCCTACTGAGCCGACGGTCCCGGGTTCGAATCCCGGCAAGGGCAAATATTTGTGTGATGAACACAAATATTTGTGCCTGGGTCATGGATGTTCTATGTATTTAAGTATTTATTTATCTACATATATAAGTATATTTATCGTCGTCTAGTACCCATAACACAAGCCTTCTTGAGCTTAATTTGGGACTAGGTTGATTTGTGTGAGGTTGACTGATATTTATTAATTTATTTATTATGTGTGCACATATCCACTCCATACGCCTACCTACTTCCAATCAGGTGGTTCGTCTGCAGGTTAAGTTAACCACTAATTTATTACTGAAGACAGCCTTTCATCGAATGAAGTACAAGTGTATCAAGCGCTGGGCGCCTTTATACGCTGAATATGGGAGGTAGTTTCTTGAAGACAATTTTTTTTTTTTTCGATAGGTAATAGGATTTAAAAACGGCAGTTCTTTTATATTTCCTTACCATGTTTTTTTAAGTAATTTTTGAAATTTTCGACGTATCAGTTTGCTACTTTTTGGCTGAAGTGCTCTCTGCCTTTAAACCCCAATTAGAAAATATATTGATCGACGGTTGGTACTCGTCATTGATTTTGAGAAAACCATGGAGGGGAAACATGAAAAAGCTGCAGATTTATTATTTTTATTTAGATTTTTAGGGTTCCGTACCTCAAAAGGAAAAAACGGAACCCTTATAGGATCACTTTGTTGTCCGTCTGTCCGTCCGTCCGTCTGTCAAGACCCTTTTTCTCAGGAACGCGTGGAGGTATGAAGCTGAAATTTATATCAATTACTCAGGTCTACTGTCCCTTGAAGCTGTGAAAAAATCAAACTTCTAAGCCAACGCAATCAAAAGATACAGCCGTTTATGCCGCAAATTTTCGACACTTGCAAGGGAATCAAAACCTACAGGGTGCTTCCCGTGAACTCAGAATCTTGAAATTTGGTACGAAGCAACGTCTTATAGCATAGATAAAGGAAAAATTACGAAAACCATAAATTTTTAGTTACATCACATAATATATTTTTTTTTAATAATTTTAAACTTACTACCCATTTCCTCATAAACGCGTAGAGGTATTAAATTGAAATTCATACCAAATACTCAGGTCTATAATACCTTTAAGCTGTAACAAAATCAAACTTCTATGTCAACGCAATCAAAAGAAACAGCAATTTAACCTGCATATTTTGAAACTCGCAAGTACTCGCAAGGGAATCAAAACCTAAAGGGTACTTCCAGTCGACCTAGAATCTTGAAATTTGGCATGAAGCAACGTTTTATAGCACACATAAAGGAAAAATTCCGAAAACCTTAAATTTTTAGTTACATTACGATATATATATTTTTTTGTAAATGTCGATTTCGATTGTCGTAATGAACGAACTTTGTAAACCTTGCAGGTTTGTACGGAACCCTCGGTGCGCGAGTCCGACTCGCACTTGGCCGGTTTTTTTTATACTAAAGGAGGACTAAGGAAAAGAATCTAATTTAATTACCAATCCTTCTCATTCCTTCATTTCCGGGAGGAAGAAATGAATTCCACTTGGCTAACATTACGTCCTGGCCTGAAATGCAACCGACGACAGCCTTTCATCTTAGGAGTACCAAACGCCGTTTGGTACTCCTCGCCTCGCCACACTTATAGTTTTTATACACTACCGTTCAAGCCTTTATTGAAACCAGAGTTGTCCCAGTCCCAGCTCCTCTGTCTCGTTACCTCTTCACGCTTAAACCGCTGAACCGATTTAGATGAAATTTGGTATGGAGATATTTTGAGCCCTGGGGACGGACGTAGAAAGGACGTTTTCATCCTGAATAAATTTAGTGTTCCCGTGGGATGAACGGGTAACACCGCAGGTTGTGACCTGTAGTCCTATATGCTTTAGAAAAATAGCAACAGCTATTTAGGTGCAAACATTTGTACCTATATTTACTACACTACACATTTTATATTTTCATCGTTTCGAAGCTAAACGTGGCTAAACTATTGACAGACAACGCCTTATAAAAACCGCTTGAAAAACGAAAGCAAAATCAAATGAAGTCCCAAGTGTATTATGTAAATGCGGCCTCCAGGCTTACATAGAATAAATTTCATAACTGATAAAAACTAAGATGAACAACTTAATTAAACAAATTTAAATAAAAACGTATAATACCTATCACTGAAAGACTATAGATCTTGATAGTACTTAATGAATAAGTTTAATTTTAGAACTTGTGGACCATAAGTTGGGTGTGGACTAGTGTTCCAAAGGACTCGAACCCTTTAGCTCTTTTTTTTAAGGCTGGCCTATATTTTGACGCCTAGAGGGCTAAAAGCCTATAAAGCTCTTTAGCCCCCAAGCCACCAGCCAAGACTCTCAGAGCTCGTAACCTTATTAAAAGGCTATAAATTTAAAGGGCTAAAACTGCTAAAAGACTAATAAGACTAACTAATATTTTGGCCTCCGAGCTTCAATAGGCTCGAAGGCTAAAATATTTTTGAGCTTATGAAATAAAAAAAATCTACTCCAGTACTTTTTTCTGTCATTTATGTATATAGTTACTTACTCTAATATAAAGACATAAATTATGAAAGTCTGTAAAAGTCTATCCTCTACTGCCCAAAAAAACACTGCTAAACGATGTTATAATGTCGCCAAAAAGCATCACTTAGTACCACAGATTACAAGATAAACAGCTGCATTCACACAATTTTCAATTTAAAAAAAAAACTTATTGTACTAAGGCATTGCTGCCAACTTAAAAAAAAGTTTTATCTTCAGTGCATGGATGTTTAGTATAGTGAACGTATACCTTTATGTATAAGTTCATATTTTTTTGGCAGATGGACGTCAATAAAAAAAAAGTTTATCAGACTATTTTTTTTTAATTTGTTGATTCCGAGCGGAAACATGTAATTACTTTGTTTGTTGTTTATTTGCATTTTATTTATGAAATGTCAAGTCGTAGACAAAGTATTGTATGCAACGTTGTATAAGTAGGTCAAAAAACGCTCGTGGCATCTTTCTTACGATGTTCGCTACGCTGACATCGTAACCCATGCCACTAGCGTTTTTTGCCCCCTCTTATACAACGGTTGCATAAGATACTATAATAAACTCGGCGCTCTATTGGTGGGGTGTTTTAAATAAAACAAAAGACGTCAAATGAATTCTCAACAATTATATAACCTTTGTATTTGGAACAGGCAAAAAAGCGCCAATAAAATACGTTTTTCATAAGGGGGAGCCCGTTTATTTTTTTAAGTTTAAGAATTTTTGTAATAGGTAACAGACAACTGATTTTGACGAATATTTTACGTAGCATGTTGGAATATTTCACATTAATTTTCACCTCACTAGCTAGCAAATAGAGATATTTTGTGTACATATGTACAAATAAAATTACAAATAGGTAAGCAGAAACAAATTTACTTTTTTATCGCAAATACCTGTTGCAATTGTATAAGTTAAAGTAGGTACATAAGTATGTGCAAAAATTTATTTAGATATTTGGTTTCAGGTAGTAAATTTCGTTTTCTGAAATATCTACCTGCTGTTCACTCAATCTACTCTGCTACGAGAAATTCGTGTTGCTAACCTATAGGTATATTTTATTCCTCAATCCAAGAAGGTACAAAAGCCGCACTTAATAAATACATCATCACTATGAGCTGGACAAGTGGACAAATATAAATTGTATTAAATATAAGTAATAATAAGTAGTTATATAGTTTTCTTTTATAAATATTTTGGTATTGAACTACTATTTATTACTTCCGTTTTATTTCCTCGCAAGTGTGATGAAAAACGTCGTACTTGACTCTGGTGTAAAGTCATTACAAACTCGTGTCATTAAAGCCCTCGGCGTTTTAGCTTTGGGCTTCTAATAGACACTCGTTTTGCATTGCGACTGCATATAAAAGTTAAAGAATTTTACAAATACGAATTCACTTTTAGAATTTAAAATGTCAGCCTAGGTTTAAAACAAGGCTACAGCCTTTAAAAAGGCCTAAAGCCCTTAAAAGGCTAAAATTAAAAAAAAATATAGGCTTTTTTTACGACCAAGGCCTTATTGAAATCACTAGCTCTTCGAAACTCATTTTATCAAGCCAGCTCTAAAAAGAGCTCGTGAGGTTTAAAATTCGAGCTAAAAGGGCTCGAGTCTAATGGAACACTAGTGTGGACTATAGTTGGGTAGGTACCTATTAATAGTTGTACGATATACCTAGTATTTTTTAATGAAGTCCGACACGAAACGCTTCCCATTATTATAGAAATGTAGTTACACATTTATAATGTGTAAGTTTAACTCCTGTAAGTTCTCCACAGATGTTGTTAAAGCTAATTTGAGCTTATCACTGGCCGTTGACCTTTCTGGTCCGCGGATCGGCTCTCGGTGTAGGTGGCTAACGATCGCCTAACTGCGCCACTTACCTTACGAGCTAAATATTTGAATGTCTGTTGATTACTTTAAATAACCTAGCTGTAGTTATTTTTGGAACCCATACGCCTCGATTAAGTGCATGTGAATGTAATATTTCCATTTATTCAACTTGTAAATGAATCATATTCATAAGAACTTAAAAATACTAAAAGCGTGTATATTTATTTATAGTTTTTAAGGAAACCATTTAGGTATTGAAAAGTTATAATTACCTATATAACTGAATAATTCTTTGAAACTGCAGCATACTTTAATATCATTCTGAGCCAGGTGACTTTGAAATATTGATTTCATTAAATTTTATTGTTTACATTCGGCAAAGTAATACGCGTGATTCAAATCGTTTTTTCGCGCACAGTGTTCATCATCGATTGGATGAATCATCTTGAGATTCCGGTTTTTTATCTGCATAAACAGAATGCCAACAATGCGGAGTAAATACGTTCCTTTACAACTATTGAGTCGTAACTGTTTGCATATGGCAAACAAAAACACATATATTTCCTTCATATAATTAAACATTTGTTTGATGCAATTAAAATTTTCAATGAATATTTTAATTTATTCAGTAATAATTTATTGAACGCGATTAAATTACAAATATAACGCGTATCAACATTTCTGTTATCTATACGTTCTGCGTGCAACACAACGCTGCCCAGTTGTCCATTTGACAGATACGTGATAAGTACCATTCGTGATTGCAAGCCACTCCTTTGGTTGATAAATTAACTAATTTCTTAAAAGTATCATGCAAGAAATGTAGATTTAAGTGTTCAGTGTCGACGTATTGAAATGGTTTAGTGATTTCTAAGTGCAATAAAGACTAAATCACGATGACGGGGCGCTCAAGTCGCGGAGTGTTCGGTAAACTGTTCGCTAAGAAGCAGACCACTAAAGAGGAGCGTGCAACCGAGATTGGTATGCCCACGAACGTTAAGCAGCACATACATGTGAGCAAGAATTCAGAGACGGGGATGCTGGAAGGGCTCCCGACGTCCTGGCAGCGCCTGCTGAACACACAGATCACTCCCGCCGAGCAACATGAAAACCCTGACGCGGCCGCAGCTGCCGTCAAATTCCACATATACACCATTAAAAAAGAAAAAGCGCCAAATGAGCCCTTCAAGCCGTTCGTCACGGAACAAGCCATCACGGAGGAGGACTTAGAAATAGAAAAGTTGTTAGATAAGAAAAATGCTCACCAAAGTCAAGATTCTGACCTCTCTTTCGGACAGAGCAGCGAAGAGGAAGTTGCCAGCGAATCGTATGGCCTCCGGCAAACCATGCCCGCTGCCCCTGTCAAATCAAACATGAAAAAGAAAGATGCCATGATGGATCTCACAGCTGTTGTTGAAGACCTTACCATGATTGGTCATGAAGCTGAAGAGAGCCCTATTCTAAGGAAAAAGGAGTTGGTTAATGCTACTCTGACTGATGAGGAAATCTATGAGGAGCTAAGGAGCATTTGCAATAAAGATGACCCTTACGTGAGGTTCGAAAGGGTCAAGGACCTTGGTGCAGGGGCTTCAGGTATATATTCATACATATATTATATATTAACTAACAAAAACAGCCTTATAGGTAAACAAAACCCACCTCTTTATTCTACATATTGACGGCAAAATGCGGAAACGAAAAGCCACGGGAATTCATTGGAGTTTACAGCGCTTCCACTTTTTCCCATCAATATATTTCTCAGCAAAATATTATAATCAATGTTTATACAAAATAAGTTTCTCACAACGCTACACTAATTCAAACGTATATCCTAATTAATAGAACAAACAATCTCCTTAAACAGACTTTGCACCCACACATTCAGGAACTGAAGTTTAAGCTCAATCAACACATGCTAAATAACTTCCCAGCAAACATCCTATTGCTTGTGTATGACATATAATACAAACATTTAAAGAAACTTTATCTTGTTGGCAAAAGTAGATTATCATAAAGTCAAATAAATCCAGTAGCCATGATACTTGCCCGATCTTACATGATTTTTATTATGATGCATTTTAAAGGTAATTAACAATTAGATGTTGTGTCACTATGACAATGTTCAAATTTGAATTCGTAAAAACTGAATATTAATTCACTAAATATGTGTGCAAACTGTTAGTTACTTGGCTTGGTTATCATGTGGAATAAGGACAAAAAACACTTATGCATTAGAATATTGATCAAATTAAAGCATTTGTAAGACTGTGTTATTGTTTAAACTTTCAATTATTTTTTTGTGGTAATCCAATAAAAAAATCAACAAAGCTTAGAATGAATGAATGAATAAGCTTTATTTACTCAAATATGGTATAGTGTTATAGAGAAACTCTAAAACAGTCAAGCGGGTGGGAATCTAGTTCTATAGATGCCTCATCGCTGTTTGGTAGTGTAATTTCCATTAGGAACATTGTTCCTATTCTAATTGGCATATGATTACCTAATCATTTTAATGTTGACCATTTCTATTAGACTAAAATATAATTATATAAATGATTGGAGTGGTAATGAGCATTGCATTTTCAATCATTAAATGACATTTTGACATCCTATGTAATATAACTGCATTTCATCATTACTTGTAATTCAATTTTTTATTAGAGAAATATAGTTTCCGATAAGTATTAATAATATTTCTAATATGCAATTTAACCAAGCGGTGTTACTTATTAAGAGCCGATTAAGTCTGTCATGTGGTTGCCATTGATAACCAATCGCCATTAAATTTGACCCAAATATGTAAAAAAGTAGAAGTACATGCTGAAAATATAATTAAATATAATGGGTTACAATTATTCTGAGAGACAGTAGATTATATGTAAGAAAAATACAAATTAAAAGGATATAAATACTTTTTCAACATTTCCATGGTAATAAAACTCCAGGGAAAAGACTAAAACAACTTTTTTTTATGAATTTTTTTTAAAGTGCTGGAATAGTATGACATGTATAACAAAACCAGAACATAACATCACCATCCTGTACAGTCGAATTGTTTCCTTTTATTTAGTTATTTTTGTTTATTTTAAAATGTTGAGTAAGCAAAAATTACTGCAATATGATCATTCCATGTATATTTTGAACATTATATTTAAAGGTAGATGTTGATTAACCTGTGGAGCAATAAGCCAGATTTTAATGCAATCTAATAATTTTTTTTTTTATTATTTTAGCCTTATACATTCAAATTTTAATATTATTTAGTTTGCTTCTAGTATTTGACTTTTGCTCTTTTGCTGCAAATCTGGTTGCCCCTCGGCAAAGGCCTCCTCCAGCCTCTTCCATTCGCGCCTGTCGCGTGCGACTCTGCCATGGTTTTCCTGCCACCTGACATATATCATCCTCCCATCTCTTTTGTGGTTTCCCTCTCTTTCTCTGTCCTTCCCTTGGGTACCACTCTGTAACTAGCTTGCACCATTTTTCCTTCCCTCTTATGACGTGACCTGCCCAGCACCACTTTTATCTTCTAACTTTTTGTATGATGTCATAGACCTTTGATTTTGTTCTGATTATTGTTGATCTTAGTTTGTCCGCTTTCCTAACTCCCAACATATTCCTCTCCATAGCTCTTTGGCAGGTAAAGAGTTGGTTCATGCTACTTTGCGGTAAGGACCAGGTTTGGCAACCATATGTGAGAACAGGTAGTATGCAGGTGTTGAAGACTTTACTCTTTGTAGCTATATGGAGCGTTCTGTCCTTCTATAATGAGGTCCTTTAAACTCCAATATCTATGCCAGCCATTTGCAATTCTTCTGTGTGCTACCTTCTTTATATTACTGAATGGTGCCATCAGCTGACCTAGATATATATTCCTGTGTTAATTCTATTAGAGTTGGGCCTATTTTGATAACGCTTTCTTCTCCGTTGATCATTAGTCTAGTTTTGTTTGGATTAAGTGTCAAGCCTGCTTTAGCACTTTCTTTTGCTGCAAGATAAAAGGTGACCTTTTTGTATGGAGCTCCAAAATAAAAGGTTGCCTTTTACCTTAGCACGGCAGGATTTACACGGTACCTTAACATTATGATCAATAGATCAAATACAACTTACATAATGACAAAGATGTTAGTATCAAACACTCGCCGGGTTGATTTATTTTGTCATCAGGAAACTACCCTATTGTTCTGATTAGGAAAATGTCGTCTGGGAACTTGGTTAGATTACTATCACTATAACCAGATAAGGCCATATCTGGCCAGTTACCCACTACTGCAGTGAAGTATCTTAATTTTCACGTCATTCTGATTATAATCAAGATTCTTGTTTCTATTTATATAAGTACTAAACCTCGTCACGAGAATTCGAGAGAATCGAGAAGTGATAGCGACGTGGGATTTTGATATGACGATCATTGTCCTGATAATTATCTGCAATTGCTTTGAACATTTTTATAGTGAAGAGTAGGGTTTGCAATACCGGGAAATTTTACTATGATACTCCCGGGCCTGTCATACTAATATTTCCTGGGCACACCCTAGGCGAAGTCGATCTAGACACGAAAACATTGCCAAAAGGTTCCGCTCTGTGTTGCCCAAATCAACTGTGGCTCGCCCCCCTGCCCAGGGCTGCCATCCATCCGGGTTTTCCCAGGTTTGTCCTAGTTTAGACACTTTTTATGCGAAGGAAACATAAAGCGATTGTTTTTAAAACAATATTATTTTCAGACACGTCCGGGGAAAAATGCGATTTACGCCAAATGTCCGGGTTTTTTTAGGGTTCCGTACCTAAAGGGTAAAAACGGGACCCTATTACTGAGACTTCGCTGTCCGTCCGTCCGTCCGTCTGTCACCAGGCTGTATCTCAAGAACGGTGCTAGCTGGACAGTTGAATTTTTCACAGAACAACAAATACTAAAAATAAAATAAAACAAATATTTAAGGGGGGCTCCCATACAACAAACTTGTTATAGATTATGATACGGAACCCTTCATGCGCGAGTCGGACTCGCACTTGCCCATTTTTTTAAGTCTTTGCCCGGGTTCGTGGAATTAAGAGATGGCAGCCCTACTTGCTCCATTATAATGTGTTTCGTTATATAACCCAAAGCGTAAAGAAACTATCCTAAGATATATAATAAATGTTATTATAAATACTAAAAACTGAATATCTTAAACATGTAGGACACCTGAAAGAAAGCTGTAACTGCAGCCATGTTACGAATACACGTCCAAATGCTGATTAGGTACAGTCGTCAACCCAAGAAATACGGCCTAAGGCCTATGTGCCTCTAACAATTACATTGGCTCATCTCTTCAAGTATGGTAATGATGTAATGCATTCAGAAATAAGGAAGACACAAGAGTAAAAATAACACACATCTTTATAAAATTAACCCTTCAATTTTCTAGAACTCTTATTGCACTTGTCAACCCATGCACAATTATTAGACGCTAGAGTGAGATGGAAATACCCTCATTATACTCAATGTAAACTGCATCCCATAAACCATTAACTACTAAGTACGTAAACATAGGGAAGGGGAAATACCTATTTCAATGACTTAAGTCATATTGCATCATAATCATTACGCTGCCACTAGGCTTTAATACACATTATTGTTGCTAGTCTCAAAAATTAAATACGTCACAAAAATAATGCGTGCTATTTGGAATAGATGTCATGTATCAAGTTTGTAGAGAAAGGTTTGCTTAGTTACAATATTGGTTAAAAACCGCCCAACCACGATTTTTTATTACAGCTATTTATAGTGGTATTGCCATCAAAAATAAAACAGATCCACTCAACGTAACGCAAAGTAATACACTACGATGTACAAATATGCAATGATATTATCCGCTACCGTGGACGTGAAGTCTATTCCCTTTATCTATCAGCCACGAACGTTCACTACTGAACAGCCACAACGTGCGATCCTGCGCAGGCCACTCCACCCACTCCTCAGACGAACGGCACTAGTACAACTGCAGCCGTCGCCACCTGTTGACGGCTGCCGTCGCCACTTGTCGACGGCAGCCGTCACCTCTCGACGGCAGCCGTCACTTGTCGACGGCTGCAGTTGTACTAGTGCCGTTCGTCTGAAAGGGCCCTAATAGCTCCATTCTCATACTGGTACACAATCTCATTGTATTGGCATAAATAAAAACATTGCGTTACGTTGAGTAAATATCCGCTCATTTTAGAACCGAAAGACAGCAACCTCTCACTCATATCAACACTTTCACATTTTCAATACTACACGCTAAAATAGCTAGCCTGATTGTAAGCGATAGCCAAGATTATACTCGTATATTATAAGATTTATAAGTCAAGTGTAGGCCGTGCAATTCTCAAGAGCAATCAATTAAGTCAAATCTGACAGAAATTGCCATGTGGCTGGCAACCAAGCTAGAAAGATCAGCTCAATTGACGCTTATCTAATCTAGTTCACCTGACGGATTACTCACTATTGAAGATTCTATTGCCCGTGTTTTGTTATGAACTGTAACCTTGAATACATTCCTTGTTTATCGCACATGTGGGGCACAGTACTTGAGATGATTTGTAGAATTTCTGCCCTATTTGAGCGTCAAGATTGGCAGAACATGTGTTGTATAACATGTGTGTATGGTTCGCAATTCGGTTTGGATGGAAAGTAGTCGTCAAATCAGAATATGGAAATAGGCCGGGGACTAGTTAGTAGCCGTATGCAATTGTTATAATATCTACAATATTAAGCTTAGACGTAGTATAAGTGTATGACTAATCATTGTACAAAGGTCAAAGTTATCATTAGTTAATCCTTCATAATGGTACTATATGTAAATGCATGTAAAATAGAGTTTTGGGAGGTTATTTTTCGCCCAGCGACGTATCTGTAAATGTATGCATAAAATCATTTAAATAATATATGGATCGGGGGAATGTTCCCAAAATATAAGGAAAATACTCTCTGCATTCGTTAGCTCTATGCGTCAACTGTTCTAAAATAAAGTTGCTATTTTCTTCAACAGGTGTGGTGTTTGTGGCGATAGACAGTAAGGACAACTCGCGGGTCGCCATCAAAGACATAGACCTTACGAAACAATCTAGAAAAGATCTCATCCTCAACGAAATCAACGTTTTGAAGGGCTTCAATCACAAAAACCTGGTTAATTTCCTAGATGCTTTCCTAAGCTACGACCACCTCTGGGTCGCTATGGAACTGCTCGACGGAGGGTCGCTCACGGATGTGGTCACAGAGGTCGTGATGAAAGAGGGACAGATCGCCGCTGTCTGTCGTGAAACTCTCCAAGCGATAGCCTTCTTACATTCCAAAGGCACAATTCACAGAGACATCAAGTCTGACAATGTTCTCCTAGGGATGGATGGAAGCGTCAAAGTCACAGATTTCGGCTTCTGCGCCAATATAGTCGGCGACGAGAAGCGACAGACCATGGTCGGTACTCCCTACTGGATGGCACCAGAGGTCGTGACAAGAAAACAGTACGGAAAGAAGGTAGATGTTTGGTCGCTAGGAATCATGGCTATAGAAATGATCGAAGGCGAACCCCCTTACATGAAAGAGACGCCGCTAAGAGCTTTATATTTAATAGCCGCAGTAGGTCGACCGAAGATACCCAGATGGGAGAACCTATCGGCTAACTTCCAGGACTTCCTAGACAAGTGCCTACAAGTGGACGTGGACTTGAGGGCAACAGCTGAAGAGCTACTGGACCACCCGTTCCTGGGCTGCGCCATGGAGCTCCGAACGCTGACGCCCCTCATAAAGGCCGCACAGAAAATCCTCCACAAGAACTTCGACTGAACCCGGTATTTCCATTCCCTATTTTGTAACATTACATTTTTGTAGCGGTTTTTTACAATTTGTACAATAAGGTGCCAATATTAAGGGTATTTTTCGATTGGTGTATGACTGATAGCGGTTTGACCTTTTGCACTATTGTGCACGACAAGAGCGGGTGGAGACGCCTGTGTATAACAGGACTCGTGTATTCATACTCTAGACGTCAAGAGTGGTTAATGCATTAGCGTAGAATCACAAGATTATTTATTTTGACAATACCATTGCTCGTTTTAGCTTTTGTCTTATCGTTACGCTGGCAGATAAGTTATCGTCCCCGATATGGATTGCACGTACATCACAAATAACATGTCTTTTCAAAAGGATTTATTTATTCAATTATTACTTCTAAATTCGACCCTAAACTTTGTCTAAAAAGATCCACTTTTGAATCAAACTAAACGAAAGATAAGTCACTTTGAAAAGACACTCCGTCTGATGTTTCCCGTTTGATATTAAATAAGTTAATTTTAAAATCGTGTACAACAAAAATGCCATAAAGGATTTATAATTCATATAATTATATGTTGATTTGGGTTATGAAATTTAGAATATATTAAGTTTTGTAATTTGATAAGATACTTAAAAAATACAATGTCTGCCCAACAAAGCATTTTGCAAATTTAATGGAATTGGTGCAAGGTTTTTATTTATTTACCAAAAATGTACATAAGTATTGTTTGTAGCTAGTCTTAAAATTTTATTAAGCTTATTCGCTTCGATTTCTATCATTTTCAAACTAGTTATGCTCGTTTTATCTGGGGACATGATAATATTGATAATAACGTACCGAAGTACGTTATCACATTCCTAGGAATATGGTAGACTGGAATCTAATGTTAAACTAACCCATATGTCTGCATTTGGCAGCCAAATTCACCAAGTTATATTTGACACGAAGTTATACTGACTAAACGTTTATATCCTCGAATCCTTACCTGGTTTTGTTTGAGTTTTGAATGAATTTGGCTTTCAGGTGCAGAGATGTCAAAGTATATCATAAGACTGCAATAGTGCTATTGACTAAAATTAGTTGAGGTACCTATATTTTGATACTCCATATATACTTGAAATGATGCCAAGAGCAACTTTGATATCTCTCTATGACTCAGTTTAAAAGAAAATAAAGTAATGCGCGTGAATGTAATTCCGAAATTTACCAAATCTTATTAGTAAGTAGCGCCATCTAATGTGGACTGATATGTATAGGTTTTACGAGACTATTATTTAACATTCATTCATATTGTCACTTTCTTATCCACCAAAAAAGAAATCGACAGAGAGAATGTTCAATTTGCAAAGCTTGTGCATACTTCAGGGTTCTTTGACCCTAAATCTGGCCTAGTAAAGCTTTATCGGAACCATAATTCCTATAAGGATAATATAAACATATACTTACGTAACAAGGGAATGACGTAACATGAAAGATAGACTGCCGCCATGCTTATGGCAAAAAGTCGTAATTTCATAGACATTTCTACGACGTTAAGGTGAACACCAGCTCATTTTGTTCTAATGTTTATAATTGGAGATCTAATGTAACATATTTTATCACACCTTTTCATTCGCTAGCTCCACATCAACGTCGCATATCTTTACATTGAAACCAAACGTAAATACCTACTTTATAATGAACAATTCCAAAGTGCCTATACTCGTAGCGTACTCATGACGACTTACGCGGGAGCACATTTTCTTAATTTCAAAGTGCAAGTATTTTAATTTATCAGGGTTTACCCCTAATATATACTGCTGTATTTTATTCCCTTTTTACTTCATGAACCAATTTACAGACGTTGAAAATGGATAAAACCATAGAAATAAAGTACAGAAACATTGAGACCTATCAATAAAACTTATTTATAAGGGCGTTATATAATTTCTTCCGTCAAATGAACTGAGATTTTCCAAGTTATACCAGATGGTAGAGGAGTGTAATATAATTTCTAGTATTATTGTGTATCAGTATCCAATTTTAATTGTGTTTTACAATGTATAAACATAGCTGCATCATTTTATTTTCTTATACCCGTGCGACGGCCCATCTACCAGAGTTGTGCGCGGTAAGTGAATGGTGCGAAGTTGTGAAAAGGTCTGAGTTTTTCACTAAATATGCGCGAGCGTGGCGAAGCTGTGAAGGCACACATTCCTAGGAAAATTAAATAACCCTATTGGGGGAGTTTCTTTGCACGCCACTTAGCTACATAGTACAACACTAGTAGATGGCGCTGCCTTAGCTTTGTATTTTAGTTTTAAGCGTGTCTTGCTATTAAGAGAAATCTATTATTTACATACTTTTCGGCATCATTGTGTAGTACTGTGAACTAAAATGGCGAAAAGTACACGAATATTTTTTTATAGAGCGCTCAAATTAAATCGTCCTTTTGTACATGTATTATTTTTCTTTTTTTAATAGCAAGATGTAAGACGTCAGGCTTCGTGGTCGATCTGAATATGATAAACCCACCTTTCTTGCCCTGTATTGGGGTGCGTTCTATTTCCCACGAGTATTACTCACGGTATACAATCAACTGAAAAACAGCAGTACTGGTTATTTTCGTTTTATATTAGTAATCGATTAGGTTTAGATTTGAATTTTGAATTATTGTCTTAACAAAAACAAAACACTCCTGTGGCGCGGAACATTGCCGTTTATAGTATAGGTATATAGGTACCTAAATATTCTTATATAGTATAGTACTTTTTAAAAGATCGACTGGGTAAAGAGAGTTAGGCGCTCCCGCCTAGTTCGAGTAATTTTCAAAACAATGAAAATTAATAAACCAACAACGACGGAATGTACGATTCTGTATACACTCATTCAAAAACCGTTCTACCCTGGATAATAGGTATCAGTATCAGAACGCGCTCTTGTTATCGAAACTTAAAGTTCGCTATTCGCGGCTGTTATTCTTATATTCAGATCGGACAAGATGTTTGTCTTTGTAAACATAATTAAACGATGGCTTTATTCGTGTATATTAGGGCCTCTGCAGGTCCGCCGTGAGTGCCTGCTTTATTATGCGCACCGCTTCACTGGAACACAAATTATATAAACTGGAATAAAAACATTTTGCACTATTTATGAAGACATTAAGGCTGATTTAGACGTATCCAGTTGCTGGTAACAATAGGCAATAGGCGTTCCAAAGCTCGCGAAGAACTTTTTTTTTATATGCTGCCAGTACACTACGATCGCTAGCATAATACTTATAAGCTAGCGCCAGCAACTGTATACGTTTAAATCAACCTTTATGGTTAATACAATATTTTGTATTTACCACAACTACCAGTAGTCCAGATAAAGAGGTATTACGAAGGTATAGAGACTAAGGAATAATGTTCAAAATTCCTATGACCATAATTAAAGGATTAATGTGTCTGTGTGAAGCGGTCCGCAGTAACCTAATCCGTGTTTGATTGGTGTACTCATTTGTTTATGTATCACCAGCATTTAATTTTCTAACTTTACTAATAAAAATAATAAATTTAATTGGAGAATTAAAAGCTGTCGATGGCGGGTTAACATTTGTATTTAATATGTTCATATAAGTATCATAGGGTGAAGCTAGTTGGAACCCACGAGGTTACTTGGTAAGCGAAAAAAGCTTTTAAGTTCCTTCGTTTTGTTTTACCTTTAATTTGCAATATTTGCATTTTGCCAAATTGACCCTTGGGTCCCAAATAGCCTCACCTAAGGTTGCATTCGATAGTTAACGACCGCAATACATGATTGTATGGATTACTATGGACCACTGACGGATGCAAGCGACCGCGTCGCGCGACATAATCTATTTAAAATGCGGTGCTAGCATATCTTGTCGCGCGAATCAGTGCCACCTTCCTTGCTCACACGGTATTAAAAGAAAAGTGGCGGGTAGTGTTTGTCGCGCCACAAAGAGTCGCGTATCAAGGTTATGCTAGACGTGCAGTAGGTCGCGGTCGCCGGTCGCCTTCATGTGTCGTGGTCGCTAAACCGAATGCCTTTAAATGTACAAAAGAGTACACCATTTCGCACACTATTGTATTTAGTTAGGTGTAGGTAAGATAGGTTAGCTATAAGCGCAGCCGCACAACGAATTTGTATCGGAGCTATACGCTACGCAATTAGTTTTATACACCGATGACACTTTTGAAGCATTTTTATTATTGATATGCCTATTAAATTATTTTTGTAAAATTTAAACGTGTTTTATTTTTGTGCAGATATGTACCTATTTTTATGGAACGGAAATTTTCAATGCTTAGTAGTTTATGCAACTGCTACGTAATGAGAGGTCTTATAACACTGTGTTTTTATTTAAAGCATAAGGCGACGGATAATGCGAAACTAGCGCCACTTTCGTTTTTAGGGTTCCGTAGTCAACTAGGAACCCTTATAGTTTCGCCATGTCCGTCTGTCCGTCCGTCCGCCCGCGGCTTAGCTCCGTGATCATTAGTACTAGAAAGCTGAAATTTGGTATGAGTATGTGTATGTATAACGCCGACAGAACGGTAAAATAAAAATTAAAAAAAAAAATTTTTTTCGGGTACCTCTCGAACACAAAGTGGGGGTGATTTTATTTTTTCTTTTCAACACTAGTATGTGGGGTGTCGTTGAATAAGTCTTGTAAAAATAATAGGGGTCTCCTAACATTATTTTTTGATAGTCAGCAGTTTTGTAAATATTCGCTCCGAAAACAAAAAAGTAGTGTCCCCCCTCTAACTTTTCAACCACGGGTCAAAAAAAATCGGAAAAATTCAGGCCTTATAAGCACTTTCAATGAAAACTATATTGATCAAAATCGGTCGAGCCGTTTTTGAGTTATCGCCAAATTTCATATTTTTTCTTTTAAAGGACGTAAGTTGACTTCCAGAAGGTAATAAGTGATTACAGTTTCTAGAGCGTTTACGACCTTTTTATAGAGCTTAAAATCTTTCTTAACTTAAAACTCGGGCTTAATACAGCAGTTTATTGTGAAGGATGAGCAACTACGGAACCCTACACTGAGCGTGGCCCGACATCTCCTTATGAGTATTATATTCTTTGCCCGACATGCTCTTGGCCGGTTTTTTTTTGTTATACCTTCATAATGAGATATTTTTCAGAAATAGCTGGAGTCCAGGAGCTAGCAAAGCACACCTTTAATATTTATTAGATCACTGTACCTATACAATTTGTTCACTGTAGTTTAGCCAACAAAACTTGTTCACGTCAAAGGCGGCCACAATAGTTTTGGGCAAGTTTATTGGGGACAACTACAGAACTAAAAACTGTGTATGATGATTTAATAAATTGTATAAGAAGTGTATTTCCAGCTCCTAGACTTTCGATTTCTCAAAATTTATTTGATTTAGAAGATATAAGAAAAAATCTGAAGTGCCGCTAGTTTCATTCCACATGGAATTAGACAGTAAGAAATATCTGTTTTGCTTAAAACTACTGCGCCGAGCGTTAGCGACTGAACCATAGAGCGCGGGGAATGCGTATTTAGATAGGCGCGCGGCCGCCATAGTAAAAATGTATGGAGAATTAAAAGCACTTTTTGATAAATCTGGACCTTTAATACCAAACTATAATTGAAATATTTGATGCGGACTAATTGTAATGTAAACATAAATTTTTAACTAATTTATTGAACTGAAAATCAGAATAGATTTCCATTGTTAAAGTATAAAAAAACACTTAACGCCTGCTTAAGATTTTACAGTTTTCGTCCAACTTTACTTAGTTTTCTAGGGTAAAATATTAATAATCTTATAATTTTTCCACGGAGAAGTTGTTAACACATTCTTCGAAGTGCTAAATATATAGTTTAGAAATGGATTAAACAACTAGTGTTGACGTTGTCTACTTAACGGCAACTGCCTATTTTTTAACATTTCGCTCGGTGCAGTCTTAAATTACTTCTCGACTCGACGCATTAAAAATGAGATTTAATTAATTTTCCGACAAAGTGTACTATATTTATTATTATTAATTATTTAGGAATGATCAGGGGAAAATACCCTTTCCAATGTTACCAACACCATACCTTTAAAATAATAAAAACAGATTTTGAACAAATGTATAATTAAAAATTCTCACATTAAATAAAATTCTGTTATAGCACTAACTCCACAGATCAACCACATATCTCTTATCCTTCTCCATCTGAGCTATCCACTGCGCCGCCTGAGTTTTCCCGCTGTACTGGACCAAGCAACTCGTTATGCACTCTTTCACTTGGGCTACCATGGTCTTCGCTTCACCACAAACGAAAACGTATGCACCTTGTTCTATCAACCTCGCTACGTCTTTGCCGTTCTCACGCAACGCATCCTGAGGAAAATAAGTTTTTATAAAAAAAAACGTCGACCTTTTGAGCCAATTCAGTCACCAGCACAACTGTGACACGCGACTCTTTCTCGCGCGAGATATATTACTTCCTCTTTCTGTGTAGCACTGTGAGAGAGTGACGGGTGACGGTATCTCGGGTGACAAGTCTCGCGAAGCATAGTTGTGCTAGACGGGCAGAATGGGCAGGTGGGTAGGGTATTCTGGCGTGGCTGTCCCGATATCCAGAGGTATCGGGTTCGAATCCCGGTGTCTTCCGCCAGCACACATTAAATTTTCTTTGTGCTTTTATGTTCTTTGTATCAATGGTTCATTAATAACAAATTATGGCGTATCCTGTCGCAGTCATCTGGTTGAATCTGATATTTGATTGAATGACTAGCGCGTTCATTGAATGACTAGAGGACAACTCGTCAATTTGTTTAATATAACGTTCAACGTCTTGACTGAACGTCATTTAGCATTTCAATCACCTGACTGATTTTATTTCTACTCTGTTCAAAGGGCTATGTTACAATCCGCTAACTAGTTGGACGTTGAGTGACGCTTGTTCAATCAACGTTCGGCCTAGTCATTCAATGAACGCGCTAGTCATTCAATCAAATAGCAGATTCAACCAGATATGACTGCGACATATCCATTCCAAATTCAAAAATAATGAAACATTACATGTTTCACCAATAGGTAATTTAAATATGTACCTATGGGACATACTAATCGTAACATTGCGAGTCGACAAACCTGTACTACCTACTGAGATGCCATTTAGAATGATGTGTAAAATTTTATTGAAAATTCGTTGTCTATAGAGAGGGGTTATTATTTAAGGAGCAATCTTAACAATGCGATGAACAATATTGCCGCATTCCTAGGAGTGCTCTACATATCAAAGATTGCAGAACTATATTATGATGACAAAATACTTTTTTTTTACTCCAAAACTTTAAGATTGTGACTTTTCTTACCTGGACATGTCTAGCTTCCTTTTTATCTACCCTTGAAAATGCCGTAACAAGTTTAGTTAAAGTCAACTTGTCCTCATGTCGCTCCAATTCTTCTTGATACAAATAATCCAACGTCGGGTCTCTGCATCCAAAGAACAACCAAGCTTCGCCAGCCTTACTCTCCTCTGTATTTCTTAGTTCTCTTTCTTCTAAGAAACCTACAAATGGTGCAACTCCAGTTCCAGTTGCTATTAGCAACAAAGGAGATTCAATATTAGGTGGCAAAGAAAAACTAGCCATATTCTGTCTAACATACATAGGGATATTGTTTCCACTTTCATTAGTTATGCTTAAATTTTCCATTCTATTTTCAAAACTATCATTCATTATTTGCTTTTCCAACCAGCCAGTTGTAAGTCCCTTTCTGCTGTTCTCAAAATCCATGACAGAAAAACAAATTGTCAGTATACTCGAGTCCTTCAATCCACTGTTGATTATTGAATATGGTCTTGGAAGCAGTCTGGGTAAATTGGCTAGTAGTAGTTGAACAGGTGGTCGGCATGTTTTTATTATAGTGAATAAGTCTAAGATGCATACTCCTTTATTCAAAATATGTTTTGTGTATGCTTCTGAGCCTTCCTTGCTGCTAAGGTATTCAAGTGTTTTCCGTTCTATGTCGCATTTGGTGTGTTTAGATAGGGCCAAAAGGAATAACTGCAAAGAAATGAAAATAACTGTTATCAAAATGGTTTAAAGTCATTGCCCCCTGGATACTTAGTGTACATTGCAGTAGTACTTTTTTCACAATGGCAATAGTGGATAACAACAACTATCAGCAAAAGCCACAAATACTCAATTTCATTACATATTTGGTAGTAACTGCTGCAAGCATGTTAAAGGTGGTTGACGTGCCTTTGGCCAATAGCCACATTTAATGTTCGTGATACCAATGCAGTCAAACATGTTACTTATTAGTAACAAAAGGAAGGATTACCTTTTTCAATATTGCTTTCAAATCAGCACAATGTGTAAGTACATGCCTCAGTGTAGACTGCACAGGGATATGTGCTGGTATCTTGGCCCCCTTCTGGCCACTGCCTAAAGATAGGCTATAGCACACATCAGCTTGCGCTACACCCAGATGATCCAGGATAAAGTTCACATCTTTGGGCCTGTTGCGGGGAAGGATGCCTATTGTATCCCCCGCTTTGAACTCAAAATTGCTTCCCTGTAACAGTAATATTTAATTGTTATAATTGGTGTTTACAATCTCTCTAACATATTGTTGTTATAACTTGTAATGTAGCAAATTAAAACACAATAAAAAGTACCACTTATTTTTAAATTATATTATTTTATCAAGTTTTATCAATACCTGCAGTCTATTAACTTTTTGAATGCCATTGACACCAACACCTTAGCAAAAAATAAAGAAGTGGTCTAAAACCAAAAGGGATTGAAAACACTGACACCAGCACCACTAGCATAACTGTCATACGCGACTATTTCTCGCGCGAGATAATTACCCGTCTCTTTCTGTGCAGTAATGTGAGAGAGTGACGGGTAGTGCTATCTCGCGCGACAAGAGTCGCGTTGCATGTTGTGCTAGACGGGCAGCAGTTTAAATTATACCACTTTTGATCATTCGAATTTAGATGTCATCGACAAGGAGCGATAAGACGTCTGTGGCGCTCAAAAGGTTAAATAGACAGTAGTGAGATTTTGATTGCAATAGGACTTTTTGCATAAAATGTATGATGTATGTAGTGGCGTATTTACCTCTAGGCCCACAAGACCTAATAATAATAATAAGACATTTATTCATTGTTTCTGTACATTTTTGCTTATGGCTTTAACATGTATCTTAAACAATGAAAAGGTAGATGGCGCAACTAATGCCAGTGTCCTGAGCCAATATGACTCTTTGTCAACAACGCTGTTTTTCTGCCACCTCCATGACTTAATAACTAGGCCTAGGGGCGCAGTCCCAGACACAGGACTTGCACCATAATAATGTTCTCCTTACAGCGGAGGGGGCCCCAAATGCCACGTGCCTAGGACCCTGGCCCTCTAACTCCAGGCCTGCATTTAATAATACATTCTAAGATGAAAGTCTGTATGACTGATGACATTGTAAAGATAGCCGGAAATACGTGGACCCGCCAAGCCAAAGACAGAGATTACTGGAAGGACCTGGAGGAGGCCTTTGCCCAAAAATGGATGCCTCACTTATAACGTGTATAATATAAACATGAAATGTATCTGATATTTACTTGTGAGAAAGAAAGGTTTATTATTATGTGTTTCTCATTTTTTGAGTCTCGGGCTCATACGTCCCGGTCTTTTGGAAGGCTTGCGTGGGGATATGGATCCAACACGTAGAGGCCCCTTGGAGAAATTTGCTGTGGCTGTTGCCCTGCTGGAACCCGTTCCTGATCATATCAATAAGGTGATACATCCATGAACCAGTCCCTGCAGGTAATTGAACTATTGCATTGATATGGAAAAGAAACGGGGCTATTAAAGTGAAGTTTGGATGGACTATTTATTTGGGCTATTGCAGTAGAAAAATGTCACCCGCCGTAACCATCCATGCGACTGTTACCTCTGGCGGGTGGTGACTCGCCCCTCACTAGGTGGGCCCCGTAATGCTATCGTGCAGACGGCCGGAAGCAACACGAGCGTGAGGACTCAGGGGTGTCGAGAGGTGTGCTGCGCTTTCTCCGAAGTTACTCGCGGCGTGATGGCCTTTAACACTTCCGCCCCTGGAGCATATAGCTCTAACGCTCCTCTCTGGACGGCCAATGAAGGCAAGCCAGAGCTGAGAGTCCTACTGGTCCTCTTGGGTTTTATTATTATTCACTCATTTAATCATGTTTCTTAGGATAGGTATTTTTTACAATAAATTTATATGAAAAGTAAAATATAAAAAATACATTACAAATATAAACAACAACAACAATAAAAAACACCTAACCTAGGGTGCCACCGGCAACGGGGCAGGGCCCAGGCTACCGGTGGTTAGGGCTGCAGAGAGAGGAACCTCCTGACAATGCGCGCCGTGTTCCGGAGTACCGCCTTCTGTATCTGACCCTTGATCCAGCCATCTAGCGAGAGTCTCTTAAGATGTTTGTCGAGACTCTTCGCTATGAGACCATTCGCCGAAACGACTATCGGGACAATGATCGTCGAGTCAACATCCGACATGGCGGTCACCTCGTGAGCCAAGTCAAGGTATGTGCTGAGTTTGTCCTTCTCGGCCTTCACGAGGTTCTCGTCATGCGGGATGGTGATGTCGACGAGCACTGCCTGGCGCTTAGATCGATCTACCAACACGATATCAGGCTTATTGGCTACAATAGTCCTGTCCGTGATGAAAGATCAATCCCAATAGTGTGGCACGACCATTTTCGAGAACTGGCATCGGTGCGTACTTATAGTACGGCACCTCAGACCCCACAAGACCGTATCAAAGAGCAAGTTGCTGGTGAATGATCCTGGCTACTTGGTTATGTCTGTGCAAGTACTCGCCGTTAGCAAGATGAGAACAACTGGAGATTATATGCCTGAGTGACTCACCGGGACGGCGGCATGCCCAACAATTATTATTATTATTATAAGATGAAAGTCTAGAACTCACCTTTACATCAAATGTCACTTCGTACACAGCTTTGCATCCTTCATTAACAGCGGTTAAGCGACGCCAACTGGATATTCTTGCGTGATAAAGTTCTGAACGCGCAAAAGGTAAGAGAGGTGGTTTGTCCTTGTAAACAGGTTTAATATCCTGGAAACAGATGGCCAGTAATTTGATTTACTTATTTCAAATGCATTCAATTTCATAATATCAGCCATGGTAAACTTACATCGCAATTTTCGTTCTCCAAAAACTCAAGTTTAAGGCCCGAATCTTTGCACGCAGGTAAAGTAATAACTTCAGCCTTCAAAGCTTCATCAAATATATCTAAGTAATTGTATGTCATCACCATTGTTACTCAATTTTAAGGGAAAAACCCGAACTTATAATACTTATAGCGGATTACTACGCGATTCATGTACTCACTACTGTCACTATGCTGTCAATGTCATATCACACGTGTGACATATGGTTATGTGGTTGTTGGCTATGTGGCTGACAGTTGAATGAAAATAAATTTATTCAATACAAGACAAAAGGAAAAACAAAGAAACAGTAAATAAAAATCTTAAACTACTACTAACAATTACAATAAACTAAAACAAATGCCAGTTGACAGTTTGACATTGACAATTATAAAACCCGCTCCAGACCTTCCGATCCGATCCGACTTATCGGAAGAAATTTCCTAACAACTGTACTATGCGACACAAAAGAGTAGAAAACGGATGATAAAGTAACTACAATTTTTCATACAAAATTGTTACCATATTCTTTACCTCTTTTTACTTTACCTCAAAAATATGACAGTTGCGAAGGAAGTGGCGCCCTCATTTATTTTCTACTCCTTAGTGTCGCACTGTACTACACATTATCCGAGTTCTTCCGATAAATCGGACAACTGGACTACACATTATCCGATTGCTTCCGATCGGTCGGATCGGATCGGAAGGTCTGGAGCGGGCTTAACACAGATGAATAATATTGTCCGTTCAGCACGGCTAGCACAACTTAGCAAGGCGACAGCGAGAGCGTCACGACATGGCGATGTCGCTGCTGTCAGATATCTCGCTCGGTACAGAATTCCGTAGCATAACTTCGGTCTGCGACTCAAACACGCGCCGCAAATTCAACATCTCGAGGCGACAAAACGAGTATGTTCCCATTGCGTAAAGTATAAAATTTGACGTGTGAAACCTTAAAAGAACGAATGAAATAGTACATCCCTAGCGAAAAGTTTGAAATATTGTCTGTGGATCAATGAAACTGTCAAGAGTCTGTATACAAACAAAAGTTTGTTGCCTTGTTTGTTTTAGTTGTTTTAAGTACTTGAACTTCATAAAATGGCACCGAGAGGAAAAATGTAAGTTTGTTTATAATTTGGAATAATATGTTGTACGTCCAGTGGGCCCAACAATTATACCAAGAGCTATTTGATCACTACGTAATTCTTTTAGTATCATTTGTTTCATATTTCGGAACATTTAATAGTTTTAATCCCATTTAAAACTTTATTTCAGAACGAGGAGCACGGCCCAACAGTTAAATCAGTTGGTGGATTACATGTCCACCAACCAGGATTTCGCCATAGGCCAGTTTACGGGCCCACTTGGTGCGCAACGCCATGAAGCCGAGTGGGCCCAATTGAGGGAACATTTGTCAAATTACGGGCCTGATAAGACCGTAGATCAGTGGAGGCATGTAAGTAAGCTTAAAAGTAGACATAGACATTTTTACAACTTATAACTGATAATTTTATTAAAACTTTCGTGAGACATATTTAATTATTGTATTAAGCGGTTTACACTCACGTGAAATTGTCAGGAACGGCCCGACATGTTTCGTTACAATTTCACGTGAGTGTAAACCGCTTAATACAATAATTATAATTCTGATGTCCTTTTTTATTAACTATTTATTTGGCAAGGTATCAAAATGCAAATTAACATTATCATAATACTGTTACTGTATCTAATGCACACCATTACCATGTACAAGATTCATCAAAATACAAGCATAACTTGAATTTTAAAGTTATCAAGCTGAAACGTAATATATATTTATTTACAGACATGGAGAGATCTCAAAAAAAAGGCCCGTGATGATGGGGGACGGGTTCGCCTAGCCCTCAATGCTACTGGGAATGCAGTGCCTATCCCAGAGCTGAGTGAGCGGACGCAGAAAATATTGGGAATAATTGGGCCTGAATGTGCAGTTGGTATAGCGGTGGAGCAGGAGAGTGGTGTGGGGCAGGTTTCTGTAAGTACTCGGAAAAAATAATTGTTCACAGCTTATGAGAATACGAGGATTAAGGGTATAAATCAGTAACATACTGATTATCATGAAGATATATATTTTTAATGAAGTTGTGTGTATATCTCATGTATTTTTTTTTTATATTGGTGTATGGTGGATATATAATTATATTGATGAATTATTTTACGATATGTACATAGAAAGACATACAAAGATAGTGTTTACATATTACTATATTAATTGTTGTATCATATTACTTTCTTTTATATTGCCTTTAATTATTTAAATACTTAATTAACTTTTATTCTAAAAATAATATTTGTAATAGCAATTTCTCAGAAAACGAAAATGGGTCATTTAAAAATATATACTAACTATTTAAATATCTGAATTTATTAATCTCTTAATACTGTTCTTATGCATTATTTACAGGTGGATATACAGGCAGCAATATCGCCAGCGCCCTTCATGGCATACGATGATCAATTTCATTCACAAGAAGTTGTGATTGAAATTGAGGAGCCCGCCTCGCGCTCGGTGGCTGACGCGCGGGCCGGGGCCGGGGCCGGGGCCGGGCCGTCGCGCGCCCGCACTCCCCGCGCCCCGCGCTCCTCCCGCGCCGACACTGCTCGCCCTCGAGCCCGGCTTACTCAGCCGGCTTCAGCCGCTTTCATCGCTGCCCAACGAAACACAAACCAAATATTGCAAGTATGTTTATTGGAATTATTTATTTACTAGGATATTCATTTATAATCTAAATGCGTCATACAAAACGGCTGAAGGTACCTATTATTTGTTAGCAAACCAGAAAGGACGTGACAATCTTTGAAAAATTAAACTGCTTATTTATAGGTTAGGTACACTATCTATTAAAAAAAGAAAATTAAATATCTGTAGTACATTTGACAAATTCTACTTCAAATAAGTGAATAAGATGACCGCAAAGTGATGGGACTTTTACTAAACTGAGCATTGCCACGTATATACTTGACTTCTAATGAGTTTTTTTTTACTAATTAATATAAGTACCTAATCAGATGTCGTTCACAATGACAATGCGAGCTCAAATGGATGTGTTTTCAATTATGTTGCCTTAAAATATATGTATTATAGATCAATCTATCTTCCTCTCCCGTACAAAATCTGTTGGCAGTTTAAAATTACTGTCATGGGTTGAAACACATGCTTTCTTGGTTTAAAAGTTTTTAAAGAAACATATTGATATCAATTAAGAGTGACTTATCTTTGTTAAAATATTCTACTCTTTAATCTAGGCTGCCATATTCTCTAGGTTTAGGTACCACAGCAGTATGCCTTGAAACATAAAAATGTAATTCCAACAGGATTCCATGTTTTTGGTGAGATATAGTTAAAAAAAAATATGCTCAACAAAATTTACCAATCGCACCTTTTTAACCCCCGACGAAAAAAGAGGGGTTTTATAAGTTTAACATGTGTATCTGTGTGTCTGTCTGTGGCATCGTAGCGCCAAAGCGGATGGACCAATTTAAGTGCGGTTTTTTTTAATCGAAAGAATTTTCCGTCGAGATGGTTCTTATAGCTATGTTTGGTGGAAATAGGACCATTAGTTTCCAAGATATTCAGCTTTAATTGGAACAACTGACTAGATCTCACCCCATATTGAAGTCAATACTTCGAAATATTGGCTTAATGTTAAGTATTATTATAATTTCTGTCACAGTACTGGCTTCTAATTCTAATTCTAATTTTAAAATATGGCTTCCATCAGGTTAATGATGATTTCGCCAATTTCAAGTTTGCTCGTAGAGCATGCCGTTGTTCGGTGAGGTTTTGCTTTTTGTAAAGTGATAGCGATTTACAAAAAACCACGCGGACTATCGGGCCTTGACCCAGGAAGGGCTATGAACGCTTCAAGTTGAATTCTTCATTAGCTATTCACTCATACGTTAGATCACTGCACAATACGCTATCAATACTACACATTGAACAACAAAAATGAATAAATAATGAACAACGCAACTTAAACGCATGCGGCCATCTTAAGTCACAAACCGGAAGTCCAGTACTGGGTTACTTACTGTTTCTAAGTTTCGCAATTCTCCTAAATTTGAATTGTCATTAGGACTATTGAACAGGTCCCTTTGATTGAGGTCACAAATAGCAACACCCTGCACGATTTTAACGCGACTAAAGGACACGTAAGTTTTAGCAAAAAGTACTCTTGCCTAAGTGAATAACAGCTTTTTAGGATTCTGTAGTCAACAAGGAACCCTTATAGTTTCACCATGTCCGTCCATCCGTCTGTCCGCACCCGCAGCTTAGCTCAGAGACATATTCGTAGAATAAAATTTTAAAAACTTTTTTTTGTGTAGGTACTACACGAAAAAAAAAGTGGGGATGTAATTTTTTATCGGTTTATGCCATGGCGTGGGGTATAGATGATAAGGTCTTTCAAAATTAAGTCAAGTTACTTAGCATCAACTACAATATTTGGATCCTGTAGAATAGAAACCAAAAGTTCTGTTTTAGGCCATAAGTAGCAGGTTCTTTCGACTCATCCAGTGGATTTAAAGTATAAATTTTGATTGTGTTGGCTAAAAACTTCGCCATTTTGTCATTAAAAGCATTAAATAGATTGACTTTAACGATTTTTTCCCAGAATATTGCTTAAGGTTATTGAAATTAAAATATATCCTAATTTCAATCTAAGAGAAGACGGCTTTCGTTACCACTGGCTTGGGATTATGTTGTACCTACATATAGTCAAGGATCAAGCTCGACGAAAGACTGGAAACCCTGGACTTTAAACGGTGTAAAACAAAAATAGTGTTAAAAGAAGAAAATTCCGGAATAAAACTTCTGTTTGTTTAAAAAATATGAAATAAAAATAAAATTAAAAATTTTAAAAACCCCCGACATGACAACCTATAAACAGAAAGAAATAAAATCTACGAAATGTGCCTTTACAATGAACAGTCGAAAAAGAATCCAAGCTTCGTTGCGTCGGGGGACCGCTAAGTTAATGCAATGCAATGCACTGAAAATCGTAAGTGGGAAGCCCAAAATGCATACTTGCAAATTTGTTTTTAAATATATATTTCGTTTCATTTAGATAAGTACTTAGCGGTCCCCCGAACGCAACGAAGCTTGGATTCTTTTTCTACTGTTCATTGTAAAGGCACATTTCGTAGATTTTATTTCTTTCTTTTTATAGTTTGTCATGTCGGGAGTTTTTAAAATTTTTAAATTTATTTTTTTAGTTATCATTTTAAATTATCATATATAGACGTAATACTTTTTTCCTCTATTATTATGATAAACCAGCACTGATTGTTCAGTTACGTATTAGTTGTACTGACGACGCGTTTGGCGCAGTTTGCAGACACCTGCCTACTGAGCCGGCGGTCCCGGGTTCGAATCCCGGCCGGGGCAAATATTTGTGTGATGAACTCGAATATTTGTTCTTGGGTCATGGATGTTATCTATATATGTATTTATATATTATTTATATCGTCGTCTAGTACCCATAGTACAAGCTTTGCTTAGTTTGGGACTAGGTCGCATTGTGTATGATTGTCCCATAATATTTATTTATTTTATTTATTATAGTTTTAAGACAGGTCTCGGGCGGAAAATCATAGGCGCTACGTTCTTCGCAGCATCATGCTGAGCCAGCGCTTATTTCATTCCTATTACGATTCATTAATAAGTATTTACCATCCTACGACCATAACATTTTAAATAAATTTAAAAGGATATAATTGAAGACGCATAAACAAGCATTATTTTATATTTATTGTAGATGTTAGATCGGCAACTATTTTAATTTAGCAGAAAGTTTGACCAGAATCCATTCAGTGGAATTAGGTACAGTGGTATAAAACTTATGGCACTACGAAATGTAGTTAGTTTCATATTTTGTAACGTGAAGCGCGGGGCAAGTCTATCAAGTGAATAAAATTATACTAATTTTGTTGCAGGATATAAGTAATGTTTTGCAGCAGCCGCGGCAAAATCAAGGGCAAGAAATCTGGCTAATGCGCCATAATCGAAGAGCCCAAAGAGGACCTTTCCACAGTTTAACTTTTTTAAAGTAAATTTAAGATACCCTGTTTTTTTATTTTGAAACCAGGGTCGATTGCAAAAAAAAATATATAGTTAAAAGCTTAGTTAACAAAAAAATCACGATCGCTTCCTTTGTGTGATGAAAGTTAGTCGTACAAAATTTGTGGGTAACTTTCGTCACACAAAGGAATCAATTACTTAACTTTTGTTTTAATTAAAGGCCTTAACTATGTACATTTTTTTTGTAAGTGTTTTATAGTTCAATTACCTATACAATTTAAAAAAAAATAGTTAATAGAAACCGATTGTACTGATTGTTGATGTTTTATAGTTCAATTATACAATTTAATAAAAAAATAATTTAGCTAATAGAAACCGATTGTACTGATTGTTAATGTTTTATAGTTTAATTATGTGTCTTGTAATGTTTTAGATTATTAAAAAAAGCTCAATCTACATTATATGGATCTGTTGTTTGATGCATGCAATAGAGTGATACTGTCTAAGAAATATAATGCGTTTAGAATAGCTGTAGCATTAAGATGGCGTAATTATCGTCAGTTATCACTCTGTGTGGCTGTCGATAGTAATGTCATTTATGCTGTAGCTATTCTGAAGGCATGAGTCTTTCTCGAACAGTGTCACTCTATTATCCGATACTATACTCTTAGCTATTAATTGAAACCTATTGTATGTACTGATTGTTGATTTTTTTATAGTTTAATTATGTGTTTTGCTATTGTAATGTTTTAGATTATTAAAAAAAGCTCTATTTATAATTATGGACCAGTTGTTTGATGCATGCAATCGAGTGATACTGATACTGAGCCTGCTCAGGTGCGTCAGTTAAGTGTCATGAGCCCTTATTGATTTTAAAATATATTTTTTTCTCTGTAGGCTGTCTGTAACCTACAGAGTAACCTACACTGTTTTCAGTAGTAACATGGTTAATTAATAATCATAGAGAAAAACTACTAAAACAATCATAATTTTTGAACGGATAAGGACCCTTATATAAAACTTTTACGGCACTGTAATACTATTACATAAATAAATGCAATATTAAGTTACCTCTCATTTTAATTAATATAATACCTCATTTACAAGATAAGTTTCCAAATAATGCGGCCTTAACCCTCAAATTTAATTTCATGTGCATGTCACCAATTCCTTTAACTTGTTATAATTAACTACCAACTTTAAAGTATCACGAATACTTATCATTTAGTATATATAGTTATAGGTATTGAGTACTGAAGAATATTTTAAACGCAACCTACTTGTATGTCTTAATTTTGTTATTATCAAGATTCTAATTACAGGCTTAGCCTAGTTAGGGGGGGCTATGTAATTTTTTCTTGTATTTTTTTAGCAATCTTATATCACTTGATGAATGTATTATATTAGCAAGAAAACTTAGTAAACGCTAAGATAATTTCCAAAATCGCTCTTTCCATAAGTTTTGTAGTCAACAAAAACACAAGTTATAAATTTCAAAACTTTAATTAAAGTGTCTTGCTATTATATTGCGTCGTTTTTGAAGAGCCGCATTGTGAAGAGCTAAGTTGGCTAGAGGCTCCAGCGGGACATCTCGTTATTTTGACCAAGATCTTCATCGACTTCATCCATTTCCACCCTAAAAACAATTAAAATAAACATATTCAGCTCGAAAATTAATATATGTTACATAGGGCAAATTTTTTTTTATTGATTTTTTAACGGCGCACCTTTTCTGTGGATTATTTAACATAAGAATCGGTAACAGTATTTATTTCATATTATTTAGAACAAACAATTAAAATAAAATATATTTAGCTCGAAAATTAAAGTAATGTATGATAATTCTTCAATGAGTTTTCCGATATATTGCATGTTTTATAACATATATTTCTATTTGGAAATCATTACATTATCAAAAACGGTAACGATACATGATACACGTCACCTAATACTTAAGCTTTGGTTGGAAAGTATAAACGTACGAACCTGAAATGTTTCATTATGTTGTATATCGTGCAGCATGCGTAAATTATGCTGCACGACATATTCGGTGCATAATGTAAAGTTCTATCGAGGCCGAGGCACCTCAATGAGCCCTTGAGGTAGCCATTCGTTCGCTCGATGGTGTTGCGAGCCCGACAATGCCATCTCGTGTATCTGTCCTCGGGGGAGTGCGGTTCCGCATTAAGAACCGGAGTCATGAGCCATGGCTCCAATCCGTAGCCA
The DNA here is from genome assembly GCA_905147355.2 of Apotomis turbidana. Taxonomy (NCBI): domain Eukaryota; kingdom Metazoa; phylum Arthropoda; class Insecta; order Lepidoptera; family Tortricidae; genus Apotomis; species Apotomis turbidana. Next base: position 16,792,307 of record LR990292.1, on the reverse strand, counting down.
GAATCTCCTGCAATTGCATCAATAATTAAATGTGAAAAGAACAATACATAGTTAAACCTTTGTGAAAATTAAATAGGTTATTTTCGTAATGTAACAAATAAGTAAATAGGTACAGAAAGTTAAAAGCAATAAATAATACTAACATAATTACTACATGTTCGTAGTTATTTTAAAAATGTAAGAAATATATTTTCAGTTCAATTATAATTGGATATTAATAAAGTAATATAATAAACGAATATACATAAGGGACAATCATACACAAATCCACCTAGTCCCAAACTAAGCACAGCTTGTACTATGGGAACTAGACGCGACGATATACATAATATATAAATAAATATCCATATAACAACCATGACCCAAGAACAAATATTCCAGTTCATCACACAAATATTTGCCCTGGCCGGGATTCGAACCCAGGACCGCCGAATCAGTAGGCAGGTGTCTACAAACTGCGCCAAACGCGTCGTCTAATGTATATATTTAAATGTACCCACCCAGAAGATAGTATGATCCTATTCTCTGGTCATACAATCTCCGCATTTCCTGCTTAATCAAGGAGTGGTTGAATATGAACTGGTCATGAACTCTTCCCGGATACTGCGCGTTCACGTGCAGAATTTTGCAGTCTACATCGGCAATCTAAAAAAATAACATGCGATTCAACAATAATGCCTAATTGTAAGTCTTTTTACTTTAGCTAGAGCAACATACTGTGAAATGGCTCATTTGTATGTCTGAAGACGAAGAATATAGAAAGATATAAGATGAATAGCTAGCTACCTGTTATAAACTTACTTTCAGGATGGTGGAGAAATAACGTCACACATTAAAATAATAGTTAATGAATACTTACCAACTGCACGTTGATTGTATGTATGCCTTTCCGGTTTTTATATTGCATCCCATGTGGACGAGGAGGCGGGAAAATGGAGATGTGCGTACAGTCCAATGTTCCCAGTACATTTGGCAATCCATACTTTTCTTCATAACCGTACGCCACATTCCTTCTGCCTTCCTCGGTACCCGGAAATACTATCCACCTTGGTTTCAATCTGAAAAATAATATATATTCTATAAAATTATCTTAAACACAACAGCCAATCAAAATTGTATGTAAGTACTTAATTAAATTGAGATTTAAGATATTCATTAACACCCCAAAAAGGTATACATTACTTGTACATACCTAATGTTTTTACCATGTCAGGTACATATTCAGTATCTATTATCTAATAAGGACAGGCGGGCAAGGGAAAAGTACTGTGGTGTAGTTTGAGCAAAATACAATGAATCAAGTCATAAAATCAAGAGATTCCCAGGCTCAATTTCAGGTACACAGTAAGTACTTATTAAAGATGATTTTCAAAGGTCATTATTGCCACATTGTGTAAAAAACAGTTTTGATATCTTAAAAAGAGCTTCTTACTAAAATGGAAATCTAGGTAAGTATAATTAATTACATACTTATATAATATAACCTTACATTTGGTTTATGGCAGCTACAACCTGGTTCAGATACTGAGAAGCAGTCCTCTGTCCGATGCATAAGTTATGGTCTTGGCCAACTTCCCTTTGGTAACTTCCTCCGGCCATAAATTTGATTGCTGTAAGTACCTGCAAAGAGTTTTCATCTTCATAACAATTCAAATGTAATGTTTGGTGTTGCATTGAAATTGTAAATTTTCTTATGTAGGTAACAAGTTAATATCATCATATTTTTCCTAGACCTATTATTTGAAGGGTCCAACCAAAGGGATAGTTATATTAATTCATAATCAAACCATTGAATAAAACATACTAGCATCAGTATTAATAAAACATTATTATTTTCTCTTGGAATTACCTATTAATGAGTGAGACATAGTTGGCAAAACTTGCCATTAAATATTCTACACTTTTGATTTTGTTAGATAACATAAACATACAGCAAAGACTGCCAAGGATTCATTGGTATCAATAGGTAATGAAAATTGTTTCTTCAGTAGTTTTAATAATGGTCTCAGAACAAGCATGAACTAAGTAAGGTACATCAAGTGCTTATTTTTTGTCAGATTATTCTCGTGGACATAAACATACAGCAAAGACTGCCAAGGATTCATTGGTATCAATAGGTAATGAAAATTGTTTCTTCAGTAGTTTTAATAATGGTCTCAGAACAAGCATGAAATAAGTAAGGTACATCAAGTGCTTATTTTTTGTCAGATTATTCTCGTGGTTGTTATTTTCTCAAGCCGAAATGGCCTACATATAGAGATTCCTGATTCTAGAGTACATATTATGTTTTCACATAAAGTTGATGAATGTGTAGCCGTAACTTATAAGATAATTGAACAATTACAATACCTTTATATGGACGGGATAACCGTGTTGCTGTAGTGGAGCCAACTCTCCTTCGAGCTCCCGGCACAAATACAATGCCATAGGCTTGTTTATCCGATAATTATGGTGGAATTCTTGGTCCGAGAGCTCAAAGGGGTTGGCTAAGTCCCTTATCCTCGTCCTTTGGATGCGCCGTACGCGCCTTTCCTCATTTACGATGAAGAACAATGCCATTCTAAAAAAAAACATTAATCGTATTAAATGTGGTTGTATTGTTGATTATAATACAGAAAAATTGACATAGGACATATAATAAGGTTGTCGTCCCTCCTATGCAATATTAGTATGAAATGCTAATTGCTGGGTTCACATATACAAATGGGCGACATGAAAGTATATAAAGTACACATTTATTATCATTAGAATGGAAAGATGAGTCGACCAACTTTATTCCACTCTTAACTCTATTATGTGTATCCAAATAATATGAGGTCGTGCCTCACTCCTGTGGCTGTGCCACACACATACATGATTCGGTTTTACCTGGTGCCTTTCCATATCTAAATTGCCTCTGTGTGGTTGCTAACCCACTTACACTGCAGAGGTACTCTCATGATAATCAATGGCTATGCACCTCCAGTTGGGCAACGGTCGACTTGCTCCGGTCTAGTCAGGGTACAATCCTGGTGACTCCAATCATATTTTGCTCATTAGTCACTTAGCCGGACGGGGAGGCTTTGCCTCCCCGGAGACCTCCACCTTCCCCATAGTCTCGCCTCGGTTGCTCCAACTCAGTCGACCGTGCCAGTGTGTTCCCGGACACACCTCACATGCATGGGAGCTCCAGGCTTCCCTGTCCAATGTCCTTGACTACCAAGTGTGCTGTGCACTGCAAGATTGGACTAATACTAACAGAAAGAACGATATGCTTTAACCGTCTCCTCATCTTTCCACCTTATGATGCACTTTTAGGTCGACATAAATAATATGGCAAAGTAAACACTCACCTGGTGTTCTCTATGGGACATAGGCCTCCTAGAAGCTCGTAGCTTCTAACTCGTCTTACGACCACGATTCCTGCTCCACTCTTTCTCGTGTTCACGGCAGCTACACTCCCGCCATCTTTCTACCACAGTACCAACATGCAAAAAGTTAGTCAAAGCCAAGTATGGTGTTACCACACTACAAAATATAGATTGACATTACTAGTGTTGATACATACCGATTGTTACATGGCGAATCGCGCTGCGCGCGACACTCCCACAGGCAAAAGGAGTCTTATTGCAGTAGTGTGAGCAGGTGACGCGTCCACTCCAGTATTTTCTCTCTGGCTCGAATTGCAGCGTCCCTCTTAGTCGTAGTTTCCGGTTGCATATTGTCAGAGTTGGGAGTAACTCTTTCGGATCTTGATGCCTCAGTACTCATCATAGATTCCTGCGTAGCCGTTACTTCCTCAGTGGCAACTACCACGTCATTATCCTCAGGTATCGGATCGGTTTGTGGAGGTTGTATGCTATCGCTTCCACTTGGCGCAGCATCCAGATCCAAGTACTCAATAGGTGAGTCCAGAGGTGGTGCAGTTTGTTCCTCATCAGTCGCTCCTGATCGTGGAGAGTCCTCTGGTTCTGTCTCTAGAGGGTAGAGATGACCTACAGACCGTGTCATTATGGTATCTCCAACTTTAACTTTAGCGACTCTATGTTTTCCATCTGCACTTCTTAGAAGCTCGGCTATCTTTCCCACTTTCCACAGCTCGCGGTTCTTTAAATCTGATTTTATTTGAACAATGTCTCCTATTTTTGGTTCACCATCAGAAACAATTTTTGGCTGTTTAGGAGAGCTTTGGTATCTCTCCCTCAGACTCGTCAGGTATTGTGCCATGAATATTTTCTTAAACTCCTCCAGGATTATCAAGCCTTTTTTCCAGCTCTCTATCAGATTGACTTGCAGTTTGGAACCGTCCACCGTACAAACACTGTTCGTTGCTGGGGTCAAGGTTAAGCATTTTCCCAGACTTAGAAAATCGGCTGGTCTTAATATATGGATCACTTCGGTTCCAACTTTTGTAAGCGGTCTTGAGTTAACAACAGCTTCTACCTCTTTTAGAACAGTTAACAGTTTGCTGTCTCCAAGAAGGTGCTTTTCGAGAGTGCGCTTTAGAGAATGCTTTACTACTCCTATCAGTCGTTCGTAGAATCCACCATGCCACGGAGCCAGCTGAGGAATAAATCGCCATTCAATTCCTCTCTCAATGCAATACGGCTTACTAACGACTTCAGATGTTAATTTGAAGCAAGTGGCATTGTCTGAATACAGACGTTGTGGCGTATTTCTAGTGGCGGCAAATCTTCTAAGTGCCAGGAGACATTCTTCTGCAGTCAAGTCGTTAACAATCTCTAGATGAATGGCTCGAACAGCTAGACAAGTGAACAGGGCAACCCATCTCTTTTGTTTGCCAGTTGGCGTGTTCACATACAGCGGCCCGAAATAATCTACTCCACAGTATGTAAATGGTGTGCTATAGTTCACTCTTTCAGTTGGTAGATCTGGCGCAGTTGGCAAACGGTATGGGCCACCGCCATGTTTAATGCACCGCTGACATCTCGAGATCACTTTTTCCACCTGACGTTTACCCTGTGGTATCCAGTACTTCTCTCTAATGAGGCTAAGTGTATGTGTAGTGCCAACATGATAATTATTTTCATGAGTATCCTTGATGATCCTAGTTGTAAATTCGCAATCTCTGGGAAGTAAAATAGGATGTTTCATGTCATAATTCCATGTGGTGTTAACCATCCGTCCCTGGCATCTCAGTACACCGTCCACATCTAGAAACAGTCCGAGATTTCTAGTCAGATGTGTTATTTTCCCTGCAATCTCGTTGGCAAAATGAAGTTTTTGCAGTTTTTTAATCTCAGTTATATTATCTGAGTTCAATGAAGATGGCGTGTCTTGTACTGAGTCAATTTCGGTTATGTCATTACTTGGATTATTGATTTCTGACTGGTCGATTTGGTCATCAATTTCCATCTGTTGGTCATCATTTGCTTCAACAGCTCGGAGTTCATTTCCTGGACCATCATCAGCTTCTGGTCTGCTACTGTGATTGCTCTGGTCCAGGCCCTCCCCAACAGAAAGGACTGTCATATGGTTCATGTAGTACCTATCCGTAGGCCACATCGTTTCGTCCTCACTTAAGAATGTGGGGCCATTGAACCAAAGTTCTTTGGATTGACTCCATCTGTCAGGTCTCGTGGCAACATCAGCTGGGTTTATCTTAGTGTTGATGTAGTATAACTCTGCTTGCATTTGGTTTTTTCTGATCTCTTCTACCCTGTTCGATACAAAAGGTGGTAATAATTTGTTCGAACGCATCCATCCATGTACGACCAAACTATCGGTCCACAACATTTCTTTGCTTATGGGAAGAGATAGATTTTCCCTCACATATTTTAAGAGTCTACTTGCTATGAGCAAACCCATGAGCTCTAGTTTTGGGATATGAAGTTCACTTGCATCTTCATTTTTGGCTATTCTTGATTTTCCCATTAAGAATGAGACTGATGTGCCTTGGTGACTTCTTGCTGTTAAATATATGACAGCAGCATATCCAGCCTTTGAAGCGTCTGAAAAGCAATTCAACTGGTATGTTGTCTCTAGCTCCGGATTATCATTTATCACAGATCTTGGCAATTCCAGGTTTACAGCCGTCTTTATTACATTACATATTTCCTGCATAGACTGTATCAGGTCATCTGGTAGGTTGGTGTCCCATTTATACTTTTGTTCGCAGATGCTACGAAACAAGATCTTCAAAGGTAGGGTCAATGGACAAATGTAGCCACATGGGTCATAGATTCGAGCTAAGGTACGAAGCACTTTCCTTTTAGTGTTGGCTGGTGCTTCTTTGTCAAAGTGTTGATCAGTAATTTTCAATTTCAGGGTATCTTTTGTCACATTCCACGACAGTCCAAGAATTTTTACTGTTTCTCCCTGTTTTGCTTGCTGTTCTGTAGGTATAAGGTCAAGAAATTCCTTACTATTTGACAGCCAATCCCTTATGTTCATAGATATTTGCCCAAAGGTATCTCTAGTCCTTTCAAATATCTCCTGCGCTTCTTTCACAGAGTTTGCTCCAGTTACAAGATTGTCTACATAGCATTTATTAGCAATATCTTTTAATAAGCTTGCGTCTGTTTGTGACATGTGATATCTAATAGTCGCTGTCAGGAGAAATGGGCTTGAAATTATTCCAAACGGGACTCTGCAAAACCGAAGATATAACAGGTTTTCTTCCGTTAAATCCTTTGTGATGTCTTTTACCCATAGGAATCGTGTTACATCACGGTCCTTATCTTGAAGTCCTACTTGCAAGAATGCCTTTTCTACATCAGCGACAATTGCTATCTTTTTCGTCCTAAACTTCAGGAGAAGGGCCGTGAGGTCCTCGAGCATGGAGGGGCCACTGTATAGACATTCGTTTAGGCTTTTCTTGTCCATACTTCTCATTGAAGCATCATATACAATCCTTCCACGCTTCCCTTCATTTTTTACAATATGATGAGCAAGATAGTGCACAGGGTGTTCGGTGTCATTCCTATGTGGTTCGACTATTTCAATGACATCTCCGTTTAGTTGTTCCTTGAGAATATCATCATATTCCCGTAATGTTGCCGAATCCAGTCTATTAATCAAACTCTTCAGTCTTCCTAATGCCATGCCAAAATTGACAGGAAGCTGAGGTGGGTATTCAATCCATGGCCAAGTCACTTCATAACGACCATTGTTGTATTGTATGGTATCATTGAAATGTTTGACTGCTTCATCTTGTCTAGTGGCTTTAGGTGAGTCATTTATGCCAATACACTCAAGTGACCATAGAAATTTGATGTCAATGTTTCTGAGGGGTAAGTCCGGTTCAGTAAAATAAGGGCAGCTTGAACTATGACATTGACAGTAAGTAGTTACAGTTAGTATATTCTCTTGGGCGATAGTACGGTTTTCATCTCCAGAGTACAGCCAACCAAAGTCAGTATCTATTAAGTACAAATTATTCTCAAGTTGTATCTTCGCTTGACGTCTGAAGCCTTCATAATAGTCGTTCCCTATTAAAAGGTCCACATTTTCACCAGTAGAACTGTCATCGGCTGATAGATCAACCATAGAGTGATCAAATTTAGCTACTGGTAACTTCTCTGTAATATGTGGAACGATATTTACTCTTACTTGTTTTTTGGTGCCACGTTTGGTTTCAATTACAATGTCCACTGAAGGGCTCGGCATTTCCTTTGGATCCGTTTCGCCAAACGTGAACACTAAGAGTCGGTCTTCATTATCCGGTAATAGCTGTAGTTTGGAAGCAGCCCGTGCAGTAATGTAACTCCTCTGCGAGCCACAGTCCAATACAAGTCTGCACTTATGTTTGTTTATTTTGTTGTTGTTGGGGTTGATGATTTCTGCCACCGCTGTCTGTAAAAAATTGTACTTGGTCATATTTGCCATATAACACTTGACCATCCTATGATTACTGACAGGAGAATCATTCTCACCCTTCGGCTTCGGACACAGAAGTTGCAGATGTTCATCACCACATCGGTAGCATTTTATTTTTCTATGGCACTGGTTAGCATTATGGTTCCGCTTGAGGCACTTGAGACACCTGCCGGATAACTGTTTTTTCCTGGACTCAATGTCACTGTATTTCCTGCAGTCCACACTATTGTGATTATGAAGCTTACAGAAGATGCAAGGTAAATGGTTCTTCTTTTTTGGAATGTTATTGTTAGCAGGACTGTCAGCTTTACGTTTTAAATTTCGCCTTTGTTTGTAGGTGGCACCACTTCGCACTGGATATTCTGCCATTGTTTGGAGTACCTCCGTAGTGATAACATCTTGCCTCATTTCCAGGCCCTTTGGTGTTGGATGAGCCTGAGCCTTCTCCATTGCCACCACAATATCCAATAAGATTCGTCTTACTGTTGCTGTCGAATTCTCTCTGGATGGTTGTGGCATTAGGTGATACTGATGCAGCACTTGTTCAGGAAATTTGGCAAGTATAGTGGCACGCAAATGGTTTCCAGAAGTGTTTTCTCCCAACTTTTCCAGTACCCGCAGGTGCCGTTCAATTTCATCAAGCGTTTGTCTGCAACTGGATGCTGTGTAATCTGCTCGTCCCATATTTGATAGTGCGGTATAGTGGACATCTATAAGCGCATCGTTGGAACCATATCTGGACTTCAAAGCTTCCACTGCGATGGTATAGTTGTGATTTGTAATACTTATGCCAGCTACAGCTTCTAGCGCTTTGCCCTCCAAACTGCTTAATAAATAGGTCAGTTTATCTGCTTCTGCCATTGGTTGGTTGTCAATATTTGAGACAAACCTGTCCCAAAATTCCAACCATCGTAACTGATCGCCATTAAATTTGGGCAGTTGCAACTTTGGCAATTTAATATTAATTTCTCGAGTTGACTGATGCCGTTCCATTGTTGTCTCTTGAGGGTTAGCAGCAACAGAAATGGCTGACTCAATATCTATCACCAATTCTTCAGCCTGTAATTGTAGTTCCATTGCATTTGTGACCACCATCAATTGAGGGTTTGACGAGGCAGTTGTGTAGTGACGCACCTCATTTTGCAGTTTGTTAGTCAGGTCTTTTAAGTGGCTTATCGTACTGGATACATTTTCGACAATACGATTGCCAGCTCCGTCAGATTTGATGTTCGCAATAAACTGTTGAAGTTTATTCTGTCGCATTTGGACAATGCCCGCCAGAATATCTTCCATCGTGTATGCTGAAACACGCGAAAGAACAAGTTGACTACAGTTGATCGAATTTCAAAACTTTGTACGTCAAGTATACAATTGTGAAAACTCACCAGTGTTTCACTATTCCTCACTTATGGATTCGCCACACCTAACCCCGGACACTGCGTTTTATCCTGTATGAGCTGAAATTAACAAACAACAAAGAATTTTACATCTCAATCCCGCCGAAATATTTCACCGTGTCGTTAGTATGTACGTGAATCGTGATGCATATTTACCTTTGTTTTTCGTAGATCGGTGTCTTTTTTCAACACTCCATTACTGGCACACCAAAACACACTCGCTAAAACACTGATTTCCGAATATAAATGGCTATTTCTCATTAAAAACTTGTTAGAAAAATTCGACCACAACAAGTAGAAAATTTTCACAACCACAAACAAACAAACCGAAAGGCGGGAAGTCGAAAAAACTTCAACTCGAAGTGTTGTCACGCCGAAATGACATAGAATCGATTTCATGTCTATTCGTACAAATAGTAAAATCAAAAATTCTACTTAGCGAGTATTTATCGGTTCCGTAAAAATATTATATTTTACAAAATACCACAATATTACCAATAAATAATAATCTTTATACTAAATTAACTTAATAATATTTTTTGTTCACGTATGGTTCATTTAATTGAATCGATTAAAATCGATTACTTCAAAACGGACTAAAACCATAGACACTAGAACGAGTGAACGAAAGAATCACAGACGAATGAACCTTAATAAATAATGTCATTTAAGTGTAATCTACACGATCTTCTTTCATAAATAATAATCGTAACTTAAGCCTTACACACAACTTACGCTACAAGTATCATAATATCTTCTTGGAGTTTGCCCGATTTTTTCTTGCACCAAACCCCAAATTAATTTTGCTGTAGAACTGTGTGCCTTTCAGTTCTTCCCTTTTAGAGAGACTGACAATCACTCAGTATACTAAAATAACTTATGATTTGTAATTTTACCCACAATTAAGTTACATTACTTACTTACGTTAAATATCTGCAACAGTAAATCATGACAAAATAGATTATCACGATCTCTGCTTCGACAAAGAACTGTCAAAGTTCTCTGTTTCAATTTTTATTAGAGTGAATTTTGATAAAAATGAGCCACGCTTATCTGGTTCATTAATAACAATATCACAGCACGCTCCACCAAAATGTCGTCCCTCCTATGCAATATTAGTATGAAATGCTAATTGCTGGGTTCACATATACAAATGGGCGACATGAAAGTATATAAAGTACACATTTATTATCATTAGAATGGAAAGATGAGTCGACCAACTTTATTCCACTCTTAACTCTATTATGTGTATCCAAATAATATGAGGTCGTGCCTCACTCCTGTGGCTGTGCCACACACATACATGATTCGGTTTTACCTGGTGCCTTTCCATATCTAAATTGCCTCTGTGTGGTTGCTAACCCACTTACACTGCAGAGGTACTCTCATGATAATCAATGGCTATGCACCTCCAGTTGGGCAACGGTCGACTTGCTCCGGTCTAGTCAGGGTACAATCCTGGTGACTCCAATCATATTTTGCTCATTAGTCACTTAGCCGGACGGGGAGGCTTTGCCTCCCCGGAGACCTCCACCTTCCCCATAGTCTCGCCTCGGTTGCTCCAACTCAGTCGACCGTGCCAGTGTGTTCCCGGACACACCTCACATGCATGGGAGCTCCAGGCTTCCCTGTCCAATGTCCTTGACTACCAAGTGTGCTGTGCACTGCAAGATTGGACTAATACTAACAGAAAGAACGATATGCTTTAACCGTCTCCTCATCTTTCCACCTTATGATGCACTTTTAGGTCGACATAAATAATATGGCAAAGTAAACACTCACCTGGTGTTCTCTATGGGACATAGGCCTCCTAGAAGCTCGTAGCTTCTAACTCGTCTTACGACCACGATTCCTGCTCCACTCTTTCTCGTGTTCACGGCAGCTACACTCCCGCCATCTTTCTACCACAGTACCAACATGCAAAAAGTTAGTCAAAGCCAAGTATGGTGTTACCACACTACAAAATATAGATTGACATTACTAGTGTTGATACATACCGATTGTTACATGGCGAATCGCGCTGCGCGCGACAAAGGTGTTGTTTTAACTTACTATTTATTATTTTTCACAAAAAATGCACAAATTTACAAATAAATTTCCTCTCGACACTGTATCGCGAGCTCAATTGCTCGAAGACAAATATCTCTCCAAATGATGTAAAGACGCGTGAACTTTAGTCGCGAAACAGGCAGTTATGCTACCAAATTCGTGTAAAGTCGCGATTCGCTGTCATTTCGACTTAATGACGTTTGAACGAGTGTTCAAGTCGTTTCGCGTTGTATCTCGAGCCAGTCATGCTACCAAGGAGCGAAAAAGCAGCTAGTCGCCCCCATTTGTCTCTTCTCGAGCAAGTCGCTGTAAGTCGTGCTAGCCGTGCAAACCGTATCCCCTACTCGTGAAGTTGACATAGTTCCATCGAAGTATTGCTTCCTCCACCGAAGTGTCTCTCCAGAATCGGGGGGCACGGTAGGCAACGAGCCAACTGAAGCGCGAGCGCACTACCTACCTTTATTATATTCGCCCAACCTCGGTTAAGTTTAAGCTTGCATATGATTATGCTACTACTTATAATATGCATCATGGCTCCCAACGTTCGAACAGTACACACACACATTACTAACTAAATTAGTCTAAAGAAGCGCGCATTATGTTGCATCGGAGTGACATTGCACGACGCGGCCAATTTATTATTTGTATTAAATATTGCGAATACTAAATTGAACTAGCATTTCATACATAAAATTATTAATCTATGCCACGTTGAATTGAGGTCTGTTACAATGAAATGCATTAGGAAATTGATAATTCAATTTTCTATGGCATGGAAGGTTACTCAGGAAGTAAAGAAAATCAAAATACGATGTAAATTTAATTCAGAATAATTCAAACATATTCCTGTAAGTGGCGATTTTAAATTCCTACTTCTTCTTTTTCTTTTCACTGTCCTGTGCTTGGCCCTGTGTAATCTCAACTGAAACAATAATATGATTAAATTAATGTTTTTAGGGTTCCGTACCCAAAGAGTAAAAACGGGACCCTATTGCTGAGACTTCGCTGTCCGTCCGTCCGTCTGTCACCAGGCTGTATCTCAAGAACGGTGATAGCTAGACAGTTGAAATTTTCACAGATGATGTGTTTCTATTGCTGCTATAACAAGAAATACTAAAAATAAAATAAAATAAATATTTAAGGGGGGCTCCCATACAACAAACAAACCTGTTATAGATTATGGTACGGAACCCTTCATGTGCGAGTGGGACTCGCACTTACCCAATTTTTTACAATGAAGCGAAAAATTTCGAATCCTGTCTGAACAATTAAATTTTTCATTTGACTTACGTTAGCAGACGTTACTGCTTTATTAAAAAATAGTTAATGATTCAATTAATATTCATTTTCCTGTTAGTTTATGACATTGCTTTTCACGCATTACCGTATTTACCATAATAATAACATGGGGTCCGTGCACCGACTCCCCGATATCACGTGGGCTCATAACCCCACTGGAATTAATTAATTAATTAATTGGACCCTGAAAAACCTTAGTAAATTACCTTAGTAAATTATTATGGAGTGCGCAAGGGCAAGTCGGTGCCAAAACTTCGCTTTTACTTCTTTATAAAATGAACAAAAACATTCGTATTCTATAACCAAATTGGAATGGATAGGCACCGACTTCAAAAGATGATTCAAATGTAATCTATACATGAGCGGACTATTTTAAGCTATTCAGTTGAATTTTGAAGTTGTTTTTTTTTACTATTACAAATATTAATCTCGATGTATAAGTTCAGGGGATATAAATAAATATCTTACGCGAGACCTCCTGTCCTGGTTCTTCTGAATAACCTTCCAGGCACCAGTCACATGGAGTGGTATCGCATGGATTTTCAGTGGTCGTCGGAGGACGAGGTGTTAGTTCTTCAGGAGGTGCCTGAAAAGAGTAATTGCAGAAAAATTGTTTCAATTACATATTTTTTTACAGTAATTGATTTTTTTAATATGTTCTGGGTTTTAAATAACATCTTAGATTTCCTTTGCGCTATCTTAATAACGCCATAAAAATAAAAAGAATGTCGCTATTTGGGCTAAAATAGTATATATTGTTATTATATATTGGATCCTATTGTATACATTTCAACCTGACTAATCCATAGGGTTCATATCCGGTTTGAAGGACCATTTGTTGAAGACGTGTGAACTGTGTCTGGCACCGTCTTTTGTATGAAAGAGATGACTGAACACCTGCTAATTCGTTACTTTGGATATTTTTTGCTTTTAACAAGCACATTACAACATTTTTATAGAGACGAACGAATGTATGATTGAATAAAAAACATTATACACCGTGGGCGTTAATAACCCGAAAGATTTAAACCACGTATTTTTGAAGACAAAACGAGTAAATAATGTTATATCAACATGGGTCTAATTATGTGTCTTAATTAAATTACTATTTCAGTACAAAGTAAATCATATTAACTGCCCGCTTCTTTGTGAACAAGTCTTTAGTTGAAGAAGAGTGAGCGAGCATCACGAATCGCTCCGAAATCATACGACGGACGGCGAATGCCGTGACTTTTGTTCTATGACAAGAAGTGTCAACTTATCGCTGTCTCAATATTACAGGGTTCTATGTTTCACTTTTGACGAGTTCAAATTTGAACATTGGCATAATGACATGAATTAGGGTGTGTTAGACGGGAGATTTTTTAACTTTTGATTTTTTTCAAATAATTTATATCTCCTTAATTATGAGTTTTTGGAGTATATGTTACATAAGTTTATATACTCTAATTAGGCTCTAGTATCGTTAGCTTAAATCTTTCGGGTTATTAACGGTCACGGTGTATAAACAGAATGGAACTTATTTAAATATTCATTCTCTGTTGCAGCTGCCAACTACCAGTATGCCGATGATTTGAGATTGGAAATGTCTCGATGCAAGATTTGCATAAAATGAATGTATATTTTGTATATGCTTGCCTCAATTCTATACAGGTAGGAGAGCTTGCAGGGGTCCCAAGTGTTGCAGAAAGTGGCGTTTCGTATCAGGTCCTTGCGTGGCTCGTCGCCAAAGTAGTCATAGCTGATAACTACGTTGTTTTCAATCGCACAAAGTTTTAGAAAGTCATCCATTGATATCTGAAACCAAGTTAAATTTTATACAAACCTGATCATTGATTTGAGTTTGTATCAGCTAATGAATTATCAATAGATAAAGAACGCTAGTGCGGCTGTTAGATGCTTTTCTAACACATTCAATACCTATTAGTTATTAATTCCGGCAAAAATGTAATAAATTGTTTTTTTTTTTTGTGAAAAGGATGGTGAAACATGTTACATATATACATTTACTTACCAACACAATCCTTCGAAACACAACAAAGAAGGTATAACATCGATATTGATAGAATAATAGAACCAAATACCTACCAAGAAAATAAAATTAATAACACAAGTTTACCTTGGTTTTATTTCCACAATCCAGAGTTCCGTTCTTGAAGTAGTAGTCGTTGTCTCTGTCTCCTGAACCGAGGCAGAACACCCATCCTTCACCGAAAGAGTACTCAATGGGCGTTCCCTCAGCTTCAACGCAGGGGTCGATATCTATCTGCGGAATCAAATTATCATTTGAAGTGATTTGGTCTAACTTATAATCTTCAGATTTCAAGTGGTAGGTATCCACTACTTCACACATATGGCTGCGCCCATACCGCTTCAGCCCTCATAGACACGTAGCGAAGTAGTGGTGAGTATTCTAGACCACAAGTCACTCAATTATAAGCAATTAGCAAATTAGAAACATTTGAAATTTATCTTGAGGTTAGAATCTAACCGTTAGATATTAAAATATAGATGACTCTTTAGAACACATGTTATATGTCTGTCTGTCCTATGACCGTCTCAAGGAATGAATACTTAGTAGCAAGCAAAAAGTCAATTTCATACCCGGATTGATTCTTTGCGAAACGTGCATTTTCGTTCGTGCATGTTCGCCTGCGCTCGGTATGCATCTTGGTCAGGCTCCGAACCCTCCGGACATTTGTAGTAGAGACCTTAAAATAATATTAATTTTAAACAAGGACTTTAATCAGCAGGATTGTGGTGGTAACGATTATCGCGTGAAAAAGCATCCGTCACTCTTCGACTCATATACCTACTATTAAGAAAAGTCACGGCGATACCGTATACGTGAAGACGAAATTAGAGTAGTGGTTTATATGTACTGCCTTTGCTATATCCCTATTCACACATATTTACCGTTCTGTATGATATACACTGTCGTGTTGTGAGAACTGACAACAGTCCTCACAGTGACTCCGTTGCCACCAGTCTTTATGTTTTCCATCAGGACCTCTTGTGCCGCGCGCTGGTCCCGTGACCACTTCGCTGCTTCTTCTGCCAGTATCGCACGGCTTATCTTACCAGGCCCCTGTGTGGACTGGAACATAGAAAGCAAGGTGTGCCCTTGGATTTAAATTGAATAGGCTAGGGAATAGGAATAGTTGACTCATGTCAAATTGTAATAAACACTAATGTTTATTCCGTATAGTATTTAGCAAAGGAAACCTAAATATATGTTTTTCAATTCATAGAAGTGAAAGATGGCTGAAAAAATTGAATTTGAAAATATGGTTTTTAATCTGTATTTTGAAATGGGTCTATATCGGATGGCATACAATTATTAGTCCTATCGTCGTGTCGCATACCGTCTTTTGTCCTATTAACGTTTGGCATACACTTTGTTCCGCATATTTTTGATTGTCCGAAATTGTTGCTCCTATTATCGTTTGTCCTAAATATTATTTGTCCTATCGTTTGATGTGGCTAAGATTCAACTATCGAATGATTGATGTGCATAATTGTAAAGTTCCTAATATTTAATGTGCTAAAAATCTTTTGACTACATTTCATTATACCTAAATCTCGAAGATTTTTAAGCAAGCATTCTGACGCTCCACTCGCTTCGCTCGCTCCGCTATCTATGGTCATAAAACAAACCTAACCTAACCTACAGTTTTCGGTCTTTAACCTAACCTACTAACTGCTAAATTTTAATATAATTTCGCTCGCTCGTTAGGGTCACTGTTCTACCTAACACTCCTCCTCGCTTCGCTCGTCGTCGTACCTAACCTAACCAAAATCTGACCTGCCTACGTAACGATTCTGACTTCACGCCTACCATAGTTTAGTTTAGGTGCTGTAATTTTAGGTTCATAAATTCATTTTGTATAACAACCTTCGACAGAAACATCATTTCTCCGAATTTTATTTTGCATATTTTTTTCTCATATTGTGATTTTACATATTTTTTTATATCAGAACATTCATATGGCAGAATATGAATAAGCAAAATATTTACATGTCCGAATAGTTATTTCGAAGAAATTTATTTCTCATAATATTTAGATTGCATAAAAATTCAAATTGAAAAGTAGTTCGATTCTATTATGGTCGCAGTTCTAACCTAACCTAACCCATTAAGTTCGGTTCTAACCTAACCTACTTTACTGGCAGCAATTTGGTTCTGTCGTGGTCGCAGTTCTAACCTAACCTAACCCATTAAGTTCGGTTTTAACCTAACCTACTTTACTGGCAGCAGTTCGGTTCTGTTGTGGTCGCAGTTCTAACCTAACCTAATTTACTGGCAGTAGTTCGGTTCTGTTGTGGTCGCAGTTCTAACCTAATCTAACCCATTAAGTTCGGTTCTAACCTAACCTACTTTACTGGCAGCAGTTTGGTTCTGTTGTGGTCGCAGTTCTAACCTAACCTAATTTACTGGCAGTAGTTCGGTTCTGTTGTGGTCGCAGTTCTAACCTAACCTAACCCATTAAGTTCGGTTCTAACCTAACCTACTTTACTGGCAGCAGTTCCGTTCTGTTGTGGTCGCAGTTCTAACCTAACCTAACCCATTAAGTTCGGTTCTAACCTAACCTACTTTACTGGCAGCAGTTCGGTTCTGTTGAGGTCGCAGTTCTAACTTAACCTAACCCATTTAACTGGTATCAGTTTAGTTAATACTCGCCTAATCTAACCTAAAACCTAAACTAAATTCCTAGCACCCGTCTGTTCCGTAAACTATGTCTTTATGCCATAATAAATTCGGCGATATGAATGTTAAGCCATATAAAATTATATGAAATAAAAGTCGGTGATAATTTTTTTATTATTATTTTTTTTTTTTTTATTATTAATAATTGAAATATACATATCACTTACAGACTAATCCAACACGTGATACATATTAAACAGAAAGCACCAATAAAAAATAAACAAGTGCAAAGAAATAACAAAAAAATAATTTGAAAATAATAATAATCTAAGCCTACTACCTAAATACTATCGGGATAACATAATAATTCATAAGCGACTTTTGTGAATTCAGCCAGAGAACAGTTGAACAAATCAGTTTTTTTAGATATTTGGTTCAGCATGTTTATGGCCCGGACAAGTGGCGCATTGGCTAGCAAGTTGGTGCGCGCGCTCGGGCGCGCAAGCAGGCGCGGCGCGCGGCGGCGCGGCCCGCCTGCGCGCGGCACCACCAGCTCCAGCGACTCTAGGACAGTAGGGTTATGGAGACAACCTCGTAACACCTTAAATACGTACGTGGCCAGCGCAACATTCCTTCGTACTTCCAATTTGACGTATCCTACCATCCCGAGAACAAAGAGAGTCGGGTACATCAGTGGATAGCACGGGTAAATTCCGTATTCTTTTAAATAAAGATATCTTGCAAATTTGTTCTGTATCTTCTCAACCATGGTATTGTATTTTGCTTCATGAGGGTTTCATATTATAATAGTGTTCTGCCATTTAAAATTATGCTAAATTAATAGTACGCTAACTGACAATTATGATACATATAATATAATTATGCTAAAGAATCATTCGGCTAAAAATATTTCGGTGATAGCTGCCATGCAAAATGTATTTCGGAGAATCGATATTATGCAAGATAAAGGGAACCCGTAATTTTAGCCAATTTAATAATAGGCAAAATAATTCTTAGGGCAATTCATGTTAGGAATATTATGCTTTAGGTAATTAGATTTTAGAGTTATCAATATTAGGATAAACTTGCTTTAGGACTTTAAATGAGTATGCACAAAAATTATTAGGACAAACGAGTAGTATGCCATTCAACAGTATGCCAAACATTCTCGGCCAAACATTTTTAGGACAAAAAACGTTATGCGATACGACAGGCACCCTTTTGAAATGCTTAAAACGCTGTCCGCCATTTTCACTTATGATAGTGACGTCATCGATCATGTAAACAAAACTGAAAGTCTACTTTGACGACTTAGAATAGTGCCGTCCCTCTCGATCTCCTGTCAAAGTATATTGGAGTGAGCGGAATAATATTTACAGGTAATTCTACGTCACGCCACAGATTAGCAAAAGGGAAAAATGGCGGACGGCATTTTTGACTGTTCATGAAATTTCTAATTTTCAATTGATAGGTACAATTTAGCTTTCTAGCTTTCACAAAAATACAAGACATTTTTTTTAGAGCTAGTAAGATCATTATTAACCATTTCAAAACTGGGTCTACTAGCCTATTATTGGAGCGAAGCTCCCATGGATCGACTTTAATGGACTTTGTAACAATGCGCAGATCTCAGCGAGTTCTCAACCGATTTTAGAAAAAATTGTTTTAAAATGCACAAATTAAATTTCGCTAGGTCGTGACGAACAGAAAATTTCGAAAAAAAAAAAACTCCCCTCCAATCTATGGTGCAAGCTTAGCCGGTAGCTGACTCTGCATCGACCTAGTAGTTGATATTTTATTTTTAGTGTGCAGTAGTAACTTCTGCTCATGCCTTTCAAAGTGGCTAAGTATGTAAATAAATAAATATCATACAACCTCGCACAAATCGATCTAGTCCCAAATTAAACTCAAGAAGGCTTTGTGTTATGGGTACTAGACGACGATAAACATAGGTACTTATATACATAGATAAATATTATATTTCTTAACAATCATGACAAGATAACCCAAGCACAAATATTCGAGTCCATCAAACAAATATTTGCCCTGGCTGAAATTCGAACCCCGGACCGCCGTCTCAATAGGCAGGTGCACTACAAGTACAAACCGCGTCGTCAAGTATAATGAATATTTGTTTATCATTCGCGTATCAAAGGAACCGCGAGGGACTTACACGGGCTTAAGCTCATCATCATATATTTAAGAGGATATAACTTGGAGTCAAACCTGGGGTGGGTTCTCCACGATGACGTGGGGGCGCCCCAGGGTGTGCTGCCAGATGAGCTGGGCTGCGACCTTGAACTTGGAGCTGTGGTGCAGTGGCTGAATCTGCAGAATCCCATACCACGCCAGCTCGCGGTAGACGCTGTCGGGCAGGTACCCTGTCTACACGATTATTTTATTGTAGTGAACAGTAGATTATGACTAAATGTACAAATAAAGAAATAAGTAAAACGAAAACATTTTAAATAAAACACTATTCAGTATTACTTAATCTTTACATCCGGTTCGTACAGTGTATAGGCGAGGAAAGCCTGGTTAATTAACTATATAATGTATTTATGTAAACACTTTATTGTAAGTACATACAAGAAAATAATAAACACGTAATAATAGTCACTATATATACGGCGGGCGTCGCCAGCCGAAGGTCCAGGGGGGGGCAAGTTGATATAAATGCAGGATGAGGAAAAAAAGGAAGGAAGGTACAGCCTTGCTAGAGGATAGGAAGCTGCACCCAGCACGTAAAAATAGAAGTGGATTTTGGTTTAAAGTCATAATCATAAATTTCATAATATACGCAGATGGAAACGCGAGCGTAGCGAGCGCGATAATTTTTGGAAGGGGACCGTTAATAATTGATAGAGTCAGATAAAACGCGAGCGTAGCGAGCGCGAAATTTTTTGAAAGGGGACGTTTAATAATACTTATAGACAGATAAATCGCGAGCGTAGCAAGCGCGACATTTTTTGGAAGAGGACGGTTAATAATACTTATGGTAAGATCAAACGCGAGCGTAACGTGACATTTTTCGAGAGGAAGGGTCAAAATAAATCTAGATGAAAACTAACGCGAGCGCAGCGAGCGCGAAAATTTTCGTTGGAAATAAAGTAAATTGAAAGACAATCATTTAATAAGTAAATTTTGATGCAAGTGCGGAAAATCACGAGTCAGGGGACCGAGAGATCTTGCCACGAACCGAAGATGCACTGGACGCGACGAGCAAAGACTAGGTTGCCCAATCCAATAGACCGTAAAATCACAAAGCTTCATCAACCGAGCGAGTGAAGCATCTCCGTTACAACTTGGCCAAACATTCTTTCGTATTTTCTTATGTTCTTGCCTACCGGTCGCATTTCTTGTCAAAATGACGGGTAGTAATGGGACTGGAAACGTAAAAAAATACAAATTTCAGTAATTTCGGAACAAACTCGCGAGGTCTTCAGCTCACAGAGCCACTAGAGTAGTTCTATTATTTTTTATTTTAGTACCTATGCTGTTTTATAGACCAGTTCTTCTTCGGTACTCTCTACAAAGTGTAACCGAGGTGTAACCTGTCAGTGTGAGACACTTCGCCACTCGTTTCGTAGAGTCACTTTCCGTGAGCTTTACTGACGGTAACCCAACGATCCTTTATCCCCTGACCTGGCCTGGTACTGAATTCATTTGAGTTTCGATGTGCAAGAATGATCGATCAGACATGTAAGTCAAGTGACTGGACATATTTTTGGATCTCTAGGGGGGGATGGGGGGGGGGGGGGCAGCTGCCCCCCTGCAAACACGCGATTAGTTATGTTTTAATTTAAAGATTCATATTTTTCGTTCTTTATAACTTATTTTTCTGTCCAGAGTTTGGATAAAGCCTTTTGCCTCGACTACTCCTATACTGAATAAGGCAAATTTATTATATACTGTAAGTAAGTATACTTACTGGCATGAAATCCATGTGCCACTGAAAATTAAAAAAAAAGTAACAGATTATTACCCTAGTTATTATAAGAATGGACTGACAAGTTAAATGTTTTTTACTAAATAACAAAAAATTAAGACAGCTCTTATAGGAATATACGTAATTCATGAAACCGAGACTCCCTTTTCTGATCTTACCTCCTCTTCAGGCGGCTCTGTTGCAATAGCGCCTGAAAAAAAAACTCCATAACGTATAAACGTGACCATAGCTATACTCGACGCCACGTAGCTTGGCAATAGCGACCAATGACTCCTCCTACCATGAAACTCAATTTCTAATAACGACACTTTTGTTTGTTCCCCGTAACGACCATTTTTACTTTTATTGCTACACCGTGGTAGAGGGTGTCTGGGCGTGGAGGGAGCGGAGCCGCTACCACGGTGTAGCAATAAAAGTAAAAA
Organism: Apotomis turbidana; assembly: GCA_905147355.2. NCBI lineage: Eukaryota > Metazoa > Arthropoda > Insecta > Lepidoptera > Tortricidae > Apotomis > Apotomis turbidana. The sequence goes on along the minus strand of LR990292.1, from coordinate 16,770,725 downwards.
TGGTCGTTACGGGGAACAAAAAAAAGTGTCGTCATTAGAAATTGAGTTTCATGGTAGGAGGAGTCATTGGTCGCTATTGCCAAGCTACGTGGCGTCGAGTATATTCAGAAAAGAAATTGGGTACATGCAACAAAACATTCAACCATGAAGACACTAAAAACTTCAGAAATTGGAGTCAAAGTTAGACGTGTCCACTGTAAGCTAAGAAGCCGCCAACACGTTGGCTAGTTATCTCTCTCACAGAGCGTAAGCGTGAGCGAGATGGAAGTGCGTACTCGGAAGCGCAGAAATCATGTTTCTTGAGTTGTGTCATAAACGTGTGCATTTTATATTGAAAATAGTTTTACAGTTTTTGAGAACTTATAATTGTGCATCTATTAAGCTAAAAAATCATTGTTAAAAACGGAAGGGTTTTGAAGATCCAACCGAAAATATCTAAAAAAAGGGTTATGTTTGAGAGATAAAAGTATCTAGAAAAATATTACCAATCGTGTTTTCACGTTGACAAGATTGAAGGAAAACTGTTTAAGTTTCTTATTTCCAAGGGACAGATTTTTTAATCACTATGGATGTTGAGATCTAGGATCATTCACCTGACGAATTTTGCAAGGGTGGGCTCTTAAACACGCTCCATAGAAAAGTCGCGCATGCGTGACGTCACAAATGCGCGCATGAGCTAACGTACTAAATGTATGTAAAATAGAAACATGAACTTTTTTTGACTCATTTAAGTTTTTATTTTACTTTTAACTTAATACATTTTTATGTTTACGTTTTTGTGTAAAGAATAATATAATTGATAGTATCATTCGTTTTGCTTAGTTATATATATGTATATAAAAAAAAAACATATTTTTGAAGTCTGAAAAGGATTGCGATATATATGTTTACAATGAAGCGAAAAATTTAAAAAAATCAGGCAGGGCAGGGATTCGAACCGGCGTTTCCAACGGCTTTCCGGGCCAACACGGGCGTCCTACCAACTGGACCACCGAACCAGATGTCAGAGCCATTGAATCTTTCAACCAGTTTCTTCAACATGCCTTAGGGTGGCATCGTAGCGCCATCTACCGTAAAGATTTAGACTTTATAGTCGGCACCATCGTCTCAAATTTGTTGAGAATCGATAGTAACGATGTGCTACACGCTACACCCAAATTAATTATTTAAATTTTTCGCTTCATTGTAAACATTTGGTTTACGTTAGCAGACGTTACTGCTTTAATTAAAATGATTGTGATATACTTTTTGAGCTAATTGTTTATAAGCCGATATAACTCAAAAGAATTAGGAATTCTAACTTCAGTTCAGATTGCAGACTGAGTAGAATCCGTGCTGCTAAATTATATGATAAATCAAAATTAAAACGTATATATGTGTTGTTAAACGTAAATAGGTTTAGTACTTACTGTCATCTTCGCTACTTTCTTGAGACCTCACAAGTAGGAGCTAAAATAACAAATTAGGTATTTAAGTTTTGATACCAAAGTATATTAAGTAATATTTAAACTCAGTTTTTAGTATATACCTGCAGAAATAAAACAACAAAGCATTTCAATTTGAAATGATGTAACATTTTTCAATACGCAAGCTTCTGCACCTGCTACCTAACGAAAACTTTTTGATTTTAACTATTTGCTCCATTAAAGTTATCGGACTATTAAATTTTACAAGCGCGATAAGAACAATTAAGGAACTCTATAACTTAAATTCATTGTAGCTACCGGTGAAAGATATATAAAAACATATTTTTATTTCCTTTAATAGGATGACGCACTTTTTTTAACATCATTGGATGCCCATCGGTTTTAATTACTAATTTTATTTCATTTAAAGGCATAATTATAAGCTTATGTCGTTCTCTAACATATTCTACAATCCTAATTTGATCATACCCTCCTGGAATATACCTAATACTCACAAGGAGGTACCTACTACTGCGGTAGTAGGTAAGTATACCGTGCCATTTTGCTCGACTTGGCTGGGGCACTGCTGAGTACTTCCAAATCTTTCCAAATTTTGGATGAAGTACTTGGTCCATGTTCCAAATCCTATCCGTGGATGTTGCCAGTATTACAAAAATAGTTAAAATGATTCCAGCTCCAAGGATTCCAGACGTTTAGGTGGTGTTTAGGTGTGGTACGGACGATAGGGTTAAAGAGGTCATACAGTAGTAAAAAGCTTTTTCGATAATTTTTTTGAACTAACTAAAGGGATAGGATTATCCCTTTAGTTAGTTCACGTAGTCTGGAATCCTTACCACTGACAAGTTCTGATTAGTATCCACTGACAACTGGCAACATTATGAATTGTCAGTTTTGCATTGTGTTTCATTATTATTAGAGTTAACGATTTTTGCTTCAAGAAAATAATTGGACACCATAATAAGGGTTTAGAAGAAGTTTTCAAAATGAATACTCTCGACAAACAGTTGGCTGACCTGAGGATCTATGCAAACGAATTGGACGCCAAGTTACAGGACGACATAAATGCTGCCAAACAGAAACCTTTGATCCCACCCAAAAAAAATAAGGTGCCGCAGCCGCAAATACCTCAGAGTTGTATGGTAAAGTCTGCCTGCGAGCCGTCGTACTCTTCGAGGCTGGAGTACGGAAGCCGCACAAGCTCCACATACTCTAATCTAGTGCCAGTGAAGAGCTGTATAGTGAGAAACACAGCCCGAGTTAAAAGTGGCGATGTGTTCTTGTATAGTAATGTGTTGCCGCCTGGCGGGACTAATCACGTCTACTCGAACATTCCGATGCAGCGGAACGTGTCTGAGAGCATATACGGCGATAGAGACGCGAGATCCGAGGTCTCTAGAATAAGCGATGTCGGTGCTCAGTCTAACTATAGCGAACTACGCCGTCCTGGGTCAGCGTACCCACCGTCTTCAGCCTCAGTAAACGCGCAGGACTTTTCTACATACGGCGGTTCACAAACATCCTCCACTTATGAATCTTTGTATGAGCCGATCAACCCTAGACCGTGTAGTCAGTTGTCCGGAACATCCCTGTATGGCGGTTACGTTGGGACTGCACCCGAGCCGACGCCTGAACCGGATGATGAGTTGTACTGCGGGAATTGCTTCCGGTGTGGGGGCAAGATCATGGGGGAGACGACAGGGTGCACGGCCATGGAGAGGATTTACCACATCAAATGCTTCTGCTGTCATCAGTGTGGCATTAATTTACAGGTACAAACTAATTTGTAATCTGTTATTATTTAATTCTTTCTGTACCAGGTTCTGACTTAGACCAGTGTTCCACAAATTTTTGCATTGAAGGTACATCTAGGCGATTGAGAAAGGCCATGCCAGGATAAGCATAGTGAATCTGCCCCCAGCGAGTTTTGACTTGTAATTTTTTTTAATTGATTTATATTTTTATTAGTATTGTTTATGCCAAATTACAGCTCCCCAAACCTTACCGTTTTTCTTAAAAAAAAAACGAAATCTGATCTTTCTTCGATATTTTTTTTTCTAGCCGGCCGATTTTGACGTGAGTCTCGTATATTGTGCTTATAATAAAGACAATGATATGGTAATCATTTTAATACATATTGCCATACAAAAATTGAAAAAAAAAATAGAATTTATTTTTAATAATTTTTTTTAGCATTATCTCGACAGAGACACCTCGTTTTTTTTTTAAAGAAAAACGGTAAGGTTTGGGGATCTGTAATTTGGCATAAACGATACTAATAAAAAGTCAAATCAATAAAAAAAATTACAAGCCAAAACTCGCTGGGGGCAGATTCACTTAGCTTATCCTGGCATGGCCTTTTAGAAGTGCCATGAATAAAAAGTGTAGCTGTGTAGTTATTTTTTATTGTTCTGTCTTTTTCTCTTTAAGAGACTAGCTTATTTTTCATGGCAAACCAACTATTGACGATGATGGTACACCATTGTCGACATAAAAAATCTTCAGTTTGGCTTCTAAAGCTATTTTCCGAGGCTAATTTGTATCAAAATCATATTATGATGCCCTTTTCCTCACAAAGTAACGCTTTCACAAATTTTTTCTTCTGCCATGATTTATTCCTATTGTTTCTAAACTTTTTATAATTATTCCAGGGTCGGCCATTCTACGCAGTCCAGGGCAAGGCACTCTGCGAGCGTGATTACTTGGCAACACTAGAGAAATGCTGTGTCTGTGGCGACCCTATTTTGGACCGCATGCTCCGCGCTACGGGCAAGCCATATCATCCCCGCTGCTTCACCTGTGTAGCATGCCATAAGAGTCTCGATGGCATTCCATTTACTGTGGATGCTGTGAACCGTATACACTGTATTGAGGACTTTCATAAAAGGTAATTTATTCATTCATACTCATTAATACCCTGGCTAATATGTTCATCTGTTAATGATGTTGGTTTGTGCTCTGTGCTCTCCTACCTTCAGTCTAAGCCTTAACTGTTACTGTGAATCCGATTCCCATCAGCTTGCCCATTTTTGAGGATGATTGAGCACCATTTTCTATTGAAACTGAAGAAAAAAATTGCGATATCTACCCCTTTCGTGCAGGGGGCCACTGTTGTGTAGTCTACTGATAATCTGAGTTTGAGCAAGTCGCAAATGTGGCCTTAAAGGACATGGCCCTGGAATTTAATCTAAAAGCATTAGCAGGATTGACTTTAGACTCACAAAGGGTAAGCCCTCAAATATGAATTTTGATGAATTGTGACAAGTGCAGTTGCTACTTGTTGTACTAAACAAAACTAATACAAATATAAAATAATGTATTACCAAAAAACAGCACATCCATTTCAAGACTATCGATCAGTGATCAAACTAGGCTGAGCCTGTATCTTGGTCATCTGTAAGTGCAGTTATCAAAGGAGAATTATAAAGCAAAGAATTTGTAAATTATGATGTTATCTATATATGTATTTATATAAGGTGCTTTGGGGTAAAGTCGAAAATGGGGATAAGTCGAAAATCACACATATCTACAAAACTGGGAACAAATTCTACGCTTGCAACGCTTGTCAAAACGCCATGTTTATCTCCTCCCCCGCTTCAGTTCACTTCGCATCGCTAGTCGTGAGGGCACGTGTGTTGCAGTCGATTAAATAAAAGCAGTGCGATTTTTGGATCTTTGCGGGGATAAATTAGAACTAAAAAGAAATATGATTCTTAAACTCATATTGCATAAAATCCAGCTTCGGAATTACCGCACTTACTTTCGAAATTACCCCACTCCTTAAGAAATAGTATTCAAAATATATTTTTTTTATTCTAATCTGTTTCCAAATTCAAGCAACGTATTGAAACGCTGTGATCACAAAGCGTTGATGAATATATCCAATTTCGTAAAGATCTCATTACTTGGAAGGAATACTTCTTAGGTTTTGACTTACGAGCCCAAACCCTAACATACTCTGCACTCGCCTAAAAATATGTCGAATTTACCCCAAAGCACCTTATTATGTATATCGTCGTCTAGTACCCATAGTACAAGCTTTGCTTAGTTTGGGACTAGGTCGATTTGTGTAAGATTGTCCCTTAATATTTATTTATTTATTTTATTTATTTATTTTCCCTAGCTTTAAACTGGTACCAGATTTTCTTCCATCAATCAGATACGCTCCCCGCTGCGCGCGCTGCCGCGAGCCGATAGTGCCGGAGGGCGGCGCCGAGGAGACGGTCCGCATCGTGGCTCTGGACAAGAGCTTCCACATCGCGTGCTACTCCTGCGAGGACTGCGGCGCGTCGCTGTGCAGCCGGCAGGAGGGCCGCGGCTGCTACCCCCTCGACGGCCACCTCTACTGCCGCGAGTGCAATGCGGCTCGCATACAAGACCTGTCGCGGAATATCAACTAGACCTCTCACAAGGTACTATTATTTATGTTTGGATACGTTGTTGAGTTTGGGTTTCATTCGTATATCGCCTGGCGACTAACAAACTCACTAAAATTTCTGTCATTGCTCTTCAACACCTCGTATCTATTAAGTAAATTGAGACTGAGATACGAGTTTTGTTTTAAGGAGGTATTTGTTACTTAGTGAGTTTTGGTAGTCTAACCATTTAACTTAATAACTTAAAATAATTCAATTTGTTATACGGCGCGTGACTTCCCGTTTACAGAAGGAACCTGAGATAGAAAGTATAGCTGGTAGATCAAAGCGTTAGGCGCACTGAGTGCTTGATCCCAAGTTTCCTATACGGAGACCGTCCACATGCCTTGGACAAGAGCTTCCACATCGCTTGCTACTTGTTTGAAGACTTCAGCGCCTTTTCGTGCAATCTGGAGGATGGGAGAGGGTGCTACCCTCTTGTTGGGGAGTGCAATCTGGCTCGCATACAAGATCTGTGGAAAATAAACTAAAGCTCTCACACGGTACATTGCTTTTACGATATTTTAAATGTATTAAAATAATGCATATTGTTATACGGCGCGTGACTTACTCGATTGGCACAGCCTTACTAAACAAAGGAACTTGACATAGAAATAATAGTAGAAATCCGAGCACTTGTAATTTGTAGCATGAAGTTAAATGTCAAAAATAAGAAAAATCTATGAATGTTTAACTATTGCACTTACCCCTGTCATGGGTAACATTTTATAATGCAAGTATCTACAAATTTATAAATATAATGTGCATAATATCAACTTTTATAACAATATTGAAGTCGGTAGATTTTTATTTGCGCTCTACAAACGGTACACGACGTTAGTTTGTGGGGTCAATGCAAGTGTGTAACTGGTAAACGCCATAATATTTGATCATAATCTTATAAGGACATGTGCCTATTTCACAGTCGTGACAATTGATTATTTAACGCTCATGACGAGCGCTATAAGTTTCGTAAGGATTTTTAGTCAGCTATTCTCAGCGGCGAATGATAATGCCAAAATGTAATAAAATAATTTTATTACTTGAATGTGACATTTTTATATACGGGAAAATGTGTTGTAAATTTTATTCAGGCTTGCTTAAATGTTGATGTGGCATCGACGCCAATGCAAGTTTTTTTTTTCAAATGATGTGTCGCTGGGATGATCGTTCGCCGACCGGTGAAAACGTAATGTACGATAAATTTTCATTGTCACCTGATTCCTCAATAAGATAAAAGGTATAGCTTATGAGTTAATGTACCTGTCTCCACCTAATTCTAACCACAGCCTCGTCAGCTACGCCGACAAGTTTGACTTTTAAATGTATGATATATAAAGGTAAAAGGTGACAAGCCCTTGGACTTAAGGTTCGTCAAATGTAAGGAATAGTAAACGCTAAACCTATTCATTAATTTGTATATACCTAGTACCTACCAGTGGTTATTGTCATTATAGAACTTGCGTAGGCAGTAGTTGGAATAAAACCCCTGTGATGTTTGTTGTTCTTTGCAATACTTGTAAAGTTGTAAGTTCAAGTCATCTTCATACTCGTTTTTTATGCTCTAATTACTGGTCTAAATTGTTATGTCTAAGCAAAAATGAGCAGTTTATATCCTGCCCTCAGACTGATATCATCCCATAACTATGTAAAGAAAATAGTAATGTTACCTTGGTCACTTCTGCGTTAAAAAAAGTGCATCAACCCTAAAGTAGTATGCGAGTAATTTAAAAAAAAACATGTGCATAGTAACTACAATCACGTCCTTTGTGTAATTAAAGTGGACTGGAAGAGATCCCTTATAGGGATAAGTTCGCCTTTGTACCTATATGTTAATTGTAATAGATGTATTTTTTAACTGTTTTTGTGTACAATAAAGCGTTTACTTACTTACTTACTTACTTAAAGTTAGTCATACAAAAGATATGGGTAAGTTTCGTTACACAAAGGACTCAATTAAGTTTTGTTTTAATTATAGCCCTAAGTACATGTTTTTTGAATAAAGTTTTCATACCGTAGTGTCCAGTAGTAGCCCGTCTATCGTGTAATTGTGACCCCAGGGATACGCAAAGTTAAATTTACAATGTTATAGTTAAGATACGTGTAGTAGAATCCGTCGGCCTCCCATAAAACTATAATTATATGTGTAAGTTAAATATTGAAACATTCCTAAATAGCATTTACATGTACGTTAAACTAATTTCTAAGGCTGTGTAGCTCTCACCATTCATAGGTATCTCAGTATTAGTTGCTTAAAATGTGATTGTATTATAAGAATTTATATGAGAACCGCCAGTTCTTGCTTTTATGAATAGTGCCATGTTAATTTGTAAAATTTATGAGGTAGGTTGTAACCTTACATTTGATAATGCTTTTTTACAGCAATATTATGTATAAAGTGTACTGTATCGATTTTTACATATAGTTGTACTTAATGTTATAGAATGTAGGGAATCAAAGCCATGATAATATTGTAAGCCATGCGTAAGTAACGTAAGTATGTATTTAGGAAAAATCATGATTGTTATGGATATAAAATAAGATGATCTTCAGATTGTTTATTCATTTAGCATAATTTATACATTTGTCAATATTATATGAATCAAAAATAAAGATGGGTATACACTAGATGGCAGTTTTAATTTCTGTGAAAGGTAAGAGCGGTTGAATTAGTATGGATAAAGCGAACTGATTATCCCTGTTTGGAACATTATGTCGAATCCACCAATCACGAGACAAGACAGCCATATCACACCCATGACAAGTGTTAAGTGACAAACTTGCGACAATGATAATTTTCACTTCTCTTGCTCTAAAAGTTCGACTTTATGCTGTGCGTAGGCGACATAAAATTGCTTTTTATGCTCTAGAGCATAAAGTAAAATCGTCGTCGAAGACCAAGGCGATCGGTCCAACAGCCACACGAAAAAGGTCCTTAATAAACAGTAAAAAAAAAAACATAAAATTCATACAATAAAACCCGTTCCAGACCTTCCGATCCGGTCCGATTTATCGGAACAAATCGGATAATGTGTATAAGATCCTAACAATTGCACTACACATTATCCGATTTCTTCCGATAAATCGGATCGGATCGGAAGGTCTGGAGCGGGTTTAAATCCTGTTCCAGACCTTCCGATCCGATCCGATTTATCAGAAGAAATCGGATAATGTGTAGTGTTTTAGGTCCTAACTATTGCACTACACATTATCCGATTTCCTAACAATTACGCTACACATTATCCGATAAGTAGGATCGGATCGGGTAGGATCGGAAGGTCTGGAACGGGTTTTAACTCTTTATTTTATTTCGTTTTGTTAGTATTCTAAGACCAAGGCAAAGATACCAACAGCCAAAGTATACAATAAAACTTCTTGAAATAAACTTGTAACTTTTATTTACTATTATTTATTACTTTTTAAACTATTACTTTAAATATTTCTCATTGAATTTTAATTAAATTTGTTTTTAAGTATACATGATATGTGTATATATGTTATTAACATGATACAGTTTAATTTCCTCGCAATCAAAGTGAAAAGTAGAGTGTGCAACTCGTCCATAAAACGCATTTTACATTCGACTTTATATTCATCCTCGCTCGCAAGCTCGCTCGGATGGATAAACGTCTCGTGTAAAATGTTGCGTTTTATGCACTTGTCGTACAATCTACTATTGATCATGGTGAACTCTACAACTTACGTTCATCCTCAGAACTCGCAAACACATTGTACGTGAAATTATCATCGTTGTCTCCTGATTTTCGACAAGTTTTTTAATTTTCATTTGAAATGACTTGTAACTCGCGAGTCATTGCAAAGACGAAAGAAAACTACAGTGTGACTCGTGAATTTATAACGTTTATTTTTCATACTATACAAGACATTTTGTATTCCTCAAACGCATCTCGTCTCGACTCGAGACGTCCCTTAACACTACGCTTAACTATAAACAAGAAGGCTTTGGCTTCTTCGCAACCGAACATTCCAAAACACCTAGTTCGGATTTAGAGTAATAACTCATTAGCCGCGTCCACACTGGGCGAGCCGCCTCGCGCGGCAATTGCCGCGCGCGGCGGCGCGGTCTGTGTGTACGCGCCTCGCCCGCGGCGCCCGCACGCTTTGCCTCGGCCGAGCGCTGCCGCGGCCGAGCCGCGCGCTGTCGGTTTTTGTCCGTGCTCAAAGGCGCCTCGGTCGTTTGCCGCGCGCAGTGTGGACGTACACGTGTTTGCTTCGGTCAAATTATGACAGATAAAACAAAATGGCGTGCGACACTTACGTATTACGCGAAACGGAATAACCGTAACTAAATATTATGTGCTATTTGTTTGTTTTAAACATAAAAAAATATTGAATTAGCTTTTTTTTGGAAAATTCTTTGTATGGACGTAGCAACAAGTCAAAAATCAAAAGCTGATTGCGTGCGGCGGCGCCATATTGTTTTATCTGTCAAATGGGCGAACAAGACGGCTCGGGCTTGCCGCGCGCGGCATTCGGTGAGCGTAATTTCATCCAATGCCCGAGGCATGCGCCGAATGCCGCGCGCGGCAATTGCCTCGCGAGGCCGCTCGCCCTGTGTGGACCCGGCTATTCAAATTCAAAATAACCAATACATACTTATTTTGTATAAAAGATGTTTTTTTTTAAACCTTAAATGTCCGAACTCGGCATACAATTCATTAATTTTCCAACATTCCAATCTAAAAATTATGACACAAGCAAATGCATTATCTTTAATATTTTACACTGAGATGAAATAGAAGAAGGACTATTGATAATTTCAGCTATAACTTATTATTATTAATAACAATTATATGGAGCAGTGTACATCTTGTAAGCGAACCACTAACGATAAAAAAGTTTTACACCAAGTGCGATACAATATCGAAATGCAAATCCTTCCTCTACGTTCACCTGGGTCACACAGAATCAACAACACACACCATGCAATCTCCAATATTATCACATATTCTTGTATGTTAAGGAATTTTGATACAGAAAAGTACTCTCTTTTAGAGATTCAAACAATTAATTTGTAGCCAGTCTATTAGTTACTATTCAGTGCCCTATTTATATCATTATTTACAATCGCTTAGCGGCAAACGGGCAGGCTTACGGCTAACTTAACTATGGGGCCGCGACCCGAACATCTAATACAGATATACACCAGTCCCTTATCATGCGTTTATACAAGTCAAAAGCAGCCTACCAGGCTTTTCGTTTAGACCCAAATAGGGCTTACAACTATTACCGTCATTCTGTTACCAGTAGGACTAAAAATAATCGCAACAGTTACCACCAATTTATTTGATTGGTAACAGCTGGAAATATCCCAATTCTTGGCATTGTTCAGTAAATAAAATCCCCGCTACCCCTGGTAACAAAGTAGTGCCAACAGGTGGGAATAGCCCTCAAGTATCATTACATTAAATAAAAACAGATATTTAAGTAAAAACAATTAAAAGCACCCAACAATTCATCTGAACATACAGGTCACAACTATGATAACGATATTTAGTTTGAACTTTATAAGGAATGTAAGGACTGGGTGCTCTAAATGGCCTCGCATTTTTAAGGAGGTATGTTTCACTGTATGTATTTTTTTTCGTTATAAAAGAGACTCAAACGAAAACTATACAATTTTACAATTATATCTTACAGTCAATAAAGCTTTAAGTTTGGGATTTGAAACAACAATATTTATGATAACTTAAAAGCAACGACTTAAAATATCAATTGTCAATTACCAAACTAATATACATTTTCTATGTATAGAACAAGCTTAAATATTTTTAACAATATATAAATGTAGCCAAATAAAAATGAAGTAAGTTACCAACATTATCTTAGGTATGTATAGTTGCAATGCATATTTGCGGAATTTCAGAGTACTCTACTGTAGATATTTTACGCCATTCTAGACCGTAAGTGAGATTTTGTGGCCAAGGCATGACGTAAAACTTTAGACAAACCACGGGGGGTAATTGGTAAGGCCCCAGACCATATATTTATGGCTCTCACCTTCGGTTCGGGCCATAAACACCTGCGATCTGGGACATTCTCGAATTCACCGCCCTAGGTATGTAACTAACAGTAACTAGTCTGTACTTTTAGGTATTTAAAAAAATGTAAACAAACCGGAGCTGTCAAATTGACAGAAAGCAATGGCGAATGTCAAACCGACAAAGTTAAAAATCACGTAAGGTAGGTAGTTGCTATTTTAAGTCTTCTTCTAGTATAATGCTGCCTTGCGTTTCAAACCTCTGCAAATTTGGGTACTTTTTATTGACGAATTACTGATCTTTTTTTTTTAATTTATGTTTGTATTCGTGAATTTGTATATATTCGGTAAAATTAAGCGATAACCATTGACGTAATAATTACATGGACACACAATCCGACGGAAAAAATGGCACCCTCCCAAGTAATGCAAAATCACAAATCGCATTAGTTGGACGAACAGTCTCGTTTAGACCATGACACGTGGCGGGTCTCAAAAATGACTAAATGTTCAGTGAAAAATTGCAGAAATAACAGCTATAAAATGAAGAAAAAGGACGGAATATTCTTTTTTACGTAAGTTCTATTGATTAATTTACGAATCCTATGTAAAATCATAGCATATTTTTAGTTTAGAATTATTATTAACTTTGTCCCTACAAAATGCACCTCATCAGTCATCACAGAACAAAAATGTAAGGAGTCGCTATAGTTTTATATTTTATTATTAAATAAAGGAGTGCAATTAATAATTATCCTATTTTTTTGTTTAAGATTCCCACGAGATCCTCATCAACGTGGAAAATGGAGGTCACGTTTAGCAAGAGACATACGCGAAGAATAATTGAAGAACTATCTTTATGTTAATCAAAAGAAGCGTAAAATGGTGACATTCATGATTTATTAAAAAAAAATCTCTGTTATTGTTTTATTTGTCACAGAGTCTAGACACTGTCAGTTTAAACCTTTGAACGCCAATAACACCTAAAAGCGACGTGTGCTGCCGCGCATACCACGCCACCAACAAATAAAATCAAACTTTAAAGTTCATAATGTCAAATGAGTTGAGAAATAATGTCATTATTACTGATCCCGTCTAAGCAGTGACGGGACCCTTTTATGAAGTTGTTCAATAAAAACGTAACTTAATTTGTTATTAACAATTTACGAGTTAATTGTATGTAAACTCTTTGTTGTACATTAAAAAAATATATACACATAACAAATTTAGTTCAAACAAAAAAATATTTTAATACCTAAATAAAATAATAATGAAAATATTTTTAGTATGTAAAAATATTAAAATCTGCTCCATTCGTGCCATGTTCCAAGTTTGACAAGAGACATGAGTCAGAATACGCTAAAACAGTTTAATTTACACGAAAAATATTTGTGGTAATAAGTACGTAAGCCAATTTGACACTTAAACGTTTAAACAATGAGTTCTTTTGTACGAAGTAATTATGTTGTTGTAAATTATAAATAAGCGTTATTGGCATCTACTTGCAAATGAAAACGGTGCCACTTATTTTTACATTTTTGTTCGGGTCTGTGGCTCTATTATAAATAATACCTCAATGGCGATAACACATATTATTTAAATTGAACGGACTGCAGTACTGAGGTCAATTATTTTAAAATATAAAAAAAATAACAGGAACCAAATGTTATCTTATAAATAAACAACCCTTTTAATGGTTTATTTACATTCTTTTAAATACCTAAAAGTACAGACTAATAGTACTATTACAGATATTGTTATCGGTAATATTCCAATTTGGGGTAGTTGTAAACTGACTTCAATAAATACTTTTACTATAACACATCATGAAGTCATTTTGCATTCCCATCATCGTATTAGGTTCTATGGGATTCGTAGTTGTTAAGTTTTACGTTTTAGTGCAATTACCGCGTCTCATTCTGGTAATCACATTGCGTGGGACAGAAAAATCCCCATATGTACTAGATAATGATTATAAATGGTTTCAAAGGTTTCACAGTAGAGACTTCTTTCGAAATGTCTCCATAGTAACGACATTAAATGGTCATTGGCCATGAGACCGGTGAAACCATCCATGAGGCACCTGTGCTATGGACTGTTAACCTGTTAATAAGTGCAACGACTCCTTATTGAATGTTTTATCCGCTTTGTAGGTACTAATTTACGAGCGCCACCAAATAACTGAGTCAGAATCTATATAAGGTGGTATATTCGTCCAATATACCACTTTATTCCTTCAGCTGTGTCAAGACCAGTATTATTTATATTCATATCTCATGAAACGCTCGATCGCATCGCATCGATTTTTGAGAGTTGAGATCTAACACTTTAAAGACGGCGTTATATTTAGTCCGCCTCATACCGTCAATCTACCGACGACTTTTGAAGTTAGTTGTTTTTCAAATCAACTAACTTCAAGGTTAAAAAACTAGAAGCGTTGCACAAGATGTGATTAATGAGTGTTCCGTGTCATACGAAATTGCGCAAATCGACAACTTTTGGAAAATAAAGACCCGTCATAAACGTTTTTTACGTTTAGAACCTGACAAGATGTGATCGGCGACGTCTGAAGAAATTACCAGATTTGACCTTCTGAGCGCCAAAGAGGGGACCACGTCGTAGGAAAGTTGTTCTCCAGACGCCAACGTCTAAATTACAATGATCAAAAAATTCGCAATTCAAACCGCTTAAGTATTTTAATATCCCAGTTGATTTAGGAGCGATTCTTTATCTTTTTGCTGGGGCACGGTGGATTGCTTCACCGTTCAAAAGGTCAACCTCGTTCTATGCTGTATATTATTTACGGGCGTCGTTTCGAGTGCCGGCCTCTCACAAACCGAGCCTTGGTGTCCGGTCTCACCTGTAGGAGCTCTTCCGGCGGTCCACCTTCTCGACGCTGGGCTCCCACTCCGCGTCGTCCGGGTCGTCGCCCTCGAAGGCGGCGGGTGAGAGCGGAGACAGCGGGCTGTCGTCGCTCCCCGGCTCCGGATCCGGCTCCAGCTCCGGCTCCGGCTCCGGCTCCGGCTCGGGGCTGCTCGGCCGGTAGCCCTGCGGCATCACCGCCAGCATGTCCACGTACAACTGCTCGGGGAGCGGGAAGCGGCGCGGAGAGTACGGTCGCACTGTCTGGAATATCATACAATTACATTCTTAGTAATGCGTGGTAGGTTACAAATAGTTTCAGATGATTAAACGAAAATGATAAGAAATGCCAAATGTTATTAATTTCTTTTATCAGTTCAGTTTGCCTTCGCATGAAAAATAATGCAGAAACGTTTTTTTCTTACAGCGAATTTATACGTATGTAACGTAATATAATGAATGCTTATCGTGGATGATTGTGATCCATATAGCACGGGCAAAGCAATTTCAAAGAACGCGAGTTTATTGTACAGTGGAAAGTGGAAGGCCTCTTAGATGACGGTAATATGGCCCGGGGGCGCACATTTTATACTCGGGAGAGGCAATGCGCTCGTGGCGAGCTGACTCTGTGCGTCACTAGGGCTGCCACCCGTACGGGTTTCCTCGGATTTTTCCTAGTTTGGACGCCGTCCGGGACCGTTTCCCAAGTGTCAAAAAAAAATATGGGAAAAAATGCGATTTCCGCCATATGTCCGGATTTTTTTAAGTCTTATTCCGCGAATTTGGACATTGGCAGCCCTATGCGTCACATAAAATGGCGTCGGTCGCGGTAACAACTGCTGCTGCGTGTATATAAAAAAATCATATAATATGTATTTGATTCTATTACCAAACACAGTAATTAAATTAGTACATAGGCGCCGTGCGCGATGACAAGTCAGAACGTGTTCGCAGGCGGGCACACTACTCGCGAAGTTGATCAAGCTTAGGAGAGGCGGAGTCGGCCGAAGTAAGGAGTGGCCCTCCAAACTATTATATTCGCCCAATTTCGCCACACTAACATATGATTTTCACTTCTCATGCTCTAAAATCTCGACTTTATGCTGTGCGTAGGTGACATAAAGTCGCTTTTTATGCTCTAGAGCATAAAGTAAAATCGTCGTCGAAGACCAAGGCGATCGGTCCAACAGCCACACAAACAACTTATAACTTCATAGAATAAACTCTTAATTTTACTTCATTTCGTTAGTATTCTAAGACCAAGGCAAAAATACGAACAGCCAAAGTACACAATAAAACTTCTTGAAATAAACTTGTAATTTTTATTTACTATCATTTATTACTTTTTAAATTTATTTTTATTTTAGTAAATCAATTATAGGTACTATATATTTAAACTACTTAGGTATAACAATAATTTATCATAGATAAAAAAAAGTGTTTTTAATTAATTTTGTTTTTAAATATAATATTTACATGATGCAATTTCATTTCCTCGCAATCGAAGTGAAAAGTATAGTGTACAACTCGTCCATAAAACGCATTTTACACTCGACTTTATATTCATCCTCGCTCGCAAGCTCGCTCGGATGGATAAACGTCTCGTGTAAAATGGTGCGTATTATGAACTTGTCGTACAATCTACTATTTGTGACGTATTTAGTTTGACAATAAGTTAAAAAAGCATAGTAACCTCTTGTGGCGGGTCCTGCGGCGGCGCGGGCGGCGGCGCGGGCGCGCCCGACGCGCGGCGGCCGCGCCGCGCCCCCGTGCGCAGCGCAGCCGGCTGGAATACAACAAATGGGAACTTGTAGCATTTACATTTTGCCGTGTTAAGACTACTTTTCTCCAACTTGCTTGGAAATGTTACCATTAATGTAGTAAAACTGGACCGCGAAATCGTTCGTTATATTTAGAAGGCGTTAATGAAAATTAAAAAAAATATATATTATTGGCCTTAGCCGGGAAATCAATATTATTTAAATAAGACGATTAAGTAAAAAACACACCTTCCGTTTATAACGTCTCATACAAATGAGGGTAATCTTAATTTGGCCGGTTACTGCATTTTTACTTTTAATTTTTTCAAAGACTTTGATAATTCACCATACAGCCAATTGTCCACTAAATTTAAAAAATAAAAACTATTATAAACTTTTTAATTGTTCTCTGCGTTTAGTTCTTGCACTGAACATTTTTTTGCTCTGCTACTGTCAATGTATTTGAAATGTCGACAAATTTCGAATAACGGACAAACAATTTGAATAATAATCTTATATGCGGTTAATTTATTTTCATGATTAGTTAGATGCTTAGTTATTTATTAGAGATTTCTCACGACAGTTTTAATTTTAATAATATGATGATATTTAATGAGTGATTTGAAAATTAATAAGTGTACCAAACGTAAACAAATAAAAAATAAAACAGAAATGATTGTGTCCAAATCAATATAAAAGTTATTTTGAACTTATGATCTTCTCCGAATGATAAATATGGTATGGTTTCTAAAAAAAAACAGTGTGTTTAGAAGTTGTTCATTTAACTAAAATTTATAATTACATATGTGCATATTTTTTGTTATTGTGTTTTCATATATATTTAATTCTTATTCATATATTTTGTTTTAAATCAAACATATGATTCGGACCCGAAATTTTATTCCTATTCCTAAAAAAAATAAGTACCAAATGAACTTCATGATACTGATACATTAAATTAAAATGTAGATTGGTGATTATTTCCAAGCATATTTGGAGAAAAGCACTATACAAGCCTCGGCGGGAATGTCAGTTCGCAGATTCGTATTATTGAAGGACTCGGCTACGCCTCGTCCTTCAAAATCATACTCATCCACGAACTGACTTTTCCCGGCCTCGGCAGTAATATACTATTTTTGTATGAATAGGGAAAAAGGTATACTATTCCTATGTAGTCTCAATTCAGACGGTCCCGGGCCACGGGGCGCGGTCATTTGGAAGGCACGAGTGGGACGAAGCCGAGAAGGACATTTTTAAGACGATGAAATCTGCACTTATCCTTCTGTTATTATTAATTATTATTAGGTAGGAAGTTTAACAACAGACAATGTCGATACCAAAGTATCATTAATATTAGTGATCGGCACGGCCGTCGGCCAGTCAGCATCGCGGTAATCGGCGTAAAAATACGTACATGATTGTAATACACTAATATAATATTATTTTACAATGCATGTGCTCGAAAAGAGCGTATTCTAGGCATTCAAACTGTGCGGAAAGTACTACTTTTCCACACTAGTTCTTTTTACTTTCATTTTTTTTTAATTTCTAGCCGTATCTGACAGCCTGACACAAAGAGGTTTTATTATTTACAAAAAGATTGGTAAATAAGTCAAATACTCATTATTATCACGTATAAAAGTACAATAAAACCAATATTTCATTAATTAATTCATTGAACACGTCATTAGATATAAAATTTGATTAATAAATGAACTTTAAATCGTTATTCATTAAATAAATTTGGCTGAATGTACACGCGCTTGTGCCTTTTTGACATAAGACGAATATTAAAAAAATACTTTTGCACATGCGCAGTAGTAGATATGTCGAGCGCAGTTTACAAATAACTCCGCCATTTTTTATTGATGTCTAGTTTATTTTGAAGTTGTTTTGTGCAAATCTGCTGAAATAATGGCGAGATAAAGGGACGAATCATGAATTTAAACCCGTAAATTGTTATTGAAGAAGTAAAAAATGTGAACGACGGCTTCTTGTTGGATAAATCAAATCAAAACAGTTTTTTCCAATGTAAATGTAGTCTTTGTGAGTATTAAAGTATTTTCTATTTTCTCGTACATGCATAGTAAAGTTTTGTACGGAACTCGTGTGTAAGATGATTTCCGACTCGTGTTTGTTTAATCAGTCGCTCGTACCTCGCTCGTGACTAAAAATCACACTCGTCTGAAATAACCTACCTTCCACACTTGTATCGTAAATAAAAATAACTATTTTTATCGAGGTTGCGGGATTACGATTATGTTGATATTAAAATTACTATAAGAAACTCGCAGTGTTGCACACGGGCCGTGTTTTTCACCGATCATTATCTATATCAGTGTTTTTCAAACTGTGGGTCGCGACCCCCAGGGGGGTTGCAGCTCATATCCAGGTGGTCGCGAGGATCAGCATCGAGAAATTTTCAAGCATGTACATTAATGAAATAGCAATATTTCTTAGACATCTTCATCTATTTATTTTACGATTAGGTATATGTAATTTTTTATATTTTTTTCAAAACAGACCGATTGAACGATAGACGGTGTTCCAAATCTGTTAAATAAGAGTCGGATTCTAAGTTTAATCGTACAAACTGTTTGAGGGGATTGCGAAGGAATGTTGATGGTATTTACGGGCCGTGATAACAAAAAGTTTGAAAAACACTGATCTATATCTATGTGAATTAGTAGCGCACCTCAGCGGGCGGGTCCGTCGGTGGCGGCGGCGGCGGCGGCTCGAGCTGCGAGCGGCGGCCGCGGCGCTTGCTGAGGAAGCGGCCGCGCTCGCGCGCCTCGCTGCGCAGGTGCCGCTGCCGCACCGCCGCGTCCGAGACGTCCTCCTCCTGCAACAATAGAGTCATAGCTGGGCATTAACTCGTTAATCCGTTAATCGTTAATTAACGAAGTTAACATATTGATTAACGTATTAACTTTTAAGAATGTTAACGGACACGTTAACTTCCGTTAATATGCAGAAGTCCGTTAATCGTTAATCCAATGCCTACTATTTACCGCACAACAGGTTCAGACATGTATGAAACGACAAGTGCCGGGCGGCGCGTGGCAGCGAGTGAATCCAAAACAAAACTAGATATATTTTGCCGGCGCGTGCGAGTGAGAAAACTGCGAAGAGATTTGTTTCGTTTGATTATTTCATTACTTAGCGCCCGTGCTTAGAGTGACGAGTGTTTTGTTAGTTGTTATTATAAATTACTGTCAGTGATCATTTGCGTGTTGATAAAGAAGAGTGCAGTGTAATTTAGTTAGATAGAAAAAGTGTACTGTGCAGTGTAGTAATTAAAACCATATAATGGAAGACATGGAAACGGATTCCAGCGGTCCTGATGAAAATCCATGGCCACATTTTTGCGTGTAAGCATCCTACGTAAATTCACTAACGCAACGATATAAAAATGCAATTTTACACATATTAACGGATTAACGATTAACGTTAACTTGCGTCAATTCCTCCGAAATGTAACGCTTTAACGTTTAACGAAGCTAACTTTTTTTGTAGCGGATTAACGATTAACGAAGTTAACTATTTGATTAACGGTGCCCAGCTATGAATAGAGTATACATGGCACTTTACTTCATACTGAATTAACGCTCCGCCCTGCGCATATTTGTCCGAACACCTCTAACGTAAACGCGCGTACGGATTTGAGGCGGCCGCAAAGGCGCCTCGGTGTGCGTGCCTCGAGTCATTTGGATGTATATCCGAGCGTGCCCACGAGCGGACACGTACACGTTCTGACTTGTCATTGCTTACGGCGCCTAGGTACTAATTTAAATACGTTTGCTGGTGATCACGATTTCTATAATAACTGTTTCATCCACCACAGAGGACATCTTTTCTTATTTTTGTTTATTATTCGATGAATTACAATAAACGCACCAGCAGCTATTATCGCGTCTGACGCCATTTTGTGCGAGCGCGTTGCCTCACCTGGGTATAAAAGCTGCAAGTTTTGCTCGTGAGCAGCTCGCCGCTCGGAGCCGCTCAAATGCGTGCGCACCTTAACAGACTAACACGAATCGGATTCTGACAGCTCACGCACTGTATTTAAGCACTTTAATGATGACACAACTGTACATAATTTTAATACACACCTCACTCTCCAATGACAGCCGCCTTATCTTAGAAACGCCGTTGTTGAGGCGAGCTGACGCGCCCTCTGACACCTCCATCACTCGCCATCTGAACAAGACATTATTATTTTGAAATTAATAGAATATAACCTTTTTGTACATGTCGTTAGTTTGTCTATCTTCTTCTCGTACTCACTCAATTGCTCATAGGTTAACTGGAAGATATCCCTTATATGAATAAGTTCGCCTTTGTATCTATGTTATTTGTAATAGATGTATTTTTAACTGTTTTTGTGTACAATAAAGTGTTTACTTACAAATGAGATTTTAAAGTTTAAGATTATATCGTCTGGTGACAACCAAAACTTACAAAAAATCCTGTCACTACTCCTCAAAATCTCGTATCTAGTTTGAAGATTGATACAGAGATACGAGCTTTGTTTAAGTAGGTATATATTTGTTAGTTAGTGAGTTTTGGTTGTCAACAGACAATATAATTCACGAGCTATATTTAAAGCTATCTATGTTGTCAGACAACTCATACATGGTACGGTATAGTTTCCGTACGGATTGACAATAAATCCCGGGATTGTCCATATAATAAATCCCGGGATTGTTCATATAATAAATACCGGGATTGTCCATACAATAAATCCCGGGATTGTCCATACATATAATAAATCCCGGGATTGTTCATATAATAATTCCCGGGATTGTCCATACAATAAATCCCGGGATTGTCCATACAGTAAATCCCGGGATTGTCCATACAATAAATCCCGTGATTGTTCATATAATAAATCCCGGGATTGTTCATAAAACAAATCCCGAGATTTTAAATACAATAAATCTCGGGATTGTTCATATAATAAACCGCGGCATTGGAAGCCCTATCACGGAAGTCACGCGGCGGGTATTCTTAGATAACCTTTAGCAAAACTTCACCACGAGGCGTGACAAATGTCTTCTTTTTGTAGTAAACGTCTACGATGAGTGGAACAGGAGAGAGGACGAGAGCCCACATACGTCTTCCGTTTGGCTTGCGGCTTACGTGAAAAGCGAACTCGTGGCAAGTTATGCTAAACCCAGTATTACGAGATTCTTTCTCTTGCCACGGACTCTGCCTCTGAAGGCCTAGCATTTGGGGGCGTTCAAGTATTACGTAACGCTATTTAGGGGGGAGGGGGGTCTCGTAAAACGTTACGATGTGTTACAGGGGCGGGAGGGGGTCTTTCTTACAACACGTTACGTAACATTGTTTCCTTTTTTTATACAAAAAATTGGGATTTAAAACGCCCAAGTTGGCAACCCTTATCGTTTATTTTACGGGGAATCCCTCGATTGTATTGCTCAGGTCGTCATTTTAATCATGTTAAAATATCTTTTGTGACTTGGGTAAAAATGGTCGCTTCTTGTGTCACTTATGGTGTTACGTAACGTTTAGAGAGCGGGAGGGGGGGTACAGAAAAACGTTACGGCGCGTTACAAGGGGGGGAGGGAGGGTCAAAAATCTTCAAAAATTGCGTTACGTAATACTTGAACGCTCCCTTTCTTGCCACACGACTCAGCGTCACTTGTCTCGCTCGCACGGTATTGAAAGAAAAGTGACGGGTAGTATTTGACACTAGACGTGCTGGTATGGCTAGGGATAAGGAATGAGACAGGTACAGTACTTTTATCTCACGAGCGCGGGTGAGCCATGTTTGTGTGAGTAGATGTACATGCACATTGGCTCTGTGTGGGTGAGCTCGGGAGCGAACAGTTCCGGCTCACCCACACAGAGCCAATGTGCATGTACATTACTCACACAAAAATGGCTCACCCGCGCTCGTGAGATCAAAGTACTGTATATAATAGACATGTTGACTAATTTTTTTTGAGGATGTCAATCGATTCTATTTTTTATTGTGATCAAATGTCTATATGGGACTGACTACACTTAAATTGCTCTAAAAGTCAGAAATGACCGTCAAAGTTCAACATTTCTACGTAGCGCTAAAAACGCTCCATACAAAACGCGTCAGGCTAGTGACGTCACAGGCCGGTATAGGTACCAATAATTGTATGGAAAAATTAAGAAATTTGGCATTTTCACCGTGAAAAAGTGCTTTTAAGTTCATAGTTGTCATACAATTATTGTTTCGTAAAATTATGAGGATTCTGAAAACATTTTCAAAATTTATTTTGGATTAAAAAAAAAATCATAAAATTTGCGTACCTTTGAAGTCACATATTTCCAAAAAAAATATATGTTTCTGGATTTTTTTTCTTTGTTTCGTGATATATTTAGCTAATTTTATTCATATAACTACAGTACGCTGTAGAATTCAACATCAGTCAAATAGCCTATTACTTGGGCGTGACGATCTCCTTGTAGGTGAGTATCTGCGGGCGCGTGTTGGCGGCGACGCTCTGCGGTATGACGATGTTGTCGATGTCGAAGGACGCCGCTCGCGCGCGCGCATCCGTCGACGACCGCCCGCGCCCTCTGTAATACCAAATAGTACATTACTATAGAAGCCGGGAAAGGAGGCCTATTCGAAACCCTTTACACAGCTAAGGTATGCATAGTGCTTTTCTCAAACATATGCAATGAAATATATAATCTGGTTCTCTGCCTTTTCGCCGAATTACGTTTCGTCAAACGTTTCATTTCGCAAAAGTTTCATTTCGCCAAAAGCATTTTTCACTGAAACTGTAAACTATTTCGAATTGTTATAAAACAAACCTAACCTAACCTAATCTAAAGGATGATATTTACAACAATCTGAAATAGTTTACAGTTTCAGTGAAAAATGCTTTTGGCGAAATGAAACTTTTGCGAAATGAAACGTTTGCGAAACATAAGTCGGCGAAACGGAAGTACACCATATAATCGATATACTCATCGGACCTACTCACAAAATTTCATGAGAATTGGTCGGCGAAAATCAAAACAACCGAACGATATTACATGTCATAATAAAAACATGTAATCTTCACGAAATACTATACATAACCAATGTTTACATATTGATTAATTAGTCAATCAATACCTGTTCTATCTTTGGCTGATAGACCGGTGTAAATTAAATGCCCAGATATTTACAAAATAATATAATCGACGAAAAAGATGTGTCTTATACAAGTACAAAATTGCAAGTGACATGAGTAGGCACAATTGGTATGAACGTTATTCAAGCGCCTAAGCGAATGCGAATGCAATGCTTCCTCGATGTCGTTTCGGTGCTGGTTTCACACGCGTCAAGCCTGAACAATACCTAAATATTACTTATATTCGCCGTTAAACACATATCAATCAAATTGTGCGATGTTTAGTAATAAATAACGATTATTCGCGGACTTGCGTTTGCGTATCATAAAATAAAACACAACTTTACCTTTCATGCGTCGTAGAGGTGACAGTTTCTTCAGATTGATTCCTCTCTTTGATTTTTCTTGACAAGGGCGGTCGGCCTCTTTTCAATCCTGTAATGGAAGATACGTTTTTGTAAAAAAGAAACTTCAATGAATTAAGCGACTGCTGGTTGTTGTAATACAATGATCAAAGCGCAAAGAAAAACTAAATTCAGACTGAGAAAGTCGCATTTTCGAAGGATATATATGTCCCATACTAACATACGTTATTACGCACTAATTCCGGGGTTACATATTATAACGATGTTGTCAAGCCTTGTCAAGCGTGCAGGACGCAGTTTTATGTTACAGTGAGACGGAACTACATCGTGCTCACTCTAACATACAACTGCGTACTGTAAGCTTGTCGAGGCTTGGCAAGCGTGTGGTCCCGGCATAAGAACTTCAGAAATGGAAGTCAAATAGTGAAGTCTCTACTGAACGATAAAAACGCTCCATGCACAGATAAAGTCGCGCAGGTGTGGAGACGTCACAAATGCGCGCATGAGCTGTTAATTGTTCGTAAAAACATGTATTCTGTAATGTTATTCGTAAAATAATGCGTTTTATACAATTGTCATACAAGCATGTTTACGTTTTTGTGTGAATGATATGAACTCTCGTTTTTTGAAGGGAATAAATAATTCCAAGTTCATGCACGTTCCCTTTTCACCATTTTCACCAGGACACGTCTGTTACTCACAGGTTTTTTTTTTTTTAATTACTCACGGTTGGATCGGGTGGGCTTGTGCGCGGCGCGGCGCTCGGGCCGCTCGGCGCGTGCGCCGGCCGCGTGCTGCGAGTGCTGTGCGCCGCGCCACGCCTTGCTCACGCGCGCGCGGAACCAGCGCGACGTCGTCAGCGCCGCCGTGTGCAGCGACCAGGACACGTCTGCGGGTTGAACCGAATACATACATTTCAAACGATACTATTATAAGTATAACATTGTATTGAAAATCTTGGTTTTATGGATATACCTTTATTTCAAGAAAATAATAGTTTCTGACGAACGAGCAAACTGATCGCCTGATGGAAAGCGATTACCGTCGATGTCGCCCATAGACAACTGCAACATCAGAGGAGTCACAAGTGCGTTGCTGGCATATTTTTTGTATGTGTCGGAAGAAATTAACAACGTACATAGCGCTGATTTAGACGAGACGGGACTTTAAAAATATGGATGTAGACGACCTCGACCTGGATTCTTATTTCAACACAACATCAATGTGACTATATTGTTGCGTCAAACGACGACTTGTCGCTTTTATTTCCAAGATGTAGACGTGGTTACCCTTGAAGTCGCTGAGCACGGGATGGAAGCCGGGGTCGACGCTGGCGAACCCGTCGGCCGGCGACGGCGACGGCGGCGGCGGCTGCGTGGGCGACGCGCGCCCCGTGCAGCTCTCCAGCTACTCACAGCTGCTACTGTACAACATGTACACGTGGTTACCCTTGAAGTCGCTGAGCACGGGATGGAAGCCGGGGTCGACGCTGGCGAACCCGTCGGCCGGCGACGGCGACGGCGGCGGCGGCTGCGTGGGCGACGCGCGCCCCGTGCAGCTCTCCAGCTACTCACAGCTGCTACTGTACAACATGTACACGTGGTTACCCTTGAAGTCGCTGAGCACGGGATGGAAGCCGGAGTCGACGCTGGCGAACCCGTCGGCCGGCGACGGCGACGGCGGCGGCGGCTGCGTGGGCGACGCGCGCCCCGTGCAGCTCTCCAGCTACTCACAGCTGCTACTGTACAACATGTACACGTGGTTACCCTTGAAGTCGCTGAGCACGGGATGGAAGCCGGGGTCGACGCTGGCGAACCCGTCGGCCGGCGACGGCGACGGCGGCGGCGGCTGCGTGGGCGACGCGCGCCCCGTGCAGCTCTCCAGCTACTCACAGCTGCTACTGTACAACATGTACACGTGGTTACCCTTGAAGTCGCTGAGCACGGGATGGAAGCCGGGGTCGACGCTGGCGAACCCGTCGGCCGGCGACGGCGACGGCGGCGGCGGCTGCGTGGGCGACGCGCGCCCCGTGCAGCTCTCCAGCTACTCACAGCTGCTACTGTACAACATGTACACGTGGTTACCCTTGAAGTCGCTGAGCACGGGATGGAAGCCGGGGTCGACGCTGGCGAACCCGTCGGCCGGCGACGGCGACGGCGGCGGCGGCTGCGTGGGCGACGCGCGCCCCGTGCAGCTCTCCAGCTACTCACAGCTGCTACTGTACAACATGTACACGTGGTTACCCTTGAAGTCGCTGAGCACGGGATGGAAGCCGGGGTCGACGCTGGCGAACCCGTCGGCCGGCGACGGCGACGGCGGCGGCGGCTGCGTGGGCGACGCGCGCCCCGTGCAGCTCTCCAGCTACTCACAGCTGCTACTGTACAACATGTACACGTGGTTACCCTTGAAGTCGCTGAGCACGGGATGGAAGCCGGGGTCGACGCTGGCGAACCCGTCGGCCGGCGACGGCGACGGCGGCGGCGGCTGCGTGGGCGACGCGCGCCCCGTGCAGCTCTCCAGCTACTCACAGCTGCTACTGTACAACATGTACACGTGGTTACCCTTGAAGTCGCTGAGCACGGGATGGAAGCCGGGGTCGACGCTGGCGAACCCGTCGGCCGGCGACGGCGACGGCGGCGGCGGCTGCGTGGGCGACGCGCGCCCCGTGCAGCTCTCCAGCTACTCACAGCTGCTACTGTACAACATGTACACGTGGTTACCCTTGAAGTCGCTGAGCACGGGATGGAAGCCGGGGTCGACGCTGGCGAACCCGTCGGCCGGCGACGGCGACGGCGGCGGCGGCTGCGTGGGCGACGCGCGCCCCGTGCACACCGCGCAGCTCTCCAGCGGGTACTCGCAGCTGCAACTGTACACCAAATTACTACAATTAGTAACTATTAAACTGCAATCGTTTTGCGCCATTGGAATTAGTATATTGTGTCATAAGGGTAGTAATCCCCTTACTACCCGCCTTACACACAATATTTTTCATCACATTTTGGAGTAAATAACAAATAAATAAGCCAACAATAAACATTAAACGATAACGATTGACAACCAACTTTTTTCCATATATATTTTTTTAATTTACTATAAGCACTGGCAAAACGGCCATCAGCTTAAAACGGAAAACAAATATACACAGAATCTTACTATCTATTATTAAACAAATAACAATTAACAATATTATGCAGCAATAATTAACAGCGTAATATTTATAAAACTTAAATATGAACAGTAAGTTTGTTACAAAACTAAATAGTTCCTAACCAATAATTTTAAACTTTTTTTCCTTTTTTTTGTGTCGTCTACCACAGATAATGCTAAGAACTGCGTTTCGTTTAGAAACTTGACAGGCTACTGCCAGATTGTAACGATAATTCAAAATTTAATTTAATAGAATTATTGCAAAATACACATAAATAATTGTAAAACATAAATATTAATGCAGTTACATATACTGTATTAATTCAATACACAATAAAATTTGCTGGTAGGCAAGTTTTGTTGATACAACAAAATACCTTGGCTGGATTGAAACCTCCTTAGTCTGAAGTAATCTGCGAGTGCGTACTATATTTTTAAAACTAAAACCATAACTCCCGAGGGAGTTATGTCAATTTATAACTCCCGCGGGAACTATATAGGCCTTAGTCCTTCATTCATTCTCCGGGCTACATGACCTGCCCATTGCCACTTCAACCGTGCAATCCTGTGAGCTATGTCGGTTACTTTGGTTCTTCTGCAGATATCCTCAATCACGAAAGAAAACTCCAAACTTTTCATTGCACGTTGCGTGACTTTTAGAAGAAAGTCTTCGAACAGAAGTGTTGCCAGTGATGACCTACGGAACTGAGATATGGTTGTTCACAATGGGACTCATAAAGGCGGCTAGTGACGCCACGTGCAATGAAATCGCATACGACGGGTGAAACCTCTCACGTCTCAGCGGTCTGTCTGGCGCATGTGTCAGTAGCTGGGTCGTCGTCGGCGAGATGCGCAGCGCCAGCTGTCTTCGGTAGGCGGAGGCTGTGTCTTGAACTAGACATCAATAAACAATGTACTACTTACTGAACATCCGAAGGTTTAGCAGCCTTGTTGGTAGCTATATGCAGATTATGCATCTGCAGCAGCTTTCTCTTCTTGAACGTCTCTCGTCTCAGCGGTCTGTGCCGGGCGCAGGTTTCGGTGGCAGGGTCGTCGTCGGCGAGCTGCACGGCGCCGGGCAGCCGGCCCTCGTAGGCGGAGGGCTGCGGCTGCGCTGGCTCGCCCTCGAACTGGACAGGGCCTTTGGCTTCGCGGACCTGGAGATGAACAGTATATTGAAAACTAGGCGCGACTTCATCCACGTAAAGTTTTTGTCGGGTAAAAAATACTATACTAATACTATAACCATCTTTGGATAGTTTGGATACTCCAACGTGATGAGCGGACAAATTTTTTTTCTCAAACATGCAATGAGAAATATTGTCTTTACGTTCCTTATAATAGGCTCGGAAGTATCGCTTATTGGGCGCAACAACTCGAGAGGACTGTAAAGGGATTTCATACTGCTTTTCAGGCCTAGGCCTGCAAAGTAACTTTTTTTTTGGTTTCAACAACAAGGTCATTCACACGGTGTCCTATCGTTTGAGCAAAAAACGTTTGACAAATGATCACTTGAAGATGAAGATAAGATAAAGATACGTTGTCAATTAATAAAATGTTGTTCTTTGAAGTATATTTTTTTATTTCTTTGTATGTTTGAGAAAAGCACTATACATGCCTCGTCGTGAAAACGGATTCCCGGCCTCGTATCACTATCCGGTCCCTACTTGGCCGGAAATCCTCATTTTCCCGGCCTCTGATGTAATGTACTATTACCAGCAGATGGGGCAGTATGGCTGGCGGAAATTTAATAGGACCAAGACTACAAAGAGGAGCGACAATTTTCAGCAATAGTACCAATATAAACCACAAAGAATTACCATCGGAAAAACACGGAGTCTATTAATACGATAGTATCAATCGATTTGTAAAGTTTCACATTAGATAAGAACAGCATTAAAGGTGAAATGTCAGGGACAGCAATACTGCGTAACTATTTATGACTATACCGCGTAACTATAATACCATATCATAGTATCAATAGTTCATCGCATCTCATATACAATAGCCTAGTATAGTCAAAAATCAGATATATCGTAGCACTAGCTGTGCCCCGCGGTGTTACCCGCTCATCCCACGGGAACACTAAATTTATTCGGGATGAAAAGTATCCTATGTCCTTTCCCGGGTCTCAAACTATCTCCATACCAAATTTCATCTAAATCGGTTCAGCGGTTTAAGCGTGAAGAGGTAACAGACAGACAGACAGACAGACAGACAGACACACTTTCGCATTTATAATATTAGTATGGATGTAAGGTATTCATAAATATCTGAACACGACTCTTATTGACTGGGCGTTACAGTACATGTTCACATATTTATGAACGCCTTATATGCTGCGATATATCTGATTACGACTCTACCATGTTTAGATTCCATACAACCATAATAGATCAAACATCTGGCGGGTGCCGTCTCTGTGTGCGTCCCATGACACAGGCAAGGGGAGCATCCGCATGGTGTATCTCTTAGATTACATTAAATTGTAAGGGCCTCTACACGTTGGCTTCGGCTCGGTGCACGCCTCCCAAAGGTCCAGGATACCAATGTCCCGTGAACGGGTGCAACATATTAGTACTACCAACTATCAAATATCTAGTTCCTACTACCATCAAAAAAATTGGAACTCAGAGACAAAAACTCAGTCACATAAGGCCCGTCACACACAGAGATACAATATATATATAATATACATATAAGTATAGTACGGTATCTTACGATATACTACGGTATATTTTGTGGACTATTTGACAGAAGTGGGACGGGCTTAAGGGTGGCGAACTTCACTTTATCAGCAAAAGGCCTTTTATTTAGTATTTCAAACAAAATGTAACTATTAATTGTGTAAAAAACTTACGGGTTTCAAACTCAACTGGCCCACACATTTAACTATAACTAATTAAAAATTGTAACATGTAATCTAATTGTTTTAATGGGTTATTTAATACCCATTGATAAGAGAATCATGATTAGGTAAGTACAAGTCAACTAATAATTAAGTCACATTTAAATGTTGTTTATAGTGAATAAGATTAACGCGTCTAGCATAACTGTGACACGCGACTCTTTGTCTCGCGACAAATAAATACTACTTTGCGAAGTCGCGTTTCTAAAAACTGGGTTAACAAAAAAATATTTTATACTTATCGAACCTACTCAGAACATTTCATGAGAATCTGTTGAGAAATGCGACCTCTACAGAACAGCATGCTATTTAGTCATAACCATAACTCAAAAAAGACAGACAAGATCAAAGCAGTCTTAAACGGCATCTCCTGGACGTGACTAATAAATTTAAATTTCTTAGTGTATACATAGATCAAGGGTTAAATTGGAAACATGAGTTGGATGCTGTTGAAAACTCTATACATTCAGCTTGTTACGCTCTGAGAAGCCTCAGAGAGGAACTCACGTCACGACTGATCAACAAAAATAGTTTACTTTGCTTTAGTCGAGTCGAGACTGCGCTACAGCATCGTGTTTTGGGAAAATAGTTTCCAATATAACATAAATAGAGCCCTAGCTGGTCAGAAACGGGCAATAAGAACTATTGTGAGAATTCCTCCGTGGATCTCTTGCAGGGAACATTTTGTATCGTTGGGTGTTCTTACGGTTCCTTGCTTATACGTTCTTGTACTACTCACGGAGCTTATTAAGAACTTATGAAAGTTGGAATCTTATGAAGAACAAGAGTCTCGGCTTCAAACGCGTACCAAGAATTTAAAGGTAAATTTTTGTCCCAAGCGAAAGATTGCTGGGCATTGCTCCAGGTATCAAGCAGTCAGGCTTTTTAATAAGTTGCCAACGGAACTATAAAAATCCTTACGAACCATCGAATCTTTAATGTGAAACTAAGATCATTTCTGTTGAGAGGGTGTTTCTATAGTGTGGATGAAATTTTTAGTGATTTATAGACATTATAATTAGATTTAAGTGAACTTTATTTATTTATTTTTGTATCACTGTTGTTCTAGACTTAAGTTTTATTACAAACACAAGCCTTGTATTGTTATATGAACAAATGATATCTATCTATCTATCAGCCGGAAAATTGGACAAACGCATATCAACATCCAAACACCCCGGACATGCAAATTTCGCTCGCTCGGGCAATGAATACCCTGGAAGAGCCCTAAATAGGTACCGTTATTGGTTACGCAGATATATTTATATTACACATATCCAATCACACCACAAGAATGTGGTGACATCTGAGTCATCGTGAGGCGGCTGTGGCGAGCATTACCAAACAATGAAAGAAATGTGATACTGTAGAACGCAATCGAGTGTTTAATAATATTGATCTCTCTATGAAATATATATCTTAAGAGTCTTGAGAATCTTGAGATGCAATAGTTACAGTCCTGGTAGCATAAATTGCTTAACACTTTCGACACCAGCAACCCGGTAGCCGGGCGCTCTGCTCGTAGTAAGTTTTAGCCCGTAGCGCTACGCGGTAGTGAATGCGTTAATTAGCATACCCCTGGATTTTTGGTGCATGAATGATTTGACTTGTTATATCTTTTGTGCACCGAAACCCGAAACCCCCGGGGTGTGTTCATTATTCAAATCTTGATAGTTGCAGTAACAGATCGAGATCTTTATGTATTGTTGGTATGAGAGAAGTCAATCATTCATCAGCAATGTAACAAAGTAAAAGTAACATACCACAAACAAAACCAGAATAAATAAGAATTGCTAAGCTTATTATTATGTATTTTTATTCCATTGTATTTTAATATTGACGCATTTACATCTATGATAGTATAGGTTAAGAGTATTGTAGTAATGGATCCGGAGACAATATACATCTCCGTAAAGTGTGCCCAGTGATTTGTCTGTTGCATTAATTTATTGTTGTGACGTAATTATAGTTGTAATTTTATATTTATTATTGTTATTCAATGACATAGAATCAGACATGTAAAAGCGCCCTTGAAGCCTACTTGCAGAATAAAGATTTGAATTTTGAATCAAGATTTATATTCGGTTCAAGATCAAGCTGTGAAAAAAATTAAAAATATACTGATTTAAAACTGTGACATTGCCGACATTGGCTTACCTGCTCATGCAAATCTTTGTGCTGGCGGATCTTGTACTCCAGCTCTTGAACCTGGGCCTGCAGCCAGCACCAGCGTGCCGCGATGGAGGCTCGGGTGCGCTGATACGACCATAGTGCGCGTTTCTCTCTGGAAAAAGATAATCACATTAATTAAATTGAATCGCGTATATACATAGACATTTCAAATAATATTATTTATTTTTATTTTATTTATTTAAACTTTATTGCACAAAACAAAAGTCAGTACAAATGGCGGACTTAATGCCAAATGGCATTCTCTACCAGTCAACCATAGGGCCAAACAGAGATACTAGAAGTATTACTTGAATATAGTTATAATCCACAGGTGTTTTCGCGTAATATGTAAACAAAAACGTACACTGAGCTGCAGAATTGCATGGCCCATTTATGAATGAATTCATTCATAAATGGGCTATGCATCTGTGCAGCCCAAGTACATATAAAAACCCTTAAAATACCTAATCTTACGTATAAAGAGCAGCGTCGAACTCATTGCGCAGTATAAAATGACTACTGCGTAATGCGTAAGCAGTTTACCACCCCTCTTTTTACGATCAGCCTCTAGCATAACTGTCATACGGGACTATTTCACGCGCGAGATAATTACCTGTCTCTTTCTGTGCAGCAACGTGAGAGAGTGACGAGTAGCGCTGTCGTGCGACAAGAGTCGCGAAGCATAGTTGTGCTAGACAGGTATACCTATCCTATCCTCGTGAGGCCCAATGTACCTCAAAGTACAAAGGTAACACTTGTAACTAAAGCCCAGACAGTTTAAAGAAAGAAAAAAAGTAGAGATGTGTAGCTCGCGAGTGAGTGATTCAAAAGAGCTATATTATTTGGTTTAGCCCACTAGCTCTTTCGCTCTCTGAAGATTCAAGTAGCTCAGTATCTCATCTATCATCTCAGTATTACTCGCTCGCTCTCACGTTTTTCTCGTTGTTTCGTCTTTTAAATCTAGATTGTCTCTATTCACTCTTGAACGATATAGTCTATAGATCTACTGAGCTAAATGAGTGATACATATCTCGGCGAACTAAAGGCACATATCACTCTTTTCACTTTAGTGACACATTTTACGCATCTCTAAAAAAAAGTGTACTTTGCAAGGTACAGTGAGCGTTTAAGCCTAACTGTAGTTTTTGAGCTTGGGCCTCACGAGTCTATTAAAGACCTTTCATAATTTTATTATGGAAATTTCATTTTAGGAAAAGGTAATCAACACGGTCTTATCTACATTTAGCAACTTCCTACAATTATTCTAATACAATTTATTATTGGAATTCAGTTTACACTCAATCAACAACCCCGTAAAAAAATAAGAAAGAAAACCAGTGGGTGGCGGATTATTAGAATGGATTACTGGATTTTATAGAAAATTCATAATAAATTCAATAGCGCGGTGTGGGAGTAGATTAGGGTGAGGAACGTGGGGGCGCAGAGTGTTGGATAATAGGATGTATCAGACTACTAAGTGCCAGATTAGTTAGGCTGCTACATTAAGTATTTCTTTTTTTGGACATACACTAGGCATTTAATGGTAAAGTTTCTAGTAAGTACAAAGTACAAAAAATGTTATTTCTAGTGAAATTCATTATGTATAAAGGTCAAAGATCCTAGAACTATGGTGAGCTGTTAGCTTAACCATGCAGGAACATGATTAACTGAAACGTGCGCGTTTTGTGGGGAGATAATGTAAACAGATAACAATGTGTGAAAATGAAAAGTCAATGACCTCACCAAATAGCGTGTAGCAATAGATTCATATATCTTAAGCATATTGAAATACTCATTAAACTTGGACTCATTTTTGAAGGATTGGCTAGATACAGCTCAAAACCAGCCCAGCAGTGGGACAAAACAGGCTCATAATAATAATATTGAAATACTGTTATATTAAGTGAGTTTTTTACCATGTTATATGTAGTAAGCGAGTTTCTCGGTGCATTGATTTAGTAGACTGGTAGAAAAATCCAAATATCGGCTTCCTTTACCGTCCTAACGGCATTTTGTGAGCCATTTTGGCAACATGACTTTTCCGATGTAAAAAAGCCTGCTGAATTCGATTCTGGATGTTGCCAAGCCGAATTCCCCCCCCCCCCCCCATTTCCCCCCTTTTTACCTCAAAATATGTCCCTAATCACGGTTTTTACGGTTTTATACAAAAAGTCTTACAGTTAGAAAAAAAATGTCAAAGACAAGAATGACCTCTATAAAATTTCCTATAACATGGTGTATAAACTTTCTTAGTAGGCCTTATGGTTCGTGAGCAATATCTTCCGGAACTTCATAAAATGGTAGAAAAATCCAAATATCGGCTTCCTTTTCCGTCCTAACGGCATTTTGGGATCCATTTTGGCAACATGACTTTTCCGATGTAAAAAAGCCTGCTGAATTCGGTTCTGAATGTTGCCAAGCCGAATTTTGCCCCCCTCCCGCCATTTCCCCCCTTTTTGACCTCAAAATACAGTCTGGCAAAAAAGAGTAGAAATTAAAAAGTGGCAATACTGTAGTGCCGTCCCCTTTTCCTTAGATGGATTAGAAAGGGACTTCACTACGGTATTGCCACTTTTTAATTTCTACTCTTTTTTGCCAGACTAAATGTCCCTAATCACGATTTTTACGGTTTTATACAAATAGTATTACAGTTAGAAAAAAAGTGTCAAGGACAAGAATGATCTCTATAAAATTTCTTATAACATGGTGTATAAACTTTTTTGGTAAACCTTATGGTTTGTGAGCAATATCTTCCCGAACTTCATTATTTTTAAAAAAATTGATAAACTTGGTTGAGGCAGGGAAATACACTTATTTTGGGATAATTGGTATCGCACAGGATTCAGCCGCTCTGCAGCTCTTGACGCTGACATCCAGTTGGCGTGCTGCTTATTATATGTCAAGACTTACGAGGCTTTCAGTCATAAGCAGTCTTCAGATTTACACGCAGAACTGTATCCAAGTCGGGCTAAAAGCGACGTAGAAAATAAAAATGCTTTACTTCTGACCATGAAGTCATTCAAAATGCTCAGTCAGACGCCAGAATCTCCAGAAACGGGCCTGAGAAATGCAGATACCCAGGATCTTGCAGCAGAAAAAATAAAGTGTCACTTCTCACTGCCAAGCAGCTTGGCTCACTCCAAGTAACGAAGTTTGCTTCCGAAAGGCTCACCAACATCAGGTCAGCAAGCAGCAGCCCCCCACATCAGACGCAAATATGGTAGATTTTGAACGACCTTGCACAGGTCTTGAGGGTCGGGCCTTTGTTCATTTTGAACTTTGCGTGTTATTGTAGACAGAGGTAATTCAGTGGTAAAGTGTGGGGACAGCAGATGAGTTCCAGCTATGGAGGTTTCTCACTTATCCAGGTCCCACTTATACAAGTTTCACTGTATTTTAAAATGAAATTTGAATATCTTTAAAAGCAGACAACGAATATGACATCCACCGATATTTAGTTTTTTTTTTTTACTAAAAGTTGAACTACTTTGTAGTTTCCTAGATACTACCTCGACAGGATATGGAAAAACCGTGGGATTCGCCGTACAACTAAGGTGCGTTTAGTTCGAGCTCTGGTGTTTTCCATTTTCACGTACGGTGCAGAAACTTGGAGTTTGAGAAGCCGCGATAGCAGTAAGATCGATGCTTTCGAGATGTGGTGTTGGCGCAGGTTGCTACGTATACCTTGGACTGCGATGCGAACAAACGAGTCGATATTAAATGAACTCAACATCTCGACGCGGCTCTCCGCGATATGTCGGAAACGAGCCCTGAACTTCTTCGGTCATATTATGCGGTCTTCAAAGCATTGTCTGGAGAAGCAGATTATCATAGGGCAAATTGATGGCAGACGTGCGCAGGGAAGGGCACCCACTAGATGGTCTGACACAGTGAAGAAGGCAGTGGGCGGCAGCATGCACCGGGCGGTCCACGCAGCATATAACCGCACTGAGTGGAAACAGTTATGTGGTCGCGATCCTCATCAGTGAGGGAACGACGAAGAAGAAGAAGAAGATACTACAAATCTTAAGATATTTACATTTTTAACTTACGAATAATGTGTGGACTGAGTGAGCACTTACAAACATGTATTATCCAAAAATCTGCCATGTTAGCGGTTTGTTTTGTATTTTACAAATTCCCATATGAGTTTTACTAAACTATATACATATATAGAAGTTTCAATCTGCAGTATTTTCATCAGAAATCGGGTTTTCGAAAGTGTGCGGATTGAGTGAGCATACGCATACGAAATAATTTGTAAAACTTTAAATACGTAACCAGGTGATCTACAAATTATTACCTACCTTAAGCATAATTTTTACTAAAAATTAGGATATAAATATTATATGTTAAATAAACACATTCACAGATTTCGTTGGTTGTTTGTGAGAACTGAGTGAGCATACGTTAATGAATGTATTCTTTTTATTTATCGTTTTACAAATTCATCAATTAGTTTTACAACTGTTTTAGAACTTTTACTAAATGATCAGCACATTTTTTTTCATTTTTGAAGGGTGCTCACTCAATCCACACGCACACATTGATTTATAGCTGTAATACTGTGTAAACTTTATCCATACTAATATTATAAATGCGAAAGTGTCTGTCTGTTACCTCTTCACGCTTAAACCCCTGAACCGATTTAGATGAAATTTGGTATATAGATAGTTTCAGTCCCAGGGAAGGACATAGGATACTTTTCATCCCGAATAAATTTAGTGTTCCCGTGGGATGAGCGGGTAACACCGCGGGGCACAGCTAGTTGTAAATAAATAAATGTTATTGAATAGTTATGTAATGTAAGGCCAGTGACATGATTTTTGTGATTGCAGCTTCATTCAGTAATTTGCATAATATTATTATTTTTAGTCTCTTAAGCATGTTTAGCTAGGATTCTTGTTCTAGAAGATTATGGTGAAGGTAATCAAATCAAGGTCACTATGTAAGCAAGTCTCAACTGGTCACGAAACACCATGTGTTTAAAAAAAGCACCAAATTTGCATTACAAATAGTATAAACCTTTGCAAACTTAGTCACTAGTATAGTGAAAGAAAGTAAAAGAAAAACTAAGCAAGGAAAATGCCATATGATACAATGTTACCCAATGAGCAAAATGTTTACAAAATGATGTACAGAAGGAAGCTTTCTTTTTACACTCTTCTTGCCAAATGAGAGTAGCTGACTTGAAATTATACATAAACAGAAATACAAAAAATCATATGAAATAACAAGTATACCTCTCTCTCTCTTCCTGACTACGTGTACATGGTGGAGGGGTGAGCCTGCCCTATATCCTTAATTTTTAATAACTATTAGAAAAAAGTAATATCCTAAACATACATCTCTCCAAGGCTATAAGTACAAATATTTGTATAACATTAACACATCCTCTTGAGAGATTGTGTTGTATTGAAATGTTAAGTGGCATAGCATAAAGCGCATTTAGGGGCTTTGCTAGTTAATCTACTTAACCTATATTGTGCTGGCACATTGTCAAGTTTA
The DNA here is from genome assembly GCA_905147355.2 of Apotomis turbidana. Classification (NCBI taxonomy): domain Eukaryota; kingdom Metazoa; phylum Arthropoda; class Insecta; order Lepidoptera; family Tortricidae; genus Apotomis; species Apotomis turbidana. The sequence goes on along the minus strand of LR990292.1, from coordinate 16,733,039 downwards.
GGTGTCCGAACCCAGGATTGTATTGATTAATATAAATGTTGTGCAATATTCTGGAGGCACTAAATTTGGCCTGTCGAGACATGTTGTAGAATCAGCTTTAGTATTATTATATTGTAGAGACATATCTTCAGTTAACTACACAAATAAAAAAACTACCTCAACAAATTCTGGATTGCCATATAAAAAGAACATTGAAGTTAGTTAAATAATGTGGTTTACATCAACACTTTAAAAATATAACATGAGACACCTCTCTTTTTACTAGCTTGCTTTTGATACTCTAATCACATAGGTACAATCTTATTTCTGGTTTTATGTAATTTATCAGTACAAGATGCCATAATATTGGGGCAGTGAACTATGATCCATAACTTTATCATGAGCATGACCATGTTTGGTTAAAGCTTATCAAATTGGAGAACTATAAATCCAGTCTAATCATGCCTTTATGCAATGCATAGATAACAAGCATTACAGTTTGCATGTTAACTAGCAATATGTATATATATATATGAGACCTACCTAGCATGAGTCAGCTATAATAGCATCAAAACAGTCATGACACACCTTCCTGCGCTGCTGTTTGGTCAGGTGACCCATTTCAGATTTCTGCATGATAATTTACTGGGTTAACCAATATTATCCAAGAAAACAATTGTGTTGAAAGTTTTATATCATATAAGTATCATTTCACTGAAACAGAAGACTAAGAAGATATTCATATTATTTTATTTACAATATAATGTAATGACTTCAATATTTATATTTTTGGTCTATAAATTGGAAAGACACCAATATAAAGATAGAGGAACATGGTAACTGTTATCCAAATATGATGAAAATATTAACCTAACCATAGCATAGATTTAGGAGACGCCATTAGCAAGTTATCAAATAAGGACTAAACAAGGTTTTTTCTTTTTTAATTTCTTTTGATCAATAAAATTTGCTGTTCAAATAATGCCTTGAATAGAAACAAGCTAGTTGGTAAATGTAAATGAGATAAAGTTTGTTTAGTCAATGCTGTAGGATTGATTATGCATGAAACTGAGCAGGAGCACACACTCACGGTATGTAGTGCCTTTGTTAAGTAAAAGTTTTTTTTTTTTTTTAATATAATTTTAGAATACTATCAAATATTATTTTATTCTAAAAAAAAAAAAAAGTTGTTTCATATTAATTAACAACAACACTGCCTACCCTGAGTGAATGTCACTGAAGACAAGAACATATAGAAATTAGGAGAGAATTCTGTAGAGCCTTTATAAAGTATTTATCACTTTTATTTGCACAACAGGGTCCTCGAGTATTAGGGTATCGACTAGAGGACATTGTCAATTACATGCTATTTCATCATCCAAAGTATCAAAATAACTTACATTGGCATATGCTGTTGATGGGCATTGTTGTAGACCACCGCTTCATCATTGCTCTCTGCTCCAGAAGAGGACTCAGTAGCATCAGAGTCCAGAGCATGTTTAACAGCTGACACATGGGATCTTAGGGCTCCAGCTGTGTCTTCCAGTCCAGCGAACGTCCCTGAAGGAATTCCAATAGAGGCTGATTTTGATGCATCACCTTTTGAGGTTCCAGCTCTATAGTATTTTGGCCCGACCACCGACCGAGATGAAGCACTCGCTTGCAAAGATGCTGTAGTCTCAACTTTTTTCAGAAATGCCTTTAAACCCATAGGCCTCCCTCCACCGTCTTTACGAGCCCCACGCATAGCTTTATCATACGTCTGAGCCACCTCCTCCGACACTCTTTTACCCAGCATTCTGGCTTGTAACATTCGCATTCTTCTTATCAAAAATGCACATCTGCGCTCCAGTTGAATCTGTGTTGTTTTTATCTTTTCTTCTGTTGTATCTTCAGATTCTACCGGTTCAGCCATGTCAAAGCCAGATAAGGGAAATATAGAGTCAGCATCTCCAGTTGATAGAACATCACCAGTTTCCAGTGTTTTGATGGCCTGGAGGAGGTCTGGCTGATCCAGATCTGTGCTGTTGAGGTCATTTAGTATCTGATCCATCTCTTGGGAATCTTTGGCCAGGTTGGGCTGCTCTTGCAGCCCCATATCGTCCATAGTGACGAGGTCTGAGCCGGATGCGAGCGCCTGCTCGCATTGCGACAGTGAGAAGCCGAGATCGGGCAGGTCCGGCAAGTCGGTGAGGTCGGGCGGCTCGGGAGGCGCCCTCAGTGGTTCCATGACGTCCAGGGCGGCGGGCGGCCGGGGGCCTGGGGCCATGACCCGCGCCCCCCGACTATACCATACCCAGCGTCTCGCGCATAGCGCCCTTATGTAATTCGGAGCTTTGCACCACCAATATCACATTAACACACGATCACTACACTACACTGCACTGCACAATCCGATCTGTCCATTATTTTTCTTCTGTCTCTCGCCGGCTCCACTGTTCTCCGGCGGAAATGCAAAGCCCGACCGGCGCGCACCTGGAATATACAACGTTTAGAGGCGATTAGAGACAGAGTTCTATCGATGCCGGGCGTCACAGAACGTTAGATACGACAAAAACTTTATTCCGAGCTCAAAAATTCAAAATTTGACCCACGTGATAAAGAGTGGGCTAGCTGATCGTAGTTGCTTGTTTCTGCCCGAGCGGTATGATAATCGAACAGGAAACGAGACACTTCAACACTTTAGCGCGAACTAGTCATACGATAACATCGTTTCCACCGTGGATTGAATAACACTGCTCACGAAAATAAAACAATCATAAATTTTTAAATAATAATGGCGGAATGAGAACAGAAAACAATCCGACCGACTCGTATTCCAGTGACGAAACGTACACCACGGTTAGCGTACAAAGACAGACTTGTGAAAAAGAGATGGCTAGCCCGTCCTTGAGTCTAGTACTTGCGCGGTAAAGTCAAATCAAATCTAATATCTTCAGCTGAGAAAGACAAGTAAAGTAAATATAATATAATATTGCACAAAAATAATATTTTTAATTTTAACCAACTTCCCAAACAAAATTCAATGTATATATTCCCGTACAATTTAAAGAGTTAGTTAGTTGTACAAACTTATTTAGAAACCACGCTTATTGAAGTTTTGTCGGACGTCTTTATATTATTTGAAATTATGACGAAATTTATCGCGATTTAGATAAAACAAAATCATTTTATATATGTAATGAAAAAATATATTGGGTAATTTATTTAGGCAGATGCAATACTTTAAGAAACTAGATAATTATTAATCGGATTTAAAGGAACAATCAATTGAATTCCGGAACGTTTAGTTTCTCCAAGGTACAAACACGACAGTAAGAAACTATTTTACTCTCCTATTTTTGATTTTTGAGTTTTAATACCTATTAGTATCTATCTAACAAAAATTTTTTTTGTTACAAAATTAATAAAACGTAATATATATTTCCATTTTATTATTACCTACATAATGTCGAATGAAATTTAATATGCACATCTACTAAACAAAATACGATAACAAAACGCAACCGTAACGTTCCGTTGTATGCAAGTTTTGCACAGACTGCATCACTGCACAGTACGTATTCATCCGTCTATTCCGTCTCCAGTCGTCCCAATCAATCCCAATTTTGCAGCTGTCACGTGACCCTTCGGTTCGATTACTTTCGACTAGGTAGTGATTGAAATTCCAAGACATTACTATTAGTTTCAATGTTCCTTTTGAAAATGTAACAATTATGTCTTAAAATGTGGACTATAAACAATGTAACTTTTAGAAATCGGCGGAACTTAAGGTCCGGCTTCCCCGAATATCGCTCCGTACCTATTTACTGCTATTTTTATCATTGTACTTTAACAATTCCCTTGCAAATGTGTAAGAAACTGAGTAATGTAATATGAGTGCTTTTTTGTACAGACGACTCAAATCTTCGAGCTAGAATTTAAATAACAATACTTAAGATTGAAAATACCGAATCTTGCTTCCATGTTGTTACAAATACATTAAACTAAACAAATCTAGAGTATGGCGTAGGTATTGTACAATGCGTTTATATTATCTGTTAAAATTCCCGAATAACAGTTTTTATACATACTTACTTGATTAAGAATCGTTTTATATACAAAAATACTATAGAAGCATCAACCTGACTGAGAATTTATAAACATTTGATTCCTTTATTAGTAGGTATATCCATATATTTATTTATTTAAAATGTTATATATATATATATACTTATTGGAATCAACTTTATGCCTTGTCTTGAATTTTCTTGGCTGGAAGCAAGTAGCCTACATAATCTATAAAACAGTTTAGTTACACTAGGTACCTACCTAGAAAAGATGACTTAGGTACCCAGTAATGTTTTTAAGTAATAAATATATATTTTATAAATAGATTAACAATGCTATAAAATCAAAACAAGCAATATTTTGCTAACTTACCTGTAAAACACCATTTTGTAGATAACATAAAATCTTCAATAAGTGGACAAGTGGTCCTCCACATTTTCTGGCCTCCTTAATTTCTACAATAAAGAAAGCAAATAAGAGTTATGACTTTGTACTTCCTACACCTGATTAAAAGTATTTATTAGTGGACTTCTAATCTGAACTATCTACAACCTAACAGAAATGACAGATGCTTGACAGAGCAAAGCAAGGTGTCAATAATGACAGAAAGTTTAAAAACAAATAGGTACATATTCTTCTATGCTCTAAGTAGAAAGTAGGTAGGAAACACAATGAACTATCCCAATAATTTCAAGCTCTACCCTGAAATTATACTACTACTTTGACCTAACTCTTATTGTATTTTTCAACTTAGTTATTATGTTGAAAAACTTACTTTACTTTTCCAGTTAAGTAGCTTTGACACATGAACAGGACAGGACATAGGTTTAGTCTAAAATTGATAAGTAATATATTCATTTCTAAAGAAAGTTAAAAAGTGAAAATCTGTTGTTATTATGTTGATTCTGGTAAAAGAGAATTTATTTATTTTTTAGAAGAAATAGTTATCCATTTCTACTCAAAATAAAACTTAAGTAAATTTAAGAGTAACATCCAAACAATGTGGAATAATAATCAGATATATACCATATACAACAATTTAAGAGATTTTTTGACCTGGGTTGTAGATTGAATTAGGTATAACTGGTATAAGGACATTAATTATAAGTACCTACAGTTTAATAAATATATATATATATGTGTGTATGTAAAATGAATTAGCTTTTAAGGGATGAAACATATATTGTAAAATGATATGATAAGATGTATAGTATACATACATGGAACCTTCCATTACCTACTTAAAAATTTAGCAAAATATAATGTATACTGAGGCTTTAACTATTTTAGATTCTTGAGTTGGGCCATTTGCTTTCACCCCGTTGACAATGACTTAAATAGTCACCGCATTCTTAGCATATAAATATCTATTCTTTGTTTAAATTTCACAGGAATGCAAACTAATGTTTCTGGCAGAAAAAAGTTGTAATAAGTCAGCAAGTAGAAACTATAATAGACGGCTCTATTCAATAAGATCTAAATTAATAGATTTTTATATTAAGTATGTAAACTTCAAGTGATTATTATGAAAATATTACAGTTATTAATGGAGACTAGTCAGGATTTATTATTATTCTACCCGGTCAATCAAATTGAGTTCATAATTTGTAGAGCACCAGTTTTAGTAGGAATTGTTCTTGAATGTACTTAAATAGGTACAACTCAGTAGTAGGTAGTACCCAATTGCTAAGTATCTGAGTAAACCCAAATGAAATGTTTAGCAATCTTTTCAAAAAATAATTAGATCTGGGGAATTGATTTGGTATTTTTTTCTAAGTAGGTATTATTAATAAAGAAATTCCATAAAACCTATTGCTTTTTGATAGCCTGTTGGCAGGTCTCAACCTTTTCTCAATGATGTACTTCCCATTGACAGTGCCAATAAAAAAGTAATTAGAGCAAGTTAATGCATCTAGTAAAGTATCATAAACGTAATGTTTATGTATAATTTAGGATTTGGAATAGATACCAAAGGTACAAATGAATGTGAGTCTACCATAGGTTTCATTTGCTGAGACTACAAATATCACAAGTTTTATAATAAAGTAACGAAAATATAAAAGACCTTGTATTACTTGATTTATATTCTTCAGTATATACAGAAATAAATGAACAGCAAGAGATTTCACAAAGTGGGCTTCGCAAGTTTTAAAACATAGTTAAAAGTTAACTAATAGTGAATATATGGTTTTGTCAAAATATTATTATGAAAACTTAAGGATATTGCTCACGTAGAAAACAATTTTGATTAATGCTAATAATTAAAAAAATATTTATTTATATCTTTAAGAGTCTACGATCTTACCTTCGCACGCAACGACAACGAGGGGAAGAGGAGGGAAAGGAGGGAATTTAGTTGAACCTGATAGATACGTCAAAAATTATAATATGTAAATGAAGTAAAAAGGAGATTCCGTAATTATTTATTAATTTACGGAATAATACATGAAAATAAATTAATTTAAATTTCCAAAATAGTTTTGTAATTTTTATTATTTATTTTACATTGGATATAAATACCAGATTCCAAATCATTATTACTTGAATGTTATTTTAAAAATGGTAGTTGTCAAAAGTGTCAAATTAAAATTAAATAGCGGTTTGGTTGTATTGTAGCTCGGCGCGGAGTGAAAAGATTAAATCATTAAACCATCCTATGTTTTTGTACACAAACTAAGTTTGATTGAAAACGTTAGCCATGAGTTTCGACAGATCCGCTCAGTTTCATTCCACACAACATACGCCGCTGCGGAGTAAGCGTACAAGATCTTTTTTGCCGAGAGATGATACGCTGAATATGTCGCCCATTCTCAACGATACCTCCATCTTCAAAACTCTTAACGACACAAGTTTACGGCAGGCATTGGATGACTCTTCCTTGCTTATCAACCCGGGCAACCCCAGTGAGGGTTTGAACGAGGCATTCTTTGAAATTATTCAGTCAAGCCACCGAAGTAATGTTTTGGAAACAGTGGCTAGGTTAGGTCAGAAGTGCCGGGAGTCCCTAGAAAGAGTGGAGCCCTGGAATCGATACAACGTGCACAATTACTGGCTGGGAGAGGAAGGTAACACTTGGCAGCTCTTGCATTGTCTATATGCAGATTCGATTGAAGAACATCCTGAATCTTTGGAAAGCTTGCTAAGCGAGGTTATGTTGTCGCAGCAAGATTTAGTCGGCGCTTTATTTCAAAGCGACTCCGAATTGCGACTGTTACAGCTGTTAGTGGACTGGCTGGAAGCTTCTGCAGCATATCAGGATGAAGCCTCAGCAAACACTGCCCCAGTTATTCCAAATAATGTGCACTGGAGCAAAACTCTGCATCATTTGCTCATTGGTTCCAGTTTATTTAACAAAGAAAAAACTACTGATATGGTCACCTGTATAGACCCCGATGCACCAAGACGCCAGAAGAAAACCATTCACACTGATGATCAGAAAGATGATAGTGATTTGTGCAAGCGGGTGTTTACCGAAGTTAGATGTGGTAAGTTTAAAGATGCTGTTTCTCTCTGCCTAAGTGCGGGGCAAGCTTGGCGAGGAGCCGCCATGCAGGGCTGGAGACTGATGCACTATTTGCCCATGGAAGATCCAAATAGCAACCTTGAGATATATGGAAATCCATCAAGGGATTTATGGAAGTGGTGTGCCTTAGGGATTGCAACCAATATTGCTGAGAACGTCTACTATAGAGCTACCATGGGAATCCTTTCTGGACATTTACCGAGCACTATTGCTGCCTGCCAGGGAAATTGGGAAGATTTACTCTGGGCTCATCTGAGGACTCAAATTGAGGCTAGAGTAGACAAATTCCTTCATGAGCATCATGCCACTGTTGATGCTAACACCACAGACCCAGATGTTCTGCAGCTGGTACAATCTGAGCTCCGCATTGAAGAGGTGCCCCTGCAGCAAGTGTTCAGTGCTGTCAATGCCCTCATGGATGGCAAGAAGGAGACTCCCTATCAAACCTGCCAAAGGTACTTGATGCTGGGTCACGTCAGAGCTATCATGCAGGATTCATTGGAATGGCTGGAAAATGCTGATGAACAGTTTATTCGCTTCTTAGCTCACCTCATCCTAGTTCTTAGGCAAATGGGAAAAGATCCTCAACATGATATTGGTGATAAAATATTGGAGAAATATGTCTCACAGCTCATCGGGAAGACAAATCTAGGAGCTGTTGATCGTCCAGAGCTTCTTGCATACTATACATCTACTGTGCCAAAAGAAAGCCAAGTAGTCCTATTTGCAGAGTTGATGGATCATATTATCAAAAGTGACAATAGACAAGAAGTAGTTAAAGCCGGCTCTGCTGCTGGCATTGATGTGGCTGCATCAGCAAGAGTGGCCATAAAGAGAGCTATATCTGAAATCCAACAGGGCTATGGCAATATTGACATGATGTTCAATCAGACTACTGCAGTTGAAAAGGATAAAACTTTGATTACAAAAGGCTTGTCTTCTCTGGAATGGCTGGCTCTTGTACCAAATCAAGTGGTGGAAGCTCTTTGGCTGAGCAATGCTATGATACGCACATTTATATTCATAGGCAACACTGACGCAGCATCTGCTTGTATTGTCAATGTCAATCAGTTGCTGCCTTCATTTGTAAACAAGGTCCCACAAAACTCCTCAGAACTCCGAGAGCACTTATGTTTGAAAGCTTACCTTGAAGCTTTAGAAAGTTTTGCCACATGGTACAGACATTTCATCAGTGGAAAGCCCAAAGATGTTGACCCCGTGCCAGAAGATGCATCATTTGCGGATAAGGTGTATCATGAGCAGAAATGCGCCCAAGCAGAACAACAGAAGGCAAGATGGATGAATGCTGTGCTTCATCAGCTAAAACATACGAAAAGCTTGCTGTATAATGTGTTGCTATTCCCTGGTGGATGGCTTCAAGATGAATTTGATAGCTCGTCCTCTCCAAACTTCAGTGAGGATGAAAAATCAGACAGATCCAAACAGCTGGAGACTTTGAGGCGCCTCTGTATTCCAGAGGCTACCATTCTTATCCTGAAGCTACTGCAAAGCGGTGATGATGTGGATAGTCATAAAGAAGCTATTGAACTGAGCAATTTGATTGCAGGAGAGAACAGAGGATTGTACAAAGTATTCACTAAAGATAAGCTTATGGAAATATTGGATAGGATGCGGGAATCCTCACTACTGTTGTTGGAGAAAGGAAGGGATATGTTTGGTTATGAAACAAATGATGATTAATTGCATGAGTTTTTAATAAATTCTTTGAACTATGTTGTCTTTTACATGAATAATGTCCTAAACAAAATATTTGTTTTTATTGCAACCCTTTATATTAATTTTCACTCGCAACAATAAAAAAATACACTATGTATTATTTAAGGGTGTTACCATACCAATTGATAGTATGGATCGACAACCTATCAGGTTGTTTGATTGTTGTAGTAGCTTTGGCTGTAGTAGAATCTCAATCGATCGCCAATCCACAGACTAGTGTGGTAACACCCTAAGGTTCTTGTGACTTAGGCAGGTAATTTAACAGGATTTAAGTTAATCAAGTCATTACTACTTTCAGCCAATTCAGTGATGGACACCCTTCCTCTCTGCTTGATGAATTTGGCCACATCTTCTAGCTCTTTTTGGGAAATGTATATGAATTTCCCTCTGTCGTCGATCACGCCCGTAAGTTCGCCATTTGCTTGCAAGTCTGTTATCCTATCTATTGCTGCCTGAGTCTTCAACTTGAAATGGGCAGCCAAGTCTTCGAGTAACACGACTTTTTGTGCCTGAAAATGTATTGTTAACATAAATGCTTGAAAGTTACTTGGGCCATTGACCAGTTATTTAAAGTTTTTTTTTTTCATCTTATATCATAGTATTTTCAGGTCCTTGAGTAAAAACAAACTAAAAATGAAGCCCGTTGACGTAAATAAAATCCAGAACTTCACTCTTACCCCTACTAGGCCTGTACCCTGCGCCTGTCTATTAATCTTTGTTCAGCACTAAGCTACTATTGAATGAATGAAAATATTATTTCAGCCAACTGCAGCCGCGGCAATAGATTCGTAATTATTAGTTTTAAATCCAACCGGAGGAGTTCGCACATGCAGCTCAACGTAGCGCCATCTGTGGTCTCACCGGAAGATCAGCGCTGGCTGCTGGCTTCCGAGTTAGCACTTAGCATTATGCTCTTTGTGAAGCTTGCTATAGTTGGTCTGTCGGAACTCTCAGCACGAAGGCATTAAAACTCACGTTCAAGCAATACCTTTATATGATCCACAAAGTCCCTCAGCAGCGACTCCTTGTCCTGTTCTTCCTCGTCGAAACCCTCGCCCTCCACGGTGAAGGCGGCCTTCAGAGCTTCGTACTCCTCCTGTTCGCGCCGCTTGAGTTCTTCTTCTGCTTTCTTCTCTGCCTCCTCGCGTTTGCGCTCTTCTTCCTAAACATGTTATGATTTATGAAGATATTAGTTTAACGTTTAAAAGCGATTCCCCAACTTGCAATATTATCTTGGTTCGTTTATTTTGTTTTTTGTGGTCTCATATAAAATTTTAATGATGTTCAACGAGATCTTGAATTTTCATAAATATTCATAAAAATATTTTAAAATAGATACTATTACTTCTAAAAATGTATAACAGTTCACCAATTGCTAGAGTGATGAAAAATAGAGACAATTCTAACCAGGACGGATTTATTAAGAATTAAATCTATCAATTTGTTACCTCTTGCTTTTCTTCAATCTTTTTCCTTTCCTCTTCTTGTTCTTCATTTTTCTTCTTCTTCATTTCTCTCATCTGCTCCTCAGCTTCTCTCGCCTTCTTCTTTTCTAGTTTAGCTTCAAGCTTAGCTCTTTTCTGTAATAAACAGGTAAAATCAAGTGAGTTTTATATTTTTTTTCATCGGAAAATTGTGCCACGCGTCCAAATTTCAATGGTAAAAATTTTTGTTGTACAAAATTACAAAAATGCGCATAAAACTAATTGGTATTCAAAATGATTATCAAAATCGAAATATCCGTTCTGTTTAATTTAATTTGATTTATTATTAACAAGTGGCGCCATCTTTGTTCCTAAGGGGTGAAACTAATTTATCCTCGAATGAAATCTATTATTTTGGTCCTTATTATCACAGTGCAAAACGGCGTGCTTCCATCACAAAATGCAGCTTTATTTCATAAACTACTATATATAGTTAGGACTATTTTAGCCAGACCATCATTGGTATTTGGTAGCATATTGTAAATCTGGAACTTTGATTATAGATATTTACGATGATGATGATGATATCCTGTTACCCCTCATCAGGGACATAAGGCTCTTAGAAAGCTCGTAAATCTTTATAGTTGATCAAAAAGTCAGTCTTTACTCTTTACAGTAGATGTACTGTGTACCTCCTAGTCCATAAAGAATTGAACCAACTGGATGAGAAGTATAATGGCTTGAGCATAGTTTCGGTGGTCTAATAGGTCAGACGCTGTTGCCGAAATCCATTGAAAACGCAGGATTGCACCCTGCCCAAAGCTAAGGGAAATTTAAATACAATTGATATGATTTAAATACAATTTTTTAAATTTTTGCTTAAATATAATCAGTTTTTTTTATGTCATAGGGGGCAAACGAGCAAACGAATCGCCTGATGGAAAGCGATTACTGTCGCCCATACACACCTGCAACACCAGAGGAGTCACAAGTGCGTTACCGGCCTTTCAGGTGGGAGTACGCTCTTTTCTTATTTATAGTAGTCGCAATGTTTCCTTTCATAAGATGCGCCTCCATTTATTTTGGTCATTAGTAATGACCAAAATAAATGGAGGCGCATCTCAATGGCTATATTGTCTACAGATGTGTCATCATCATACCCTGGGGTTATAGGTGCACAAATGATTTAACACTAGGCCGACCGTAGGCATCAAATCATTTGTGCATCAAAAACCCTGGAACATCGTCATCATGAACACAAGAACTCTGTCAAGACTGAACAACTGAGGAGGATTATAGTATTCACCTTAGCTCCCATCTTGTCATCAAAGTCAATTTTCTGAGCTTCATGACCTTCGTCATTGTCTTCATCAGCTACTCCGGGATCATCTTCTTCCAGGGCAGCACCTTGGTTCCGGGCAGCTGATAACAAAAACAATATAAGCCAAATTGTTTCAGAATACAATCCATCCAAGGCCATCTAATGTAAATAGTATTTCATGTGCGGGGCTAGCTTATCCTGCAGTGACTTCACTTGTTCCGCAACCCAATGTCACGTGTCTTGCTCGCACGGTATTCAGAGGAAAATGACAGGTAGTATTTGTTGCACCCCGATGAGTTGTATGTCACAGATATTATAATGCTAAATGTGCCTATGTGTGTTGAACAGAGTGAATGATACATTTTAATAAATGCCTCAGTTATTGGATGGTTTTTCATTGTTGACACACAGTTTTGTTTAGATAACATTATGTTCTGAAATGTTTACAGTTTTAGAGAAAAACTTAATTGAGTAATTTTCAAAAAGCATGTACATAGTTAAAGGCTTAATAAAAACAAAATTACGATTGTGTCTTTTGTGTCACGAAAGTTACTCATACAAAAGATATGGATAACTATTGTTACACAAAGGAATCAATTAAATGTTTTAATTAGAGCCCTTAATGTACATGGTTTTTGAAAATAACTTAATTGGTAAAGTGTATCAGTTCGGGAAACATTTCTATCCCATACATTAATAGGTAAACCCAAGCCAGCTTCAGTTGCACCAAAATATTCAGCACGCAATTGAACGTTCAGCCAAATACTTAAACTTGGTAGTCTACATCAGGCTTAGTTCAATGAATACAGTAAAATTGAGACATTTAAGGTTTTTATTTCATTATATATGTACAGTAAGCTGCAGAGGAACCTGACCTGGCAGCTTACTGTACATTTTTAAAGTTTTTAATGAGCATAATCTCAATTGAAATGAAATTATGAAGGGTTTAGCATAAATACTCTTCCAATGTTAAAAACTATTTGGGTCAAATTCTTTATCTCCATAACAGGTTACAGGCAACTTACCATTAGCTCTCATTCGCGCCCTTTGGTTCCTGACTGCTTGCACTCTTCCGGGGCCACCATCTCGCTGTGGCGCAGGCCTGGGTCCACCAGCTATAAATCAAATCAATGCAAAAGTGAAATGTCAATCTATATTGTTGTGGTTATGGTTTTCTTTAAAATAAAATGTTAAAAATAAAGTTCACTTACGCTGGGGCTTGACTTTGACTACACGAAGAAATGCAATAGACAAAACTATAATTACTAGTGCGCTCAAAATTGCCGCAATGATAAATGGATCCATTTCGTTGAGACTGCACTAAGATATCATGGAGTTTATAAATAAGAGGATATTGCTGTACATATGGCTTTGTAAATTAAATTAAGTATTTATTTCCAGGTACTCATTATTTCGTTGCAAAGCAACAGTAGCACGCATGGGTCAATATGTTTTTTTGCAAAAACACGTAAATACTTCTACGTCAGAAGACAACTGTCATAGTGACAGTCAGCGAATTTCCTGGCTAAATCAACTCCGCTACGTTTCGTTTTGAACAATTATTAAGGAGTGTAAAGAGGTTTTATTATTACAATACTTTGTAATGATATTTTGAAAATATTTATTTAACATCAAAGGCAAAGTGAATAGCTTTTAAAATTATCATAAAAAAATGGAACTTAAGCGTCCATTATTGTCCAATGCTAAATAATAATAGTAACATAAATATTTAAGTGACGTAGAACGCAATGTTCTAAAAAAGTTGAAATAACCAGCACTAAAGACGTTTTTTAATAACCCAGCACAAGAATTCTGCATATAAACAGCATATTCATATAGTATTAACCACTTCAAAAACGTCTAAACAATCGGATACACGATCTAAAAAAATACATTAGTATTATACATCTTTATAATTATTTCAATACTGATTTGTTTTACTCTCTCTAGTGATAAATTAAAATGTTATCTGCTTCATTATTTTCCATCCAACTTTTTAATCAGCATTTATCATGAAGTAAAATGGTACAGCTTCGAAATAAAACGTGCATACGCGAATCCGACCATGTTGACGTTTAGCGTTTAGGTGACGTGTGTCATTTTTTTTATGTTGGAGATTGGAGAATCGCCGATTTCATAAAAGGAGGAAAATATGGAGCTTCTAAAATTTTCATCTCTATTATCATTATTCCTAATCATCGATGTGACCTCGGCGCTATACTTTCACATAGCGGAAGGGGAGCGAAAGTGTTTCATCGAAGAAATTCCCGATGATACAACTGTTATTGGTAACGTAGTTTCTCTTTCCCTTTCTTATTGGTATTTACTTTAAATCGATGGGTTTTACTTAGTATACAATGTATTATCCAGTCTTCTCAATTTCATAATAAGAACTAACCATAAACTTATTTTTTTTTAATTTTCAGTAAACTACAAGGTGGAGCTTTATGACCCACGCTCAGGCGGGTTTATGCCATCATCTCCCGGCATTGGCATGCACGTTGAGGTTAAGGACCCTAACGATGGAGTAGTACTCTCGCGAGTCTACTCCTCTGAGGGCATGATCTCCTTCACATCAACTACCCCTGGAGAGCATGTCATTTGCTTGTACTCAAATAGCACCTCTTGGTTCAGTGGCTCACAATTGAGGGTAAGATATATTAGTTATTGTTTTGAGACTAAACGGAAACTTATAAGGAACAAAATATACACCTAATATTAAAAAAATTGTTTTTGAAATTATCTTTAGTAACTTAATTATGATTAATTTTTTTTTGTTATCATCATATTAAGTAACAAAACTATATTGTTACCAAAATATTATTTGACTGGCTATGATACAATTAATGTTATTCACTGCATTAGAATGTAAATCTTATTTCATATTTCTCCGAAAAATTAAAAATGAATAAGTATAGGGGTCTCAGCCCCTAATATAATTTTGTTCCTTTTGGGGTCGAGACCTTAGGTCCGTGGGGTCCCAGTGCCCGCAAACTTTTTAAAGAACTTAGCAAAAGGCTCGTTGAGTCTACTGGTGGCCAAAGAGCTGGAAGCTTCCTTGCACAATACTATATACTACTACTATTACCTATTATCGCATGTACGTATATATTTTTGTTTTATAATGATATTATGATTATTTATATACTGTCGCTGTGTTTTGTAGCGTTGCCTTGTTTTAAGTCGGGCTCCCTGTTGGGCTTTGACAGAATAACAGCATTGCAGTTTGCTTTGTTTGCGAATTGCAGCACCATGCTGAGTCAAAGCCTTTTTCTTTAATGCACACATTGCTGGACTTATTGTAAACATCTCTAATCCGCATACGATTATTAATAGAACACTGTTATGTCAATAATGTCCTGCCTGTGTGTGCTTTTATTGGAATAAATATTTTTCTTTCTTTCTTTCTTTCTTTCTTCTTTCACAATATGCATCAGCATTGTGATGTTGCGGGGTCATAGTTTTTTATTTTAGCTGAATTTATTTATTTTAGATTTTAGTTCTTCAGGTTTAACTTCTACTTAAGGTTTAATTTTAAATGAAATTGTCTACTAACTTCCAATAGAAAAGTAGAGATATATGTTGAGTAAAATTTTCTTTATTTTTTGGTCCAATTATTTGTCACAGCATTACATAAAACCAAGGCACTATGAACTACAAAACTACATATCATCATTAGTGACATTGGTTGTCACAAGGCGATATACAGAAAGGCCGTTTCCGATTAAGGGAAGAAAATATGCCCTTTTGTGATAATGGACAGATTTTTTTTTCTACAGTCAGTTACGTCTAGTAGAGTAACTGTGTCAAGTTTGGTTAAAAAATTCTTTGTGGTTCCGCAGAATAAAAATAAAAACGGAAATAATGAAATATGGTTTTTCTCCAAAACTATTTAACTTTAATGTACTATTATTTTTTCATTCTGTAAAGCTTAGTCAAGTTCATGTTTTAAGTGAAAATGGTATCTCTATATCTAACGATTATGTAAAAAAATAGGTAAGTCAAAATTTTAATATATATATTTTTTTACTTTTGTGAGAGATACCACTCTAATTGACATTTCTAAATAAGCCTTAGTTAACGTCCTGTAACACATATTAATTTGATGGATAAAATCGGAAAGCAACTGTGTCAAAATGAAATAAATAACTGGGCTGGAATTCATTACTATTTAATTAGTAAACTACTCTAACACTGCTAAATGACCAAAACATAATATCCTCTTTACAAATAAACAAGATTTGACAGTTACAGTGACATTTGCTAGAAAATGTCACCTTTTTGTTACGTAATGAAAAAAAATACACTTATTCTAATCCTCATCGCTATCTTCATTGACAGTAACGTGAATTCCGTGATTCAAAAAAAGTCCGCTTAAAGTTTCAGCAGGCCGAACGATTTTGGACAAGTATCTTGCGTGCGATAAATAATAAACAATAGTAACAATGTGTGAACAACACCCTACTGTTCGCATTCCGTTGGCACGTCCACAATAATGCCGCCTTATGGATCCAACACCAATGCTGTTTGGGACATATTCGATAAAGCATCTGTAAATATTTTTTGAAATATGGCGAGATTGGACTTTCACTTTCAGTAGGTATATTAGAATTTTCCTTCACATATTCCAAATTCAACGAACCATCTTCATTAAGTATTTCTGATAGATACGAAATCGCTACTTATATCATTGCGAGGTGATATAATGATGTAGGTTTCTTTCTTAATATTTGTTTGATTGCATTCGCTTTAGAATTCATTTTGTAAAGACGAGTTATCTTTCTAATGTCCCTGAAATGTCATGTTACATTTAAAAAAACAATTCATCTTTATTACTGTCATAATTTATGTATTTATTTTAATTTCGGTAGAAAGAGGATTATTGCGTGGCGAAAAAAGAATAGTTTGTAATTACAATTTCAAGATAATGAAGTCATACCCGAAAAGTCTTTTAAATTCCATTTTACAGTTAGTGTCCGATTAAAACCTTTAAATTGATAATTTGGTATAATGTTAAGTAAAGCTTATATACCAAATAGCAAAAATGATTAATATATACATAGTTTTTAATTTTTATATTATTAGAAAAATAATGACATTTTCAATAACAATAAAAGGCAAATGTCACTAACTGTCAAATCTTGTTCATTTGTAAAGAGGATGTATGCTTTGGTTATTTGGAAGTGTTAGAATAGCTTACTAATAAAATGTAATAAAATCCAACCCAGTTATTTATTTCATTTTGACACAGTTGCTTTCCGATTTTATCCATCAAATTAATATGTGTTACAGGACGTTAACTAAGGCTTATTTAGAAATGTCAATTAGAGTGGTATCTCTCACAAAAGTAAAAAAATATATATATTAAAATTTTGACTTACCTATTTTTTACATAATCGTTAGATATAGAGATACCATTTTCACTTAAAACATGAACTTGACTAAGCTTTACAGGATGAAAAAATAATAGTACATTAAAGTTAAATAGTTTTGGAGAAAAATCATATTTCATTATTTCCGTTTTTATTTTTTTTCTGCGGAAACGCAAAGAATTTTTCAACCAAACTTGACACAGTTACTCTACTAGACGTAACTGACTGTAGAAAAAAAAACCAAGTCATAATATTAAAGGGCATTTTTGCTTCCCTTAATCGGAAACGGCCTTTTAACCTAGTTTGATTTAGGTGATGTAACTGCTTGTTCATCATGTAAAGTACAGTATGTTTTTCAAGAAACTATAATTGCTATAATACTGGAACATTATTTTAAATTGGTAATGCATTGTTTCACAGTATGATGTGAAGGTGATCACATATAATAACTTGTGCAGCTGATCAAACATTGCGAGAACTTTAATTTAGGACCCATTTTAAATTTTGTGTCAATGTGACAAGGTTCAAAGTGGGTACTAATTTAAATTTCTTGACTATAAGTACTACTACATTACTGTCTTTATAATTATGAAGATTTACGATGATACTTTCAGTGTTAGTAGATAAAAAGTTATGTTGTGAACATTAAAAAAAAATACTTGTTATACATTGTTAAAGATAACAATTCAAGAGGCAAAATGTTCACAAGACTATTCAATATTCTCGCAAATAAAAAAAATTAGAAACACTTCGCATAATCTTATTATTCAAGATTTCTTTTTTTTTACTTAAATAAGTGGCAAGTAAAATTTGTGAATGTTTCATCTGTAGAAATATAATAAAAATTAAGCCTGATTGCAGGGACATTTACATCCCAAGGGATGTAAGTAATAGTTTTTTATTGTTATGTATCTGTAGCCTCGAGTTGCAGTAGGTTGATGGTTATAAAAATATTTAATCTAACTGACCCTTATTGTTATTAGTATACGGGAAAATTGTTTTCCATATAAAGATTGTGAAAAGTGAAATTTGCCAATATGAAACTTATTTGCAAATTTTCCTGATAATTTTTAACAGACTTCCAAAAAAGGTTCTGTTTCACTGTATCCACTAGATTGCTTTTGGTAACTACGGCTGCCTGTCACCGCTCTTATTTTATTATATAAATAGAGTTCAACTCAAAATTCGAAGCAATTGAGTGGCTAGGTATGTTTTTTTATCCTATCTACTGATTTCAAAGGATAATTTTTTCTCTTGTTTTTTGTTGTATTAGATTTTTTTTTACAAAAATATGTTATTGCTAACAATTCATTTCAACAGGTTCATTTGGACATCCAAGTAGGCGAGCACGCCGTTGACTACGCCAATGTGGCGCAGAAGGACAAGCTCACAGAGCTGCAGCTGAGAATCAGGCAATTGCTCGACCAGGTGCACCAGATCACCAAGGAGCAGAGCTACCAGAGGGTAAGATTTTATATACATAAATTAGTAAATTAAAGTTGCAGGCTGCAGCACATAAATGCATCTAAATGATAAATAAAATGTTTTTTTTCTTCAAGTAATACATTTAATCATAAATCGTGAAAACATCTAGCAAGGTCCTTGGTATGCGAAATTCGATCAGGGTATAGTTGGTGGGCACTTGCAAATACTGAAAACTTTCCAAAAAGAATATAAAAACTATTTGAAGGTCCTTCGTATGCGAAATTGGATCAGGGTATAGTTGTTGGTCACTTGCAAATACCTACTGAAAAATTTCCAAAAACAATATAAAAAAAAACTATTTGAATCTGCGTAACATTGGATGCCCTAGACCAGTGTTCCATAAAGTGTGTTCGGCACACTGGTCATTATTAAGAATACATATAAAAAACCCTACACAGCTGCAAATAACATTTTTTATTTACATTGTATCTTCAAAGTTTCCTGATGTACCTTGAACGCAAAGAGTTTGCGGAACATTGCCATAGAGAGTCAGGTATGCTAATGACCAAAAACAGTAACCAATTTTTTTGACATTCACACTGCTATGGTAATGCAATTGACTTTGATGTGATATTTAAATGTAAACGAACTTTTTTGTCACCAGCATCGTGAGGAGCGCTTCAGACAGACTTCAGAAAGCACTAACCAGCGTGTGCTGTGGTGGAGTTTGTTGCAAACCGGTGTACTTGTTGGCATCGGCTACTGGCAGATGAGACATCTCAAGAGCTTCTTCGAGGCTAAGAAACTAGTGTAAACATTAATATAAATAATAATACTATAGGTTTTACTTTTGTTTGAATTTGCAAATTAAACAGGATTATAGTTTGAGGAAACTGAAAATGGCAGTATGTGAGGAGACTTTAAAAACTTACTACAATGTTTCAAAACTTTCAAGTCACTTGAAACATTGTTGTAGGTTTTTGAAGTCATTGGAACTTTAAATGTTTTCATGAATATTAAATCTCATTTCTAAATAATGATTTATGACTGACATACATACAAGTTAAATGTAAATTTTCACAACTGGTTCAGTTAAGATTCATGGTCCTTAATGTTTTGTGCTACTAATGAATAATCTGATGTTACTTTCCTACCATACAAATTATAATTTGAGGTACTTTTTATTGTAAAAATGATTAATATATACCTCCTATAGTTTATTTGATGTGTTTTGCAAGTGATCTGTATTTTCGATTAAAAAAAAACATTAATAATAAAGTTTTATTTACATAATTATATTGTCCTTAAAAACATACCAAAAATTGGTAAAAAAACTATGTATATGCTTTTAAATTACACATCTTAAAATATTATAAGGAATGTTGTAGCTTTATTTACACAAATTATCTAAATATTGACAGAACTAATAGATTTTATTTGATTAGCTCTGAATTGTCTAATTCTTCATTTGTGCAGAATAAAAAAGTGGAGTGTCAGATCTACCCATGTTCACCTAATAGATATTACTCAATAAACAATAATGCATTGCATTATAAATGTTTTTACTGTTTATGGCATAAAAGATACCTACTTGTTTAGACAGATTTGCAAATTCTAAGGTTGCCAAGTACTCCATGACATCATACACCTTTTGACATAATAACTAGGGACACCTAATCGCAATAGGGGACTAATGATGAATAGAAAGGTTGTGGGAGTCTTCTGTATACACAGAGTTGCATTTTTGATGCATTGTGTCAGAGACCCGAATGCTGTAAAAAAAAGCGTGTCAGGAAACTACAGGCCTTAATCTGGAAAGCAGAAAACCGTTTGGAGTGGAGAGCTTTGGTGCTTAAAATAATGACCTCAAGTGGTCATGACCATGACCCTCAGTCACAAAGAAGTTCTTGAAAGAAGTACTAGGATTATTTATATTTGTATTATAATTCAGTTTTTTGGCGTCTAGCATTTAACCTTGAATACTTCGTCTAAAAACTTAACAAACAATGAGCCATCAGGCTTGGGGAATGGGTTTAACAAGCTAAAATCTACTTCTTGCAATGTGGTCTCCAATGTGTCGCACGTGCAATAGTAAAGGTGCCCGTCGATCTGAAGCTGCTCCGCCAGTTCCAGTTGATGATTGTCCATCAAATCCTCGTTCACGACGACTAGAAGTGGTTTCTTGGCTTCTAAAACTTCTAAACATGTACCTGCCCCCGCATGACTTATTACTAAGTCTGCATTCCGTATATCATCGTCAAGCGAGTCTTTATATTTGTATATGTGCACGTTTATCCCGGCCTTCACGTATTCCCCCGTTTCCAAATCGCTAGCACCAATTTGCATGGTTACTTTTTTGCATCCTAATCGCTTAAGTGCTTCTAGTGTGGATAATTTGTTAATGGTTCTACAGAGGGAATCGAAATGTGTGGTGCCTACCGTAACAAATATATTTCTGTAGGTCGTAGACATTATATACAATTTAAGAATTGGGAAAACAAACAAAATTATAACCTCAAATCAAAACAAAACTAAACGTAGACGTCACACGTCAATGACAAGCTGTCATTTTGGAGCATTGCAGATATAGAGTATAACGCTTATAATAAATTGGATAAAAGTTACCTTGAATAGTTTGATCTGACAGTGGCAAAGGAAATATTTTGCGGCACTTCAGTGTGGCTTTTGCCACTTCTAATTTAGTTGTTATTGTTAACGAAACTCAGTTCTAAAGATTTCACATTATATTGAATTAAATTTATAATGGGAGTTATTTTTAGAAATATGTATTTTTATAATTATTCGATTATTCAAGTAAAGGTACTTTTACTTATTTTTATTTCTCGATTAATTAATTTTGGCCTAGTTTAGGTTGGTCAACATGCACATATCCTTGGCATTTTGATACGATTACCGCCCTTGTTCCAGATTGCCCTGATTGACACTTTAACCGTTTACGTGTTACCTATTTACTGGGAAAATAAAATACCGAAGCATTTAGAAATCGTCGTTAGCTTAGGCGTAGGTATATTGAATAACTCACATTCTTGGCAAAACTACTTGAAATATGTGTGTCGTCTTTATCGTCTATTGTAGGCTAGAAAAGGACTGTATGTAGGTATGCATATCTCGGGCAGTAGATATTGCTAAAGCCACACTAGACTAGACGCGTCTCCGTTAAAGCTTGGCCAAAAATGCTTTCGTATGTCCGTATTCAGGATGTCCAGTTGATCAAATTGCCGGCTTTTCTCGCCCAGAGGTCCCATTTCTCAACCGATTTATTGATTGATTACAGCCATTTCGAAACGGACCCGCGAGGTCTACAGCTCATAAGAACTACTATATAGTATACTTGCGTACCGTGGCGGTCCGAGTCCGGCAGAGGTAGGAGCAAGGCTACCCCGGTCGTTATCATGCGAAATCCTTGTCAAATAGGGACTTGGAACGTGAGAACAATGTTAGTGCCAGGAAAATTAGAGGAACTTAAACAAGAGATGGATAGGTTGAAAATAGATATTTTAGGGCTATGTGAAGTGAGATGGGAAGGTAGTGGGGATTACTGGAGTGATAAATATAGAGTAATTTATACAGGAGAAAAGAAAGGAAGTAATGGAACTGCAATAATCTTAAATAAAACCTTTGGTAATCTAGTCGACAACACTATCCACCACAGTGACAGATTTACTGTAGTTAAGATAAAGATCTCATCGTCATCCAATTTAGTGATAATCCAAGTATACATGCCAACGGGAAATTACACAGATGAAGAAATATATGAACAAATAGATACAATAACAAATTCACTAAAGGAAAAGGATAACCTAATTGTAATGGGAGACTTTAATGCCGTTGTCGGGGAGGGTAGAGTAGAAGGTGTAATGGGAGATTTTGGTCTCGGGAACAGAAATGCTAGAGGAGAGAGATTAATACAATTTTGTAAGGAGAACGACATGACAATATTGAATACATTATTTAAACAACCAAAGAGAAGGCTGTATACTTGGAAAATGCCCGGAGATATAGCACGATATCAACTAGACTACATCATAGTAAAGAAAAGATACAAGAAATATGCTACAGCATGTAAAACATACCCGGGTGCTGATCTCAACACCGATCATAATCTACTTGTAAGCAAAATTAATTTAGATTTAAGTAAAACCAAAAGAAATAATAAACCCAAAACGATAGATCTCAATAAATTAAAGGAAAGCAATACTCATGTGCAATATAGTAATAGTATAGGAGATAAGTTAGAAATATATAAGAAAAGTATTAATCCACAAGAGACTAAATGCATAGAGAATAGATGGAGTAATATACGTGACATTATAAATAATAGCGCTACAGTGTCTCGAGAAAGGTAAAATTAAGCCTAGAAAGAAATGGATGAATAATGATATAATAGAGTTAATGGTAAAAAGAAGAAGTTTAAGAAATAAAAATGATGCAAGCAGTGTTGCGGAATACAAAAAGCTTACAAATAAAATAACATTAGAATGTAGAAAAAGCGAGCAACAATATATAGAAAATGAATGTGAAAACATAGAAAAACATATGAATAAAGGGCAAATCGACAAAGCGTACAACAGTATTAAGAATTTAAACAAAGCAAATAAAACTAGAAGCACTGCAATACTAAATGAAAATAACGAATTACTATTGGATAACAAACTCATAATGGAAAGATGGAAAAGATACATAGAACTTCTATATGATGGGGAAGGATTACATATAGATGACATAGGACAGGAGTCAGAGGAAGACGAAGACAAAAAGGGACCGGTAATTATGAGAGAAGAATTTGACAAAGCAATAAATAGCATAGGAAATGGAAAAGCTGCTGGTAGTGATAATATTTACATCGAACTAATTAAATACTCGAATGACCTATTATTAAATGAAATATATGACATTGTTAAGGATATGCACAAGACTGGAACCATACCAAAGGATTTTCAAATAAGTAAAACTATACCCCTTCCAAAGAAACCCAAGACATTAAAATGTGAAGAGCATCGAACGCTCAGCCTTATTTCGCAAGCATCCGAAATTTTGTTAACGATCATTCAAAATAGAATTAGACCTAAAATAGAATCACTTTTAGGAGAAGACCAATACGGGTTCAGACAGAATAAAGGTACTAGAGAAGCCATTTTAGCACTTCGAATGATTGTAGATAGGCGATTAGACATTGGTCTTAATACACACATAGCATTCATAGACCTAGAAAAAGCTTTTGATGAAGTAAACTGGAAGAAAATGATGAAAGCCTTAAAAGATGCAGGACTTGATTATAGAGACAGGAGAATAATATACGAACTTTATCATAACCAAGAAACAATCATACAAGTAGGGGACGAGAAGGGAAAGGCTAAGATCCGACAAGGAGTCAGACAGGGGTGTTCACTCTCGCCGCTCATATTCAACTTATTCATTCAAAGTGCAATTGATAAAATTATAGAAAATACAACAGAAGGTGTTAAATTTAACGGAAATAGAATTACATTTATTAGATTTGCAGATGATATAGCAGTTTTAGCGGAAAACAGCACACAGTTGGAAACAATTTTAAACATAATGGACACAACTTTCCGAGACTTCGATTTAAAGATAAATTTAAATAAAACCAAGACACTAATAATATCTAAACACAGAGAAATACATTGAAGTTAAAATAAATAACACAGTACTACAGCAAGTCCAACAATTTCAATATTTAGGCAGTATAATAACAGAAGACTCGAGATGCTCTACAGATATTAAAACTAGAATAGCAATAGCTAAAAACGCTTTTCACAGAAAAAAACATATTTTTAAGTCAAAAATGGCCAAATCTATAAGAAAACGTTTTATTAAAACTTATATTTGGAGCATTGCACTTTATGGCTGCGAGCTGCGAGACATGGACCATGACACAACGGGACAGAGAAAAGCTTGAGGCGTTCGAGATGTGGTGCTGGCGAAGGATGGAGGGAATAAGCTGGACAGAAAGAGTCACCAATGAGGAAGTATTGGAAAGGGTAAAGGAGAAGAGACATATACTTCATACAATAGAAACTCGAAGAGGGAAAATGATAGGTCATTTGATACGACACGACGATCTAATACAAAAGATAATGGAGGGGAAAATTGAAGGAAGGAGAGGAAGAGGAAGGCCGAGGATTAGCTATTTGGACCAGATCAAGAAAAAGGCAGACGTCGGGTCGTATCGGGAAGTCAAAGAACTGGCGTTAAGTAGAACGGACTGGAGAGAACTGCACCGACAAGAGTAAAACTTTTAAATAATAATAATAATATATACTTACCTCATATACCTACTTATATATATATATGCATTGTGCAGGTACTGTACCGATGTAAACGAGTATAAATTATTCGTCATCAGTAGGTATGAAAATTTACAATTCGTAGGTACCATTTATGTTTGTGTCTTGAATTTATCGTCCGAGCGAGAGAACCACCTCCGTTTCAGCTTGGGCAAAAATGCTTTCGTATGCTCGTATTGTACATAGGTTCAGATTTCCGGCATCTTGCCTACAGTAAGTGACATTTTGTGAGCAGGTTCGATAATAACGTAGATTTTTGTCGATCCGGTTTTTGAAAAAAAAAAACAAAATGGCGGAGATTTATTATGGGGGTAGAGAACCCGGCTCCCCCGGCAATCCCTGCTCTAGCCAGGTACGGTACGCTTGGCTTATGGCTTTCATATTTTGAGAATATTTGATATAAAGTACAATGAATAATTTTATGATGGGTACCCGTAATTTTCTACTAATTCTGGAAATCAGCTTTCATGCGTGTCATAGAAAATAGTGTTATCTGCGTCATGCATTTTTAAAACCTCGCCTGCCTGACCTTTCGCTTGCTTCAGGCATGTAAAGGCTGTTCAAGAATTAAGTCGCCGGAATAAACTTCACTCGTCCAAGATAAATAATTCTGGAGGTTCTCTCCGACCAACGGCCCAGCTACGATTTACGAGCGGTGCGCGGTACGTCTGTCTCGCTCACTCGTATGGCCGCCGCGCTGGATCTCTTGCTCAACCGTTCGCCGCGCCCGTTGCCGCCGAAACTCGTGGCATTTCCGTAAGACACTTACATACATAGTTTTCACATTATTAGGAAAAGGTATAGTGTCGACTGGAAAAAACTCGAGGAAGCAGCGCAGGATCGGCGGCAATGGAAAATCCTTCTGAGAGCCCTATGTCCCTGATGAGGGATAAGAGGATACCATCATCATCATCATCATAGGGTCATAAGTATTAAACGTCGAAGTTTCGTGATGTGATGTTCTGATGTAATCAGCAGTAATTAGGTTATTTCTTCTTCAAAATCAATTAGAAAACTTTGCTAACGATCTACTCGATCTAGGGCCGCCACCAAGCGTAACTGGTGGGTGTTGGAGCATCGGGGTCACGTGTGGCTTCTTTTTATAGTAGGTAGAGTATCATTGCCTATCTGACTGCACCAAACAGTCTGCCAACAGAGAGAGATGGCGGGAGATTCGTGCGGAGAGTTGTGTCTGCCTCTACCATCGACGTAGACGTCTAAGTGTGACCACTCTCTCAAGAGCGAAACGACAGAGAAGAAGGGAGAGTCCTTCGGGTTCGGGGCCGGGTAATCGAAATCAGAGAGGTTCAAATATATGCGTGTATAGAATTGTATTGAAAATCAGTTTTCTATGGAGAGGGGTCATTATTTTAGTAAAAATCTTAACAGCGCGATGCATAATTTGTACTTACATCTGTTAAGGAAAACTTCTTTATAACTTTATATTTAACCCAGTGAGGGTTCTATTTTGCGCCTAATGCAAAATTGTCTTAGATACAACTCCTTTATGTATGTAATAAATAACCTATTCAATTATTCACCAATACCTACATACTTATCGGCAATGGATTGATTTGGCGAATAAGCCAATTATTGAGACGAGACGAGATTCATTAATAATGTAGCCTACGGCAAAACATAGGTCCTGCTTACAGGCAAGGAACTTATTTGAATCTGTCTCATATATTCTTTGTTGTTGTTTGCTGTCGTATTGACTGTCTTAATCTTCAAATCGGAATACAATAATACACTGATTTAGGTACCGCCGAAAATGTTGAGGTTTAAAATGTTAATTAAATAATCATTTGCTATCCAGTACTTATTTTTCTGTTTCTAAAGAATAATGCCAGAAAACAATGGATCGCCTTGTTAGGCCGACCAAGTTTACAGTTTCTTTTTTCTGAATTAATTTTTTTGCGCACCCTATACTCGATTACTACAATTCCCTCGGCAAGACCTACGCGATATTAAAGCGGCTGCTTCCATTCACTCCACATGAAATGTTAAGAAATGCACACCTGCGTTCATTACGCTTGATTAAACCTTCAATAATTACTGCCTCGTCATAATTAAAGTCCAAACGATGACTGCATCATTTCTGGAAAGCTACAGTTGTGGGGATCCCGTGCGTCAAAATGCGAATATGGGTGCTGTTTGCGTGTTTTGTCAGTGTGAGAGCAGAGGATTTTCCGTCTTTGATAACTGCAAATGCTTCTATCGGTAAGATGTTTTTCTGCGATTATTTATGTGCTTAAATTTAAATCAGGGGTGCACTCGGTTTGTTGCTGTTTGTTTTTATTGGCCACCATTTCGAGCGCTCGATTTCCAATCACCAACGACCTGAATCTAAAATCAAAAGACATGATAGGGTTGACGGGTGGGGGTCATGGGTCTTGGGGGGCTTTTGAAAGAAAAGAAGAAGTCCGTACCTACATGTCCGTGTTGCAATTCTGCGAAAATCGTTTCGAGAATACCTTTACGTCTCTGTGATCTGGTTGTTCGAAAATTAAATTGATTAACGGTAAAAATTTAGATACCTAAGCCGTCAGTTTATATTATACAATTTATAATTTTCTATACTTATCCGTCTTTGAAAACTATTGCTTTTTTGTTAAAAAGTGATTATATAAGTACGTTTTATAGCGGTAGTGCTAGACCGACAGTATCTCGGCGAGCAGTACCAACCAATCCTGGACGATTTGAAGGACTATATCAAAGAACTGGCGCGAGTGGAGCTAAAGCACGGTGGAGTCGTTGTCCATTACTACTCGTGGAGCACCATCAGTCTCAAAAAAGGTAACTTTAGCGATAGATCTGAAGAATATTTTAGGAGGGGGGGGGGGGGGGGGGGGGATTATAGCGGATTGTATTAGACTGAGACACAATATTCATTCTAGTCTAACTAGTTTTAAGTCTTTGTTTATATGTATTTTTGTAGTTCACCATTATATTATCTGTAATGCTGTGTAACTTATTTGAATAATAAATCATTATAATAATTATAATTAACTCACTATTTTCAACAATCAACGACTTCTCTTTATACTCTTAAGAGCAAGATCATTTCAAATGATAGTTATTTTAGATCCAGTATGTTTTTTTACTCTCCTTACTACTGATCTGCTGACGGAAAGTTTCCAAAATTGCGAAACATTCCACATGGAAAACTCTTGGTAACTTGATTTTTTTGGAAATTTGCTCCAACTTCCCCATCTGTAGGTACTCCTGACAACTCTAAGTGATACCAAACTTTATGTTCAGGGTTCCTAGCAGTATTCAGCATAGCATCCTGCGAAGACACCTGGTCATTGTTCTCCAGAACAGAGGAAGAAGAGCTACTCCTGTTCGCGCTGACAGAAGTCGACTGCCCACGGCTGCCGCCGGATGCCGCCATCACTGTAACGTATACAGGTAGGTACGTTAGGTACATCTCATATTCAATTTAACCATTTCTTATAACATAATGGGATGTTGATGTTGAAAAAGACTAAAATATGAGATATCAACGTTACTTACCTACCTACTCAAAGTTATTGTTTTTTACACCAAAAGTAAACTGTGAAAATGTTTTCAGAAATAATGTACTTTAGGGCTCCCCCACATCTAGCGTCTCCCGAACGTCGACGCCTCACCAACGCCCGCGCGGCGTCGACGCCGCGCTCCCGCAGCGCCGACGCGACGCTGCGGCGTCTCTCGAACGTCGACGTCGCAGTGACGTCCACCGCGTCAGGGTTGCCAGACGTACGATAATTATCGTACATGTACGATAATTTGGCCTCCGGTACGATGTAAGATACAATAAGTACTATCGTACGCAAAAATACGATAATTTGCAGGTCGTCGAAGGTTGGGTTAAATTCTAGGGTTTTTTAATAGCATTATATGATAACGCACTCACTGGAGTGACCTTGAATCGAAATAAACGTCCAACTGGTCAGAAATGACTGCCAACCTGATCAGATCGTCAAAATTTTTCACTGTTTGGTCGCCATTAGCAGGGATGCCAATGTTAGTGTTTTATGAAAGAAAATTACAATTAAGTAATTTGTGAATCATTTATACAAAATAATTATGATAAACAATTAACAATCCTCGTGAGCTATTTATAGGTTGTTCTCACAGCTCGCGTCATATTGTCTATGCTATACTAGTCTCTCTTCAGGTGAAATTGACATTCTGAATTTTGTATCGCGATGTCTTAAGCAGTGATGCCAGATCTACTGATAAAGCAGTAGATCTACCTGATTTTGTGGCCATCTACTGATCTACAGAATTATTTTTAGCAATTCAGAAAATCTACCTGCTTTTCTATGTCAAGTATTTACTAGTCCTTTTTAACAGCGCCATTTCTAAAAATATCTGCCAGACGACCAGAAATGCTGGCCGATCTGATCAGGTCAAGCATCATAATATTATTATTGACAGGCAATCGGCCATTGGTTCTCCGGTGGCGGTGTTGATATCCCAATCCCATAGATTTAATCGACCGACGGAATCGTTCAGTTGCATGTGTAGGACTTTATGTATGTTAATCTGTCACCTTACCGTTAAATATTAGTAATCTGTGAAATGCAGTGCGTAATCATATCAGGGGCGTTACTCCGAAAAACGAAATGCGAAAATTTCGCTGTCAAACGGTATACCCGTCTCTGCCTCTCTAATATAGGGTGAAAAAGATGGGAATAGCATTTGACAACGAAATTTTCGAATTTCGTTTTTCGGAATTGCGCCCCAGGTTGTTAACTGTGGTGTTTGTGTGTTTCTAATGCATGAAATGTGTAACGTAACGACTTTTAATATTAGAAATATAAACTTTTAGGAGTCTACTGATTTTTTTCTCAATCTACTGATTTCATTTTTTAATTTCTACTGTTTCTTAAAAATCTCATCTGGCAACACTGGTCTTAAGAGGCCTTATTCCTTTTAAAATGCTGATTGTTTAGACATTTTTCTCTATGCTCAAACATGTTTCTCAACATATTATTGATGTTACTTCCTAGAACAGGGCTATTGGGATTTATTGGTATATATTTGAAACCTAGAGTTTGAATTTTTCATTGATAATTTTTGTTCGAAAAACTACTCGAAATTGACAAAATTCACGTGGAAAATTCGTTTTTTCAACTTATTTTCGACTGCACGCAATGAAAGCATGAAATAGCTACGTTACTACCTAGAACTCGGGAAAAAGTATTATTCACTTCAAAAAGTTGGTTGAAATTATCAATATATTCGTCATAATATGAAAAAAATAAATTTTAAAAGGAATAAGGCCTCTTAAATCGTTTTGGATTATAAGCAGAAGTTCCTCAAATGTTTTTCTTGGCATTCTTAAATATCTTAA
Source organism: Apotomis turbidana (assembly GCA_905147355.2). Taxonomy (NCBI): domain Eukaryota; kingdom Metazoa; phylum Arthropoda; class Insecta; order Lepidoptera; family Tortricidae; genus Apotomis; species Apotomis turbidana. Next base: position 16,702,535 of record LR990292.1, on the reverse strand, counting down.
GGCACTCAAAAAAGTGTTTTTCATTTTTTTTCACTCGTTTATACAACACAAAATAGTCACTCATGAATTCCAGAACTCCATAGAGGATCTTGCCAATATCGACGACAATATTTTCTCTTCTTTTTACGTAATTTTCGTTTCAACAGTAACGTTAACAGCAGTGTTTCTTCGTCGGAATCCATGACTTTTATTTGATAATCGAACAATTTAACCCAACCTTCGACGACCTGCAAATTATCGTACTTTTGCGTACGATATAGTACTCATTGTATTGTACATCGTACTGGAGGCCAAATTATCGTACATGTAGGATAATTATCGTACGTCTGGAAACCCTGGACTTTGTTGCGTGCTCTGTCCGTCGCAGTGACGCTGCGTGGGCGCCGACAAGACGCTCCGACGCTCGACAGTCGACACTGACGTCGAGGAGGTGCGGCGCTAACGCGGCGCCGACGCCGCGTGGACGGCACTGCGACGTCGACGTTCGAGAGGCGCCGCAGCGTCGCGTCGGCGCTGCGGGAGCGCGGCGGCGACGCCGCGCGGGCGTTGGTGAGGCGTCGACGTTCGGGAGACGCTAGATGTGGGGGAGCCCTTATACTCGAGTTTCAAGATATGGTACAGATCCTGGTCAAGAGTTACCACAGCTGTTGCTTGATTTGAGGACCACAAGAGCCTTTAACTGGAAGTCTGCCGTAATTTTGCATGATGACACTTTGAGTAAGTGGATGTATTTATTGAGGTAGGTAACTTAAATAAAAAAAAAACCGTTTAGGTTCACTTGATCCATATTCCCATCTTGTCAACATTCCTATTACGTCCATATTCCCATCTCGTCCACATTCGTCATTCCCATACCGTCCTTATTCCCATCTCGTTCTCATTCCCAAATCATTCCCATCCGTACTCGTTCTTCGCTGTCTTCGCTTCGCAGTAGGAATGTAAAAATTCTATCATATTTTTCGGATATTCTTTTAGTTTCATATTGTTTTTTTTTCAACCGTCTTATGTGGACGAGTTGGGAATGTGGACGACATGGGAATGCGAACGAGTTGGGAATTGAATATGGATGGAAATGGGAATGTGGACGAAATAGGAATATTGGCAAAATGGGAATACGAAATGAACTTAAACGCGCTGGGCGATGTGATGTGCGACAAATTCACCAATTATATAATTAAATGTTTACAAATGAAGCGTAAAATTGAAAAATTTAATGATTCAATTTTTGCTTCATTTGTAAACATTTAGTTTACGTTAGCAGACGTTACTGCTTTAATAAAATAATAAATTATATAATTAGTGCTGAAAGAGATAAATGGCAGTCAGTTCGAGTCCCCGTATATGACTTAAAAGCTATAAGTTATAGCTTTGATTTGAATAAGTATGTTATATTTTTTAGATCGTGACATGGTATCCCGAGTGGTGCAGTCTTTGACATCTCAGATTGACGACGAGGACGTACCGACTATATCCGTCACAGTATTTAAGATGAAACATGAGATCAACGAATACTTGAGGAGGAAGGAGATGCATAGAGTTCTCTCTAAGTTGCCCGTGAGACATATTGGTAAGTTGAAAGATAAAAGAAAAGTATAAGATAAAAAAGTATAAAATATTGGACTTCCACACGATAAATAAGTCACAAAGCATTCGTGGCTCTCTCACTCACATCGTTGTCAAAAAGTGACGGGTGTTTTGTCACCTATTTATCGCGTGATAAACGCAACCGTACGAGGTCCGTGGTCCACCATGGAAATATGTATGTGAAATGACTTCTAAACCGACTGCGAAAAACCAAGCGAAAAATTATGTTTGTCCTCCGCACAAACGCAGTTTTTAATGCTTTATACAAAAGTCTTATAAATTGACTTCTCAGATTAATTTGGCGTCCATTTCTCTCTTCTCCCAGAACCTAAAAGCATATCTATAACACGAAACTCTTTGTCACGCTACAAGCTGGGCCGTATTTCCCCCACGGCCCACAAGGTCCTGGCCTAGGGGCCCAGACAGTCTAGGGGCCCAGTTCCAGAAGCAGGACTTGCACCATAATGTGGAGGTGATCTGTGACCATAATAATGTTCTCCTTAAAGGGGAGGGGGTCCCAAATGCCAAGTGCCTGGGGGGGGGGCTTCTAAGTCCGGCCCTGGCTACAAGTAGTTGCACCACCCTGGATATAACGGTAAACGTAACGAGCATCTAATATTTTCCTTCCTTTCCTCAGGGGAAAACTTTATAGCCATAGTGACATCGGACGTAATGTCGACGATGGCAGAGACAGCCCGCGACCTGCTCATGTCGCACACTCAGGCGCAATGGCTCTACGTTATTTCTGACACCAACATTCACAACTCCAATATATCCAGCCTCATCAACGCGTTGTATGAGGGCGAGAACATCGCCTACATCTATAATATCACGGACGATCATGAGAGTTGCAAGGTGAAGGATTGACGTGTTTCCTTTTTCTCTAATGTGAGCCTTTAGTGATAAGTTGTCACTTATATAATAGTCTTTGATTAGAAATTTACACACAACTTATCCCACAACTTATCTGCTTTGCATTAAGTCCGCCTTTTGTACGATCTGTTTTTCATTTGTAATAAAGATTAAATAAATAAATCAATTTCAAAGCAAACAGTTAGAAAGGAAATATGATAAAAAAACTGCTTTTAGACACCAGTCTTTACAATATGATATGGCGGCGAAAGCGACAGATTCACAAGGTGGCAAAAGGGAAATTCGGAAAGAGAACCGAGATTTTCGAACCATTTTCAAAAATCCCTGAAATATTCCAAGTAACCTCTATATTTCGAAACAAATGACTGGATTATTGTCGGATTCCATTATTGTTCTGATGTTTCGAAGTTTGGGTGAACGGATACGTTCACTGGTTGTATGATATAAAAAAAAAGAAAAAAAAAAAATGGAACTGAAACTTCGGAGTGATGTAGTATAAATATCGTTGATGTTTCAGTTAAATAGTCATCATCATATTTTTTCCAGAACGGAATAATGTGTTTTTCGGAAGAGATGATGAACGCCTTTATCTCAGCACTAGAGTCCGCGGTCCAGGACGAGTTCGACGTGGCCGCACAAGTCTCCGACGAGGAGTGGGAGGCCATCAGACCCAATAAGATACAGAGGAGAGACATGCTTTTGAAACATATGCAGGTATATCCTGGACGAGACATAACATTACGAAATAGACGATGATGTAGGATGAACAGGAATGACTTGAAAAAAAAAAATTTTTTTTTTATACAAATTTTTATATTTGTATTTACATTGGTCATTGTAATACATACATACTTTATGAAAATTTGAAGTGTCTACCTATTTACTATTCAATAGTTCGAAAATAAACGTAGAAAAACCTAAAACCTACTTTTTTGTACGATATCTATAAGAACGCAGCGTGTATGATGGAAGTGATCAAATTTCCCAATAGACATGTTGACTGATGTTGAATTCTACAGCGTACTGTAGCTATATGAATAAAATTAGTTAAATATATCACGAAGCAAAGAAAAAAATCCAGAAAAATAAATCTTTTTTGGAAATAGGTATGAGACTTCAAAGGTACGCAAATTTTATGATATTTTTTTAATCCAAAAGAAATTTTGAAAATGTTTTCAGAATCCTCATAATTTTACAAAACAATAATTGTATGACAACCATGAACTTATTTTCACGGTGAAAATGGCAAATTTCTTAATTTCTACATACAATTATTGGTACCGGCCTCTGACGTCACTAGCCTGGACGCCTTTTGTATGGAGCGTTATTAGCGCTACGTAGGAATGTTGAACTTTGACGGTCATTTCTGACTTTTAGAGCAGTTTAAGTGTAATCAGTCCCATGTAGACATTTGATCACAATAAAAAATAGAATCGATTGACATCCTCAAAAAAATTTAGTCAACATGTCTATAGTCCCATTTCCAGACATTTCATCCCAATAAAGAAATGTAACTGCTAAGTCAGAAATAACCGTTAAAGTTTGACATTCCTACGGGACACGGAAAATGCTCCATATAAATGGCTACAGAGACGTGATGTAATTTCTGTGTTAATGAAATGAAATTATTTGTGATAACAAGCGGTTATAGGTCACAAATATTACAATTAAACACTTATTAATTAAATTTACAATGTAAAGGGTAAATTATAAAAATCTTCCAAATTATAGACATTATTCTCGTGGAGCCATTTCTTCAATGTTCCTTTAAAACTTGGAACGGAAGCTGCGTTTCATACATTGTCAGGCAATCGGTTATAGAGGGAAGGCTCTGAGAAATACACGGATAGCTCTGATTTGAAAAGTTTGTGCGAATCTGCCACCAGCCTATTCTCGTGCTTGTTGCTACGCAATCATACGTCAATGTACGCAATCTATAATTTGAATTACTCCCTTTGCGCTCGAAAGCATCAAGATGTTCGTGAGTGAACACCGTCACCTGATACAAGGTATAAACAAAGGCATGGGAAGGATATTAAATTCTTTGAAGTGCTCCCGTCCTGAGGCGTCCGCTGGCAGGCCAACCATCGCTCTAAGGGCCTAGGCACATCACCACGGCACGGCGCCGCGCCGTGGATTTTTACGGTGTCAGCGTATATAAAACCACCGTAAAAATCCACGGCGCGGCGCCGTGCCGTGGTGATGTGCCCAGGCCCTAATCGCTCTCTTCTGCATTGCGAACACTCTCCGCCAGTCCGAAGCTCGGCCCCACAGCTCAGCAACTCTAGCACAACTGTGACACGCGACTCTTTCTCGTGCGAGATATAGTCCTATCTCTTTCTGTACCATATAGTGAGAGAGTGACGGGTGATGTTATGTCGTGCGACATGAGTCGAAACCATAGTTGTGCTAGACGGGTTCCGTACGTGAGGAGAGAGTGTACCGTTGCAAAATAGCACTCCCGTACCGCGACAGGACCGGCCGTTAGGTCTTATTTCTATTGTTTGTAACAGCAACATATTGCGGCGAATAGCAGATGCGGTAACTGCTCTATGTGGCAAGCCACGGCAGCGGACACGTGGGGCTCCACCTACCGGAGCTTTGTGGAGGCGGGCAGTACAGAAAACGAGACATCGGAAGTTATTGAGAAAATTGAGTTACTACAGGTCGGTGTCTATAAATTGTATGATAGATGCACTGTTTGAAGAAGCTTGCACCTATTGGAGACTTCCTGACACGGGCGTAACCAAGTTTTAGTATCGGGAGAGGTTCAAGGATATAAAACACCTTCTACCACCGCACTGCTCGCCATCGGCAGGGTGTTCATCCTCACATGCTAGAGCCTAAATGGTCGAGAACTGTCCGGTTCCAGAGGAACTTCCTACCGCGAACGCTTCGCATGTGGAATGAGCTCCCTGCCGAGGTTTTCCCCGGGGGCTACAGTATGCGGTTCTTCAAGAGGGGAGTAAATAGGTTCTTAAAGGGTCGGCAACGCGCGCGTGATGCTCCTGGCGTTGCAAGCGTTCATAGGCGGCGGTAACTGCTTAACATCAGGCGGGCCGCATGCTTGTTTGCCACCGTCGTAGTATATAAAAAAAAAAAAAAAAAAAAAAACACTATCGAGGTTGTGACTGGCGACGGTGACTTAATGGTTTACTGATGTGGCCATCAAATCTAGCACGTACTAGTGGACACTTCACAGCAACATAACCAGATGGGGATGAGGGTTGATCAAGTCATATTTCGGGAAGGGTTTAAAGTCCCAATACCCCCACTGGCTACACCAGTGCTTCCTGAGACCTGCTTATAATAGCAACATGTGGTCAACAGCAGCCGGCTGATATCAGGAGTTGGGGCACTTTGTGAGTGGGAGGCTAACTAGTGCAGAAAACGAGACTTCGAGAGTTGAGCCGCGAAAAATTGAGTTGCTGTAGGTTAAGCCGAGGGAGTTATCAGTGCTCGACAGTGGATCTTCGAGTGGACGTTGAACATGTTTTTATTTATATTTTTACCATATTGCAACGAATAAGGTGAACATATAAGTATATAGTCAAAGGTTTGACCCCTGTTTCATGCCGATGTCCTATACATACGTAGTCAAATATCAGATAGCCCGCCCAGATTGAATGATTGCGAATGGTAGAGTCAAACCACGCTTACTCTTCCAAGCAAATGAGCTGTCAGTTTGTATGGTTTGACAGTTCATTTTCTTGGAAGAGTAAGCGTGCAGGTCTGACTATAGTTGTGTCTTGTGACTGTGAGTCCGGATTTACTTTACTATTTTTTTTATTATCATCAAGTGTGAAGTGCATTATCACGTCGTATTGTATCTTTCGTGCATCCATTTTTTTACAGCTTAGGTCAGTTTCAGTAGCTGGATAACCTAAATAAATCGACCATTGGTTTCAGGTCGGGTACTGGCGGCCCGTTGACGGTATGAAGTACACGGACATCCTGTTCCCTCACATTGCCCACGGATTCAGAGGGAAAGTGTTGCCCATAATCACTTACCACGTAAGAACTGCTGTTCTCAGGCCCGGACTTAAAGAGCCAGGGCCCCTAGGCACTTGGCATATGAGGCCATAACATGTTCTCCTTATAGGGGTAATAAGGAGAACATTATTATGGTGCAAGTCCTGGTTTTGGGACTGGGCCCCTAGTCCCGGGCCTTGAGGGCCTAGGGGGAAATACAAAGTCAAAATCAAAGTCAAAGTCAAAATATTCTATATTCAAGTAGGCCTAGCTACAAGCACTTTCGAATCGTCAGTTACAGAGAGCAGAGCAATTTATTGATAGACATACGGCACTGGCTATTCTGTATTCAATCAATAACTGGTGTTTAGTCCCGTGCTATTTTTGGTGTTAGAGGATACATTGGCATCTTGTTGGCAGTGCTGGGTTTGAATACTTGTATGGGCTGGCATTTTTAAGGTCAAATAAGTAACCTGGGTGGTGAAGCCTCTAAAATGTTTTAAATAATTTACGAAATATCGTCCGTTTAGGAAATTAAGCTTATAGCTTCTTACATATGGGTTATTTATAGTCTTTGCTATTATTGTTTCTGACAGAATCCGCCATGGACAATCCTGAAGGCTAATGAGTCCGGCTCCATTTCCAGCTACAGTGGGCTGATCTTCGATATCGTGAACCAACTGGCCAAGAATAAGAATTTTACGTAAGTACTTAATAATTTTATTTGTGAAATTGAATACGTAACGTTATTAACCAGTGTGCAATCGCCATACGAAGGTTGCGGTGTTAAACCCGGCAAGCAAGAAAATAAATCCGGCCAAGTGCGAGTCGGTATCGCGCACCGAGGGTTCCGTATAAAAACTTCCCATCTTAACTGGCCGGGTTAAGTTAAGTTGGCACCTGGTCTGTATGTCGCCGCATACAAATGAGGTGCAAAGTTAACGCAACCGATCACTTTTGCTGTATGGGAGCCCCACTTAAATATGTATTTTATTCTGTTTTTAGTATTTTTTATTAAAGCGGATACAGAAATACATCATCTGTGAAAATTTCTACTGTCTAGCTATCACGGTCCATGAGATACAGCCTAATGATAGACGGACAGACGGACAGAGGAGTCTTGTTATAGGGTCCCGTTTTTACCCTTTGGGTACGGAACCCTAAAAAGATCTTTGAAATAAGAACAATATGTCATGTACTTAGTGTGTATAAAGTTCTTATTTCAAAGTATCGGACTTTGACAACGCAACCCTCGATATGATAAATTAAATAATACCTACGTAATTTTATACTAAACGATTATTCAGGTACACATTAAGCCACTACTGCTAATGACGCTGAAGTCCCACCATCAATTGTTCGATAACCATGAGTTTTTTTTTTAATATTTGCAAGATTTGAGTAAAGAATTTTTATTTACTTAATAACAATATTTTCTTTACAGATTAAAACTGATATTTCCAGGAGATATAAAAAATGTTTTATCTAATAAAACTGTCAAAGACGTAAGTAATTCTAGTAGTAACATAAGAATCTCATGATAAGATAATTCTTTCATCATTACCGTAGAACATAAATTCGATTTCGATACGGTGCGGTGTTGTAAGACAGAAGTTATATTCTCGTCTTATATCCTGGACCTAAAAACCTACAAAATTCCTGTGACATATGGACAGACAAACGGATATGAAAAAACTACGGAACGCTAAAAAGATCTCGTTTCAAGAAACGAATACTGCATTTATGTAAATATATGAAAACTAAAATCTGATCATTTCTCCGATTTCACCTTGTATAATCAATGTTTACAGTTCCCTATCTAATTGTATCTTATCTAATTATATCTCATTCAATAGACCAAGTGGGTACCTATTTCGGCCGTATCTCCAGCTAGTCTATTGATTTTCTTCAAGAAAGGTTTATTATCTAACTCTACACGAACACTACATTGAACGTATTTCTCAGCGACATCTTTTGTTCTGAGGATTGCGCATTGCTGTAACAATGCAGGATTTTTTCCTGTTTTAGATTGAACAAAGTCTGGACCACTTTTAATTGTGTCAATAGGGTATTACACTTAGTTTTGAAAGACGGCTCAATTCGATTCTATGTTGCTAATAAACCAAAAAGGACATACATTTGTTCAATGTTGTCCGTTCTTAAAAAACAAATTTCGCGCGTAATTTATCGAAAACGCTGGACGCAGTGGACGCCATATTGTTCTATGATCGTGACGTCAGTTGGCTGTGTAAACAAATGCGCTGATACGCTAATCATTTGTTACAGGCGATTTTTAGTTTACACATCCATATGATGTAATACCATGTCTGCTACTATTTCATGGTAACCTATTTGACTACGGAACCCTAAAAACAGACGAAGAAAGACGGAGAACTTGGAATTGAATTAAAATAAATTATATATGTTGTTATTTTACAAGCTAAACCTATTTTTTCCCTTCTGCTTTTTTCCGTAGATTTTTTCTCATATAGAGTAAGTATTAATGTTAGGGGACTGCTGATAACTGACTAATAATACAAACAGCTGTAAGTTGTAAAATGCGATGCCACCATCAGAATTAAGACGTGACTCCAGTAGTTAGGATGGTGGCTGCATAGATAAAATGACAACCAGATCAGGCATAAATAGACGGTCTTAGTTGTTACATATTTACATAAATTAACTTGATACATATAAAAGATAAACTAAGTTATATTATAAAACGGCACAGACAAAGTGATGAAATCTAGAAAGAGTTGTGTTTGGGTTATGGTTGCTATCTTGGCCATTTCTCACTTGCTTAGCTGGCATCGATTTTCCTTGTAGTTACACATCAGTCATCACACACATCAACACATGTCTTTATCAGCGTTATCGAAAGGACGGGCAGAAAGTATCCGTCACACGACAAAGAGTTAGTTCTGCTAGATAAATCTGCAACGGGCATATAACATGCTTGCTAGATAGTGACAGGACTTTAGTCTTTATCACATACGCGATTTACGCGATGACAAATGCAACTGTCATATGTCCACGGGGAAACTAAAAGGTTAAGCTGCTGATTGTTTTTTTATTATCTATACATATAATTAAGCTGAAGAGGGTCGGAAATCTGTACATGGAAGATATTCGAAAAAAAGTTGGCGCGGGGCGCGAGATACATTAGAATCGACAACAAAACACGGTCCAACAGTTTTTAGAATGTTTGTCTGTTTATCTGTTTGTCTGTTTATTTGACCGCGTATCACGTGAAAACGGCTGAAGGGATTTTGATGAAAACTTCATTAATTTGTCGAGAAAATCCCCGGCCATATTATACCAACAAACAAAGCAAAACTGACACAGACCGAATTCCACACTTGCGGAGCCGCGGGCACAGCTATAGTAAACAATAAAATATCTTTCAGGACATGTACAGCCAGAGTGCAATGTTGACAATGTTGGCGGTCGCAAAGAAGCAAGCTGCCTTCGCAGCAGCCTCCTTCACTGTGCTGCCTGACAAGAATCCCGGTGAGAATATTGAGCACCAAGTATTACATAGTTTCGGTACGAATAACGGTTAACTTTTACATTGAAGTGGCAAATTACCCCTGATTCTTTAGTCTGTTTGTGTCTGTGGTTTCTATGTAAAACGTGAATTTTCCTACATAAAGCTTGTATATCATAATACTTTACAGACTAAACTAAAATAGACGAAGAATAGCACGTTACTGCTAATTCTGCCTAGAGACCAACTCTAAGAGAATAAGAAATGTTGAACACGTTTTCTATTTTCAAATTGACATTCTAGCTTTGAAGGATTGACACCATACTAAAGTACTTACCTAGTTTTTAGAAACAGGCTGGTACTAAATTTATGGCGACAAATTGTAAGAAATATTTAAAGTATATCTTTGTTATCCAGGTATAAACTATACCATACCAGTGAGCACTCAACCCTACGCGTTCCTCATAGCGCGGCCACGAGAACTCAGCAGGGCCATGCTGTTCCTTCTTCCATTCACCACTGACGTAAGTTGCGTGTACATAATGTAGAATCACGGAATGAAGGTTCGTCAGTTTTGGACCTAAACCATACACATAAACGTCGACTATACATTAACTTTTCTACGCCGTGAACGAACGGCGATTGCAGCTCACTGATTAGGATTACGGGCGTGAGGGGAGCATTTCACTTCCCCGAATTTCATGTGTCATAAATGTGTCACTTGCCGTAAACTTTTTATTTCATAAATCATAAACTCTTCGGGATTTCTTTAATAGTATTCATGGAGAAATCATTAGGTTAGGTTAGGTTTGTATTATGAAAATCCCGAAAAGTCTCAGCTTACAGAGAAAAATTGATTTATGGCAAATGAATATTATGGCAAGTGACAGAGTATGGCATATGAAATTCGGGCAAACGATCGAGACCCGGCGTGGACCCTGATGTGACCTTTTTTTGGAAAGTTTATGGTCGGACTTATCTTTCAGACTTGGCTTTGTCTTGGCTTCGCTGTGGTCCTAATGGGACCCACTCTATACGTGGTGCATCGCCTCAGCCCCTATTACGAAGCCATGGGGGTCACAAGACAAGGAGGTTTGGCCACTATACATAACTGCCTATGGTATATTTATGGCGCTCTTCTGCAGCAAGGTAAGCAAACATCTAGCTAGGTCTGCTACACAATGCACATATAGTTTAGCCCACGTGCTCGCTGTCCAGTTCCCGATAACTTAAAACAATGGTTCCTTAACGTATTTCATCTTGCTATTCTTGTAATCTGGCAAAATCAATTAAGTCTAAAAATAACAGTGGTAGTATTTTGTATTGTTGGAACATGCAAGCGTTCTGCACATGTACATATGCACCACATGCACTATGAGCTGAAGTTCTTTACTACTTATGTTTATAATTAAATGTACCTCAATTTCTTAATTAAATATACATATGTGTTATTGACGTTCGGTATATTTAATTAACATGCTATAAAAATATACCCGCATTTATGACTCCGGAAGCATAGTAGTAGTAATTAGCAAACTTGGAAATCAGAAATATAGGCCCTTAGGACTTAAAACCAAAATAGTGTAAGATAGCGGCAATCTCCTGGCAGTTGACCACTCATGGTTTCAGGTCTATTTGACAAGAAATCATTTATTTACGTTTTCTCAGAGGATGCTAACTCACAGGCTCAGAGGATGATAGACAGGCTCTCTAGTGATGTTTCCAGTTTCAAAGTCTTCGTTCTTGGTGCTTGCGCTATGCAATATTTCAATCATCTCTTTACGTTACCTAGGTGGCATGTATCTCCCCCGAGCGGACAGCGGACGCCTGGTCGTCGGCACATGGTGGCTGGTCGTCCTAGTTGTGGTGACCACGTACTCCGGGAATTTGGTGGCGTTCCTCACATTCCCAAAGCAGGAGGTGCCGGTCACCACGGTGGGCGAGCTGCTGGAGAACAGGGCATTGTACACGTGGTCTATCAGCAAAGGAAGCTATTTGGAGATGGAGTTAAAAGTTAGTCTTTACTTTGATGTATGGTCATTTTAACTTGATGAGCAGGTATTTCCTTCAAACTTTATCTGAACTCTATAACCTATATAGTGTGCTATTTATTATGCATCCTCTGCCAACCGTGCGAAAGGACGAATCCAAATTGTCTATTCAATTTAGTTATCGTAGGCGCTATAAGAATTTTGCTCTGTTCTGATTGACATCAGTTCATGTCATTCATGCTGGCTAGAAGCTTCGAGTGAGACGGTATGATAGAGAATCACCATGGATTTTTTCTCTTCGTCAAAATATATGTCGGGATAGATCAACGCTTATCGATGTAAGCATCAGTTCACTATATTTCGAATTGCTCTTCCTTTTCAGAACTCGGATGAACCGAAGTATGTCTCACTTTTGAAGGGCGCCGAGCTCACCACCGAATCTTCTGGAATCGAAGGGAATCTTGGCTCAGGTAACTTCGGTGAACCTTCACTTTAAATACATTAACATGCTATCTTCATTTAAAATACATTTTTATTTGGGAGTCAGAGAGTGAAAAAACAAGAATCGAAAAACGTTGATTTTCGTGTTTTTTTGACTTATGAAATGCCCATATGAATAAGATTATTCACAAAACACTCACGAAAAAAAGGAAGGTGATTGTCTATGACACCGTAATTCCTAAAAGAAAGACCCGATTAGTTTGATTAACGTTTAAAAGGTGACTTTTTTCTGGCTGTGTATTGTATACCTAAATAAAATTTATGAAATAATGTTAAAATAAAAAAAATCTTGTGTTTCCAGGGTCACCATTGGTGTCTCGCGTCCGTACAGAACGCCACGTCATAATTGACTGGAAGTTGCGGCTCAGCTATTTGATGCGAGCTGAGCATCTTGCAACCGACAAATGTGACTTCGCTCTAAGTAAGTACTCCAACTTGTCCAGAATTGTCTGTCTAGAATTGCTAGGAAAACCCGGTTTAGTGGAACTCGGACTCGCGCACCGAGGGTTTCGTATAAACACTCCGGACAGCGGAGCCTTAGTAATAGGGTACCCTTTGGGTACGGAATGCTATAAACTTTGGGGAACACTTTACAAAAAAAAATGGGTAAAGGTTTTTATACCACCAACCGTAAGTGTGTATTTTTACGTCATCGCTTGGCCAGTCCGTGTAGTAAATACTCTGGTTCTTGTAAAAACTAACTAGGTGCCGGCCGTCGGAGGCTGTAAATAATGTCTCAAGGAGCACACAGGCTGTATTAGCCCTTATACAGCTTTTATACAGCTTAAATTAGAGTTATAATGGCTGTATACAGCCTGTTTGCTACCTGGGATTTAATGTTCTTAATTGATGTTAATTAGGTGTGGAGGAGTTCTTGAATGAGCAAGTGGCGATGATCGTCCCTGCCGGCAGCCCTTACTTGCCAGTCTTCAATAAAGAGTAAGTTACATCTATGTTAACATAAAATTATAAATAAATATCGGAGAACCTCACACAAATCGATCTAGTCCCACAGTGAGCTCTAGTAGGATTGAGTTATGGACACCAGACGACGATAAACATACGTATATAGATAAATACATACAAATAACGTCCATCCATGACCCTGGCACAAATATTCGAGTTCATCACACAAATATTTGCCCTTGCCGGGATTCGAACGACGGACCGTCGACTCAGCAGGCAGCTGCTTTACCACTGCGCCAACCGCGTTGTCGTAATAATAATACATTTAGATTTTTTTTACAATTCGATACACAACCTTCGTAAAACAAATCCATGGGCTTCCTTAAAGATATGAGTGAAAAGTTTAAAGGGTCAAAAAAGTGTCCTTTGGCAGGCAGTACGCTTGTTTGTCACATTGTAGTTTCAACGAAACAGCTGCACGGTAATTTCCAATTTTGCATCACATTTATGCGCCGGGTTTCCCACTCGTTTATATCTAAAAATATAAAGTCCAAATAATAAAAAATTCCTATTAGCCTTTCGAAACCTGATGGATTTAAAAGAGCTAAAAAAAATCCTTTTAGCTTTTGGAAACCTGATAGATCATAAAGTTCAATTTTGTATTGTATTAAAATCTTTGTTTTTTTTTTTGTTTCGGAATCAGTGGGCTTGGAAAAGTGCCGTGTTGTGTCATTGGGATCATGGATTAGTTACTCCGCTATAAAATAATTTTACCTACTTACTATGTTTTTTTTTTTAGTCTGTCCGTTTTTCAATTTAATATAAGTCGTAGTTTGCTTCGGAGGGAGGGATAAACCACGGAGAGTTTAAATATGGTTTCCATGGCGCGTACAGTGCTTGAGCTGACAGAATGTGATTCAAGTTGTATACCTGTACCTGTCTCGCTCGCTCTTACGCGACCCAGATAAGAACCTCTCATTTTTTCACCCGAACCTGAGTCGCAATCTGAGAGCTTAGAGACTATACTTATGTTTATACCTATGTAAAAAAGGGTACACTACAATACTTAGAATTTTTTAGTGATCCCGTAAAAAAATTGTGAAGGTATTCTACAAAAAAATCCCCAAAACTTGAGATTGAGTGTACGCTCGTACATAATATTTGAACAATCACAAAGGAAGCAATGACGATGAATAATGCCTGTAACAACAAAAAGTATCTAATATTTCTTTTGTGTAATCATAATTTCAGACGCGCCTTTATCGTTATAAAGTTGGCGAAATTAAGATTTTTGTTTGAAACAAATCTGTGTTATTGTGTGTATTAATCTATTTTGTGTTTCGTTTTCTGTTGACTTTTAATTAAACCAATTTCCTTGCTGAACCAGGTAATAATATTTTAGGAGAGTATTGTGAAACATGTTATACGTAAACGAATGTACCTTCTAATATGTGTACACTTCACTAAATTTGATTTTGATACCTGTTTAGAATAAACCGCATGCAGAAGGCGGGGCTCATCACAAAGTGGTTGTCAGCGTACTTGCCAAAGCGCGACCGGTGCTGGAAGACATCCTCCATCATGCAGGAGGTGGACAACCACACCGTCAACCTCAGCGACATGCAGGGATCATTCTTCGTGTTGTTTCTAGGTAAGGAACATATACAATAAAATACAATACAATACAATACAATACAACACAACACAACACAACACAACACAACACAACACAACACAACACAACACAACACAACACAACACAACACAACACAACACAACACAACACAACACAACACAACACAACACAACACAACACAACACAACACAACACAACACAACACAACACAACACAACACAACACAACACAACACAACACAACACAACACAACACAACACAACACAACACAACACAACACAACACAACACAACACAACAGAATACAATACAATACAAGTAGGTACTCTTTATTGCACACCTCATAAAACATACAGGAGACATAATATTAATTAAAACTTATCGAACCGGGTCTATCGCGATATATACATACATATGTACTGGACAGTACGTCTGAGACACGGCACTTGAAACCGTGATGAAACGTCAGGCAATTAAGGTAAATCAAAATATCGCGATAGACCCGGTTCAATAAGTTTTAATTATGTGTTCAAACCGCGAGAGTTTAAAGTGACATATATTAAGTAGGTCTTTCTCCAGGACAGTGTAAGAATTTGTTTCCATTAGAACAGTGGTTCCCAACTTTTTTTTGACCAGTTTTATTTCTTAGTTATTCGCGGGACCAAATGAAAACAAATTCCGATGGACGGATTCAGTAGCGTGCAAAAAAACTGACTGGCGGACACTAGATCAGGTTGGTCAAATAATACAGGACTAGACATTTGTTGTTTTTTTTCTTGAATGCATAAGTCTATCCAATTTATTATTGTGACGTTGACCACCGGTTATCGTTATCGAACTTGTTTTAGAATTTATTTTCTAATTTTTAATTTAGATTTCAACGGCCTTATTGACTTTGCAAACTGGCTAGCGTCATAAAAGTAAGGTCAGCGATAACACGTGTATCGGAGTAAACAACGGATGCAAGTTTGACCGGTAGACACACGTTATAATTCAACTATAAACTACATAGGTACCTACATAGAAAGGAATATATTGAAACTAAATGGAAAAATGTTGTATTAGAACTATGGAGAATAAATTAACAAAAGTTGTAAATTTGTCACTAAAACTGTTAATTCTGTATGGTTTTCAATTAATACACAAATATTATGTCATAGAAACAAGAAAAAGCGCTAATCAATAGTAAGGAATGATGATCAAAATATTATAGCTTCAATAAATTAAAAAACTTCGTAGTTAGGATAGGTAACATAATAAGTCAGACTACCTACTGGACTTTTTAGCCTCTTGTTGTGTAAAACATGGTGTTCCGCCTTATTGGCGAAATATGTTTCGTAGAATGTTTCATTTCATCGAATTTTCACTTCGCCGAGTTTTTATTCCTCTTAGGTCATATATTTTTCATAATAGACATGTTGACTAATTTTTTTTGAGGATGTCAATACTGGTATGTATACAAATTAATTAACATCTTAAGAATAGAACAATAAAATAAAAAATTGGCACTTTATATTATACATGAAAATCAAACTACATATATATCAAAGAAGAATATTAAATTAAAAATTATGTCACAAAATAGGTATATCACAAAAATAATATTATTTCACTAATTAGTATATAAGTGTTATATAATCAATTTCCAATATCAATTAATAAATTAAATTCGAAATTAATAATTAATTAATACAAATCATAAAAATATAATCACCATCATTCATTAAATATCATAATTATTAACCGAATTCATCAATCGAGTAGAAACATTTCTTTAGCAAAAAAGCTTTAAGCTTGTGTTTAAACATGTTTGCGTTTGTCAGTGACTTAAATTCAACAGACAGTTTGTTGAAAAGGATTATAGCCTGATAACCAGCGGAATGCTTAACCTCTTTAAGTTTGGTTTGTATCCTCTGTGGCAAGTCTTTCCTTCTCGTAGCCAGACGCGTTTGCCTTTCTTCAAGCGTCTCTATATCTGTTAAATGCTTTATTAGGTCAGTGAGAACTATAAGTATGTAAAGGCATCAGTCAACCTGCCTATTCTTGAAAATATCACTCTATTGATCAGGCTAGGTTAATCTAACCTAACCTAATCGGAAGAAGGATTGTTTTATAACAATCCCAAATAGTTTACGGATTCATGGAAAAATGCTTTCTACGAAATGACACTTCGGCGAAATGAAAAATTCAACGAAAAACTATTCGGTGAAAAAATCAAGCTCACAATTTATACCTAAGCGAATTCGAGAACACAAACAAAAGTAAGGGCCACTATCACCACTTCATTTAAGTTTTGACGAGGCGGTTGGTGCAGTGCTAAAGCAGTTGCCTACTGAGCCCGGTGTCCAATCCCGGCAAGGGCAAATATTTGTGTGATGAACTTGATTATTTGTGCCTGGGTCATTTTCACTTCGCCGAGTTTTTATTCCTCTTAGGTCATATATTTTTCATAATAGACATGTTGACTAATTTTTTTTGAGGATGTCAATACTGGTATGTATACAAATTAATTAACATCTTAAGAATAGAACAATAAAATAAAAAATTGGCACTTTATATTATACATGAAAATCAAACTACATATATCTCAAAGAAGAATATTAAATTAAAAATTATGTCACAAAATAGGTATATCACAAAAATAATATTATTTCACTAATTAGTATATAAGTGTTATATAATCAATTTGCAATATCAATTAATAAATTAAATTCGAAATTAATAATTAATTAATACAAATCATAAAAATATAATCACCATCATTCATTAAATATCATAATTATTAACCGAATTCATCAATCGAGTAGAAACATTTCTTTAGCAAAAAAGCTTTAAGCTTGTGTTTAAACATGTTTGCGTTTGTCAGTGACTTAAATTCAACAGACAGTTTGTTGAAAAGGATTATAGCCTGATAACCAGCGGAATGCTTAACCTCTTTAAGTTTGGTTTGTATCCTCTGTGGCAAGTCTTTCCTTCTTGTAGCCAGACGCGTTTGCCTTTCTTCAAGCGTCTCTATATCTGTTAAATGCTTTATTAGGTCAGTGAGAACTATAAGTATGTAAAGGCATCAGTCAACCTGTCTATTCTTGAAAATATCACTCTATTGATCAGGCTAGGTTAATCTAACCTAACCTAATCGGAAGAAGGATTGTTTTATAACAATCCCAAATAGTTTACGGATTCATGGAAAAATGCTTTCTACGAAATGACACTTCGGCGAAATGAAAAATTCAACGAAAAACTATTCGGTGAAAAAATCAAGCTCACAATTTATACCTAAGCGAATTCGAGAACACAAACAAAAGTAAGGGCCACTATCACCACTTCATTTAAGTTTTGACGAGGCGGTTGGTGCAGTGCTAAAGCAGTTGCCTACTGAGCCCGGTGTCCAATCCCGGCAAGGGCAAATATTTGTGTGATGAACATGATTATTTGTGCCTGGGTCATTTTCACTTCGCCGAGTTTTTATTCCTCTTAGGTCATATATTTTTCATAATAGACATGTTGACTAATTTTTTTTGAGGATGTCAATACTGGTATGTATACAAATTAATTAACATCTTAAGAATAGAACAATAAAATAAAAAATTGGCACTTTATATTATACATGAAAATCAAACTACATATATCTCAAAGAAGAATATTAAATTAAAAATTATGTCACAAAATAGGTATATCACAAAAATAATATTATTTCACTAATTAGTATATAAGTGTTATATAATCAATTTCCAATATCAATTAATAAATTAAATTCGAAATTAATAATTAATTAATACAAATCATAAAAATATAATCACCATCATTCATTAAATATCATAATTATTAACCGAATTCATCAATCGAGTAGAAACATTTCTTTAGCAAAAAAGCTTTAAGCTTGTGTTTAAACATGTTTGCGTTTGTCAGTGACTTAAATTCAACAGACAGTTTGTTGAAAAGGATTATAGCCTGATAACCAGCGGAATGCTTAACCTCTTTAAGTTTGGTTTGTATCCTCTGTGGCAAGTCTTTCCTTCTTGTAGCCAGACGCGTTTGCCTTTCTTCAAGCGTCTCTATATCTGTTAAATGCTTTATTAGGTCAGTGAGAACTATAAGTATGTAAAGGCATCAGTCAACCTGTCTATTCTTGAAAATATCACTCTATTGATCAGGCTAGGTTAATCTAACCTAACCTAATCGGAAGAAGGATTGTTTTATAACAATCCCAAATAGTTTACGGATTCATGGAAAAATGCTTTCTACGAAATGACACTTCGGCGAAATGAAAAATTCAACGAAAAACTATTCGGTGAAAAAATCAAGCTCACAATTTATACCTAAGCGAATTCGAGAACACAAACAAAAGTAAGGGCCACTATCACCACTTCATTTAAGTTTTGACGAGGCGGTTGGTGCAGTGCTAAAGCAGTTGCCTACTGAGCCCGGTGTCCAATCCCGGCAAGGGCAAATATTTGTGTGATGAACTTGATTATTTGTGCCTGGGTCATGGATGTCATTTATATTTCAGTATGTTTATCGTCGTCTAGTGTCCATAACACAAGCCTACTAGAGCTTACTGTGGGACTAGATCGAAGGCCGGCAACGCACTTGTGACTCCTCTGGTGTTGCATGTGTCTATGGGCGACGGTAATCGCTTTCCATTACGCGATCTATTTGCGCGTTTGCCCCCCTATGACATGCTTTTTAGTGATTCAAATATAATCACTTATTCACAAAAAATAACCGACTTCAATGAGCGAAATGGAACATACAATAACACTGTCTTTTCAAAACTGGACCAGATTTAAATGGGACCACACGGGAAGTACCAGCTTTCAAATAAAAAACAGAATCATCAAAATCGGTTCACCCAGTCGAAAGTTCTGAGGTAACAAACATAACCCTCCTCCTTTATTGAAGTCGGTAAAAAAAAAGATTTGTGTGAGGTTGTCCGTTATTTATTATTTATTTGTAGGATTTGATATGTGCCATTGATATGTTTCAGGTTTTTTCTCAGCGTCGTCGGTTCTGCTGATCGAGTGGTTCTACCACAGAAGGAAGAGTAAGAAAGAAGAAGACGCCATCAAGCCTTATGTGGAATAGCCTTAGTTAGTTATTTATTATGTTTGTATATTAAGAGGGATCTGTTATAAATGTGAATCAAATAATATTTATTAAAGTTATTCATATAATAAAGTTTTAAATATAATTATTTAATTTTATGCTTGTAATTCTAAAACTCCTTCCAAGGCTCACATCGTTTTATACATTATGGACTGAAAGAGCGAAGTGTCTCCGTTTCAACTAACAAGGAATGGTACCCAACTGTCCGACTCCAATTTGATTCATTTTGATATATGTTATAGAGTAGTCTTATAGCAGACACGTATTTTTTTTAGCTGCCCAAATTCAACCTGTTAGGACCAATTGTCCTTCAAAGTACTGAAAATTTACCAAACCCTCTAACTTCTTCAGAGAGATTTGTTCAAGCAAATTGATAATTAGTTACTGGTTTCATTATATGTTGGAGAACATGAAAAAATAATGGACACATGTTTTGTAATTTCACCTCAAACTCATATTTTTATTTAAAAAAACACTTAAACACATATTTTATAAATAAAATGTATTTTTCACTTCTCCTGCTCAAAAAGTACGTCGTTTTAAGTTCGCAAAGCGGGGCTAAAATAGTACATTTAGCCCCTAGGGTTTAAAAGGAAACCATATAATCCAATACAAATTTCTATGACACTGAAAAAAAATCTTGTTACCGGCCAGCTACATACTATTTACAAATAAAATAAACCAACCTGCAACCTGATCAGATCGACTCAATTAAAAATTAAACCAAAAAGTTTTTATTTACAATGTAGGTACTGGAATATTAACTGAAATTTTATTTTAGCACGTTTTATAATCAAGGAAAAATCTTTAACATTTTATCTTGGTTAAGAATATTAAATGATAAAATAAATTAAATTTTATTCCATTCTTATATTTTTCTGATCACACCGCGTCTAAACCTGCTACTACTTAAAAAAAAAATAAGCGCGAATCTTCAATTTTCTCTGTGAGTTTTAGCGCATAGTGATGTTCGCTTTCTTTTCGTTAGTTAATTCGTTGTACTATAATACATATACGTTTTATAGGTATAAACAAAATGTCACCGTCTTCGAGCGATGAAGATAATTTAAGCCTGATACATGGATGTAAATGAAGGCAAAAGAACTGCTGCAAAATTTATTACCACCAAAATCTCGTGCTGTGTATTTGAAGGCCTATCAAAATTTCATGGATTGGAAAAAAGAGAAAGGTGTCGAATCCAATAGTGAAGGCATTTTCCTTACTTATTTTGACGAGCTTGCTAAAAAATATAAATCGTCAACTGTGTCCTGGAGTGTGTATTCAATGCTGAAAACAAGTATGCAAGTGAAACACCAAGTTAATTTAAAAGCGTACAATAACTTAACGGCTTTGTTATAATGGGCATCGACTGGATTTAAACCAAAAATATCCAAAGTATTTACGGCTCAAGATTAATTGAAAAGTTTGAAATGAAAAATTCCTGGCTACAAAAGTAAGTGTAATATATAGGTATTTATTTATTTTATTTGCCTTACAAAACATTCCATAAAAGACTGTAAAGAGTGGTAGCTTTATTAACGTTTCATTTCGTCCACAGGTTGCCCTCATTTTCGGAATTAGCGGTGCGTGCAGAGGGATTGAACTTGCAAATATTACCGTTGAAAATATGGAAACAGATAACTACACTGCAAGCTATAAAACCACACACAAAAACGAATAAGGAACGAAAATTTGTCATCTGTGGAGAACATTTAAATATAGTGAAAATGTATCAAAGAATGCGACGAAGTAACGTGACAACCAACCGGTTCTTTTAAAATTATCAGCACGGAAAATGTACCAAACAAGTTATTGGTAAAAATAAATTTGCCAAAATGCCCAAGCTAGAAATAGCCACGTACTTAGCGTTACCAGATGCCAATGCTTATACGGGCCACTGCTTCCGCAGGACATCTGCGACTCTTTTAGCAGATTCCGGTGCTAACATTTTGACATTAAAGCGCCATGGAGGCTGGCAGTGATCAAGTGGCTGAAGGTTATATTGAATAATCTATACAAAATAAACGTAAGATTACGGAGGATATAACAAAACAAATAAACATTAGAGTCGAACGAACCGCAGCCATCTAAGTCTCGTGAAGAGCTTAACAGGCCACAGCCCTCAACATCGTGGGATATACAACCAACATTTAATGAGCCTGAGCAAATGGAGCAACCCAACTTACCCAACATCAGCGATATCCCATTTTACGAAATTCCAAGCCCACGGCTACATTCTCCAACATTTACTCCACAGGAGATTTCCCCATCATTCACGCCACAATAAAATCCAAAATAACACCAATGCCAACATAAATTTACCAGGAAAGGCTGTAACATTATATATAAAAAATTGCTCAAATTGTACTTTTAATTTTTCTTAAAATAAATTATTGTAAGTTTTAATTTTTTTTTTTTCAGTCGAAGTGAAAAGCAGAGTGTTTAACACGGGGCTACAAGTCATTTTGACACTCAGATATATTTGGCCTCGCTCACATCGTTCGCTCGTGTTTTAATTACCTCGTGTCATAATGGCTTGTTTTAGCTCCTTGTCAAACAATCTACTATTTTTGGGTTTGGTAAATTTTCAGTACTTTAAAGGACAATTTGTCCTAACAGGTTGAATTTGGGCAGCTAAAAAAAATACGTGTCTGCTATTTTAGACTACTCTATACCATATATCAAAATGAATCAAATCGGAGTCGGACAGTTGGTACTACCAAGGTAGGTACTACCTTGTAAGCCAATTTTCGTATGTCGGGATATCCAGTTCTCAGGCTGTTATAACTTAGAGGCCTATGATGGTTCCATTTATTACGTGATAAATAAGTGACAAAGCATCTGTCACTCACACTCGCAGTTTGTCAAAACGTGACGGATGCTTTCTCACTTATTTATCGCACGATAGAAGCAGCCATCATAGGCCGTCGCATTTCTCAACCGATTCTCGTAAAATTTTGTGAACAGATTCGATAATCATATATTTTTTATCGATTCAGGTTTGCTAATTTTTCAATAATGTATCGAAGCGAAGGTTCCAAAGGAGTCTGCCAAAATCCTACATTGACATCTACGAAGCCCGGATGAAAATTTTTGGTCTTACATTTCTTAAGCTAGTGTTTCTTAATTTTCTTAGCCTAGTTTTCGCCAGTTGTCCATAACAGTTGGGTTGAAAATCTCAATTTTTCAAAAATCCGGTATCTCAATTATTATATCGGATGAGCCATCGTAGATAGCTGACGCCCTGGTTTAGGCTACTTTTTTAACTCCGCGGGGCGCATTTCTATATATATATAGGTAGATTATAATAATATTATTTCATACCCCGGCCCGGGGTTTTCGGTGCTCGAAGGATTTGACAATAGGCCGACAGTAGGCGTCAAATCATTTGTGCACCAAAAGTCCCGGTATATAGTCATTATATATGTGTGTGAACATGGCTACAGTATTTCGTCTTCTCGAAAACTCACTAAGTAACAAATACCTTCTCAAAACAAAGCTCGTATCTCAGTTTCAATCTACTAACTAGATACGAGGTTTTGAAGAGCAGTGACAGAAATTTTAGTGAGTTTTGATTGTCACCAGGTGATTTATAACATAAATAAATAAATATCAGACAACCTCACACAAATCGATCTAGTCCCGAATAAAGCTCAAGAAGGCTTGTGTTATGGGTACTAGACGATGATCATCATCATCCTCATCATCATATCAGCCTATAGACGTCCACTGCTGGACAAAGGCCTCCCCCAAAGTACTCCACAACGATTGATCTTGCGCCGCCCTCATCCAATTTCTACCCGCGATCTTAACCAGGTCGTCGATCCACCTTGTTGGAGGCCTTCCAACGCTGCGTCTTCCGATGACAGACATACTTATATAGATAAATATATACTTAAATACATAGGAACAACCATGACCCAAGCACAAACATTCGAGTTCATCACACAAATATTTGCCCTGGCCGGGACTCAAACCCGGGACCGCTGCTCAGTAGGCAGCACCTGCCTAACCTTGCAAACTGACCTAACCGCGTCGCGTCGTCAGAATTGGCCCTTGAGTTTAACGAACTGCAACAGAAAGTTGTTTACGACATTCTCGATTTACGTCGCTCCGCCCAACACACGTGTATGCAAAAGTTAATCTCGATTTTTGAGTGGGTCAACGGGACATGGGTTCACGTGCGGTAACCGTGGCCATATTGGTTTCAGGTAATATAATAATTTGTAATACTTGTACTGTCAGAGAAAGTGAGGTTTGTCTGTAGGTTTTTTGAGGTCACGTTTGTGAACATAATCGATCGGCTGATATAGGGTCCATCATAAGCTGTACAAAATAATAATAAATATAATTAAAATAAAAAATGATTTCTTGCTACAAAAACCAAAATACAACAGAACATACGCTACAGAGTTATCCTAATACATACGAGTACATCTCGATAAGCGGCAACAGGCTCAGCGTAGCGTATACTATAAGCTGAGTCAAAAACTGCACAGTGCTATTTTTTTAAATACTTATAGTAGCGGAAGATGAATCTATCATATTGGTGAACTTTGCACATACATAGTTACCAAGCTTTAAACTTAAAATATTCGAATATGATATATTTTTCACCATACATTTCTTGGCTGAATGTGGGAAACATTTTATTTATCTAAATATGTTAGTGAGCACATAATACTGTGGCTACCACCGACAGTTGCTGCTACCAATCAATCATAGCTGAACAAAATCAATCATAGCTGGCGTGCCACAGGGGAGTATCTTGGGGCCCCTATTATTTTTATAGTATGTGAATGATCTTCCAGATGCGACAGAATCAGATTGCACACAATTTGCTGATGATTTATGTAGAAACGTTATGACATATAATAATGATATTAATGACACAATTTCTAAAATAATCAATTGGTTACGTAAGGTCGGGGTACTTTGACCCTACAAGGTTACTTTGTCCACCCATAGAAAACCATGTTATTAAATAGATAAATTCTTAGAACGACATCATTTGAGTAATAGGTAAGTCAGACTCGCACTTGGTCGGATTTTTTTTAATCTATCGATAAAATGCATGCATTTTTATGGATAGACAAAGTAACCTTGTAGGGTCAAAGTACCCCGACCTTACTGTACATAAAAACAGATTACATGTTAATTTAAATAAAACGACATTCATTTATTTTATTAACAAAAATGGCAACAAATGCCACCTGAACCTTGACTTTCGGAAGATCATTCTATAGAAGAATGTAAACAAGCAACGTTTCTTGGAATGGAATTACAATAGACGACAAATGCTCTTAGGCCGATCATATTAAAAAAAAAATGCGGAAAAGTTAATGCATTTGCTTATGTTCTCTAGCCCCTCACAAAAAGTGTTGCCATCAAGGCTTATCATGGTTATGTCTTTTGCTATTTTAGGTACGGCATTTTCTTGAGGGGCAACTCGTCCCATGCTCAGAGAGCATTTAGTAGTACAAAACAATGTATTAGAGCTATTTGTAATGCGCCTCTTGAGACATCCTACCTATATACCACTGTTTAAAGAACTTGGATTACTTAACTCTGTGCCTTGTATGTGCATTTACTAAATTTGTTTTTTTTTTTGTAAAGACACAGCCGCACTTGTTTAAAATATGCTAGGATACAAGTAACTTTAATACGAGGTTCCCTGTCAAATTTGTTATGCCGGCAAAAAAACAGCTATAGTCATAAAATGTCAAAACCTTGCATTAAACATTAAACATGTTTAAAAATTCACTTAAAAGTGGTTAATACAGTCGGAGTGTTCTTATTCTGTTCACGAGTACTTTAACTATTATAGTGACAAATAATACTGCCTCAGCCTCACTTTGTATAAGAAACGTTTTCAGCGTAGCATGTTGCATTCGAAGAGCTACTGTTGTTCAGTTGCTTGCCATTGGTTTGGCTATTGTTCTCTTTTTGTTATTGTTTCTATCATTTAAACTTATGAAAATGTAAATTTTTGATGCATGCCATCTAATCTTTTGTACCACATTTTACGCACAATTAAAGATATTCTATTCTATAATTTCTTTCTAGTACTTACGAAGGTGTCCACGTGGACATTCACGGTTGGGCTGGTCCACAAATTTAAAGTCGCTCAGAGAGCTATGGAAAGGGCAATGCTCGGAGTTTCTTTGAAGGATCGAATTCGGAACGAAGTGATCCGTCAGAAAACGAAGTGATCCGCAAGAGAGCTCACCGTATTAGCAATTTGAAGTGGCAGTGGGCTGGCCATATTAGCCGAAGAACCGATAGCCGGTGGGGTAATCGTGTTCTTGAGTGGAGACCGCGGATCGGCAAGCGTAGTGTGGGACGCCCTCAGACTAGGTGGAGCGATGATCTGTGCAGGGTGGCTGGCAGAAGCTGGATGAGAGTAGCCGAGAATCGCTTACAATGGCGTGCAGTTGGAGAGGCCTATGTCCAGCAGTGGACAAGAATAGGCTGATGATGATGATGATGATGATGACTTACGAAGGTCTGTTTGATCAATTTCACTACCCAAAGGTTGTTTGAAAGCGATCGCTCTTAAATGATAAAGCCGCCTGTTGTCTACCGATATTCAAAATTTGTATTACGTAGTGGTTTTCATTTGCAAACTGTGTTTGGTATACAATAAACAATAAAGTATTATTGTATTGTACGCAGCTGGTATTAGCTGTGAATGCTGTGATAATAGTACATTATGATAAAAATGTGTTAAGTTGGTAATTATTCTCTGGCAGAGGTTAGCGCCAGCCCTGGGGACTCCCGAAGCGTCAATCAGCCGTATCGAGAAGGCTTTCATGAAGCTCACGATGGACCCAATGTCTCGACTGCAACCGCCGCAAATTCGTAGTTGTTAAGCAACGACGAGTATTTGCCGTGCTTGATCATTTGGGCCTGGTCAGCTGCAGCGCCAGCCTCAGGTGGACAGGTGACCTCGATAGGGTCGCAGGGAGTCGATGGATGCGGCCTGCACAGGATTGCCTGGGGGCGAGCTATAGGGGAGGTCGTCTGTGGCTGATAGATCGATAGATGATAGATAAATAATAAATAAATATCGGACCACCTCACACAAATCGATCTAGTCCCAAATGAAGCTCAAGAAGGCTTGTGTTATGGGTACTAGACGAACGTACTTATATAGATAAATATTTATTTATTTATTTATTCAAATTAGTTACACAGCATTACAGTGATTAAACTAAGGCACTGTGAACTACAAAATATATACTTAAATACATGGAACAACCATGACCCAAGCACAAATATTCGAGTTCATCACACAAATATTTGCCCTGGCCGGGATTCGAACCCGGGACTGCCGGCTCAGTAGGCAGGTGTCTACAAACCGAGCCAAACGCATCGTCAGATGAAAATTAATACAGTCTCTTTTGTTTAGGTAAATGTAAAGTCATCAGTCGTAAATTAGCTATAACATCGCCGTTAATAAAACGCACCAGTCAATAAGTTTCAATTCATTGGCATTATCACGTGACAAAAGCATGATTATCAACAAATCGCCGGATGAACTAAAACTGCATAATTTCAAAGCTAGACTAGATGTCATAAACGTAAATTCAAAACCAGATAAATCCAGAAAAACCCAAAGCTGTAGTAGTATCGAAATTCTAAATCGCAGACTATTCTACCTATAGGTCTAGTGCTCCACGTGTAGACAGCGTGATAGTAGCTTATAGTGTTACAACCAAATCTCTGCCAAAGAAATATAATGCTTAAGTCGCAAATGTATTGATTTGAATTTTGATTAGATTAGTTACAGTCTGCGGTGATGGTCGTCCGGAAAAATGTTTTAAATTAACATACTCGCGTGTTTACTATGGGAACGCAGCAAAACCTGATTTCGTTGAGGGACAGTTCAAAGTTATTGAACTTGTTAGTTGGATCTTGTCACCCCCCACTAACACCCCACGTGTAAGGGGGACAACCGTTTTATACGTTAGAAATTATAATTAAAGCGGCATTGCTATAAAGGGCGAAGTGAAATTCACTATTGGGTGTTGAGAAACAATTGAATAGTTTATATTGAATCGAATACCTAATTGTATGCTTTCTTCTTCACATCTTCACGGTTTTCTGGGCCAGACGGGCGAACTATCAATTGATCTATCGAAGCCTACTAAAGCATCGATGTATCAACGAGTTGCTTCATTTTTTATATGCATCAATATTTAGGATGGTATCGTAGAGGTGTCCGCTAGCAGACGTTACTCTTTTAATAAAAAATAATTTAATAATTAGCAGTGAAGAATAATCACATTAAATTATTCGATAATTATGTAAAATGTAGGTTTATCAAAAAGGAGGTAATAAAAGGAGAGAAGACGAGAGAAGGAGAGAGGACAAAGGAAGGCATACGTGACCACGTGCACGTTCCGTGCACAATTTGTTAATCGCAACACCCAAACGGGTTGACACTACGTACTACCTCGAAATCAAGCGATCAATGGGCGAACTACGTTAGAACTTATGTATATCTTCTCATTTCTTTTTTTCATTTCGAGTAAATTTTCCGAATTTTGTTCTCTTGACATAAGGCTTACCGGAACCAGAATACAAAAAAATTAAAGCTCCTACTTGTGGAGCAAATATACTTACCATTAATTATAAGTATTGACTTATTGACGGGCATAGTGCAATACCGCGTAAATAACAGCTGTCGACAAAGTTCTCATTTCAATAAAATACGTATCTGCACTTGTTACTTACGCGGTATTGCACTATCCCCGACGTTATGTATGTATTATATTAAAATATGCTCTGTCCGTTACATACGAGTTTTAGCAGCTGCTTATAATGTTTGTAAATTTCGATCAATTAATGAGCAATAAAACGTGGTGAAATAGGGACTTAATTTTACAGTGTCTAAAATAGGACTTTTTTGTGGTTAAGGCAAAGTTGACCCGTTGAGTCCCGTTGCAAAGGTTCTCTTTCTCTTTGCCGTTTACTCCTACTTCTACCGCATTTCGCATAATTTGTCATATACGCCGAAGGGGGCCTATTATGTTTGCGTTTATCACGCGATAAATAAGTGCAAAGCATTTGTCACTCACACTGGCTTTTTGACAAAACGTGACGGATGCTTTATCACTTATTTATCGCGGATAAAAGCAACCATCGTAGTTTCATGTATAATGACATATTTATCGTAAAACACTAGGAAATTGTACTCTAATAAAATTAAAAGTTTGTTAGATAATCGCTTAAGGTCGTTGACTTTAAAAATCGATTACACTTACTTAACATGGCGGAAGCTTACGAAATATATACATTGCTTACTCAAGCAAATATTCTTTTAATGTAAAACTATAATAGGAAAAAACTGAATATGGAAATCATACTGGGACCGATCAGGACTGGAGGATGGCAGAGAATATTTTACGTCGCGCCGTAAATATGAGAGATTCGATTTGAAAAATCACATACAGATACAAATTTATGAAAAAACAAATTCCGTGGAATAAGCCAAACCGAATACCCTTCCTAACTTTGAACTGTTTCCATCACGTTGTTTTAATTTTTAATCAGTATGCCGTATACTAATGCGTGACGTCACGTCAGGAACCGGTGTCCATCCATACATATATACCGGCATAAGCGTCTCCGCCACAGTTGGATCACCGTCCCTTCACCAATCGGCCGTCTAAATTGTTTTTCGGAGTTTATTTTTATTAAATTTATACAAATTGTATGTGTCAATGACAAGATCGAAGAGAAAGTTCGCGATCACCGACAAATTTCTCCCAAGGTCAGTTTATACTTAATGAATGTCAATTTTAGTTTTTATCAACATTTAATTAGTATATAAATGCCAGATTACAATTAAGGACACCATCATTGCCATTCGTTTACGTCAATTAGATACAAAAATAAACTGTTTAGTTATTTATGTGACATAACATTCATACATACACTCATACTATAACGAGTCTTGAGATGGTTTGCTATAAATACTACTTATAGATTTGTCTTTAAAATAATGCAACCATATATTTGTCTCTATTTAAGCAAAAAAACGTAGTAAAAGTAAGCCTGTTTTATGCATGTTATTTTATTACTTTATGGTGTACAAGAATTAAACTTCAGTAGCGATTACTCAAGCTTTCTGTATAGCTACTTATTTGCTTTTGTTTAATTCAAACCTGTCAATTTTATAGTATATCTTTGTAAATACCAACTTGAACCGGGCATGACGCGAATAACATAATTCAGCCCTTCTTTAAATCTGTGACTGCGAATGCATCTAATAGACACAACACAAAGTCGCAGAATTTCCTACTTTAAGTGTATTATCATTAATAATTACTATTGACGTATATTTGTCTAGATAAGACGATGTAATACAATGTTTGCCCAAAAGCTAACAACCAATTACTATAAACGCCGATCGACGAGCCCTGCCAAAAACGGCAACAAGTGGATTCATTGTTTCGTATATTCCTAAACTTGGCCAATGCTAGACTAAATAACGACAAAAGTTTGGCTGTCGTTAAGTGCGTAAGGAAGGAAGAGTCAAAACAATATTAGTTTAAATAGAACACAGCATGTTACGAACGATGTTAAATAGCGACACATATTAATCAATTGCTAAATGACGCCAAAACAATATCACACTTAAGCATAATCTTGGTTTCCAGAGTTTCCATAATATTGCCTAGTTAAATAATTAATCTAATTAAATCTACTATCATATAATATACTATATATATATATTTGTTATATAGAACAAAATGTACCTAAATTTTATATTTAGATTTTGATCATGTAGATGTAGGTCTGTCGTACGACACACTCACACACATGTACAAAACATTAATGCCAATGTTAAACACAACTTTCCACAAATACCGGAAAAGACACCCAATCAAAGGTGCTTCCTGTGCGTTATGGAACCTTTTTAGGGGCAATTTATATATAAAAGCATCACATTTGGATTATTAGCACCCTACATATTCCTTTTTTTGTTACACTCAATCATAGTAAGTTGCATAATACTCCAATCTGTTGTGTAAACCCGATGTTCCCTCGACCTGAGCAAACCGGTTGTGCTGCCATCCTATTCCTATGTAAATGCGTTGTGTACCATGCGGCTCATGCGTGTTCTTGTTATTCTATCGATTTTATTTCCATGATTCTATATAGATTCAATGACATTAAATGTTTTATTAATCTTGTTTTCTCATATGGCTGGGATCAAGTAAACGAAGCAGTTACACTGGTCAATTATTTAAACTTTATTGCACAAAAAATGTGTACAAATGGCGGACTTAATGCCATAACGCATTCTCTACCAGTCAACCATCATTGTCATTAGTACAATTACAATCTTTATTATTGAATCGCTACAGCGGCTCGCACAACTTTCAAGATCAAAATAGATTTGGACAGCACGTGCATTTGATTCGAAAAAACCTATTGATTTTGGAGTGTAGTTTTAGTTATTTAGTAATAATTGTAAAATGAAAAATATTGAATCTGGACAAAAGTCATCGATCGAATTCACTTTATTTTACTTCAACTTCCACCACCAGGAAAGAGGGAGAGTTAGGGACAAATTAGTCATTTACTGACACAGACCGATTTCCACACGTGCGGAGCCGCGGGCACAGCCAGTAGTAAATAAATGATTACTCGGCAATGATTTATTTATAAGCATCATTTTGTTCGTTGTAACACATTTAAAGTTAAGCTTAATTTAAAGAGAACCCCCGTCGGATTTAAGAAAATTAATCTAATCTAGAGGCTAAGTTTATGAGTACCCGGCATTTTGGGCACGGGATGAATATGCATGAGGCAATCATAACCTGCCCAATAAACTGAATTATTAGACATCCCGGAGAGTTCGGCTTGCAAGGTTAACTCACGCCAAGTTGAGCTAAGTTTACCTTTAATTATACGTGTTTTGAATGTCATATGAACGAACACCACGGACTTGCTTTACACATCGCAGAAAAATGTGTTTCTTGTTTTGTATTAGATATGTATGTTACTTTTAAGGTATCTAAGAGCTATAGTTGCCTGATAATAAATGATTTGAATCGGAATATATCCGAGACATGTCTACTTTAGCGCTGAATTAATTTGCCATTAAATCAGTCAATATTACTTATAGCAAAAATCAATGTTTATCGGCCGCATGTTGATATGTCTGAAAAATAGCTTGGTTCCTAACATATTGAAAAAATTGGGCAAGTGCGAGTCCGACTCGCGCATGAAGGGTTCCGTACCATAATCTATAACAAGTTTGTTGTATGGGAGCCCCCCTTAAATATTTATTTTATTTTATTTTTAGTATTTGTTGTTATAGCGGCAATAGAAATACATCATCTGTGAAAATTTCAACTGTCTAGCTATCACCTTTCTTGAGATACAGCCTGGTGACAGACGGATGGACGGACAGCGAAGTCTCAGTAATAGGGTCCCGTTTTTACCCTTTGGGTACGGAACCCTAAAACATACAAATTACAAAGCAAATAATCATCCCCGTTTCACCATCATCCAGGTTTGGGGCTTTACTTCATCCGCGTTCAGGTACTAGTACAGTTAGCGCAGAATATACTCAACATATCACAAGCCGGTAAATCCGTTATAGAGATGACCACCAAATGGTAATAAGTAAGGGGCAAGTCTTCATGGATTGACGCATCCATAAGAATATGCATATATTTTTTTTATTTATTTTTTATTCAAAATAGCCATGCATTTAACCTCGATTGCACCTGATGTTAAGTGACAATAAGGCCTAAGATAAGATATATACGTACTAAGTAAGATATTGTAAGTATTTATGATAACATACCACCATTGTAAATAAACGTATATGCAAGTA
Source organism: Apotomis turbidana (assembly GCA_905147355.2). Classification (NCBI taxonomy): domain Eukaryota; kingdom Metazoa; phylum Arthropoda; class Insecta; order Lepidoptera; family Tortricidae; genus Apotomis; species Apotomis turbidana. The sequence goes on along the minus strand of LR990292.1, from coordinate 16,669,621 downwards.
TATGCAACAAAGTAATCCTGCATACTGGCACGCCCTGGACAGGTTCCGATCTGATGACAATATGCTAATAATTGCATCAGCCCATCGGTCCGGTTTGTATGCAAATCTCAAAAACATGGATTTATGGAATACCTATTATATGGTAGGATTTCAAGAACAACTCAAGTCAACATTGATCCTACGTTTACTTACGTTGTTTTAGAAGCGATTCAACTGTAATGAGATTGTTTTCGAATGGGACGGGTTAGGTATATGAATTAAAGATTATGTTAAATGTCCCGGTAACTCTTGCTTCCAACCACCCGTGTTTGTTTGAGATGGACACCGGTAAAGCACTTTATTAATAATACTACAGTTGTAATCAAGACCAAGGGAAGACATCAATACATATGTCGGTCTTTGAGAATGTTATGTATTTGATAATCAGGGAAGTAATAAACATAAGACGGCGATCGACCAGGAAGTTGTAAATAGGACAGGACAGGCAAGATATTGCCGGTTCAGTAACACAGTATTCACTTACGATTGGCCTTGAAAAAAACCTTCAAGATACTTTACAGGGGAGAGTTACATTTGGGATCAAACATAATACAAAATCTGCTATCTTGACCGAGAGTAAAAAAATAAATAAAGAACTTTTAATGTACATAGTATTTAAACAAAAATGTCTGACTGTTGAATTTTTTTTCGGCGTTTCTTCTCAACAGTGGTCTTTTCTTATGCACTGCCGGTAGACTCAGATATATGTAAAAGTGCCCTTATGGCTTATTTAAAGAATAAAGTTCGTTGAAGTGATACAAGAATAGATGAAGATCTAAGAATGTGATGATCCATATCATAAAATGCATATCATTGATGAAGGATGAATGATGAAGGCAATTTGAATTTATAGGTCAAAGCCAAAGATGGTTGCGTTGACATGACTACGATAACTAACCTAATTCATAATCTAAGTCACACGATGGTCCTGATTAAGATTCTATTTAATACCGTATTATCTCTTTCCAGGCTTGCTAAAAACCTGTGTACCCGCAAGGGCAGCCGTCGAGCTAACACCGGAAACCGTCTGGAACACGCGGTGCTCACCCACATCCAGCACGTGCCTTAGCTTCCCTACATCCCTCGTTTCTCATCACCTCATCGCTTCCACCGGCTCCGGCTTCTACTGACAGCATGGCCCGCGGCGACGAATGCAAGACTGCCTCCAAGGCTAACTACGCGTGCAAGAACTTAGATGTCACTGGTCCCGAGAAGTGAGTATCCCATATATTATCACCCTATTAGCAGAGTACCGGGAACCGTCTGGGAAACACAAGGTTTACAAGTGGCGACCGCAGTGTCTCCACTTTTTTGGGATAACTTTTTCGATCCACCATTGGACGTCTTTCGGTTCCAAAAGTAGCAAAACAAGGTGTAATTACTCACTAGGAAAAGAGTGAGTTGTCCTACAAGTTAGTCCACCGTTCAGTTCAGTTCTTGTTTTTTAGCTGTCTCATACTTAAAAGGGACCTAGCCCACATATGTAGGATTTGCAATGTTTCATATTTGTAAGTTGTAGTATTTATGTAATGCGCTGCAGTCCTTCATTATTTATATCTAAATCTCGTAGTAAAAGTGTTTACTAGTGTTGTTTAGTAATACCCAATGAGTAAACAGTGCTACGCTGAGTGCAGCGTAGCACTGTTTACTCATTGGGTATTACTGAGCTTTCCTATTGTCAAAAGCAGCATGCGTTGATTAAAGACTTTCGTTTTGAAATGCTGCGGCATGATGGATGACAATATGCTGAGTAGCTTAAAGAATTAGTTAACTTGATATGAGACGTAATTTTTAGAATTCTTATCAGTCAAGGGAAATTCCATGATCGACGTCTTTCCCGAACTTGCACCTATCTACCCAAGCAGTTTATTCGAGCTGTTGATAATTTATTCTCTTTATCTTTTCAGAAAAACCTTCGCATCAGCTCCTCCGAAGAAGCAGGAGGCGAAGAAGGAGAACTACGGGGCCTATGGCGAGATGTTCAAGAACAAGAAACACTTTACGGATATGCACTTCTGCTGAGCCGGATCACGCATCATCATCATATCACGAGCATCCAACTTTACCTAACCAAATATTGTATCTTTACCGACAATAAAGTCGTGAGACTGTGAGTGTTTGTGAAGAGCTTTTTCTTCGTATATTATCATTGGGGTAGGTTCTTCGTACTAACGTATCATGTATTCATATTAACAGATTAAAGCTTCATCATTTAAAAGGATTTTTACAAGCTTTTATTTTTTATATTTGTATGTATGTTATGACCTGAAGATAATACCTTGTAGGTAGTTACGTGGATCCAATTAAGAGCTACGAGAGAAACACAATTCATTAGGCCACAAACTAGGTCTCAATTTGGGAACTTCCTAATCGAATGGATACTTAACGTAACTCACAAAAGTCAGAATTTAAAGAGGCTATTTATGAAGACCTAATTAATACGATTGAATATTTCATCGAGAAACTTCCAAATGGAAATGATTTTCCGGTAGTTATAGATTGCAGTCAAATTAATAAGGGGCGTAGCCTACAAATTATTTATCTGTAATTTATTTTTATTCTAAGTTGTACCTATTAAATACACACTTGTAGCACATTTAGGGCTAAATTTTTTAATTTAATTCTGTGGAAGTGACTGTAACTCTCCCCGGTAATAACAGTAAACAATATTAAATAAACGCTCGCTAGGTGCTCAAATAAACAAAACAACACGAGGTTTTTTGGCTATTCCATTGGACATTAAGGAGGATTTACCTGAGTCCGGTTAGTATTACAACAACGAGACGTGTAGTTTTAGATAGCAGTGTATTTTATGTTAGTATCTCACTCTAGTTATTGATATCTTAAAGGCTATATAGGTACATAGTTCGCTAAGAAGTATGGTAGGTACGCGATAATATAGGTAATCTTTCTGACCAAATCTCTGAAGCAGAGGAAAGGTGTTATTCAAATTTATCGGTGCCAAAAACCTCATTAATCAGCTTCGGGAGTTGTAACATGATCCAATTGATCAAATACGGAAGATGACGGCAGGATTAGAAATTGCCGTTAAAGTTCGACATTCGAAAAGTCGCTGACGCTGGGCACACAGTACGAATTCTTAGTAAATATAAGTCTACTATAAGTAAGTACATAGTAATACAAGTACATACCTACTATACGAGGCCACAATTCTAAGGCCTCTCCGAAACTGAAAAATTGGGAGAATTGACAACATTTCATATTTTTAAGACAGCAATTTTATTACTTTTTTATTAGAAAGAAGACGTAATTAGTTAATTACTGTTTTATATCTTTCCTAAGATTACTAATCATTATAAAACCAATTTATTAAAATTGACTCCTTTTAAAGTGTCTCCAAAACGATTAATTACGTAAGTACACAACGAAAATGTTAATATGTTACGACATATTTACTAACATTTTAATATTTCCCGTTATTGTCTATGTATGTATAAAATTAAAATATAACTGGTTTATTTGGGTTAGTCTATCAGTTTGCGTCCTATTCTAATTGGTCGCGCCATTACAACCGCCAATGAAACATATCTAGTGTGTAATTTTCCTAATGGGATTTTGTTTGATGGATAAAGTCGTAGTATTAAGAATGTCATACGAAATTCAATTCTAATTCGATTTACAAATAAGACTCCTTATCCGTTCAAAAATGCTAATTGTTTTAGACATTTTTCTCCATGAATAAACATGTTTTTTTTCCATTTCATCAATGTTATGTTACTATACTACAGGGCTATTGAGATTTATTGGTATATATTTAAAACCTACAGTTTAAATTTTTCATTAATAATTTTTGTTTCAAAAACTACTAGATATTGACAAATTTCACACAGAAAATTGTTAAACTTATTTTCGCCTGCACGCAATGAAAGCATGAAATAGCTGTTACTTTCTAGAACCTAGAGAATTATATGATTCACTTTAAAAAATTGCTTGAAATTATCATCTACCACAACAATGCCTGCATATAGTTGTAATGTCGGTCTTAACATTGCAGGCATAGTTGTCGTAGATTTCGGTTATTTTACGTATTTTCTATTTATTTACATACAGAAAAATAAATTAAAATATTTTTTAAGGTGTACACAACACAAAGCTCATTATTATTATTATTTTCCGCAGGTTCGAATCCTGTCTGAGCCATTAAATTTTTCAATTTTTCGCGTCAGTGTAAACACAAAGCTCTCGATTTTTATATTACCTAATTTCCTGTTACAAATATGAAATGTTGTCAATTGGGCGAGTGAAGGAACAAAATTTTAAGTTCGACATAGGTACGACGGACGGACACATTACATAAATTTAAAATCGATATTAATTTTCTTTTTGGTAAGGTATCAAATTATGCTCGAAGTGTCCTTGCGGGATCGAATCCGAATTCCGAAATGGTGAGATACGCAAGAGAACCTAGGTTGTACACATAGCTCAGACGGTCGCCAAACTTAAGTGGCAGTGGGCGGGACACGTGGCTCGTAGAACCGACGGCCGTTGGGGCAGAAAGGTTTTTGAGTGGCGACCGCGGACCGGAAGATGCAGCTTGGGAAGGCCCCTAAGATGGACCGATGACCTGGTTAGGATCGCGGGAGAAATTGGATGAGGGCGGCGCAAGACCAATCGTTATGGAGAACTTTGGGAGAAGCCTTTGTCCAGCAGTGAACGTCTATCGATTATGTCAATCACAGTTAAATGGTGTCTGCTCCAACTATGGACTACCAAATAGACATAGAAAGTGTTCTTGAATTGTTACTAACAATTCAAGAACACTTTCTATGTTTATTCAAAGACGCTCACTACCATTTGTTATAAGCTCTCTCTACGAAATGAAATTAAATGAAATAAATCTAGTTGGCTCTATTGTGTTAAGAAGGGTTTAAATAGACAGACCTCACTAAGTCGGTGGAAGGTTACTTTTGTTTAAATTTTGTCAGTCTTCTTGAATAATTTGGTCTACGGTCGAACCAACAAAAGTCACACTGAATAAAATAGAGTGATGTCTCTGCCAACGCCAACCGTTTCTATCTTTTTGCCGCATTCCGTGTTGCCCCAATTAGTTCGGACAAATCAACTTTCCACCATTCAAATATCAACATCCTATTTTCCTATAAGGTGGTATTCAAATTTGAACTCAAATGGATTAGTACAAAAATCGTTTTTGCAATTGCAAAACTAAACGATTTACGAGCTTGTGTAAATAAGGAATCAAAATGGAGATTTTGGCTGTGCGATATGGACCTGTGCTCGATTTTATTTATGGAAAAGGCTGACGAAATTTTATCATTTGAAACCGTGTTTTTGGAATGAAAATACTCTCTCGCTCAGGTTCTTTAGATTGCTAATTTGTAAGGGTAGGAACAAGTAGCGATATTTATAGCGTCACTGATTTATAGCGTCACTAATAGTGATTATTTGCCGCTTTATCATGGCACCTAAAAATAAGTAATAATACGTACGGAAAATAAATAAATCCGTCACTCATACAAAAAAAACAATTTTTTTCAAAATTCCGAATAATCTATATTTGAGTTCCCGAAAGTTTGGAAGCCTTATGGTTTTCTTTTTCACAGGGTAGTCAAAGAAAACATAAACCTGTTCAAAATAATTTCATTTAATGAGCTACAATCGCGGAATATTGTTATTGAACCCCACGGGAATGAACTATTTTTAACTTCCATGTACACTATTTTTACTGTACCTATTAAATAGCTTTTTATGTCAATGTTACTTGACTAAAAACGTAAATACAAGACGGCTTGTTGCGTTCGAACCTTTAGACTCGAGGCTGGACGCAAACTAAATTAGGCGTACAGTTAGCCAAAACTATATTTACCTATTTAGAAAAAATTGGTAATACCAAGTTTGTTATTTCACAGGCAAGATGGTATACTATACGGCGTTATGAGCGTGGATCTGGATACCGCAGCATCCCAGTTTATAAATAATTTACCGCCTTTTGTTTGCCTTCCGTTTCGCGTTCGTTTTGTTTGACAAACATTTTTATCGGTAGCTTCTATAGAGATATAGATCAAATGTATGCAATGATGTCAATATGTCATTATTATTGTTATATTACCTATAAGTGTAAGTCATTATTTGTACTCCTATACAAGCTCGCGTAGCGTGAAACCTATAATTTTAATTCACAGAGAGCTCCATTATTTAAATTCCCGTAACTAATAATTATGATTTTTATATATGACTGGTAGAGAATGCCCACAATGGCATTAAGTCCGCGTTTTGTACCATCTGTTTTTCATTTGTTGTGTAATAAAGAATAAAGAAATAAATAAGATTTTTTAATTATAATTTTGAACCACAGGGTAACAGCTCTAGAATCACGAGACATTAAGCAGTGCGGGGATTTTAAAACTTTTTTTAAGCGTTGTCATAATATCCTAATACAAAAATTTATAGATTTTTTTAAAACGATTTCATGGTGAGGCATAGGTAGGTACTTAGCTTTACCTACCTTCCAAACTCACTGTACTTTTAATGTCTCTTTTTTGTATTATATCCGTTGCTGAACAAAAAAAGGTTAAATAAAGTTTATTTCTTTAAGGGGCTCCCTACAGAAATCAGCCAATTTGATGATTTTTACATCGTATCTAGTTTGTGGATTATAGAGTTATAATTATAATGTCCTATTTAATATAATATTGTAGTATGGTCTATGTTTAACACTATGTAGTGACCCAAATTTTGATTTAACGACCGTGTATTTTATAAAAAAATATTCGGTGAAGGACCAAAAATACACTAATCTCGTTTCTACTTTTATCCCCGGTGTATATGTAGAAAATATCTTACATTTTATTGTTCTAAACCATATTCCACAAAATTTGTTGTGAAGTTTTTTCTATTTTTCTCAATACTTTTCGAGAAAAACGCAAAAACCGTTTCCACAACTTTTTCCCCGAAAAAATCGTAAACTTTGACGGCCTGGGGGGGTATTCGACCAATTTTAGCGATATAATGGAGATCTCTCCCTTTCATCGCCATCCGTCACTTTTGACGTGTGCCTACTTGACAAGTGGCGATATCCCTAGAACATCGCAACTTCGTCAATTCGGACGCGCAAAATTTTCGCTTTCTTTGTATGTGACGGCATAAATAACAGGCGCATACTTTAAATTGACCGCGTAGACCGTGAAATTAGTCCGTTACGTTTCGTTCAAAACAGAAATTTATATATTATATTATCGCCTTCGTATTTCCAAAATTGAGATGAGATATGTCACTTTTAAGCTCTTCGCATTTAAATGACAGTTCAATGGCGATATAACTGTTATCTAATGGAGATTTGACGTTAGCCGATATCTCCAACGGCATTCTCGAATTGGGCCCCAGTATCTCAAAGTCAGTGACATGTGAAAGGTACTTGATACGATATTTTGCTGTGGAAAAACTATGTTATTATGATTAGCTATTTATAATATGGGAAAATCTATCGCAACAGATCGAAGGTCATTGAGAGCGGGGAGCCCCTTAAATAAAGCAATTACATCTTCGATCTCTTGAATTATACTCCTACTTATGTAAGAATTTCAGTAAAGAAAAATAATCGATTGTATAAAAACTAACTTTTTAATAGTTTACACACAAAAAAACTAACTTTTTAATAGTGAACAACTTTTTTTTATTTCCATTGTTTCAAGTTTCCGCAATAGTCCGGGACACGTGCTATCGACCGTGATGCTGCCAGGCACGGGCAATGCGCGCGCAAACAGCCAGTGCTGATGCCGCCACAGCTCCGCAATAATTATAAAAAAACTTTTAAAAGTTCTGCTCGAACTAAGCGTCACGTTCTAAATTAAAATATTCATTCATTCATTAAAATGTTCATTTGTTTTTCAGTTCGATTGACTATGGGATAGTTAGATTGAGTTTGTTAGTTTTAGTTGTTGTAGTGCAATTGTTTTTGTTGTTTGGGAATAATTTGATTGAGTGAAGTTATTTAAGCCTAGGTACCTACTATTAAATGGGTTTTTAACAAAATAATAAAGTAAATTGATATAATTCCGAATATGGATAGATTATACATTATAAAACTTATTGGTATAGACAAGATAACAAAATTGAAAACAATTATTTTAAGTGATAGTTATAATAATAATGCGCGATAGAATGGATGTTTTTCGGGGTATTATACAATATTACTGAAGTTATTTTCAAATAATTATGTTAACCAAAATATCTACATATACATATAACCTACCTTTGATAAATAGGTAAAGGTTGTTACAATACATGAGATAAATCTCATATCCTACAGTAGTAAATTTGGTTGGTTTTTTTTTTTATTTAACCGTGTTTAGCAAAAAGGTGTTAAGGCCCTATTAACACTAAACTTTCTGAAATCCTTTTTCCCCTCGGGCTTAAGAATATAATAACGTCGAAATTAGTTTCTCGCGTGATTAGTTTCCGTGAGATTATTTTAGGAGGTTTCAGAAGTGGGATGAAGCATTTACACTATATTGGAGATCATTAATTAAAATAATTTTACTAGATAATATTACAATATTCCAAGATAATTTTACGCACCAGGGTTCAGCAGCTTGCTCGGTTACTCCTTCCAGATTTGATCGAGCAAATTCGGCTCGCGTTCGCAGCCACTCCTAGAGGCGTGCACGTTTCGATCTTTTCACCACGCTTCAAGTTCATACGTGCTATATACACAAAACGAACATAACTAATACTTAACACGTAATATAACTTGTATCTCTTAATGAGGTCAAAAACTGAACGTTGACTATATAATTCAACTATATTCTATGAATCGTGTTATAATGATTTATTAAAACATCGATATAGATACCGTAATTAAATTACTAACAATTTTTCAGCATCCGCGGGTCGTTATCTCTACTGGCATTAGTTATTGGTTGCACGATTGGAATTCATTCCTACATATGAATACTGAAACGTGAAAAACAACATAAATATAATTAAATACAAATGTACGACTAAGTTAAGTTTGGTCCTCCGTACAATTTATCTCTTCGTAAGATAGATACATAATTATGAAGATGGAAATGTGTGTAGATAAAGTAGTAAATGGTATAAATATGAATCTGTACTTAATTTGGCATATGTGCAAGTAGAAGTTGCATAAACTATTTACTAAGTATTATCAGTATTATTGGTATTATTACGATTTTTCGATTTTTATAAGGCTTATACATAGTGCTGGGTAATATTGTATCTAAAGGAAAACTTTTTTATATTTTTGTCCCCAATTTTACTATTTGAGTGAGATTGCCCATAATAATAATTATTATGGACATAAAAAAAAGAAAACTAGTACAACGCAATTGAAGGGCTAAGGGAGAAAACTGGCTAAGTCCTTCTTATTTAATTGCAATGGTGACTTACCTACCAATTTTTCCCCATAACCCTTCAATTAATTTAACTGTAGGTGTTACCTTTAAGGTGTGAGCTGCCTACTTGTGTCGAGTAGTTAACAAATTAAAAGTACAGTTTTGGCGGATCGAGCAAAAAATATTTTTTTGTGCGCAATGCAGTGCTGTCGGTCTGTTGTCTCGTAAAGTAACTAAAACATTTAGCAAACATTGCAAACATTTAGCTAACTGTACGTATTGCAGTAATATTTCCAATGGAGAATGGAAGGTTTTCAGCTTAAAGTTCTTTTGACTATACCGATATGCATTTCATAATTTTAAAGAAGAGGTATTACAACATTGAGTAAGGGTCGAAACACAATTACATGACACGACATCGCAACGTGGTACGACGCGACATCGTGCCACGATGATTTGACCCTTAATATGGAAGTTATTCGGATTTGAAATGTGTGTGATTTCGTTTCGGTTGATGTGTCTCATTTACACGCATGAAAATGAGCACCGAAATACATAGCAATTTTAGGTTTCCGTACCCAAAAGGAAAAAAACGGCGCCCTATTACTGTCCGTCTGTCTGTTACCAGGCTGTATCTCATGAACCGTGACAGCTAGACAGTTGAAATTTTCACAGACGATGTATTTCTGTTGCTGCCCAAGAACTAAAAACAGAATGACACAAATATCTAAGTGGGGTTTCCATTCAACAAACCTGATCGGTTGCGTTGACCTTGCACCTTATTACTTGCGGCGTCATACCTACATACCAGATGCAATGCAAACTTAAGGCGACGGGTAATGCGGAACGGGTATACCTTCATAATCTGATATTTTTTTAGAAATAGCTGAAGTTTAGACTTTAGGAGCTAGCAAAACACCTTTAATATTTATTAAATCACATACACAATCACATATACAATTTGTTCACTGTAGTTTACCTTACAAAACTTGTTCACGTCAAAAGCGGCCGCAATAGTTTTGGGCAAGTTTTTAGAGACAAGTAAAGAACAAGAAATTGTGTATAATGATTTAATAAACATTAAAGGTGTTTTTCCAGCTCCACAAATCTTGCAATTACTGAAAATTGATCTGGTTTGGAAGATATAATAAAAATTCGTAAGTGGTTCTAGTTTCGCATTATCCGTCGCCTTAACTTACCTCGGCCAGTTAAGATGGAATAAGCGTTTCTACGGAGCGCCCGGTGCGCGAGTCATACTTTTGTTTTGAAGACTAATTTTGTGTAGTAGGTGATAGATTTATATTTAAAATATTAAAAATTGCACCTAAGATACAAAATAACTTTTGAAGTGATATCATAGCTTAAGTTCTAACTTTCCTTCCCAAACATACACGGTAAAAAACATTGCAAAAGCCAGCATTGTAATATATTTTCATAAAACATTAGTAGGAAACTAATAACCATCAGTGAAGTGAACCCTAACAACCACTGCATCGAATATAAAAGCTGTTTTCTATCGATTAGATCCAGGTTGAACCTTAAACAATATGTATGTGTTATTATATACCTAACATCTACTATGCAAAAAAATATAATGAGTTGACCCTAACCACCAAACATGCTTAGAAGTCAGTTTCTTTGTCCATATACGGTGTCAATAGCTAGGTTAAGCTCAAAACAAACATATATTTTCTTAAAGCCTAAAATCCACTTTATAAAAAATACAATCAGTTGTGACCCTAGCCCCCAAAACGAGCCTAGGGTTCCTTTATCGATAAGAGCCGGGCTGCGGCACTGCCGCTCCGTCAGACGCCGCATGGCCGAGCGCGGCAAACACCGCGTCGCGCCCGCCCCGGCGCCGACAAAGAAACAGTACGCGTACGTCCCGTGCCCCAGGTCCGAAGAGGTTGGCACAGAGTTCGCCCTACAACTCAGGAGGGAACCCTTGCCGCAGCCTTTGCCGGAAACCCCACAAAAAACCGGTGAGTGCGGCATGGCGCGAAAAAGTTGAAGTGATAGTGAAGTTACAGGTTAAAGTGCGATAAGTTGAGGTTGAGATATTTTAAATTGAAGGTAAGTGTAGCATTTTACTTTTTTCGCAACCCCAATACGGTCTAAAATTCCAACCAAAAGGCTTCATCTAAGCCTACTAAAACAAACAATCTTGATTTTCCAGGTTATAAAGAAAGTAAGTAGTCGAAAGAAAATAGGTAACCCGTCCACCTACATTTTCATTAATATTTCCGATTCAAAATATTCACAACTGCTACATTTATTTTTACGACGCTGTTGACTGCGCGCGTTAAATGTTAACAAAATAAAACCGATAATTAATTTCGCTGGAGATTGTTATGACAGCACTTTGAAAGGTCGTCCAAGATGGCGGCAGCGTCATCAGCTGTCACGGCGTTTCCCGCCAACGTGTGCAATGTCGCGCAAAATTTGCGTGTGACATTTCAGATTATTTATATAACAGCGGCAGTGAATGTAACTGGGTATTTTTAAGCAAATAGTTGTAGACCTGTGAGGCCCTGTGTCATGTCTATTTGTTATTAACCCGAAATAGTAGGTACCTAATTCAATAACATCGATATACCTACAATTCATAGATAATAATATTTCGTCTCTTTCTATCACCTGAAAAATACAAGCCCCGAACTACAAATGGCACACGTCTGTTGAATACGCATGTCAATGTCAATGATTTAACAGGTTTAATCAGCTGTTACTGACTAACAGAGCATGGTGAAGATGCACGTAGCACAAAAGTGCGAGAAGTTAATCTTTCCATACCTACTTACGAAATTTAAATGCAGCGCAACACTAACACTTTAAAACTTTAAAAAGAAAATGAGTTTCTAACAGAACAGAATTCTTAAGGAAAACTGCGAGAATTTCTTCGACTTCAAAGTGCCTACTTTACTTTCGTGGGTGTTGTTATACATGGTAAGTACTTAATATTTCTGTATTCCATAAGTACCTATTATTCAAATGTGCATTTTAAGCACCATATTGTAATTGTAAACAGATAAGTAGAAGCCCCATATTACTAGTACTACATTAACTATAGGTTACCTGAACAATTTTTAAATAAATTATTCGTCATTTAATAAAACAAACGAAAAATATTAATAAAAATAAATACACATATTTTTTATTCAAATCACTTTTCGAAAGGATTCTTTGAAGAAGTTTGACGTAGAAAACAAAAGAAAGGCAACAATGTGACTTTCGTGACGAATTTTCTTCGCTATTTCTTTTTTAAAATTTAAAACAAATCGCTGCAATTTCGAAATCAGTCCCTTTGGCCTAATAATAGTCGATGCGTCTGCGCCGGCCCCGATACACTTTAATTAGTACACGTTTGGCACGCGCTGTCGTGCTGTTTAGTCATTATTAATGCATCTGAATGAAACTACATAATTTTGATTCATTTCGAATAATTATTCAATAATGCTCCGATATGTTTTTCATTTCCTATTTCGGCCTTGTAAGTCATTCAGAGAATGATACGAGTATGTACGAACATTAAATAACGTTGCACATTATCTGTGCCAAAAGATGTATTTATTTATTTTATTTATTAAGGAAGACCATGAAGACCCAATCAGTGGACGCAGGCGCACCATGTTGTGAGGGTCGTCAAATACCGCAGGATGAGAGCTAAGCAAAAATAACTTCAAATAATGTATTGATCATGACGATGATTTCTGCATTGATCTTCTCCAAATAAAATATTATTTATAACATTTCATATTTATATTGTTTTGAATGGAATGTAGTGATGTTAAAAAAAACATATCCTTATCAACGTAGATGAATTAACCAAAATATATGTACAGGGATTACAAAAGGCTCATGAAAAAGCGTCTAGAAATGTAGAGCTGTTAACCCTCATCAGGCTCGCGATTAAAAAGCAATTTTATCACTGTCATCTGGCTCATTATGTCTCACGACCGAGATCAACCTAGCAACCGCTGGCAGATATACCAAGGTATTATAAAGTGTGGGGTCAAAAATATTCTTGGTAAAGCTGAAAAGGAGATGTGGTTTATTTTTTTACTGCCTTCTTTGTATCTGCATCGTCCGTCCTTTTATTCTGATTTTCTCCCTGTACCGTTATTTCCTACTAGTAAACAATAAAGGTATAGATGTTGTATCTCCTCGATAAAACCTTAGAATCAATAAGTACACCTAGATACCTAGTCGGCGCATGAAAGTGAAGCCAGTTTTAGTGAGCGATGGCCTGTCACAGGCTCAGTTTCTAAATAAAACAGCCTCAGTTTCAAAACGTCTCTATGATTGGTTCGTAAACTCGCACAAATAAAACCAAAACCAGCTACAAATCCTTCGCAAATCTGTTGTATGACGACTATCGTTCTAGGCATATTTATTCTAAGGATAAAACACAGTGCGCAAGGGTTAGTGTTTTATAAAATTTATCACCACCATTTTTTTCAGGCGGTTTTCACATTACATTAAACGTTAGGGCAAGTGGTCCTTAGATCGTTTCAATACGATTTACTTATTTCATTCGCATTCCTGTACTCGATAATGTAATGATAGCGACCGTGGAAAACTTTGTAGAGTAAAATAATGATGCTTGATGCGGCTTTTATTCTGGTAATGGTTATTTCAGGCGTTAAAGAAATCCCTGGGCAAGCCGAAGCGGAATGGGGTTCCGTTTTATCTAATAAATCACAAAAGAAGATGGTGCTCAATTACTAGCAATTATTAATTAATTGACGCGGGCGCACTGGGCGCATGGACTGCGTCGTGAAAAAACTGAACTGAATCCTGACTTAGGGCGGGAGAAGCTACGGAACTGTTTTATATGTATTGATTTATATCTATCTATTGTGATCGCCACTTTCTATGAACTTCCCGTTCGAATGCTACTGGGCTCCGCATTACCTGTCTTGTTCGCACGGTATCCAAAGGAAAGTGGCAGGTAGTATTTGTCGCGCGACAAACAGTTGCTTGTCATACTTAGTTATGCTAGACGAACTGTCGTTGCACCTGACTAGCGACTGCATTATTTGTCTCCAAGAACCTCGATCTTCCCTGGGTACATTGATATTGATATGCAGTAGGTATACATAAGTTCAGAAGTTTAACCTCATGGTTTGTTAAGGGTGAAGCCAGACAGCCGTAATTTGAGTCGCGTAATTTCGATCGCGTCACACTAAGTATGGCGATCTTTACGAGCTAACACCTGACGCAATCTCGTGGCTCGGGACCCTGAATGTAGACTCATAGTTACATTTTATTATTGTCATAAGTTTCTTTGAAATGTTTATGTGTGAATACGCCATACGACTAAATAACTAAGTATGGCGCGACCGAAATTTACGCGATTAAAATTACGCTTGTCTGTCTTCCTTCACTCTTAAAAGTCACAGAGCATAATATCCTGGGCGTAAATCTGACTGTCAAGATTAAGAATACAGTCCAATGTTCCAAAACTCAGACTGTTGATGTAGTCGCCGAGTTGAAATGAGATTGAGCTGGAAACGTCTGCCGCATGTCAGACGAATCGAGGGCTAAGCTAAAGTAACTGCCGTGGATGAATAAGAAGGAGGCCTTTGTCCAGTTATGCAAGTATCTAGGTTCTTAGGAAAAAGTGATATTAGGCTAAGTGTTCTGACATGCAGATTACCGAACTGTTGTCGATTGCCGAGATGTTGTGTGGACGATGGAACGTAGCATCATAACATGCATCTTTATGACAGACTATTAGTAAGCCAAATGATCGGTCGTGTAAAGGGAAGTGAGTGGGCGACTTGAATATATTTACGCTAGTTCCCAGAATATCACATTCTCTAAATATTATTTTCTAATAATACTAACGTTTGCATTTGTGTGTACTGCCGTGCACCATATTTAAGTGTTTTATGAAATTTCATTTTCAATATTATTCAAGCAACTATTGCTATTCCAGTTGCTTAAAGTGACAGTGGTACCTATTATTTAAATTATAAAACTACACTATAGCATCTTATAAAACTCCACATAAGTGATCATTTTTCAACTCCGGTGAAAAAGAGAAGTGTTACAAAATTTACATGTGTATCTGGATTTCAATGTGTCTGTGTATGTCTGCGTCTGTCTATAGCATCGTATGTCCCAAACGCATAAACCGATTTGAGTGTGGATATTTTATTATCGAAAGCCTTCCCTGTCAAGATGGTTCTAAGCTTTGTTCGGTACAAAAAGAAGCATACGTCTCCAAGGTATTCAGCGTTCATTGGAAGTAGTGACAGGATTTCAGCAATTTTGAAGCTATTACTAAATTTTATGGTTATTTTCTGTTTCAGCAGCATTATCTTCATTACTCATTAATTGAGGATCTCATCATCATCTCCATTATGCACTATATTTGTCGTAACTCTAGGTAGAACTTCAGGCACGGAAGCTGTACTTTAAAAACGATAGCTTAGCCACAAACGATGTCAAAGCAAGTCAAACAGCGGCCGCGGTTTAAAAGCGGTTGAATAATATGAAATGAGCCCGAAGGGATCCGCATTGCGTCGACGGCTTTGTTATCTTCCGCGCTAACTACTGTCGCACAGACGTACGAATACGGTGTAAGTACAGTACCCTTACTATGAGTAAACGTGTCCATACTCGCTAGCGACAGCGTAAAGGATTTGTATGGAGAATAGTACAGCGCCCCTAGCGATTACTTTGTAGAACTACAATTCTCCATACAAATCGTTTACGCTGTCGCTAGCGATTACAATCACAGTAAACTTATGGTTAGGGTACAGGGGCAAATTATATGTTTGTATAACAATCTCGTAAGACCCAAAAGCTTACCGATAGGACAAATTCATAATAGTATTACTGCAGACGACGGGAAAGAAGGACTTGCCGGGTGAGTAGGTATAGCCGGCCGACCGTAGGGAGACCGGATAGTGATACGAAGCCGGCAAGCCCTTTTCACGGCTACACATGTGAAAAAAATACCCAGTGGAGCCTACTGAAATTACAGTAAGCGTAACCGTTATTACAGTTAGGTTTACTGAAATGTCAGTAGGCCTAACTGTTATTGCAGTAAGTCTTACTGTAATGTCAGTAGGCTCCACTTGATATTTTTTTCAGTGTAGGGCTATTCTGAATCATATGCAATGAAATAAAAAAAAAACAGCCGTGTGCGAGTCTGAATCGCGCACCGAGGGTTCCATACAAATACTTAGCCCATCTTAACTGGCCGAGTTAAGTTCAGATTGCACCTGGTATTTTATACAAAATTGAAGGCCTTAGCCGGAAAGTTTTTTTTTAACATGGCGTCTGTGTTCATAAGCGGGCTAAATAGCTGAATTAAATTTTTTTGAGTGGTGTATTTTTTAGGGTTCCGTAGGTACCGAAAGGGTAAAAAACGGGACCCTATTATTTAGATTCCGCACCAGATTCTGTCACCAGGCTGTATCTCATAAACCGTGATAGTTAGAGAGTTGAAATTTTCACAGATGATGTATTTCTGTAGCCGCTATAACAACAAATACAAAAAAACAGAAAAAATATTTAAGAGGACTCTTTGGACTTCCTTTGTATCCGGCGCCATACATACCAGGTTCAAACTTAACTTAAACCGGAAGTTATTTTATTTGGTGGTACGGAATTTATTGATTTTTATAATAAGTAGATAAAACGGTTTTTATAATATTTTTAAATAAATAGATAAAATATTGCAAAAAAAGTTAAAGGAGGCTTTTACACTTGTATTTTCCAAATAAATAAATAAAATAAATATTAAGGGACAATCATACACAAATCGACCTAGTCCCAAACTAAGCAAAGCTTGTACTATGGGTACTAGACGACGATATACATAATATATAAATACATATGTAGATAACATCCATGACCCAAGAACAAATATTTTGCACAAATATTTGCCCCGGCCGGGATTCGAACCCGGGACCGCCGACTCAATAGTCAGTAGGCAGGTGTCTACGAACCGAGCCAAACGCGTCGTCAAAATACATAGGCTACGTATATATACATATAGAATATTACAAAGAGAAGGTTCGAATTTAGACTTTTGTGGGCAAGGGCCGTACTAAAATATGCAGGTCTAGGCGTAGTCTTTATCTAGCCTGGGACTCTGAAAGTTTAATAGATCGTGTCCCTAGGCTACTGAAGGATTGGACAGCTCAAGGGTTTTTGAAAGCTTGTATGACATAGGTACCCTTCTTTTATAATCGTAGTTGGTTTAAGAGTATACTTTACTGAACCGCCGTTGCAAATCATTGTACTTAAAACATAGCCAAAATATAGCTTTTTTTTTGGGCGGTAGAAGTAAAAACAGTAACACATCACTCTTAAATAATATATTTAAATAAATTGAAATAATCACAGTGTAAAGTTAAAATCACTTTTAAACCATAGTTTTAGTACTAAATATAGTGCACAGTTACTTGCAGCACTGTAGATGAAGTAATTGTTCTTAAAACACAGTGCAATCCTGCTGGTTCTTACATCTCTCATAACATAACCTCAAAACGTCAAGTAAAACTTCAATGATGGGTGACCATTAATTCTTTGAGCGAAGAATTCTCAGCATTCAAGGAGCAAACCTTCACCATCTTTAAACTTCTCAAGGAGCAAATTAAGGCTGTCAGTAGGTCTCAGGATATCTGTGAAATGCGGCATCGAAGAAAATTTCTCCTTCTTCATGGCGTTCCTGAACAGGCTGACGAAAATGTGTGCACTCGAGTTGCCAGCATAGTCTCCGAGCAACTGAAGATCCCCGGTGTGTCAGTTAGTTCTTTCAAGGCATGCCATAGGCTTGGTAAGGTGTCCGTTGGCAGTAACAGGCCCATTCTACTGCGCTTTGCCGACATCTCCGTGAAAACCGAAGTCTGGCATAGAAAGACTGCGTTTAAAGGAACTTCATTCTCTGTGTCTGAGTTCCTCACACCTCAGAGGCAAGCACTTTTCATACAGGCTCGGAAAGTGTTCGGCATGAGGAGCTGTTGGACACTTGATGGTAACATCTATGTCAAGTTGCTTAGCGGCGTGCGTGAGCGCCTTGATTGCGAAGAGGATATTGTCCGCCTGAAGGCCTCACAGCACAAGATGCGGCCACAATCGTCGTCGACTCCTGAGCCCGCTGCAGTGGAGGAGGAGGTCATCGTGGTGGCTGGCCTCAGCGGCCAGTCTGGTAGGTCCCGACGAGGCGCTAAACCACCTGCGGCATCTTAGATTATCTATTTCACACTTGCGTTGCTTTTTCTTTCTTCAGTGTTCTTACAAGTGTTGTTTCTATGGAGTTCCCGTTTTGCTATAGCAGCAGGCATTTGTTAGCATGTTATTACTTTTACAACTCAATAATTTTACTCGTTTACCCACTTTAATTTTTATTTGTAAATCGCATGTAACTCGGGGGTGTTTGAGTTTCAGTTTAAACCGCTTGCTGCTATTTTATTATTTTATTGTTATTTCTTAAATTTAAGGAATTATTGTTTCTATTTTCTGTAAATTAATTGTTGTTATCTTTGATAAGTTAACCGGCAGGAAATGCAGGATTGTGTGATTTTCTTTGCAACCTTTTCCTTTACCGTACGTATATATTATTATTTTATATTTTAATATCTATAATTGTTTTACTATATTATTTATATATTTATGTCAGATGATGATACTTTTTACTCTGCTAGCGATGATAGTTGTGCTTTTCTATCAATAAATTCACTTGATTCTTCCCTTTCACTGAGTTCAGAGCTTTCGCGCGAATTTCTAAATTCTCCTAACTTTAACGTTTGTCACATAAACGCTCAAAGCATCCCGTCGCATTATTCGAACCTAGTTAACACTTTTCAATCAGATTTTATTCATGCTATTTTAGTTTCAGAAAGTTGGTTGAAACCTACGCTTGCTTCAACTTCCTATGCCCTTTCTGGGTATGTATTAATCCGAAATGATCGAACTGGGAAAGGCGGTGGCGGTGTTGCCATTTATCTCAAAAGCTCCATTCCGTTTACAATTTTACATTTATCAGAATCTCTTTATTCCAGCTCAGCGGAATGGATATTTCTTGAGATAAATATTAAAGGGGTTAAGGCTCTCCTGGGGGTAGTTTACTGTCCTCCAACTATAGATTATTTTTCCGACCTTGAACAAATTCTTGAGTCCTTAAGTTCAGATTACACACATCATCTTGTTATGGGTGATTTAAACACTGATATCTCTAAAGACACCCTGCAACGTCGTAAATTAATATCATTAGTTAGTTCCGTCAGCTTCTCTCTCCTTCCTTTATCACCAACTCATCACACCACTTCATCTGACACATGGCTAGATGTGATTTTAACCTCTTCTCCTGATCTCGTTGAGAAGCATGGTCAGTTCTTGGCCCCCGGATTTTCGCACCACGACTTACTATTTGCCTCTTATAAAATTAGACCCCCTAAGTGCAAACCTGCCTTAGTTTATATGCGTTGCTTTGCCAAAATTAATTCCGATGCCCTTTTCAATGATGCTAAAGCTATTGACTGGTCCCCTATGTACTCTGCCACTACGGCTGAAGCAAAAGTAGCCTGTTTTAATGGTGCAGTGTTAGCACTGTTTGATAAGCATGCCCCCTTACGCGCTGTAAGAGTCAGACGCCCACCTGCCCCCTGGATTACTGAGGGTGTACGCATGGCCATGCGTAAAAGAGACCGTGCATTTAGACTTTTTAAACGCGACCGTACCGACGACAACTGGAGACTATTTAAGACAGCTCGTAATCGCTGCAATCAGATGGTGCGTTCCGCGAAGCGGCGTTATATTCATCACAATGTATCCTCATCTTCTATGGCTGATGTCTGGAAATTTCTGAAGTCTCTTGGCCTAGGTAAACCTACTACTGGTTTCGATGGTACTTCCTTTTCTCTTAACGACCTGAACAGACATTTCTCAGCTGCTCTCTCCGTTGACAGTCATATTAAGTCCATTACTCTTTCCGATATTTCGTCGCTTCCACCCTTTGTTACAGAAACCTTTTCTTTTTCACCTGCTTCTCAGAATGACGTCAACAACATAATCAAAGCTATTAAATCTAAAGCCGTTGGATTTGATGATATTGGTCGTTATATGGTGGTGTCTCTTCTGGACAGTGTGCTCCCTATAATTACCGATATTATCAATTTCTCGTTGTGCAGTGGCGAATTCCCTTCACTCTGGCGCAAAGCTTTTGTTATTCCCCTGCCTAAAATCAGTAACCCCACTTCGGTTAGCAATTTCAGGCCGATTTCTATTCTCCCCTTTTTGTCGAAAATCGCTGAAGCGGTGGCTCATAAACAACTTTCGTGTTTTATCTACTCTCACCAGCTCATGAGCCCCTTTCAGTCCGGTTTTCGTCCTAGTCATAGCACCTGCACTGCACTCCTTAAGGTGACTGAGGATATCAGACGGGGCATGGAGGATCAATTAGTCACGGTACTTATTTTGATCGACTTCTCCAACGCGTTTAATACTGTTGATCATGACATTCTTCTTGCCCTCTTGGAATATCTCAATGTGTCGTCTTCTGCCCTTAGTTGGTTCTCTGCATATCTTCGGGGTCGTCAACAGGCAGTCCGGGTTGACCGGTCATTGTCTGACTGGTGTGACCT
This sequence comes from Apotomis turbidana, assembly GCA_905147355.2. Lineage (NCBI taxonomy): Eukaryota > Metazoa > Arthropoda > Insecta > Lepidoptera > Tortricidae > Apotomis > Apotomis turbidana. The sequence goes on along the minus strand of LR990292.1, from coordinate 16,648,647 downwards.
TGCCACTGGCGTACCTCAAGGAGGAATTCTCTCTCCTCTCCTGTTTTCCACTTTCATCAATTTTATCACCCCCGACTTACGCTCTTCGTACCATCTCTATGCAGACGACTTACAACTCTACGACCAGTGCAATGTGACTGACCTTAAGACCTGTATTGACAAGCTAAACTTGGACCTTTTACATATCCAGCGATGGTCTGAAAAGTTCGGACTATTTGTTAACCCATCGAACTGTCAGGCCATTGTCATCGGTAGCTCCCGCCAGCTTGCTAAGATTAACCTAGACTCTGTCACGCCTGTACGCTTCAACGGCACCACTATCCCCTTCAGCCCCAGCGTCAAAGATCTAGGGATTATCTTAGACAGTACTTTGAGTTGGAAGGCGCAGGTTGCCGAAGTTAGTAGAAAAGTTATGGGTTCTTTACATGCTCTGAACAAGCTCAAAAACTTTTTACCCAGTAAAACTAAGATTTTATTAGTTCAGGCGTTAATTTTACCCATAATAGACTACGGTGATGTGTGTTATCCAGACTTAACCGTAGAGCTTATGAATAAATTGGAGAGACTTCTCAACAACTGCATTCGGTTCATCTTCTGTCTTCGTAAGTATGACCATGTGTCTTCTTACCGCTCTCAGCTGGGCTGGTTTCCTATCCGCGAACGACGTGAAATTCGTATGCTGTGCACTCTGTTTTCTGTTCTCAAAAATCCAAAATCTCCCGAATATCTCAAAAACTTCTTTCACTATTATGGTGTAACCCGTGACCGTCAATTTCGCTCTTCTGGCAATCTGTCTCTCTCCATCCCTCGTCACCGTACTGGTTTTATGTCCAAATCGTTCACCGTCCAAGTTTCCCGTCTCTGGAACCGCCTTCCCCTCAAGATCAAACAAGCTCCGAACAAATGCGCTTTCAAAAAATGTTTGCGTGACCTCTACGCTAGCAGATTTGTGAATTCTTAGGTTATCTGATTAGTATGTTTCATCTGTATTTATTTATATGTGTATACATTATATAATATATGTATTTATCTAAATATTATTTATTAAAACTTGTTTAAGTTAGTTGCACCGCCCACAATTTATCTGCTTTGCCCGAAGGTTGACTGGTAGAGAATGCCTCATGGCATTAAGTCCGCCTTTTGTACGATAAGTTTTCTTTTGTGCAATAAAGATTAAATAAATAAATAAATAAAATACAGTCATTTTGAGTCGAAGTGCTTGCAAAGATACTATGACGAGACGGTTGGCGCAGTCTGTAGTGCAGGTTCTAACGGTCCTGGGTCATGGATGTTATCTATATATGTATTTATATATTGCGTGTACCGTCGTCTGGTACTCATAGTTCAACCATTGCTTAGTTTGGGACTAGGTCGATTTGGGCATGATTGTCGCTTAATATATATTTATTTATTTATTCGTTTAAGTAAACAAAAAAAATCGCGTACTAACAATGCTTGAAAAGACGATGAATCTAAATACAACAAAAACATCAATGACCCAAATGGATATCATAATTACAGGAGGCGTGACGTAAAAGTACCAGTGTATCCGCAATTCAGCTCAAAACCACCACCACTATTTTAGAATAGAATATAGTACGAAATATAGAATATAGTACGAAATTTCATAACGTCATTGCAGTAAAGGCCATCTGGCGTGTCATATCAGTTAACCGGAAGTGGAGTATTCCAGGATGTAATGAAACTTAGTAGTTTCCGCTTTAGTGCAATATAATTCTGTGTACGGGAATATACTCAAGCCTTTGTGCTTTATTTCGAAAATTATATGCTTTATACTGCTTTAAAGCGTTTGGCGAGAGTAATGTTTCTGAAAGTGAATATCTAATTCCTCCTCGTTCTGGGAGAAATGTGTCTAGCATAATCAGTTACGTTGTAACAAGAATTATGGTACAGTCGCCAACTCGCCATCAGATATATCGCAGCATATAAGGCGTTCATAAATATCTGAACATGTACCGTAACGCCCAGTGAATAAGAGTAGTGTTCAGATATTTATGAACGCCTTATATGCTACGATATATCTGATGGCGACTGTACCTGCTGTTTTTTTCTATACGCTGTTTCTTCAACCTAGCTAAACAGAACTAACAACTTACTATAATATGTAGATTTTTGTATACTTATGATATGAAGAACCTATGATAATTTACTCACGCTCAGATAAAAAATTCAAATAAAAGCAGAATGGAAAAGAAAATGCCTCTGGCATGAATGTCAGTATAAATATGTAAAAATGTCGTAAAAAATCATAATTTTTTTGAAAGTTATATAGCAATAGTAGGTTAAAGGGAAACTTTGACCTTCTAGTGCTATATAACGGTTTACGGTTATATGCAACTTCATCCGTGTATTTTTTTCTTAAACTTTTAATTTTAATAATATTGTCGGGCAAAAAATATCCTATAACCATCTTTGTATGTCCAACTATCCCTGTAAAATTTGTGAAAAACCCGTCCTTCCGTCTCAATGTGATGAGAGGATAGCAGTGCCAAAAGAAAGTTTAATTAAAATGAAAATTAACCAATATATGGCCCTGTACAGCTTGCGCGATCTGCTGCATCGCGCTAAGAAGATTTTTCCTGAAATTTGACCCATCTTTTTTTTTTTTTTTTTTATTCAAAATAGCCATGCATTTAACCTCGATTGCACCTGATGTTAAGTGACAATAAGGCCTAAGATGGAGCATGCTTGGCTAGAAGATGCCTATTCACTCTCGACTTGAAGAGATCCAAGTTATATTTTTCAGGAAACAGGTGCGCAGGAAGAGAGTTCCATTCCTTAGCTGTCCTCATAAGGAAAGTAGACGCAAAGCGTTTCGTACGAATCAGTGGTATATCGACAACATAAGGGTGGAATCCAAGTCCGCGCCGAGTACTGTATTGTCTGAACGGAGACGGTGGAATTAATTCATGCAGTCCTAGTGCACACTCACCAAAGAAATCTCCATAGAAATCTGTTTTTCGATACAATTATCGAATTTCATAATAATATAGATTGCGATGAGGTATAATATCTGGGGCACGGCAGTGTTACACTTTCATAAAAGCCCGCCAACTATAAATTTCAGACATCTTATTTAGCCAATAAATAACACTTATATTTTCTTCGTAACAATGATGAAGCGGTTTTGAGATTAACACATTTTTCACCAACACCTAGGTAAGGTAGCTCTTTAAGAGGGTAATTTATTTGGCTTCAACACCCTGCGAAATACATGGCTAAATATATATGGCTTAATACCTGTCATAAATTTGTAAGATGCCTAGGCATTGCCTTGCGACGTCGTTCGTTAAAATTTTCCAAATAAACGAGGATCAATATAATACAGTAAAAGTAAATATTATTTTAATACGGACGGTGCGACGTGCAAACAAAAATACTAAATGCTGAAGATCAACTAAAATAAACAACTATGATACGAAGAAATATCGGTGACAGAAAAGCAAACAGCGTAATTCTGATATCAGTCAGATATATATTATAGCCATATCTGATTCCACTTGCCATTTAGCTATTAACTAATAGCAACTGGTCAATGTGACTTACTAAGTTATTGTTATATGTCAATAATTGGTTGCTCCAATTGTTATATGCATGGCTCGGACTAATCATCGCTAAACAAGAATTAAGATAAAATCTAATGTAAATACTCACAAACTTTTGGCCAATTTTAGGTTATATTTGGACATAAGTATATATTATATTTATAAACATAAACCAAAATTGGCCAAAAGTTTGTGAGTATTTACATTAGATTTTATCTTAATTCTTGTTTAGCGATGATTAGTCCGAGCCATGCAATAATTGGTTGCTCCAATTGCTATACCTATGTCAATAATTCAATATCAATCGAATATGGATTAAGACATGTGCAGCGAAGATGCGCGATGCTGCTCTTGGCAAGATGGCATTATTACGCACCGCGAGCCGCGCTGATAGCCTGCACCCCAGCACCAGCTCCGCCCTCCGCTTTTGGTTTGCCAAAATCGGCGCGGTTGAAGATAGTCGAAATGTGCGTTGGTGGACACAAACAACTAATAAAATACAATTTTTTTAATAGGGTCTTAATCTAAGGTTCGTAAGACTTACAATTAATTAAAAGAAAAATAAAATTATCTTATAACTAAATATATCGATATATAGCGTATTTCGAGATCTGCCCGTCTAGCATAACTGTGACACGCGACTCTTTGTCACGCGACATATAGGTCCTGTCACTTTCTTTTCAATTCCGTGCGAGGAAGACAGCGAAGCGCGACAAGTGAAGTCGCGGCAAGATATTCTAGCCGTACTGAAATAGGTTGTTTTGGAGATATGTACCTAAGAGTGGCCTTTATGTGACAGGGGACGTTTTTCAGCTGATATAGTATGAATATTTGGTATTAAGCAAGTCAAAATATTATTCCAGCAGGCCTAGCTGTAGCTAATGCTTGTAAGCACTATCGTATATTACTACTATCCAGTAGTAACAAATGTGACCATCATAGGCCCCTCGGGAGCCGTACCGCGACCACGATCAATTATGCTGCAACAGACTCGAATAGACTGACAGGTCATCGCATGGGACGGCACAGGTTGGCAGGATTACTGTTCTCAAATATACGTAAATCGATCTTTATGCTATCAAATATTCAGCGAGGACTATTTCTTTGTGCATATTATACTTGAATCGTGGCATGCTTTAGGGTAGGTACAAAATTCTGGGACTTGCAGAAGGAAAACTTTGTAGTAGGACGTTGTAGTGACGCTGTAGACATAAGAATTTCAATGCATTGTCGGTATGATTCATATTTTTTGTAGAGTGACAACCACACGCTGGAAGGTACATCGTGGCTCCCCCAACAAGGTGGACAGACACATTGGAGGAAATCACCCGAGACGGTTGGATAAGGGCAGGGCATCATAGAAATGTTCTGCACCCCTGGCGTTTACCTGACTAGCTGAGTCAGATAAACGTCATTTTCTATATAATAAGCAATTATAACTCTTAAAGCAATTTTAACAAATCATAACGAAAAATTCGAAAAGTTGCTTGGGAGTTAGGGTGGCGTAAAGGTTAACGAGCTGGACCGGCAATCTAGAGGTACCGGGTTCGATTCCCGGTATCTTCCACCAGGTACCTCATTTTAAATTCTTCTTTGAGCTTTGTACTTTGTATCATGTTATAATTTTAATTCTTTGCAAAGGCCTTAGAGTTGATAATCTGCCAAAATGAAAATGCACGAAGGCGTTATCTACTTAGCACGCTCCTCTTTTACGGAAGATACAAAACCACAAAATAGCGTTGTTTTGCTTAAGGGATGTTACGCAGCGCTAACTGAAGGACTATACTTGGAAACACTCTTGAGAGAGAGCCTTTTCCAGTAACAGTGTACGTGTTTAGGCGGATCTGATGAATATTGTTCTTTTTTATAGTTTCTTCTCATTCACATTACTACTTAAACTGTTGTTTTATCTCGCTTTACGAGTCTAAACAAATTAAGTGGCGCCCGAGGGAGTTGTGATGCGATAATGTAACAGACGTGGATATACCTTGAACCGATATCGCATGGGACGGCGCAAATTGGCAGACCGAGCTACTATTAATCGATTTACGCATTGACATATTAATTACATGGACACACAATCCGACGGAAAAAATGGCACCCTCCCAACTAATGCAAAATCACAAATCGCATTAGTTGGGCGATCAGTCTCGTTTAGACCATGACACGTGACGGGTCTCAAAAATGACTTAATTATCAGTGAAAAATTGCAGAAATAACAGCTATAAAATAAAGAAAAAGGTCGGAATATTCTTTTTTACGCAGATTCTATTGATTAACTAACGAATCCTATGTAAAATCATAGCATATTTTAGATTAGAATTATTAACTTTGTCCCTACAAAATGCACCTCATCACAGAACAAAAATCTAAGGAGTCGCTATAGTTTTATATTTTATGAATTAATAAAGGAGTGCAATAAATAATTATACTATTTTTTTATTAAAGATTCCCACGCGATCCTAAACAACGTGAAAAATTGAGGTCACGTTTAGTAAGAGACAGACGTCAAGAATAATTTCAGCCAAATAATTCGTCTCTCGTGTGTTCGTTCGGCATGATCATATATGTTTTTTTTATGTTTAATCAAAAGAAGCCTAAAAGTCTCTCACTCAACACAGCTTTAATATCTCAATAAAAACGTAAAAAATGACAACATATACAAAAGAAGCGTAAAATGGTTATGTAGTGTTTGTGGTAGTAGTGTGGGAACACAGTAGCGTCGCAATTCCCACTAGGTAGGCAAATTCCTGTAACGCCGCGCGGGGCGCGGGCGAAGCCTACCGAGGCGACTAGCCAGTCGCTCCTTACGTGTTGTATCTAACAGTTACTTTCTTAATAAATAATTAATTTAATTCACTAATTACTTTAAGATCCTTGAATCACTTGAAAATCACGTCGGGGTCACCAATGTGCGGGTATTGCTTGATGTGATTTCCAAGGAAACAAGGTGATCTTTAAATTAATTATTTATTAAGAAAGTAACTGTTAGATACAACACGTAAGGAGCGACTGGCTAGTCGCCTCGGTAGGCTTCGCCCGCGCCCCGCGCGGCGTTACAGGAATTTGCCTACCTAGTGGGAATTGCGACGCTACTGTGTTCCCACAGTAGGTAGGAAAATGCTATTTTCATGCGATTTTTCATGAAAAATTGTTACCGGTAGAGTTCGATTAACGGAAAAATAAAGAAAAAATGAAAACTCGCGAGGAACATTTGTGAATTTTCTCAAATAAATTTCCACGATTTTCCAGCCCAGAATAATGGTCTGAAGCCATGGTTTCAGTTTTCGGTACACCGTCGGTATTATTATGAGCATATGCACTAGATTGCTTTTGGTAACTACGGCTACCTGTCACCGCTCTTATTTTATTATATAAATAGAGTCCAGCTCAAAATTCGAAGCAATTGAGTGGTTAATAAATTAATAAAAAAATTGCTCTGTTGTCATTGTTTTATATTGTCTCAGAGTCTAGACACTGTCAGTTTAAACCTTTGAACGCCAAGAACACCTAAAGACAATGTGTCCCGCCACGCCATCAAACTTTAAAGGGTTAAAAATGTTAATATTTTGCACTTGCCTTACTCTCATTTCACATACTAGAACAAGATGAGTCGAGAAATCATAATGTCATTATTACTGTTCCCTTCTATGCAGTGTCAGGACCCTTTTATGCAGTTGTTAAATAAAAACGTAACTTAATTTGTAATTAACAATTTACGAGTTTATTTAGTTCAAACAACAAATATATTTTAATACCTAAATAAAATAATAATGAAAATATTTTTAGTATGTAAAACTATTAAAATCTGCTCCATTCGTGCCATGTTCCAAGTTTGACAAGAGACATGAGTCAGAATACGCTAAAAAAGTTAATTTACTCGAAAAATATTTGTGGTAATAAGTACGTAAGCCAATTTGACACTTAAACGTTTGAATAAAGAGTTATTTTGTACGAAGTAATTATGTTGTTGTAAATTATAAATAAGCGTTATTGGCATCTACTTGAACATGACAGCAGTGCCACTTTTTTCGACAATTTTGTTCGGGTCTGTGGCTCTATTATAAATAATACCTCAATGGATTTACGTAATATTCGTGATTCTGATTGAACCTTAAATTGATCTTCATTTATTTTAGCCCAGCACGTGATCACCAGTACCATGCCACCTCTATGATAACATGAGTCTTTCTCGCGCGAGATACATCACCTATATTATTCTATGCAGTACCGTGAGAGAGTGACGGGTGACGCTAAGTCGCGTAGCATAGTTTTGCTAGACGGGAAGGGTTCTAATTTAATTGATATTGACTTACTATTATATAGTTATGCCGGCGGCCCTCCTGGAGACCTAATCTCCCTCACTGACGAAGCCATTAAGGAGCTAACAGATCTTAATTTGGATTCGTAATATTAATGTATTCGACCCATTTCTGTGAATTATTTAGTCGTACACAGATTTAATATACAAATACATAAGTAAAGCTGTTGTTGTTGAATACATTTTAATCATATCTAGTCAAGCTGTTGTTAGTGATATTGTCCAATTGTCATTATTATAGTTATAGAACGGATGGTTCGAATTATCACCACTATAAAAGTGGACACTGAAAACAGTCCAACATCGCGGGCGAATCTTTAGCATTTTTACGGTGTTTTTTGTTTTTAGCATTTTTTTTATAAATCCGTAAGACACTCATGGTAATAATCATGAGACCAGAGCGCCAAAACCGCGCGGTTAAAACGCTCGTTTAACACAGCAATATTTAACGTGTATATTTAAAGAGTTGTATTGAGATTAATTCGGCTTTAGACGTAGTCATATCAGCACGGCAGACCTTGATGGAGATGAATTTTCATAATATAGTGTGGGTATCCCCAGGATAAGTGGAGAAATGAAATAAAATAAAATTAAATAAAATAGAGATTATTATATTAAGCGTTACACTCACGTGAAATTGCCAGGAACGGCCCGACATGTTTTAATAAGATTAAAATAGAGATCTTAAAATTAAATAGCCAAATTTGGAATTACGTCCTCCATAAATTTAGATAAAATTTAAAGGAAAGCGCCTTGAAGAACTTGCTAAGTACTAAATAAATGAGGAGCAAAATCTAAGGCCTTGACATTACCGTTCATTTAAGCTAAGTAAACGCAAGTGAAACTCGCCTTATTTACATTTGACGAGTGATATATCTTCTACCGCAGATTATATAAAGTAGAAGGTGCATTAAATAATCCGCTAGAAATATATTTCCATTTTAGCAGCAAGTTTACATTCGCAACTATTTTTACACCTTTCATCAACAAAATAATAAAAATCTAACACCACAGACTTAAAAAATCATTCCCAGATTATATCTATATAATCTAGGTCTATATACGAGTATTCACAGAGATGTAAGTTATTGTGACATTTTCGTTAATTAAAATATGTTTCATTTGTAAGTAGATATCACGCATGAGTTTATGAACATAGTGAGTTCTCATAGCGATTTCCCTTTGTCAGTCATGCGTAAATGTACTTATTTTGGCACAATTATATCATTTAGCACAATTTCGTACATTTTTTTGTACCGAAAATGAATTTTAAAGTTGACAATGGCACATATCGTGCCATGTAGACTAAATTGCAATTAACATTCTTGGCTTTCAGTTTACATAAAGTTTAATCTATTTTCGAACATACTATTTATCACCTGCACCTATACCTACTTCTGATTGTTCTGCGTTAATTAAAGTGCGATCACTGAACTTTCTTCACTATCTTACTCTATGTTTGCGCTAGCGACAAAAATACATAACATAAATCAGCAGCAGGTCTGCTAGTGTTGTATATATCTAGCGGCTTAAAGCGTTCGCCGGCGGCTTGTTCCTGTACTACACTTTTTGTATTGTACCAAGTATTTACTTTGTTCACCTATATTAATTTTCTACAAGTACAATGAGTTTTGAGCGCTGCGTCTTGCAGGGTAATGCTTTAGCAAATTTTTTCAGGCTTCTTAGGCCTATATATATCCTAAATATCTTTCTTGACATGCGATGTGGTGGCTCGAAGTCCCTCCTTCTCTCGATTGGTACGGCAGTCAGTCTGGATTCCAAATATGGTTTCTATATGAATATTCTACTGAACCACAGTATAGCACTAGTACGATTACTTATTCCATTTATTTCTTAACACGTTTACCAGGTTTGTCAGTACTATCCGCGCCACAGAAGTGACTAAATGCTTCGACAGAATCACAATTTTAAGCTATAGTGTGTGTTTTATCGCTGACGATCGAGCACTCCCGGGAACAATGAAGGTAAGCTACGTTGTGGCCAATTAGGCTCTTTGGCGTACTCCAGGGTTGTCAACTATTTTATTTACCTACATGTTTTCATCAGAGCAGTGTGTTAAAGCCTATGACGAGGGTGCAATGAAAAACCTCGTCTGCTGCACATTAATGCTTTATTGTACTGCCCAATTAGCCTAGCATTGTGTTTGTGTCCACTGTAATTAATGGACTTTTAAAGACTTCTTTAGTCGATAAAATTGCATCTGATTTCATCCCTCGTTTGTGCATTTTATTCTGGGACTTTGTATATACGACTACACGTTACCTTAAAAACCTCCTACTGTATCTAGCCTTTATATTTTTTCATAAAAGTAACTCGTTTGGGTCGAGACTGGAGCATGACCACTGTAAGAAGCCCTATTACAAATCTACACATTTTGCGCCGGCAGTTCACAGAAGTGTGTAGCAACCCTATTTCTTGTGGAACAGTCTCGCGCGGTATGTAGTACACATTTTCATCAGAGCGGCGTGTTTCCATAATGTCAATTACGCAGGTGCAATGAAAAACCTCGTCTGCGGCACTTGAATGCTTTATTTTACTGCCGAATTGGCCAAGCATTGTGTTTGTGGAGATGAGAACGCATTTGCTTGGTTTACTTTGGAGTATCTGGTATTCCTAACAATCCAATTCTCGGAGCCTTGCAAGTACCTAGCATTGCAAATATAGTAGGAACCGTGGAATAACCCTAATACATTAAAACCAAGTATTGGTTTACTGAAAAAACTAGCCAGATGCGAATTGGATTCGCGCATGAAGGGTTCGATGCTAATACTGTACGTAAACAAACACACATACGTTTTAAGTACCTATATACATACATATATAATACAGATATAAAACTATTTTCAAGAGATAAAGTCGATTGTATGGAGCGTTTTCAGCTATCCGTCAAAATTTTTAACTTTAACGTGGTCATAGTTAGAAGACTTTTAGAGCAATTTAAGTGTACCTAATCAGTCTCATAGACATTTGATCCCAAGAAAAGAGGAATTAGTGATATTATCCTCAGAAAAAAAACATGCCTTTTCTCATCGCTGTGGTTGTTGAACTTGTCTCGTTAGCAACAATTAAAGCAAATTACTTTGGTACGGAGTTTTAATGAAATCATTAGCAGTGCGACAACGGACTGAGGGCATTTTAATGTTTTTGTTATTACAGGAGTTTGAGATTCCAAATGTGTGGGTTTAACACTTTGTTAACCTCAAAATTATATAGTTTTGCCTTTAGCGCGTCTATGATGATCATGTTTATCACGCGATAGATAAATAACACGGTTTTGACGACGCGTTTGGCTCGGTTGGTAGACACCTGCCTACTGAGTCGGCGGTCTCGGGTTCGAATCCCGGCCGGGGCAAATATTTGTGCAAAATATTTGTTCTCGGGTCATGGATGTTATCTATATATGTATTTATATATTATGTATATCGTCGTCTAGTACCCATAGTACAAGCTTTGCATAGCCACTAGATTGCTTTTGGTAACTACGGCTACCTGTCACCGCTCTTATTTTATTACATAAATAGAGTCCAACTCAAAATTCGAAGCAATTGAGTGGTTAGTTTGGGACTAGGTCGATTTGTGTATGATTGTCCCTTAATAAAAAAATAAATAAATAAAACAAAGCATCTGTTACTTTTCGATACGTACCTATTTAAGTACGATAGTGAAGGATATGCCAGTCTATTACACTATATTTAATTATTTATTACACTTTTAGAGAATATAATGCCAGATTGTATTAAGTGGTAGTGGGTGAAGTATGTTGCTAGTAGATGGCTGTTGAGTTTTCCGATGTGTATGCAGAAAGAACGTTTCCGAGAACATTTCCCATACAAATCAAATAGAGTGGGTCAAAAATGTTCGAGTGGTAACCACAGTGTGCCTCAGAAAAATAAGTTTATCTAACAAAGTTAAAAGACGGTCTCGACAAAAAATAGCTGCAAATCCCATCAATCATGCACTTGCTCGGAGTTACCGATTATAGGTAGCTACTATATCGAAGTATGGTGTAACTCCAAAATGTACCGACTTCCTTGGTACCTTTGAAATTTGTAAGTTTTGTAGGTACCTTAAACAAAAAAGCTGAGACACTGATTTAGAGTGTCAAAGAGTTGCCAGATTGAAGCGGTAATGTTATGTACGCATTGTAAGAAGAGCGTTGGGTCTAAATGGTTTGAGTAGCGACCGCGTTCCAGACGACGCAGTGTAGGAAGGCCCCCAACAATATTTATTAACTTATCGACGTAGATGCGTAGTTGCGTACTACTCTTACTCAACAAGACTTGTAAGAGGACGCATTTCCCATTTCTCACTATTGTTGCTTTTTTGAGAGGTATAAAATCATCTTGTTCTTTTTTGTGTTACTTAATGGAAGATGTTTGAATTTTAGAAGTAATAAAGGACTTCTTGATTTCATAGACATCATTTAGATTTTTTTAGAATATTTTGAACCTAAGTGCGTACTCATAGACCAGGTTACCCAGACTTGAAATTTACACATAATATATATATAAATGAAGTACCAGACTTCATTAATTTAGATTATTAAATTCTTTGGAACGCATCTGACAGCTAATGACAGGTGACAGCTGTCAGCTGAGAGGAGACCGGCCTTTGTCCAAAAACTGCATTGTAATACTGAAGATACGATCGTTGTTATAATACAAGTTAATATTATTCAAGGAAAGTGAAACAAATAGCTTTAATGTTGTTTCTCTTTACAGGTGAGTTATTTTATTTAGTTTTTGAAGTGTATAAAAGTTATAGTTAAGTATTTAGACGTAATGCTAATAAGTTAATAAAATTTCTCTTTACAGAGCAACGCAACTGACTTTGTTTCATTAAATACAACAATTTGTGTTGAACACACATTATAAAACAACATTTCCGGCTATTACAGTAAATAAGATGGTCAAATTAAGATTTGAGTTTGTTGTAAAAGCAAGTAAAGAAGATCCGAAGACTAACATAATTTGCATAACCTCAATTACTGATGAAGACAAAAATGTTTTCTTAATCCCAGAACTATATCAACCGGTGAAGTTCCATGACATGATATTTCAAACGCAAGCCTATCTTACAGTCAAAAATACTTTACAACGAAGACACGACAGAAGGAAAGTGTGGATATCAATGACAACTGAGTTGTTAGATACATACATGGATACTGATGGGAATATGAAATTCAAGGGGTTTTTACTAGAGGAAGCTACACCGGAGACTAAAGAACAAGCTCAAACAGCAGGAATATCTGAAGAGGCTTTGTCAAAAATATTAGAAAATTTGGCTGATCTGAAAGGCGGCAAATCGAAGACCCATAAAATAAGGAACTTGAAGGAGCAATTTGTTATGGAAAAGTTCTCAAGGAAAACATCAAGTGTATCACAATGGATTACGATGTTTGAAGCTGAATGTACCCGATTGGAAGTCGAAGAAAATTCACAACGGATTGAACTTTTTAGGTTATTTTTGGATGAGTCTTGTTTAGATTGGTATAATGCTATGCTTATTAAACATACAATAAATTCAGAGTGGCCGCTGTGGAAGAAAACATTTTGTGAAACATATGCAGACAAAGGTTGGTCGCCGATCAGGTATGCCATGTTATTTAAATATAGACAGGGCTCTTTGTTAGAGTATGCATTAAAAAAAGAAAGACTGCTTTTAGAGATAAATCAAAATATGGACAAACCTACAATGATAGATCTAATAGCTACGGGCTTACCAAACTTCATCGCAGATAAGATAGATAGGGATAGTTTAAAAAGAACTGAAGATTTATTTAGTAATATTAGAGGCTTAGAGTATTTAGTTGAGAAAAAAAATTGGGATAAAAAAAGTGTCATTTCGGAAAATAAATTAAAAGACAAAAATGTTAGGGAGTATCAGCCATGCAAAATTTGTGAAAAGGAAGGTAAATATAAGCGATATCATCCTGAATCACTGTGCTGGTTCAAGAACAAAAACCCGGAGAGACCAAAGCGGGACCAAATAAAAAGTGTCAATAACTTTGAGCTAGAGACTGAGTTAAACGAAGTGGACCCAAAAAACTAGATATCCCACCATTAATCAAAATAAAATTAAGAATAAATGACACCTTAGATGTACTAGGAATCTATGATTCGGGATCTAATGTGTCTTTAATAAATTCAAAGTTATTATCCATAAAAAAAAACTTGAATCATATCAGTGATAATTCAGGTCTGAAAACGATTAATGGTGTAAGAAAGGCTAAGGGAATGGTTACATTAAAAATAAAAATATTTGAAATAGAAAAAGTTGTTAGTGTTTTTGTTATTGATGAGGAAAACTTCGATTATGATTTTCTAATAGGGCTCGATTGCATAGACAAATTTAACTTGATACAAAATAGAAATCGAGAAATTACTCAAAACTTTCCCATCCTACTGGAACAAAATGATACAAATACGGCTATTGAGAATATACAAACAATTCCTGGCTTCACAGGTGATAAAAATATAAAAGAATATAATGAAAAAGAGGAAACTTGTCGATATAAAATAAATTTCAACGAAAACATAGATATCCAAAACTTCAATGTTACTGTAAATCATTTGACAATACAACAGCAGTCGGATATAGATAATCTGATTTGCAAATATAATTCACTGTTTGCAAAGGATAAGTATGATATAGGTACGGTGAGGGACTACGAAGCACATATTGATTTACTCGTGGATAGGTATTGCTGTAAGAGACCATACCGTTGTACCATTGAGGATAGAAAAGAGATAGAACAACAAATTTCAATGCTGTTAAAAAAAAACTTAATTGAAGAGTCCTATAGTCCGTTCGCTGCACCGGTAACACTGGCTTATAAAAAAGAAGATGGGAGAAAGTCAAGGCTTTGTGTAGATTTCCGGGATCTTAATAAAATTGTAGTGCCTCAATCACAACCTTTCCCACTTATAGAAGACTTAATGGTAAAGACGAGAAACTGTAAATTTTTCTCCACACTTGATATAAATTCTGCATTTTGGTCCATCCCCTTAAAAATAGAAGACAGGAAAAAAGTAGCGTTTGTAACACAAGAAGGCCATTTTCAATGGAATTGTTTACCGTATGGTTTAAAGACATCGCCTGCTATTTTCCAGAGAATACTAAGTAGTATCATAAGAAAACATGGATTGTCAAATTTCGCAGTAAACTATATAGATGATATCTTGGTATTCTCTGAAACATTCCAGGAACATATGGAAAATCTATCATTATTATTGGAAGCAATTTTAAAGGAAGGCTTTAGACTTAAATTCTCGAAATGTACCTTTGCTCAGGACTCGGTAAAATACTTAGGTCATATAATAAAGAACAATACAATAACTCCATTAAAGGACAACTTAATAGCCATAAGAGATTTTCCAGTGCCGAAAACTCAGAAAAACGTTCGCCAATTCTTAGGGAAAATAAATTTTTATGGGAAATATATACCAAATATTTCGATAACACTAGACCCATTGCACAACTTGTTAAGGAAAGGGCAAATGTTTAATTGGTCAGAAAAGTGTCAAGAGTCATTCGAAACCATTAAAAATCTTTTATGTCTACAACCTATTTTGGCAATATTCGACCCTAATTTACCAATACATATATATACCGACGCGAGTATACTAGGCATAGGAGCGATTTTAAAACAACCGCAGCAAACTGGCGAGGAAAAACCATGCGCGTTCTTTTCGAGAAAACTAAATGAGACCCAAAAGAAAAAAAAAGCCATATATCTCGAATGTTTGGCAATAAAAGAAGCTGTGAAATATTGGCAGCATTGGCTTATAGGGAAAAAATTTCTGGTTTATTCGGATCACAAACCTTTAGAAAAAATGAACATAAAAGCAAGAACAGACGAGGAATTGGGAGATCTCGCGTACTACTTATCACAATTTGACTTCGATGTAATATATTCCCCAGGAAAATACAACCTAGAAGCCGACTGTTTAAGTAGGAATCCGGTATTGGAACCAAGTGATAACCAAGAGGATAACTTTAAATGTGTGAACTTCCTTAGTTTAATAGACATACAAAATGATCAAAGTAAGAATGAGTTTGTAGAGAAAAACAGGGACAAGTTGAAATTAAAAAATACACTATATTTTAAAAAAGTTGGAAAAAGAGATAAAATAATAATTTCAGAAGAATTCAGTAAAGAAATTATAAACAAGGTGCATAAATTTTATTGCCATTTAGGACCGCAGCAAATGGAAAAAAAAATAAAACCATTTTATACGGCAAACAATTTAAGTAAAAATATTAAAGATATATGTGGCAAATGTGACACATGTATAAAAAACAAATCGCGAGTAAAAAACAAATTTGGCCTCATGTCACACTTAGGTCCAGCTACTGAGCCTTTTGAGATTATGTCGTTAGATACCATTGGTGGGTTTGGTGGATCACGCTCTACAAAAACATACTTACACTTGTTGGTAGACCATTTCACTAGGTATGCCTACATTTTAACTTCTAAAACACAAAATTCAGGAGACTTCATAAGGCTTGTTCAAAACGTAAATAGTAAAAACAAAATTGGTAAAATCTTATCAGATCAGTATCCAGGCATTAATTCTAAGGAATTTAAAAACTTTTTAGAAAAAGAAAACATAATGCTTATTTTTACAGCGGTAAATTCCCCTTTCTCAAACGGCTTAAATGAGAGATTGAACCAAACTTTGACTAACAAAATAAGATGTAGGATAAATGAAAAAAAAGGAAAATCAGCCTGGACTACAATCGCCCATGAATGTGTCAATCGCTATAATGAGACGGAACATACTGTCACAGGATACTCTCCGAAGTACTTGTTAGAAGGAAAGTCCATTGACACTTTGCCAAACGAATTAAAACAAGAGCAGACATATAGTGATTTGCTAGAAGATAGAAAAACTGCACTAAAAAACACAATTAAATCACACAATTATAATAAAAAACAGTATGATAAAAATAGGGTAAAAATTCAAATAAAGGTAGGAGATTTCGTGTACGTAGAAAACGGAAATCGGTTAAATAGGAAAAAATTGGATGAATTAAAAATTGGCCCGTTTGAAGTATTAGACAAAATATCAAACTCTATCTATAAAATAAACACCGGTCATCGAAAATCGGAATCAAACTTATTTCACGTTACGAAACTCATCCTATTCCAACAATGACAATTCTTTCTAGTAAAGACTTTCGAGGGGGGGAGATATAAATGAAGTACCAGACTTCATTAATTTAGATTATTAAATTCTTTGGAACGCATCTGACAGCTAATGACAGGTGACAGCTGTCAGCTGAGAGGAGACCGGCCTTTGTCCAAAAACTGCATTGTAATACTGAAGATACGATCGTTGTTATAATACAAGTTAATATTATTCAAGGAAAGTGAAACAAATAGCTTTAATGTTGTTTCTCTTTACAGGTGAGTTATTTTATTTAGTTTTTGAAGTGTATAAAAGTTATAGTTAAGTATTTAGACGTAATGCTAATAAGTTAATAAAATTTCTCTTTACAGAGCAACGCAACTGACTTTGTTTCATTAAATACAACAATTTGTGTTGAACACACATTATATATATTACTTTTTTTTTTTTTTTATTAAGAAACAAACAGTCTTAAAATAATATAACATAAGTATTGTCATAGGACTAGAAATAGCCTTAATTGCAGACCTATAGTTCCATACATAATATTATAGTGTTGAAAATTTTACAGTACTCTGACCAAAAGAAAGAAATAAAAGCAATTTACTTAACTATAAATTAACCAAGTAAATCCAACAACTTTTTATATAAATTTGGAATCACTTACTACTATTTTAAACTTAAGAAATACTCACACACACTGAGTTTCCAATAAAGAAAATACACTTGTTTTATACGTTGCCAACGAACTGCCAAACAAGTCTGCCTTCATACATTTCTCATTGTATGCTTGCTATGGATCGGTGATCGAGTGAGGTGGATCTACTAGTTTCACTGAAAACCTTTGGGTAGTGAATATACATAAATATGCTTATCAACTGTTCTTATTCAACTAAATTGAGATACAAAGATTGTAAGGAAGATAAAAACTTGCAAAGAAATCTATATGGTACTGGTTCTGGCAGTTGAGAAATAAATGAAAAAGTTGCCTCTTTAATCATATAGCGGATGGTAAGAGCGCAGAAACAAGTGATTTCGAAGATCAAAGGAAGCGATTTTAACGACCTAACTTGCTCTCTCATGCCACAACTAAAGTGCTCTGCGGAAAACAATTTTCCATGCGTAGGTACACTGGTACAGACTTTCACTTTTCGCCCGTGTCATGAAATTGCATATCCTCCGTCTATAGCCATCACTGTCACATCTATTACTAAGAATTAAGGACGTTAATTCGACGAGTTATTGCGACATTTACAACTTAGTAATATTTCGGTTTTTGTCAAGGCCATATAATGGACATTTATTGTCCATATAATGGGATAATAGCTTTACCCTACCTGGCTTATTTACCGTACCTAATACTCTAATACCAAGTTAACTTTTCAGAAATGTAATCTACTGGGTATATCGCTGGGTGCGAAGTAGGTGGTGGGGGAACCACGAATCGATCGCAGCGCGCGCCGTGGCCAAAAAAGGAACTTTCGTCAGGCCAACTGTCACTTTTTACTAGCGAAATTAAGGCAACTAAAAATAAATAAATATGCGGCACGAAACCTGCAGCGTAGTTAATTGCAAAAACAATTGCAAAAACAGTAATCACAAATTCAAAAACAGTTATCATAAATAAATAAATTTCCACAAGCAAGTTGGAAACGAGAACAACGAATTAAATGGATAATCGCTATCAAGAGGAAAAAGTTCATATTCATATTCATATTCATATCGTTTATTGCGTATAACCATGCGTAGTTAGTATAACCTATAGAGCAACATTTATAATATTATATCTTGTATGTTGTAGGGAGTAGCATGTTTATGCGTTTATTTTCTTTTACATTTTGAACATGTTGAGCAAAAACGAATTGTTTCCCATTTTATTGTGGTTTGGGATTTGAAAGCGATGTTGTGTTTGATTATTGAATTTTAAATTAGTGAGCTATTTTACTAGGAAATTTTCCATTCATGGTGGTTCTCTTATTATTGTTAAAAGTTCCTTAAAATCCAAAGAACGAAAAGATATTGTTAATTTTTCAATAGAACGTGTCATAGAAATTGCTTGTGTAGAATTAGAGACTTATGTAATTATATGTGTTTACCGACCACCGGCTACTGATTTTCATTCATTTGAATCTACTATGGAAAATGTTTTAAAAATAGCATGTAAAGGTAAAAAACATGTTATAGTTTGTGGAGACTTTAATGTTAATTTACTTGAAATGACCAGTGATACTGTTAAGCTGTTAAGTTTGTTCAAATCTTTTCGTTTGGTCAATATGTTCCTGGAGCCTACCCGGGTAGGTGTAACTAGTAAAACCTGTTTAGATAATATTTTCTGTGATTGTGAGTACTTAGAAAAGAAAATATTCAAATGTTTTAATTCAGATCATAGACGACAGAAAGCTTCTTTTCCTAACACTTTAAAGGAAACACCACAAACTATAACATGCAGACCCATAACTATAGGTATCGTTAGGAATCATTCAAAAATGAAATTCGTAACCATCTTTGCATGTTACCTCTCTCATGTAACGACTTAAATAGTACTTACAAAGATTTATTTGGCATAATAATAGATCAGTTCAATACCCATTTCAAAAAGAAAACTATTTCTGGGTCGACTACAAAAACAAAGTTTAGTGAATGATACTGTAGGTATTCATAGAAGCAGAACCAGACTTTATGAACTGTATGGAGAGAAGGAAGTGAACAAGGACGCAGAATTTTTAAACTATGTTAAGAACTATACAAAATTGTTTGAGCAGGTGTGCATAGCTGCAAAAGCAAATTATATTAGTTCTAAAGTCAAAATGTCGGATAACAAAGTGAAAACTATTTGGAATGTTATTAACAGAGAAACTGGTTAATCCACAACTCGCAATTGCCAAGTCAACATTGTCAAAGAAAACGGTCAGACTATGTCAAATCATGATGTTGCCTCGGCATTCGAGGATTATTTTTCCAACATTGCAGTTGATACCACAAAAAGTTTACATCTTAGAATACACTTTTAATATGTTTTCTTCGAGAACTACGTATAGTTAAGTTCATAATTAATGTAATAGTACTTCTCCTTTATGAAAAAATGACTGACTGTTGAGTTTCTTTCGGCGTTTCTTCTCAACAGTGGTCTCCTCTTGTGAAATGCCGGTAGACTCAGACATGTAAAAGTGCCCTTGTGGCCTACTTGCAGAATAAAGTTAATTATTTCATTATTTCATTGAGCAGAATCCAGTGATAAAATTAATTTGGCCATGTTTAACTGAAAAAAACAAAATAATCTGTATTATTACGAAAATACAGTCATAAAAGTGATAAAAAAAATATGTATGTATGTAATGTAAGCGTAAGCCGTTGTCGGAACCTCGAGGGACGCAGCCGAAATAATATACAAGCACCGACGTGCCGGCAAACCCCTGTTTTTCTACTGCGGCAATCTTTCTCTATGTCAGTCATGTCCTCGTTCATTTTAACAATACCTATATTGTGATTAATGATTATATTCCGTATAGGGTAACCTTTTATTTTGTTCAATACATAGCATCTAAGCAATGTATCTATATTATATGTGATATTTGGCAGAATAGGGCTTTGGCTCGAAAAAATACTTGATTTGAAAGAAGTAAAACGCTTTTAGTGTCGTATTCGCGAGGTAGGTAAACATTAGTCATGTACTCTTTACATCGTTTCTCATTATACTTGTAATCACAGTAGCTTTATGACTCGAGACCGGGAAGAGGTTCTTTCAATAAGCTTCTTATCTAGAAATTTCAGGAAAAGAGAAAAGTCTTAAATTCTTAGTTCTTCGCACATGAAGTAGCGAAAACTGCGTTGTGCTGGCTGAATATTGGTTTCAGTACAGCATAGTTAAAATTGTACTAAAAACCAAATCCTAATGAAAGAGGGATTTCAAATCTTAAGAGATATTAAATCTTCTCTTTTTTTTCTCTATACACGAAAAAATGGTGCTATATAATAAGGCAACGCGTGTTGGCGTTGAATTCGTATGAGCATTGATTAGAGCGTCCTCTATCAGTTGGTATATCTTTGTGCGCTCATCACACCAAAACGCAAAAACTATAATAATTACTCACCTGCAGTATAAAAAGCGTAACGCAGACAAAATTCGCGTTCTAGTAACACATAAAATAAAGCATCTAAACACTATATCGTGTTGATTGACCAATAGATCGCAGTACGAAGCAAGCAGCACTGCGGCGTGCCTCGTGTGATTTATTTTGTGCTCGACAGATGAGGATTTGATCAATGGTTATTGGTATTTATTTCAAACACGTTTCTGGGAAATTTCAGTAAATAAAGGAGAAAATATTTCATGACATATCGAGAAAAATCAATGAAAAAAATAGCTCAATGGTCCTAAGGTATTGGTGAGTTTCTTAGGCTTGCATTTAACTTGTTTTAAATTATATACTACTTACTTTACTTATTTTTAGTTTCTAGGCTAGGGAGCATGGTTTCGCTTGTGTTACTGGAAACTAGTATACGATGTTGACAATCCGTCAATTGGTCTACATATCTACGTGTGAAATAAGCTAGCCAATTAGACATATTAAAAACATATAATTAAATGGAAATATAAACGATATGATTTCCAGTTCACCGGTTATTCATTTTGAAATAGTGTTAAGTTCTTGTCCACATGAATCGAAACCGGTGTAGCTAAATAAAATAAGGCTTAGGTGGAGGTAGGTAAATAAATAAAAGAATGAAACGCCTGAAGCTTAGCCTGAATATACGCTGCTGCCCGCTCGCGTGTCGCCATTGTACAGTCAATGCTAAATACGTAGGTACAGTCACGAAAACTGGAATCCGTACTTACCATTTTAAGAGGATATTTTACTGCTTCTTTTCCCAGACTATCAGTTTACGTTAAATTTGCACGTGGTAACTATAGCGTCAGATACAGATGAGGTCCAAACTTAACGTAACCGGCTTATAAAATCGAGGTTTCGTTCTCGTCTGTTGCCTCCTCCAATACCTACTTCTTACCTTTAGGAAATTTTAAAAACTAAATGGGAAGGAAATGATCTGCGTTGGACCGTTTCGATTTTTGTCCAAATAATTATAGAATGTACCTATGTACTAGGAGGCAGTTTGCGACAGAATTTTGACCTAGTTCACGAATATCAAAAAAGAAGCGCACATGTTTCGTGTGGAGCTCTTCATCAGGGACTGCTGCTGCTACCCGTACACCGTCGCGGCATCTTTGTCACAGATGTCACATGTCGGGCCGTTCCTGACAATTTCACGTGAGTGTTAACCGTTTAATACAATAATTAAATTCATATGATAATTTATGATACGAAAATATCGCTACATCCAACGATTTTGATAGGTACTTAAACTTATTTAGGTATAGGTATATAGAAGTCAGAAAGTTAATTTTTAGCGCGTCAACATTATAAGGGTAGCTGTCATAGCTGTCACGTGTCCGACAAAAAAGACGTTCTGGTGAAACGCCCCGATATATTCTAAATCAGAGACATTTTCAGTAATGAGTAAATAGCTTATCATAGTAGTTTCTTTAGTCTTCAGCAAAAAGTTTTATTATTAAATAAGATTTTGGCTTGAAATGCAACGCAATACCACATTTTGAGTTTTTAGATTTACTATAATACGTAATAGGAATACGCCTATATCAACAGGAAGCTACATTAATAAACCGGGCTGAGTGCAGCCTCAGGTGAAGTCTATAGCCACCTGGGGGCGATCCGTTACCGGCAGGGTAATCATTTAGGTACCGATTATCGTTGCGGTGCTTTTATGCGGTTACACCTTAGTTTTATAGGAATATGCTCTAATAAACTGGGCTGAGCAAGTCTATAGACTGGAATCGATTCGTTATCAGACGGCAGGTATATAATATATTTAGGATAGGTACCGGTAATCATAGCCGTGCTCCTAGAGTCAAACCACGCTAATTCTTCCAAGCAAATGAACTGTCAAACTGACTCACTTTGTATGTTTTGACAGTTCATTTGTTTATCATATGAACTACTTATGCTTAAATGAATAAAATGGGCAGAATGCAGCCTCAGGTGAAGTCTATAGCCACCTGGAAGCGATCTGTTATGGGACGGCAGGGTAATCATTTAGGTACTTACCGATAAAAGTTGCAGTGCTCTTAAGTACCTATATGGGGTAGGTTGATCATAAATTGTATGAACGCCGCATCGAATAAATAAAGATTATTTAAAGGACTCTTCTAAATTTGACGTTTTGTTTCGAAATATCACCACTATAATGTCTACGTGAACGATATACTAATTACCTTAATTTCTTTCATGATAACATGGCTGACACTATCGCTCTAATGAATTTCAATTGATGAAATGATTAGGTAATATATTAGCCAGTATGTATCTAATAAAAAAACGGACTACTCTATAAAATTTCAGTGGTGTGTACCTACACTTACTTAACTCAATTAATACCATTATAGGTAGTAGTCATCAGATAGCATTGTGCGTGTGAGCTGTCAGCTCTACAATCTAAAACCGGATTTACGTACTCAAGACTATTTACTATACCCATGCTAGTGCAAATCTCCACCACGTAGAGGAACACGGGCGAAATGACGTTGAAATTGAATTCCGCACATTTTTGCATTTCTATTTGAGTTAGTAAATATATAATACAAAGTGGATTTGTGCCTAAAGCCACAATGCTTCAGAACTTTGCTTAAAAAAACATCACGCAAAGCTAAGTGATCGATTTAGAGGATACATAATTCAGCATTCCAATTGTTACAAAACAGGAACGTAGCTACTGAGTTATTTAACTTTTTTCGTCTACCCCTACCTTTCCATGAGTTTACAGCGACTGTACTCGCTAGCGACAGCGTAAACGATTTGTATGGAGAATAGTACAGCGCCCCTAGCGATTGCTTTGTAGAACTACAATTGTCCATACAAATCGTTTACGCAGTCGCTAGCGAGTGCAGTCACTGTAAACTCATGGTAAGGAACATTTTGACGACGCGGTTGGCGCATAGGTAGAGCAGCTGCCTACTGAGCCGACGGCCCTGGGTTCGAATCCCGGCACGGGTAAATAATTGTGTGATGTTCTATGTATTTAAGTAATTTGCATAATGTATGTAAATATTATAGATATATATCGTCCTCCTTGACGTATCCGTCAATGGCGAAACCTTCGCGAGCATTGGTCATGTGCACGAATGTGGCTTGCAAAACCGAATTTGGTTTTGAAGGTTCTGTTACAAAGCGCACAGTGCATCTCACCTTTATCATTATACGTGTAGGTATAGGAAGGCTTTGGACGGGTCTTTCTGTTTAGGCGTTTTGCGTCGAGGTCTTGCAAGCGACGCTTCTCAAAATCTGTGACGGCCTCATGAACAGAGCGGCGCCAGACTCCTCTCTGTTGTGCAAGCTCTTATATAACGGTGATAGCTAGACAGTTGAAATTTTCACAGATGATGTATTTCTATTGCCGCTATAAAAACAAATACTAAAAATAAAATAAAATAAATATTTAAGGGGGGCTTTGCACCTCATTTGTATGGAGCGCTATACATACCAGGTGCAAACTTAACTTAACCACTTAAGGATGGAAAGTGTTTGTACGGAACCCTCGGTGCGCGAGTCCGACTCGCACATGACCGGTTTTTTTTTATACCTACCTATGCTATGTTAGTTCCAACACCAATTTTGACAGATTTGTGCCTACTGGCTTTATATGGCTACGGAATAATCTTGTTTTGCACAATGTCTGTAGTTAATTGCCTATAATTGTAGTAGTCATTCTCAGTCAGTTTTGTCTAATCGATTTATAATTGCCTTTTAACCCGGGTATTGTTTGCTCCGACTCCGCCAATCGCCTCAGCTAACAATGGTTTGAATGAATTTTTAAATTTCATTCCGTGAAATTTTCACTGCTCTCTTTTATGGAGGGTTTCGAATTAAGAAAGTTCAGTTCCGACTTGGCGATGGAATATTTAAAGCTCAATACTTACTTGACTTTCGTGTATTCAAGGAACTGCACCGATTGAGTAGTAGTGTTTGCGTTTCGATTTCTTGAACTGTTCTTTCATTATAAGGGTTTATATAGAAATAATGAAATAATGAACTTTATTCTGCAAGTAGGCCACAAGGGCACTTTTACATGTCTGAGTCTACCGGCATTTCGCAAGACCACTGTTGAGAAGAAACTTGTACTTTGTTGCAGAAAATTGTACTATGTTGTAGAAAATTAAAAAAAATATCAAGACTAACAAATTACTTAAAATTAACTATTTTAGTTTTCAGTATCTCAAAATTGAATAGTATGTATATTTGAATTCTTGACCGGCTAGTCTGGCTATCTGTGTGTAAATATATAAAATAACAACTATATTTTTAGAATTTAGGCCATTACTCATAAATATTGTATATAAATGCCATGGCGCTATTAACACACCTACTTGTATTTCTAAAAAGTAAAACTTCCTTGTTTCGTTTATGGTTTTTGCTTCATTGTACTACACATTTGTACTCTACTCTCATATAATAATTATTTTTTCAGCAAATATTACATATATCTGCTACATCTAATATTCATAACTGTATTTTTTAAATAACAATTAAATAAATAAATATTTAGGGACAATCTTACACAAATCGACCTAGTCCCAAACTAAGCAAAGCTTGTACTATGGGTACTAGACGACGATATACATAATATATAAATACATATATAGATAACATCCATGACCCAAGAACAAATATTTGCCCCGGCCGGGATTCGAACCCGGGACCACCGACTCTGTAGGCAGGTGTCTACAAACCGAGCCAAACTCGTCGTCAATTGTTTAATGTTTGGTTTAATATTGACACTGAATTGTACTCCGCATAACGTAATAACTAACTCACAATATACCCATGATTTCAGTTTCCATTATAACTATATTTTGTATTTAATTACTTACCCAAATATGTAGTTCAATCAAATATGACCGTACCAACCGAACCGATTGAATCGTCGGGGTACACAAATAAACCATTAAGCTAACATTCAACTTCGTAACCGTTTGATTGCACGTAACATTTACATTTTTCCAACCATATCAGACATGGAATCTGAACTTACTCTCTCCTAATTGATTCGCAACAAAGCAGGGGGGCGGTGCCAGGCGCGCGGAGGACGACTTTACCTTAGCGTACCTACTAATAGGCATGATAACTTGATAACAATATTTATTTGAAGATTTCAATCGATCATACTTACTTATTTTTCATTGGGATAGGATAGTGCTCGAAGAGTTATGTGGTTGGTATATGTGGTTTTGTGACAAATGTTTATTACAAGTGAGCCTTCTGTAGGTTCTTGTACTAATCGATGCTGCAGTCTCAAGTTAGCTGTTCACTGATTACATGGAGCTAAAGCCACATGCTTCCCGTATGAACATAAACATGACATGTTTTTGTTTGTTGGTTGGTTGGTACTTACTTAGATTAGATGAGGATGTTGTGAAGATATTGGACGCACATCTATATTATCATAATTTTCTAAAATTGTACCTATTTATTTTAGTTTTCTACGGACAGGTCATTTATTCCAGGAAAAATTAACACTGCGATATAGGATTTAGATTAGATGAGGATGTTGTGAAGATATTGGACGCACATCTATTTTATTATAATTTTCTAAAATTGTACCTATTTATTTTAGTTTTCTACGGACAGGTCATTTATTCCAGGAAAAATTAACACTGCGATATAGGATTTGTAAGGGTGCGCGACGCTAGCCAACAAAGAAATTGTGACCAACAAATTGTTCTGTTGGTGACAATTTCTTTGTCCTCTTATCATGCCGGCTGGACGGGTTTTAATGTACCTAGGACAGGGATAGCTACATATCCAAAGATGATTAAATGATACTTTTTACCTGACTAAGGTAGAGAAAAAAGGCGGGCGAAGTTACGGTTAAGTTACCTTCAGATTCTAAATAAAAATAAGACAATGTAGTAAAAATAACAATGTAGGACTTTTATAATTCAGAGGTAGGTAGGTACCCTCCTACATATTTTGTATGGTCAGTGCCCCCCATCTGTACCGTGGGAACCCAGAACGATACCTACACGTCGCCTGTCGTGGCCGACACGCTTAGCCAGTCGGTTGCCACACGCGCTCACGGCCGGACGCCGCCGCTCGCGCTATAATATCACCAAAAAAATGGCTTCGTCGCGAATGAGACCAACGCGCTGCAGTGTTGCGGGGTGTAAAAACATAAAAGCAACAGACATTTATCCTTTTTTTCCTTGCCGACAAACGATGAAATGTTACTAAAAATTCTTAGAACTTAATAAGCACCTACCTAGAAACGCATTGCATACACTGTTATAATAGATACGTGTAATGTTGAATAAATAAACCTACCTACTTAATATACTTAAATTCATAGAAAACATCCACTACTTATATCAACAAGTGACAATAATTTACTCACTTAGATTTACCAAATCAGTTTAGTGTGGCGGGAGAGTGCATTGCACGGCCTAAAAAGGGCGTAAACGTTGCCGTTGTTCTTGACACTTAAGACTTTTTGCAAGGAATGCATTCGCAAAGATGAAACGCGTGATCAGATTATTATAAAACAACTTGTACCTAGTGACTGTTTCGAAGCTTGTAATGCTAGTACAATATATAACAGATTATATAAAGGCACCTACCAAACTTTATTTAGTAAATACCTACTGTCATCGGGATATATTTAAGTTACTTAGGTACCTACACAGAGAGTTGTTTTTGTTTCAGGTTTCTGGTATGTTCAGATAGAATAGGTAAGTAAGATTCCGATATACCTACTCGGAAATTAAAACGATTTTGATGGTGTGCCGCAGCGCATGTGAATACCTATTTCTAGTAGGTACCTAATGATAATTAAATTTGACAAATAAATGTAAATAAATCGATCGTATTTTCATGTATCTTGACTTTTTATAAAATCATTTCTAAGCGGTGTCAACCCTAGCCTCGTTTTGCCGGCACGTGCGGCCAACGAAACGACCCACGCGTTCAAGGTCGCTCCATTGTTAAATTGAGTAGGCATGAAAAGCAGTAGGTATTTGCCTTTTTATTCAGACATGGGTATCTGTTCGAAGAACTATTATATTAATCTGTGGTATGGTTCAGTTATTTTATTATGTCATTCTAACGAGAAATCAACTTAGGGAATATAATATTTTTTTGTTACTAGACAACGAAAATAATTAAATGACAAAAATATTTTATTTTATTTTATGAGCAAAGCCGTTCTAATATTTGCCAAACCGCTGACATAGCACAAAGACCACATCTACAGAAGGAAACCTAGTACTAACTTCCGGCCCTATAAAATATTTATTAACCATAAACTTTATTTAGTTATGGTGGTTAGGGCCTGAACTGAACGTTGCGGCAGTGAAATCGGTTGAGACTGCTGAAATAACGCACTTTTAATCAGATGACAAAATGTATGTATGTTTTACAGTGTATGAGTATTTACAACGGCTACAATATGGCAGTTTCCTGAAGTCAGTATTAGTTGACGCAAAGGGCGGTCCACTAGGTAGAATTATGGAACCAAAGATTTGGTGTGATTGGCGTAACGATGTGATAGCTCAGTTGGGAGAGCACTACGCCATAACATACACAAATAAAACAAAAATCTATGTTATGTGGTTGGGAGTAAAACACCGTTTGGAGTCTCGGTAAGAACTGATTTATTCATTGAGGGGTACACATTATATAGGGCTAGCCAACTAATTATGTTATGAGAGTTGCAAACAGTTCCAGTAATCTAATGAGAATTACAAACAGAGGGCTAATGTTATGGGAAGAGTAAACAAAGTATTTATAATTATCAGTTATCCTTAACTAGTGAGAACAGTAAATAACAAAGTACAAAATAATGAATAATGTTAAATGATAATAAGGAAAATACTATCAATATATAACACCTCCCCTCTTAGAATAAGGATTGGGCGTTAGCGCCTGATCTTTTAGAAGTTGCAGAATCGGTAGACATTAAAGATACGGGCTGCGAATTCTGGAAGTTGATATCTTCGTCTTCGTCTTCTGTGACGCAGCTAGTTGAGATCGTAGACAGCGGAATAGCGACGTGGGTTCTCTGACGTCGGGATGAGTTTGCGAAGCAGTTAGTTAGTTAGGATCTTGCGTATTTGACGTCTGGCGGCGTAGTATGAGTCCATTCGGACAATGTTTACATAACTTATATACAAGGTATCCCAACATTATCATTCCGATAGTGAAATATATCCAAGAGAACGTATATGTGTTCCTCTGGGTAAAAGTTGCAGATTTGGTTTTATTTATTTCATCTCCGTATTTGTCTATATGGTTCTTAATTTGTCGTAAGGAATCTAAAGGTAAATCGCTTATTTTTATTGGCAGGAGGTCAGGCTTCTCAATGTTTCGATATTCTTCAAAACAGTCGTCGGTTCTAATGTCAGGTATTATATAATAGGGTATGTTATGTTTTCTTCGGATTCCCGGTATGCTGATAATGTGCTGTATCCTGTGTGGAGTTTGCAATTCTTTGGAAGTGATAGGATACCTGCCCCTTGGATTTTATGGTGAGTGACATCTTTCGGGCATTGTAATATGCAGTTGATTTCATTTGACAAAATATACAACCACTTGTTGCCGTCTATATACTGGAACGTGTTGATATGAGCTTCGAACGTTGACGTTGTACAGGTTTGCGGGAGAGATTTGGAGATACTGTGCAGGATTTGTAATTCGCATGAAGGACGGGCTGTGGCGTCGTACGCGACGAGATTGGTGCAGATCTTCTTCTTCTCGGCATAGGTTTTGCAGTTTTCCAAGGTGCTCATGGTCACGTACGTCTGACCGTTCGGGTTCGTGGCCAGATACACGTGCTCAGGAAGGATAGTGGTATGAAAGGAGGAATTCGGATGTTGGATAGGGATTGAATATATATGGTATAAGTTGAGAGGCTCGTTTTGAGTTAATGGAAATGATATGATATAAACAAGTTTATCGGAATATACGTAAGCTGATAGAGATGAAGATTCTAGTATTGTGTGGATATTCTCTAGAGTGACTGTGGCTACAAGGTGCTTGTTTGTTCGGACGTGGTTTGATAGTAAGAGTTCTTGGTATAGTTTTTTCAGGGTTATTACCGAAGGGTGAATAATGTTAGATTTGGCGAAAAGAATACTAGAGAGACAATCGTTGATTTCGCTTTCGAGATCCACAACTAGTTCCAGGATTTGTAGTGAGATGGTTGAAACATCTCCACTGGCTTTTAGGCTGAATATTAGTTTTTGAGTGGAATTTAAATAGGTGTTTAGTCTGTCGATATTTTCATTTATTATTTGTTCATTGTAAGTAATCTTAAACAGACTCTCATTGAAGGTTTTTACTGTGGAAGACACTATCTGAGTTTGTTCTGACATCAGTGAGGTTAGGTCGGTCTCTCTTTTCTCGAGTTGGTTTATACAGTCATCATACCTTTTGGCATCCTTAGCATCAGGTGTGCCAATGAGCCATTTCAAAATTGGGCTAAGTCCATCCAAGAGTTCGCGTTTTTGTCTATAATTTTTCCCTAAATACATGTTGAGTTCCGATAAGCGGTTTTCTATTTTGTCCATATTAATTTTTAGGAAAGATTTCGTTGAATCTACATGTGTGAAGAGTAGTTTGATTCAGCTTTGTTCAGAGTACGGGAGGCATAGGCTATAGGTAAATCTTTACCTATTTCGCCTTGAGAAAGAATCGCTCCAACGGCGTGGATAGAGGCATCTGTAGTTAGTATGAATTCTTTACTGAAATCAGGATATTGTAGTAAAGGGGTTGTAGTCAAGATTTTCTTACAAGAGTCAAAAGCATTCTGTTGTTCAGGTCCCCAAATGAAAGGGACGTCTTTTTTCAGGAGGCTTGTTAGGGGCTTAGTAATTTTACTGAAGTTAGAGATGAACCTGCGATAATATCCAGCTAGGCCTAGAAAAGATTTGATGTCTTTACAGTTTTTGGGAGTGGGAAAGTCTTATACTGATTTAACTTTTTCAGGATTTGGTTTAACGCCTTCGTTAGAGATGATATGACCTAGGTAAGCTACTTCTTTCCTTAAAAATTCGCATTTATCAGGTTGTATTTTAAGACCGTGTTCTCTTAGACGACTGAAAACTTCTTTAAGTTTCTCTTCGTGTTCTTGAAGGCTAGATGCGAAAACAACTATGTCGTCAAGATAAACAAAGCACCTTTCGCCTTGTAGTCCATAAAGAACACTGTCCATGGCTCGCTGAAAAGTTGCGGGGGCATTTTTCAGCCCGAAAGGCATACGCAGAAATTCATAGTGACCATACGGAGTATTAAATGCGGTTTTGGGGATGTCCTTGGGGTCAAGTTCGATTTGATGAAATCCTGAAGCAAGATCTAAAGTCGTGAAGTAGACAGAGTGTCCTAATTTATCAAGAATATCTGTTATGTTGGGTAGCGGGTAGCTATCTCCTATTGTGATATCGTTCAATTTCCTGTAGTCTATAACTACGCGCCATTTTTGTTTACCAGAAGCGTCTAGTTTTTTAGGGACTACCCAGATGGGGCTGCTCCAGGGGGAAGTGCTTGGCCTTATAATATTTTGATTGAGCATTTTATCCATTTGAGATTTAACTTCCTGTTGGTGTATTTGTGGGAACCTATAAGTTTTTGTATTGATTGGCGTTTCGGAAGTAGTGGGAATTGAATGCTTCGTGTGATTTGTAAATGTTAACGGTTCACCTTCCGTGTAAAATATGTCTGAGAATTCTGTAACGATCTTAATGAGTGAATCGCATTCTTCTTTGTTTAAGTGGTCACGTCTGATTAGTCCAGTTACATCCTTCTGGGTGTAAACATTGTTGGTCTGTGAGTAAAATGTATGAATCGGATGTTCTGTAGTCTCCGGCTCATTGATTGGGCTCACGTGGAGAACAGGAATTGGTATATGTTTATCTGAGTTACTGGAATTTACGCATGTAGTAAGGAATTTGTTATCTTTGACGTGTACGAGGGCGTTGGGAATGACTAAATCTTCGTCGAGTGATTGTTTGTCTATGATTGCGGATCCGTCTGTAATATCATTAGTAAAACAAGTAATTACGGTTTCTGAGCGTTGTTTAACGATCTGTCTGTCATCAATGTGTTTGTCTGTAGGGTCGTTAAATAGAAATAGATGATAAGTTCTGTCACGTATTCTCATGGTTTTAGATTGGATGTAGATATTAGCATTGAATTTGGTCATGAAATTGTTACCTAGTATGCCGTCGGCATGAATGTTTAGATTGGCAACGTGAAATTTAAATTTTGGGAATTGATCGAGCGATAGATTGCTGGTGCCTTGGGTTTGAATAGAGGAGTTTGAATTAGAAACACCTATGATTGAAGCGATATTTGATGTATCAATCGGATTATTGCCAATTTTGTTTTTGTTTATTACTGAAATAGCTGCTCCGGTGTCTACGAGTAACGTTATGGGTTCGCCATCGACGTGAAATTTGCAGTGTAAAAGATTTTCTGGAGGTACGTTTAGTGACGAGATATTGTATTCTTTTTTAGAGGCTTTGATTTCGTGTTTTGGTTGTTGTAAAGACTTGGGATGAGACTTTGATTTACGAGATTTAGATTTTTTACATGATGTGTGCTGAATTTTGTTGGACTTAGTGGTATTTGATAGATCTAGGTCGGTTTTGATATCTTGATTTCGGACAAAGTCACTTGAGTTAGTTATTAAATGGTCTTGAATGAATTCAGCCGATTTTGATAGAGATTCTGTTATTTTAATGAGTTGGTTTAGTATAAATTCAGTGGATTTCGAGTTGTGGTTATGATTTAGGGATTCAAGAGATTCCAAAGCTTGATTTAGTCCGTTAGTAGGTTTAGGAGGTTCTGTCGATTGATCTAGAGGTTCTGATACTTGTTTTAGCGATTTCGGAGGTTCTGACACATGATTTAGTGATTTAGTGGATTTAGGAGGCTCTGACATATGATTTAGTAGAGGTTCTTGATTTAGTGATTTAGTGGATTTAGGAGGTTCTGACATACGATTTAGTCGAGGTTCTTGATTTAGTGATTCAGTGTATTTAGGAGGTTCTGACATATGATTTAGCTTGATATTAGGCTCAGCTAGAGTTTGTGTCGACGCATCACGCAAATGTCTTCGATAGACTGTGTTGGTTTGCGAGTGCGTAGTTTCGTATGGCAAAGGATTTAGGGTTGATTTTAGTTGTTCGAGTTGAGTGACATCGTTCTTCACTCGAACTGAAGGTTTTGCATGTTGTTGCAAAGTTCTGGAACCATGTTTTGGTTCGACATATGTGTCGGGGCATTCGGGTAATACAGAGAAGCGGTTTCCGAAGTCATGCCCGTTTCTTCGGCCGCCAGTGAGTTTAAATTGTTGATGCGGACTGGCGCGGAGGCAGGTTTAGTCTGACGTTCAGTTTGTTGATTTCGGAGGTTATTATTATAGGCTCTTTTCCTACATTCAGCTATAACATGTCCTGGTTTTTTGCAATAGTTGCAAGTTTTGGTTGGTCTGAAGTTGTTAGATTGTGAGGTCATGGCTGATGGCCCTAGGTTGGATGGTAGAGGGGGTCTACGTGTGGCGTTGCTGTAACTAAGTGCAACCCTGCTACTTTTGCAAAGCATTTGTCGTGCTTGATTCATGTTTTGTATCTTTTCCTCTTGAATGGCAAAATTTCCAGCCTCTGACAGGGAGGTGAATCCCTTTGTCCTCAGCATGGACCCTAAGCTTGAGTTAACGCCGTTCACGAAAACACTAAGGGCAGTTTCTTCGGTGGTTGCTTTACGACCGGGAAGTGACGCGTCTGATATTTCGGCGGTTAGTTTATCAAGGATTTTATTACGACATAGATCTATCCTATGAAAATATTCCGTCACTGATTCGTTCGGCTTCTGGAATGATGACTGTAATTCCAAACTGAGATGTGCCAA
This sequence comes from Apotomis turbidana, assembly GCA_905147355.2. Lineage (NCBI taxonomy): Eukaryota > Metazoa > Arthropoda > Insecta > Lepidoptera > Tortricidae > Apotomis > Apotomis turbidana. The sequence goes on along the minus strand of LR990292.1, from coordinate 16,614,635 downwards.
AGTTTTTGTCTGAGAGAATTTCTGTATTAAGAATACTTTTAAATCATTCCAGTTTGCGTACTGTTTTGCATGGACATCAGGGGAATTGGACCCAGTGATTTTATTGAGTGCGTATACTAGTAAAATGTCATTCTGGTTTGTGGTTGCAAGATGGAAGGCGGAATCACACGATCGTATAAATCTATAAACTTGGGTTGGTTGATTCGTATCAAAATCTGGTATGAGCTGAAGTAACGTATTTAAGTGTATAGTTTCACAGGTGACTAAGGTTGGTTTTTGTTCTGTACCCGTCATGATAGAGGCCGAGAATTAGGGAGTATGGAATTAAGGATCTAGAGATATATATATATATATGGGATTTAGAGATATTCGATGGATTTTGAGAGAAGGAGAGCAAACGTGTATAGACCACTTACCACATTAACAGTAGTGTTTGCATCACAGATTGCTTGTAGGTTCGGCGAGCTGGATCAAAGCCCTGCAGGCACCGACTAGGCTGGTGGCGATGATTATCCTCAGCCCAGGCGTTAAGCTCGTCTTCAATAGCGGCGTGTGACGCGGATTAGATATCCCGTACCGACTGCGCCAAAATTGTTATGTGGTTGGGAGTAAAACACCGTTTGGAGTCTCGGTAAGAACTGATTTATTCATTGAGGGGTACACATTATATAGGGCTAGCCAACTAATTATGTTATGAGAGTTGCAAACAGTTCCAGTAATCTAATGAGAATTACAAACAGAGGGCTAATGTTATGGGAAGAGTAAACAAAGTATTTATAATTATCAGTTATCCTTAACTAGTGAGAACAGTAAATAACAAAGTACAAAATAATGAATAATGTTAAATGATAATAAGGAAAATACTATCAATATATAACATCTAAAATAAAAATAAGCACCCCACACCACATTTTATAATTATAACCGGCCTAAATATCTAAAATACTACAGTGTTTTCAAAATTCACAAGCAGAATTCAAATATGTAATGTAGATATACATTGGGTACGGAATACGTATAATACGTATTGACTTAACAAAGGTCATGTTTGCCTTAATGCTCTCCAAACTTCAGTGCCTACAAAAACAGAGTACTTATCTCTTTACTGACCTCATTTAGATAAAATGGATAGATTAAACCATTACATTTACAGTCAGGACTCTAAGGTAGGTGTCGTAAAATAATACGAGTATAGTAGAGCTGGGATGTTAATTAGTTCATACCTTCTTGTTGTCGTAATTGAGGTGTACCTACCTACCCTTTATAGTATTTTAATATTCAACTTTGTATATAGTTTAATACTGTAATGCTGTATAACTAATTTTTCTCAAACATGCAATGATATATCGTCATAACGTGCGTTAAAACAGGCTTCGAAGTGTCAAGTTTCGGGCGGAACTATTCGAGAGAACTGTAAAGGAATTTCATACAAAATTGAAGGCCTAGGCCGGTAAGTAATTTTTTTTTAATTTTAATGTAAACATGGCGTCGTGTTCATGAACAGGCTAAACAGCTAAAATATATTTTTTCTCTAACTTGCTTGGAAATGTTCCCATGAATGTAGTAAAACTAGACCGCGAAATCGTTCGTTATTTTTATAAGGCATTAACACAAATTAAAAAAAAAATATTATTGGCCTCGGCCGGGAAATAGCTATTATTTAAATAAGACGATTAAGTATAAATCACACCTTCCGTTTATGACGTCTCATACAAATGAGCGTATACCTACCTACTCTGAATTTGGCCGGTTACTGCACTAAAGAGAATTTTTCTTTTATTTTTTTCAAAGACTGATCATTCACCATACAGCGCAATTAACCAAGTAACAAAAACTGAATTTAAAAATAAGAACTAGTATAAACTTTTTAATTGGTCTCTGCGTTTAGTTCTCGCACTGAACATTTCTCGGCTCTGCTACTGTCAATGTATTTTAAATGTCGACAAATTTCTAATAAGCTAATAACGGACAAACAATTTAAATAATAATTTTATATGCGTTTAATTTATTTTTGTGATTTTTAGTTATTTATTAAAGATTTCCCACGACAGTTTTGATTTTGATAATATGATGGTATTTAATGAGTGAATTGAAAACTAAGTTTACCGAACGTAATAAACAAATACAAAATAAAACAGAAATGATTGTGTCCAAATCAATATAAAAGTAATTCGAACTTTCGATCTTCCACGAATGATAAAATAAGGTATGGTTTCTAAAAAAAATAGTGTGTGTAAGTTGTTTGTTACTAAGAGGAATGATGGTATCATGGTACGTGGCGCATCCGAACTAACGCCGACATTGAGAAGCTGGTGGCCGAGCCGAACATTATCGGAGAGACAAAGTCCCATAGACTTCGTTGGCTCGGTTACCCACAAAGAATGGAAGAGGATCGTGCGGCAAAAAAAGCATATTTGGGGCAACCAACCGGTCGAAGACCGGTTGGTCGTCCCAGGTACCGCTGGGGAGACGTGGTGGAGGTGGATTTGCGTAAGCTTCAAGCCGAAACCTGGCAAGAAACTGCGCAGGATCGGGACAAGTGGCGTACTCTCGTTTCGGAGGCTAAGATCCTGTTTGGGTCACTGAGCCAAAATAGTTAGTTAGTTAGTTTATAAGTTGTTGATTTAACCAAAATTAATAATTAAGCCCATATTTTTTATTATTGTTTTTTCATATAATTTTAATTCTCATTACTTAATATATTTTGTTTTAAATCAAACATATGATTCAGACCTGAAATTTTATTCCTATTCCTAAAAAAATAAGTACCAAATGAACTTCATGGCACTGATATATTAATTTCAAAAAATCACCAATCTACGTTTTGAAATTAATATATCAGTGCCATGAAGTTCATTTGGTAATAATATTAGATATTTATTTATTTATTCACAGTTCTAAAATTGTATAGAAATTCGTTTTTCGATGGAAAGGGTGGGATGCCGGATTCATATGGGCATTCTGTGCCAATTGTAAGTATTTTTTTTTCGGATGCACATCACACCGAAACGGCTGGACGACACATTGTAACATCTGTTGTACATTTAGTATAATCTTTTCTTAGTAGGCGACTAAGCCGATTTGTGTAAGATTATCCAGAAATTTTATTTTTTTAATCTTTTAATTTTATCACAATTTGAACAAATACGTAATTAGGGTCTTCGATATCAAATGACACAAGGGTACGATCCAGGTAATTTGGGACTAGGTATTTGTGTGATGTTGTCCGATATTTATTTATTCAGCGAGTAACGCCTGGAGTCAAATCTAGCAGAATATACCGCAGGAATTATAATCGAAGCGAGTAGGTATTTGGTATTCCGTGCAGAACCGACTGCGGGCCATTACTTATTAACAACAGTCTTAAGTCTCGATAGAGGCATTGTTATTGTTTGAGCCTTTGATGCCGAATGTGTCTGGAATTTGCTTTATCTAAGTACAGTACAATTATTTCCACTTTGACACTCGGGGTGTCCTGGTTTAAATCGTAAAGGTTCGTGTTTTCACATAGAGTAGGTACTTATATAAAATCCTAAAATTAACTCACATAAAATATTTAAATCTATTTACTTAATATAACATTTTATTTGTTGTTTGTGTAATACTTAAGTGAAGCCACACCTGTGTTATTCATAGGTTATTTTTTATTCACAAACTGACCGGCGATTGACCTCAGTTCAGTATCACCTGATGGAAAGTGAGTCATACGGGGTCGAGGATGTAGATCGCCGGTTCAGTAAATAGCCTACTATTCACTCTTACCTTGAAGATACCTAAATTATATTTTTTTGGAAATACACTCGATGGGAGCGAGCTCCATTCCTTAGCGGTTCGCATTAGAAATGATGAAGCAAATCGCTTCGTGCGAATAAGTGGTAAACTGACAACATAAGGGTGAAATCGCTCCCCTCGCCTGGTTGTGCGATGGTGAAACGGGGATGGCGGAATTAAACCGTGCAATTCCTGGTCTATTTTAGACTGTAATATCCTAGTAGGATGTTATGAATATGCAGCAATGTATGTCGTGTTATTTGTAGTTCCGATCTCTCCCAATAATTGTCGAGAATTGCCGAGTGTCAAGAAGTGGAAATAATCGTACTGTATATGTTTTATGTTGTATATGTTTCGTACTGCATGTTTGGCAGTTTCGCGCGTATTTTTGCCTGTGCCTCGTTTCAGGGTAAGAAGTACGTTCATGTAAAGTAGACGAGCCGGCCTAGCATACCTAGCAGCGGCTGTTTGACGTGCGACACATGGCATCACCCGTCCTTCTTGCACGATATTGAAAGGAAATACAATATGTATGAATGTTGCATCACGAAGACTCTCATTGCGCGTTTGTGCTAAAGGTACTGCTACTGAGTGACTTTCAGAGCGCGATCGGCTTGCGTGGGAATCGCCAAATAGCTATTTGAACAAATACGACTAGCCCTTATACGACTTATTTCAGCTGTGTAAGGGCTCTATACGCGCTTATACAGCATGCGTGCTACTTGGGTAGTGCATGTGCATTAGAGACGAGACGACTGCAGCTTGGTCCGAGTTTACCCACATTTTTTTTACCAAATACATTTCGTACTCCACTGTTTTCTGCGCCAAATTTGAACCGATGCATGTAGGTATGTTCGTAAAAAAATCTATAGAAAGAGTATACCTATGCCGCTATATTTTTTCTTCTAGGCGTTTGAAATGGTTTAAAAATGTGTGCGTTTTATTAGGTTATTTTTTTGGAAAAAAGTTGATGATAGGGCATGCAAAATGCCGTTTGGTCTAGACCTATTATTTTTCAAAGCCGGGGACTACAATTGTACGGAAGAAGGCAGCTAGGAAACGCTCTTAAAGTACAGAGGTGACTGAAAACGAAACAAAGATTTTTCAAATGCAATTAAAATGCTATTCATGTTTTATATTAAACGTATTTCTGGTTATATTTTGTAAGCGTATTCCTGATGTATATTAGTCAGACACACGGCATGACGAGGGTCAGCGTCGAATGATCAATAGGCAACGCTACTATGTATTTATTGCGATTTCATACTGTTGCTAAGTGTTGATACATTCATTCAAATCTTTAGTCACATTAATGACAATGGTGATTTTATAACCATTTATTGTTGTTTATTAAAGTGTTTAAAATATTTTCTTCGGCTTCCGCAGCTGCCGCACTTAACAAATAAAACAATTTAAACGGATTGTATCGCGTATATTAATTATTTGAGCTTTCCTTACAACTATTTGTTCTGGATTGAAATGCATGAAAAATGTAAAGATATTTTCGTCACACCATCAGGCCGTCAGTGGCCAAGGCAAGACAAACCACGGGCGGTAATTCGTAAAGATGTGGGACATTCACGAATTCACCCTATTCCTAATACTTATTTCCCACAGCGATAATATAACGTGTTGCCCCAAAGTTGGCGTTGGCGGGAATATGCTATAGTTACCAATGTTGTTAATTTCCGACATCTTGACGAGGTTTTTCATGAATGATTCTGTTGAAATTGGTCGGAAATTGTTTCCGATCGGTTCAATGCTTACGCACCAGTATCACTAGTTCGGGAAATCGATGCCATGTGTCGGTGATAAAAATGGCAGCTACGGCCGTTTGAAAATAGTAGTTTATGTGACTGTACATAATGAAGGGTATTGTTGGATACCGTTGGATAGATAAAAATAGTAATGGAATAATGATGCTTAAACGCTCAAACAAACAATTACAAGGCATAAAGTAGTTTAATATGGTGGTAATGATATCATGGATGACATTACGTCAATAACTAATGCAACAATAATGTCCTGTACAAAATATATAAATTTTAATTGAACCGAAAACACCCGTTTTAATAACTAACGACGAAATTACCCTGCTGAAGTATTAATGGTCGTTGTAATGTTAATAAATTGCCAACAAGCTGGAAGTCGATAGTTTTCCTAAATAAACCTGCAGGAAACATTAGCCGGAGTAAAAGTTACCTCCGCTAAAATTACGAACCTGTTGCTTGGTTTTTCACCATGGATGTTTTTATTATTAAGCCGAGGATGGCAGCTCGAGGCTTTTGCCAATGACAGAAAATGGATGATTGACAAAGAAGAAATGTGTTATTATTAATCCGTATATGGCGGCTCGAAGCTTGTGCCAGTATCAGTTTGTTTGGTTTATAACCAATGCATGACTTCCGTGTTAGACTTATCAAAAAATAAAAGTTAAATGCTCAGACCAAGAAAAAAAGATAGACATGACAGCACGAACAATCTAATGAAGCCATTTTATACTACGCCACACTACGTCAACTGCTCCTACGCGGCGCGCAGCGGTGAAACTGACATGTTGAAAAAATGGTCTCCTGCGTTGTAAAAGGGTGTAAAAAACACAGTGCGTCAACCAAAAAGTCGGACGGAGTAACTTATCACGTATAAGTATCAAAATAACATCTTAAAAACTATTCTATTCTAATTTTAAAATATGGCTTCCATCAGGTTAATGATGATTTCGCCAATTTCAAGTTTGCTCGTAGAGCATGCCGTTGTTCGGTGAGGTTTTGCTTTTTGTAAAGTGATAGCGATTTACAAAAAACCACGCGGACTATCGGGCCTTGACCCAGGAAGGGCTATGATTTGCTATCTCTGTACCTACTAATAATTGTTTATGTTTTAAACATTTAAGGTTCCCAACTAATATTAAAAGAAATAATATTTGGATAAATTTTGTTAGAAAGAGCCGAAACGAACCAGAATCGCAACCAAATAAAAAAAGCGCCGTTTGTTTGAATCATTTTGATAATATAACGATTTATACACAACAAATCGAGGACTTCGCCGTGTGATCAGAACCGGATATCCTAAAAAGGTTTATTTTAACTAATTTTGTCTTTTTAATTAATTACAATGTGTACAATGTACGTACAGAGCATCATGAAAGAGCAGAAATAAAATAAAATGGAACTAAACATTTTCCATAGTACTTCATTGTTGCGATATTTAAGCATTTTACGTCAAAAACGTTACGAAGAAAGTGGCGTTTGAAGATTATGAAAAATATATAAGTATATCATACTTAAGGATCTTGCGATTATAAAATCGTTTTCAGCAACATAATTGGATAAATTTAGCTCGATGGAAAATAATCCCAAAGTTACCTCTTATTCGTAATATATTTTCAGTGTTAAGGTTAAAATACGAACTTTTTTACCCGTTTTTTGCATAAGTGTATGGATACTAACATACTGTCTCCATAAAATTATTTATTTAATCACTAGAACTAAAAACTACTAAAAATAGTCGCGCGTCAGCGCTTGCAGAGGACGGACAGCTTTGAACCGACTGATAACAGGCATAGGAAACTGCGCTTATAACTGGCACAAATGGGGTTGGAGCAATGTCACTTGCTTGCGACTGCGGACATCCAGTTCTGATCATCGAACATTACGTCACCTGTAATATGAATTAATGTAACCGCCAAAATGACGAAATTGAGTTAAGTATACAGTTCGTCTGTAAATTTGACGATCTATCCATTGCTGTCATTAAAATTACAATATCTTGAAAAAAATGTTGGTTACATTAAACAAAAATTGACCAGTTTTTTTAGTTTTCTGTATTTATTTTGGTGTATGGCTCATTGTTTGTAAATTACTTAATATCAGATTAACGTAACCACAAGTATTGGCCAAAGTTGAACAAAATTCATTAATGTAAGACTCATCGGTAAATAAATGACTCTTACATTACTCAATTTACAGCACTTTATTACCGATTGACTGTTACGTTAGCTTCAAAGCTAGATAAAAATTATAAAATGGTTCTTACATTAAATGGGTTATATTTTTAGTTTTTGAATCAAATCATGTTGATAATAAGGTACATAACTGATTTACATGCTCAGATTAGATAGGTAAAAAAAAATTAAACGACATTATAAGAAAGCAACCATTTAAAGTCAATTATAGTCTTATCTTGTCACAAGTTGTGCTTAGTACAAGCTGGGTGAATATATCATTTAGTCAGTAACATTAAAGTTTTCGTAGTTTTTAGGGTTCCGTAGTCAACTAGGAACCCTTATAGTTTCGCCATGTCCGTCTGTCCGTCCGCGGCTTAGCTCCGTGATCATTAGTACTAGAAAGCTGAAATTTGGTATGGGTATGTGTATGTATCACGCCGACAAAACGGTAAAATAAAAACTAAAAAAATATTTTTTTTTGGGGTACCTCTCGAACACCTAAAGTGGAGGTGATTTTTTTTTCGTTCCAACACTAGTGTGTGGGGTATCGTTGAATAGGTCTTTTAAAAATAATAGGGGTTTTTAAACATAATTTTTTGATTAAGTTAGCAGTTTCGTAAATAATCGCTTCGAAAATAAAAAAAATAGTGTCCCCCCCCCTCTAACTTTTCAACCACGGGTCAAAAAATTATGAAAAAAATCATGAACATGAGGCCTTATAAGAACTTCCAATGAAAACTATATTAAACAAAATCAGTTAAGCCGTTTTTGAGTTATCGCAAAATTTCATAATTTTCTTAAAATAACATAAATTGACTTCCAGAAGGTAATAAGTGACTATAGTTACTTTGGCGTTTACGACCTTTTTATACAGCTTGAAATCTTTGTCGTAACTTAAGTCTATTGTGAAGGATGAGCAACTACGGAACCCTACACTGAGCGTGGCCCGACATGCTCTTGGCCGGTTTTTAAAGCAATGAATGCCTCTTACATTATTATTTGTCTTCCTCAGCCTCGAGTGATGACGGTTACATTAAAATTTTGTACTTAATTTAGACGGACCTGGTGCTTACGTTATTTTGGTTACCAGGAACTTTGCGACCATCTCTTTCCTTTGCAGTGTTAATGAGTAGATACCGGTGAGACAACCATACATTTGCCTGTAGGAAGCAATTACAAACACTACCGCGTGCGTCTGTTTACGATTTGGTGTTGTGATGGATATGATAGCCACTTTAGTTTGTACCGACCAGCGATCGGATGCCGGTATAAGACTCCATACAAATACCGGTATTCAATTTCGGTATTTCGCTTATTATTAAACATTTCTTTATTTTACGGAGCTAATTTCAAAGTTCTGTACCAATAATTTAATTATATGTAATAGCATTTGAAATAAAATCTGTAATATTTTTTTGTAATTTTTATGAATACCGGAACGATCCCTGGTGCCAACAATTCGTGATAAGGACAGTATTGTGCCTTTGCTTTGTTATACATCAATAAGTACAGTTACAAATTACGAGTTAAGTACATTAATCTTTACATCAGGCGTTCCGTTTGCTCGTTTGCCCTCTACGACTTAAAAAATAAATGAGTAATAATATTACACAAAAAAAATACTTAAAAATAAAGGGAAACTTGAAAGAGATAAGTACTAAGTAAGTACTATAGAAATTGTTATCACCTAAAAAGGGAGTCGTATTTCTAAGGCGGAATGAAGTTCGTCGGGATTTCCAGTATCAAGTAGAAATTGATGTTTTAAACTTTTTAAAGTTGTTATTTATGAATTAGCTATTATGCCTATGTATACCATGTCTAATTCTCGAATTAGGTACTTTTAATTGAAACAATCTGGCTTAATACATTTCGTTTTTAGGGAATCTCTCAAATGTCCGGTTAAACAGACTGTGAAAACTTTTTCTGTGAAAATCAGTCACTGCCACTACCATGTAGCAACATGTAGGCATAATAAAATGTATATACATGTATATTATTTTTAGAAAACAAGTGACAGTAATGAATGATGGTAGTAATAGTGACATGGTGGAGGTTAGTGACATTGTGATACTCCCAATCAATTTTTTCAGTAGCCTACGTATCCAACATAATGTCATTGTATTGATGCGATGATTCAATAAAATACGTTAACTATTTGCTTGCCCCTTGACCATTATTTTTTTCAGCCAGAGAAAGGCGTTGAGTTGGGCCATACTTTTTACTAATAACGGGACACCAATGATGCTTCAAATAAGTAGTTTGCGAGAAAACAGCAGCTTACAAGATATAAGAAAATCTCTAAATCCGTTTCAGCTCTATAAGAAAGATGTCCAAGCCCAATAGCGAAAGTATTCTAAGCATTTCAGTCGTAAATTTACCCCTTGACGTTCAAGTTCATAATAGTGATGTGAGAGTGAGTTACTAATTATGTGATGAAACATTAAGTCACCAGTTTGCCAGGAAATGGTCAAATTACTAATGAAGAATCAAATAAAGATCATTCGGCTAGTTTCAGACAGGGACAAGCCTTACACTGAATAAAGGACTTAGGCTTTGTAAAGACAACATTGATTATTTAAACGAAAATATACAACATAATGCTGAAGTTTAAACTTAAGTCACTAAAATCAAAAGGAGGGAGTTGTTGAATGTAACAGAAAGAAGGTAATAAATACGAAGAAAACTATATAGAAAAGAAATAAAAAAGAAAGAGAAAGAGGGAAAGCAGAATGTGCAGTAAAAGTCGTAGGTAAAAAAGGTACATAAATATTGTAGAAAAGGGAGAAAGAAAAGCTAAGTGAGGAAAAACAGTAAGGAAAAGTATCAGATTGGAAAGAAAATTGAGTGTTTTTTTTAACTCTTTAAATCTAAAGGTGTCTTTACCAATTTTGGTTTTTATAAACAAAAAGAAACTGTTTCCCGCTTATAAACCGGTTTTTATCACGACTTACTATCCTGCCACTAATTAACTGAAAAAACAAGAAATAACGCTATGTTAAACCTTATTACAATTGGATAAGTTTAAAAATTCCATAGCTGAATTCCTCTAATGTAAGTCCACGTTTTGAAAATGTGTGTCCCTTACGTTAGATTTTTTTACCTTTTTGTGACTTACTTTAAATAGTTCTTCATTTTTTGAAATCAATGTTGTGTTGTGTTAACGTAACTCCTCATTTTTGAAAAAAAAATTAACGTAAGAGCCACGCTATTTTCTAAACTATAATAGCAGCCTTTTTGAGACCATTATCAACTGAAAGATCTTACAAAATTAAGCTTTAACTACTATACATCATTTTAATCGGATTAGGAAATAAAATGTTACTGGACTTTTTTTAATTTGCAATTTCGTTTTTGGCTTCTCCTGAAAAATCGTCATTTGGCGGTTACCTTAATTCATATTACAAGTGACGTATAGTCATGGAGTGCCCTCTCACAAGGTTCAAGGGTAACTTAGATGACATCGTAAACATCTCCGATGAAGCGGCTGCCTACTTGAAACGGGCAAAATTTTAATTTTAGTTATTATCTTGATTATCCAGTGACCTATAATAATGCCATACGATAAATAAATAAATAAATAGTGAGATTAAATATGTAATTATAAAACACAATTACGAAATTACAAAAATAAATTACAAATTAATTTGCAATACTCTTTCAACAGCCGCCATCCATCCGCAAACAAATCGCAGGAGTGTTGCACTGCACTGAACTAGTTAAGGGCGTTAAAGAAGAAATCATAGACAAGATAGAGAACTCTTTAGAGAACTTTTAACATATCACCCAAATTACAGGGAGCTTTTCTTTCAGGTGGCAACACGTACACGCACACACCTTTAAAATAGTGGCTTCATTAGATTGTTCGTGCTGTCATGTCTAATATGTCTATCTTTTTTTCCTGGTCTGAGGTTAAATGATTAAAACATGAGATGAAATGAACTTGTACAAAGATGGCCGATCAAGAAGAAATGTGACAGACAAAAATATATGGCACTGACATGTATGCAATGAAAGAAGTCGAATTAGAGCCAATGATTGTTTATTACATAAGTTTGGTTGAGATACATCCTCAAGAAAGTTCAAGGACAGAACAGAAACAGTCGTATTTTTTTAGTCAGAAGTCAATGAAAGGGGAATTTGAGATCAAAGAGAAAATTCGGTCAGCTGTGAAACCTATGCAGGTCATTGCACTCCCAACGCAAATTTATTTTTTGTACGCCTCGGTACACATGAGACGAAAAATTTAATGTCAGTGGCGAGAACACGGCAGTTAATTTTTTGTATTTATCTCAGCACAAAAAATCTCAGTTACATATATATGATTATATGAAGCGCTCGCAAAAAATAAATACTTACGCTACGAATAGCTCGCAGTATATTCTTGTAGTGTTATCACTTTGAGGAAGACGCACGTAGGCGATAATCATGCGATGAAGTTCATACATTGACCAAAATATCTAACCATATACAACTGACTTGACTGTGTAACTTGGTGTATAATAATCTGGTATCTAAGAGACGTATAGTTCTTAAGAAAAAAAAAGAAGAAAAGAAATCTGAACGAAGTGCGATTGAAAAATTAAGCGCCGCGGTGCGTTTGCTTAGCCGTTGTGCAAAAGCAAGATATGGTGCTTCCTTATTGATGATTTACTGAAAAACTAAACTAAAACGAAACAAACTAGAAACAAAGGTACTATTTGAATTTCATAAATGGAGCACAGTATGCAAAATAACTCACAAAGACATTTTATGGAGTATGAAGGTTAAGGGACCTAAGATAGAACAATCTGCAGGATGGAGTATAATTAGGGAGATTTATTCATTAGTACCACTAATATTTGTTTATATTTTTATGACACTTATTCAACGTTAGCTACAGCTGTCAGAACATTCTCGAATATTTTTATCCCTTGGAGGAAGACGCTGAGCGGCAAGCGCTCGTCTCGTTGGTGCGGCAGCGGCGGGACACGGCGCGCGGTTGAAAAGTTGAGCGCCGCGGCGTGCGCACGCACATATCGCGCGTCTGTCGAGCACGGCATCGTGCGCCGGAGGAGAGGGATGTTCCTGGAACAATACATGATCTATCACATTTCACATACAGTCATAATCAACCCCTGTGGCGCGGAGATAATCCCATTTGCGGGTTATAGTCCCCCACAAAGTCCGACTACTGGTAGTGAGGGATAGCCAGCCCTGATACAGTTAGTTCAAGTCATGACAAAAAAAAGTTACAATTATTGATTCCTGGCCCACGCTGTTAGTCAGGTTGACCTGGTTCAACCCATCTCTGCGCGCAGTCCGTGCGTTTGCAGGATTTGAGCACTCTCATCCTTTCCCTGCAGTCATTCAACTTTGTAGTGCAGCGACGATTACGTTATTATATTATATATTTGCTTTATTAGGTCATTCGTCAGTCGCTATTTGTCAAGGATTTGTCATAAACCAAGAATTGTTTACCGGAATGCTGCTCAATCCTTCGTTCTTCTTGCGAAATAAATACGGAATCCTTTTGAGAAAAGCTTGACTTTCATCACTGGATAGTTTTGGCTTTATTATGCAAAAACTACTTGAAATCTGCGGAATATTTTTTTATGATCTTAGAGACACTGTGAATTCCACTGTAAAAGCGAACGATTGTATGTGTAATACATTCATCCAGCCATTCATGAATTTGCATGAAATTTAGAACAGAGGTAGATTATACGTATACCTTACACATAGACTAGTATTTATCCCGAAAAAAATGGTGCCCGTAGAAGGTTGGGAATTATACAAAAGCTGCGTAGGGCTCACTCACATGTCCTCGATAGCACTCTTCATAGCGGTCCAGTAGACGTTACTGTCGTCCATCGGAGTGGGAGCCACATACGCGTCTTTTTGTTCAAACTCGCAGGTCACCCCGCTGCCGGATTCTTTGCACCATTGGTTTATCTTTTAACAAAGAAAAAATATGATTATATCTTAGCATATGAAGGACAATATCTATCTGCACGTTAATATGCATAATCATGCTCATAGGAAACAGTAGGTTTCTAAATTATACTAATGAGATGTGTCAAATAAACACCGAATATGTAAGTTAAGATTCCACTGCAAATTATATGCATGTAACTGTTAAACTGTATTTTTGTATATATTTTTTAGTCTAATTCGTAAACAGGGGACCTATGATGGTTGCGTTTATCACATGACAAGTAAGTGACAAAGCATCTGTTACTCACACTCGCATCTTGTCAAAACTTGATAGATGCTTGTCACTTATTTATCGCATGATAAAAGCAATCATCATAGGCCCGCAGATTATTTCATTTTATCAGAATTAAAACGCGTCACTATTACATTACTGACTCTGGCAAAAGCCTCGAGCTCTCTTTTCTCGGTATGTCCCCTGGATGGGGCAGAGGGCGTCCACAGTACGTCGCCATCCCGAACGGTCTTGGGCTTCGCGCTTCACAGACAGATTCGCAGAATTCTCGGCTTAATAATAATTATTTCGTTTTATTGAATATTAACAGAAATACGTAGAGGGGTCTTGATCTATAAGTATGACGCTACATTGCCGCTATACCTTTATGAGATGGGTCGTTATTGCGTCATCTTTTCTAGATTGTATTATTTGCATTGGGCCGCGTAACCACTCAACGTATTGTATTATATTCTAAGGTACGGTGTGGGTGGTCTTTAATCCTGCCCTGTTACATGGATTATTTTTGTTCAAAACACTTGAATAACATTACCATGTCCTCAAACAACTGATGGTTGACATTCGTGCCCAGCCGAATGTCGAAGGTGGCAGTAAACTTCTCCGGCACTATATTCGTTAGTACTCCTCCCTGCAAAATAGTTTTTTTTTTTTTTTTTTTTTTATTTGGAACATCAACAGCATTACAGAACATATATAACAATGCTTATAGCTAGAACATAAAGCCAATAACAGATGTCCACAGATATGCAGTTAACGAGGCCTTGAAAAGGTAACGATATCAGATTTCAATTGGTATAAAATTAGGTAAGGTACATATACACTTAAATTAAATATCCACAAAAATTAGTTGTCAAGTCAACATATACACAAAAATTAGTTGATTGTTTCATGTCTGTATTTTTTTTCATAATGAAAAACATCCATATATAAATACACACACAGCATATTGTTTTCTTCTGAGTCTGATCTTGACACTTTAATAAAAATAATTAATTCGGGTGTAGCACATCGTTACTATCGATTCTCAACAAATTTGAGACGATGGTGCCGACGATAAAGTCTAAACCTTTACGGTAGATGGCGCTACGATACCACCCTAAGGTATGTTGAAGCAACTGGTTGAGAGATTCAATGGCTCTGACATCTCATTCGGTGGTCCAGTTGGTAGGACGCCCGTGTTGGCCCGGAAAGCCGTTGTGAACGCAGGTTCGAATCCTGTCTGAACCATTACATTTTTCAATTTTTCGCTTCATTGTAATCATTTGCGTAGGATTTATTTCAAAAAATGAAAACCAGGATTTTTGTACTTTTTTATTTATGAAACGAGCCTTTATTATTATATTTAAAAATGTATTGAGGTCGCCTGTTATGTTGTATGTCTATTCTAGCCATGCAATAATCATTGTCGATAACGAATGATAATTGTGTTGTGTTGTGGTATACCGATGTCCGACAGTCATGCGTTGTGGTGTAGGTTGTTGTCGCGCAATTTGCACCGTCACCCGTATAACTAAATACTTTTGTTTCAATTGTAACCATGACTGTGTCGATGAATTTATTAGGGGTCATCCACATATTACGTCACGCAAAATGTCGACTTTTTGAACCCCTCCCCCCCCATGTCACGCTTTTTTGCTATACCTTTAACATGTACTGTCACGTTTGGTATGACCCCCCCCCCTCCCCCTTAACGTGTGACGTAATTTATGGATGACCCCTTAGGGCAATTAATGTCGAATGCGTAATACAATACAGTAATTTAGTGTTCAGGTTGTGTCTGCAGCATTTTAATTAAAACCAAATTAACGCGCCTAGTAAAATTGCGGTTGCAGAAAAAATACTTTCCACGTTTTTTGAAGATGGCTATAATATACTCGTAGTATAACATATATCTATCCACTACATCCACGTGGAAATATTTAAATGAGCCTTAATTTACTAACGAAAACGATGTTCAAATGAATTTACGTTTACCGCATATTTGTTGATCAATACTTACGAGTATTGCATTGCTTTTTGAATTTTTCTACAGATACTTTCCACAGCCGAGGGGATATCTTTCTCAGTATGAAGTCTCAATGTTTTTTAGACAGATCGCACACTACCGGCGTCACCTCAGTGTTGCCATACTTTTGAAGCCACATCGATGCGTGGATTTGTATGTGATCGTTGAGAAGTGCCCGCGCCAGTGTGGGGTATGTGCGTCTTACAACAGTTTGAATCAAATCTGAATAGGTATTCATAATAAAAAACCGGCCAAGTGCGAGTCGGACTCGCGCACCTATGGTTCCGTACAAACACTTCCCATCTTAACTGGCCGAGTTAAGTAAAGTTCACACTTGGTATGTATGCGCCGCATACAATACAAATGAGGTGCAAAGTTAACGCAACCGATCACGTGTGTTGTATGGGAGCCCAACTTAAATATTTATTTTATTCTGTTTTTAGTATTTTGTAAGGAATTAAAGACGGTATCGGCCATAATGCATTTATTTCTATCTCGTTTTTACCAATACTATTACATGTGTCTATCTCTTTCACTCAATTACGTTTATTTTTACATATTTGTTACTTCCAAACAACTATACCTTACATGCCCTCTGAAATATATATATACAAATAGAATAATTTGTATATGTATATTTCACACCTTTCAATTTGTTGTTATAGCGGCAATGGAAATACATAATCTGTGAAAATTTCAACTGTCTAGCTATCACAATTCATGAGATACAGCCTGGTAACAGACTGACAGACAGACAGACACACGGATAGCGGAGTTTTGTAATAGGGTCCCGTTTTTTAAAGGGTACGGAACCCTGAAAACGCTTTAATGTGAAATTAATGCACTGGATATGTGGTGCTATAGACGGATACTTGGTGTATCATGGCCTGAATTCCGGACCAACGTCTCTATTCTTGAGGAGATTGGACTTAAAGAGCGTCTGGTCTCTGTTGTCAAATCCCGTATCCATAACTTCTTTGGACTAGTGTCTGGGCAAGATGGAACGTCCTCAGGACACCTCGTTATTCAAGGGAGAGTGGAATGTGTCATGGCTAGACCCAATCAAAGCCAATGTGTCGGCTACGCCGGTAAATGAATACTCACGGAAAGCGACTCTAAAAACGAGTAGGTAGAAAATTTTCGTTAAACGTGTCGCTTGGAACTCTACAAGAACGAGTACATAATATATAATGGCCATGACCAGTCTGTAAAGAGTGTACCTGCCGAAGAAGAATAAGACAAATGCTGTACTCAGAACTTAGCATAAACTTTACCCAGTGGACGCATTCACAATTGGAATATTACTAGATCAAGTCGCCCACGTAGCTCCTATAATTTAGCCGCAATTATCTAACGCGGACGTGTCTGAGTTCTTGGCAAAAAAGTGAACCCGAGGGCGAAATGCACTCGATGTTAATTGCAGCTTACTTCCACAGACTTGGAGTCATCGTCGTGCTCGGCTTTTCAACCGACTTAAAAAAGACGTTCTGATGTCTACGCTATGGTATTTTTTGTTGTCTGTTGTAATTGTTGTTACTTGTTACCCCACAACTACGCAATTTGGGGACATATAAAAAAAAAGGTTAACCACCTGATGGACCTATGTTGAACTTTAAGATCACTGACGAACTCCTCAAGTATCACGAAGTATCATTCGAAGTATCACGTTTCATACAAAGTTGAAGGCCTAAGCCGGTAAGTATTGTTTTTAATATGGCGTCTGTGTCATGTTCACGAACACAGGCTAAACAGCTGAGTTATATATTTTTTTGAGTGGTGTATTTTTTATTTTTTTGCATACCTATGTTTGAGAAAAGTAACAAATATCTACTTACAGGGCTTGCCGGCTTCGTATCACTATCCGGCCTCCCTACGGACGGCTGTCTATGCCAGAATGTTGATGAATAGGGTATATTTACAGTCAAGTTATTTTTTGTGTTAAAAAATTAATTTCGTAGCTTTAGGTTTCCATAAGTTTATTCGGATTTCGGGTGCGGATATTTTCCGGGATAAACGCGGCTTATGTGCATTTCCATATTACACCCCATCTTTATTCGAAATGTCGCGGGAATTTCATTAGACTGTCATGCCGAAAAACAACCTTAGGTAGAAGAAAAAGACGTCACGAAAATTGTTAAGAAAAAGGTGACTTATAAGTAGTTAGAATAATTACTTATTAGCAAAGTAGTACTAGAACAGTGTTGACTAGTGATATTTATTATGCTTTCATAAGTCATCTACTAACATCGCTTAGCATTTCTAGAGCATTATTGTATCCGTACCGTCCATTCGTTATATCTTGACTAATTTAGTAAACATGATAGTGTGACCTTTTGTCAAAAACTGCCATTTTCTCACAAAAGAAGTAACCTATAGAGGCGGAGATGATTGCGTTTGTCACGTGGTAAATAAGGGACAAAACATTTGTCACTCTCACTCGCATATTGTCAAAACGTGACGGATGCTTTGTCACTTATTTATCGCGTGATAAAAGCAACCATCATAGGCCCCTAGTTTATTTATGAGAAAATTGCAGTTTTTTTATCAAAAAGTTACAGTATGGTTCACTATTTAGGATATTATTCACTGTCAATTACATATATGAACAAAATCGATTTATTTGCGAGAAAACAGTTGGTTTATTTTGAGGTTAAAATGTTTACAAAATTAGATAATTAAGAACGGATACATCACCGTTGCATAGTTCGTAAAGTTGCCGGAAAACTTATATTTAGAGCAGGACCTTGACTGCGCAGTAGCCGATTTACGTACAAATGTACGCAGATCCGCCATTTTTGTTGAAAAGTTTGCCGGCAACTATACAGTGTCTTCTTACTTACTTCAAGCTTGGTGAGATTAATGGTAGTGACGTCGCCGATGGTAAGAGTGGAATCGTCCACTAACAACTGCTGGTAATTGCCGCGGAGCTCCAGGAACCTGTTGATTATGTGGCGGATCTGAAATTATTCCTGAATAGTTAGCTTGTAAGTTTGGTTATGTTATGGGTTTTCCTTGGGGTGTGTAATGTTTTGCATAACAACAATTTGCGAATTTTCATTTTGCATAAAACGAATAGTATAATTTCAACCTGCATAAGTGATCATATAGCATAAAAACAAAATGCATACAAACGAATTGCATAATTTTGAAAATTATAATAGTTTAAATTTTTTTTATACTTCTTATAGCCCGTTTAATTAATAAAACCATGTCACATAAAAATACAATAAAAAATATAATATGCATCAGTTCCGTTTTTAGGGTCATAAAAAAAATAACCCTAACCTACCTATCTCATAGAGCAGTTTCGTTTTTAGGGTATTAAAACCCTAACCTACCTCTCTCTTGGAGCAGTTTCGTTTTAAGGGTCATAAAAAAATTAACCCTAACCTACCTTTCTCTCGGAGTAGTTTCCTTTTTAGGGTAAAGAAAACCCTAACCTACTATCTCTGGGAGCATTTTCGTTTTTAGGCTCATAAAAAAAAATAACCCTAACCTACCGATCTAATCTCTTGAAGCAGTTTCGTTTTTAAGGTCATAAAAAATAACCCTAACCTGCCTATCTCATCGAGCCTATTTCGTTTTTAGGGTAAAAAAAAACCTAACCTATCTATCTCTTGGAGCAGTTTCCTTTTTAGGGTAAAAAAACCCATAACAATATTTCAGTAGGTACTCAACAACTTTTTATTCGGGACTTATTTGATATGATATTTATGCAATTTGATAATTATTTTAAGTGTTTTTATGAGTTTTAATAAATATTCTGAATGTATGTTATACCAAGTGACATTATGACTTATGAACATTATAACGAATGTTATTATGATTATTAATGGTTATGATGTTTAAATATTATGCTTGACAAAATTATGAATTTTGTTTTTATGCAATGTGTTCATTTTGAAAGTAGTTAAATGAAAATATGCTAAAAGTTTTTATGCAACTTGAACCGCACCCTTGATATGGAGAATATGTCCGAACAAGCATTTTATCAGCAACTGACAAGGCAAAACACAGTCTAAGCTGCAGTACTATTTTTAAGTCGAAAAATACAGCCTTTTCCTTTTTTCTGAGAATAGGATAATTTCATACTTAGTCATTGCTGTTGTAATTTGTTTTTGTCATGTCTGGGAATAATGTACTATACTAGAACAAGGTATTATCGATGGATTTTTACGTCCTTAAAAGAACAGATTATTTATAACAGAACAGACTAGATTGTAGGCCGGATGGAGTATAATTTTACTCATAGAAACCTTAAACCAGAGAGGCCGAATAAGGAACGGATTTTCGAAAATTCCTTCCCAGAAGGGGTCAAATGTGAAATGAATGTTCCATTGTAAATCTTTTATTGGTCCCGTAAAACCATATGCCCATATAAAAAGTCTAAGAAAAATGTTGACACTATAAATTATTAACCAGATGAAGATTTTTTTTTTTTACTATAACATTCTCAGCAGATTTTTTATGTAAGTATCCTAAAACTATAGACTTTTATCGTCTTTTTCTGTGTTCTTTATATAAAAAATTAAATTCAACTGTACAAAGATGGACTAAATGGAAACAAAGCTGTGTTTGGGTAATAAACCCAGTCTTAAGGGGATACCCCGATTAGTGGAGAGGACCCATACTTCACTTCGTATAAATTAAATGCCCGGCCTGTGCAAGGGGCAAATTAAGAAATTGGATTACATTTTGGATGGCGTAAGCAAACAGCTTAATTCTGAATAATTTGTAGGAAATGTAAACAGCAATTGTCTACATTCTGCAAGTAAATCATAGGATAAGTTGTGGAATTAAATTATGTTCTTATTCAAATGTGTCGCATAGCATTTTAGTTCGTCTTTACTGTCATTAGACATTCTAATGTATCGGTATTTGGTAGATTTTGTCAAAAATACTAAATTTTACTCTCTAATTGCAGGATCTAGGTACTCGATTATAATAGATACACAAGTAAGTAATCGGATTTACCTAACGTATAAAAGGATTTAAACACAACGAGCGATGTCATACTCATTGCACAGTAGTCATTTATACTGAGCATGAGCTCTTTTTACGTGAGTTTAGGTATACTTTAGATTAATTCACAGGTCAACCCTATAGTCTAATGCAGTCGTAAAATAAAGCCTACTAATTTAAGCCTAAGCTATGCGATTTATTCCCAAAAATCGCTAGGATATTTTTAAAATATCAAACCCGGATCGTCCACTTAAATACCAATTTTGGCAGTCACTTTTAAGAACAAATTGTTTGATAAATGGAGCATAAATTAGTCATTGTCAGTTCAAAAAAACAAAAGTCATCCCTCCGGTGGTTCAAAGTTAAGAGCTTGTATGAATCTTGGTTATGTTGCTATTACACATAAGATTATAGAAGAGGGAACGTTCTTTAGTCTCATAAGAGCTATATCAGAAAATTAGTCCCTGGACTCCCTAATTTCACATTTGTCCACAGGAAAGACTAAACTAAATCTGACAATGATCAAAATCGTATATTGGCCTGAAATGGCTTAACGGCGATATGGCAGTTGTTAAGTCGAATTTAGTGCTTGGGAATCACGCCCCGCCCCTTGAGCGAAACGTCCAGCGAGCGATTATCTCGAGATAATCGTGTCAAGATGAAACTGAGCGAGGTTTGAGCCGTGTCGCCCTCTAATGCGGCTGTCTACTTAATTAGCTGATAAATATAAAGCACCCATAGTAAAATATACACAATAAAAAAATTGGTGTACTTATATGTTAACAGAAAAATATGTAATCCGTCATTATGTACAATTCCTAAAATACTTATATGTAGTATTAATGTTATTGATCACTATAACAACAAACAATACCAATAAAATTCACAGATCTCGTGCTCTACACGACTTTAAAAGGCATTGAAAATGAACCTAGGTTCGCAAATTCGTATTATTGAAGGACTCGGCTACGCCTCGTCCATCAAAATCATACACATTACACATTCACAAACTGACTTTTCCCTGCCTCGGCAGTAATATACTAATTATTTCCTATCACTACAATATTTCTCACAAAACGCAAATACAGCATTGTATTTAACATACATTCCGTTTTTTAAATTTGTAGTAATTTTAGACATAAATAAATAACAATTTCATTTCCCATCACGACTTTCATACAAAAATTATGAATTTTATTTTATTTCTCTAAAACTACAAGTTAAATCAAAAAGTTGTATAGGACACATCATCATCATCATATCAGCCTATAGACGTCCACTGCTGGACAAAGGCATCCCTCAAAGTTCTCCACAACGATCGATCTTGCGCCGCCCACATCCAATTTCTACACGCGATCTTAACCAGGTCGTCGGTCCACCTTGTCGGAAGCCTTCCAACGCTGCGTCTTCCGGTCCGCGGTCGCCACTCAAGAACCTTTCTGCCCCAACGGCCATCGATTCTACGTGCAATGTGCCCCGCCCACTGCCACTTAAGTTTGGCGACTGTCTGAGCTATATCTACGACCTTGGTTCTCTTGCGTATCTCATCGTTTCGAATTCGATCCCGCAAGGAAATTCCGAGCATAGCATATATATAGGACACATATGTTGTCTTTTAATAGTAGAGACTGATAGGATTTTTTATTTAGAGAAATACTACACTTTGTATTTCAGTGATCCTATGTCCAACCGATTGTATGGAGTCGAACCACTGTGCGCCGCTAAGACACCTCCCACCGCCTCCTATCGTGATACCTTCACGTCGCCCTACACCGGGCCTCTGTAATGTCTATAGGTAAATCTCGTGTTACCTACCTATAGCAATTCTCCAAATCTGATGTGTGCTAGCTATGTACTTATTAGAATAATAGTTTCCGTTGATACTTTTTTTTTATTTCAAAAAAAAAATCTACTTTTCCAAAATTTGTTTATACTATCCTAAAGCCCTTAATTTTCCGCGTCTATTAAGTCCTAATAGATTTTAGTCCTAGATTTTTTTTTTCACCATCTGATAGCCATTTAAATTTTGCGTCTTTTAAGCCCTGTCGCGTCCTCATGACCCTAAACCACTATATACCACGGGGCAAACACATTTTCAGCAAAAATGGGGCCGGATGGGGGCGGAGCGATCGAAAAATCATTTTCGATGTTAAAACGTTCGAAGGGGCTGAGACCATACAATTCTTGTGTGTTTGTATAGAACCCGAATACGTTTTATTATAGGTGGATTCTATAACTATAATAACTAAGTAAGCAACTTGAAAGACGAATTTAAACTACTTCTAACTATCTTATCGAAATGAAACTTTGTATATGATTCAGATGACATTACAATAAGTTTGGTATGTTTGTAGCTGGAAGATAAAGATGGAAGATGGTCGTAAGTACAAACTTCATAAATCTACCGTTTGTGAGCTCGTTTGATGAATGACGTAAATACTCGTTTTTTTTCTTCATAAACCTTATATTAAGTTACTTTAGGGGTTTAATCAGCCCATATTGCACCATTTCCTGCGCTGTATTAATGATGCTCTGACCCGAAAAGTCAGAGCTTAAGGGGTCAGAGCGTAAGGGGTCAGACAGAGCTAGCGAGCGTATGCACCAGGACGGTATAGTTCGAATCCCATTTACTAAGCGAATCCCATTAGCTTTGTACCCGATGAACAATACTCATTATCTGTATTGTTAACGGTGGCCACAGCTGCCACTTCGAAATGTAAGGCGTTATAAGTGCAAATTACTTTTACACTAAATTAGTCTTTAAACCAAACAAAATAAGGTTTACTCTTAAACAAAGAGAACACAGATGTTGGTCACTTCGTAAGTGAAAGAGCAGTGAAGCTCGTTTCGATGCTTATAATGACAATGAAGTGACCAACATCTCTGTTCTCTTTGTTTAAGAGTAAACCTTATTTCGTTTGACTTAAAGACTAATTTAGTGTAAAAGTAATTTGCACTTATAACGCCTTACATTTTGAAGTGGCAGTTGTGGCCACAGCTAACAATACAGACAAAGAGTATTGTTCATCGGGTACAAAGCTAAGTGGATTCGCTCAACCAAAAGAATTACCTCTATCTATACCTAATGAGATCAAAGTTTGGTAATTTTCTGAAACAAAAATATGTAGTTTTCGATAATATTAATCCAGTTTTATTATTCGTGAAAACAGTACACCGTAACATTTTATTAATGCATTGCAATCAACCACGCAATCTGCTGCAGCAGATAATTAATAGCTTGGGATAACTTTAATTGATTGTAACAGTTGGGGGAGTTATTTTGACGTCCGAGTTGAAACTTTTTTAAAGCTTAATTAGTTGACATCAAACTTGGCTTGGCTTTTCTTTTTTTATGTCATAGGGGCAAACGATCGCCTGATGGAAAGCGATTACCTACCGTCGCTCATAGACACCTGCAACACCAGGGGAGACTTATTACTCCGTTGCCGGCCTTTCAGGTGGGAGTACGCTCTTTTTTTTAAGGAAATTTCTAGAAAAACGCACAGTTGATCATAGTTATGCAGAAAGCAACCAGCGTAGATTTTTTGTCAAAGTGACTTAAGTCTTAATCAATGAATGAGTTTGGTCGCTTTTTGCATTATGAAAAAAAATCTTTAATCGCTTTCTGCATAACTTTGGTCAGTATGTGGACTATACTAACTATCTAAGTGATGTGAAAGAATTGTCGCGTAGAACGATGGCGGAAAGATGCGGTAGGGATCAAACCGAACAATTCCTCGGAGCACTCGTTATAAAAGCGATATAAGATATATAACGCCTCATATAACGCCAACCTTGGACAGAATAGAACAGAACTTCATTTCGGTGCGCTTTGCATATTTAGTTGCTTCGTATATTTCGTTTTTGATAAACGTTTGCAGCATGTTGGCGCCTACCAACAGGCGCATAAAGCGTTCATTCTAGCATAACTGATCATTATGTACTTCACTTGTCACGTAATATATGTCAACTCTGTCACACTGTAATGACAGATAAGAGGCAGCTAATATAATTGTCCCACGAGAAAGACTCGCGTGGTGTTATGATAGAGGGATTGGTATCTGAATAGCTACCTACAGATTTATCATGCCAACTCATTTTAATTTCCGCGCGACACAGAGGTCTCTTAAGCTTGGGAGACCTTATGCATAGCTAGAAGCGATATAAGATCGTACACGACAAGTAATATGCGAGATAATTCCCTTCATTAGGCGCATTGAACACGCGGCTGGCGACTTGCCACGATACTTCCGCTATTCGGAGACTATTATTTCATATATTACGATAATTATATCTCATTGGGCTTCATAGGGTCCTGGTAACTCCCTAGACTTAAGTAGGTACTTAGTTGACCAAACATAACCAATCCGTCAGTTTATAATCTCACTAGTTAGTTTATAAAATAACGGTGTGGTCACAATTTTATTATACGGTGTCATATAATTATCTCTCTCTCTCTCTCTCTCTCTCTCTCTCTCGACATTACCTGTCATGCAAGGGTATCCTGCTCGTCTTTGAGAGGCATTTTCGCGATAAAGCTAGCCAATGTACTATCGCCATTGACAAGCATTTCGTAGAAATGATAAATAAAATCTATGTATTTGTCTTATTTTTTTCATGAAGCCATAGATTGTGATGATTTTTCTGAAGGTCAACTTATATATATGTCGGAGACGGTCATGAGTATGAACGCTCAACGAAGCCGGCGCGTCATTGGAAGGCGACAGTAGCGCCCCCTTGAACCTGTTTTGGTGCGCTAGACAGAGTCTTGGCGGTTCACTCAGCCAACGCCGACCACACTTCACTTTGGGTCACCGTCGAGTGCACTACTGCCTTTGAACTGTCCCGTTTCGTTGTGCTATACCAAGTTTAGAGTCAGTCTTATAACCTTGCAATGTGCCTAGTGTTCATTTAATAAAGACTATTCTGTTCGAGACTTCGATAATCTAGCTTACAGACCTCTGTGCCAGGAACTGTTATTTTGTGCTTCATTGTATAAGGAATAAATCAAGTTAATTGTATCTGAAGTGTTTCATCTAGCTCGAACTACCTCCTCGTCCATAACTATATCGAATAGCTCAACTAATGTGCCACACACCACACCGGCCATCCAGACCCGTCCCCGAAATATTCATTATCTACATACTTAGAATCCATAATCCATAAAATGTATAGGGACCGTACTAAGTAAATGTATACGTAAATGTGAGGATATATACCTACCTTTTCGCCGCTGTTGTCCGGGATAAACATGGACCCGTGTCCAGATTTGCCGGTGCAGACTATCTTCACATCTGAAAATATAATAAACTAAAGTGCTACCCACGTAGTACACAGGCTGTCTAAGAGCTTAAATACAGCCCTTGTACAGTACTTTTATCTCACGAGCGCGGGGGAGCCATGTTTGTGTGAGTAGATGTACATGCACATTGGGTGAGCTCGGCTGGGCCGGCACTGAGCGCTCCCGATAAGATAAAAGTATTGTACGACTTATTTCAGCTGTGTATAAGGGCTGTACCAGCTCCTAACTATACAGCATATGTTGGGTAGTTAACTTAAGACACGCAAATTACGTGTGGAATACCAAGTGAGGCACGTGGCAAACAATAACGTTTCTAAACTTAGGCGAGATCACTTACGAAGTTTCTCAGGTCAGTTGCACAACTTCTATCTAATTGTGATTGGACTTCGCTCCCCAGGCACATAGCACTGTTTGGAAAGTAAATATCTATCGAGTTTCATTAATAAATGGATAGTTACCCATCAGATAGGTATAACTTAATTAAGTTGTTGATTATGTAGTGTTTTATCAGCCTGCGGCTTTCCTTACGAGTAAGTGGTTAAATAGTGTAGAGCGTGTATTGACGTAACTACATAGTTCATTAACCAAAAGATAAGTTTACATAAAATTATTAAAAATATAAATATTCTCTTGTACCTATTCGACTCTACTCCGTTAGTTGGCATTTGCAGAAGCCAATAGCACTAATAGTTAGTCAAAGATTTTTGTTTAGGTACTTACTTTAGTTTACTAACCTTAATATTTTTTACTTAATTTACTTTATAGCTAAATTTTCCTTACACGACCCCTTAAATGAACGAACCAGACTAACGACCATCTAGATAATTATATTCGGAATAAGTGCTTCCATGCAAACTTGGAGCTCGATACATTTCGCGAACGACTTCACGTCCAATCATTTTTCCGGATCCATTATTTTGAGCAGTTTCGTACAACTTTGTTCAAAGGGGAAACTTTATGTTATCCCAGGCTCAACTTGAGCCAATAACTTTAAAACGTATTTTATACCTAACGCCATTTTATGACTGGCGCGGTACGTAAAGAACTCTTGTCTTTACAGGTCGTAAAAGTAGACCAAATGGCCAATTGTGAGTAATAGTGCCACAAACTAGAGAAGCTCTGAAATCCAATTTATTTTATTTATCTATAGAAGTAATTATTTTGGCTGAGCGAATCCACTTAGCTTTGTACCCGATGAACAATACCCATTATCTGTATTGTTAGCTGCGGCCACAACTGCCACTTCAAAATGTAAGGCGTTATAAGTGCAAATTACTTTTACACTAAATTAGTCTTTAAGTCAAACGAAATAAGGTTTACTCTTAAACAAAGATAACCGAGATGTTGGTCACTTCATTGTCTTATAAGCATCGAAACGAGCTTCACTGCTCTTTCACTTACGAAGTGACCGACATCTGTGTTCTCTTTGTTTAAGAGTAAACCTTATTTCGTTTGACTTAAAGACTAATTTAGTGTAAAAGTAATTTGCACTTATAACGCCTTACATTTTGAAGTGGCAGTTGTGGCCGCAGCTAACAATACAGATAATAAGTATTGTTCATCGGGTACAAAGCTAATGGGATTCGCTTACCAAATGTGATTCGAACTATACTTACGCCTCTGTCCCATATTTGCAGAACTATGGCAATAATGACTCAGTCGCCATTGAGACAAGATGACTCAAATAAAATGAAATTTCTATGTCTATGTTGATTGTATTCTTTGAAAAACTTTTACAACATATACACATTGCAAAGGCGACAAAATTTTGCGATGATTTAAATATCTGTGAAACTCGGCTGCACACAATGTATCTCAGACATCCAGCTTGAGCTATCTTTGCACGTTTACTTGGCGCAGTCGGTAGGATGAATAAGTAATGAAATGCGCCTCTATTCAATGCGCTACTTGCCGCGGGACGTTCCGCATTGGCATATCTGTTGGTGTACGCTTTCAATTACTATCAGACGTAGAACGCACGTTGAAATATCACGGTCACTAATATAACCATTGATACGAAGATCAAAGGTCAAAGTGAAATTGAAATGAGTTACCTGGTGGAAGAGACCAGGAATCGAACCCGGTACCTTTGGATTTTCGGTCCAGCGCGTTAAACTTTCCAGCTGCTCATTTCGATTAAGCTTTGGTCTTTGTATCAATGATTTAATATAAAAATTGTGGTGTGTTTTTAAAAAAATGAGATATTACATGTTTCGTAAATTTATTGGTCACTAGTATTTAATTTGAATTCCATATGGTTATGATTAAAAGGTAAACGTCCCAGGTATTTAAGCCTTAAATTTTAATAATTGACATCCCGCTTTTTATGTCTATTTCCAATGATTAAGGATGAAGTCACCGACTAATGAAGCAAGGTCGAGTACTGATTTTCTGAGACAATTTAAAGGGACTTAATTATAAGCAATTGTGTTACGGAAAAAAATATCAGACGCGTATCTTGATACTCTTGATTGTCGATTCTTGCAACATGTCTAGAGTAGAACCATTTAACCGTAACAAGAAAACTGCTCAAAAGCTAATCTCCGAGAGTAGATGCTGAAAACTCCTCACTCTGTCTGAAAGTAAAGACTAGGAAATATATACTTCAAGGAGCTTATATCGAATAGTAAATTCCTCTGAGTATACATATCACTTGGAAACAAAGAGTCGTTGTGAACTTTGATATATAACTTATTTATTTATTTAAACTTTATTGCACAATACAAAAAAAAGTACAAATGGCGGACTTAATGCCTTTAGGCATTCCCTACCAGTCAACCACTGGGTTAAGCAGAAATATGTAGTCGGTGCAGGATCAAAGGTTACAGACAAACAGTAATACAACACAAATCAATTACCTAAAGATATATATAAGAATGTATATATAATTAATTTAATTACCATAAACTTAAACGAATACTTTATATATATGATAACTTAGTGCTTCGTTCCAATTTCATTTCTCAATAAAATCCCAGTACTTATCTAATTATCTGTTACACTTATTCCGACCAATATATTTGTATGTTCATTTGTGAGTTGCAAAATACGTAATTCGAATTAACCTAATTGCAACTTCCATAAAGAGGCTTCTCGACCCACGAGGGTTAAAAAATGGCCTAGAACTAGAAAGAATATCTTATAGTAATCTGATCCCCTTTGCCAAAAGTATTACGCGAATCGAAACACGGACCTTAATAAAACCTGCCCGGCTCAGTCCAGAATAACAATATTTTAGCAAAAATAAGTTTTACGAGATCTAGTATTCAGGATGAGGCCCGTAATACCGCACCGTGTGATTCGTCGAGAAAATACAGAATAACAAAATGTTATACGAAGCCGTACTGTATTCAAAATGGTTCGGCTTCGATTGGCTGTTATCATGCTGTTATTTACTTGGTTTATGTAAGTGAGACGGAGATAGGTACAGCGTACATACAATACTTGTTATTTTATTTTATTTTTATAAGGGAAAAACAGACATAGACAACGACAGTTACACATGCAGAGAAATCGAATTTGATAGTTATGTCTTCCTACGTAATATAATTTTTATCTCCTCCTAGCTGGGTATCTAGCTGGGTTACAAATAAAAATTCTGAGTTTGTAACGCGGTTACGATCGAAGAATTAAAAAATTCTTCGTATGTAACCCGGTTACGTAGGAAAACATAACGATAGAAACGCTTTGCCTTAATCCTTGCCGACGTAAGTGTCTGTGTGTGTGTTTGTTTTATCTTCTCTCCTTCAGGGCTTGCCCACTCGTTATTCTTCTGTTTCCTCGTAGTATTTTAGTCGTGAATGAAACATCTGTAGCACAGAAACAATACTTATGTAAAAATTAGTTTTAATTTCTATTTTGAATAACTACACTGTAATAAGAAAAGTGAAAGTTGCGTACTTACCCCTGCAAAGCGTCTTTCGGTTGAGGGTGTTTAAATCTTCAACGGTTTTCTTTATTGTATGAAACAGTGCCCGATGTATGTTTCCATGATGATGTTTTTTAACAAACCTCCGTTTCAAACAGTTAAGTTTCATATTAACTCCTATTATCTTGTGTTGAGTAATTTTATTGATCTAATTGAATATCACATTGACTTTTATGGCAAACGGCAGTCTATCGCTTAATATTGTGCAAGTACCGGACGAGTGAATGAATGCTTGTAGTCTTTGACACCTGCTGCAGTGTTGCCAGGTCACATTCACTGATCAATCTCTTGATTCTGACCGTAATATTATTTTAACATTTGTATTTGTTTAAATGTAAATAAGTACTTAAATTTTTCATTTACTTTTTATTTATTTATAAGATTTGACACGGTTGCTGCAGGAAGATTTATGTAGGTACCTAGTAATATTTCTTCCTTGCACTTCTAAGTTTATGAATGAATTATATTGAAAACGTATTAAATGAATTGTTAATTTAAGGTGTAGGTACATTTTGAGATAATTATGTATTTGCTTTTGACGCGGGTAAAGAATCTTTTTTTGTAATTAAAAAGGTTAAAGTAATTTTAATTATCATAGTTTTTCATGTAATTTATCACCTAGTTTATTTTTGACGAAGCAGCATTACCGCGGAAATATTGCAAATGTATGGAAATCTTGTGTATGTGTACCTATAATAATTTCGTGTTGATGTTATTACTATTGTACCAATGAATGTAATAGCTATGTATTCAATGACGATGCAAAAGTGGTTCCAGTGAATCCCAATTGATTAAATGATTCTTATCTTATCTTAACCATCATAATAAATGCTTGTTCGGAGCTAAGGGAGCTAGTTACAAAACTTGGTTACGAACGTGGACGGAGGGGACAAGAAATCTTAAGTTAGGCCTACATTCTTCGATTCCAAACACAATTCCCACCTGATATATTGCTATCTACGAGTATGTAGATATTTTTCTTTTTACGTGTTTAATTAAATTCAATGAAGGCAGTTCCGTACTTTCGTACTAAGACAAAAGGTATAACAGAAAAATACTCATCTTTTTGGTACAAAATGAGTTTTGACTGTGATTTGATGAAGCAATATACAACTCTTGAAAACTATCTGTTGACAATTAATTGAAAGACCTAATAATAAAGACCTTAGAAGGCTATTGAAATATTATTTAAATCTCTTAATTACGAACATAGTTTTCAAATATCGGTACCTAAGTGAAAGCTAACTGATGAATGATACATTTTTAGCCCCGTAAATTTTTATACCTACACACTTTGTTAGGTATTTATGTGTGCTACATTTGGTTTCATTCTTTCAAAGAAATGCTTCAAGTAAACGCTAAACAAACAAAATTATAACATCATACATCGAGCAAGGCCGCGGTGGGTGTAAACTGGTGACAGTCGCCGTTCTGAAGGCTGTTTGGTGTCGTGAGTGACGCTTTGTTGTTTTGGGGCAACTGATACCTTTGGCAGGTGTTAAGTAAACTTCCTGCGTTTCAATGTTTAACTCTTTGAACGCGAAAGACAACAAATCTAGTCATTGGATAGCTGTGTCCCAAATGCTACGCCCACGCCTAGAAATTGTCATTATTATGAGTTTATTAATAGGTGCATTCGTAGGACAATCTTTAGTAGGCAGTAGCACCTCCACTGCATTATCAAATCGCGCTTTTCACATCTTCTATATTAGTCAAATAAAATTTAAATTACGTACAAGAAAACGCTGGATCAGAAGATAATTATAGTAATTGTGTTTATAATTATGTAAGTACATGACCATGATGATGAGATGGGATGTGATGCTGCTCGTAGAACCGATGGCCTTTGGGGCAGAAAGGTTCTTCAGTGGCGACCGCGAATCGGAAGACGCAGCGTGTGAAAGCCCCCAACAAAGTGGACCAACGACCTGGTTAGGATCGCAGGCAGAAATTGGATGAGGGCGGCGCAAGGCCGATCGTTGTGGGGAGCTTTGGGGGAGGCCTTTCTCTAGCAGTGGACGTCTGATGATGATGATGAAGTTCATGACCAGGGGGGGTATTCGACCAATTTTAGAGATATAATGGAGATCTCTCCTTTTCATCGCCATCCGTCACTTTTGACGTGTGCCTACTTGACAAGTGGCGATATCCCCAGGGGCCCAATTCGAGAATGCCGTTTGAGATATCGCCTAACGTCAAATCTCCATTAGATAACAGTTATATCGCCATTGAACTGTCATTTAAATGCGATGAGCTTAAAAGTGACATATCTCATCTCAATTTTGGAAATACGAAGGCGATAATGATTGTCAAAAATGTTATTCATGTATATAAATTTATGTTATGAACGAAACGTAACGGACTAATTTCACGTACTACGCGGTCAATTTAAAGTATGCGCCTGTTATTTATGCCGTCACATACAAAGGAAGCGAAAATTTTGCGCTTCCGAATTGACGAAGTTGCGATGTTCTAGGGATATCGCCACTTGTCAAGTAGGCACACATCAAAAGTGACGGATGGCGATGAAAAGGAGAGATCTCCATTATATCTCTAAAATTGGTCGAATACCCCCCAGGCCAAGCAAAACCATGGTCTAATTCGATTGATATTATATATTTACATTAAAGTTACTTTGCTATTAGAACTGTATTAAGTTCATAAATAAAACACATTGCTAAATTTATTCTATATATGTACGTATCTCGGACACAGGTATGAAATAAACCCAAAAAAACGAATTGAGTAAAATTTCGAAAAACTTATTTACGATTGACGCAACCCTCGAACCCTTCTACCGAAGGATAGGTCTGCCGTCACATCTAATTGAAAAACCCTAATGGATAAATTTAGGCATCACACGTAGGCAACTCTGAATCGGGTGTCAGATGAATCATAAATCAGGTCTTAAATGGCTTCGTCACGGCCTAATGGCTCGAATAGAGGCCCGTGGGCCTAATGTGTAGTTCGGGGTACCTATAGGGACCTGGTGGTAACTTTCGCAACTTCCTCGTGCCTCCTTTATCTAATTAATCAGTAGCCATTGATTGTTGTCTGTTTTCGCACTTCTGTCTATGTAATAAGGTATGGTAACTAACTAACTAACTGTTTGACTTACCCCACATTAGTAGAAATAAGTCGCCAATTTAAGAAATTGTAATGGTGCTCAACGCGAAAGTAAATGAGATCTTCACATATTTTTTAGCGAATGCTCCCGGTGAATCACTTTTATGTCACACACGATTATAACATTTTGTTTCATATGTATAAGGATTGCTATAAGCTAGACAGTATTATCAATTTCTTTTTTTTTTCGATAAACAACGCCAATCCGACCCGAAGTAATTACTACGGTGACTTTCATCTATAGGTACTCGATTAATGCCTGCCCCCCAAACATACGAATATATTGGTCCGAAAAAGTGTAACGGATAATAAGATAAGAACTGGGATTTTATTGAGAAACAAAATTGGAACAAAACAAAACACTAAGTTATTTATCAAAGTTTTCAACGATTCCTTGTTTCCAAGTGATACTCAGAGGAATTTACAATGCGATATAAGCTCCTTGTAAGTATATATTTCCTAGTCTTAAGGTGGTTGCAGAGATGTTACTTTCATACAAATTGTTTGATCACTACACACTTAGGCGGTTATGGCTTTAGGTTATTAAACATTCTTAAAAAAATCTTGAAGCGATCTTATATTCGCCAATGAAATCAGTTTTGCTATAAATCATACAATTACAAAGTTATTAAAGCTTTAAAACCCGTTGAAATATTGTCCATATATGTATGTGTGCGTTGCTTTTACACAACATACAAACGTAAGCGCACGTAAAGCTATTCATGAACAGTGCGTTCTGAAATATAATACTACTTAACTTATGATTTAGGATTTACGTTTTAATTGATGTTTCGATATGAATGCATAACAGTTTATTTTTTTTAATGATTACAGCTTCCATTAAACATATAACAAATAATTGGAAACATTTGGTTTTAAAGATACCTACCTATTGTGTTTCTTTGCTCATAACAATAAAGTGGAATAGATTTCGAACGCACTAAATGTGAATGAAATAATGAATTGTGTCAATACTATACTGTCAATTGTGGAAATTCGTATAAAAATGAATCATGTTTGGTTTGCATTTTTTTCGTTTCGTGAGTTTTCACTTTATGTAGTGTGAATAATGAAACGTGCATATAATAAACATGTGTACTCAGGACATAGTGATCCCTAAATGATATTGCGATATCATGGGTCAGAAATTGCGGGGAAAGTATTGTGTTTGTAAATATTACAAATCGAAGCGTCCTGCCGTGAAAGAGGTGTCTCGTGCTATTTTCTTTTTAGGCGAAGACAAGCATGGCGTGATGACAACCGTGTAACCAACCACAAAAACTGAACGCAATCGCTCGCTTTGGGTGATGAAAAAAAACAAAGCTGTTCATAGTAGGTTCATATAGGTAGTTTCTTCTCTCTGACTGAATTGATACCAAGACTATACCCATGTTTTTCAATAGGTGTGGGAAACCAAATTGTTTTGGAATTATCGGTTCAGTGACTAAGTTTCCTCGTTGAAGGTTAACTGTAATAACACTAATTACCCTAACACCCTATAAGATAATCACGTAATAGGTACTGCATACACCGTTTTCCATTGCTGGCATTCTTGTGACGTAATAAATAATTTCTTTACAGATTCAAGGCTAGCTTAGACCTTCATCAAAAGGGATTACTGCAAGATGATTTCCTTCATTGATTTATCAACAACAATAATGTCAATTAAAGTTCGTACAGATGAAGGCTTCATCCAAGAAAAGCTGCAGAAACTTATAATTTTCTACAAACCATGAGTGTTGCCTAAAATAATATTACAACGTATACCTGCAAACCACATATGTAAATATAAACCTTCGTTTTCAGGCAGCCGTACTATCCACTAAACAGCACTAAACAGAAAGAAGCCTAGGTAATAGACCTAGTTTTAACGAAAAAATTGAAAATGGCGAAGATCTGGGGGTAAAAAAGAAAAATAATCCACCATTTCGAATTAAAGCGGCGTCTACAACTCACACAATCATTAGTATTATAATAAAACTCACACGTAACAAAAATTGTTTTATTTTATTTAGTGGGGTTGGTGGTTCTAAAATCCATATATAATAACAATATATTGTTATATATTTTTATATGGTGCGGCGCTCAGTTAGTAGTAGTTCTAGTAGTTATATATTTTTTAGACTGAACTCCATGGAACCACGATCTAGAACCACGAAAATCCCAACCCTAATCAGTACCTATTATTCTTGATGTCGGGTTTTTGTATATCAGGTCAGAGTATAACAAAAAGGGCCCGATCTTGTCATTAAGTAATAAAAAACAGAGGTATACTTGTGTTTTTTTTTTCATCGTTTTCTAAGTCCACAGCACAGAATAGATGATAGTACAAGTAGTCCCAGGCTACGTAGCTTAGGACCGCTCTAGTTCTTAAACGGGCAAGTTAATCAAACAATTGTAATTTATAATAGATACTTATTTTAATGTACTCTTTAGTTGTAATCAAAAAAGTAACAAAAATGAGAAAAATATTTTTCAGCAAAATATGTGCCCTAAAATTGGGCCCTTTTTGCTATACCCCAATCTACCATTCAGAAACACTTAGGACAAACTCAATAACATCACAAATCAGAATCACAATATATCAGAAAAGAAACCCAACAAAAATACTTATTTAATTTCACGACATACTTAGAAAATGTAGAACTGCTAAAGATTTGTAACTTCTTCGTATTATTTATTTTGACAATCCAGCCCGTCTAATACAACTAGGCTTCACGATTCTTGTCGCGCGACATAGCATCGCCCGTCAGTCTCCTACAGTACCGCAAAGAAAGAGATAGGAAATATTTTTCGCGCGAGAAATAGTTGCGTGTCACAGTTGTGCTAGAGGTGCATCTTTACTTCATCATCAAAATCAAATATCATTCCTGCTTATTTATTCTGCGCTTACTATCAAACTGACAGATGATACGCGACCCTTTAATGAATGAATCACCCGCACACACTCACAATTAGTGTCTATTAGTGTGAGTACTTGCTGATTTTTCACAAATTGCTAATACACGGGAGAATAATACAATGTATGACGTGCTACTAATACTACATGAATAAAAGACAAATACGCGGACTCGCCAATACACAAATTTTACTTCAAACTAAAGTAACATACGAAATAATACACAAAAACTACAAATCTTGCTTCCCAGCGCCATCTAGCGTGGAATGTCTAGTTTTGTTTAAAGTAATTTAATCTCAAAGTCTTAATTGACTATGGAATCCAATTTCCTCTGATTCAAACACAAATTTACTCGACATTTCTCAAAGCCATATATTAACCAGAACCAACCAGATCAGATCTGCAGTTCAACCAGAGTTCAGAGAGAACAAAGTTAGTTTACTAACTGTATGACTTATACAATCTACAGGAATTATAGCCATGTCTGTATTATGCTTATGAAATCGACTATAGTATTAAAAACTTCCTGATATGACGTATGTGCCAATGCCAGTACCGATTTCCAAGCTAACTGCATGTTCGTACTATTTGTGAGAAATTTAGTGGCTGCTGGTTGTAGCAGTGGTAGAACCAACCGTTAATTGAACCACATAGAACCAAATCACAATTCGACCTCACTTTTGTCGTATAATATAGTGTTCCGCAAACATTTTGTGTTTAAGGTAGGAGATCTGGAAATTTTGGAGATACACTGTGAAAAAAAGGTGATTTGCCGCTGTGTAATAGGTATTTTTCACAATGTAGGTATAGTCGGATATACATATTTAGACGCTTGAATTAGGGTTTCTTTCGTTTCGCAATAACCTTATTCTTTCACGGCACACCAACTAATGACCACAATACACCAGTATGCCGCAGAACAGAACACGCTTTGCGGAACACTAATAGTAGAAGTGGAACGTTGCCGCGACGTGTACAGTCAGCCAAGAAAGTGGCCTACCATTTTTAGACCAACACATGAAATAGAGTCGAAAAGTGGTAGACCAATTTTTTGGCTGACTGGTTGCCAACAAGATTTCCATGTCACGACGCAACGTGGTATTATTGTTTGCTAACTTTAAAAACAAAGTGGAAAGTTAGGACGATACGTATTAGAATACGATTTAACTTTAACCTCTCGGGCTCGCGAGAATGCACTTTTTTCTGTGGTACTTCTTTTCTGATACTTTACCGAAATGGTCGCTAAAAACTTATGGTAAACATAATGTTACGAGCGTGGGGTTCGTAGGTATTTGATAGAAACGCACAAATTAATCCACTAAATAAAACACTCACTTTATTACCCAAATTACGTACTTACAATTCACACGAACTGTACTTAAAATCCACTAATTAAAACACACACACTATTTCACAAATTATGCACTCACTATTCACACGAACTGTACTTAAGCGCACTAATCACTCAAGTCTTTCTCTCCGATTATCCTTGTACTAGCACTCGATCGCAGTTAAAATGTAACTAACTCGCGCCGGCCGTCGGCGCCTTTTTTATATCCCGCGGAACCGCTTTCTCGATGCGTTGTCCACACATATCGCGAATATTCTAGTAAGGTCCGAGAACATTCGAGGCCATATATGGCTCTCTCTAATGGTGCACTCTCTGTCACTCCCTTCTCGAATGTTCCGAGTATAGCTATCTCTTTCTAGTAGTCCCATCCTTGTTACACAGTTCTCGAATGTTCTGAGCATAGCTATTTTTTTCTACTAGTGCTATCTCTGTCACTCCTACTGGAAATTCCGCCATATAATGATTTGTGCTTCAGAGGCCCATAAGGGGTCCTGAAAACGCCTGAAAACGGGTTTTCAGATTATGGCGTCATCTGATAGAGCGTGCCCTAAAACGGGCTGAAAACATGTTTCAGGCGCCTGAAAACGACGGCAACTTGGGTGAAATTTTGATCTTTTGATATGTGATAGAGCAACTCCTGAAACGGTCTGAAATGCCTTTACAGCCTGCTGAAAACGCCTCTAAAGCACTGAAATTGACGTTCGAAGTTTTCGACCTAACCTACCGGCGTAACACTAATATATGTAACCACCTTTTTTTTTTAATGGTATATAAAGAAATTAACTTTTTTGAATACCTACCACAAGGAAATTCTGGACGTGTGCTACAGACAACAAAGGGCATCTAACGGTCCCGTTTTTACCGATTGAGGTACAGAACCCTAAGAACAAAAACATACATAATTCAGTAAGGCGTCAAGGATTCTAAAATACGGGTCATGAAGTCAGCCCGCTAACTGCTTCTCTTTAAAAAGACAAAGGCAGCAATAAACATCCAGTTATTTCGCATCGGGGAATAAAGTTTACGCTATCTGTAGCAAGGACAATGCTCCGTACGCATCTTGCTCTTTTATAGCAGTTCTTATACAAACTTCGTGAAACGTTTACAAATATTTTCAACATCTTTCTTCTTGGTTATTGTTACTGGTGAGTTGTTCCGTGATTCGCATAGCAGTTCCATTTTAACAACCGTTGGATATGTGTGAGTATTAACATCTAAAGGAACCATGGTGGTAGAAAGGTTTTTGCATACACTGCACTGCGGGCATTCCTCTATAACTTTCATTGGATTAATCTTGTCGGTACGACGCAGTGGTTTCCAAACGGTGGTCCGCAGACCAGTAGTGGTCCACAGGAATCAAAATATGTTCAAAATATGGTCTGTGAAACGATTTAAAATTGGCGGTCGATGCATTGCTGGAGCAACTTGGTTTTGGTTCTGCGAACGACGAGCTCATAACCGAATTCCATATAAAGCGGAAGCTCCTATGCCATCTCTCATTCTATTAAGCAGCACTTCACATGGGTTACGACGACTCCTATTGGGAGCAAATTATATTTAAATATGGGTGCCCGACGGTTGGTATAGTGTTTTTTGACCTAGTGTAAGGTATCTTACTAGGTCTTCTAATAGGTATTTTTCCCTTCGTCCTACTACGTAACTGAGTTTTGTAACCAGCTACGAAATGGGAATATTTTTTATCGCTTTGAAACCCAGCGACGTATTGAGAATTAATTATCTCAGTTTGTAACTACTTTTTCCCTGTTTATAACCAGTTACGAAATGGGAATATTTTTTATCGCTTTGAAACCCAGCTACGTATTGAGAATTAATTATCTCAGTTTGTAACTACTTTTTCCCTGTTTATAACCAGTTACGAAATGGGAATATTTTTTTTCGCTTTGAAACCCAGCTACGTATTGAGAATTAATTATCTCAGTTTGTTACTACTTTATTGTAAACTAGTTAAAAATCATAAAAAAAAACGGTGGTAGCAACATTCTGCTATATGTACGCCTGAACCACTGCCTGTTCAGACGTACATAATAACAGAGGAGGTCAGATGGCAGTCACTCCACTGTAATAGGTAATCCGGACTTGTCAAATCAGGGACCATGGTCAATGGTGGAACTCGGATTCCGCAGCGTCGCAGCTGAGAATGTAACCGGCAGGTGAGAGTGGGCTTAATAATAATAATAGTA
The DNA here is from genome assembly GCA_905147355.2 of Apotomis turbidana. Classification (NCBI taxonomy): domain Eukaryota; kingdom Metazoa; phylum Arthropoda; class Insecta; order Lepidoptera; family Tortricidae; genus Apotomis; species Apotomis turbidana. The sequence continues at coordinate 16,574,939 of LR990292.1, read as the reverse complement.
TTACCAGCGCAGTCAATCACCGCAGGGCAGTTTATGGCGAACTGTTGGGGGGTAGCGACCCCACGTACCTGAGTGCCCCTGGGGGATCCTAATGGGGGTGATGGGTCGGGGCCTCCGCCTCTGTCTTGCCTTAACCGGCCGGCGAGAGTGGTGAACTGGCTACGCTTCGGGGATCTCTTCGGGGAAACCGAAGGTTTTGTTTGTGCAATTGCGGACGAAGTAATGATGACGAACAATTACCGAACCGCACGCTATTGCAAACGCTTTCAAGGATTATTTTACAGTTACTTCACCGTTAGCCCAGTCAAGGGAGACGCTCGATACTGTGGATCAACCCGAGCCTCCTATCAGATAGGAGGCTAAACAAGTGGCTTTAAAGATTAAAAACATTGATCTGAGTTTAAGCACTTTGAAGCATTAGTACCCAAGTCTAGGTAACTGCGGATACTCTGTGGAATCATCGTTTAAATTTAAAGCTCCTATAACAGACGACATCCTGTATATTTATGTAACGAAAATAATTAACATATTCATCAATCATCATCATCAGCCTATATACGTCCCATGAACCCAGGGACTCAACTAGGGAAAACGATAGGAGGATCATCAGATTTCGGGCTAGAACAATGTGTTTAAAAAAATTATAAGAAAAATTTACCTATCTGTTTGTTACTAGTGATGTTAGAATTTACGGTAGCAATTAAGACAAATAATATATATTAGTATGTAGCGGGATTTAGAACTGGGAAAAATATTTCCCACTGTGTAGCCAGTTACAAACCAGTTACAAGTTGAGACAAACAATTCTCTATACGTAGCTGGATTTCCAACTGGGAAAAATAATTCCTACTTTGTAGCCAGTTACAAATCAGTTACAAATAAAAACAAACAATTCTTCCTTCGTAACTGGGTTCCAAGGGGTAAAAAATATTCCCATTTCGTAGCTGGTTACAAAACTCAGTTACGTAGTGGGACGAAGGGGTATTTCCTCTGCGCAATTCTCTTTAGAGTTCAACTTGTAAGTAGTCAGAAGTTAAGGAAAAGTTATGTTTATTTAAGTTGGGGTAGGTTAGGTTAGCGGGGTCCGTCCCCGCGCCCTAGTGGTAGGTATAGTAAAAAAAAAATCCAAAAAAAAGAACCGACTTCAGTAAAACTAAAAAGCCAAATATAACCCGTTCAAGTACAGATTACATTTGACTCACCCTTTGAAGTCGATCCCAAACCACTCAGTTATTATATTTATATATCATAGTTTACGTGAGGTTTGGCACCGACTTCAAAGGGTGAGTCAAATGTAATCTGTACTTGAACGGGTTATTTTTGGCTTTTTAGTTTTACTGAAGTCGGTTCTTTTTTTTTGTTAATTTTTTTTTTTTGCTTTTTGTGATTCATATAAAATACTTATAGCGGGGTGATTAGGGAGGTCTTGAAGGCATGCAACTCGTTTGAATTATCTCCTAACTCCTGACCGTTAAGGAGTTGTACCTTCCATCATCAGCTCAGCATTGGAAGATGATGACTACCATATGCAAATACTTAAATAGTTTTAGAAAATTTATGAAAAATATTATAAGTGCCTATAAAATTTCAGGAATTCCTTTGATTCCTCATGGATTTCGTCATCCGATCTTCACCAAAATTTTATGGGACTAACCTTGAGATGTCTATTCATGAATCTCAAAAGAATTTTCCAAATCGAATCATAAATGACGGAGTTCTGAGGTAACACACATTAAAAAAAAAACATACAACCGAACTGAGAACCCCCTCCTTTTTTTGAAGTCGGTTAAAAAAGGGGCTTCGCGCTTCATGGTGAAATGCTCGCGATCCCATGACGCCCCCATTAAACAGCAGATGCGGAAAATGCCGGAGTGTTTTTAGGCTCCTCTCTTCCCTCTCGTTAGAAGAGAGAAGAGAAGGTAACATAACCCCAAATGGCCTTCCCAAGCCAAGCATTTTCACTCCGAAAAAAAAGTTAGGTTAGGTTGAAGACTAATAAGTTTGGAAAATGTGTTATATCAAACATTACAATCCAATGATATGTGGTGGACATTAGTGATGAGGGAAATAAGGAAGCAAAATTAGGGAGTAAACTCACCCCATTTGGTTTTCTCTCCATTGAAGACCAGGAGCTCCTCGCCGTCGTTCGCCAGCCCCTCGTCCAGTGCGAAGCCGACGTTCAGGCGGCGATAGGCCTCCGTCTTGACGAATGCTCCCATCCCCTCCGCGCCTCCTAATTCTTCATCTAATAAATCAAAAAATATATCAATAAAATATAAACACAGTCTAAGACATTGCAACAAGCACGTAACACTGACCACCATATCCCCGGCTCCACACTATCGCAAAGTTGACCAAGGCGAAGTTGGTCGAAGTATGAGTTTCTTCAGCGAAGTGCCTCAGCACACTTTCATATTCGCGAGCAGTGTATAGCCGGGGTATAATTTCAGTTTCAGTTTATTTTGGAAACGGAACAAAACAATCGAAAACAATGGAGTGCCTTTTGTAGAACTATGGTCACACACATATCGCTTTAACATCGGAAACGAAAAAGACATTTTCAAGACCACTGGATCCCGAAGGAGATAAAAACTTGATTACTTTAATTAAAACTTTGTCAGTACTGCCGCTATATAATTTACGGCAGCCTTGCGGAAGGATATAAAGACAATAATAAATTGGTATAGGCACAAAATATATAGTTTTACAATATAATATCCGCCTCAACCACAACTAAACTCTTTTGTTTATCTTAACTGTTTTAATACTTAAACCATTGATACAAAGATCAAAGCTTATAAAAAAATAAAAAAAACCGGCCAAAAGCATGGCGGGCCACGCTCAGTGTAGGGTTCCCTAGTTGCCCATCCTTCACAATAGACAATAAAATAAAATTTTAATTACGAGAAAGACTTCAAGCTGTATAAAAAGGTCGTAAACGCCAAAGTAACTGTAATTACTTATTACCTTCTGGAAGTTATCGATTATACACGCCAGATTGAGCGAAATGTCTTAATGCAGTATGGCACTTAACTAATATGTGTAACGTTCGAAGTATAAGAACACGGCGCGGCACTTACATCATTCTGAAGAAAATTATGAAATTTTGCGATAACTCAAAAACGGCTCGACCGATTTTATTAAATATAGTCATTGAAAGTCTCATTTTCATGAATTTCTCCATAATTTTTTGACCCGTGGTTGAGAAGTTAGAGGGGGGGGGGGACACAATTTTTTGGGTTTCCCGAGCGAATATTTACAAAACTACTGACTTTATCAAAAAATTATGTGCGAAGACCCCTATTATTTTTAAAAGACCTATTCAACGACACCCCACACGCTAGTGTAGTAACGAAAAGAAAAATCACCCTCTCCTTAGGAGTAGGTACGGGAGGTACGCGAAAAGATTTTTTTTTAGTTTTTATTTTACCGTTTTGTCGGCGTAATACATTCACATACTCATACCAAATTTCAGCTTTCTAGCACTTATGATCACGGAGCTAAGCCGCGGACGGACAGACGGACATGGCGAAACTATAAGGGTTCCTAGTTGACTAGGGAACCTTAAAAATGAGTTACCTGGTGGAAGAGAGAGAGAGAGAGGTGGTGTTTTATGCTTACATTTATATCTAGGTTATGCGTTACGCAAACAGTCCTTACTCCGTATATAGCACCAAGTAACAAAAATAACACACCCTACAGGAGACTTTTCAAAATACTATTAAATTAATAAGTGCTATTTATAAAATAATTTTGTTACTTACTTTACATAGGTAGTTAATTACATTTCGATTTTAGTTTCCTTATAGCAATATAGACAAAAAAAAAATATTTTCATTTTATACTTAATTTCTCACACGAGTCCGACTCGCACTTGACCAGGATATCCTCGGGACTGTCCTACAGTTAGAACGTAACTGTATTAGGAAGATCAAAGCACTTACGTTCCC